>OY974082.1:52398478-53683266 GCA_963854165.1 Sylvicola cinctus
ACTACCAGGCGCTTTTTTAAGTACATACTTTACTTGCTCATTACAATTTTCCTACATTTTAGCTTCAAACTGTTTTAGTATTTTGCTTAGAGTCTTGTAACACAATGCACATCTATTTACACATCTATTTACAATTATGAAGACTTCTTGAATATTAATAATTATTGAAATTTTGAATTTGATAATTATACCAAATCACAGATTACTTATTATATACCAAACAATGTGTCACTCAAAATATTATTTAAATAGTGTACGAAATGTATTATACATCTATCGGAGCAGACCGTACCAATAGAACTTTTCTCGTGCGTGTGCGCCCAATAGCTTTTATATTGTTCTTTATTTTATAGATGCGTATATTGTGTTTCTTAGTTGTGTTTACTGAACTTGAATAAGTTTAACATGTTTGTGTTGAATACATCATTCATCGTTTCATTCTAGGTTGAGGCTACAATTTAAAGGAAAAATTAAAAAGCTAACCACACACAAAGTGGCTTGTACATTAATGCAATTCATATATAATAATTAATAAATATAAGAATCAACTACAGTCATTCTCTTCTCAATAGAGTAAAAGCTTTAAGAACATTTATTAGCATAATATACATAATTTTAACACATACATACAATTTTGGTAGTGTAAATTACAAATAATAATTTGAACGATTTGTTGTGCAGTGTGAACGGCATCCGTAGAGTATTTGTTACAATGTTGAGTGTGTACAATGTACTGTATACATATTATGCTTTAATTGACTCCACTTAAATTGTTTCAGCAAATTATTCATTCTATACCACAAAACATTTGAAACAACCACGCGTTCATTACTTGTATTTCACCGAATTCCGCTAAAAGGCAGCGAAGAAAATTTCAATGATTCAGTCTTGTTGTTTAATTTAAATTGCATAACACGTTTAGTGTAGAACTACTTTGCAAAAATGGTTTTAATTTATTCGCTCGTGTTAATAATCACAGCAGGATGGTTATTTGTGCGTTACATTTACTCATACTGGGAAAGAAAGGGATTTCCATTCATAAAACCTTCAATCCCCATGGGTAACATGGCAGAAATAGTCAAAGGAAAAACATCATTTAGCGTATGCGTTGCGAATTTGTATAACCGCAACCCCTCAGTTCCCTATGAAGGCATTTACTTATTTTTCAAACCAGCTCTACTGGTTCGTGATGCGGATTTTGTGCGTGACATTTTACAAAAAGATTTCAGTTCATTCCATGATCGAGGAATTTACTGCAACGAGGCGCATGATCCATTTTCAGCAAATTTATTTGCCATGCCTGGGGAGCAATGGAAAACACTGCGCGCAAAGTTAAGTCCGGCATTTACCTCCATAAAGTTAAAGAATATGTTTCCTACAATTTTAGCAGAGGGCGACAAACTTAACGAGTATGTGGCATTTCACACAGAGAAAAGACACAAGTTAGAACTGAAGGATTTGATGACTCGGTATGCCGTCGACATCATTGCATCTGTCATCTTTGGAATTAATGTTAATAGTTTGGAAAATTCGGAAAATGAACTACGTAATATAGAACGTGAAATAAATAAGGACCGTGGTTTGAAGGGGATCATTGCTCTAGTTGGTGTATTTTTTTGCCCAAAACTATTGGACATAACACGAGTAAAGGCTAATCCTGAGAAGGTTGAAACATATTTCTTGAACATGGTTAGGGAGATTGTGGAATATCGTGAACAAAACAATGTTTCACGCAAGGACTTGATGCAATTGTTGATTCAAATTCGAAATACAGGAAAAACAAACGAAGACGATGAATGGAATGTAAAATCGGCAAAGGATGATGCCAAAACTATGTCAATCGAAATGATTGCTTCACAATTGTTTATATTCTATCTAGCTGGAATGGACACATCAGCGTCCGCAATTGCTTTTTCACTATATGAACTTTCTAAAAACAAGCCACTTCTGCAGAAGGTGAGGGATGACATTGATGCCACATTGAAGAGACATGATAGCCAGATTACCTATGAGTCTATTAAGGATATGAAATACTTAGATCTAGTGATATCCGGTACATTTATAGTAATTTATTGCAGCTCTTTTACACATTAGGTTTTCCGAAATATTTATTTAAAATTGTATTCTTCCAGAGGCCGTTCGCAAATATCCCGGATTACCAATATTGAACAGAGAATGTACAAAAGAATATTGCATCCCAAACACAAAACATGTCATTGAAAAAGGAACAGCTATTATTATTCCAATGATGGGAATCATGAGGGATCCAAAATATTTCCCTGATCCTGACGGATTTCATCCAGAGCGATTCCAAGAGGAAATTCAAAATTTCACACCTGCTGCTTTCATTGCATTTGGGGATGGACCAAGAGCTTGCATTGGTAAAGTTTTTGATTTTTTTTTTAATATAACTACAATAATTATTAATTAATGTAAATTTATTTTAATAATAAAAACTTCCATTTTTTAAGGTATTCGTTTGGGAAAGATAATTGCTAAGATAGCTTTGGTAAAGATGTTGATGAACTATGATTTTGAGCTGTTAGATGAGCAACCTTTGGACTTTGAGCCAACATTTCCATTAGCAGCCAAAGGTGGAATAAAAGCTTTCGTAACTAAACGTATTCTCTAATGTAACAAAGCATGTAATGTCAACTGTGCCTATAATTATAATAAAAATGAAACCAAGAAAATTTGAGTTATTCGCCTATAGTACGTTATAATGCATTTTTAAATGCGTGACGTAAACTTACTGTTATACTAATTGTTTATTTCAAAAAGCAAGCAAGCCCATGTAGGTACAGAAAGTGTAGGTGGAACTCCACTCACTATTAGTGGATACCTTACATTCCCAAACTCTGTTTTTGAATTTCTCAAGTCTCAACGCTTAAATTATATTAAAACTTAACCTAACTGATAGTAAAACAATTTTATCGTATCCAATAAAAGGTTTGCACCAATTAATCAAAATTCACTGTAGTGTTAGGAATCTTAATTTAAACTCTAAGAACACCGTATGATAACAGGAATAAACATGTTCAATCGTGTTCATGCAAACAAATAAATACAAATGATTTGGAGTCGAGACTAAACAGCTGGGTGTAAAATTATCAAAACAAACAAAACTTATCAGAATTTAAACCACACAATGACACTAGCAATAACCTTGCAAAATAATCTGTATTATCAGCGATGTTTTGTTATTGAACTCAAGCAAATACCTAGTTCCCGTTATAGACTATATTTGGAAAAATACTTGTATGTGTTAATAAAATAAAGTTAATGAATGGTCTTTCACTTGTTTTCGCATAACATTTCAAATATTTTATTAGACGAAAAAGTTTTGAAAAAATTATCGGAAATCAAATAGCACTTCGCGTCGGTTTACGATTTTCGCAACTGGGTATATGTACAAATACACTGGCATCTTCATGTCACAAATGCAAATTCCAACATTCCTTCAATACCCACAGACATTTAAAAGTGCTTTTATCAACAGTATGACAAACAGAAAATAATGAAAATCATTGAGTTGCATTTATAACTTGGATCGAAATGGCGTTTTAATTTTGTTTTCACAATAATTATTAAAATTAAAGTTTAAATAAATCATAATTTAAACAATTTTAAAATCAGCAACATTAAAATAAAATAAAATGTTTTTAATAAGTTCGTTTGTGTTAATTATCACAGCAGGATGGTTATTTTTGCGTTATATTTACTCGTATTGGGAGAGAAAAGGTTTTCCGTTCATAAAGCCCACAATTCCAATGGGCAACCTCTCGGATGTAGCCAAAGGGAAATCATCATTTGGAATTAGTATTACTGATTTGTACAATCAAAACCCAACTGAACCCTATGAAGGAATGTATTTGTTATTCAAACCGGCCTTGCTAGTTCGTGATGCTGACTTTGTGCGTGATATTTTACAAAAAGACTTTAGCTCGTTTCACGATCGTGGAATTTACTGCAACGAGGTACACGATCCCATTTCTGCCACATTATTCTCTATGTCTGGTGAAAGATGGAGAACACTTCGTGCCAAATTGACGCCTGCATTTACTTCAGGAAAATTGAAGAACATGTTTCCAACAATTTTAGCTGAGGGAGAAAAGCTCAACGACTATGTTGCCATTCAAGCAGAGCGGGGATCTGTGCTAGAAGTGAAGGACTTAATGGCTCGATACGCTGTCGACATTATTGCTTCTGTTATTTTTGGCATTACTGTGAATAGCGTTGAAAATCCAGATAATGAGTTTCGCAACATGGAACGTAATTTGAACGCTGACAGAGGATTGAAGGGGATCATTTCATTAATCGGAGTGTTTTTATGTCCTAAATTGTTGGTGTATTTAAGAATGAGTGGTACGCCAGAAAATGTGACAAGTTATATTATGCGAATTGTGAAGGAAATTATTGAATACCGTGAAAGCAACAATGTTTCCCGAAAGGATTTAATGCAACTGTTGATACAAATTCGCAATACAGGAAATACCAATGTTGATGGTGAATGGAATGTAAAATCGGTGAAGGAGGAAGAAAAGACAATGTCAATTGAAATGTGTGCTGCCCAATTGTTTCTGTTTTATATTGCTGGAATGGACACATCAGCGTCAGCTATTTCTTTTTCGTTGTACGAGATTTCCAAAAATAAAACCCTTCTTCAGAAGGTGAGGGATGATATTGATGCTACATTGAAGAAGCATGATGGTCAAATTACTTATGAGTCAATTAAAGATATGAAATATGTGGATCTAGTTTTATCGGGTATGTTAGATAGTAAAATGAATTCCAGTCATCACTGTAAATTTTAATTTAAAATTACATATATTTTTTCAGAATCCGTTCGAAAATATCCTGGTTTACCCATTTTGAATAGGGAATGCACAAAGGAGTATCATATTCCAAACACTAACCATGTCATCGAAAAGGGAACATCAATAATTATTCCTTTGCTTGGTATTATGAGGGATCCCAAGTATTTTCCGGACCCGGAGGGATTCGACCCGGAACGCTTTCTAGAGGAAAACAAAAATTATACTCCAGCTGCTTACTTTCCGTTTGGAGAGGGCCCACGCGCTTGTATTGGTCTGCTCCTTCTTATTATCATAATGTGACGTAATTTATAACATTTAACTTCATATTTCATAGGAATCCGCATGGGAAAAATTGTCACTAAAATAGCTATGGTCAAAATGTTGATGAATTTTAACTTTGAGCTAACTGACGACAAGCCTTTTGAATTTTTAACTAATACCGTTACACTGGCTCCTAAGGGTGGGATCAATTTACGAGTTACTAAACGAAGTCAACTACAAGCTAAGTAAATTAAAGAAGAATTGTATCTTGCAAATACTAATTTACATAAGGCACATTTATAATTTGGTGTAACATTTTATGAATATATAATATAATTGGGTTTAATTGTATTGTTGCTTAATAACAAACAAAACATTTGAATAAACAAATTTAGCTCTTCATTTAAATACAGTTTTTAATCTTTTCGATTATATTCACATACGAGTATAGATAATATAAAAGTTATTTTAATGCAACAATTTAATGGCCACTGTAGAGCATGGATTACGAACAAACACAAACGCCGGTCGTGGCGTTATCTTCAGATTAACTTTGACTTTGTGTTTTGACTTTCATTTGAAACTTAATTAAAATTACAAAATATATAGCTACTCAACAATAAAACTTCCAGTTATTATTTATTTTTATATAAAAATGAGGTTTTTTGAAAAATTTTTCTTTTAAAAAAAAAAAATTTTTACAAATGCTTTATATTAGTTTCGTTTTGAAATTTAGTTAGAAGCCTCAAGGCAGCCGGTGTAAATGTACAACTTTGTTATATTCAGTGAATAGTTGATATTTCGAAAATTATTGTAAAATTAAAAATGTATTTATTATATCCAGTCGTGTTAATTATAACAGCGGGATGGTTATTTGTGCGTTATATTTACTCATACTGGGAAAGGAAAGGATTTCCATTTATAAAGCCAAATATTCCGATGGGTAGTCTTTCCGAAGTGTTTAAGGGAAAAACATCCATGGGTTTTAAAATTACGGATTTATACAATCAAAACAATAAAGCTTACGAGGGAATTTACTTGTTGTTTAAACCAGCACTGCTGGTTCGTGATGTTAACTTTGTGCGTGATATTTTACAAAAAGAGTTTAGTTCATTTCACGATCGTGGCCTTTACTGTAACGAGGAACACGATCCCTTATCTGCATCTTTTTTCTCAATGCCTGACGATAAATGGAAAGATTTACGTGCAAAATTAACTCCAGCATTTACTTCTGGAAAATTGAAAAACATGTTTTCAACAATCCTGGCGGAGGGCGATAAGCTCAACGATTATGTTTCCATTCAAGCCGAAAATAAAATTATTTTCGACGCAAAGGACTTGATGGCTCGATACGCTGTCGATATTATTGCATCTCTTATTTTTGGAATTAATGTGAATAGTATAGAAAATCCAGATAACGAATTTCGTAACATGGAACGTGATTTAAATAAAAACCGCGGCCAGGTTGGGATTATTCAAATTATTGGTGTTTTTTTGTGTCCGAATTTGTTGCGTTATACTAAAATACCATCCATCCCAGAATCTGTATCAAGTTATATTTTGAGAATAGTTAGAGAAATTGTTGAATACAGCTAAAAAAACAATGTTTCACGCAAGGATTTGATGCAATTACTGATTTAAATCCGAAATACGGGAAATACCAACGAAGATGGTGATTGGAATGTGAAATCAGTCAAAAATGATGCAAAGACGATGTCCATAGAAATAATGGCTGCACAATTGTTCCTTTTTTATATTGCTGGGATGCTCACATCGGCGTCTGCAATTGCTTTTTAATTGTATGAACTTTCTAAACACAAACCACTTCTACAGAAGGTGAGGGATGACATTAATGCCACATTGAAGAGGCATGATGACCAGATTACCTATGAGTCTATTAAGGATATGAAATACTTAGAACTAGTGCTATCAGGCAAGTTTGGAAATTTTGACGGTAAAAGCATTGAAAATTTTAATTTATAATTTAAATTTCAGAATCCATTCGTAAATAACCTGGATTACCAATGTTAAACCGAGAATGTACAAAAGAATATTGCATCCTAAACACCAACCACGTCATTCAAAAGGGAACAGCTATTATTATTCCAATGATGGGGATTATGAGGGATCCAAAATATTTCCCAAATCCAGACGTATTTGATCCAGAACGCTTCCTTGAGGATAACAAAAATTATACTCCAGCGGCTTACTTTCCGTTTGGAGAGGGTCCACGTGCTTGTATTGGTCTGTTCGTTTTTATTATCGCAGTGTGATGTAATTGATAACTTCTGATTTTATATTATACAGGAATCCGCATGGGAAAAATGGTTACTAAGATAGCGATTTTTTAAAATGTTTATGAACTTTGACTTTGAATTGATGGATAAAAAACCAATAGAGTTTCTGACGAACACCCTCACTTTAATCCCCAAGGGAGGAATAAATATTCGCGCAACTAAACGATCAAAATAATATTGCTCACATTTTATATATGAAAACAATAGTATTTGGATCTACATAAATGAACGTCTTTTATCGAAAGGTCATTCGAAGAGTAATGAGGATGGCAATCTAGTTCACACGGTTTCAATAAACTTGTTACATTTAATTTATTCATTCCGTTATGGACGATATATTGTTAATACTATCTCTAATAGAGAACAATTATATTTGAACAAAACAATTTTTATATGTAAATAATAAATGCGTTCCATTGTTGTGAATAAACAAAAATATTAGTAGCAATATAATAAAAATTAAAAACACTCGTAATTTTATTCAATTATAAGGAACATCCAATACTTCTGTGACAATTCAAAAGCCTGAAATATAAAAGTACAATGAAGTGATCTAATTTTATTGTTATGATGTTATTATCTACATGTCATGCTCTAGGTTCCTGAAGTATAACATCATTAATCATCATCCATATTCCGCTTCTTGCCAACCTTTTCTGATGTGTAAATCTGTCGGTTCAGTGTATAACGCTTTAATGTACTTTTATTTTTAATTAAAACTTAAGTCCGAGGGCCAATTTAAAAAAAAATAAAACCACACGGTACAGTCTCGGCCAATTTAAAAAAAAATAAAACCACACGGTACAGTCGAGGCCAATTTAAAAAAAAATAAAACACACAAAAATTTAAAGTTTTTAATAAAATTAGGCAAAATACAGGTCTCGGCATTTTTTCATATTTTTCTCGCAAAATTTCAAATAATAAAACAAAAATACAGTCTCAGCCAATTCGTTTTAGTGCTCAGGCGAATTCAAAAATGGTGAAAGTCTAAAATATCATTAGCGCCTTTATGCATACCATGGTTTCAGTGCAGACATCAACCAGTTTGAGTACATACTATGTTTTACCAATTTATGCAAATAATATTTAAAACATTATTTATTTACATAACATTTATTGTTTTGAACTGCTTTCCTGAAACTTTTATATGAATCCTTGGAATCACAAGAAAATAGGCCAAATAGTCGAAAAATAAATCAATATTGTGTATGATACATTTATTCATTACAAGTTACAACAATTACAATGTAATATAATTTGTCGATATGTTTAATCAAATACAGATTTACTTATTAAATAGCTAAAAATTTAAAACTAATTATAACGGACTATACGGATAGACAAAAAATCATTAATTCGTTAACTTTCAAATTTAAAAATATTGTTATTTACAGCATCAGTAAATGGTTTACTTTTAAATTAATAATAATCGCAATCAGCAGAATGCACATTAACTTGATATAATTAATGATAGTTTTGTGAAAGTTATTCCAACCTAAATCTAATTCAATGTAAAGAATTTGAAACAGAATCCTTAGAGTTAAATTAATATTGCTTTTTGATACCAATTTGTAAAACTGTCTGCAATCGTGTAATATGTTGAGTATTATGGTTGGTAAGTGGTATGGACAGTGGACAGCATAATAGTTCGTTAAGTATCACCACTCCGAGTACATACTTAACCGGAGTATTTAAACATCTAACCCATATTCTTTATATTACATTTTAATAAACTAATTTCATTCATGTTTTTAAAAATATGTGAAGTTTGACACAATAAAATTAAATAATAAAAAAAAAAGATATTCAATATTATTTATTCTTTTAAGAGACTTGTAATTGCAATTGAATGCAAGGCAGTTTTTTTCTTCTAGCATAATATTATCTTTTTGAGTTAATATTGGCTGCTATTAATTCATACTATTTACTAATAATAAAACGCTGCGCTTATGGATTATCCATAAATAATTTTAAAAATGAGTTCCTGCTGGGAAACAAATATGTCGGCATTAACATGCGTTAAATAGAAAATATCCGTCAGCATTTTTTTTTTTTGCAGTACATAGTCATTATATATTGCTTAAATGCCCAGCCACAAAAAGTGCACATATCAATACAAAACGCAATGATGCCAAAATGTGATGACAGTAAAAAATTATTATATGCATTTAATCAATGAAATATTGATTATAATTTAAGATAAAATGATACTTTGGCAGTCGGAGCAATTATTGTTTTTTTTTAAACATTACATGAAAAGGCACAAAAATTTATTATTGTAAAACATTATAGCATTAAATCTAAAGAAAAGAAAAACATTAACAATTTTAAGCTTATGTAACTAAACGTTGACAGCCGTCTTAACGAGCTGAATCCGAGACAAATTGTATTGCCCTGTGGATTATTTGTTTACAAATTATTTCCTCATATTATATTCTACTATCATTAATTGTGACTCTTTTCGTTTAATAAATATTTAATATATGACTTATGTATGCTTTTTTATATTGTTAAGAATTCTGCCGACACTTAAAAATCGACACATAACATAAATTATAATTAACAAATGTGTATAGTCACTTTGTCCATGAAATAATATTTTTTAATAATTTAATTGCAATTTGTTTAATATATTTAATTTAAAAAAAAACATTCAAGGTTTAAATATGTAAAGGATATATGTTTGTGTGTATGTGTGTGGATGTAAAGATGTGAACTTTTGTGCGAATACAACAAGATGAACATATTGTAATAACAATAATACGAGCATATCATTATTAAGGATATCTCATGTCGTTGTGACTCTCGAAAATTTACTTAAGAAGAAGCTTACAATCAATGATTGATTATGCGCTTGTCGGTCATCTTGCACTCAATCCCATTCACCAATGTACATAGTCCGTGGAGCGGGTATATAACCTCTTGTGGGAAGAGGTATACGTCCATAGATCTGATTGTATGGCGAATCAACCAAATCTGAATCTGCAATAATCATGATAGATTTGTGTTCAAATAAACTGTTAAAAATATGGTAATTTTGGTAACTCAAAGCATTTTTAAATATGGGTAGTTTGTCCTTTTTGTCATTGCATGGCTAAGCTTTGCACTAGTATCGTACTATTGATTACATTTTGAAATTAATCGATGATGTGTCAAAATTAATCTGTTTGTTTAGAGTCGTTTATTATTCATTATACACACTTAATTCTTTTGAATTTCTGAAAGTGTAGTCAAATAGTCTTTTACACGTAAGTACACATATTAATTTAAAAACTATAATTTATTCATATGAGAGAAAAATAAAGAAAACAGCCAAGTATCAGTATGTAAGTATTATACAGAGTTACAGTTAGAATTGAAACGTATTCAAGAAGACTGCATTTAGTTAATGAAAAGTGAAGTGAACAAATACATTAAATACTGAATTGAGAAGCATTCAGACTTAGGTTTGTAAGAAAACATATTAAAGGTAACACTTATAGCAATATAGTTAGTTAGAGAGATTGTGACTGGCGCCATTTCCTTGTGAACTTTTATTTTGACGCCCTTCCACTCAGAGTTTAGAAGTAGTTAACGAGGTATGAAGCACACAATTGATCTTGTTTGTTTTGGAATAAAAATTTAAATAATTTAAAGTTATTGTGTTTGTTTAAAAGCTTCGATGTACATAAACTAAGAATTTGAAAACAAATTGTAAACGCAAGAAAAACTTCGATAGAAAGAGAGAGATTATTTTTTAAAAAAAAGTTACTACTTTTTGCAAAAATTGCATATTTTGAAAGATGAATGAAGTCAAAACAAATAAAATTCCCTTAAAATATTTCTGCAATAAAAGAATTTTAAAATTGAAATCATGAAACATACAATATTGTTTAAAGTCTCATAGAAATGTTTGATTAATTACGACTAATTGGCAATTTCCAAGCACAAGAATTCAATCAACAATTTGTAACCATCATTGGACTGTGATTTTGTTGCCTGAGCATACCACGACGAAGTTCCCAATTAGATAACAAAAAAAAAACATGAAGAAAAAAATAGCGACCCTTCTTAGAACCAACGATGGTCTACTATTTATGGTCCTAATTCCTAAACCAAGGTCAGTGTGCGGTCCAATATCTTATATCATTCAACTTGTAAGTTTCTTACTCAATAAATTACGTGTTTGTCTTAAGGTGGTTTATGCAAATGTAAAATGCGTAAAATGTCGGGATTGTGTCTTTGTGTGTTAGTGGTAGCATATTATTGCAGAGTTTTGTTATAAATATTTAGGATTATTAAGTTTTATATGTGTTATATTAATAACTTAAACATTGATCAAAATACCTTTTTATAGCGCTTTAATATAAATATTGGTTAAAGTAAATCATAAGTTAAGAAAAATTTGAAAAAAAAAAACATTTAGAGCTTACATAATTCAAATAGGGTTAACATTTAGTTCAGCAATTAGTATGATTAGGAAGCCATCTGGTTGAGAACAGCAAATAAAATTTACTTTTGCAGTGATTTGAGGCCATGACTTCGAGGTTTCCTTGGTTTCAAGTACCCGTAAATACTTTCCATATCACTCAAGTCCTTTTTATCATCATTTTTGTCGTAAATTAATTCCGACGAATCTTCATTGTGATCCCCATTGTCTGTAATGTTTTCCTTATCAACACTATTTTCACGATCAATGCTATTTTCCGCTGCAGATCGGGCTTTTGCGGCTTTGTCATCAATCTTTCTCAAAGGAATTTTACTAATGTTATTGCGGGAGCTTCTGGCACTTCCAGCTGGAGATCCTTTAATGGGACTAGCATCATTTTCACGGTGCACATCGACACGCACCTCTTGTATTTTATTGTTGCACTCATCATTTGTCAACAAAGACTCATCATTCTCCAGTGCCTCAATAGCTGCCTCAACTGCAGCAATGGGTTCAGTGACATTTTCATTGGAATTTTCAAAGTCAAGTGTCAGCGATTCCTCAATGAGGGCATCAACTTTTTCCTGAATTTCATATTTTTCAGCACTGGCATCTCTTCGGCGTTGCTTCGATAGTCTGGGTCCCTGTTTTAAAATAAAATTCTCATTTCGGCATGGCACTGACATTCGTGCCACTCGCACCGGTTTGTTAGTGGAAATGTCCTCATTACTGCGGACACGTTCCTGTGAATGGCAATATTTATTCTCGTAGAACGGACTCAAAAGCTCATCGCCAATGTTGCGGGTAGCCGCACGTATGGCAGCTTTGTCGTACAAAAAATTGGCTAATGGCGGACTGCGTGCACTGCGCGCGGGTGCGAACTCCTGCGAAGCAGAGGGAGGCGCTCTGTACAGCACCGGCTTAGTCATTTGCACGGGAATGTCATTTTCGCTGCGCCATTTCGTTGAAAAGCGATTAGTGTTAGTGTTTAGTGGCAAATAGTGATTAGATTGGGAGCTAGTGATGGGCGAGAGGTAACCATAGATATCAGGTCGGTTAACATAGTAATAGGGCTGCTCATTCACCATCATTAAATTGGACGAGGATAAGAATCTGGGTCTGTGGTAGTTTTGATTAGTGCGTCTGTCGTAACATGTTTGTGGTTGGTGTAATTGGTAATGGTACAATTGTTGTTGTTGTCTGGTCAAATTATCAACTGAACTACCGTAAATATTGCTACTGGCGGTGGTGGTCGTCGGTACGTATGGTCGGCCGTTGTTGTGATTGTGGCTGTAATTGGTCGGATGATTGTTGGCGTTCAGGTTGGTGTGATTGTGGTTGTGGTTGTGGTTGTGGTTGTGGTTCGGATGATGGTAGGGCACCTGTACTACAGGCTCAAGCATACAATGTCCATAAATACCTATGCCACTTTCGAAACTGCGTGCATGCCACATCATTTGTTGGTGATGTTGGTGCGCTGCCATCAGATGCTGATGGGGATGCTGTTGCATTTGACCGTTGCCGTGCATTTGATGGGTGGCGGCAGCGGCCGGATGCTGTTGCATGTGTGCTATGGAGATGCGCTTCGAGGAGACTGTGTCTTTGTCGGCTTTGTTGGCCTTGGTAGTGGCCGGTGGCGCCGTTATCACTGGTGCCGGCGCTGATTTGACAAAATTTGGGACTCGTGCTCGTAGGCCACAGTAGTAGGGATCATCTGAAAATGGTGAAAGATTAAGATATTAAAAAATTTTAACGCATTAGCAAAAAAGGGGTCGACAATGATTTCACATTTATTGTAACCAATGACCACTGGGCATGGTTGATGTAATTTACAACTCACACGCGATATGGGTTTAAGATTGAAACTCGTGAGACATATTGGGAAAAGTAAAAAACTAAGAAAAAATCTAAATAATATAACGAATAAAATAAATTGTGTTTTATTTAGCAAACAAGATTTGTGGGTTTGAAGAAGTACTTACAAAGTACTCAAGTTTTTTTTATTATGATGAGTAGAAAGCTTGTTTAGGCAACTTTAAATAAAACATTATTTTTATGATTTTTTGTGCCATGTTCTGCGTAATATCTAACAATTGTTTTCGACAATTCGAACCCATGCCGCCTACACCATGCACAACTGGTGGCTTGCATCATCTTGCATTTCATATCACATTAGTGCAATTAACGGATTGCGCTTAAAATTCATTAAGACGGAGTGCATTTGTCCACATATTAGTCATGACTCATGACGAATGCATCCATTCTCGATTTATTCAGAGATGGCATTCGCAGATGATCGAACAATAAGCAATTGTTTGTTGAAAAATACATGGAATTGATGCCTACATCCTAACTATAATATGATGCAATTGCACCAACTTAATATAATTTATGTATGTTGTACATATTTGGAGATTTTATGGATTATTGTTGACGGATTCGAAGTGACATATGGATGAGGCACAACCAGTACAGAGAATGCTTCATCTTGATTTGTGCATTACAATTTAATATGTGAAAATAGTTGAGGCAACTGTGTGCAAAACCTCTCACGCAAATATGCACACACGCATTGTTTAAGTTTTGTTTTTTTTTTGTCAAATGATTATGAAATGCAGAGAGCTGTTGCATTTAACTAAAAAGGCATTGCTTTGAGAAACAAATGTTGCAATTAGCAACAATAACAATAAAATTAAAGCAAATCTTTTGACAAAATGGATGTAATAACTTTTTGTGACATTAATTTATGCATTTTATTCTGTTTTATGGTTTATTATTAAGCAAGCAACGAAACTTGATTTATCTTAACAGTTAAAACAATAATTTTATATTATCCAGAAATTAAAAAATCTCCTACGGGATTTATGTTTTTTTTTAACACGTCATAATTTTTATTTCACAATTTAGTGTTGTAATATTAATTAATGCATTCACATCACGAACATGTCATGTTAAATGTTCAATACTTGGGGTCAATCAAGATTGTCGTCGCTGCAACAATTTTATTAAAAGGCATGTCACAAAAAGTTTTAACAAAAAATGCTGACATATCGCTCAACCGCTTTAAGCACACCCAACGACTTGTGGTGGCAAGCCTACCAATTACTGTTACACTTTCTAACGCTCCAATTCCCACAAATTACGTAATTAACAATATCCACGCTTGCGCAGAAATACATTTTAAATTGAAATGGTATGGACTCATGGTTGTATTGCTTTCGGCTTGAAAATCTCAAAGGCATTTTATAGCGTTAGTAGCATAGTTCTTTAAAAGAAAAAACAAATTTATACTCATACATTTATGAGGTAGGTATTGCAAATCTTTCAAACGCTCCCGAATTGTGGGACGAAGCAGATCACTGGTGTTGGAAGTGACAAAAATATATGTAACAAAAATACCCACAAAGAAACGTTACGTGTTTTTTATTTTGTATTTTACGTTACAGTTTTGCAACGCGCTGCAGACGCAAGAAATCAATGGTATCAACAGAAAACGAGTTTCCCAATGAAAATGCATTTTTGAAGAAATTGCTTTTGCTTGTGTTGTGCTCTGAAAATGCATGCATTAAAGCAATAACATTATGTTGGGTTTCTGGATCGCCGACAGTCTTGAGCCACTTGCTTAAGAGAAAGTGAATGCAAGCTGCAGTGAGAGATGCTGTATTGAGGCTTAATGTGCCATTGAATGGTGAAATTGATTGAGTTCGTTTTCACATTGTGATGTCAATGGAAACATGATGCCCGACTTCATATCAGAGAATTGGTTTTATTATCACAGTTTTCAGTTGCATTCAGAAATACTTTATTTGCAATCAGATAAGAATTGGAACGATTACAAAATTTTTAAATCGAAGACTTCCACTTTATTGTACAATATTTAAGTCACAAATAATTAAAATTTTTAAACTGCAGGATAATTATTATAAATATAAATATAATTAATTACTCATTTTATTACTAATTTTAATTCGATTCATTTACAACAAATTTAAATTAAATTAATTTAAATGATAAGGAAAGGGAATGCATCAAGCATTTCTCTCACCAATATATATGTTAAATAAAAATTAATCTTTCGTCAATTTAAATTTTACAAACAACATTAATATTTGGCTACTTCATTGAAAAGCAATTTATTTAGTAAATAATGAATCCAAACTTATGCTCAAGCTTCAATCAGCATTCAAAATGCTCTGCATGGCAAAAAATGTTGTGTAACACTACCACAATGCATTAAGGTCACATAACATTGAAAACGCAAATAACACACTAGCCGTCAGCGTAACACATCAGGGAGGCCATTATTCCCTTCAAGTTTCACTTTCCCTCTTACAATGCAATGAGATTGAAAGTTAAAGAAGGCAACTTAACGTATTCAATTTAAAAATGAAACAAAAAAAAAACAAGAGTATTTCCCACATAAATTAATTTACAACTGAAAAGATCTCGCCTCATTGATAAAATTAGCAATTCTGAGGAAAAAAACTCAACAAAAAGCACACACAATCGCACAACTCACAAGACAGCTGGAAAGACAGGGAAAGACAAGTTGAAGTGAGTTTCCCAAATGCGAGGTAAAAATAGTACAATCCGCCACACAGAATTGTACAAACTTTATGCAATGTATACAGTTTGGTTTAACTGAGACTCGATTTATATAAAAAAGTAAGAAATAGGGATGTGCTGTGGCCTGTATTCTCGTATGCAGATAAAAAGCTCAGCACTTTAACAGCATATAGTCACGACTTTGTCAAGTTCTTGCAGCAGAGATAAAGATGGACCGGACAGTAGAATGATGCGGTCTATTTTAATCTGTCCTGTTTTAATTAAAAGTTGACTTCAGAATTGTTTTGCATGTGCAATTAATTGAGGGCATTTGAAGATGGAATGGAAAAAGGGTATATGATGTGTACGCTGAACGCTGTTGTGTCAATGTGTAGAATGGGACTTGAAAGGGTAGTTGTACATTTAAGATGGCCGGTACAGTGTCTGGTTGAGACTGTGATCACTGTAAGTAGGTGATGAGGCCATTTGCAAATATGGCAAGAAAAACAAACTGTGCTGCAAGTTTAATTGCTAGACGATGAGGCGAGTGTTCACTTGTTGTGGCTGCCAGTGTTGTTGTTTTTGTTCCTATATGCAGACGATTGCAATTGAATGGAAGAACAAAAGCAGCTTGATTGCAATCGACAAGCACTTCAAAGTCAGACATTTAAAATGCAGTTGCAATAATGAAACACTTGCACAATTTTCTTGGTGCTTTCGATGTATAAGTAAACACGAGTTTGTGCAAAGTAAAAAGATAACAATTGTTTTTTCTGCAATTAAGTATTGTACTTAAGTGTATTGAGAATTGAGTATTTACTTCTAATAATAAGAGGAAAACAATTGAATCTTTAAATCATTCTGGGAACACAGTTTAAAATGCAGTAATAATAAACGTTTAAGGGTGGTGGACAAAAATTAGAATCTATGTCGATAAAAGAGGTCTCTCAATTTATCAGTACTTACCATATTTTTTGTTGTTCTTTCCCTTATCGGATTTTCCTCGTGGGAAAGCTTTAATTCCCCTTTCATCTTCAATATCGTCATAATCAGGCTAAAATTAAATGAAGTAAAAGTTTTAAAAAGACTGTTAAAATAATGTTGAATTAAATAAAAAATAAAAATTAGTACCTTTGGAATATCATGAGGATAGACATTATCTCTTGGTGGCAGCTTGGGTGGTTTCTCACTTCGTTTGTTGGCCAACTTCTGCGTCTGAAGCAGTAACTGTTCGCGTGTAGCAGCCACATGTCCAGTGGTACTATTTGTGCCGTTTGTGGTCCCAAATCCAGAACTACCAGAACTTCCACCACTTCCACCGCTTCCCCCGCCATTACCGGCTACACTGTAGGGATCTTCATCTGGGATTGGTATTCTGGGACGATTTTTAATATCAACTGGTCGTTGCACTGTGGAAAAAAAACAGAAAATGTTATTTGTGTTTAATGTCTTTCAATTGTTTTTCTTCTTGTATCTACAACAATGATTTTATGAATATTAGTTAATTAATGGCGACTTTCAAACACTTTTATAAAAAGGCTCTACACTCTTAGACTTAAGATCAAGCAATCAAGAACGCTTCAAAAATAACGGGATGCGTCATAACAAAATTCTTAAACGATTTTATACACGCAGATTATGTAAACTAAACATATCTCACGCATTCATGTAAATGCAACATTGTAACTAATATGCCCACTTGAACTGCATTATGTAAAGCAGCTCGCCGTACTTACCACTCATAAACGGTGCAGTAAAGCAAATTATCATAGAAAGGCCATTTATTTGTTGAATAAAAAAAAGTGTGTTGCGACTTGCTGTTGCCCTTATGCCTCTTCATTCACGAATTTGAACGCGTACGCATTTCGTGGCTACTGACTGTGACCGCTCACACATTTGTCATTCAAACACTTAACGTATATGGCATATGGACCGTTACCAGACACATTTATTCATAAAATTAGACTGGCGCATATAAGACGGAAAAACAATAAAGCTCAATCACTATTTGCATAACATTAATGTCAAATGCGTGCGTGGTAGCGACATTTCTTCTTATCTTAACTGTTAATAATTCTTTGACTGCTTTTGTTATATTTTATCGTTGATGGCTTCACGAAAACGCAACAACGCAATGGTCGCGATCCCGGTTTAAGTAAATACTAAGTCTCTTAAACAACGTGCCGTGTTGCAATTCGGCGTAATGGTTTTCGTGTATCTCGTGCGAGTGACGGTTAATTAATTATTATTATTATTGAACAATTTGTGTTGAATTGATTTGCGTATTCGGTTTTTGAGGGCCAACCGGGTTACAGCGTTAATTTCTGTGTCAAGTATTTAAGGTTTCTGCTTTGGGTGTCACGCCTACATTTTTGTGGTTATTTGATTTAGTTTAATGATCACGGTTTAAGCGTACATGTACATTCTGATTGTAACTGTCATTGCGTTTATGACAATGAATTTTTGATTAATTTTCTGGAATTTGTGGAACGCATCGAGTCACCTTTTTTTTGGGCCGCGCTCTCTTGTGTGGATTTCAAGATTAATTGTTGCTTAACTGTTAAAGGCTTTTGTTTTTGTATGAAGGTTCCATAGTGTTAAACTGCGATAATTTTGATTACATGATAATTGAATATAATCGGTGGGTGTTTCTTGAAAGTCTGAGATTTTTATTTTCACAAGGTCATTTCATCACAATGCAGTGTGATTCTGTAACTGTTTTGAATACACACAAAACAAACGCATAAATAAAGCAGTCTCAAAAATTGTTGGTTATTAAATTATTTGTTTCCTTTGTAAAATTTGTTCAAAACAAATGCAAGAGGCATTTTAATAATGTTAAAAGGTCAAAAATTAAAATAGTTATTTCGTACTGAGAATCGACGTTTTTGATAGCTACCACATATTTAATGATAAATAAGCATCGTCACGAGTTTAATTAGCAAACTTCTTTCTATTTAATTAATACACAGGTTAAAAACGCTTAAAATATAATACTTCAAGTAACAAAATGCGATTATCAGAAATTACTTAAATTAAATTTCAATAAAAAGTGTAAATTTTCATTAGCAATTAGACCTAAGGGCTTAAACACAATACACTTTATATTTTTTCTTCAACTACAAGCAATTATATTCCACACCATCAAAATCACTCGACCCCCATTGAACCCCATTACCACGAAGTTTGCAACTGTGCCATAAGTGCAATTTGACTTTGTGAAAGTTTGCATAATCTGTCATCTTCAATCAAATGATGCAACCCAGTGAATGAACATTTTTGATGTTTCTTACATGATTTAGCGCACACAACAAAAACGTCTTCATATGATTTATGAGGCGGCGTAATTACACACATTCTAAGGACGCCAAAAGGTGCCGAACGGAAACTGTACACTTCAGCGTGTACAATGTACATGCTGCCCAAATGAGCACGTACACAAAAAAGCACATTGCTCCTAAAACATGTGCAACGCCACATTATAGCTGGCTATTACCATTATAAATAATTCCAATCTAACAATTTCCAGAGAAAACTTGATACTTTGACTTGAGAGTATGTCTTTGAAATCGGCTGTCTGAAGACAAGTCGCGTAACCCTTTGAGTGGGGGCCGCGCGCACACTTTTTTCGGGTAATTGCTATATGAGCATCGTGATGTTGTACCAGCAGGTCACAACTCAAATCAATATTGCAGGCAAATAAGGTGGTCTAATTGCAATGCAAGAACCCCAATGCAGAGAACCGATGTCTAACTAGAAAATTGTAAGTGCTTTAAGTATACATGCGCGATTATCAATGCAACTAATGCGCATGCACAATCATCAGATGATGTAAATACAAAGTGGTATAGGGGCGCCATCAGCCACAGTGGTTGTGTAATTGAATACTGCAGCATCATCTGATAGAAGCGGATGATGACAGTAAAATGGGAAGATCATATTAGATAAGTGAGGGACGGAAAGGCAACAAATTATAGATTTGATGGATTCGACGATACAGGTTACCAGTCGACTTTCTGCCTGTATAATATGCAGACATTAGTTGCAGTGACATACCGCACGGTGAATCCAAAGTGAAATGAATAAACATACCTAACTATAATGAAAAACCAATAATAATAATAAATGATAGACTTTCACTTTAGTCACGAGCTGCAGACACAACAAAAAGTGAAGATGCTCGTGCATGATGAGATTATTTGTTTGTTGATCATGAAAATTCGAAAATGATTGAGCTTTTATTTGCCTTTATATATTATAGTGTGTTGCTTTGATTTGTGAGGCCTAATGTTAATGTTTATGTGTGCAGGTACAGCAAACAAAATGGAGCAGGAAATCAATCGATAAGATGAAAGCGAGTTGCCACTTAAATGGATGAGGAGTGCTCCAACTAATGCGTTTAATCCGCGTTTATTTACCAAAATGACTGCGCTTATAATAAATTGTGTTAGCTAATCGCATTTTCAGCTTTTTCAAGCAATCACTAAATATTGTGCTTTTGCATTTAAAGTCTACCGTTACACTGGAGTCATCAGAGGATATTTATACGAGCTTTTCTTTTGAGCTATGATAATAATCTTGATAGGAAATCCTATACTATGTGTAAGTTATGTAAAACATGTTTATTGAAATTCCACCGCTGTGTATTGATTTTCTCAGCGGGCACAGCAATCCTTCCCCCTCCGCCTCTTTTATTGGACCAACGAATTTTGAATCCATTTCTTTTCTTTTCATTCCAATTCCTCCGGAGCTCATTACAGGCAGCAATCAGCTGCATTATGCTTCACATTGACTGCGTACTTGCAGTTGTCGTGTCAGTGACTTCGGTCGGACGAAATTGCATGCGGCGTGCAGCATTGCGCAATAGACGCCGAGTTGCGTAAGTTTTGTTTCTCTCAAGAGTCGTGGTGCGGTTTTCTTTCTTTTTAAAATATATTATGCCCGCATGGAAATTGTGTGCTTAAGCCTCACTCGCAATAGTCGGAAATCGTAACGATGTTATACATTACAATCTGATTTCATGATAATTTTGAGATTTATTTTGGATCGAAATGAATATGGCTTTGTTGCAAGTTGATGGCTTTTTTGTATTGGTATTTTGCACACACAATTTTTACTATTGAACAAAAAATATGATTTTTTAGTGACGTTTTGTATTGTGAATCATACCTTTTTGGCGTTGAATAAGCTTAAAAAGGCTTTGTTATGAATATTATTTTACGTATTTGAAAAGAAAGCGTTTAACGGTAATTTATGTTAAAAATGAGCATGACAATTGACATAATATATGTATTATAGAGACATTGACAGTTGACTTGAAGTTTAAATAAACTATTTATTAAATATTGATTTTATTTTCTTAATGAGGAACATTATTAATAACAGAATGGACTTTGGTTGCGGTTATCAACGGCTTTATTGTATCACAAAATAGAAAAATTGTTCAAAATAAACACATTTACAGGATTTTATAAGATTGCAACTAATATTTTGAATTTAATGACTTTTGTTATGCTTAAACAATTTTTTTGTAATAAACAAGGATCTAAAAGAGTTTAGTCAAGTTTTTTGTTTGAAAAAAAAAGAAAGAAAAATAAACAAAGCTTGATTGACAGAACTAATTAACGGTATTGAGATATTATTATCCCATCAATTAAAACTATAATTACGAAAAAATTGTAATCCATTCAATGTCATATTAACATTCCATCGTGCAAGTACATTGCGATCCGAAATTAATCAAGTGTTAAATTACAAATAAAAAAAGAAGTTGTCTACAAAAATCAATGTTATTAAATTCACATGAAGGTCACTTGAAACTGGTGCACCTTACTATAAAAGCTGGTAATAATGTTCAAAACAAGACACCTCCGTGTTAAGTACATCTTGTTAATATGCAGACATCGGTTTTAAAACTGCTCCATTAATACTTTCAGTCAATTTAAATTGATGGTCAGCTACCTTAAATTTTATTACCCGAATACATTCAGCATGTTTTAAAAATTTATTGCAATATAGTTAAACAACGCAAACATTCATAACGAAAATACGCCAACGATCGTTCGTACTTTTTAGATAAAATGATTCACTGGATTATGTTAATTACACTTTACAACTGCATTTATTTATGTGAAAATTTAAGTGAAAAATTTTACGTTTTAATTTTAAACCAACATCAAAAGTTTGAGAGAAATTGTCTACAAAATGACCATCGCCCCATGAAGAATCTCACATACGATCCCTAATTGGTCCATTGTGGAAAGTTTGGCACTTCCATTTTGGCAGTAACACTCTTTAATGGGCTCATCATTGTTTTAAAGTGACCACCATGAACGGTCATTAACAGTTGCATGAAATGGCTGCCACGAAATATTTTGTGTTGTGTAACACAAAATAATTAATGCTGCATTTAAAAAAATGTTTTTTCCCAAAAAATTACTGCTAATTTAAATATTAACGGTTGACAGATTTTGTTTCAAGCAGCTATATGTGGTGATATTTACGGAAACAGAATGTCTCTGGCGGAAACTGTCTCGAGAAAACATTTAGTGATTTACTTGATTGAATTATTTTCGTTTTACATTATGTTCGAAATGCGGTTTCACTGATTTAATCACAAAAAAAAAATTCGTTGCATTTCATAATATTGTTAAATTAGCATAGAAAGTTTTACATAAATAGACATAAAGCTCAAACGTGTGACCAACATTAACTTAAACATAAACGCGAGTGCATGAATGTGAAAACAATACTTAATTTTATTGAATCGTAAAGTTTGTTTTTAATACGACACACATAGTAAGTCTGTTAATCAGTCTATACGCTCTTAAAGTATTGAGGTTAAGTAACTACATTGCCAAAATACGTATAGTAACAGAGAAATTGTGTGACCAAACAGGAACGGACGGTAGTTAGTTGATAAACAGCGAAATTTAAATATAAACATGAAGTAATGAAAAGCAAATAGAGGAAACGCTTAAACCTTTAATAGAAACCACCGTAGTGGTCGTCTTACCTGGTGGCAGTTTACTCTTCAGCATGTCCATTGCAACGACATTAATTACTAGTACCCAAATAGGGCAATCCAGCAGCTCATTTTCCGACTTGGCGAATGCCACAGCCGACAAACACTGTGTCTCTAAGCGTCTTCTGTCTGGATAGGCACGCCGTAACTCACGATTTACATTTGATTGGAACTTTTTCATGTCGAACAGCTGTCGGAGAAAACAGAATGCACGTTATTATACAAATTGAATGGGAATTTATTTAAATAGGGTTTTAAGGGTTGTTGCATTTCGTGGTATACACTCGGCGTCATCTCAGGAACAGCTAGCTAGCATTCGCGCGCGGTCTTCCTTTATAGCCACATCAATTTAATTAAATTCATTTACCATAAATAGGCTGATGTCAAACAGTAATTATACGTATATACATGTGATACATGAAATGAATTGTATGGGTGCAAACGATGTGTGTTTATTTTGGCTTACCTTGACAATTTTTTCACTTTCAAGTGCTTGATTTGGTAGCTTTAGAACTTCACTTCCTATGGCAGATTCGTCTTGTGTACTGTTTGCTGTTGTTTTTACGTAAACATTACTTTTGGCATAGCGGCGGACTAATATGTTGCCGGCGTCATCCATTTTAATCTTGACTCCCTGCAAAAAAAAATTTAACAAAATTAATTTCTTCTTTTTATGTTGATAGTAAAGTTTGATTTTATGGCTAATTGTCTAAACTGGTAATAAATATTGTGAATTTAACCGTGCAGTCATATATAAAGAGGTTTTTATCAGCTTTTTCATTTATGTATATTGTAATAGAACCATTTTTTACATTGCATAAAAATGCAGTTCGTATTTTGCCATAAATTACATCTGCTTAAAAAAGTCTTTCAATTAATCTTAGCTAGAAAATTATTTTCCGACGTTTTGCCTGAACTCAGAACGTCTTCAAAAATACCTCAATGCAAAAAGTCCGTACTTCATGCAGTGTAAATGTTAGTGTAAACCATTCAGCAATATCATAAAAGTCATAATTTACAATTTTACGGGATATTAATAGATCTTCAATGCAAAGAAAAAATTCAACAAACTTCATAATTTTTTATTCAGCATTCTGAACACCGATACCAGTCTTCAATATTGAATCAGTCTTTTTGAATATAATTAATTTGCCACAATTTATTTACTGTATGTTTATTGTCGTATTCGCATCATGCCAATAATTGCATACAAATTGCGAAAAGACTTCCCAGCATATTTGTTTTTGTTTTTATAATTTACCTACAAGCGCAGTGTGCACAAAGAGCGCCATCCCATGCCAATCAACGGCGATTTTGATTAAGATCAAGGACAATTGAAACGCTGTTATGTGCTCGTCCAATTGGATATGGGCGCATAGTGATCATGACATGATGTGCATGCGTTTTATTTTGCGCTTAAATACCTGTACGGATTTATTCAAGTGCAGTGGTTAATAAAATGAGCTTTAGTTTGATTTAAAAGTGTACAATTAACGTGTTTTGTTTGTAATTTAAAGGGAAATTTAGCGGAATTCAAATCACAAAATTTAAACTCTATTCTCTTTAAATGACTTCCTGAAGAAACAACCCGGTTTCTCCAGAAAAAGTGGTTAACAAAATCATAAAAGAGAACATAATATTAAAAATGGCTCTCGCTTTCATTGAAACATACAACAATCCAACTGTAAATAAAAATACATGGCAAGAAGTAGATCGGTATCGCAACACAACTGTTCTGAACTTATTGCAGCCGCCAGCAAGTAAAAGTTGTTTACCGTCGAATGAAACCAGAGAAGAGCAAAGAAGACTCTCAAGCATCGCAAAAGCTTGAATTACACATGCAGCTATATAAAATAATGTAGCATAAATATTTTATTGTATCGTTTTAATGTCATGAAATCAAATATACATGCTAAAATATTGTATATAAGTAAATAAAATGTATTTATATAAAGATGGAGCATCAACTTTCAGACACCAAATATCAATAGGCGTCCTTGAGATTTTTTGCTACCCTCATTTTAATAAAGTGTGTTTTTTCCCAGTAGGTATATCAGCTTCTTTGGTTTCTTGCTGCACAATGCGCTTAATGTTAAATGATGATAATATGATGAAGTGTAGCTGAGCTTTAGACGTGCTGAACAAATCAATGCGATTCGATGGACGGTTCGTTTTGAAATCGAATAATTTTGTTCTGACTTTTGTGATAAATCAATTTAGATACAATAAACGTGTGGGAATTTTAGATAATAAAAAAAAGTGCTTTAAATTTGGTTGCAGTATTTGAAAAACAAAAAGTCTTTTCATTATATGTTGCAGTGTTAAGTCACTTCATTTTCTTGTAGAAGACAAAAAGTCATTGCATATTCAGTCTCATTCATATATTTATTTAAAGTATTTCTTATTTTTATATTTATTTAATGAGATGCGCTTACTTAAGTTTAAAAATTTCGGTATTTTATTAAACATTAAAATTGACCTAAATACGACTTTCATGGTTTTCATCTTATTTACGCAGTTAAATTTAAGGCATATTAAGCATCCGTGGACTGTTAATGTAATATTTATCTAATATTATTACAAGGTGCTCATCATTAATCATTACAACCAGTTCGAACAGGAGATGACCATTTAGGCATTTGTAAAAAAATTATATTCATGGTAACCTGTTAGTTTTTGAATTTGCATGCCATTTTTTATATCTGTCCACTACCTTGATTTTTCCTAATTCGAATAGCTCATTTAAATAAATATTGGGACAACGTAGACTTCATAAATTAAAGCAAATACGAATACGTTAAATAATATCGATTGAAATAATTATAAATAGTTTTTAAAACACTTAAAGGCTTACCTGTCCAATATGGCGTTTGATTTCCTCTGTTTTTGGATCTCTCATTGGATTGTCAAAGCCACAAAGCCCAATTCTGTAAGGAAAATATAAAAAATATATTAAGTTATACGCTATTTAAGTAATTTAAAAAAAATGTACAATCGACAATCTTAAAAAATGTGAAAACATAAATTATGTAAAGTTTAATGAGATTGGTTTGCTTTTAAAGTTTATTGTGTCATATCATATTTACAGGCTTCAACGATGGGAAGATGATTCTATACGACCACAATTGCATAACATTTACTCTATTGTTAGCCAATTTCATTTCACATGCAAAATATGTTGGCAAAACTCGTAAGTCTAAAACATATTTCGTTCAAATATGTATAACATTAGGTGAATCTTAATGACATTCATTGCCACAGCACGAGTTGAAGCATTACGATGCACACAGTGATGATTACTTAAGTCTATTATGCATGAACCGAGTTGCCGTGGGGAATTTACAAACGCAAAATTCAAATTCAATTCATAGTGCAAACTACACTTTACTGTTTTATGACACCTCAGTTCACATGCATACAGATCAGCATGTTGCGATGTGAGTTATTGTGATGGTTGCAAAGTCACATAATAAATATTCATTCTGTTTGAATTAATTGTCACAATCGTTTTGCTCAACAGCTTAAGTATTGTCTATCGTTACTTTCCAATATTAGAACAACTTAATATAACACCATTTACATGCGGTAATAAATACTGGAGTTGATACGGGCAATTATTAAATAGAAAATATGCGAAATAATTATGTGGCGAGAAACGTTCGATTAATATGCTGATTTTATAAGGATTAACATATTTATGATAAAATTTAAATGTTTGAAAGAACAACTAATCGTCCTTGATCATATAAATTTATAATCTATAAATATGCAAAAACCGATGTACGTGTAACTGGTGCAAAAGGAATTCAAAGGTCGTGTCAATTTCAATATTGTTAAATTTAAAAAAAAATTACATTAAACTTACGGAATCAAATTAAAATCCAACTAACGATACAAGATTATTAACAAAGCCGCATATTTTAAATATGTTACAAGAAAGCTTAACAATCAATCAGAATTAAGTGAGTCAAACCCATATTGTTCTTGTCGTATACTTGATCATTAAAATCATGTAATGGATGTTTGTTCGTTTGTTTGAAACAATCCACTATTTTCTACCGAGTCACCAACAATGGAAGCTTTTGAAAGCTTAAGTCGTCTATGTATATTTTTATGCGCAAAATGCAAAATTACCTTGAACGTCAACTGTTGAGCTGTGTCTGTTTACTTGAACTATTTTAATGGGATATACCGTATACTAAAACTGTTCTTGGAAAGAGATTTGTGAGTTATTTCTGAATAAAAACTAAATAATATTGTAAACAAAAGAGAGGTCTTAAGGCGAGTAATGATTGTGATTTATTATTGGATCCGCATTTAGTACTTTGGAATGTGTTTGTAATTTTAAAGCTATTTTAACTGCAAATAGTGAAACAATTAAACCTTTTGTTAGAGAAAAAAAATCGTGGTTAATATTTTTGAGACGTTTTACAATAATATACTTAAAGTCAAGTAAGTAATTAACCGGAAATGACAATTTAGAATTTAGCTTTATTCATTATTGAGGAAGAACGCAAATGAATGTTTATGTTTTGAATTCAAATATGTGACGGAAATGTTCGAAATATCCTTTTATTTTTAAATCACATATAAATAAATCATATTATAATTTATTTTGATCATTATTTTAATGATTCATAAACAGTATTATAAGCGAAATTACTTTATGCACGCTTTAAGCACAATGTGCAACAATGTTATTAAGTGCCATGTCAGCTTACAACTGCTTGTGTAATTTTAATTTCAAACATTTGGACGGAAGCTCACACCTAAAGTTGTAACATTGTTCATTGAACACTGACACATCCTTCATCAAACGTCGCGTCATTTTTAAAAATATTTCCACATTTTAGACACCAAATAAAACTGATTGTTGTCTAAAGTCTAAACAAATTAGAACTTAAAAATGATAATCAAACCCAAACAAGCGGAAACTTGCATTAATAGCGGCTGGTGAATGAATGTTGTGCATAAGTATTCGACGTGCACGTCCTACATTAGTACAAGTGCATTTTCCCGCACATTAATTCTTCTGACATTCCGAAAATGAGTATCACGTCTCTGTGATACGCGCGCACAGGTGCTACTCGAAATCAAATTAAAAGCTCAATGCTTCTTATAATGCAGTTAATTTGCAGCATGTCTGCTAGACCATCGTTAGGCAAAATGTCTGTGGCTGGTAAATTAACTGCAGTGTTTCACAACAACCCTCAAGCGATATGTTTGTATGCGCAGCAGGCTGCAGGCTGCTGCATTTAAATACAAAAAGTGAATTTGACGTTCAAGCATGGTGCTTGGGTTAAAAGTAACACGGCGCAACAAAATAAGCAATAATTATTCAAGCGACTTGCGAATTATTTCACAATCATTTGGGTTTTTATTTGGATTTTTTAATTGGTGAGTTAATACACGTATTTGGATTTAACCGCATATTCGACGGGCGATATTATGGTGGCAACACTGTTCGCTTGACGTTGTGCGATTTCGCACCACACACTCATACATTGAGCCCGCGTATTTATAAAAAAAATACGCAAGCTGTTAGCAACGATATTTATATCTGGAAATTGATTTCACTTTTGCGTATTGATGCAACCTAATCAAAACAATAGCATGCGCGATTTCACTTTAATTTTATGTTTATCATTATGTATTTAAAAATGGGTAATGTTTTCCAATCGGGAAAGTGGTCCTATGCGAATACAGTAGTGTGCCGTATACGCGATGAGGCCTTAGCTAAACTCCACACTTATGGCTATTTATTTAATTTGATTCGATTTGATTTAGTTGCAATTGTGTGTTATGAGAGCACACGAACGCTTGCGATGGAAACTGACTGAATCATTCACACGGAAGCATGTTGTTGCCAAACTGGGATTTGTTTAACACAATTTTTTGTTTTGTTTCAATTGTGATGCCATCACAAGCACTGCAGTAATTGAATTTCACATAATCATACAGAAATAATTAATTATGAATTAATTAATATGCACACTTATATGAAGCTTGGATGTGGCTTTAAATTGTGCAACACTTCATGCATGCACATGTGATTTCATCATATTTATAATAACCCCTGGACAATGACCCAATCAAAAAACACAAAAAAAAAACGATCGGAATGTAATTGATTTGATGCAACAAATCATCAGGTCTCCCGTATTATGAAGTGGTTGTAATTAAAAATACCCCGCGGGGTACGTTTCTAGTCCCTTTGCTTTGCGCTTCGTCTGCATAATAGCTGACGTCAGGCCTGTCATAATACGCGATGCAGATGTAAAATGCTTGAACACATGCTTGAGGGATTTATTTTCAAATTTGGATAACAATCGTATAGCAAATTATTGTTTGACTTAAGAAAAGTTAATTAAAAGTGCAAGATTTATTCCAGAACGAAACTTTTTAATTTATATCTGAGGATTAAATAATAATAATTTAAATTTGAAATCATAGCTATGAACTGTGAATTTTTTAGTTAAATACAAAGACACACATCGCTCTATTATTAACTCGGGATATTGGTAAGACATAAAGATCATCGCGATATAATATGTAAATTAGTTCTGACATTTGCCGTAACTCAAGGCTGACCGTTGTTCTTCTTCTCTCGATAATTGTGACGCTGTGTCGTTTAAACCGTGTATATATGCGCGTGCAACTTTAACATTATAGCAATTACTGTATGGTTGCGAGCAGAATCTTAGAGACAATCAGTTTCCCTTTCAGTTGTAAGCAAGTGGTCTTGAATTGTTGTTGGGAATGACAATAATAGATATTCTATTCAATTGCATTTTTAATTTATTGTGTTATACTTAGTTTATATATTTATTTTATTTTATTTATTTTAAATATTTTTGTTTTTTTTTTAATAATTTATTTAAAATAATAAAATCTCTCATTTTAAATTTGGAAAATTAAAAATTTCAAAACAAAAGACTTAAGCGACGAACTTTTTTTGTCTGTTTAATTTTAAACAAATTTGTAAGCAATTTAGAACTATGTATTTAAAGCAGTGATATAACGTTTTTTGTTCATAAGTTAACCAACAAAATGGTATACAAAAAAAAACAAGCGACATTTAAACACCTATTAAAACGGTTCATCGCGTCCATCAACCTTGGCATTTATTTCTCCGACATACTCAACTAATATGCATGATCATTTGTGTTAAATACAGTTCCTTGAGTCAAAATAAACACAAATAAATAGCTTCGATAAACTTAACGCGCTGAGACGCTTCACAAAACGCAAACAAGAGGTGCACGTATAGATGTAATTGCTTTTTATGTTCTATGATTTGGGCACTTATACAGAAAATCAACTTAACAACATCGTGAAAACAAAAGTAATTGACCTCCTCAACCAAACACCATAACGCTCATTTTAACTATCATCCCAGTGTGATTTGTTGGCTCCTCAATAAGCAAAGATGTTTAGACACAACGAAAATTGCAATAACATAATTTTGTGCACGATCCAGAAAATAAAAACCTGCGCCTGGCAAAATAATATTTGGTTAGGTATGCGAAGGAGCACCGAGTGAATTCTCCAAATTGTGATTCAATCACAATTGAAATGAGTCATTAAATGCAACAACATTGGAGAATGTAAAACCGCATACATATAATTCGTGTTACAATTTTATTGAAGGTGAACTTTGACAGCAATTAGTTTTGAATGCATAATAATAAGTAAATTTTCTACATACTACATGAATGTGTGTGCGTGCGATTGTGGGGCACTTTGTGCAATTGCGTCTTATTTGTTGAACATGCTTTTTGAAGTGCGCAATTGTTTAATTGAAAACAATGAGAACGTCGCCAACAAATCGTGTCCATTGCGGCTCAATTCATTTAATGTTTTAATGTTCGCTTAATTGTTATGGGTGATTGACATAAGACACACGTGGTGACTTTGCATGCAATTTGGCGTGTTGTACCTTATTTTAGTAGGTCAACAGTGTTTATGTGCGCGCTTGTTAACGTTGAGTTTAAAACGCGCTTTTGTTCGGTACTTAAGGCATTGAGTCTATGCGATCATTTTAAAACGCCCATAAAGATGTTTATTTTGATAAATTGTTGAGTCATTTGATTGGGTTAATGCTGTTTAGAGAGGCGACCAGAAGTCGGCTGGGATAGATTCAGATAATAAATAATTGATGCTGCCGGCTGTTGTAAATTGTTAATGTTGTTTGTCAAATTAGATTATGAGTAATTTAAGTATGGAATTTACATTCGCTGTTATGTTGGCAAAAAGTAAATCCGGAAGGGGTTTAACTCTTGTTAACACGACATTTTTTGGTTACAGTTTTTTTTTGATACATTAGTTTTGCGAAACCGAATCCAATTGAAATGATGTAAGAATATTATGCTAATAACTTTATTTGTCACATTTAAATTTATGTGAATTGTCACGTATCGAAGCATAGCAGTAAAATTTTAACAAGACTTGAATTTAAATTAGGCTGAGTAATTGTTTTAAAGTATAGAAATTTTTTTTTTTTTTAAACTTTCAATGATTTGTAGAGAATTCAAATAAGTTTTCAACTAAAATTTAGAAATGTGAGTAACAGTTTTTAAAATGAGTAGCATTTTAGAATATCAAAACTTTTCTAAATAACCTCAAATCGTCAATTGTGCTCTAAAATAGACTTTACTTAAGTTATAAGAATTTTAACAATGAAAATGTAATTGCATGTTGACTGTAATGCAATAAAACGATAGTAAAAACAAAAAATTAATTTGTAGTTTCACTGAAAAGTGATAAAAATTTTACTTTCTGCCTTGGTATTCAGAATATTCAAACAATAGAGAAATGCAACAAAACAACACAAGAAATTATGTTAAACTAATATAATTTTATGCTCTACTTACGCCAAAACATTTCCACTCTTTGCCTTTATTTTGATTTGATATTCTTTTAAAAAACGATCGCTTCATTTCCTTACATACAAACGTATACGTTTGTTTTTTTCAGCCTTTTCTTGCTTTATTTACAAAAGTATCTCTGCCCATATTACATTTATTAAACAACCAGTCTTAAGTAAACCACTTTACATTTCTGTTTTAATTTAAATATTTTTTTCCACATTGCTTTCGGAAAATATGTATTAAGTCAGCAAATTTAGCACTGTGGAGAGAGACAAGGTCGTCCACTTTCCGGGTTTTAACTTTTCTTCCCTTTTGATACATAACATTTATTTGCCAACCATATACTTGTTTCCATCACACCGTTTAATTAAAAGCATTTTTTGTACACATCCATATCACCGCATAGCCAAAATTAACGCCTAGTTTGCTTACAAAGTCACAAGTCACCGCATCAAATCTACATAACTTAATAGGATACAGTATTATTCCGCACAAATATTTGAAGCTTATTGCAATAGGATTGGTAGGTAGTATAGATTTAACAATCTCTAAATATTGTCAGAATAATTGTCTGCTATTGTCCAGACAGCACACTGTTAATGAGCAACAAATTGTCGAACATATTATATTATGTAGATATTGTCGATAAAGCTCATTAGTATGGTTTAAGTGAACTTGTTGGTCTCATATTGCATAAAAACTCGTACTACTGTAAATTGTTGCCAAGACAATCAATAAAATTGCGACCAGCGAAGCACGTTGTGGTTGCTGGAATTACAATTGCAGACAGTACGATTATACATTGATTCTCATGTATAATTCAGGGGCGCACTGTTCAACAGATCGACTGTGGCGAAACTATAACATGGTGCAAGACGAAACCAAAATAAAATTCCAGTGCGTGTATCGTTTTGAATGAAATTGCAATTTGTTTTCAATCACTTTTAATTATAGTAAGAAAATATCCCACCGAATTATGGACGGTTAGGAGACAGAAATATTTTGAAAAAAAAGTTAGTTCTTACCTCATTCCGTCGAAACCATCATCTGATCCATTTATGGTCAGAACAGGTGCTCGGGCATAAGCTTTCGCGACGCGACGATTGCGCTCAAATACAATTACTTTCGCCCAAATTTCATCATCAATTTGAGTCCATTTGTCCAGCACCTCTTGAATGTGTTCCTGAAATAAATAAAAAGATTTGTTATATAATAAAATATTTAAAAAATGCAAACAGTAAAAAAAGAAGGTGTATTTTAACTTTAAAAAGTCCTGTCCATATTTGTCTATAAATTCAGTTAGGAAAAAAAATGATTTAATATATTCATAAAAGAGGCGTAAAATTACTGTATTATCGCTAAGAGAAGTGACATTGAAATAAATTTACACAAAAACAGGCTTCATCGCGTCAACCGACCAACTCTGACATTTCAACCAATCTTGTAACTATGGAAGCTTCGGCGACATCACATTAAAACCGAGTGGTTGGCGGAATACATTTACTGCCAGCAATGGCTTGACATATAAAAGTGAAACCGATGATGTCAACAGGTGCGGACATAAGGTTAAATACTTATTTTGTTTGTGGCTTAAGACATTTAATGTCTGCAAAATGTTTACATTTCAAATTATGAGAATGGAATTTTATATTCTTGAGTGGTGTGTTTCTTTGACCTCATCTTAGTTTCGTGGCCAGTGGGACATCACTCCGGATGTGTGCTTTTTTGTCCGATTTTTTTGTTAAGATTTTTGTCATTCAAAATGTTATTTGAATTTCTCTTTGTAACAAAAGTTATGTTCAGTCTAGACGAGGGAATTTTTTTGAAAAAAGTATTTACCCCAATACAATAAATACAAATTATAAAACAGGACAAAAAAAAATTTTTAAATCCTAGTCAAAAATAACGAATTTATGGCCATATTTTTCGTTTGTTCAATAATATATTAAATGAAAAAATTAAAATAAATTCTTAATTTTTTTACAAAAAAAAAGGAACGATAAATTAATATTTTTATGAATTTAAAACTTGCCGCTCTAATAAAATAGAGAAGTAACAAACATTTAATACGAGCATTCCATGCTTCTTAAAATGTGTCAATCATAAATCAGTTCAATAAAAACCTAATTAAAATTCAAATAGTGGTTATTCAAGCTAACAATTTCAACCAATCAATTTTTTCGCATGTCACATAAAAGAAAAATCTACTTTTTTATTATTTACTTTTAGGAAATATGATAATCTTCTATCAGTACCGAAATACCGCAAAATAAAAACAACGCAAGTAATAACAAAGTCTACAACAGTTAATAAGCCAACAACCTTGCTCAACTATTCCAACGACCTTGCCGTAGATTAATTGCTCCACAAATGGAGTGCAAGAAGTCAGTCTAGTTTTTTCAGCATTCGTCCCAAAAGTGCTCAATCCGACACTTGACGAATGTACCAACACAAAAACCCAAACGCTTCCACAAAAAAGTGCCACATTTTGTGTGCAAGCATACACGTCTTGTGTAACACCAAACCGTCTTGATATGGTCTGTTTATGTGCCCAAATTGAATGTACATACTCTCGCCTTCGTCACAGCAATTTACATTTTTTATCACAATAATATCAAGATTGAGAAAACGCTGAGGTAAAGAGGCCGAATTACAAGATACTTCAAGTGCGATGCATAAGAGTGCAGACGAAATCAACTTACAATTTTCATGTTGTTCTTGTACAACGTTTTTTTTTCTGTTCCCACATCACAAAAAGGTTCATTAAACTTGGATGAGCGATCATTTCTTTGTTTGTACCACCTGCAGTTGCATGGGTGCGTGGATCATGTGCTGAATTTTTGGAGCAGTTGTGTGCGCATGCATACGATTTATTTGTGCGGATTGTCTCGAAATGCGAAATTATTAAGAAAGGGCATGTTCATTTGGATGTTGCCGCATGCTTGGAAATAATGATGCTTTTGATTGACCAGGAAATTTGAGTTTTCTTCTGGGTCTAATTGGATGATCCCTTTGGTTAGTTTCGTTTTCTTTCACAGTTTTTGTGCTTTTATTTAAATTTGAGTTTCGGTTTGGTTTTGTAACAAATTTGAATTTATGATTGATATTTTAAGTCAATGCCCTTAAAGGGGTATGACATTTTCGAAAAAAAATCGCACACGACTTTGAGTGGTAATTTAAATTTGATTTTGTTCTTCATAAAAGGCGGATTTGAATTTTTTGCCTATTAAAATTTTATTTAAAGCCATTAAACGTCTGTCTTGGTCAACTATAATTTTGTTACAATTTATTTCCCAACTGCCGATGGGTACTTAATAAAATTTGAACAAATTTTCACTAACAGCGAGTGCCTTATATTTAACCTAATTAGTATCATCCTACTTAAGTGCATATTATAAATTATAAGGAGCCTTCCACAACACGTAAGCGAAAATGAAGAGGTAATAACATATTCTTTGTACTATAACAAATTGAGGACTCCTGAGGCGAAGAAACTCACTGAATATAATTAATAACTGAAAACGTTGTCCCATAAACAAGTGAGTATGTACAACAAAAATCATGTAGAATAATTTTACGAATTGATGCAAAAATGCATCCCATCGCGCCGGTATGATCCTTTGGCCCTCTATACTAACATTATATTAAAAAAAAAAACATTCGTTGCAGTCATGTAAATGATTTTCGCTGTGAATAAATTTTGTCAGACACGGACGCACTACATTATAAATTCATCACAGGTTCACGGAAGCTCAGGCCGGCATCAAGAGTTCTTACTCCTTACATTATAACTATGCTGTGTTACTTGACTTTTGCATTAAATTGCATCAAGAAACACAATTTAGAGTATTGCAAACTTTGAAAAAATAAAAATTTTCAGCCAAAATATTGATACAAAAGAAAATGATTAAATAAAGCGGGAACGCTCATTCTGAGATCATCGAGAAAAATACAAAGTCAGCAAACTTCGATAGGCACATGAAGAAATCCACCGAGAATCATAATATCAAGTAGACATAAAGGTGTGTAAACCTACAATGTGGAAGTGTGCGTCACACACATGCGAAGGTATTTATCGTTCAGCAACCCCGAGTGAAATTTCAATTTTCCTCTCGCCCGTTTCGTACTCAAAATTGAACAACAAAATCCAAAAAATTAACCAAAAAAAGGGGGAAAAAAATTAACAAAACAGAGACGAAAAATAAAATGGAAAAAACATAACGAGAATGGATTTGGTGGGTTTGATGCACTCCATCATTACATGCTTATTATGTTGGGCATTATCATCTAATGAAAACCCAACGCGATCTTGCATATTCCCTTCTGGTTTGGCAGGCGTCCCAAAAATAACAACCACACCGCATTGCACAGATACACAGAGAATGTACAAGAATATTTATGGAAAGAAAGTAAAATCACAGTGAAAATGTGTACACATGCGCGGCAATGAAAAGGGAAAAATGGATTCGCTTTTTCCGCCGTGATGCAATTTATTGGGTTTGTAATTTTCGTCGCAGATTGCACGTCAATAAATTCGGTTGGACCATTGATCGGCATGCGGGGTGTGGAACGCATGTTCAATGACTTTGTACATGCGAAGTGGTGTCTTGTTTCGCTGCTGAATTATTTATTCACGGAAGTGTTTGTGTCGCCCAATGGTGTGTCATTTGGACGTTAATTGTCCACCATTAAGTGTGTCTGTGGTGTGTACTAAGAATGATGATTGCAATGTTTGGTTCGAGGAATTTGCAAATGAAGTAATATGAATTTTTTTGGGATTTGCGCTTTAGCACGGCAATAATTTGATTCAGGGATGAGATGATCAATGCAAAGCGACTGCCGGTTTAAGTGGAGTTATTTGTATTTGTTTATGGATTGCAATTAATGTGTGTGGGATGATAACGGTACCAGAATGATGGCACAATTTAAGAATTTTTGTTACTTTAATTGATACAATTAATTTGAAGGGAAGATTAAGCGCCACTGAAGGGGAATGCAGTTTTTAGTGTTTTTCGTTGCTTTTGCAATTTAATGCTGGAACAATAATATTTTGAAAAAGACTTCCTGTTCTGCATATATTTTTCGTAATTTACAAAAACGAGTTTGTATACATTTATATAGTAAGATCAATAAATTCAAATTAGAACATAAAAAAATTGCAACACCAAACACATATTAATTTCAATTAATGTTCCAAATGCTTGGACAATATCATTAACACGGATATTTAACTGCACAACGAAATAACATTAAATTGAACTGACACCAAACAAACATTGCATACATGCGTTTTATATTTCACAAACTCACCAGGAAGTATAAAAGCTGAGATGTCCTAACTCTTAAGAGAAAACAAAATAAACCCAAATGGCGCTTAAACTATTCGTCTTTTTCAACCTTGAATTTTAAGGAAACATTTAAACAGCTACGGTTAAGCCGTTCTGATATACACCACTATTAATGTTGTCCCCCTATAAAGACGTAGTCCAATACGCAAGACTCGTTTTTACCCAGCAAAAAAACTTGTTTATCGTCAACGAAGGGCATGGGAAATCGAGAGCAACATTCCATTTATAATGCAGGAAATGCTCTATAAATTCAATGCATGTTTACATATGAGGGTTTTGTCCGTGCAAATGAGATTCAACTGAGGAAGAGCTTTTTGTTAAAGGCAAAAAGGGACACATTCGGAAATGATTGCACATCCAACCATGAAGGCATACTTCTCCGTCAGGAAACGTTTTTATAGGTGATTTCCTTTATTTTCATTCATTGATGAAAAAGTGGATGCATTGTGATGCTACCGATCATGAATTTGACAATCAGACGAATTGGAGCATCAGATGGCGTATATATAGAGAAATTTTGTTGCAGTTAAGCGGCATTTTACATTCGGTTGATTTTCTAATCACTTTTTCCGCACTGCTCATCTCTTACCGACTATGATGCCTTTTTGCCTTACAAATTTCGTCCGTCTTTTGCATCATGACTCATGAGTGTAATTAATCTCAATTTATTTTCTTTTGATTGCTTTTCTTTTGAATATACTCTTTCTTTGCAGATAAATGACTCGTTTAAAGAAATCTACTGGATCTTTTCAGCGTCAGGCGCGATTGTATGGAGGTTTACACCACCCAAAAGCAGTTACACGTTTCTTCCTCCAACTCGAAACATTTGGCGTGCATGTATGTTGAGAAACGAAGCATATCTAATGGTGGGCTTTTTCAGTAATTAACTTTTCTTGAACATCTTCGTATGCTGTGGATTGATTATAATTGAAATTGTGAAGAAATTTCTTCGTTTGACGTTGCAGTTGTGTGGTTTTAATATGCTCATTTACCGGACCTCATTATTTATTGAATTCATCATAAGTATTCAAATGCATCAAGGTTGAATACAACCGGTGTCTGGCATGACTTCGGGAATCGCCAGTTCCAACACTTGTAAATGTGCGTACTTGAAATTAATGAACATAAAATATTTCGCGCCTTTTCCATTATTATACACGCTAAAGTGATTGATTAATTGGAGTGTCAAGAATCAAGATAGTTCATGCTTCATACTTCATATATGGTATGTAAGTGATTATTCTGGAGACGCATGAGTGATCTAAATATGGCGTGGTTGAGACTTCCCTCTTTTGACAGATTGCATTTAACGATGTTGTAGTTACAGGAAAATGAAGTTCTTATTAATTCAAGAATTGCTGACTCAAGATGCAGTTATTTGATTAACTGTTAGATACAATATAACCCGTTAGAATTTTTCTGGTGCATTTCTGCTGCTTGTGTATTCATTATTCGGACATGTAAATTAAATAAATTTACATATTGCGCGTGCTTGTAAAACATTAAATGGAATTACAAGTTATATGCAAATAATAAATTTTATTCCATATTATAAATACTTATATTATGTGTTTTTTAAGTTCATTTAGCTTATTATTCGAATTAAGATGCATTAACGTTTTTATTATTCAAAATAAAAAAGTGTGTTACAAGGTCAACCAAAATTGTTACTGAATTAAATTTTACATTTTGGAATTTCCATATTATACCGAAGAAGAATCACTCACTGATCGCCATAGCGAATGTCTTCAGCGCTTCACCATAACTCGAATTCAAATTTATAGACTTTGTCAAACAAGTTTGCTAATCAGCCACGCTAAAAACACAACATTTCGAAATACCAAATGATCACGGAGACACCGTGAATTCAAATTAAATTACCATTTTGCCTCAGAGAATATTTGTAAAAGGCATCATCACGGATGTGAAAATGAATGCACATTTGATATTTACTTCAAGAATATATTTCATGTAATATTAAAGGATGAAAAAAAAATTGAATTACTGAGTAGTTAATGCAAAATAGAAATCAAGGCTTTGTGAAAAATATATAACATAATATAATAAAAGCCCTTCAAGAAAAATCAGAAAATTTCCACAATACAACATAATAATCTGGTTATAATAACTAATTTGTGTAGAAAAAAGAAAAACATTAAAATGGTCTCAACTTTGTCAATGTCATACCGCCACAAGGCACAGTTATTTTTGGCGGGGCATGTTGCCAGTTGCCACTGATACATATACTTAATTCATAAAAAATCTCGCATCAACAACAAGGTTGATGGACATTATTATTATGAAGTATATCAAGTATCTGCACTGCTTCAGCAGAAAACTGAAAACCAACAGCTTAATTCAATTTCTTCAACATGGAAACACTGACTGCTGAAGAAATTGATCTTAAAGTGGAACTGCTTTTCGGAGTCAAAAAGCAATAAAACGCAATGAAGCTTTAAAAAGATATGTCTTGTTAAAAATTACAAAGTTTCGTTTAATTTCATTGAGATAAAATCACGCAAACCGCTGAGACAAATAATTTAAAACAAACACCCAGTGCGACAAGTTACGAGGTGAGCAGAGACAAGATATTTGGTGAGTATACGTGAATACACTTTCACTCATTAGCAGCTTTAGATTTTAAGTCTTTCCTCTTCCTTGAAAATTGTTTTGCACAAAAAGACATTGGGTATCCGTTGGTATTGTATCATGGTGGAAAATACCAGTTTGACTACCCACTACAATCTAAAAATATTGCCAATATCAAGATTGTGATTGGTAAGTGGTGTGTCGTTGTGCAAAGAAGAGCATGATTTAAAAAATGTAGCTGGTTTTATAGTTTAACTTCTTTCAAAATGGCAATGCCCAGTTTTTTTTATGTCAACAAAGAGATGTATTTTTTAAAGTAAACTGAGAATGTGTAAAAGGGGCAGGGTAACTCTTGCAGAAAACTTACGAAGTGCTTATTAAATAAAATGCATTACTTTTAGAATGTTAAAAATATTGAAAATATTAAAAGTAATTAAAATTTTTGGGGTGTCAAATTCTTCGAAGTGAAATTTTCTTTACAGTGAGTTATTGCTGTTTGTAGTTCATTTCTTGTTGTCAAACATGGATTTCTATTGTAATATTTCCAATTCACAGATGTTTTCGTTTAAAAACACACATGAGCCGATACAATCAGCAATTGCCATGATTAATTTGTTTTTTGTATCTATGCATCTCTGACAATCACTTTGTCGTTTTGCCAATTATTACAACAATTGCATTTAAGATGTACACAAGACCATAGAAAATACTTAGTGTGACAAAACACGCGAGTCATAGCCGTGAAAATGAAAGCTTTTGTCTGGAAATTTAATCTGCAGTGCGCAGAGTCACTGAAATTCCAATTTGATTGTCAAACCGCTATCCACATGATGTTGTTTCGCACTTTTCCTTTTATTTTGTTGGTATAATCATTTGGAGAAATTTTTGCGCAATCATTTATTTGGTGTGTTTACCGCCACACAATCCCGTCTTTGCACTCAGCCACACACTCGTAGCGATACATCCAATTCATAAAACAGCACTGAAAGCAAAATCGCAACCAAATTTCGCTGCTCATCCTTTTCCATGAAACTTTTCATTTTTTGCCCAAACTTTTAATTTTACTTTATACAACAACATGGCAGGCCCCCAGCTAATGATTCCCATAAATTGACACTTGCAAATATTATAACGGGACAAATATTTAAATAACAGAAAAAATCGTATAATTTCTGCCGATGAATTTTGCGCATGACAATTTCCTGGTTTCTTGCCAAATTGAAATATGCGACTGTTGGCCCCAGCATGGGGATTGCTGCAATACAAAGGCACAAGAAGACGTTTTGGTGCCCAATCAATTGGTAATATTTTTAACACCCTTTTATGTGATTTGTTGCATCTTTTATTTTGCATAATGCTGGCGAATAAATCAATTGATGCGGTTTGTGGTATTAATTCATATTTTAATTTGATGGTATGATGTTGCATGAGACTGGAAATTAGCGTGATCCTGAAGGAATTAAAATGAAATGTTTCATTGAGGAATAATAATAATAATGACTTGTGGAAATTCTTTCGCTGCACGACAGCAAACAGTTATGTTTTTGAATGCATCGCACCATTCGCTGTGCATGGTTTGTGTATATTATGGAGATCTTTGATACTTTGTGACCTCTTCCCTCTTTTGTGTAAGGGATTAAAATTAAACCAACAAACAAAATGCAAGCGATTCTCATTCGACAATCCGCCGAGCTTACACACAGCACCGGTGCAGTTGCGCAAGCAGCACTTTAGTGTTTGTTTCTGTTGCGTTGTATTCAGTTTTTTTTTGAGACACGAAATTAATGCGACTATGTCATGTGCATTTATTATGTAGTCAAATGCTGAATGTGCAACCAATTACAGTTAGAAGAGGATTACATTAAAGACGTAATGTCACGCTGTGTAGCAAGCACACACTATATCAAGAAAATGGTATTAAAATAGACAAACAGTGTCATCACATAAGCATAATAAATTGATGGCATATGCAAATAAATTGTATTGCAGATGCATGTAGGTTGATCTTGTAATTGCATGAAATTTTAATTGAAATAGCATATCATCCTACAGATTATGTTGATGCAAGATTAATGAATTACTGTGTATGCAACTATGTGTGAATTCATTTAAATTAATTATTATCAATCGAATGCAACTCGCTGAAATGGAGAAGATTCAATTGTTGGAAAAAAATGTGAATTCAATTCACATTCTGTATGGGAATAAAATCAACATGAAAATGTAACAATTCATGCCACTTGAGTTAACTGCAACTCTCGTTTTTGTTTAATGCATTAGATACGTGTACCTATAATATGTATGTTTGCACTTGGGGCTTTACGTTGCATGCAACAAATATAACAATAATAAAAGTAAACGTCCTTGTACGTTATATTATAATATATAAAGTAAATTAAATTACATACATCGAGTGCACTTTTACTTCACAAACACTATGCTGCGAGCCGTAAACAATATGTACGTCTATAATGTTTGTTTCGCCGTATAATTTCGTGGTGCAGTGATCATGCAAGAAATGTTTGGTTACGCTCTACAAACTCAGCGAAGCGAAGTCTTAAGAAGTTGTTTTCGTTTTTTATTGTTATATAGATCAGTTTAAATGGTAACTGAAAAGTGATTATTTTAGATGTAAAAATTAAAAAAAAATCCTATTAGTTTTTGAGCATGAAATGATTTAAGTGATTTTTATACCGCATGCATTTTTTGCTTCTTATGGACCCTATATAAAATAAAAGAAATTGATAAACGTATCCATCAAGTTTCACAATTTGTTAGGCCGGCATTGCATAACTTAAAACTAACAGCAGTATTTATTTTTCAATATTAGCACACTTCAACTCCATTTAAAATTAATTTTAAATTAAATACGCACGCATTCTTGTAAAATTAAAGCTTCAAGGTAAATTAGATTAATCAAAGAATGTTCTTGTTACACATAAAAAGTGGTCTCAAATATTTGCATAAAAATCTCCTGAACAACAATTTAAAACGTTTCCTTATTTGAATTGCACCACTCCCTCAACATTGCGCAGCTATTTCCAACGCAAAATGTCACTTAAATAGAGCAACATAAATGCAAAACTATTAAGCATCACATCAAAGGCATGAAGGCGAGTTAATATGCATTTTGTTTGTAATTGCATGCATATGCATCCCAGAAACGCATGCTCATTTCATGTCTACTTAAACTGGTCAACATCAGTAAGGCACGTAATCCAATTTAAATATGTACATACAACGATTTGATTTAATTGAGTGAACAGTTTCTATGAAGCGAACTGCATTATGTAGTTTTAAATAAATGCGCATAAATGACTGTCAAAGAATTGAGAGCACTCTTGATCACTAAATACAATGAAACACACACGCTGCGCCGCCATTGCAGTGCCACCTCACGAAGGATGGAGGAGGAATTGTGCATGCGTTGTGAGGATGGAATTCGCAATGTGGCCGTGTTTGCGCAAGTCACAAACGTTAGAAAATTATCTTAGCTCGAGCATGAAATTTTTATATAAATTTAAATAGCATAGGAGCAACGCAACAAAGAATGAAATTATTATGAGGCGGGAACACGGTCATGATCTTTCTAATGGGCTGTAAAATGATGATGATGCTTAAGTGGTGATCTATGGCTGTACATCAATTCAAGTGTTAGTCTGCGTTAAGTTTTATAAACATTAAGATGCGTTGTGGACGAGAGGGCTGTGAGGTCAATATTTTATTAAGAGTTTCGAAATTGATACAACATTTTTATTAAAATTATTATTATATTTTATTTTCTATTAACGATTTTACACAAAATTTTAATTTGATTTTACGAATTATTTTCATGTTAAAAACATTAAAAAGACAAATAATTCCATAAAAAAAAAAATGTCTAAAAATAAGTATGTTGTAGATCTTCAATTAACATCCAATTTCGACCTCGAAAATTAATAAAATGTGTGTTGAAACAACATTAATAACGACTGCTCAAATAAGATAAACTTTCAATTTTATTGCAGCAATTTCGTGTATTACTGGATATAAATAAAAATTACTTGCTTTAAAAAAAAACAAAAAAAAATATTCTTGTAATTTAAAAACAAAAACAAATTCGCTTTTATTCGGGGCCTCCACAACCCAAACGAGTTTTTCTTGTGCAGCTCAGCAATGCATATAATGTCTACACTTGCACGCCTATCATTTTATAAACACATTGCATTCGCGCGCATGCACTTGTTGACGTCAGTGCAACTTGCAAGTAAAGTACGCGCGCTAAAACAACTTTCATTTTTTGTCGTACATTAAAAATTCGATAACGCGATTTTAGATTGAGCCAACAATAATTTTTTGAGCACTTATCCGTTTCTACATGAATAATGCCGCTATTATGCACATTTTAAACACAATCATTATGATTTGAATTACAAAGTGCATATTATACACAAAACTATTTATTATTCGAATAAATAAAATGAATAGGTGTATAAATGAACATTGAACACTCCTACATTGCCAACAAAATTTAAGTATTTGTGTAAGTTGAATGAAAGTAAATAGAAAAAGTTAATATTTACTGACACTACCTCACGAAATATGCAATGTTTTATTATTAAATTTCTTACTCAAATAATTGTCATTTACCGCTTCTGGTTGTGTCCCGTTTTGTCGCGTTTGTAAACTTTCATTACCGGAAATCGATAGCTGCCAAGCCTCATTGTTTAAGGCACACGTCTCATGTTTGTCTAGTTATATGATTTTCAATATGCATTATATTATGTAGAGTTCAATAACTTGTCAGTTGTGACTCAATAATAATTGTTGTATGATTATAGAAAATTGAAGAAAATAATTTATAAACGCAAACAAATCAATAAAATGATTGTGGTCAATCATTGAGATGTTATACTGATTCAGATGGATACTTAACCACATACTTAGTGCACAACAATACCAGTAAATTGTGATGTTAAATAAGATCTTTGTTACATTGTCGAATGCAAATTCATTTCCAATAATATTTATGTTGGCTGCATAATTGTGATGCAAAAGAGCACACTTGAAATGTTAAGTTCGCGTTTACATAAGATAAACGTCGCGCTGGTAATTCGTTTATACAAGAAAGGTCATTCGGCACATTTATTCACACCGCACCTATTCGATCTGGGCGCACGAAGACACTTCGACAAACATTGCAATTCATTTCATTTTTCATTTATAGTATTTTATTGTTGTACAGCGAGTGAAAATATTTTAATCGAGTTATTGTGTTTGTTGGGAGATGCTGATCAACCAAGTGTTGTGCATAATTTTTACAACAGCGACACTGATTCGTTCAGCAAGGAGCAGCAAAATCCGATATGCAGTCTGCAAACTTATTTATAGTTTTATTTTATACTTTTGCAGATGAAACTCGCATATTATTGAAGTCTCCATCTCACTTTTTTTTCTATAGCCTTCTGTCTTTTATATTTCCAACCAAAAGAATTCCGTGTGGGCATACAAAAGTACTAAGAATGGCACGGACTACCTACTAAACACCTGAGATACGCCAGTGTGACGGTGTTAATGCGGCAATCACAAACAATCATCATTGTTAATTTTTATTCTTATTTATGTGCTGCAGTGGGACTTGGCTCCATGCACTAAAGCGCAACTTTTAAAAATATATAGATAGGAGAAGCCATAAACGCAGTGAATACTAATCGACAGTAATGTTCCTAGAATGTGTGTAGTAGTTGTCTTGTCTATTGAGTCGCTTCTTTGAATGTTATCGATTCTGGTAATTGAAAGCATTTACGTCAAGGAGTACAATAAGTACTTTCCAGGGATTGACAGCTGCAGTAAAATTCATTGGGTGTGTTTGTTGTATGACATGGTGGCATTTTTATTCAACACGACTTCCGTTTTTAGTGAATCATCATAATGTTTTTATTGCCTTAAAATTTAAATAGTTTCGGATTACTATCTTAATAGTCTTACATATTTTAATGTACGTCTTTTGGGTATTAATTATATTGATTGCGAATTGCAATAATATGGAGAATTTTGGTCAAAATTTTGAAAAAACATTGATTAATATTTCAAAGGCTTTTCATACATACGCCGCAATATATCGTATTTCATTTCTAAGTCAAAATTTCAAAATGGGACAAAAATCTCGATTATAATAAAAGAGGTATTTGTTTAAAATAAATTTGTGATCCCACAATATGATGGCATCATACAATTTTTAAATATTCAGAAGGTTAAATAAGATGACAGCATCTCTCATTTGATCCATAATTTATCAATTTTATTATAATCGTCGTCCATTTCGTACAGAAAAAAATATTAAAACGAAATAAAATTGGTGGGAATTAAAGTACGTACTTCATTTGAAGAAAAACAAACAAAAAAGGGTCAAGAGCATCGGCAAAATGACAAATTTAAAGGTGCATTAAATAAATTAAAACACTCCTTTCAATCAAAGAAGACTTGTCACAATTCATTACATAAACATCGTTACAAAAGTGGGAGTTTTCGTACTCCAAATTTAACTTAATTTACATAAACATAACATTCATCATCAACACATCGACCTTAATCAAGCCAATAAACTCATTTAATCATTATGAACAAATTGTAACACTTTTCCAATATCAAAATAGCATCACAACGAAGTCACATAAATATTTTCAGTTTGATGTACACAACGTACAACTTTCACAATAAAACCAGCGCAAGGATTTTCATCTCATAAATCATCCAACACTGCTGCATCACTTTTTGTTTACACACAACTAGACATAAATAAACGATTTTCCCTCCACAATCAATATGCTCCCAAGACTCCCATCCACACATGCAGCAAATAATAACCATAAATATGTGCGTCGCATCGCCATACTCGTAAATTGATTACAACGCAACGTGTGCGGAACGCGAGTAATCTTCAAATCAAAAATTGTTGTGCAAAGAGCTGCGCGCGCAAAACATCGCGGTACACCACCGCGTTAACACACACATTTATTGATGTTGTAACCAAATAATTGAGGAGTACCAACATACATGAATGTACACATGCTGCTAGTACAATGTGTGCTTCCCAAATGGAAGCTGATCATCATGTTGATGATGATGGTCTGCAATCTTAACGCCTCAGGCGCCTGTCTTTGCAAGAAGCCATCGCTATATTGCAATGGACACAATGCGGCATGGCGCAGTTCCAGTTGGCGAGCTTACCAACTTTTTAGTGTGTACTGTTAAAGATCGTTTAGGCTTTTGGTAAATTTTGTAGACTTTCGGCATCACATTGTGGTATGTGTGTGTGGTGTTTGAAATAATAATTGCAACATCGGTTACATTACAGACCAGCTATAAACGCGACGTCTTCTGCGTTCACACATTTTTTATAACTTGTGTGTTTAAGTTGTTGGTATAAGATTTTAGTTTTGAAGATGAGCGAGTTGTTAGTTTGTGTGTTTGAACGTTTTTTATTTTTTGGTCAGGTGAATGGCAACACCTTGACAAATTGCTTTAAAAATACACGTTTCATCTTCTTTTTGCAAATGCGACATGAATGCAGCGAAGAGTTTTACTATATTTTATGGGGCAGCAGTTTACTGATGCTTCAAATTTGGACATTATTTTCTGTATTCGACAAACAATGACTGAGTCAATTTTTTATATAGCAAATTGGTATAAATTAGGATTTTATGTATATACTTTGTAATCCCAATGAGAAGAGTGTACTCGTTTTATAAGTGTGCATTGCATAATAATTTCCGCTAGTATACATACTGTGTGCCTAAATGTCATGTAAACGATGTAACGTATAATTTTCATATATACACACATGCAGTACGTGTAATTATGTAGCGGTAATTTTATTTTTCTTTCAAGATTCAATTTTAAAAATACACCAAAAGTCATTGATTTGTTTGTTATGAGTTATGATGTGTGTGAAAAATAAAAAACCAAAAAGTAAAAGTACCGAATTTTAAGTATATGCCCAAAGTCTTGAATGGCTATTTTTGGTATTAATAAAATAACGTTTAATTGCACTTAAATGTCACTATGCAGGATTGAGTTGTCAGTAATATAACTTTTGTGTGTGCATTTTTTGTGAGATTTTAATGAGGGACAAGTGTGGAATTGGAATTCAATGGTGCAGAGTGAATTGTTTAAAGTCAATGACATTATGGGAAACACTTTTTAATGAATAACAGTATGTTTTCTCAACAGGTTTCTGAATAATTTTATAGTACAGCATAATTACTATTGGCTCAAGAAGTTGAAGGTTTTAAATATCTTATTTAGACATCAAAATGTTTTACGGAATGCACTCATGATTGTTTAAAAAAGTGTTTCAAATTTGAATCTATATTGAGTGAAAATAGGAATGGAAAGGATTTTTTTATTTACAGAAATGTATTTAATATCTAATTTAACGTGTGCCAAATCATTGGTTCACTGTTGTTTTAAAGCCAATCAATGTCAGTATTCATTTTAAAGAAAATGTGCATTGAATTTGGAAATCCTTTTTCACAAATAAAACAAATTATTTATGATCACGCCACTGCAGAGTGTGATTATAAAAAACTGTTCTCAACTTTAAAAATACGGACTACACAGTTCTTATGCAAGTGACATCCCTACAAAATGCAACATAATTTATTAGACATGCGCACGCGAATCATCAGATTAGGTGACGGAAAATGTGTTTCATATCTTTTTGAATGTGGCGCTTTAATGTGCAGGGTACTTTATACGTGACTTGTAGATTTAACTATTAAAAGCTTATCATAAATTCAATGTGAAATTGCACAATGCAAAAGTTCACGTGAATTTAAAAGTGGCGTCGTCAGTATTTTAAATCGGTTATTTACAGTTCCTTCTAACGATATTACGCTAACGTTTGGTTTGCATTGCGCTCGAGAATGATGTGACCTGACAACTGTAGTGCTTTCGTTATGTACTTGCTACATATCAACTAAAGCTTTCGTCGGCACTTTTAAATCCCGCAACTTAACTCATATTCGTACAAACAATAATGTTTACTTTGGGCACTCACAACGATGCCAAAGTTCGCTAAAAAGTCGTGCGCTATTGAGATTGGCACTTTATGTGGTATAAGTTACATTCGACGCGCTAAACTTTTTGTTTGAGTAAATACATTCACACATTTCGTATAACGCCACTCAGATCGTACACATTCTTCTTATAATAGATAAATTGTGATAAAATGTAAATTTTTGAGGAAGGAAAAACTCTTAATAGAACAAACACGTGCTGTGGTCAGTGTGCTTTGTTACTAAAATCAAATAAATCAAATTAAATCTACGTATAGGGATTTCGTGTGCATGCACAAAAATGATGTCCATCCACGTCGTAGTCGTCGTAATCATCATTACTCACTATTCAGTCACGTTGTCCCATTAGATGGATAAGTTCCGCGCTTTTCCGCAATCTTTTGCAATTTGGGCGCCTTAATGGCACCCCAATCAGACCAGCAATTCACCAGACGAATTTAAATCAAAACAGTGATGTAATCGGCAATTTGGTTAGAACAATAACGCCGGCGCATTTAATTGAAATGATGTCATAAAACTGACGCCACCAATTAGGTTGAGGTTTTTTTTTTTTTTAAGAGCAATTTGGTGTATAGTCGTTTGGTGCAAACAAAACAGGTGGATCATGCTTCAGAAATAATGCTTACAGGCACGTCGTAGAGTCGGTCATTTTGATTAATATGTTTTACATGATTTAATCAGCAATGCGTATACTTTTTTTGTTTGTTATGTTTTGAGGAGTGTGAGAAAAAATGTAAGCAATGCCTGTGGACTTTGGCGATTATTTGAAATCGGCATTAGCATTTTGAAAACGTATGAGCTCAATGGAATGAACGGTACTATTTAGTATAGAGTGACAGAATTTAATACGACAATTTTCCCATTTTTCAAAATAGAACTTTTGTAAAAATTAAATATTTGTATTTAAAATTATGATGAGACTTTAAAAATACAAAGTCTTTCTTCAATATAAAAAGGCAATAAAATTCAATGTCCATCATTTTGGAATTTGATGATATCAAAATACAGCATCTGCAGCAGAAATATTTCACCACGCTGTAAATACAATTATATCACTGGAAGAAACAGCGTGGTATCAAGTAACAATGAAATTTTTATTTGAAAAGAAAATCATGTGAGGGAAATTTCATGCACAAAAAAAAACATGCTTTCAACACTAAAATACAGTGCCCATACTCAACAGCACATTACCAGTGGCTGTAAAAAAATTTCAGCGCACCATTGCAGCGATGTAAATCTCTATTGTTTGAAATTTTCAATTATTATATATTACAACGAATAGTGCAATACAGTTATTTTCCTTGTGATTGAATAACTTGTTGCATATTTAAATGAACAGAAATGCAAGCTAATTGGTTATTACGTCGACGTCAATACTTCCCACAAAACAAAACTAAAAAGCTGAACAGTTAAATCAAATTTTGACTTACCTTATAAAGTTTTTCCTTTTGAAACCAAATGTCTTCCTCCTCCTCTTTCTGATGGAATGCTGGATCTAAATTCAAGTCGTCTCTGGACCGTGAAAGTATTTTGCGTCGTGACACCATTTCGCGTTGAAGGGTTTCCAATGGGCCAAGGCTATTCGGATTGGAACACACAAAACAAACCATTAGTTTTCTTAGCAAACAATTGAATGAACGATGAAATTAAGAATAGTATGTGATGGATGTGAGGTAAACTTAAATTATTTTTTTGTTGTACCTGCAGGCAACATTAACATAAAAACGGCAAACGTTGAGCCACTTGATTAAACAATAAGAGAAAACCAAAAATGATGATGATGTTTTGAATTTTGTTTTTTCGTAAATCTTAACCTTTCTTGAATGCAGAAAAACGTTTTGAAAAAAAAAAAATTTGCATTCAGCACAAAAACAACAATAATCAAACATTTTATTGTTCACCATCATCGGCATTTCAGCCCATTTGCATTTACATGAAAAATTTGTTTCATCTGGCACAAGAACGACACTATTGTGAAATGTTGTTATGCAATTTTAAAATGAATAGCTAATAGTCGGGAGCAGAAATGGAAAATGCATTTATATGCTGTACAACTGTACCATTTGTTTTATTATTTCATTCATACATTTTGCGTTCAAAAAAAATTTTTATTAATTTAACAAAATCCGTTTTGTCGATTAGTCATGCACCTTGTAAATATTTTTTAAATTGCTAAGAGGCTCAAGCCATTAAGTTAACCATTTTATCGCATACTTGTGGAACCTTACTTCTCTTAAAAGTATCCTAAGTATTGATTGCGTAACACAACATGACATTATCCACATAGACTGTGCGCTGCTCAGTTAAACACAAATAAACTTAACGAGGCGCAGATGAGTTTTTCGCTGTAGCCTTTAAATGTTAAATGATCATCTCGTTGTGGTTTAACAGTGTCTTCTGTCATAAGTAAATCACTTTTCGCGACTGAGTGTAGAAAGAGAAATTGTGTAAGACAAATTTATTTTCGGCTCAGTTTTGAAAATGGATGGCAACGTGTAAGTTGGAAGGTTATGCATGGATGCGTAAAGATTTAAATCTGGCCTTGAGTTAACAATGTATGTAATTAGTAAGTGAATGCAGGGAAATTAATCAAGGGCCTTCTTTTAAATTGTCTTAATTATCTTTAATGTTTTTTAATACATTATTTTTTGTTTTTAAATTTTTTAAATCATTTTCAGTTAAATGTCTCTAAAAGCTATTGTTAACTCTATCTATTACAATGAATTTATCTTTAAAATGAACTGTTCAAAACATCACAACTCAGAGAAATGAATATAAATTTTCTTAAAAACATCCACGTGAGCAGATTTAAAAGTCAAAACTTTTTTGTGTTGAGTCGCAAATTTTCAAGTAAAAAGTCTTCATCAAACTGAAACTCCTTTTTCGGTTTTAAGCACTTGGTGAAATAATTTCTAAATAAAAGACTTGTTGTCACCGTAACGGAGGAATTTAAATAACTAAGATAGAACATTAAAGATCCAATTAGCATAAAACAAGTGGAAATCACCAACTAAATAAAAGAATTCAGTTCCCTGTTGCGAGTTAATTTGGATTCTAAAGCACGCTTCAATTGAAAACAAGAAAAGGAAGAAATGTCACAATATAAATGTTAAATGTTTAAAATACGTCCAGAAAAAATCCAAAATAAAATCGCCGAATTTGGATTCTTTGTTCCTTCTTTTTCTTACACGTACTTAAGTTTAAATTACATTTTAGTCTCGTATAAAGATCACGCTGAGACGGTATGTTGTTTTGTTAATTGTACCATCTTACATGGTTGTGGTTGACAGTTTTGTAACGTCAAGCGGTCGGAAAGGTGATCATTTATTTCACAAAAAAAACACAAACAAAAGGTTTAGTGTATAATCTTATAGCGCTAATTTTAATATTATGTGGACGGAATTTCCAGATGGTTTCGATTGTTTTTCGCAGAGATTATTGACCTCCTGATCACCATAAGATTTTAAACGTTTGATAAAGAAAATGGAATAAATTTGCGGCATGAGTTTTGACCACCCTCAATGATTCTTGGCAGTTCAAAACTGATGTGAAAAACTTACTTAAAAAGATTACTCAGGTGTACTTATAATTGACAAAAAATTGCATTTCGTGCTTGAACAGCTTGCTATAAAAAAACATATTTATGATTTTCATTTCCCAACCTAAAATATGTACAACTTTTTATGTTATTAAAATAATAAATGCCTTTTATTTATCGCATTGCGTGACTAGCATCAATTAATTTTGTAAAATACCAGCATCATGTATAATTAATTTGATAGTAAATTTCAATTTACGTTTTACAAAATAAACACGCTATATCGCTTTATCTTCGTACTGGCATTTTCATTTAAAATATAGCTTATAAGACTTGCACTTTTGTCACCTCAAAAACGACACTTTAGCACTAAATGTTAAAGGTGACAATCACCAAAATCCTGTCTTTATTTACTATTCTTATGCCAGCCAGATTGGATTAACTTTTTTTTTCCTTGTGCACCAAAACCAGCTATTTCAATGTCAAGCACGTCTTGGGACCGTAAACATCACAGCGATCACAGATCGACAATAATTCAGAGATGATTTCCTGCGCGAGCCAACTTAATCAAAGTGGCCGTGACAAGTATCGGTATCAAGATGTGTCTTAAAATTGAAAAAACTGACCTTTACATTGAAGCGAACTGGAGCATGATTGAACAATCAAAGTTAATGGATACATCTCAATGATGATGGCAAATAATTTTAGGGTATGAAAATATAATAAGCAGATAACATCTTGTTTACGCAAGAATTCGGATTAATAAAAAATATTAACTTGGAAACAAATTACAAATTGAAATCGCCTATAATTATGTAGCAGACTGGTCATAAATATTGTGATCTGCAGCAAGACTATTGGCGTGTGCATCGAAATTGTTGTCGCCTACTAATAGCATTTTACAACAACTGCAATAAATTTTATGCTCTCAGTGTGCAATTTAACTGTAATTAATTGCATCTTAAATCTGGATATAGCGAAACTTATTTAAACGATAATTGCAAAATGTTTCGCCATAACATTTCGTAATGATCTCCAATAAGAGTACGACAGTTGGCATTTATCAAATCATGTCGCCGCAAAATAAATCAGCGGCGATAAATTAAAACAAAAAACAATGAATTAATTACTCTGCAACTTAAGCAATATAAACTGCTAATTAGAAGAATTTAAATAGGATGGTGAGGTATAATGGATATTGATGGCATCAATCAGACTAAGAAATTTCGTAACACTTCGCAAATATTTAATCATTATAAATGGACAGCGTATACTGGGTGGGGCCATCGTAATTCAGCAGCAATTCCAGAAAATGGTATTCGCAAAGAATGTGCGTATTTTCTGATTTTTCGGTAAAGATAAAAAAGTAAACAGTTAAAATGCTTTAATATGTATTATTAAATGACACCTGCACATATACACACTTCTTGAAAATGTATTTAATTCCAGGTAATGACAACAATGGAACAAAGCTTCATACGAGCACACAAGTTCATTGATATTTTAATATTATTACTCTGTCGTTTTGCGCACAAACCGTTATGTAAGTCAATATATCATGGATTTACCTTCAGTTTTCATGCATGTAATAATAATTCTCTTATGAACTCTCGAGCATGTCATCGTTTCATGTTTGTTTGTTTAATGCATACACAAATGTCACGAAGAACGTTATGGGAAATAGTTAGTTATTTTGATATTGGCATCTTATTGTACAATAGTTAGTAGTCGAGTACAATCGTTTAGTTAACTCCATAGTTACAGTATTCGTGTATCCTTCAATTTGACTTGGAATTATTATTTTGCAGGAATTTAGGGGGATATACTCGCAATATGCGTTAATTAAACTCAAGGATTTTTACACACTTGGCATGCAACAAAAGATAACGGACAAATTTAACAGTAAGTGTGTTATCCATTATTTTTAGGCAATTGTAAACTACAAATTTTTGTTTTTAATAATGTGACTGTACCTTAATATTCCAAGTGAATTAAATTATTTTCATATCGCAGTCCCTAATTGAAGGCTGCTAACGAATGCATCTCGTATTTATTTATCAACATTTCTAGGTCACACCATATTCGGAGCACAATTCATACATAAAATGCAGTTTTGTATTAAGGTAATCAACATTCATTTTCCAACAGATTTTCCTCAGCAATTAATACTGTATACGAACCAATAGAATGACAGTGGAAAAATGGATTAACTAAAGCAACACTATAATGCAACACCTTTTCCCACTGCAGAGCTTTTTGATCACGCATAGTTAGAATGCATAAACTAAAAGGTGTGGTAAGACACGAAGGAGATTTTTTTGCTATGCTTTTCTCTTCATGTCAATTTTATGCACCTTTTGCACAATTCCACTACAACGATTTTTGCTGTTGCAATTTTATTTTATTATTTCATAAATTTTTAATAAATGATGAGAGAAGTTTGGCCAATGGAAGTTTTTGTTTTAAAATGCCGACGCTGTATAATGCACCCACATTGCCTTATTTCATACAAACTTTTGAAGAGGAGCAAAGCATATTGTGTTTTCTTCCGTCCAAAAAAAAGGCAGAAATTAAATTCAAACTCAATTCTGATGCGGTCAAACGGTTAGGAATTCAAAGAACCATATAAAGCAATGGTTTACCATTAATCATTACGCGCATGTCTTATAAAAAATTCAACAAGCATGTAGCGGAGGAATAAAAGCAAATGCAACATAAAATACAGTTGGTGCGTGAGCGCATTATTGAGCATATACGTGGGTACTGTGTAAAGGTGTTAGTAACTATGACGGATGTGACGAATTGAATGAATTTGAGTAAAACCATATAATCAAAAGACAGCAGCCAGCCAAAAGGAAGTTTAATTCTCTTCGTCGTTTTACTGCACAAACGCATATGCACAAGACAATCGATTACACATAACATGAGTGTAAAGATAAAATTACAATCTTAAGGAATTTTTCATATGTAATTTTTTATATTTTTGTTTAATTCATTTTCATCCACATTTGCCGCTCATGAATGTACTTTTGGACTGTTTCGATTTGCAAACAACGTCAATGATCTCCTTGCATTGCATATTATTGCCGCACATACATTGTTGTTGCATAAATACGCGAATCCATTTTTGGGAGAGCATTTTTTTTTTGATATTTAAAGAAATTGTAGACCACAAACACACACCGCGATCAAACAAACAAATAAACAACCAACATAATAACTGCAACAATATAACCATTTTCTGGTTCACCTGCCATGGATAATGCCTCGCCAAACAATAAATTACTTTTGCTAATAAATACACGGTGCGACTGTCTTTGCGATCAGTTAACCAAAAATGAATGCAAGACAAACAATGAGCTATGTGCTGGAAATGAAAATAATTCTGCAGTGACCTTTTTCATATAAACACATAGATGCAAGTACACAAACCGTTTATCTTGTGCAGACTCTTTGTGTACTGTAATTTTTTCTAATATCATTTGATGATTATTTAGAACAATAGAAAAGTGCATATATTCTTGTGGAGTTGCAAAGATAAAACAAGGAGCGCATGATTTAATCAGGGATTCATATTAGGAAGTAAAAGCTCAGTTCATTAAACTTGCTAAAAACGATTGTCGTTAAACTTCCGGTTTAATATAGTCAATTGTGAATAATTTATTGGTCTTTCAATGCACTCTGAAAGCATTAATAAAAATCAGGAACACCCGCAATCAGCCCTTATGTCGTGAGAAATCAAACTGGAAAAACATTACGTTGTTCAAAAAAAATTTGAACAATAATTGCCATTAATTATTCAGTGACATTCCACAGTGAGTGGGTATAAAATCAAGCAGCGTAAAAATGCAACAAGACGCAACCGTATAGAACCAAGCCCACAGTTAGTATACAGTTGGACTGTGTGCTTGGAATCCCTAATTAGAAACCAATTTGTCATTCAGTCGATGTACTTCGGTACGACACAGTGTTCAATGTGTTCTGTAATTTGTTCATTCCCCGTTGTTGATGCATTCCTCGTGGACAGATATACCATAGAATTTTTCATGCAAGCATTTAATAGATATGCGTTGGCGGTATACTATCTACTGCAACTTTAAAACAAAATCCACCTCTGATTAATTAAGTTGACATTGTGATATTGGTAAAATAAACTTAGAAGGACGCATTGAATTGTGATTTAAACGATAGGGAAACTTTTTTTGCAACCGTCTGCAATTAAAACATAATTTTTCTTTATGTTTTCTTAATTAATTAACTACTCATCCCTTTTAAACGCATCCCTTTTATTAAAATAAATAGATTTGATACGCCATTCATCCGAAAAGAATTCGAAATTTGTGAAGAAGTCAGTGATGCATTAAAAGAAGTAAATTAACATTATGTGAAACGTCTAATTCAAAAATTAGACAACAAAATTATGATCCCCAAAACATAACAAGACACTTCTCTCAAAATTGATAATAAGTATGAATGATAAATTAAAGCCACCACCACTGGCTATCCGATTATCATCATCATCTTACGCGTCATGTGTTCCCTCCAGCGCGTGAGCATTCAAAAGAACTCAATTTAATTTCACACAAAATATAAGAAGTACCGTAAAGATTTAATATGTTAAGTCATCGTGTAAATAATCGCGCTTCTGTTTGAAAATGAGAATGCGAAGCAATGGGAGAAGATTCAACAAGTCGTAACGATGTTTGATTATTATTTTAATTTAATAATAATGCAATAAAAATTCCAGAACTAAATGCACATGAATGGATGCATTTTAGAACATTTTAACGAGCATCTTTACATGCATTTATTTGAAATTAAATAATTGTCAATTGTCATCGTGTTAGAGATTGTTAACAGATGATAAATGCCAATTCGTGCTGGTTAGAATAATAATAAACAGTAAACATGCATTCCAAGTGCAGTTATAACGTAACTTATAAAATCATTGCATATTACAGATTCATAACTTGCGTGTACGACATAAAATGTAAACCAATAATGTTCTATATGCCGGCAACTGTGCTGAAGTTGATTGACTTAAATTGCGAATATTTAATTGTTGTGGTTTGAATTGGGTTTGTTGATGTTGTACTGTTAAGTTGAGGGTTAAAATAAGTTTTGGAATCGAGGTCACTAGACTTTATGATTCTATATTATTAAAATCATCATCTCTCTACAATTTATTTGAATTTTAATTTTAATTGAAACAACAGCAAAGTGTAAACACAGTAAAAATTTGGCACAACGTTCCCAATTTCAATAATTTTATATTTAACCAATTGATTTTTGTAAGTTTAAATAAACAATTCAAACCATCAATTTAATTAGATTCGACGTGAAAGTTTATTTTTTGAACTAGCATCTATTGATTTGGAGTTTTTCTATTTGAATTTAATTATTTTCAATGATATATGAAGTTTATGAGAAATTTATTGAAAACACTTCGAAGTGCATCAAATACTACAGATTTAATAAACTTATGTGAGTAAGTAAACATTGGAGAAACGCTTAAAATAACTGATGTAAATGCACCTAACCAACATTCCGGGTGCAATTTTGTTAGCTTAAATTTCTAAAATCTGTTTTCATAATAATTGATTTAACTAAACCTACACACTCGCCACGATAATAACCCTAATTAAGAAATTACAAGTATACCCTTGGTGCTAATTCAAGCGCCGATTGTAAAATTAAATATCCAGACCACAAAAAAGCTCAAGTTATTCCAAACCACATCAGTAAAACAACAATACTCTTGATTGTTTGTCAGTACCGCCAATCCAGACAACAAGCAGTAAGCTTACTCTTCAGACAACTCCATAAAAATGATCATAAACATAATGTAATGTAAAACAAACATGCACGAAAGACACGGAAATCCACGCGGTGGCTACTGGGGTACAGGTTTTATTGGCTACTTATTTCTCGACCAAGTAAAAGTTGACCGCGATTTTCTTTTCTATTTTCACCATGCACAGCATATCGCTGCACCAATGCGGCTGGTTTTCTAATTCGCAAAATATGCTCTATTCTTAAAAATCCATGCAATTAAAAAAATTCGGTTCCACTCAATGAATAAAATCAATTGATGACAGTTAACTGGCAGGTAGACACTTACCACTATAAATACAATTTTTGTATTGTTTCAATATTAAAATGAAACTGTCAAACGTAGCACGTTTGATTACGCGTATTTCCTCCACTTCAGCGTCCGATGGTTAATCCCAATAAAGTGTAATTTCTTCGTTAATCACTTTGATATGCAAAAATTTCTCCACTTTTTAAAAACAACTGTAAATAATGTAAAACACGAAAATAAAATCTCAAATCATTTGTTCATTTTTTTTGTTTCGGTAATTTTAAATTTAATTTTTTTTTTTTTTTGAAAGGGTATTTTTTAATCATAAGATGTTGAATTTCACTTCTTTAGGATAATATTTGGAAACAAAATGTAAATATCTTAAGAAACTTTGCAGCGATGAAAGAAAATTATTCTCACACTTTACAGCAAATTATAATTTTAATGATGAAAAATATTAGGAAACAATAAATTGTTAAATTTTAATTAAATGATTATTACCTTCAACTAACAAAAACAAGTTAAGTAATTGTCATAAAAGTAGGTATTAAAAATGTAATAAAAACTTTAGCTATTTTTCTTTTGAATTTGAGCTTCCTTAAGATATTTTAATGCATTAATTTCTAACTGAACGAATGCACTTAATTGTCATATAATTTCACAAATTCATATTTTATCACTGTTTATGTAAACTTTATAGCAATAAATCCCATTTGTGGCACAGCAACTTTATTTTAAATTCATATATCCTTGAACAATTTGCTTTAAATCAGCGTCCTTCAATGAAATATCACTACTTATTGTCACAATCCAATAAAAACTTATAGAAGTTCCAAAAATACACACCTCCTTATTTTTAAGATAATTTTGGTAATAAAATTATCTTACACAAGTACACACAATCACGACGAAAAGAACAAGCACACGGATTAGAAACTCTTGTCGATGAAAAATTATGAAAAATGAAAACAAACGCGCTGTTGAATTTTCTCCTGATGGGGGGGCCTCTCAGCAGCAGAGACAACGCAGCGTATTTCAAACCCGTGTGGATGGTGTCTGTGTGCACTCGACAGCTTTCGCGAGCAAACTGAACGCTGAAGCTTGGTGGTGGCACCGCGCAAGTAGGAGGAGGAGGTCGTGGCACCAATTCCAAAATATACGCGGTGGGCTTAAGACGCGGTATACAAAACAGATCGTGCACAATCGGCTACGAAATTATTGTTGTGCGTTGTTGTGGATGGTTCGATTTATTTGTGGTTTATATTTAATGAATTGTTGCATATTTGGGATGGCTTAATGAAATTGAACGTGTCTCATACAGTAATATTGTTTAATTAAGACCTTAGAGTAATTTTAATAAAAGAACAACGTCACAAAGTAAGGTTTACGAGATTGTTCTGAAACAAAAACGGTATCGATCTTAATAAATATTCTTTGAGCAGGTCAATTTTTTTAATTTTTGAAAAATTATTTTTTTTTTTAAATAAAATATACTTCAACTCTTTTATAAGCTGTTAAATAATAACTAACAAAATTTAATTAAATTAAAAAATACATGTGGAATTAAAAACAAGTCAAACTCAATCAATTTGCACAATAAATTTGATCGGCAATGTAGATAAATCTGCATGCAAATTAATCCGAAACCAAATTCAAATAAATACAACTTTAGATACACATTATTTAACTTGTGTGAGTGGTTACACATATTACTATAAAGTGATAAGTGCTATAATTAAATAGACTGATCAATGATCAACAATTATTATTCATGGAAACGGGTTCGTCGCCTAAGTCTTTTTATTTCCATACGAGATTACATTTTTTATAAAAATATAGAATTTCACTATGCTACACATTCTCACATTTCCTAACGTATATATGCATAATATAATTAGCATAGCAAAAAATATTGCATAACACTGGATATGTCAATCGAATTTAGTTTGACATTAACATGTTTAAAAATATGTTTAAAATACCATTCGCTAACACTGTCATTTGGCATAAATGTTGAATCACAACTTGACAAGCACACGAAGTTTAACCATCCCACTATTATGAATTTAATGAGAAGACTCAGTAATTTGGGTTGTTTATTTATCGCCTACATTGACTGCAAACAAATAATATTAACTCATATTTTAATAAATGTGCGGGAAATGTACGAGACGTCTCACTCATTAACAAAAAAAAAGGTAAGAGATGAAGACTTGATGAGGTGTGAAATAAATGAATGTGTAGTCTTTGCATATCGTGTCTGTAAATAATATCTAACAAACTGATTTTTAAATTAATCGAATGCTTGTGGTAGAGTGTACGAGTTGGTAAGTAGGCCAAAGAGAACATTATTATGTATTTTAACTGCACGCGAGATTAATATTAAAATGTTCATTTATAATTTAAAAGAGAGTACTCTCTCTCTTATATGTATGAGAACGAACATAAATTGCCGTTTATATATGTTTCATTGGATAAAAGTATATTATGTGAAAAATATTTACTTTCTTTGGTCAATGGGGCTGTACTGCACTGAGTGCACAGGTGGATGAAAGTAATTTTATATTTTAGCTCACTTCCTCTTCTCAATGTACTGTAAATTAATTCCGAGTTTATTAAAATAATTTTAATTCATTTCAACAACAGCAACAAATTAATTGTATAATATTAATTGATAATTGTGTTATAATAAAAGCCAGTATTTTCCATAATATTTAATAACAGAAGGGTTTCTTAAAAGTCCTAATGTGTATATTGGAAAATAAACTCTACTATCGGAGTAGCTTTCAAATAATACACTATGCTACTCTAAAACTGAACAACATCAATAATGTCATTAATATACGGTATAAGTTATTACATATATCTCTGTTTATATTTGCAATGTAACTGTAACCAACCTGCTTTTAAAAAACGGAAATAATTTCACAACGATATGTACTTGCAGCACCAAACTGGTTTCAACTGATTAACACTTTGCTAATGATATTGGATTACATTACAAGTAAATATACGTAGTTTTGTATACGACATGCCATAGGGAGAGTAATCATTAATCTCGGAATCAGTAACTATAAAAACTGAAAAGTTTTAAAAGTTTTAAAACTATCAAAATTTTTCGAAAAAATTTATTGCTTTACAAGTTGTTGTTTTCCCAAAACATATCTCTGACACAGCTTGACGAATTTCGACCAAATTTATAAGTTTTATAGAATGATAAGTGATTTAAATTATTTAATAACGTTGTAAGGTTGTAATTTGAGTAAAAACCATGGTCAAGAAATTTATTCACTTAACTTTGTAGCAAAATTAAAACGATGCTGTTAGTTTTTTAATAAAATTTAATTTGGTAAAATCCCAAAGATATCAGAAAAAAAAATATTTCACAGTCAATTAATTTAAAATATATTTCAACCACAATTGTTTTAATAAAACTAAAAATATGTATCGACGTTACAAAAAATTTAAATAAATTGTTAACTGTACAAAGTATGAAATGAATGTCCCTGCCACATTAGTTTTTTTTTTATAAAACAAAGTTCTTAGACTCACCTTCTCTCTCTCCGTCTCGGCTTTTGCGTACCACTTACACTTTTTATTGTACGGTACAATGACATAACCATGATGACCTATAGATTTTTGGTTCTCGGTGGTTTTGAGGTGTTGAGATTCACTTGTCGTTATTTGCTTTCACTTTTTACACTTGTGTGCTTGAAACTAAATACTTTAAACACAATTTTTTTTTAATTCCCAAAAAATCAACTTATTAATGATCTTGAGTAGTCCTCATTATTATTGTTATCACTGAAAAAATATTTCTTTTATTATATTGTGTATCTCGTTTTTTAATTCTTTTTATATATTTGATTTTAATAAATAATTCACAACAACACTTATTTAAAACTATTTAAAATATAATCACTTCCAGTTAATGTATAATTATTTTATAAAATGCACAATTTTTTTCAAAATAAATAATTAACTGCAATGAAATAATATTTCCTCATAGGAAAATACCTTCGATATTGCAGTGAACTATATCCAATTAGAAAAAAAATAGTTGAAATTTCGAAAAATTGTCTGAAGTAATATCATTTTTATTTCCTTTATTAATTAAGCAAATGCTCACGAAATCGCATCAATAAAATGCAAATTGCTATAGTGGCTTTCTTTTAAATTATCCACTAATTATCGTTAAAATCAATTATCATGAATATATTTAGCAAGCATAAAATGTCTAACGTATGTCTGCTACTTCAACCTATATATTCAAATATCAGCACCAACCAATCGTAAAGTTTATGCCACAAATTAATTGTAGTTTTATTTTTAAATCCAATGAAAGTAGAATAAATCGCCTGAATGTGTACCCACTTGTGAGCAACATATTGCAAACAAGTGTATGTAGTAATTAGCGTAGCCTGCAGATTTCAGAAGCCGCACAATATCAAAATTCATTATTTTAAACAGCATTCCTTAGCACATATTAATAAGACATTTCATAAAACATTTGAAAAAAATTAAATGTGGGATTAATGATCTTTGAAGTCATTTCAATTTGGTTTCAACTTCCATCGATTCTTCATTGCCTGAGCAATTAACGATAGACGATGTGTGCTGTTTATTTATTAAAGAACGATATTTATTAGCCTTACAGTATCGAACAAATTTAATATTACGCGAGTTCACTTTCCTAATCATGGTACTTTTGCGGGATTAGCCAGAACAAGTTTTAATTTAAGTTTGACCGCTTACAGACATAAATCAATCACAAGCGTTGTGTGTCAATAGACTTGAATCTAGACCATTGGAATCAACTTTCAATTGAGCTTGAATACGAGTGTATGATATAATATGTTTACTAGATGTGTGTTTTGCGAACCCGCGCGGTCGCTGTGCGTTTTCTGTGCACATTGAGATGAAATGTGGGTTGGTACGTGGTGCATTCAAATGCTCAAGTCACAAGAAATAACTATGGCTGAGATTAAAATGTCATTACGTAAGATGTGTATGGTACTGTCCCCAAGAAGAATTCCTTATAACTGCATAGGTTTGTGTATTTATAGCAATCTCGTTAATATTTGATCGATGCAACGAGACAAAGGAGATGACCATGTGGGGATGAGATGTGCCATCAGTGAAAATGTCAGTCCAAATTACATGTCACTTTATATCGTTAAAGGAATAACGGTGAATTTGCATCCTGTCTTATTACATATACAAAATCGTCAACGCTGCGAGAATATATTTATTACAGCTAAAATATTTAAATCAAGAAGTTTAAAATAATTTTGTGTAAATTCGAAATAATATTTCCTCGAAGAAATGAAAAATGATTCCTAATAACGAAAATAAGAACAGTTTGAATAACTTTAAAGATAAGTAGTCATCATAAAGAGTAATTTCAATTATACAAGCTTTAAAATTAAACAATCATGTGCTATGAAAGTGTAATTAACTTTCAAGGTTGAAGAGAGGAAAATCATGAATTGGAATCATAACTTTTACAAAAAAGATATGTGAAAGATTGAATGAGAACATCCAATCGATGCATCATAATTAGATTGGAAATTTAAAATTGCTTCTAAAATCAATACAGCAGATCAAAACAAAAATTAATGTAAATATGAATAGAACAATACTTTCTCCTTGCCGTATTTTATTATATTTACAATGCATCACTCTAAAGTTTTTAAAGAAACTATTAGTTTTGTTAACTTATAGTGGCAATAGAAAATCAAGAGGAAAATTACTGAAGTATTTAAAAAAAAAATTCATTTTAAATTCAGTCTCAGCGAACCAAAAGACCTTCAAAACATTTTAAAGAAAAACATTCAAATGCAATATTCCTGCATGCCTTAAAATACAAACAAATTTGGGCAAAGTTATTTAAATCAAAATCACAGTAACGCTCATTGCATGCGAAACAAAAGGTTACAATTGATATGTTATACCTTTACAGCAATTTATTTTAAAGAAAACTGTCCGCCCCTTTAACTGGCAACAATCCAATTCCGAAATGTACCCGCAAATTCTTCCACATCCCACTGCAGGTGAATTCGTTAACACATTAAAACGCAAAATAATTCGATTGAAAACACATTCAACTCAATTCGAAATTGCTTTGAATTGGGTGTAGGTAATTATTATTAGCATGAAAGAAAATTGCATACAGCACAGCACATTCTTGATATGAAATTGCTCGAGTAGATGACAATCATGATACACACCTTCGTGGCTCGCGATCTTGCTTGCCGTGTGCACACCTGAAAAATAGTTGGGATGCAATTTTGCCAAACAGCGCGCACCGCATACAACACCCAACACATAAATAAACATCGCGATCATGAATTTAGGACGCGGCTTCTCATTCTTTGTCATGTTTTTAAATGTTAAATAGTTAGCTTCAGTGCGGCGAAGGTGAAGTCATTTGTGTACGAATTGCTGTTGCGGGAGAATTAACTACATGCAACCGGCAATTGATGGGAAAATGCATGTAATATGAATTGTGATGTGTGTAAATTGTTGTTACTGGCCATATTTTAATTAATTGTGTGTACTTTGGTAAATTTGAGTCATGAGAATTTCGTGGGCTATGTGTCATTCCTCTTAAAATATATGTTGGATCTGCTTACAAGATTGCAGCAAACAAATTAAACATTAAGTAATTAATGATATTGGGTACTCAGCAATTATTTATAAAATATTGACATTAGAGAAAATATAAATTAATAAGATTTTTTTGTATATTTTAAATGTCAGTTTTTTATTTAAATTTTTCTCATATGCCATTTGTAAATAAATATTCATAAAATTTATCATGTAAAACAATAAAGAAAAAACATCACCAAGGAACTAGTTATGTAGGAATCAAATTACAAGTTCAATCACATTTAGCATTTTAAGAATTTAGCCTTTTTTTTGTTGCGATAAATGGACAAAGTTCTGAACAGATTAAGAAATTGGGGAGTGTAAACCTGAAGAGTGCCTTCTGGAACTTAATCTACAATATTTAACATGTCATTTAAGAAGCAATAAAATAGTAAATTTGTGTATCTTTGCAATTTAAAAGGTGAAAGATCTCAATGGTTTTGTTTCTTTTCGTTGGAAATATTGTACTAAAATTCTCTTATTAGGACATCATTTTTCTTTTAGAGCAGAAAATGTCGAATCTACATATATTTTTATTTAAATAAAAGAATTATAAAGGCAAATTATTAAATATTGTCTTTTAAATTAATGCTTTTTGTAAATGAAATTCAATTGAATAAATTTAAACCGCAGTTGATATTTAAACATTTTTCTTTTTAACTATTCAAAATTAAAAGATAGATGAACCCACTTATAACACGCTAAATTCTGATAATCTGACAACTTTATAAGAACTGGGAAAACCCGCAGAATATTATTTAATTCAAGTTTTCAAATAAAAATTAACTTAACATTCAAATTTTAACTGTAAACATTTATTTTGCTTTAAATGCCAATACGATTTTTCAAAGTAAATATTCTATTTAAATTTAAAAGCAGAGGAATTTATGTTTTTACTTTCTATGATTTGGTCACCCACACAAACCGCGTTCCAAAAAATTTAAACATTTGAGAAGGCTGCATTTCATTAACTAGTTTACGAATGTTTCATCGCATCGCAAAAATTATATTTTTGTGGAAACAGAATGTGTTACTTTACGCTCATTAAAAATTTATTTTGAACAAAAAGTTTCTAAATAATATGTAACTTTGTAAAAAAAAATCCATTAAAACCACTCTTTGTTTGATAAATGATCAGTTCGAAACAATATGTTTGAATTGAATATCAATTATGTATGTTGCAAGTAGATACACTGCGGAATACGATTTAATATTTAATTATTAATGTTATACGAGTAGCTGTCTATCTACAATTCATAATTCCATGTAATAAATAATAACAGATGAGATTCATCATAGAAAAAAATATTGAAGATCATTAAATATTTTGGCAAAGAGAAATTTTGGGCAATGTGTTAATAATTAAAACGGCATATTTATTTTAGTTGTATTATATTTAAGATTGCCGTTTGAGTATAACTAAATAATTTGCAATTCTAAAATATTGTTTGCAAAAGAAAAACGAGCTGATCGCTAGACAACACAAAATAAAAATGGTGTTACTTTAAGGAATAATTTTTTTAAATTTTAAAGGCTAAACCACTAAAAATAACCTTTGTCAAATTTAGAAAATCAATGATCGGTTGTGAAGGTTAAATAATGTTTGCATCATATTTTTTGAATATCAAATTTGTCTACTTTGATCTTGAATTTAAATCAAAGACCTCAGAGGAAATCAGTGTTGACAGTTGTCTCAGATGAATGATTTTCGAAGGACAGAAAAAGTTAAAGTATTAAGTCACCTTTTCTTAAATCATTTTAATGGTAACTAAAATAACATATTTTAAAAGAATTATTAATACAACATTGTTAAATATATGTGGATTTTTTTTAGACTTTTATGTGCTAATTGGTTTTTAGGATATTTAAAAATGGTACAAATTGTCCATACAAAAATAAAGTTGTCTACACAAGTCTTCATTTTACTAACTCTATAATAATTTAATTGAGTATTAATACATAGATAAACCTTTGAAAAGATGATGCCTCTTTATGATTAATTCAAACATTCGACACTCTTGCTTAGGTTGACCATGAGCGCTTTTGGTTCCTGATCCACCCAAACTAAAACATTCATGCATTAATTTTCTACTTTTCACAATGAATTCATTTTAATTTAAATTTAGATGAAGTATTTATGCAAATTAAAAATTTTCTGTTAAAATACTGGAAACATAATATTGGAGATTGTTTTAAACTGGAATATTTTGATCGGGATTTGTTGGTAAACTATTCTCTTTTACTAAGTTTTCTTTTTAATTTAACGTTTAACGCTTATTTTTCAACTTAAATTTAAATTTTTTTCCATTTTTAGTAAAGTGTTCACTCTCATTTCACTATTTACTTAAACAGGGGACCTAATTAATTTGTGTTTTAACTATACAGTTTAAATTATCACATTTACATTTAAAAAAAAGGAAGATTTAAACTAATGCACTTACATGTTAAACACAAAAATTAAGAAACTTTTAGTACGCAATTAAATAAATTATTATAATAATTATTTGTCACAAACAACACTAACACAATGTATAAATATTCTATAATTCAGCACTGAGTTCACACGTCTTCACTGTAATCCATAAGTCTTTATTGTGCAACGGCGATCACTCCTTGAACCGAACAGAAACAATACAATTGAAGTACACCAACGGCAGCTCATCCAAAAGATCGTCAATAAAAGAGCACCGTTCGATTGTAACTCGCGCGCGCCGTTTAAGCCGAATCGATTGTAAATCGAATAACCGTAAGTTGTGGGTATGTAACTGTGAGTTGTCGCGCACGTCTCACCTGATGGGAAGCATCTGAACGCGGTCGAAAAACTGTGTCGATGGCTTACCGCGGCGGAGCATACCTGCGCAACAGACCAAAATGCTTGGCGTTGGTTGTGGAAAGAAAAAACTGGCTGCCCCAATGAAAATGGCATGCCTCAGAAACAGACAAAATTGGCATCGTCGAAGGAAATTATTTGAAGGAATATATATTTATTATAAAAAAAATAAAGTAAATGAAAACAAACTCGATTTCTCATATGTAATTGCGTATGTAGTCATGTGTAAATGTGCACCTTTTTGCTGCTCCTATATAGACTTCTTTGTTCGCTCACCTGGCGTCTTTTTTTCTTTTTTTTGTAGTACAGCAAATTATGAAAAACGATAAAGAAAACTCACAAAACAAAAAATTAATGCAATTGGGTGGGGTTGGTTGGCCGTCCATACTGACCACTTTGACCGAATTGGCAAAGCATTTGAAAATTGTTAAAGCACAACTAATAAATTAGTTGGCGTTTCATGTGTGTTCGCTTACAAATATGTATAGCAAAATGCATTTTCCTTACGAAACTTTGAAAACGAAAACACGCAAAAATACCAGCTGAAATTAATTGCGACAGTCCTGCACAAGGTAACTGCGTGGCCAGTTTGGATACGTGCCCTTAATTATGTAAGTCACACTCTGTGAGTTTTTTATTTTGAATTATTGTTATTCTAAAAATGTGATTATCGCTAGTAATCGATCAAATTAAATTTTAATTACTGTTTGTAATTACGCAACGTTGCGTTGTACGCATTATTTGAATCATCCAATAATGTTATTAAAAAGTGAAAGTTGGCCACATGTGAACGCGTCAGGGTACAAAGTAGTGCCAGGCCTGAGTACGTTAATGTGTTCAATTAGGCGTAATTTCTGATGTCACCCAGTTCAATACCAATTCGGCTTAATATATGGTTAACAGAGAGATGGTCTGTTGGATTTCTTCATACGCTTGCGAGGTATTGTGGTTTATTTTATTTTATGGATTTTAAACGGGTACTTACATTTTTACCGATCTTCATGCGAGAGGCATTGAGGGACGTTAATAAAATAATTTTTAGTGGGACTTAATTTTGTGGCCAAAGACTCCTCGCGTTAGTTAATGTATTAAAAATTAATGAATGTATTTATTAAAGAAAATGTAATCATAATAATATAATATTAAAAAGTTTATGTATTTAATTTACTTTTATATCAATCACAAAATTAATATTTATTAATTACTAATTACGAAAAAAAAATTCAAAAGTTATCAAAATGTATAATAATTAAAAATGAATCACTGCCTTCCTAAAACCTGTTTTATATTGAATTTAATCATTTCTTTACCTACTTACATTTTAAAGAAAAACCATATTATCAATTATTGTTAAAAATATAATAAAACACCATTTTAGTGAATTCACAATTTATTACCCCCAAATTTTTTTTTTTATTTTTTTTTAGGAAACCAATAAAAAAAAACTTTCAATAAACAAATTGCACAATTTGTATGTGCATGTAATGCATTTTATTAACCACATCTCATAAATAACAATTAATGTTTCCGATATAAAAATAAAGTGCACCAAAGACATGCCGTCATTTTGTTTCGTAACATTTAATATTTAATTCCACTCAAATTTTCGCACACAAATACTTACAACCAGTCGGACCATCCTGCTTAACTCATGCGCAAAAGAAATTCCACAAAGCTGCATTCCAAAATTGTCACTTAATAGCGCAATCTGTATGATAATTTCATCTGGACGAGATGAAATTGCAAGAGTGTACAATTTATTTAGCTGACCGTGACCTAAATACAGGAGCGACGAGTCACCACAGCAGCTACCAACATACTATAAGATGATGATCCAAGAAAATAAATACTTTCAATTTCTACACCACGATCGCCATTTCACTTTATACGTATACATATTATGCATATAAATATTGCTATATACGTTATTGCAATTTTCGAGCTGTAAATTGATACACTTCAAGCATGACCTGAGCTGAAATTTGCAACCTAAAATTGCAATTTTAAATAACATTTGATTTCAATGCACGGAATTTTATTGCACTGCACTGACTGCAGCGCATCACAATTCACAACCTTTCCAACAAATTGTTGAGAAGAAACTACGTATAGAAATTTGAATAATGTATTATATAGATAAGATTGCACAAATGCATATATGTAGTTGCAGCAATTGCAACAGATACATAAAATAAGTAATAGGTAATAGGTAGGGTGTCTGCAAAGTTCATTTAACTGCGACTGCAAGATATAATAAGACGGTAAATTTTGTGCATATAACGTAGTGTCGGTCAAAGCTGTTGATTGGATTCTTGTGCAAGACATTGTCGGCACTTGGCATGAGTAAATGTTTCTGCGATTTCATTAAAAATATGTGTTTCAAATAGTTATTAAGAGCTTTTCATTCCATTTTGGATGTAATAAAATTTATTTTCGTGAAAAATCGTGAATTTAATTTAAATTTATAATAATCCAAAATGTAACCGAATTTGAATTTCAATATTCTGCAAAATAAACTTTGAAGGAGTCTAGTAGCAGAGTGAGGCCAGATGCACCTGACCTACATTTTATATTGGCATTAATCCAATTATATTGCCTTAAAATTAAATGTTGTTGACGTAGCTTTAAATTTAGTAGCATGATTTATCAAAACAATTATATTTTCTTTTAAACAACTGCTTTCCTGAAGGCTACTCGAATATCCGTTAAACAGAATAAATTTCGAAAAAAAAATTGACTTTTGCTGTGAGGTATAATATACTATTTGCATGAGACTATTTATCATAAGCTAAAAATATATCTGAGTAAAAAATTCTTATTATATGAGCAGTTTTTTAAACAAGTTTATTTTTAAAATGTTCGCAAAGAATATTCATTGAACTTTGACCTATTTTTGAACTTATGGGTGAGTCACCAAATAAAAATTGCACAAAAAGATGTTATACGACGGTTAAGACCTTAAGGATAATTTTTATGTGAGACTTTTTTATAAAATAAAACATTTGAACATAAAGCAATTTTATTGAATATGGAAACAAAAAGAAATAAACAATTACTAACTCTTCCAAAACTTTACACAAATTATTAAAGCGCGTAATTAATAAATTTGTTTTAATTTTAATTATAAAGATTGTAGAAAACACAACACTTCAAAAACCAGCCAAATGTTTTCTATTGAGCATTTGAAAACACAAATTCAAATGTCTCTAAATTATCTACATAAAGGCGTTTTATTCGCGCTTAGATAAATACCGTCATAACAATTTTGTTGAATAAAAAAAATCATATTTCTTATAGTACTTGTGATTACTACAAGTTTTAGTTTTCTTACCATTTTTGCCAAAAAGAGTTTCATTCTGCCAATATGCTAAATAAGTTAAACAATAACCCACAAAATTTGCACAACCAAACAGCTTTGCGGATTTGTTTGCACGCCCTTGAATTTTTGTGTTCAAACTTGCGAATCACGCAAGCAATAAAATGTTTGCAAGCCACGCACAAATAATGTTTAAATTTTAATTAATTCTGTGTGACATGAATATCAGAATTTTATGACACTCTACCCGTCAAATTAAGTCAAACTGAAGACGTCGAGCAGGGATACAGCTTAAAACGACGTCAATGCAACCGCGACGACAGCTTGAAGGCCGACGATGTTTAAATGCACGCGTTAAGACCTAATACCTTCATAAATTTTGAAGTGTACAAATGAATATTAGGCTTATGTAACACGTACTATGGCATATGTTTGCGATCTGATGTTACTCAGACAAAATGCAATGCGGGATTAAATCCAATACATAAAATTAATCGGAGCAAAGTTCTTTCAATGAGCTTTCAATGTAAGGCCGTTTAAATTTTTTTTTTTTTTTTGGGTAACATTTATTTGTTTCAGAATTCGCTCAACCTTGCATTTTAATTGTGCTATAATTAAAGTGACTTGCCCACTTTATTTTAAATGTATTTAATTAATTAATATTTTGTTCTCCCACAACAATGTGTTAAGTTTTATGCAAATGTCTGATTCTGATGTGTGAAAATATTTGTTTTTAAAGTTTTACAAATTTAATGCGACAATTAAATTGTGTGAAAATTTCAAAAGACCTTTCATTTCGCATGAAGCGTCAACAAGTCACGACTCGCATTTCAAATTTATTGTATTAAATGTCTTCAAATGACTATATAGATATTTATTATTTTCGATACATTTTGTTTGGGAACAACCAAATACTTTCTAATACAAATTTAAGGCGGCAATTAATTTTCAGAGATGCAACGCGACTGTTATTAGGATGAAAGCAAAAATCACGACTTTAATGAAATAAGTATGTAAACACTATTATGCTCATATAATTTTAAGTATGAAGGTGAAGGCTTCAACGTTATGGTTAAACATGACTTCAGAGGAAAGACGTATTTTTCGCCTTAAATTTAACAAAACATAATAAAATATTCAACACCAAGCCAAAAATGTGTAGAAATATTATTTTGAATAACGTTTTTAAAAATACCAAATGTTCCTAACCTCTTAAAATTAAGAAACTACAGTAAGTACAACACTAATTAAAAAGTTCAACATCAAGTTTCCTCATTCCACTGACCAGCATATGTCTGTATCCCTAACAATCACTCGTATAACCTTCAATTATTGAAGCAGTCATCAATTGCACTTATAGACATAATTAATTAGTTGTAGCACCTGCACCACTTAAAAGAACTAAATCACTTAATCAAATCAAAATGATTGTCCAACGATTTAAAAATATTATTGCTATTGATACAGCCATTGAAGTGACCAAATTAGTGGAAATATCGCCACATGTAACCATCGTAATTCCAATTTTAAACACTTAAATGTTCAATCAAAAATACGTCAATCGATAAAAAGTGAGTATTCAATGTACAAGAAATTATTAATTTAAAAACTGCATTAATTTCTGTTTGAAGGTCGCTCATTCAATAAGTTAACAGCAGGACACTGCGTGAGTGGAAGCTTTTCAATATTGTTTAATGAGTTTTACAAAATGTGTCTAAATACATTGGAATGCTTTTGTGCAAGTATCGTGGAGTGCTTGGCTGATTATGGTGTTACGGAACTAGCCAATAAAAACATAATGCTCTTATGTCGTTTGCAATAATAGGTCTGATAAAGCCTTTGAATGCGCTATACGACCAAACTATTGTACCTTGATAATTGTGTTTGCAAAACACTTTAAAAATTACATTTTAATTCGTTTCGCTTGACTTAAGAAAAGCCGCATTAATCCCTCTTATGTCTCATGCATTTGAGATTCCTCAATGTTTTCAGCTTAGTTGTAAGTTATTGAATTTTTTTCCACTTCATTTCATAAGATACCGGAAAAGTTTTACGTGTCTTATAATAATGGGCATGATATTTAATGAAAACAATAGGCTGAAATTCCATATTTTTACCAGATTTAAGACAATTTGTTGATTTAAATGTTCATTAAGTTCCTTAAAATTGTTCAACACCATTAATCATAATCCAATATTTTCAACAGTTCATCGAAAATGATTATTATGAAATGAAAATCCCCCTCATTCATGCAAACACATTTGCAAACTCACTTTTTAACACAAAAAAAAAATCTGTATAACATTTAATCACAACAATGCGCAAGCCAACAAAACAGTAAGCGCATCCACAAATAAATAGTTTGCTGGTTGAAGAAATAATAACAAGCTAAATTAAGAAATTTAAGCTAAAAATCAACAGAATAGTATTATTGTTTGGCAACATCACGACTACCTCGTGATTGATGACATTTCATATTTTATTCGTTCATAACAATAATAAGCATCAACAAACGAAATTAAATTAATAAAATATACAAAGCATATAATAACTATTATAAGAAACGAATCGCATGATTACCTAACTCCAGCAGCAACACAACAAAAAATCGTATAGGCTCGACTCATCAACTATACGTTAATCCAGCAAGTAACGAGCTTCAACTTCACTGTAGTTCGCTCATAAACGGCATTTAAATTGATAAAACTTGAGGAAATACAGTTTGAGAAAATGATATTTAAGTGTGTCATCTTCATTTTCAATCAAACGTATAGTTATGTCTGTTGTCTGTTGGTTTAATGTTCTCTGTAATGTTGAGTTTCTGAAAGGTGCTTTATTGTCTGAGAAACTTTATAGGAGATTAAATGTATCGATTAAATTTTTCGAATATGATTTTTTGTTTGTTGTTATTGTAAATTCACTTTTGTAGGTATTTTGCTAAAAGCGTTTAATAGCAAGTGATGCACCTTTTTAATTGATGGTATCGGCTGGTTTAGGAGATGATAATCACTGGTATTTTGTTGCATTTAACACGAAATCGTGCCATCAGTCTCATTTTGAAATCAATATGATCGTACCGATCATCGTGTTGTGGAGCACGTTGTTTAGCCTGCAGCTATTTCGCATCTTTTTGTGTGAATTTAGAAGGAGATTTTATTCAGTGCAGTATTCAGTAAATTGATTTTTTCGGTTGCACAAAAAATAACATATGATTTTAAAAATCCATGGGCCATAGGGTGATACAGCAGTTATTTCTTGTCAAATTAATGTAAACACAATAAAATTCCAATGTTCAAAAAACACCTTTTATTTGCCGACACATAAAAGTAAATTAATGATTGTGGGTACCTACTTATTAAACTGACCACAACATTTTTGCAAAAAAAATCATTTGCTGAATTTTGATTACAATCAAATACCCCGATGTGCCATTCTGAAAGTGTGAAACCACGCAAAACTTGATTGCCCGTTTACATTCTGCATCATTGTTAATCGAAATTGATCGATTGAACCTTTCAACTCCAAGGTTAATTTAGCAAAAATCAGTGAATTCAGACTTAATACACATTGGAGTTTTGCATTGTACATTAATGGCGTTGAAGTTTACAATAGTCTGTCAGCGCACTGGATAATCGATAAAGTTGCGATAAAATTTTGATCACAAACGTGATTAAAATCAAAGCAGTTCATAAAAATCCACATCTAGTTAGAATTGTAGTTGTCTTTCGTCTTGCACTAATAAAAATTTTATTTGTATAGTCATTCAATACAAATCAGGAAACATGTTGCGGCTTAGCATAATCCGCATGAAAATAACTAAAATGAACTGTCAATTAATGGAGTGGTGTGGCATGTGCGATATGTTGTTCGTGTTTAGCTTTTTTAAGTATGTTTCCTTTAAGTGAATTCAGGCAACAGCCCATAAAAAAATACTCCCCTTGGTTACCCTTTACCACATTATTTGAAACTTAAGACTTTAGATGACACCGATTAGGCGGTGTCAGGTAGATGAATCGATAATAATAAAGGTCTAACGTGATATCTTAAAAAGTAGCCACTTAATTCAGCCTTGATTCTTGACATAGACAAATTAATAAATGTTTTAAGATGTTATGTGAATTGGGTGACATTTGATTTGCTTGCAAGCGAGCTGCAATGAAATTTGAAAAAAAATGTTTTGACCACTCCCAGAAGTTCGAATTTTTTTCTCAATATATTTTACCATCTTAAAATAAGTTTTAAATGGTTTATGCTTTTATATTTCATGGCAAATTTACAAATCTCTTATAAAAGTGCTGACGTTATGAAGCATCTTCAACTGAATCTTTTTTTCTTTGGTCCCGATAACTTAAAAAAATTCAATTAAATGATTGGAAATAAATGTTCGTTTAATTACTATTAAATGTATCCCTAAATATACAGCATTGTGTGGACACTGAGCAATGTAAAATGTACAATGTACATACAACCAAAATGTAATTATATTTTAATTAAAATTTAAACAGGTTTCCTTTGCACATCTTCTTGAAAGTCATGACCACACCGAAGAAAAGATCAAAATTCAAACCACACCACTAATTTTGCCAACCTTTTAACACAACCCATTATTAAAAATATTCTGGTAAATTGAAATTGTGTTCCCAGAACATTTTGAAAAGTGCTTTTGATTCAATTTTTTTGTCATATTCTGCATTGGACAATGATCAGCAGCTCCTTTAAATGCCACTCAAATTTTGCCAAGAGTCGCCACACAAGAAAAACACACAGAGGATGATTATGCAACAGCCATGATTAATGGCGAATAATTAAATTATGTGTGATAAACTTGAGGGAAGCATATTATTATGTTGCTAAATTGAACACAATTCAATATATAATTTATTCATGAATTGCTAATTCATCTTCAGACACTACTTCTCGCATGCGAGACGTCCATTCAAATGGAAATTCGTCCAATGCGGCGATAACTTCAGCCGCGTAGTACTCTTTGGACAACTAAATAGTCGTCTGTGTGTGGTTGAATTTTATGAATGAGTTATTTTTGGGGGCAAGGATGGGTCAAGATTTGACAAACGATATCACCATTGTTATTGTATTTATTTTGACAGATTTTTTAAATTTTAATTGATTATGTACAGAATAACAAAAGATCAAAAGATCAGGAACTGTTTGTACTTCAGAGGTGACGTAACAAAACCTTACAAGTTTTTAATCGATTATTCTTAAATTAGCATTTTTTTACTAATTCGTACATTTTAAAAAAATACGCTTTAATTCATCCCCATTTTACAAAGTCAATCATGTTCTATGAGTTAATTACAGGAATTATGCACAATAAGCAATTAAAACCTTTTTTGCATTGCAGTAAGTAAGCTTTATATTAAATAAATTATCTGAAGAAACCCAAAAAAAATGTATCAGCAACCTAAACGTTGAAGAAAAACAGAGCAATTGAAGAGAACAACCTCGGCCAATTGATGAGCATGTACTTGTTGGAGCAACGAGGAAATCCTATTTAATATTTACTAATTCAATTACTCTTGCGTAAAAATCACATCCAACACTTTTTACGCAGAGACGAAATACCAAAGGATGGTCTCAATTCATCAATCATTTAATTTGCGCTAAACAACACTGAACGAACTATCTATACCTTCAGCAATTTATTGAAACGTATTCGGTACGTTATTGTGAGCAATTATTGCAATGCTCTTGTACCTACGTACCTTGAGAAATAAATGTCATGGCATTTTTGTACAATGATTTAAAATTCCACTTGACGTAGTTTGAACTCATCATTATGGTTCCTTTGCATTTTTTGCTGTAGATTAATGGTAACGATTATTTAGATACAACTTAGTCACTGATTGCACTTTCAGGGACAGTAAGTGGTTTTACTTTTTCCGTTGTATGGGAATAGCGATTAAAAATTATTATTTAGATACATTTTTGTTCAGGAAACTAAATTAAGTAAATTACAATTAAATAAATAAAATCAGAAAATAAATTTTAAAATGAAACAGGTGAAAACTTCAAATAATTTTATCTCTCGGTTCCAAATTATTTCAATGAAATATCACAGTTCAGTAAATTTATTTTAATTTATTTATTACTTTTAGTTTAAGTATTAAAATTGTTAACAGTTGTGGGTTTTAAGAGACATTAAGAGTTTTCCGCCTAATTTTTGAGAATCAACGTTTATCTACAAAGAATGGTAAAAGAAACTTATGGATCATTAATTTATTTTACGAAAAGATTAAAGAACGAGTAAATTAGTTACAAAATGACTAGTACATCAATGCAGAGAGAGATGTACAAAACAAACTTATCGCCAAAGCTCAGTCACCAATGCTTTTATGTATTTTCAATCAACTATAATAAAATACTTTATTTAATCAATCAAGTAATTTATGAAGCTGTTAACCTTTAGCTTTTATGATTTTGATAAAGTTTTTTTATAATAACTATCTTTAGCTTCAAACACAGTGTTTATAAATACATTTAAACCGGTATTCTTAAAAACATTAAACTTAATATAAAGTCCCATGCGAATTGAAACGAGTACATGCGGCTCCTAAATGTTAAAGCAATCGCGTAATCCTCACACAAAAAGTTAAGTAATCCAGCCAATTAAATTGTAGTTTGTATACATTTTGTTTGAAATATATACATAATTTAAAACAGTTGCTCGTGCCATATGGTTTATGCAAGTGGTTCTTGACTTGTCAAGACTCCATTAAATGCAGTTAATTGTTGTCTCGCAACCGGCGACATTTCATATCAAATGTACAGCGTGCTATCTTGTCATTACGCTCTCCGAAGACCTAACGATCGTACATTAACACCGCAGTTGGAAAACAAGTTTTCTATTTTCATGATATATATATATTTTAATGAATATGTTGTATGTGTATATGCTCGTCATAAATACAACAATTTATATCAATTATTGCCGCCTCGCGATGGTGCTAAATTCGCATACACTTTTACTATGTGTACGGAATAGCATAGCTTTATTCTCTGCTTCGTATGTTATGCACAGTTGCTACACAGATCACCGTTAAACTAAAGCATTTTATGATAGCTATTCTCGTACTATGGTTGTGTCTTCTTGTTATGTGGCTTTTATGTTTAACATGAAAGAAAAATGCGCGCATAATATTGTGTCAGTGTTATAAGTTGCGACAGAAATGGAGTAAGGGGCTGAACAAATTATGAGTGATTGATGGGTGGCCGTTAACGGAAAGTGCAAGCGGTGTCAGATGTAATCTAAATGTAATTAGACGTTGTATTATAAAGGGAATCACCAGAGATTATGGTAATAGAAAAGTGTTGCATCACAACTTAATAGCAGCATGTTCGCGTTTAATTTTAATACGCGTGACATTAATAAAATTTCAGCATAAGGAATATTTTTGCAATAGTTTGGATGATATGAAACGAATTGATTTATGTGGTTAAACTGCAGGCAATTTTGTTAACGGCTATATAATTTAACGGACGAATATTATTTTTGAAAAAACGCTTTTAAAGCTATCCAGGTCATCTTGTTTTGATGATGTTTATTAACTGAATAAAATTATTTTAATATATACATAAAAACGAAAAATAAAAAAAAGTATTATTTGTAGAAAGAACAATCTTCCAGAAAATTTAAATAAACTATTTAAGTGCCAACACCACCAACTTACAGCACCTTTTCTATCACGTGTGAATATCAAAACAATATGTATCTAACCTAACTCAACTATTTTTGGATAATAAAAACAAAAGTATTTAACACAATAAATTTCTGTTAGAAAACGTACGTTAACAACCTTGACCATTTGGCAAGCTACAAATTATATTTTTATTGTTTTTTAATTAAACTTTTTATATCTCAATAAATGGTTAAATAGTGTAGCTACGCATATATGCAAACAACTCATGACTGTATGACCTTATCACATTCTCAAGACACGTTACTTATTTGTTTGTCAAAACGGGCCATTAAATTTCTGATACGTGAAATATATTTTTACACAACATCAACACCCTTTTCAGTTTTCACACAAGTCGCATTTATTCCACAATTACGCCAACATGCTAAAACCATATTATCAAACATCTTGCCTTGAACTTACACAAACCACACATTGCTGCAGGAAAAATAAACGCGATTTAACGCCGAACTGCAGCATTTTTCATGTGAGTCCAAAAACACAAGGCCATCATTAACACACAATTTGCTGTTCGATTAAAATTATTATAATCTCTTTAGTTCGTGGGTATAGGGTCAGTCTGCAGATGACTGAGTGTTTTACACGTAGAGTCGACGCAACGACTTTGTAAGCCACGCTATTTCTTGACATTTCTATTAAGATACAGTCACGTTAAGTCCGAAGGCATGAAGGCGGGTAAAATACGCCAGAACATGCGGCCTGGCCGTTAAGCGATGAGAGCTAAGTTTATTCCCTCGCCATATTTTCAAGGTTTCGCATTTGAGAAATTACCACGAATGTCCCATTGTGTTGCTGATGGCGTTTTGAAATACATACCATTCTGCGATATTAACGCACTCGACTGCATCCGGTTTAGGGTGTCTGTGAACAAGAGGATCCCTCGCATTTGTTTGTTATTAAGAATATCAGTAATAACACATATTTTTTAACTGATTAGTTGTGAAATTGCACGAAGACACTCAATTAATTTTCAGTTTAAATGACTTAAACCAATTGGAGGTCTTAATCGAGAATGTTTGTAACTAATGTAGCTTTCAACAAGTTCAAGATTATTTAAGTCTAAATCTTCCATTCTGTTTTGCTGTTTAGGTGCACGCCATGTAAATCGGCAGAGAATGAAAAATAGATGCGACTCTGTCATGTTTGTTATCCCAAATATCAGTTGTTGGCCTTGGCAACACCAAGTTCACACAAAGAGTGACGTTTCTTTTATTTATATTTGAATATGCAGTTTTATAGATATTTTGTATTCCGTTATAAGATTTTTATTTCCATCTTAAATCATCTCTTGGATAAGATGTGCCTGGGTAAGTAACTTATTTTAATTTACTCAAATGATTAATGATGATTTAATTTTTTTAACTGCGGTTTCGATAACATTAAGAAAAATAAAATACTAAAACATTCGCCGACTGCATATCATGTTTTTATTACTAGTGTGTATTAAAATATTTGGGAAAATTAAGAATAACCTGAATTTAGCATCTCCATCAAAAATGCGTAAACGTTACTTATATTATGCATCCTTACCCACTCCTTAATAATTAAATTTCTCAAATTGTCACATAAAATAAAACTATTGTAATAAAGTCCCAAAAAACGTTCGATTATCATATTCAGTAAGAATTAAGATGCACACAAAAATATTCAAATGTCAAGGTCGAAAAAAAAATCGCGTCATTTAGCAACTTTCATAAATTGCCCATATGATGCAGTGCGTTGTGTTGCAAATACAATAAAAAGACGATTCTTTTGGATGTTACCGAACAACATCAGATGTTTATTTTGGAACAGACGCCAGACGCCACTTGTGTCCGAACTTTGGCATTAAGTTCCGAAATTCTATACAGCAAAAAAGTCCCAATATAAAAATCCACTATATTATCCATTAATTGGCAGCATGATTTCACTTTCAGAGCAGGATTTTGACCCGGATTTGCCATATTATCAGAATTTCTTTTACCCTTGAAATGTTCTAAAGTCATTAAAAAGGATAGTAACACAATATGAGATGAGGGGTTTGTTTCATGTTTAATGGTTGCGAATTTATGTCCGCGGCACTTTATAGAAATCCGCAAATTCAAAAAAGCTCATGTTTCTGCCTGATTTATGGCCAGGTCTAATTTCAGGGAACCGAATTGTTTTTGACGAAATTTTATTCAATTAGTCTGAAACTGTCTATTCTATATAGCAAGGAAGTCCCATTAAAATTTCTCATACCACAGAAATTGGAAAAATTCATGGAAACATGGAATTGAATAGTCAAAAAGTTTCGCATTTTATTTTAAATTCTTTTGGGTTGAAGAACCGACTTGGAATTGGCTTCTAAATGAAAATTTGCGAACATCTCATTGATTTATTACCTGTAATAGCACCTCAGCAGGCAGCTGTTATTTTCACTAATGTATCCGCCAGCCGCAACAAATAACTATCTTAATCTCATGCCTGAAATCAAACCTAAAATGTGTGAATACCCTGAAAATCATAAAATGTGAAGGTCGTTCAGTGTCTTCCTGGTCGTTCTGCTTTAATTTGTTTGTTTTTGATCATAAATAAATATTGTACAACATTAACCGAATATAAGAAAAATTAATTAAAGAATTTTTATACAGCTGCGAAACACTGAAATGAGATGTAATTTTACTGAAATCTTAAAACATTTTGTTAAATCGGATAAAGGATTCATTCCTTGTTTATAAAATTTTTTAACAAAATTTACTTTAAATTAGCAATTATTAATTGAATTTAAATTCACTAGCAAATAATAGAAATACCGCATAAATTCAGGCGTTTATTCAGTAAATATTTAACATCGATTTTATTTTCTTTCAAAAGCTTTCTTCAAGCTATAAATCGCGACTTTCGCCGCACAAACATACACTAAAACCATAAGTATTTTAAGATACAATTCAGCCCAAACAAATAATATATATCGTCGGAGCTTAACCAAAACTGAATAGCTTTCAGCCCCTGGTCAATATTTTGAGTACATTGTGCTTACGTTTTAATTAAAGTCCGCTTCCATATTTGAGCACCATCAAATTTGGATTAACAAAGGTTAGACGGGTCACGGTAAATCAGTCAATTTAAAATTTTTATTTACCATGTGTTTGATTGCTACTTGCTGATTAAATTTTTTTGATATTTTTAAACATCGTCTAATTTAATAAGCGTCCAGTTTGTTTGTTTAGTTAACTTAACAATGACAACTTGGATGATAGCTGCACAACATTTTTTTGCGGTTTTAAATAATAATAATTTGTCTTAAAATTGCATACTGCACGATGTGCGAACGTCAAAATCGTAAAATATTCGTTTTTTGTAATTAAACAATTATTAGTTTGAAGTTCATTATATTTTTATAAACTGAACGGCAGTTAATTGTAATACGTTTTTCTAGCTTTTTTGCTTGCTTTATATAGGTGTCTAATTATAATGCAGTTTAAATGAGATTTTGTTTCTTTATGGGGACTATCAAAATAGTTTTGACAGGACTTCATTACTTACATCAATTTTGATTTCTTTACAAATAATTATATGTATTTAACAGGGTTATTTCATTAAATCGTAAATACAAAAATCCCATCCTACGCGAAGATTTTTAAATTCGTATAGTTGTAACTAATTGGCAATAAAGATATTTCTTCCGGCATACTGACTCTGCAAAAATTGTTAAATGTATCCAAGTAATAAGGTACGCAACACCCACGTGAGGTCTATTTTCTGAATGTTCAGGAAACTCTAAATTCGTCTTAACAGTCGTCATGTTAATCTCTTTTAAACGTAAATATGTGGAACGGTAATCTGATGTAACTTAATAGCTTAAGTAAATGAGGGCACATAAAATTGAAGCCATGGCTTTTGAGTTAAGTTGTTAACCAATGTTGTCTTGTCAACAAATCATTTCATTAATCCCGTTAATAAACTAAGTCGTCTTTTCTTTACTAGGTTAAGGTGGTTTTAAAAAACAATTAAAAATACTGAGTTTTAATTTTTTACGTAAACCAATTTAATTTAAATGTATTAGTTTAAATAATTTAAAAAAATTAATTTAATCACATTTAGAATCCTTATTGTTATTTAATTTTAAAATATTGTAAATATTGGCAAAAATGTGCTCTAATTTGAAGGCGGCTTAATTCAACAGAGAGTGGTTGAGTGTGTTTGTACTTTTATATGTGTAGTGACCTCACAACTATTTAAGCGTTGGCCGTTGAGTTAATGTTTAAGTATAATGCAAATACTTATTATTAATTATGTTTACACAACTTGAGCTTAATGCATAACTTAACTGTTTATTAACGCGTGGATAATTAATAAACGCAATACTCCCTGCAAAAAGAATGTACTGTTAAATAAATATTGAGTTGCATGTTGAGAATTAAAGTTGTATAAAATAGGTAAACTTATTATTATGTATTAATTTAAATGATTTAAACTGAGAGTATTTATCACGTAATTTACAACAATTATTGTGGTGTTCAATTTGTTTCCGATAAACAAATTAAGTACCTACTCCAAAAACTATAAAAATAATATGTAAATCATAAATACATGAACAAGCGAGTTTAACGAGCAGACTTCCACAGTTTATGACCCCGTTTACCTTTACAGCCTATATTTTTGAAACGTTGAATCATGAATGCATTAATTCAATTCAAAAACATTCAGCCAATAAATTCAATTTTTTGATTGTCAACACCTCCTCCTTAAGTCATCGAATGAAAATACAAATAAATTGTACAATTGACTTGCGTATAAGACATTACGCAACACATAAACCCGTTAATAATAATAAGACAACGAAAATTATTTCTTTTAAATCTTTTGCTGAATCAAAAGGCGTTTCTGGAGTCGAAAAAGATGTGAGTTTTTTTAGGTCTGCGCAAGCTTACAAAATTAATGATAAAGAATAACATCGATGTCTGGGTGTTTATTTCTCTTTAAATCAAACAATGTGTTGTAACAGTGACTTAAATCGCACATGTAAATAAATGAAAACAACACAGTTAAACTTACAAAAAAAAAACACCACAACTCACAGAATAGAGTAACGCGAAATGACAGTCGACAACAATCAAATTGTTGCTCAATAAAACGGTGTGTTAAATAAATTTATCGGCTGACATTTGCAAAGAATTTGATATGTGAACTATGCAGCTTGTACTGGGCGCGATTGCACCTAAAAGCTTACGTTTGACAAGAGGGTGCGCGACTAACGTTGTAATATGGAGTACTATGAGTATATGAATTGGAGACACAGCCCCAAATTCTCGTGTCAATCATAAAAATGTACGACGACGCCCGCAGTGTTGACGCAGTGCCTTGGAATGTCATGGCATTTTAAGGCACATTGAACGCTGTGCTGTTTGATTGAATGTACGAATGTAGTTTGCCATTATTATGAAACTATTTATGGGACGTGGCTGAATACAATGAATGCGTCTAAATATGACGGGAGCTTCCGAATGGGTGCATTTAGCATTGACCGGTCAGTCTAATTTGTTTGTTCAACAATTACGTTTAAAAATTGAAATTTTTGAATGGCATGGCATTGGACTTTTATTGTAATTGCTTAATTATATTAATAAAATTGAAAGATTAAAGGGATATTAGTTTGAATTTGCCACGTGTGGCATATTTTGGATCTGCATAATATTTTTGTTGAATGTCAAAAGTTTGGATTAATTAAGTTATTTGTTTAAATTACTATAACATAATTAATTTTATCTGTGGATATCAAATGTTTATATTTTTGTTATAGTTATTATAGACCTATTTAAAGGGATTTTTATCGATTCACTGGAAACTTTCATCTTAACTTTCCCTAACTAAAAAACATTTCCTCGCATGATGGTTTGCAATTTTGATAAAACCAATCACGTATATTCTATATATATTCGCACTCTCGCTTACTCCCATCATGCATGACCAACGCATGCAACATTACGACACATTAAGCCGATAAAATATATTATAACGCAAAATCATAGTAATTGGCATTTTAATAACAAAGCCGTATACTTTCTCAAGAATCATTCGCATATCAATTCATTCCCACCAATCACGTCATTACATTACACTCACTATCGAAACGGTTGCAAAAATTATTAGCAGACGCAATGAAATCACACGCAAAAATATTCCGAAAATGTGTGCGGACTCTTCGCTCCAAACAAAAGACAAGGAAGTATGAGCGCTCTCCCGGTGTGCAAACAAATTGCACATCTTTAATTTAGATGTTCACTTTGACATTTAACGCCGCGTATAATATTTTATTATTATTCTGTATACATGTAATTTTTCAAATGGCCGTGTAAAAACTTTTATGCTGAATGTAAATGCTTAAGGTAAGTGTGTATCTTTGGTTGTTTTTTTTTATTGATAAATTTCAGTTTAATGCACGATTATAATATGTGAAATTTTGAAGATATGATGCCACGATTATATTTTAGCTTTTTTGATGTTGATTATGTCAATTTACTTCCGGCTGTTGGTCTTAAATTAATCGACATTTAAGATTTATTAGAATTTGTTAAGCTTTCAAATTTTTATTAAAAGCACCTGCAGAATTTCTCACCGACCTTAACAATCTTAAATGTATTGTTAAAGTTTTTTTTTGTATATTTGAACTTTTCTTTTTATAAAGATAAATCACTTCACAATATTTTAAGTGAGCAAAGTATTAATCCGAAACAACAAATTCAATTACATGATGCAAATACATAGTAGACATCGAATGATTAATGCTACCTATAATTTATTTTTTCATTTTGATAGCTAAATGTTTCCAAAACCTTTTTTCGGTAAAATCATAAGCAAACACAAATTCAAATTAGTGAACTCTACGCAATGGTGTCAAATTTTAATTAAATTATCCACATATTGCGTCATTAATAAAATTAATTAATAGCTGCAAAGAGCATTTTCCAAACTTACTTTGAGTGAGAAAAGGCCATAAAAGTAATTATAATGTATTGCTTAAGACATTCGCTTTATAATTTGTTGTTTATAGACTATAGTTCAAACATATAAATAATATTTCCTTTTAAACTTGAAAGCGTTTTAAAGACAAGCAGTAAATAAATGAAAATGATGAACCATTAACGATGAGCAGTTTAAGGCTGAATTTAATAATATTTCACTAGTCCGCTCCAAACATTAATGTCTTTTTAATTATATTTTATACATTCTTGACTTGTTAGGTCAGTTAAAAATTTAAAAAATATAATAGAGCCATCATAATAAATAACTTGTGGAATCGAATTCGGCGCCTATAACAATAAAAAAATGTTTTTCTTGTTAGTTGACATATTATCCGTTCAGCAAACTTTTTCATGGAAAATATTGTGTTTTAATGAATGAAATTATTTACCGGTGAGTAACTGGTCCATATAGGCCGATAGAAAATGCATTCCCATTTCGGGCGACACGTTTTCAATCACATAAAGTGAAACTGGAGAAATAATAACGTTCAACAATGTTGTGTGATGTGAGGGAATAGCGGATTTATTGCAGCATAAAATATTTTATTGTTATGCAGTAGCAACGCATTAAAGCTTGAAATGCACTTATTTCTTCGATTTTGTTTGACTCATAAGTTTTTTAATTGGGACGTAAAGTTATTGTGAATTTTATGCGGATTGATTTTTGTATTTATGTACTTACATGATATAAAAGAATGAGAGCATTGTTTATATGAGCATATTATTAGTAACTAAAATATTGAATAGATGTTAATGCTCTTAATTAGAAAGTAACTTCGTTCAAAAATGTTTCTAGAAAATGGTGTAGAAAATTAAGAAACAATTTATAGCCAACTTAAAAGATCATTGAAACAAATTCATTTATTTTATAAATCACCAAATAAAAATTCTCAACTGATTGAAAATGCGCATCCCACACAAAAAAAAGGAATTCGCATCATTTGGCGGCCATTACTTCAATGTCTGGACATATAAAGTCTTCCTAATATACCGATTACCATGATTTCATTACAATAACACGCTCCAATCACGCGATCTCCCAAAAGGTACCAAACAATTGATTCCTCTTTCCCGAATAAAAAGTGCTGTCCCATATTTCATTGTGGTCGCACACACACATTTTGGTCCCACGATAATTGAACTTCAAGTCAATCGCCTCTTCATCCTCAAGTAGTCGAATAAAAAAATAAGCAGAATAAAGAATCAGAACAAAATTGAATAAAACACACATGCGAGATAAACAGACTGACGCTCACATACTAATCTTGACCACCTATATAAGGATATTGGAAATATTTGTTGTTCAATCGTAGCACCATTAAAATTATACAGTTAAAGCATTACGGCGCTTAATACTGACTTAGCAAATTACGTCACTGCATGTGTGCTTATATTACAAACTGTTAATGGACATTGTACTGGAAAAATAATTAGCATCCAATTTAATCGCTGAGATGCGGATTCAAGTTCAAGACTCGAGTTGTAAGATGTGGCGTCCAAATGGAAATAGCGCCCACTCATGTTTAAAAATTGATTCTGTGCGTATGTGTGACGATGACTAGTCGCTGACATGACGAATAAAAATCGCATTGAGACAGAATAATTATCAGGAAGAATAAACAATGAACACATGCATGCCGAATTGGTGGTTAAGGTTATTGACATGGGCGGGCTATAAGGAAGTGACGCTTACAAAATTTTTTGGGTTTCATTAATTATTTGCATTCATTATAATTGTTGTCTAAATGAAATATGCACATTGTACAACTTGCAATTTCAATTCATTTTCAGAAGGTGCGACCACAACTAAATTACTGCTTCCAAAATTAATGTTATTAATAACACTGTTCAATAAATGCTGAATGCAGATGCATCTTGCTTCTCAGCACAAAACCAAATATGTGCGCATATGAGAATAAAAGCATAACATTGACTGTTTCCAATAACTTAAATATTTAAAATTTATTGATCCACGCAGAAAGATTGAAGATAGGATCAAAATGCTGTTTGTTGCATTGCTTTTATTGCAAAGTAAAAGTGACTAAAATGCGCCAAATTTAATGCCCTTGTTTTTGAACAGCACAATGTTACGGCCCTTGGCTTATTTACTTGCATGCAAATGCAAAACGTTTCACCTGAAGCATTTTATTTGTTGCATTTGAAAAATCTCCCTCTCTGGTGGCGGCAATTTCTCGGTGTTAAATCATCTTTTGCAATTGAGACGTTCTCAAAGTATTTCCGCTTTCTTTGCTGCAAACCAAACCAAAGCTACGTACGACTTTGAAAGTGCACTGGTAATTCCATTACAACCACACCCGCTTACCATATAAACCGCACTAAGGAATGGAAGAGGCGAATGTACAAAATATACGTAAAGCTAAACGATTCCGTTTATAATGGTAATTCTTGTTCTTGAAAGATCATGCATTCCTTTATGCTTCGCCACACTGCGTATTTCTCGGCTTCATTTGTGCAAGTGCCTGTGATAATTGGTTATTTAGTTGAGCCTGTTTAGACACGTCTTATGAGGAGGTTGGAGAGGTGGGATTGAGTTAGTAATTTGTATGGCTTGTACGCTTGCTACAGTTGCTTTATCCCATTAATAATGCAAATAGAGAGAATTACTTGGAGGCGTTTTTTATGTTCTGACGGCTTAATCTGGAAGCGATCGTGTTGTTGCTGAGGTATATGCTTGTGCACTTAATTGCTGCTAATTGATAATAAGAATATTAATTGAAGACTATGGCATTGAATTTAATAGTTAGATGTTTTTTTAAGCTTTTATCGAACAAAATGCTACTTGTGGCCTTTGGTATTCTTCTATGTCACTGCCATTGTCATTTAAATTTTTTTCAATTGTTAGCTTAAATTTCTTTGAGATGAAAGAATGTAGTTAAAGCATTAAAATCAATAGATCTAGAGAATCGTTGTTTTAAAGACTTCCAAATAGGGCACACATTATTAGTATTCCCAGAAATAATATTATATAATATTTTTCCACCTAAAAATCTGTGCATCATCTGTGAAAATCTCTTAAAATACGAGTTCAACTGAAAAACAAACAGAAAGAACCATCTTTTAAAACTTATAGCAAATTCATTGTTTGAGTTCCCATCATTCGAATTTTCCCAGTTAATAAAATAAGCACCCACTATGTCACGACGAGTGAAAATAAAGCGTTCAGTTTAACTTAGAACTGTAATATGATAACAAGCACAGCGAATCCTTTGCTGTACAATATACAAAAGAGAAACTGAAGTATAAATCATAACGTTTAACAATGAGGATTTATTTTTCAACTTAACTTGACTATAATATACGAGACTTCATTTCCTTGGCTTTCGCGATATTTTTATGGTTATTTACTTAAACTCTCTTGGAAGAAAATAGAAGAGGCCTCAAATCGATGCGTGCAGATTGTATCACATATGCGTGACAGTGCGGGAACAAGTTCAACATAAATCATGACACCACACTGAAATGAACAAATTCGATAATAACCCAGGTTATAGCGCCTTTTGTGCTTCTGTCGGCTAGTGCACACGACATCCTCTTTGCAAATGATCAATGATCTTTCAAATTGATATAAATGGTACGTGTGTGGAGTTAGCTTATTAATTTTAATATGCACATGTATTAACAAAGTATCTGTGGAGATCATCTGCACTTTGTTGGTTTGCGCGCATACGCGATAAGATCAGCCTCGTCTGTGGCACTTCAGGACCCTCTTCAATTTGCAATGAAAGTGATGTAATTTAAATACCCTTTGTTTATGTATCACATTTTGCATAATTGTGATGAATTCCCAGCCAACATTGCGATTTGCGTTTAACCTGTGCATTGTGATATGCAAACGAGAGGAGAGATTGAAGCATTTCAAAATATTTAGATAAAATGTTTGTTGATGTATGTCTGTGGCGAGCTTATCTTTATCCGTTTTGAAATCCGTAACGTAATGCAAATATTTTGCCGTGTCTAACTAATTGCAGAGACGCAAATTTTAACATTTTATATGAGAGGAACTGCAGAGAATAGTTCCATTGCCATTGGTTTTGATAGAAAGCGTTGCGTAATTTTGATCATATTTTTAATGGAATGTTTAACATTTCGAAATCGCAATGTATGCGGTTTTGAATTGTGCAATATGTGTGATTGTAATGGTTTCCTTTGTGCAAAAGTTTTAAGTAGTTATGATGCGGTATTGTAGCATTTGTGGATCATAATTAAAGTGCTTTTAATTATTTATTTTATAAACAAAGCTGAAGGATCAAACTAAAATTGAGATCAAACATTTTTTCTCAATCATTTGGGAATTAGGGCATATTTGTGTTTTTCACAACAAATTTAATTTGATTTTTTGTTTTATGAATCACTTATAAGATTATGACTGCATCTCCATATTTCCAATATTTTTAATAATTAAAATTTTTGTAAATACAAATTAGTAATTTTTAATTATTAACTTTATTTAATTAATTTTAAAATTGATTTTAAATTCAAAATGTAACAATTTTTTAACGAATGGCATCACAACAAAATTCTTTCCTCAATTTTCATTTATTTATTAATAATATTTTAAATTCAATTACACTACTCAACATTGTATACAAAAATAATAAAAATTAATATTCTTAATTCAATAAGAACTAAGATGCGAGACTTCCTTATGTGTCGTCTTACATAAAATGACAACACCCCCAACGTAGTGCACCTCTCACGCCATCTCCCTAATACATTTTAGAACCCGCATTTCTGTAAAAACGAGATTTATGCAAATTGTGCTCAAAAGCTGTGGCAGATTTGCCATTTAATGCAAATTATCCATGGATGAACACAATACATCACACGTACAGTAAATCAGTACACAATATTCCTATATTGTTATGTGAGATGATCCGCCTCTTCGTGCGCCAACGATGAAATGAGACTTGAATAAACAAAAATCTCGCGTTCTTTCTACGTTGTTTGGTTAAATAATTTTTTCCTCTCTTTTTTGCGTTCGCACTTCTTGTAATATTTATTAATAATTTACTATTACACAATGGCTCGTGTAATTCGTGGAGTGGATGCTTGCTGCATTGCCAGGTGCTTCAGTCTTGAAGAATATGCAACCTCTCGGCATAAGACGGAAGTTCTTCAATATAATATTGCTGCAGTATTGAATTATAGTGTGGCCCATGAAGTGGCAAGTGGTCATTGCACTTTATGGAAATGTAATACGCATAATGCACACAAAAAATGTAGGTGCTACTTTAAAAGCACTTCAGAAAATACACGTAAATAAATTTATAGAATGACAAGTCCTGTAAAACCATAAATTACTTAAATGCACAGTTTAATTTAAAGAAGTTCGAATTAAAATACAAAAGTCACTATTTTATTTAGAGTTAACTTAAATAAACCGCAAATAAAATGTGCCATTAACCTCGCAACGAATAATAATTAGCGACAAACTTCGCTCACTCAATTTGCATTGTCAACCACAACTCGACACAATGCAAAAAGATTGTGCATAAAGGAATTGTTCGGCATGTTGTTGGACACGTACCCCAACATTCGTAGAAGAGTGGAATAAAGATCTGAAGAATGATTATCATGGGGACTGCTACATAGAGGCGGTATGGGTAATGTCTTTGATGCGTTGTTGATTATCTGAAACGGTAGCTTCTCATTATGAGTAAAAATGTTAAAAGCAAATGTATGAGTAAACATTGTTGACACAGTCTGCGTCAATGTTCTGCGTTTCCCCAAAGGTTATAGTTAAACATGACCTCTGATTCTGAATCACATAGTCATCAACATTTCCTCCACATAAATCATCTCTTAACTGTGTAACTGTAAAAAAAAATGTATGCGTTCAATGTACAATGTGCATGCCAATTGCAAAGGATGCAAACCCGCATCACTTACATGTGATTTTATAATTCCCAAATAAATTTAAATACCGTTGCGTTGAAAATAAAAATGGGAACAAAATACCGAGTCATTGAATCGTCGGGAATTTAATTAACATTCCATTTCGAGGAACAGATTATCCCCTAAACCCGATACTTTTCTGATGGACATTTATTATTTTATAAGAACAGGTACGTTAAACCACAAACATTTTTACAAAATTCGTTTTGTTGGTATTTCCGGAAAGAAATGGCTCACCTACACTCGTATTTATGATTCAAATTATAAATTTAAAAGCCCTAGCCTCTATAATTTTTTATTCAAAAATGACTCAGATTAAATTTGACGTTTTTATCGAGCGCAACAGTCGCGCAGTCGCTGGGTCATTATGCTTTAAATAGAAGCTTCGCTAATTTATGAGTGATTCAAATGATGCGCTGATAAAATCATAATGTTATAAAAAGTATGCTGACTTTAGTTATTCAGTTAAGAACCATTAGTGTTATGTCAAATGTAAACGATCACAGTTATTTTTAGATATTTGGTAAGTTAGTTAGACTAAGCAAATTAATGTAAACAATTATAATGTCAAGTCTTTGGGTGGTAGTTTTCAATTTATTAAATTCATTGAAGAAGAAATGTTAAAACAAGACTCGTATTTCAAATAGAGTGAATCGTTGAAGATTCCATCTAAATATTTATTCGTTTAATCATAAAGTACTCAAATATTTTAAACTTTTGAAATTAGAATTTTTTGTTTAACTTAATAGAAATAATGGTCTTAATTCTGCAGGCAAACATGTGCGATATGAGTCAGTTGTAATATGTAACTATATTTTCTGTTTTAAACTAAATTCGAATGTTATGGTCTATAACTATACGAAAACTATAAAAAATCCCTAATGCAGTAAATTTTATTAAAGTCTGGCTAAGGAAATGACTGAAAGATCAACGTTTTCGCCATTAAATCTTTGCCAAACGATGAAAACATCTACACGCTTAATAATAATTGTTTTATTTTGTACATACAATGCAAAGCACTCAAATAAAAGATCATTTACACATTTGGTTTATTTTCCAGATTCACCAGAACCCTCGTGCGAATGAAGCATAAATAAAACAATAAAAGAGCAACAAAAAATAATGTCTCGTTATGACTCATTGGAATAAGCGTCTCAGATTTTTATAAAATACATTTTGTTAAATAAAAGAAAACAATATTTTGCGATTTAAACCGCCGTTAAATCCCAAGGACGGTGAATGACATTTGAGGGAAAAACTGAATAATCCAACGCACTTGTTTGTCTTATTTAAATGTTGTCATCTGCCGATGTTCCATTAGATTTTCAAGTTAATTAAAATAAAGGGTGTATTTTACAATGCATTTTACGTTGCTCATTAAATTTTATAGACTTGTACTACTTTTAGTATTCACTATAAATATATTATGTTCATAGTTAAAGTATTAAATGATTCTGAGAACTATAATTAACTATTCTAGACACTCCGGCAATTCCTTAACGTGGGCGTTTATTGATATGGTATTTTTCGAAAAGATATATAACTTTTTTTTAAAACACCAAAATAGTTTTTTCTGAAATAATGCATGTGCAAAAGTTGGAAAAAATGCTATGACATTTTCACAGATCATTAATTAAGTTTATTACCACTTTGTTCTTTTGAAGACGCGCTCTCTGTGTTGTTTGCTTTTGCATGCTGATTCTTATGCTTGAATTTATCAAATTTCATTTTATTAACCGTATCCTGTTTCGTAATGGATGTTTATTCTATTCATAGATTCGTATGACATCGACAAAGCTGGAAGCTTTTGCACTTTACATTTGACAAATTGGCGTGTTCAATTGAAACTATCTCCTATAATAATTTTTAGTTATTTCTCATTTTAAATAATTCTAAAACCTTTTCCTTCGTTGCTTTGTTTTGGCTTATTTCAAGAAGATACCAATCTTAATTTGGTCATGCAAGTGTTGTTTTATTGGATTAGTCGGATTGTGTGGTCTTTATCGTGGGTTTAAGTTAACGGAATAAAAAGAATAAATTTTTACAACATTTTATAAATTTTTCTCCAAACTCTTAAATGGATTCATGTTACTCAAGTCAAGTTCTTTTCCTGCCTTATTTTAATTAAAGTTAAAAAGCAAACAATGCGTTGGTTTACACATGGCTTCTATTTTCTTTGTAAATTTTACATTGTACAATTACGTATAAAATAAACTCGTACATTATTTATAGGAAAACTATTTCATAAAAAAATCATCTTATAATTGCATAATAAATTTGAGTGAATACCCATTTCTTGTGCACATTTATATGCATTAGATCTAGATAGTTCTATCGGTTCTATCAGTGGAAAGATTTTAAGAAACAAACTCTTCTCATATGCATCTCTGAACAACAATTTGCACAGAGCACACAATTTTCCTAACTTCTTTAAACACCAATTAATTATTTTCTTGAAATCAAGAAAACATATTTTTAAATTAAGAAGTCACAAGGAAAATATTTTGGATGTTTCTTTAGCGAAATTTAATTATGCACTTCACATAATTACCGCTGAAGGTGCAATCCATAATTCTGCCTAACTGCCTCCTGTCAAATTAAGTTTTCATCAAATTCCATTAATAAATTAATCAAATGTCCTCAATATTTTGATTAAAATCTTAACGATTCTCCGGACATTATAATTTACTTACCTTCACCATTATGTAAAGCCCTTAAGTATTTCTGAAAATGGAAGGCGTGAAGGTCAAGATCAATTCTCTCGCAGACGACGAATTTCAACGAAAGAAAAAGTATAACCATCATTCTACAAAGTAATCTCATAAAACATCGGAGGCTTTCCGCTATCTTAAAGTCTTAAAAATATCAAACCTCTTCGAATCAATTATGCTCGGCTCGTGATCTTCAACTGAATAAAAAACATGAAAACAACAACAACTGCAATCAGCGTGACATAGCAAAAATTAAACATATTTTTTTCATAAAATAAAACATTTCTGGCTTGCACCCAAATGACTTTATAGTTACGCCTTATGCAGAACAAAATTCCACAAAAATTAATGGCATTTTGACTAGAAAGCTGTTGGCAATTTTTAGGGCTTCAGTTATGTGTGTCACAGAATTATAATTCCAGTCTCAGTCTGTCATACTATAATGCCTTTTCAGACTCTCTACTTTAATGTGTTCAGCTCCCGTCTAATATTTTGCAGCCGAAACATTATCTTTGTTGCAACACTAAAAACTGAAAATGTGCCCAGCGTGTTTTGAAGATTTGTTACAGATAACATGAATTGCTGAAATGCTATTAAGTAAAGAAAGTGAAAGAACTGCAACAGGCGGGCTTGTAGACTGTGATCACTTTTCATGTATCGTCGGCAAGTGTTGAGAATACCCTGCAGCATCTTGTGCAAAAATCTTACTTTATTAACGGCCATAAAATGACACGCGTACCCATGGTATGCGAATGTTCGCTCAAAGGAGAATGCAGTGTGCTTTTAATAGTTGAGCTATTATATCGCCAAGCCCAGGAGAAGAATGATGTGCAAAAAATTTACTAAGCATAATTTTTCTCTTAAAAAATTAAACTAAATAAGTAATATCAGATTATTATTGTAGTTAATAAAATTTATTAATTTAATTTTATATTTTATAGGTATACATAATATGTAAAATTGTTCTGTTCGAGCAGAAACATGCTCCCATGTTGCTGCTGCACAATGAGCAGAGGATGAAGAAGTGACAATAATTTAAAATTAGGTTTTCTTGTATTTAATTTAAGATGTAGAACTTGTCACTGAGATGTTGAGTATTTAATTACTTATATTTATATCACAGTAATGAATACAATATTCTTACTACACGAGAAAAGAAAACGTATGTGCGCAATAAAGGAAATCTCCTTTTTAATGAGCTAACAATAATTAATTTTAAATTGAACCAAAAATAATAATTAAAAATGCGCATATGAGAAGAAAGTGAAGAAAGTAAAAATAGATCTAAGAGTACTTAAGTCAGATAAGTAATATAGTTTATGTATAAGTAATGTGTGTGTAAACTTAATAAATATTTATGTGGCTATTAAGATAATGGATGTGAATTATGCGTATGTGAATGAGATGTTTTTTGAGGATGAAATAATGATGTTATCTGCTTGCTGAAGCCGTCTTCAGCTGTACATGATGCAAGTACGGCATATGGGATGGGATTGACTTAGGCGAGACGCCATACTGAGCCGTACTCTGGACGATCCCAGTGGTCGTAGTGGTTCACGTGAAATTCTGATGGATAGTCTGTAATTTAGAAGTTATTTTTATATGTTAATATCACAATATCGAGTCATTTAAAATTATTTATTCGAATAATAAATATTTATTATTTGTACTATTTGTTAATTATTGTTGACCACTGATTTGACAAGCGAACAAAAAAAATTCACTGCAAAGATAAAGATAATAGATACTTCACACAATTTCTTATTCAGTACATTTTCACTTTATTTTAATTTGTGGGGTTTTCTTTCTTCAAGTTATCATCAAATTGCTTTCTTTACAAAAAGCACATCGTCATGGTTTTCCAACTTTAGTCTCTTTTGATTTATTGTGATTAATTATTTTCTATGACTCTTTTTTCTCACATGTTTAATAATAAGAAATATTATTGTTAAAGTTACCGTTTTAATAAGAAAATGAATAACAGATCAACATCCAGAGAAAAGGTTAAGTAGAAAGGTAATTAACAAAAAGAAATTGTAACTTTTATCAAAGCAGCGGTTCAAGAGACAGACATGATTACCTCAATTATTAAATTTAACAAAATTTGAGAAAATATTATTTATGAAAAAAGGTTCGTCGTTTAAGTCGTTTGTTAGCAAATGATATTGAATTATTTTATTTTATTATTATTCATTTGCTTTTAAACAGATTATTTTTATGTTACTAACTACTTCTACACATTACGTTGTTAGTAATTAAAATAATGCAATTAAAACTTACATTTGTATAAAAGAAAAAATGCATCTCTTAACAAAATGAAATACTCCATAAAATAACCATTCCAGCTAGTAGAATGAACCTGAGATAAATGTTAAAAAATATTACGAGTTGTTATTGACAAAAGAGTGTATAGCCTATAAATAGAATATCTGCTTAAAGTGACTTCACATATTATTTTGAAGCATCATACAATAGCACTCCCAGATTAATGAATTAATAACATAATTTGTTTCAGTCACATTAAATCAACAGAGATGTGAAGCAAAAATTGCCAAACCTATTTGGTCGGACAATTTGCATGTGACAAAGTGACTTCATTGTTGCGTCACATTGAAGATTTAGCGCGAATGATTAAAAATAATTATGTACTAACCTAAACCACTCTCCATGCTGCGCGCATGCCACATCATCTGTTGGTAGTGTGGATGCGGTGGCGCATGATGATGCTGTTGATGCTGTGCAGCTGCCATCAGTTGCTGTTGTGATTGATATTGGTAACCACCGGTAATGTAGGGTGATGGATGCTGGAGGTACGCAACGGACATGCGCTTTGGCACGGCAACACTTTCATTTTTGTTCGGTTTCTTTGACTTGGTGAATTTGGGAACGCGCGCACTCAAACCGCAATAGTATGGATCCTCTGTGGTAACCGAAATGGAAATTTGAAACATACAATAAAACGTTTTATTACTGAAGGTCATTAACAGAGTGTTTTTTTTAAATTTTATTATTTCAGATGTGCGTTGAATTGTATACAACAATAAACAAACAAACCAACCAACTTACCGTATTTCTTTTTGTCTTTCTTCTCCTTGGCTGGCTTGCGGAAGAACGTCTTCAGTTTATTTTCACTTTCCTCAGCCTCATAATCCGGCTGCAATTAAATGATTTACTTTTAATTAATACTGAATTCATTTAATTGATTTAATTGATGGACAACATAATCACTGTGGAGTCAACTAAGCAACTCCTCAATTTGACTACAATAGTTGCAGTATGTTTGCAAGAAAGGAAAAGTGTGTGCAAAAATGTTACTTTCATTTGCCGCATCATGTACAACGTACATGCTGTTGTTGTTGCATTTTATTTATTTATTTTTTATTTTTTTTGCATTTCAATTGAATTGATTTTCTTTTCACACATTTTATTCCCATGTTCACATGCAGACAATTGATCGGTTCAAACGAAAGCAGCAGACATCACACTGGCGTGCACATAAGTTATACATACCGTTGGCAAGTCTTGAGAATACAAATTATCCCTTGGCGGAAGTTGTGGCGGCTTTTCGTTGCGTCTCTGAGCGAGTGGTGCATGCTGGTGATCGCGTCCGGCACTTGGGTGACCTTCAAATGAAATCGAAACAATTTTTGTTTTATTTTTATTTTTTACACAATTCATCTCAAAACACAATCCAATTTAATTGGTTATAGTGCATTAAACAAAACAAAAAAAAAATCTTTGTGTGTGTATGTATTTAACTGAAACTGTAGCAAGAAAAAATATGCCCCACCATTTTGCCCATAACCAGAACTGTCGGAATTGTCACCGCTGCTGGTAAGCGCTATACTGTAGGGATCCTCATCCGGTATTGGCAACTTAGGACGGCTCTTAACTGTGACTGGACGAGCCACTGCAAAATTAATTGAAAAAAAAAATGAAATGGAAAACACAAAATTAATGACGTCTTTTATTCTTTGTTCTTATATTCAACCATGAACACAAAAGAACACAGAAGAACTGGTTCAATTGTATCCGGGAGTGTAGGCACTTTTAGTTTCATTATCATTTCACATAAATAAAATATGTACGTGCATTTTTTTGATTGCAATAAGGTCTACGGTAGATATGACCATATAGTAACTTGTGCGCTGTGCAGTAGAAGGGTTTGATAAAGAGTGCTTGATTATTTGATAAATAAATAACCCCGGGTGTTCAAAGTCAAGAGGTTGCAATTTGTAATATATTTTTTCTTGGACTGAATTTATTACCAAGAGAGTTTTAAAGTTAAGAGAATTTTATGGATTGTCTATGATGTTAAAGTACATTGATGATTTATGACTTTGGTCATGGATATTTATGCCTTAGTTACTAGGACACAGTAACACAGTAGCATAATTGTAACCTGATAGTAAAAGTCTTAGAAATTATATATATTCTTAAAGCACATTACTCTTTTTAGAACATATTAAAACATAAAAACACGTTGTTGAGAAATACATTCCATAGTCGAATAACCTAGTTAGGTTTATAGGCTATTAATAAAATGAAGACTAACTAACTAAGTCGTTAGCATATTTAAAAAAGGCCATTACTTTAAAATGGGATTTATTTTTAGATATAATTGTAACATGAATATTATGTGTTGTGAAAAATATATTAAAGGGAAAAGAATTTGTGCAAAATCTATTTTTCAATTTTTAATTTTGGCTTGAAACAATTTCAAATTATGTTTTTGTTTATAATCTTCAACTAAACATTAACTTTCACCAAGTAATTATAATCACGACTTTTTGCTATCACCTAATCTATAAATAATTATCTTCACGGTTTGTCATTTGTCATGCTTTTTATACGAAATACATCGGTATTATATTAATTGAATTGAATACAGTTTAATTGATCCGGAAAATCTCAATTTCTTTTAAAAAAAAAATGTTTTTAGTTTGCTTCTGCTCTGCAAAGCGCGTCAAAAATACTAATTGATAGTGACAATAAAAAAGTGCTGCGCAAATCTGATTAGCTCAATTCGAAAATCACAAAGAGTACCGATTGATTTAGGCGTTTCAGTGCAATTGAGCGTACATACTACAACTTTCTACAAAACAATTCAATTGGTGTAATAAACATATCATATTGAAAAGTGACTCAACAAATATGTGCGATCGAAGCAATGGCAAAAAATGTCATGTTCATTAACGGCGCGCGGTGCGGCGCATACAAAACAATATTGCTTAGAAATTTTGTTTGAATGCGGGGAAATAAACAAATAGCATAAATAATTACAAAAATGAATAAATCAATAGAAACTGAAACTAAAACCAGGAGAGAAAACGACTGCGTTGAAACCCGAATGAAAACGAATTTCAAAATGTGAAAAATAATGCAGCAAAACGTACAAACATTCACACACTTCATGTGTGACATATTAAATAATTGCATTGGTGTTATCACCGTTCGTGCACAAATACTCCAAGTGGTAGCGCGACTTTTCTTTTCAGTTTCCATCATGCACGCACTTTGTATACCATCGCTAATAAGTAAAATCATCAAACAAATTGGTTTCCTCCTTGTCGTATTTCTGATTGAATTTGATTGATAATGACAGACTAGCATTTCTTCTGCCCCTCAGCAACATTTTTCTTCTCATAACGTGTTTTATAATATAAAAGCACCTACATGCGTGTATTGTACACAAACAGAACAACGTGATGTCTCGCAAACATCACACGATGATGAAGTCATTTCTAACTAATTGACATGCAATCAATCAACAATTACATTGATGAATTAAATTATGCTGCGTGAACATTGGCATTAGGATCAAACTTACTTGGTGGCAATTTGCTTTTCAACATATCCATGGCAACAACATTGATGACCAGCACCCAGATGGGACAGTCTAGAAGATCAGTATCCGTTTTGTGAAATGATAGGGCTGACATACATTGCAGCTCCAGGCGCTTGCGATCTGGGTAGGCTTGGCGCAGCTCACGATTTATGTTGGACTGAAAGCGTTTCATGTCAAACAGTTTCATTATCTTTTCACTTTCCAGTGATCGATTCGATGATTTCAGCACATCTGGACCAATCGCTGATTCGTCATTGGGATTTGTAGCTGTACTCTTAGCATAAACATTACTCTTGGAGTAGCGTCGCACTAATATGTTGCCATTGTCGTCCATTTTAATTTTTACACCCTGTCCAACATGACGGCGGGCTTCTTCTGTTTTTTGGTCCCGCATTGGATTGTCAAAGCCACATAGTCCGATTCTGAATAATAATAAATAAAGGATTTAATTAATAATGCCATAAATTTAAATACCAATTTTATAAAAATTAAAAATTTAAACACATCATAAATAGTTAAAAATCTACATAATCGTATAATTAATTTTTTTAAATTGCATTAATTATTTAAAATGTACAGTTTGGATTAAAAAGGTTTTCTTTCTATCGGTTAATAATAAGTTTCCACACGACTACTTCTTCTAATAAACGTTTCCACAATAGGAGCGCAACAACTACCGCATTCGCAGTGCATGTTCAACGCTTACATTTGGAATATAGGAATGCGATTAAATTGCTTGACGGAATGTTGCACTCCATTTTCAGTCCATTATTACAATTGATGTGCACCACATTACGATATGTTGCATTTTACACATGTGAACGACGTTGTCATTCTGGATGCAGTCGTGCGCATAATAGTCATGGTATCGCTTAAATTAATTAAGATGAAGACGAATAAGGAATATTTGATGCATAGAAAGCATTTTTATCTACTTAAGAATTAATAGTAGTAATCGTGTTTAATGTTTAGCAATTATTGCGATGTTACACAATTAATTTAATTGCATAGCTGAATTGCATTTACCAAAAAATCTTTCTTTTTTTCATTTATAAAGAAGTTAAGGATATGCAGAATAAATTGAGACAAATAATAAAATGAATTTAATTTAAAAAACCGCGTCTGATGACGTATAGTAGAGGTCTGTAGGAAGTCGGCACGAATGTAACCTAAAAAAAATTTTTTGCTATTTATTTTTATTTTTCAGTCGTAAATAAAAAAAACCCAAAAATTCCAAGTTCAATGACATTGGCCCAATAACGACCCTCAAATAACTACACTATTTAGTTCATTAAACTCTTTATATCTTTCCTATAGACAAGATTAATAAACTAACGTATCCTGCCAATTAACAACATCTACAAAACCATGAACCAGCCATAGGAAGGAAACATCGCCCGCATCAACGGAACAACAAACGGAAGTAACCATGCATGTTTTTGCTCAATGATGGAACTTCATATACACTGAGCAAACGATAACTCCAAGTATCGACTTGGAGGTAAGAATGAGCGAAGGTGGTGCCACACAGAGACATCAAACACCACACGCACCTGAAAACAGCAACAAATGTGGAAAAACGAGCTTCAACAAATTATTTATGCATTTCCTCTAATAAGCTACCGCGCGCACTATCAAGAGGTCATGCACAGATTTATGTTTGCCTCAATGTTTCTCTATGTAATCAGAGATGTTCTTAAGACAATGTAAACAAGCCGCACAGTTAATGAATAGAAACCTTAAAATAATTTAGAATTAAAAGCGTGTCAAGGTGAAAAAGCGCGATAGACTCACGCGTACGCAGTAAAATAGCAAGTTACAACCCACAAAACAGTAGCTGAAGCACCCTGCACCGTACACACATTTAACTACATACGGCCTACGATATATGTGCTAATTAGCATAATGAGAATTTAACGAGCGTTTGTTTCAACCGCCTCATCTTCATGGCTTTATTGCCATTTTCGTGCAATGGTGCAGCAATCTGCGGTGCTAGCGGATTTTATTTTTCGGTCGCATAATCTGCAGACGCTCATCGTTTTGAGGGGAAAGATCGATTGTTTTAAATTGAATTCAATTATAAACATTAATGGCTTCTTTTTTGCAATACTGTGTTGCAAATTATGGTAAATATGATGAAAACACTTGTTGTGCTTTAGGTCAATTAGAAGAAAAAACATTATTTTTGTGTAGGCACATCATGCAATTCGTTATTAAATAGTATCCATTGAAGACAACAAAAAGCAGCAATCAACATAATGAGACAAGTTTTACGACAATAACTCCGAAGTTGAATTTTATGCTGTCTTTTTTCGACTCTTCTTCCAATATGTAGGTATTGCTCATTTTGGTTTTGTAACATGGTATCGTAAATTTAATTCGACGTGCCAAGATCATTTGCAGAATACAATATGCGGTAAAAACGCACTGACATGTTGCGCTGCTCGCATGCGCCACGGATCGGGTGCTTTCACTTATAATATCTATAAAATGTCAAATAACGAAAGTAAGCACACGCTGCATGGTAAAAATATACTTATGTACGCTTAACTAATCTTCTTAATTTTGTGTATCGATGTGTCGAATAGAAAAACCAGAATGTTAAAGCAATAAAGTGGCGACTTTAACTGACCACAGCGCAAGCGTAATTAATTAAATGCAATTGCTTTGTGAGTTTCTTTTGTCCATGCATTGACTTTTAACGAGATTATTGTGATGATGAGTTTCGCAGCTGTGTAGAGAGCACTTTCAACATTGTGATTAATGAGCAATCGCTCGAGGCAGGAAAACTTGGGTTTTATTTTTAATCTTATTTAAGAATTGTTATTATTTTAAAGTGATGGAAAATGTGGGTATATGTACAATAAGAAGTCAAAATAATTAAGTTAAAAATAAAACGTAATGATTTACTGTCATTATTTTAAAATTACTGTTATTAACCAGAAGATTCAGAAGAATTCAAAGAATTTAATCAACACAAATTCAATAAAATTATTAAACAATTTTTTTTTAATTTTGTTAAAGCTATACACCAAGCAAATTTAAAAAAAAACATAAACAATACTTTGAAATTGAACACATTCTTAAACGCACAATATTATTTGGCTTCATCAACTAATGCAGAGCTTTCACGGCATTGATTACAAAGTACGAGTACTATTGCAAGTTGCAACGTAGTGCCTATGTTACAATAATATACATAGAAAAGCATATGGCCGCCTCAAAGAGACAATTAACTTTTCACGAAACATGACGAAATGGCCAACAATTCCATTCAACCCGAAGGCAATGTGGAATCTCTCTTTTGCATCTTAATTCACTCGCATAATTACATTGTAAACTTTTATTCAATAAGAAATCTGTCGGCTGCATAGGAATTGGTCCATATATGTGAAACACCAAGCAACTTAACTCGCCATCACACACATTTTCTATTGCTGCACATTTTCATTTCAAATTCAATGAAAGACAACAGCACGAAAAAAAATTAAGTTAACCTGATTTCCTTAAATTATCCATCCAGCCGTCCAATTAAAATCCACTTAATTGCCGTGCATATATTTTGCATATGAGTGTGTGACGAAAATGTAACGAGATATTACTACGTACAATATATAACTGAATAAAAAGTACATGCATTATCATAATTAAGCGTATGCCGACCCAGTACAATACAATATTATGTTGCGGCACACAATTATAAGATATTTAATGCAGTGATGCATGGATAATGAGGCGATACCCCACGTAAACATATGTAAAATGCAGGCGTTCTTTTACGCTGCAGGCTGGCAGTACTAGTAGTCTGGTGTTGGTGAGTGCATGCAGCATGTATGCCACTGAAGATAATGACCCATTGTCTGCTCAATATTTATTTGTCTCGATAATTTTTTTTTTTTAGTTTTTTTCTAAAGCTATTTTAATTAAACGTGAAAATTGTCTCTAATCTGAATTCTCGCACCGCTTAAACTTGTCGCTGATATGTGTAGCACCGAAGTCCGGAATAGAACATGCCTTAATGGTTTCTGGAAAGAGATGTTGTACGCGAGATAATGAGTCGAAGACATGTGTGTACACAGAAAATAGGCAATTGTGCGTTTGTTGAATATTTGCAACATTATGTCGAATCTGAGTCAAATGGCTATGTTGGTGACTATAAAAACGCAACTCATTAAACCTACTGTAATAGCTATGTATGTGTGGAAGGTGGAGGAGGAATTATCTGACATAGCCATAGTTAAATGCAAAAAGTCTTTTTTTTTTACTAAAAATATATTTCTTTGTCGTATACGTACTTTGTTTCAAGCCTTGCCATTTTCTTAACTCCACATCAAGGTGAGTTACAATTTAATTTTATATTATAGTCACATGTTACGTACATAAGTCGAAGTTGATTATTCTCCTTTAACCAGAACAGCTGGTTTCATACACTTCTCTTTCAGCGAGCGATTTCATTTGCTTCAGTTAATATGCAAAACAATTTTTTTGTCTTTACTGGTACATGGAAATGCTTCTGTCAGTAACTGGTTCAACGTAGCTGGATAAATGCTACGTATATATTATAGGCCTATGTATTCAATAAAATAAATAAACAGAAAACACCATAGTCGACTTATGGTGGTAGTTAAATAAGGAACAATTTGGCGGCAAGCAGTGAAACTGTTGCGCGACAGTTGAACAATTGGTGTTTCTGTAAATTGTGTGCAAATAATAAAATATAGTCTTGCGACATATCATGTCATTATGCATATGTTAAGTTATAACATTATAGTTATAAACCTTTGACTCATATATTTGGTATGTGCCAAAAATGATATAAAGTAAAGCACGTAAATTTAACGATATTTATGTTGTATGAATTCGATACAGGAATGTAAGCGTACACCCAATTCAAATTTATGTGTTTGCTGAATTGGTTATTTATCTGTACGGTATAATCCAAATTGTTTTATTTGCGACCACAAAGAATTGCCCCGGATTTAAGACGGCAACTAGCTAGACAACCCCACCCACATGTCGGCGCATTTATGTGCCTTTTGTAACAATATATACTGTGGACTTACGTTGCCAACTTAAATTTTATGTGGCACCACACGAAAGGCGTGCAATACTTGCGAGTGTCGGAACAAAGAGATTTTGATTTATCAAATTGCCGTTTGTTATTGTAGCGATATGTGCTTGGTGTTTATTTTCAGTCAACATAACGCTTAAAATGAATGGCCTATATATTGTAAAGTGGTGGCAATATACAATTGTTTAATTGGTTTAATTTACTCCGACTTAATCAGTACGGTTGTTATAGAAATAATTTTAACACAACAAATTTAAGGTTAAACAAAACAGAATAATTTCATTCTTTTACAGTATTTTTTCGAATTAAAACTTTTAACTACCTACTGCAATTTCAAGGCTAATTTTAATATAAAAGGTATAACAAAAATACCACTGACAAGGCGTTGGCATATTCAGTTCATTTTTACCAAACGTCCTTGATGGGAGTTTATTAATATAATCAAAACGATACTGATATTATAATTATTTTTAAATGTTATAAAATGTAATTTAAAAAGTTAATTTTCTGCACAAAGACAACCAGTTATACTGAATTCTTCCGTAAGCAAGTTGCGTCACAAAAAAACGCAGTCTTCTTATTTTTCAATTTATTAAATGCAGGTAATTCATTTTGAAAGAAGATTTCTATCTAAAAGTACAAGACATTTTTTTCAGTCAAACGAGACACGATTTGACTTTTAACTGAATCGAAAGACTGAAGCGACGAACCCATTTTTCGACATGCAACAACCTTCATTACTCACCCCTGGCTTAATACATATTGGATGCGGTAATCCCCAGCAATCGCATCATTTTGGATGCCCGCCCTATTCCAATAGCAAACTACTCGTACATACATTGATATAATTTATACAGTTTATTTGCAATTAGTATGGCTTGTGGCAACACATTTACGAAGCGTTTCATTGTTGAAATGAACAACACAGTGTAATACAAGAAACCGGAAAGTAAACGACCTTGCTGCACATTCATATAATGCAGCCAGCATAGTACAGCGACAGAGACTCAAGTTGGGCGCAGTTGCGTTATACATCAAAAACAGAAACAACCGCAAAATTACTCTTAGCAATATTGAAATGTTGAAAGACACAAAATGAGAAAAAAAACTTGAGAAGCCTGAGGGGTGAAAAATGAAAATGCTCAACAATCCCAGCAGGAACTAGAGCAGAAAGTCAACTGTTGGCTTCAACATATGTACACGAGAATACAAATTACGAATAATATGTATATGACGACAAATTTGCGCAATTGCCACAAAATTATTCGTACAGCAAAATACTTTGCAGTTTTTTGATGGAGTTTGGAAGTTGCATTCAACTCAGGAAACGAGTTAGTTGCCCCTTGCTCGTACATGAAACTTAACACATAAACTTAATTTAAATTGTCAAGTCGTGAGTGTGCGCACAGTTGTTTACGTTTAAATGCATCGTCGATGTGGAATAAATACAATTTATCGCTCCAACCACCCACCTTCCTCAGCGTGCACGTATAAAAGAATATTAACTGAAAATTGTTTTGCTATTGCGAAAAATTTATTAGGATTTGAAGGCAATCGCATTTGTACAAAAACGTTATGTATCCCAGCATATAGAGATATACCGGAAAAATGGCTGATTGAAATGAGAGGAAAACCCGCATAAGACAATAGCACCGATTTTTTTCTCCCCCATTTTATACTTCATCTTAAAATATAATATTGATGCGGCTGAAAAATGACAGGAAATTGTATAAAGTATTAATGCTTTGTATTTTTTTGTCAGTGCTTTTAAAAAATAATATATATTGAAACGAACGCAACGTCTTTAGGCGCAACAATGTGATTATGCCGAACTGTGTATTAAATTAGTTGGCAATGAACATAAACAATTATTGATCATCCTGCCATGATGCCAATGCATAGTGGGAAGATTAAGACGAGGTCGTCTTCACTCAATAATAGAATCAAGTGTGTGTATGATTGTATACGCAAAACGGAAAATTAATAATGATGCGTTTGTGTTTGGACCACAACGCCGCATTAAATGTTAATATGATAATTAAAGAGTTTTATTAACATACGTGTAACATTAACTACGATTATTTAATTAATTTTAGACAATTTAAATATTCCTAGACGATTATGTTCAATTTAACCATGAATACAATTTAATGGACATTACTTATTATTAGATTGGCATTCATTCAGGTTAAAATATCCTTAAAGATCAAATTATAAACTGTATTTAGCTAATACGCGACAAATTAATATTTTAATAAAATTAAAGACAAATTAAGTCTACGATTAAAATAATGCGATTTGTAAATATTTTAAAATAAATCTTTTTATCAAGGAACACGACCAATAAAACCGTGAACCTTTAAATTCAATTTGAATTGTTTCAACTGTAAGTTGGACATGCAGTTTGTTTAAGCTTATTTCCAGCTAAAAACTACTGCATGCAATACATAAAGCTTGCTACCGGTTTTGGTTGGTTGCACAATTACATTCGCTACATATGCGTTTCGTGCACTCAAGCCACTTAATTACTTCATTATTAATTTCATTTCCAGCCTATGTACTGTAAGTAAGTACAATTTGAATGTTATACAATTTTGCTTTACGTTGAGAAGTTGCAATGGTAACAATTAAAAGTGAAAGTGCATCATAGAAGCGTTGCGTTTTTGAGCTGATTTTATTAAATTTCTGTGCGCAACGAATATTTTTAGGAATGCATTTTATTTTCTGTTTCAACCGAAATATATTGACCTTGCCCCGTTAGCTAAAATATTTGCAATATTAACAAGATATTATAATTTGCATAATAAAAGCATTATTTGATTTTAAATTTTAATTTATTTAAAATAAATAATTTTTAAACATTATGTGGATAGAAAAAGTATTGTAGTAGACAATTTAATTGCGTAATTAGTGTAGCGATTTATAAACTTGTTTCACCAGTCGCCACACATGTTGCATATTCATATAACTGTGCATTATTTCATTAATCATTACATTCCAATTTAAAATGTACACACAACACCATGACAACATTTTGCACATGTATCAAAAATACAGCTGGTGAATGGCGATTGTATGTACGACTGTGATACATAATATTTGTATTTTATAATATATGCTTCAGGCATTTTGCAATATATCGTGGCACGCGCTTTAATTGTTTTGCTATCTGCACCACCACACTTTTTTCACGAGGCGAGCTCCATTGCAATTTCCTCTTGAGTCTTGATCCGAATTAGAATTGTGTTCGTAATGCCGCGCACTAAGTGCGAACGCCACAAAAATTAACCAAACACCGTGCAATAGTTGGGTCCAAACCGAGAAGACAAATAAAGTGTAAACCGCAACCAACTAAATTGGATATAAATCGTTTTTGCCCCATATTGTGATTGCACTCACAACAACAACATGTTGACCAATGTGTGCAATCGATTGTTACTGTATGCAATAAACATCTAGTTATGTATTAGTTATTTTATAACTAGATTTACTACTTTGTGGGTGAGCTCATGGCTGTGGTTAATGGTGAAAAAAAATCTCAAGTATAGCATTAACCATTAATAAAATGTATTGGCACGCTTTAATCGACTAATCCGAAGCAGAATCTGCACGATGTACCCCATACAAAATGGACTGCATTTATTTATTGTGTTGTGCAATTTCTGCAGCACTGATTGTCGCAGGTCACATAGATCAGTTAGTTATACTTTTATGGAATTTTTGGGTGAAACTTTGAAACGTGCAGTATAAGGTCATCCGCTGGTGTTGTGGTTTAATTTGTTACACACGAGTGTTGTGCTCTAAATTTTATGACAAACAATTATGGCACTCACCTCATTCCATCGAATCCTTCATCCGATCCATTTATAGTCAACACTGGAGCACGTGCGTATGCCTTGGCTACACGCCTATTCCTCTCAAAAACAATTACTTTCGCCCATATCTCATCATCTATTTGATTCCACTTGTCCAGCACTTCTTGAATATGCTCCTATAAAAAAAATTTAAATTTTATTAAAAATTGTGTATAGTGCCAGCTGATGACATAAGTTTGAAATATTAATTTATTGTAATAATATGCTGCCCAAGGCCGAAAAAATATTATTACGAGATGACTCCCAATTTCTCAAATGTTATAATCAAAAACTATGCGACTAATTTTGTGCGGGAATTAAATTAATAAAGCCCAATTTTGAAACAACCCAATTATATTGTGTGAGACTATACACAATCTCCAGTTTTATCATCTTCTTGCAACAAGTCGCCACTTTTGATTTTCATTTTGATTTTCAGTTTCGTCCGATTAGCCCCCGGTGTTCGAGGAAAACGATTTGCACATGGTTATGGACATTGGACATCGTTGCTTTTTATCATATGTGCCGTACAACTACTACTCAATAAATAAAGTAAACTTTCACTATATAATAAACATAAAAGCGCATAATATTTTATGTTTCCGCATACAAATGTGTTTCACATAAGCCACATAAGTGTTGCCTTTTTGAAATACGATTATTAATTGACTTTAAGTTTAATAATTTTAGTCACCTTTTATTACAGATTATACCGAATCAATAAATTGCCTAATTAATAATGTTAATTAAAATGACTTTTTGCTGGTGTGTTTGTGTGAAGAGCAATCGCAAAGTTGTTTTAAATTCGCACATACGTGCAAAATGCTGCAATTATTAATATTCTGACATTAAAATGAGTATCTTAATTTAAAAGTTACCCACCTTCACAAAATTTACCATTTGTTTAATAAATATTTGTAAAAATTATATAATGTTGAATTAAAATTAGGATATTGCTAATCAAAACACTGACAACAATCTGTGCTAAATTTTGTGGCATTTAAAAGCTTAAGTAATATATTTTGTTCAATATTAAATAGTTACATAACAAACTTTGGTGCATACTGCATTATCAGATCATATTTGAAAATATCAGATCAGCACCAATAGAGATCAGAAGCGATTTCAAATCGCTCTAAATTAAATATTGCACATTTATTGGGGCTAATTTGCTTTCATAAGCGTTTCTATATGCGGCCTTCCACTTTTGTCCGCATCCACTCTGACTTGAACAGTTCAATAGTTCAACTTTCAGTTTCATTGAAGGTGCTTAAAGTATTGTATTTCATATTCAGTTAGTTCATTCCTTCCATCTCAGTTTTTATTTTGGTAAAAGCGTTTAATGGTTATTAACAACAATCTTACGTTTTTCCCTTTTCTCCCACAATAATCAATCAAATGTTCACAACTTTGACCCCGCACTGAGTTTCTATTCAACAAAATTTCTCTTGACCTAATCAATAGACATAGAAAAAAAATAAAAAATTGTCGGCTACTTTCAAGGGAAGCTGTCATGTTTTCATATTTAATTAGAAAGAAGATGCAACATTTTAAACTCATCACAATCACCAAAACGATTCGCTAACTTAAACTTTTTAACAGAAAAAAAACCCGCATTCAAAAATCATAGAACGACAAATCACAGAAGCATCCGTACCTATTGCAAATGTCATGGTGAGAAATTAAAAAAAAAATATTGCATTAATATTCAAAACGTAATGGCCGACAAAAGACGCTATAAGCTTTTTATTCTTTTATTTATATTATGCACATTTTCTGAAAATTATTTTGTTAGTTTTTGTTGCAAACTATTGAGCAAACCTTTATTTTGAAGATGGGCTTTTCATTCTGTCTCGCACCTTTGTGCGCCCATTGTTGTGTTGCCGTGCGTACGGGTTTTTTTTTTGTGTTTGCTTAATCACACGCCACAGGTCTGATGCTTTTAATAGATTTAATTTATAACTCTTACAACGATTGTTACGTTATGCACCTGATCGGTGAGCGGTGAATAAAAAAAGCGACATAACGTAAGGTTTATTTAATTGGCTCTGATTAACGTGAATGAGTCTATGTATAAGAAAAGTGACGCAATGTTGGCCAAGCTGATTAAGTATGACATGTGTGAGCAAATACCCATATAGCTTTGTTGTGGTGGCGCAAAATGGACAGCTCATTTCCATAATTTTGCAGCGATGGCTCCCAAAACCACGTCTATTATTGGTATTTGCGTAGAGAAATTGTGTTCATTTAAATGGATGACATGTGCATGTGTATTGGTATTCAACATGTGATGAGTTTGACACCCACCACACCTATATTTTAAATTTACACTGCCGAAATGGCTGCAAAAGTCGTGGGAAATATTTGAGGTTTTCATTTGTATTTTGTTGATTGGAAATTCCAAACACAAAGCCAAATTTGGATGGATAACTGTAAGGTGTATATTTGTCAAATCAAAGTTCGATCAAATAAAATTTTTCTTAAACAAATAACCAAAACATTGGGTTGAAACTGATAATTAAAATTTCATTTCATTTCAAACACTTAAATTCATTTTAAAACATATAAATAAAGCTTTTACATTAATTTTTAAATCAACTGTAATCAAACTCCAATGAGTTGATTCAATATTGCAATGCATTTTCACTGGAAACAGGTTTACTTCTTAAAATAAACTTAACATTAAATGCTCATTCAACTTTTTCACTTTCATTCTCTCAACTAAAAGGTCCAATCAACGGTTTTCAACCGCCTTTAAGAAAGACTTTTACAATATCTCGATTATTTCGTGACTTCCATTAAGTAATATAAAAGTTACTAGGTCAGTCACATGTGGAAACGAACTCACTTTCGAAATCATTCCCTTCGTCATTTAACTGAATGTAATTAAAATGCTAAATACGTTCACTTACGCACTTGCATAACATAATTGTTGGTTTAATTAAAAATGTGTCAATAAAATGAGAATTGTATAACAAGTGGTGATTTTGATTATTAGCTTAAAAAAAGATCATTTAAATTTTAAGGTATCACGATTTTTAAAGTAATTTATTTAACGTTTATACTAAGCAAGAATCTGCAGAATAATTTTTAAATTATATTCACAAACAGACTAAAAAAGTAGTAACGAACTTTTATGCAAGCAATTTCATTTACTAAATGAAACAAAAAAAGAATGACTGATGACGATCGTAAATCAACCGCTAAAATTCAAGACAAGCGGTACAATGAAATCAATCAAATGTCATATTTCGCAACCCTTAAAATCGGATTATATCATCTGCGTAAAAAATCAAACAAAATCAACCGCACGCAACCGTTTCACACAATCCACAAATAATCTCTGCTTATTCTGCTAATAATATCTGATCCATTCAATTAACTGTGTCTTAAGAACAAAGTGGAAACAATTAACATTTGAAACAATTAATAAATCATTGAAAAGTAACAAACAATCGTTGAATTCCACGGAGCTTAAAGCTGTTCGGTGTTCCCCTCCAACAGTCCCCCGTGAGACTTATAAATGGCAATGCATACTAAATGTACGTACACTTTTGATTAAAAGACTCAACCTTCTGATGGCAAAATGTTTCAGAATAATTCACTTAATTCATTTATATACGCATTGTCAAAAAATATTGTGCAATATGCGGCCACCCAAATTGTTTTGGCGCAAAGCTCTCCCAGACAGACAAACAAAGCACATAAATAGCACTAAAATCTGTATCCGAAACGCTGCCAACTTGAAATTGAAGGCAAACGCCACACACAACAATGACCGAATCAATCAAATTTGACACTTGAGTGCGGCTGTGTATGGCTGACTTCTTTGTTGTTATTTTTTCACGCACCACTGATTGATGCAAGGGAACATCAAGGTATTTAGTTTAGGTTTGATTTGTTTTATTTTTTGCAAAAAAAATTTATATTTTTTTCAAATTCGTTTAATTTATTCTTTCTTTAGTGAGTTCGTCACTTGAAATTACAGTGAAACGCATGTTTGTCTGTTGATTGTTGATACATACAACATTCTTAGAACTTAAAAAGGTGAAACGGGCGCCAATTAAATGTGCAAAACGCATGGCCAGACTAGCGAATCTAATTAACAATTGCATGCAGTATTAAGGTTGCCTCACCATGTACTCGTAAAACTACTGGTTTATAGTTTGTAATTACTAAGTAAGTAGTTACTCGTATAACGTATTACAATGAAACATAATTAAAATTTAAAAACCAAAGAAATGCTACCGCTTACTCCTACGTACTTGTTGCAGGTTCACAAACACATTGGCGTTTTAGGTTTTTCAATTTATCGCAAACTAACTACAATAGCCCAATGCTAATATGACAAACGCGTATTGTTTTCTCAGCTTATAAGACACAACAATACGTATTAAAGATGATCACAGAATATTTTTGCGCAACATCCTCACTCTCTATCATGATGTTTGGAATGGAATATGGTGGCAAAATAAAAACGAGACACGAAACAATCAACACATGCCGAGATCAAACCACGTGCGCCACATATAAGAGGAAGGAAGAGTTTGCAAGTGCCACGTACAACATATATAAGCGACTGTATATTATGCCTTTGCCCCAACGTGTAGCTTAAACCGTTACATATAATATATTGTGGTTACATCTCGCGTCAACTAGCAAGTTTTAAAGCAAGCAAAATAATTAGACGGCGCTTCACCATCGCGGCGCAATGGAAAACAATTGAAACTTAAAACAGGGCGCAATGAAAGTGTGTTACAACTGAGAAGGCAAACAGATAACGACTTGGAATAATAATTTGACGATGCAACACTCAAAAGGAAAATATTTTCGGAAACAAATTGTGTATGTATTTCGTTAATCTCTCAACTTTTTAACATTTCTATGCTGCCCATTTAGCACAGGTCACATATTTGGAAATATTTAAATTTTCAGTTGACCATTTCTGCTTTCACTTTTAATGCTAATTTGCTTAAAAACATGTCGTGGTACATCTTTAAACAAACAAAATTCCAATCATCATATGGCCACGAATAACTTTCCAAAAAAAAAAATTGCCCGAAATGATATCAATTTGGCAGCAAAAGCAACAACAACACAAACATAACAAATAAAGCCAATGAACCTTACCTTGAGTAGCTTGTCTTTTTGATACCAAACATCCTCCTCCTCTTCTGGTGGCTGCGACTGATCCAATGTAAGATCATCTCGCGATCGCGACAATATTTTACGACGGGAAACCATTTCTAGTTAATGTCTACCTAAAATAAACAAAATAAACATATAAAATAGAAACATAACATTAATATATAAATATCGTTAAGACAATCGTTTCAAGATCACTTTAAGAAAGATCAATGTAAAGATCATTTATAAAAATAAGCGGATACTATGATTTTACTTTGAATCAGGTGATCTTCAATGATGAAAACAAATGAATGAGTTTGTGCGGATACGATACAATCATCCGATATGTTTAACTAACTATAGTTTTATATCTTTGACGTAACAACTTATGTGACCAATTAACCAAACACCATAGGTCGATAAATAAGTTCTTCCTCGTGTTCATTACTAACTAATGTTTACAATGTACATGCTTTTCTCAGCAAATACAGCGAACGCGTTTGTCTTAAAAGTCACAATCAATTCCTTCTGTATTTTTGTAGGCGTTTGCTATTTTGGTTTGTTTTATTTTTTATAGTCTCAATACGTTGTTTGGGTTTTTCATTTTATTTCGTATTTTAAAATTTATATTTTCTTCATTCTCTTTGCTAAATAATGTACGATTCAACTACCCACGCTAAATCGGTGGAGGTGATTTCAGGTTAATTTCAGCAAGACGTAGTGTAGAGGGAATTACAATATTTTAGTAAACTCTGATTCATACATGACTATTTATTTGCACTTGATGATCTGTTTACCTAAAATTTTATGAAATATCAAATTTCGAGGAATTAAAAGCTAAATGTTAAGAAAGCAACCTTTAAAAGCAATTACACTTTTTAATCAATACCATTTGAAGTAAAAGTTCAAAAGTCAACGGACACGTTCTATATTGAATATGCTTACAATAATTGACTTTTGAATTTTAATGGAATTGTGTCGTCTTAAACAAGAAAAAATCTACCATTGAAAATAAAACAAAAAAGTAACATTTTTATCAATTTTCTTAAAAGGAAATTGTTGAATTTTATCGTAATTTAGTCATGGTTATAAAGTACATAAAAACTTTAAGAAAATATGAAAACCTGTTTAATAAATTTAATATTAAGTCATATTTTGCATTCCTTAATTAAAAATAATAATAATAAAGTAAATGATTTATGTCATAACTCATAGCTGAGCTTGTCGCGTCACACTTCATTAGAACGTAACATTTTAACAGCATCAAATGTAATTGTCTGAGACGGCTGTGCTATTTGCCCAACGTGTTTGAAATGACTTAAAATCCGGGATCTTTGTACTGAATTGAAACTGTACTGTGACGCTTGGTGACATTGAACAAACATAACCACAATGCCCAGCGTTGAATAAAACAGATCAAGAGTCATGTTATTTATTTATAAATTTTGTATTGAATCAATTAATGCAGCGCAAGCATTTGAAGGCCCGCCGCAATGAAGCATAAAATGCAAGCATTTTTGTGGATGATGCAATTGTTTCGCAAATGCAGAATATATTATAAAGTGTACGAGCATGAACCAACTCGGTACTTCCATTTCTAAGATTTAAAAGTGCATTTAACATAAACGCATCTGGCGGTTATGTTGATAAATGTCACCCATTTATATTGAACGTATTACGTCAATCTTTGTAATAAAACGGCATACCTCCTTTAATTATGTACAGCTTAATGTTTACAATTTGCTGACTGACATAACTGTGATTTTCGCTTATTCCACTTTGCTTGCAAATGATTTCGGTGTATGTGTGTGGGTGGTTGCGGTAATTTTTATGCGACCTAGGCTTCAACGTATTTTATTTCAACGGTTATTTGTTGACTTCAGTCACAATGTGAGTTAATCAAGATGTAAATGACTTACTATTTCTTTGTGCTTTATTGCATGGCTTATATTTTTAAATTGCCATGAAGCAATGAACAATTAATGGACGGGCACTTTAGTATTGTACAAATTAAGTTGTTTGTTATGTTTTGTTTTGCAATTTAGATTAATTTTGCTCTGCTTACACCACGAACTTATTTCTGTGTTATTACAATAATTGCAACTAATTTATTGGAACAAATCAAATTATCAGACATCAAAAGTCCGAGTAGATATTTAAAATGTGAATTTTAATTTGGATTACAAAAATATCAAGTTCCATTTTATAAAACGATCAGTTTAAAAAAGCAAAAGTTATTGGAAGTCGGAGCATTGTCCAGTTTTTTATGTTGTTTTTAGGTAGTACCTGCACTACCTAACCCAAAACAAAATGAAAGGGAAAGACCGACCCAAAAAAACGTTTTTATCCTTCTTGGAATTTTCGCTATTCAAATCGCGATAATATAGTTTTATGAACATGTTAATTTTTGTATTCATCACATGAGATATAACTTTGTTAAAAATTAAAACCCTTTTAAAATATTTAGCAAAAAATAATCCGGCCTTGGTATTAAATTTAGTTTATACATTAATTATTTATGTGTGTGTATTTATTGAATAACGAAATAATATTCAAAATGTTTTGACGCTTTTATAGGTATTTTGTCTCTTCAAACTTTTTGCATAGTATGACCTTTTCTTCTATGAATATTGATATTATAATGCACGACACGAGTAATTAAGTCGAATTTTGACCAGGTTTACATGGACACGGCTATTAAATGTTTATAAATTTGCATTCTTAGCCAAATATAGAAAAGACATTGGATAAACAAAATTGTATGCCAAAATTCGTAGCTTATAGGTACTTTAGGAAAATGTTGGTGTCCTTGCAGTTTCCAGACAATTTTGTCACAAAAAAATATTTACCGCCATTGGAATTTTATTTTAGAACACTGAAAAAAAAAAATTCAAATTAAACAAAATTTAGATTTAACTCTGCCTGATGTTACAATGTTGAACGTTTTAAAATAGAAATTTTAATTTAACTTTTTAATAAGTTGATTACAATTTTCCAACGAGTGCTTTTTTATGCATATAAAATTTAATTTTCCAAATTTTTACCCAAAATGTAAAAACCGTTTATCACAAAACAATGAAAAGCAATTAAATCTTAATCCAAATAAAAACACTTTTCTCTAATAATAACCAAATAATATACAAAACAAACAGTACATTAAAGCGTTTTTTAAACGGCTCTTTAACATCCCAAAAGACATTGTAATTGCAATCAAGTTATTTTTATATTCAATTCCTGAACATAAACACCATAATTATTGGATCCCAAAGCGGAGAGACGAACACAACTGCTTCGGCTGACTAGCATAAAACGACATGATACACATAAAGCTTTTAACCATACCATAAAATACAGTTACAGCTGTTATTTATTGAAGAAAATGTGTGTTATTGCATGTCTTTGTATTCCTTTCACTTTCCGCGTAATGAAAATGAAAATCGAGTTTCATTTTCTTTATCGCTTGCAGTTACATCCGATTTACTTTGTGTTCAGTTTTCTGCTTAAATATAGCGTTGCAGCTTTATTTTTGCTGATTATTGTGGAGACAAGAAATAATATTTTAGTCAATAAATTTGGGAGTTAAATTTAAATTTTTATTACATCAAAGTTTAGCATTTTTTAATTAAAATAGTTTTAGTAGATTTTTTTTTCATAATTACTGGATACTCAAAGGAATACTATAACATTTACGGCCATCAAAAGTGTATACAATTACATGAAACGAAATGGAAATGTTGCAAAACAGCATCCACATCAGAAATGAAGTGAACAAAAAATTTTCCCAAGCTTGATTTATAATAAACATTAGCGAAACATATCATTTTATGTAACACACAATAGGTTCGTCGCTTAAGTCTTTCTCAGCGGCATCCGCCGTTTGACGCAGCTGTTATCATCTTTTGTCTGGCCACGAATGGGTAACAAAACACAAGAGAGAGTGAAGACTTTAAGTATATGGTACAGCAAAAAATTGGGAATTTATTCGCCTATGAATGAAGCAACACTTTGCAAACTACACAATAAAACGTTATAATTCACATATATATGAAACAAATCTTCATGAGATTTACTACAACGACGAAAAATAATAATAATAAAATGTACAAACCTGTTGGCTAGTTTTTCTAGAAGTGTACGAGTACGCTTTAAAGCCGTGGCAATAAATTGATTCTTGTGCCTTATACAACACTTGATTTAAGGCACACACAAAAAAAACTGTTTTGTGCAAAAACACTTTCACTAGTTGCCTCCACTCGTAATTTTTTTTGTTGATTTTATTTTCCTTTCTATATGATTTCCGCTCTCAAATCGTTTGGTGTATTTACCGCCACAACACTGGTAAATTTAAATTTCATTAAGAATCAGCACTTTGGCCACTTTGAATTATCGGTAATATTAATTTCTGTATTTTTATTTTATTTTTACACTCAAAACATCAGAAAATATAAATATTTTATGCACAATTCGCCCAAAAACCCACTGCAGTTAATACACAAATCGAAATGTTAACTTTGTTCGTGAATAAGAAATCGTTGTGTGGTTAATCCAAAGACACAAACTATAAAGCACTTGAGCAAAGAGCGCGCACGTAGTCAATGCAAAATATGCGTACGAACCGGACAGCGTTCACGAACGAACTGAATGAAATGATGTAGGAGAAGGTCGTTCATTCCTACCGTGGCGGCATCGCCAAAAGTATAACAAAACACGTACAATTACAAGTTACGGCTGGTTGCGAGTTTCGAGTCGCGACTCGCGTATATACAGTTAAAATGCGCCGATCGACACCGAAAGCTTATACATTTTGCAGACACGGCGCCTGTGCTTAAAGCTCAGTCCACTTGCATTTAAAGCTGGGCGTTTGACGAGAGTGCGGATCTTGCAGCATACTGTTTCACTTCAGTATGACGTCAGTACTTTATGCGTCTGCAAACCGAGTTCAAATTATATTCGGTTGTATGTATATGTAGTTTTGGAGCTAAACATTAAGCTTACACACAAAATCACACATATCGTCTGATTTCAATGTGCCTTGGGATTTCTTTGGTTGCGGTTACATTTTACCTTGTTGATTGAGTCGTGCTGAGTCACATCGGTTTAATTCTGCTATACTTTGGCGTATGACTTCGACGCTTTATTGGTTATTGGCATCACGTACAATTATTATTCCCCCCATTGCCATGATGGTAATGGTTGTAAATACCGCTAATCTAGAAGACTGAAAGAATTTTCAGCTTGTTTTTTATTACGTTTTGTGTGCCAGAAATTTAGCACTTTGTTTTTATAACGCATGTAAACAATTTAATAATTTGAGAAATTCTGAAAACGTCACAATGAATACGACAACCGGTGACGCGATCATTGCGGATTTCTCTGATGCTTATTTCATTACATCAAGGACGTTGAATTGTGGCCTAGTGCATCACACATTGTTATCAGATTCATCATTCATCCTGAGTCAGACGCGTAAGCAGTGACATTTAAGAAACATTGCCCTTCAATTGGAGCTATTTTTCCTCTCCGCATATGCAATTTCATTTCAGCATAAAAACATTGTTAGTCAGCTTTAAATTGGTGAAACAATTTGTGGGAGAGCTTTGCGTAATTCATTTCAGAATTGTGAGGATTTATTTTTCAATGCAATTTGTTTCTATATGTCACCAAGGGTGGTATACGCACAACACCAAATGACTGCAGTGCATTTTTAATTGCACAATAAATAACGAGACGCAATCATCTGTTGGAATTTTTTTTACACATTTGTTTGTCGACGATTTGTACACGACTTCTTCTAAAGTTTTTTTGTTTTGTCATAAGAATTAGAATGGAAGGGAATGTTCTGTATATATGCACTAACTCGCCACAGTCGTTGGGAATGCATAAATTGTGGAGCGCCTTTGCATAAATCAAAATAAATAAGAAGCGTGCAGACATGGTGTATTTGCAAAGTAAGTAACTGATTCCTTTTATGATGTTTTTATCATATTTGTTTCATGTATTTAAAGGAATTATGATGGTGGTTGACGGTAGATAAACAAGCAAGTGCAATTTTATTCTAGGAATGACATTCCATTTCACGTACATTATATTTTAAAATTTTATGATTTGAATTAATATATAGACTATGATGTATTTTATCACATTGTTTGACCAAACTCAACTTAAAGTTAATTCAGCAAAACTTGTCAAATTGTTGATGTGTCTATCAGTAGGTAAAACTTTATCGCTTACCACAAAGTATAACATGTGAAGTAAAATTTAAAATAACTATTTATGAATCACAAAAATTATCGTGTAAGCTGTCAACACATTATTTAATTACATTCATACGGAATGGAAATGATGGAAGGTTAAAAGACTATCAATTTTGAAAACATCGTCAAATACATTTTGCAATTATTTTAAATGTGAGCATCGAAACCGTGCCATTCAACTCTTCATGTGGCATAATACATGACATCTCACAATAAAATTAAATGCAGGCACATTATTCTCCAGACAATTGAATTAAATTAATATTTTGCAGAAGCCAATTGAAAGGAGAGTATAAACGAAATAGTGAATGATGTGACAACCAACGAAAATTCGCATTAGCGAATTATTTTCGCCTCATAAAGCATGACACCAAAACTCGTATATGGTAAGAATCGTGCTCAATTTATCCTGCTTCACTTTTGTATTTGTTAGCTTAAAACCTCAAACTGATTTAAAAAAATCTCTATTTCGCAATTCAAAGTTCAAGCTTAAAAATAAATAGTCTTCTAACAGAATATTAGTGGTGACACCCACATCATGATCCGCACGTTGAACAGAACAATATTTTACTTGCCAATTTTTAAAATGCTTTTAGAATTTCTTATTATCCATCAGACATGTCATATCGGATTAAAATTATTGCTGCTATAATATTTTTTTTTGACCATCTCCTAATGTTTACTACTTAATGTAAATTACTCGGTTATTATATTAAGTTCAATATAATGCTGTGTATTAGTGAGTAGTAACTAAATAACATTAAATTGCAATGTAAAAAATCAAAATTGAGGTTGATATTTTTAAAAACTTTCCTTACTTTTGATTTGAAGTTGAATGAACGATTTGAAGAAAAAAATTAAATTCACCAACCCAAAAACGTTAGCTGTTTCATGGGAACCAAATTTCTTGGACATTCATTATCAGGCAAAATTTACTTTAGGTTCTTAGGCTAGTCCAGAGAATACATTCTAAGCTGTCATCGATTTTTTTTTTGCAAGAATTTTAAAAGATGATTTGATTCCTTGGCATTTAAATTTTTCGGCTTACTTAAATGAAATGGGATACTCTTAATGTGGCTTCCACTTTAGAGGACCCACCCACAAATCAATTTGTCACATCCTTCTTCTAACAATACATGTTGAAGAAGCTTTAAACAAAAATATAATTTTCAATCACTTCAGGTTAGTGACATTTGAATTCGGAGATTATACTGATACAACTATGATTTATGACAAACGTATTTAGAAAAGAAATGTTTTTTTAAAGTGTTGAAATTTTTATCAAAGAATTAAAAAATACAATTTTAAACTTCTTTCTATTGTATTTTGCTACAACCCTAAAACACCGATAAGTTTCTATTTCCAAAAAAATGCACAACAACAGGATGAAAATCTCTAGCATTCTTGGAGACAACGGACATTGGTCAACCCTTCCTTTATGGATAACGCAAAGTATTATAATTAATATTCCAACTGACATGATTAATGTAATCGTGACAAGACATTCAATTAGGAATCGACAAATGGTAAACCATTCGCCTGGCACCTACATGCTCTGTTAGTGTTCGACCCCATGTACCAGGAAACAAAATTGCTAAAGTCCACCATCTCTTATTAGTGACCGTTCTTACTATCCGCATGACAATGTGATTTGTTTTATAAACATAATGTTCGCAAAACAAAGCACACACTTTATCGTTAATTGTTTTATTGTCCAAAGAACTAGCCCGCGGCCAGGTGCAGGCTAACATGGGCAAGGCGCGGATTAATTTTCTATACAGAAAAATCTTTATACCAATTTGAATTGCAAAATATTTTCAATTATTTAAAATGCACGGTATGGTCGTTTAATTCGACATAAAATATTGTTAATGAAATTCTTTATAAAACTCGAATAAAGCTTAATATTAATTTTCTTTCAAATTGATTTCAATTGGAATGTATATCACTCAATTAAATAGGCATATTGTTTGAGTGATATTTTCAATTAATATGTTTTGAACAACATCTGTAAAGTACGCATATTTTCAATTACATAGTTATACTTACTTATGCATACATTGTAATTTACGTTTCAGCAGAAATGTTTAATAGAGAGAAAAAAAATCCGTTTGAAATGAATGGGTTCAACTTATAAACAAGAAAGAACGCTTATTTAAGACAATCACGTGCCGAATCACTGTGCCAACTAAACGTATCTGTATTACGTATGCATAATGTGAAGGCGATACATTCTGTCACGCCAAAAATTGGTAGCCCAATATTTCACGGACAAGCGCAAGCCGCACAAAAAATTCTATGACACAACCCGGTTGAAATAAGAAGCGAATTACAATTTAAATTATGAATTATGATCACCCACGCCCAAAATGTTGTAAAAGTTTTTTTGCAAAGTATGTACGACTTACCGAGTATGTTGCTAATAATAACGTAAGCTTTGCCAGTTCAGGTAAGTGTAGACGCGGTAAATAAATTTTAAATTACTTGGATTCAATCAGTCGATCAAATTATGTTGTAATCCTTAAGGCCGTACCAGGTATATTAAAAATGTATTAAAGAGTTGTGTTACGAGTGCATATTTATAAATTTTATTACGTAGTTTTTTGAATAAGAGTTTTTTTTTTGCAATATCCATTTAAAAAATAAACAACTAATATGATTTAACAACCAGAAATAATAAACAAATTATACACTTGGCTATCATAAAAATCACAGAATTCTTATGTCTGTTACTACACCATTTCAAACACGAAGTCTAATAAATCCATTGTAGATGCTAAAATTCTTCAACATTTCTGATGACATAATCATTGACATCAATTTTCCTTAAATGTAATCAAATTGTCTAACACAGGAACATAAAAAGAACTAAAACACAAACTACAAAACAGTGTTGGCATTTGCATGAAGACAATGGCACAGTTATATTTTCAGAAAAAATGAGCGCAAACAGTACAGACAACATAGTACCTACATAGCGAAAGAAATGTTGTCAGAAGCGTGTCCAATTTGCAAGTGAAAATGACGACGATCACATTGGAATGGTAAGCGATTGATGAAAAGGTTGCTGCGGCCAATCTCCTCTCCATAGTTGCAGTACCCGACACTCGTACACACCATGCCATCACATATAATAGCTACCTAAATAGGTCTTGAGCAAAAGAACACCATGGCATGGCATCCAAGATTTATTGACTTAAAGAAGTGATTGTGGCATTCGCTTTAATAGCTGTGATGCGCGCCATTGATGGATGAACGTTCACTGTTCAATTTCTTGATGTTAATAAATAGTAAAAGTAGTATTGTGCAGCAAGTTCTATAAAATGTTTAAAATTATTATGTAAATGCTAAGCCAAATTCGTTTGCCTGCGGTAATCGGATTCGCATTGATGGCAATACAAATGCATGCCTCTTTCACAAGTATGCACGCTACATAGTGTTGCGCCTTCATGCTAATGCTGATGCTATCTGCGAAAACTTCGAATCGTAATGCTTGTAGAGATGGCATTCTGATTGCAAATTAATATTAAGTTTAACAATTGTATTGTAGTACTTTATGTAGGCCTTTCCAATGCAACGCCTTGCCAGACTTATCAGATTTATTGGGCAGACTCAATGATTTATTGATTGAATCATTGGAACTAATTACACAAAATGTTGACTAAAATCTTGATTAAAACGTTATTCGCTTATTTAAAGCACTTTTACTTTCGTTTCGTCTTGCACTTAAGACGTATATAATGCTTGTTAAGTTTTGCATATTTTTTACGATGTTTCTTTTGAACAGCTTTTTATTTTTAACGTTCTGCAACATATATTTTGGTACTTATCAGATCGTCGTGTGTGCAAATCGCCAAAAGATCAAGTGTCGGGAGACTTGTGTTGAGGTCCTCGAATTAATCCGGAACATTTTTATTGGCATGTAATCGAACCTTACTATTGCTGCTACGCCTTGGGTGTTACACTTAAAATTCAATCTATTATGTGGTTTCAATATAATGAATTATAAAAGGAGAACGGCATTAAAAGTTATTGGAAAAATAATTTTTTGTAATTTTAATTTAGGCATTAATCAGAATTAACGACTTTTTATTTTGCATCAAAATTTTAAGGACAAAGTATAAAGTCATAAAAACAATTGGTCAGCTTAAAATACAAGCTGTATTTGTTTTATTGTTATTAATGCTAAGAATTATTCAATTTAAATAGTTTCAATAAAATAAGAAATTGTATTTTGTTAAATAAATTAATAAATGGGCACAAATATTTTATAAAAAGTTTATAACAACAGCTCTGCAACACATAAGATAAGCAAAACAACCACAGTCGCCAATTCCATCGGAATAGGACTTAATTGTAATCTTCATAGACATTTACAAATGTTTCGATGGCATTTATAAATCTACGATATAGCGATAGGTTCGAGTGCAGAAGTTCAGTCCACTCTCAACCGATAGGCTAGAAAATTTACTATACTATAGGGGATTGGAATTAATAGAATAGAAGGAATAACATGTGCATAGGGTTTTAACATTTACTAAGAATCATTCAACATGTTGCAAGAGCATGTAAAAAAGACTTCTCGGTGTTTTTTGTCATTTGGCACCGCCGAGTTGCTGCAATTAAGCGATGTTGTCTAAGTTATTTGCAAAGGGTGGTTGACTTGACATTGACAAATTCATTCTCAATGCCGGGACGCGGAACAGATTGCCATTTAAATTGTGCCGCATCTTGAGTGCAAATTTCAGACGAAATGTATTATTCAACTTCCTCGATTCGTATGGAGGCGTCTGCGAAATGAAAACAGACACAACCACCCATCGTACGTAGCACACTCATATGAGGAAATAATTTTTCAATAACCTCTTATGCGGTAACATTCCATTGTTTGTTTTATTGGCATATAGATGAAAGTAGTGTACACTGATTATATGTGTTACAGAGGCGTAACGAATCCCGTCAATTTGCCGCGATTTATGAAAACACATAAAAAACTGTAACATTAGTGGAGCGTGATAGTTATTGATTAATCAATTATGTAAAAATACGTTCATGTATGCATATTCAACATTGCATATGAAGAAAATAACGAAACTGATTGGATTATATGTATTGTTATTTAGCTCTGCAGTCTGCACCAACAATGCATTCTTAATTGCAGCGCAGGTTATTATTTTCTAGTATGATATGTAATGACCTGCCCGAATGTAAGTTTTCTATGATGACATGTGTATATTTTAAATTGAATTAGGTGCAGCACCTCGTTTTACGTAATGCTGAAGCACATAAATAATGAGATTTACAACAGCTACCATAAATCTTCACACTTGCATTCAATTTATTTAATTCTAAGAAACTGCAATTATTTCATGGAGTCACTAAAAGTGAAGCCTGAAATGTTTACCCTATAGCACAAGCCACTAACCTACCTTCAGTAAATTCCGCAAGTCATGAGTCATCTGGTGAATGGTAGAGTCCCAAACTTCAGACATACTTTACCTCTGCGCGCTATAGGCAGTTGAGCATCTAACCTTCAACTTATTCAAATTTCCTATAAAACTATACGGGTATACAATTTATAATAAAATGTGCATTGCAGCCGCATGGATTTTTGTCGTGCAGACCTATTACACCATCATCACAGACCCATTACATTAAAGTGAGCATCTCCACTAATCTAATTCAACTAACATTCATCTTCAGTCCAGACAATTTGCCACAGTATTTTGTTTAGTTAACAATAATTTATTGGCTATGCATTTGTAAACGATAACAATTATTTTTATTATTTTCTGGCATTCAATGCAACCACGTTTTGCAGCGTTACATAAAAACTACAATCATTTTGTTAACAAAATTTGCTGCCATTTATTTTAAAAAATAAATAAGAAAACGAAACAAAAATATTATAAACATCGACCATTTGCCTTCTATGCGCCATTTATTGCAACGGCTGCATAGATCTACTTGTATTAATACAAATGCAATCCCATTGAATATCAAATTAATAACTTTTCCACGAAAACAGAGCATCCAGCCGCATAGAATAAGTGGCTGCTCTTTACTTCGCATTATGTGCCCATTCGATGACATAAATGTAGTAAATGCTCTTTTGTATTACCATATATGATGCAATATTGCATCGCTATCATACCTAATATATATTAGCGGTATAGCGTTAAATTAACGATTGAGAGAATATGCACGCCGAGGAGGAATCTCTTGGTGGGTACTGCAGGTACATTTATACAAGCATAAGTTGGGGGCAATTGTCATGTGTTTGGCGGAAGATTCACTTTGAATAGAATCAAAGATTTGCTCGAGAATTATCATTATTCGTATGCAAATTGGACATATTGCATTCGGGTGGAGGTAACTTGTATCGGGTTACTAGCCGAATGGATTTGTCTTTATTATATGTATTGTGGTGAGAAAGATTTACCAATATATTGTGTTACAAATTTCCAACTAGGGACTAGTTTATTGCCCATAAATATGAAATTGATAAAAACCTGCTGAGATTAAATTCCCCTAAAGCATATATGTAACTACATATTTAAAACTACGTAGGTTACATTATTGAGTGTAATAATTTGACTCCATAATAAATTAGAAAAGATTTTCAGTTTTAGTAAGTCATGAAAACATATTCGTTTCATTCTGATTTTTATGTTATTCTCTGATCTTTCAATTTTGAGATTGAACTATTAGAAATAATATAAAATAAAAGAAATGATTTATTACACAATCTCTCAAGGTGGACTTTAATGACAATAGTAAAAATAATATAATAACAATAAAACAGAAAATACTCGCATTCCTGTTGAAAAACGTATTATTATTCAATCATCTGAATATTGCTTACAGGACATTTGAAAATGATTTGAATTTACAAAACACTTGCAGCTTGTCTATACTCGTATTTATATAACTATCGAAGTTCAACAATTCCGACAACGAACACAGAAGATTTTGCGATTTTGCTATGCTTGAAAGCAAACTAAGCTGCAGACGCGCCGACCTACAGAAGTATTTACAAGAAACCATAGGCGAACAACACAAAATTTATTACAACTTTGTTAAACTGTCAAGATGAGTCTATTGTGTTTGATTTTGTGCTGGCACTGCTTCTATTTTTCTCGTAGACTGCAGAAACTGACATTTATTCCCTCATTTATAGATATTTGAATTCGCTTCCAAATCCATAGGCAAATAGTACATGGACAACGGAAGAGAAGCCCTTGATCGAATTGCGAATGAGACGAAACAAGTGTAATTCGTAGTTCTCTTTTGATTTATTTCTATTTTGCAATAATTTTAAAGCGAAATTATAAATAAATAATATTTTTTGACAATATAATGCATTCAATTGTAAAGGGTTAGGGAGAGGCGCGTATACAAACATGTATATGCGCGCAGTAAATTGAAATGCGTGGGCTTTTATAAGAACTTCTTACACAATTGCTGCGTTCTTGGATGATGCCCATAAATACAAATATGTTGTACAAATGAAACAAATCTGTAAAATTGGTTTATCATTTTAATAGTATTGATTTATGGGGCGCCAATCCAATATATTAGCTTAAGAGTACTTATATGCATAAAACATAATTTAGACAGCTTGCTATTTGCATTGGAAAAAGTGCATTGAATGCTTCATTTTATATTTATAGAAACAATAGGTGGCCAGCTAAAAGAAAGTAATTGCAAAATTGCGTTTTTTAATTATGTTTTCAATTTCTTTAATAATTTTACTATTACCATTATATTTTAATATTTGTAAATTATTTAAATTATTAATTTACATAATTATTAATAATTGTTTTCGTTATTACTACAATTAAAAAATTTCTCTTTCAATGTCCTAACTTCTAACGTCATATTTATGGATATTATTGAATGGAAAAAACGAAAGAACACATTTTCAGTTAAGGTCAAAATTGAAAAACCATTTAAAATATGTCAAAATAAAAATACTTCATTAATAATGTTGTAAAAATTAAGTAATTCAAAATAAATGCAACAGCATACTATGAAGAAATTAACTAAATTTAACAAATTTTTGTTACTTAACAATAATTATGTACAACTTAAGAAATTTTCACGATGCGCATAAATATTATGTAGAAGGTCTTTCACGTGGTACATATATGGTTATTAGAATACGAGTGACGGTTTCGTAATACAAGTAAGCTAGAAGTATACGTACGGAAAGCTTTTTTTTTCATTTTAACATTTAAGTGAAGTTTAAATTGTTTTTGTGGCTTTTCTTTCAAGTATCAGCCATTCAACAATGAGACCTTAAACGACAACCATCTGGTGCAATTTTCCACCCGTAATTGATCCATTTATGAAAAATCACACAACGAAACCAAAGTTATTGTAAGACTTTGACCTAGAAGCGCGGAAAACTGAACACCAGCACTCAAGTACAAGCGCGCATGGCCAACACAACATTTTCTTCTTTTTTCCTAAACAATATTATTTGTACTTGAGTTGTGTATGAAAACTAATGAAATACATTTAAGTATAATGTAATTTGTGCAAGAGGATACCTGACAAAATTTAAGAAATTAAGTATTCATGTAAGTTGCGACTGAAGTCACTTTCATGAAAAAGTAAGTCTTAATCATTAAAATATTTAATTACCTTCTTTTTAAATACATATTATACTCTTTTAGAATTATTTTATAAATGTTCGAATGAGCCTTTTTTATTTAAATAATACAATTTAAACATGCGCAAAACCTTCATTTCGTTTACAAATTCACTTTATTGAATTAATGAATTATGAATATGTGTAATCAAAAATTATAAATAAAACTCACAATACAAATATCATTAATTAACAACCATTTATAAAAGTAAATTAATATTTATATATGGAGTTTCATTTTTCAACACCTTTCACCACAAAAAGTTATGTCACTATGTTTAAATTATATTGTGTCAGCTATTAGTAACGCTCGCCCGCGCAAAATTCATTGTCGATTGCGGCTATAACACGCGGTATTGTTCACGTATTCGTTATTACAGTTGTGGTGAACTATTTACCTTGGAGAACAATGATTTTTCTTCGCAGAAATTTTAAATTTTTGGTGTCATGCACCCTAATCACATTATAGACTCACATAGCGTCGTTTTATAATCGTCACCGCATATGACAACATTATCAATGTACAATGTGCGTAGTGAACTTCTTTGCTTTTATGTTATTGAATCATTAAATGAGATCATGAATAATTCGCTATGGCAGCCGTAAATAAAGCAAATTGAATGTGCGGTTGAGTCCGTTCATTGTTGAACATCGCTCACACACAAGCAAATACACAATATAGTTCACCATTGCCAGTATTTCTGCCATTTGCCGCGGGTTAGGAAATACATCAGCACTTCAAGCAGCAATTTGTATCACTAATAATTCTTTTATTTATTTATTTTATTTGTGCTTCAAGGAAACAAGAGCAAAAGTGTAGACAACTGCACGAAACGCTTACAGCAATTGTTGTGTATACAGACAATTTCACAATGAAAGTGAAAGACTTCAAAGATCATATAACGAGTGTAGACTTTGTATTTTATACTAAAGTATGTTTGGACGATATGTGCTGCAGGATTGTGGACTATTAATTTGTTGTACGTACTTACTGGAAAGCATATAACAAATTGTATGAGCAACTATGTGAGGCCTATACAATTATAGACGCATAAAACGTATAATTATTTTATTCGCGGGTGGTGGTTTGATTCTGGTTTCGATTTCGTTATTCTGTTGTTACTTCGTATTTATTTGTGCTCCATATAAGAATAACTGATTATCAAGATATCATGACTAAGTACTCGTATATGTGTTTATGTTACGGCCTTAAATATACGGATAGCCAAGCATTTAAAGTTTAAAATGTGCTTTTTTGGGTAAACAGGATTTAATAATGCACAAATATTTTTTTCCAAGAAAACCACAAAATTTTATATAAAGTAAGTAGATTTTTTTGAGTTGTTTCAAATAATGTAATATGTAGTCGTAAAAAATATTGTGATAATCTCATAATAAAATGTTGTCTTTGAATATGACCTTTAAACATAAATTTCGTTTAATTTTGTCACAAAAACCGTACAAGGTGGCGCCAATTTTGTCACACGATGTTTTTTGGCTATAATTTTTTAATGAATAAAGGTCTTTTATTATGTTTTGGGATTATGTGTGAGGCTTGTTCACATAATCTCGTGACTTCAATAAAACCCAAAAAAAGAAGTCTGTAAATCGGGCAATCACCAATACGAGAGATTGGGCTACCCGGAAATGACATCGAGTCGATTTCTCCGCTTTCTTGAGAAGTATCGTGCTCCATTTGTTTGTCACCTCTGTCACCATTGACCGCCAGTTGATAAAATTAGGGCATCTTCCGATGGGGCGATGACTTTTGTGCCACCCTGTCTTTTTCTTCTTTATTCGAATACATAAAGAAGCCAGAATTAAACAAAGTAAAAATGAAAATAATAATTATTTAATTTTTTTAATAAAACTGTTATTTAGACTAAACATTTTAAATTGCAACATACTTTATTAATCAGAATTGTTTAAGTACGATTCTTCTATTTATCAGACAAAAATCCTTGCAGCATAAAACTCTTGTTTTCAATTTAACAGAAGCACTCCGCAGGCATTTTCTGATTTCACTACAATATCTTAATTTCCTCCTGCTCAATAAAAACAACGATTACAATAATACGAACGGATCATAAATAAGGAGATAACATTTTTATTCGTAATTAAATACGTATTCGAATATAATCGCATGCAGAGCAGAAAACCACTTTGATATACCCCACTGAAACGAAGATATCATAAAACTAAAACCTACACATTGGATTGCTGCTGTGAAAATCGAAAGTTACTATGAGCTTATATGTTATTGTGCATAATTTTTTATATGCAAATTGAGAACATAAATACCTACATACTAAACATACATATTGTATTTCAAGTACTTTTCAATACACCGATTTATTCCCATAAAAATACACGCGTAAGTAGAAATAATAGTTCATGGTGCATAACAAAGTTCGCAAGAATACCACGATGCGGCAATGTAACTACTCCGGAGAGGTGTGAATAAATAATGACCACAATCAATGCCAGCAATAACTATTTTAAGAACATTTTAGACAGTCTTGTTGCAGTCCTTTAAACATTTTATTCGTTTTGCAGTAAATAAGGGATGGAAAAACCAGCAACAAAATTAATATGTTAAATATAGTTTTTGTTTCAATATTTACACAGCGGCAAAAAGTGTGCAAAATGCATTGAGCCTCTTTTATGTGTTCGCAGTGTGTTTAATGAAAAGAATGATGTCGGTGAGTGCACGACAATGGACGGTTCCATGTCTAATGGGCAATGGGTCATAAATTTGCCGCCATATAAAAAGTTCTTTACATGTGCGAATGAGTGGTGCGTCTTCGGTTTGAGCTGGGAGTGCAAACGACTCAAGACTATTAATGTTGCTGTTTAAAAACTTTTAATAATAATTTGCATAAATATACGAGTATAGAGATATGCAGTCTTAATATACAGATTGCAGCAGATACACGACCTTGCGCGATTTGGACACGCTGCAGCGTTGGTCTAATACTGAACTGCTATAGCCACACCGAATGCTTGTGGAAAAGGTCGTGTAGTTTGGGCGGCTTTATGACCATTAGGCTCGGTGCATAGATCTATGGGGGTGCATATGAACATTGCATATTGCACACTGCAATGCACATCGCATGTCTATGGACTGAAAATGTTTATCAACGCAGAAATCGGAATTACATGCCACAATTGTCGCCAGTGGCATTTTTGGAATTTAAGTGTGCTTCAGTGCAATGTGGGGGGGGGGGGGGGTATAAAACATAATTTAAGTGATCCTCAACCAACAATCCTGAAACTACATTCAGTACGCTTTATTACTTTATTCAAATTGTGCAGTACCTATGCAACTTTCTGATAAGCGCTGACCGCAGTAACTAATCCTTTCAACGCTTACAATTTAATGGACGATGATCTATTGAGCTGAAACTTGCACGCACATTGCCATGATATTTAGAGCACAAGACTACCCGCTAATAATAGAAGCTGGCAATGTTGTGAAGAATATATATGTCCATATTCATTTGAATGAGCGATAACATCAAAGACCATAGAGTTGAATATTTGAAAAATGCAAGTGCACTATCACGATTCGTACGCGCACAAAACAGAAATGCAGCAAGTGTGCGCTTTATACTTGTGCTGTTAGATCGCGATGAGGGCAATAAACAGTGTACGTTTATGCGAACATGTACTCAAATCAGCCAGAACTATCTTAAACTATTTGAAAACTGCTTTCAGCCTCTATTGAAATTGAGTTCTGCTTGTTTTTTTTTTGTTTTGTGGCCAATTTCAGCTTGATCTTAGATTACTGTGTTGATTTAATTTAGCATTTTATATGTAAGTGCGCTAGTTTCATAATTTTCAATTTGATTTGCGCGAGATTTGTTCCTGCTCCACCCACATTTTTGTACATATTTTGTGCACATGATATGTGATTTTAGTGAAAGTATTTAGTGTTGCCACACTCATATGCTTTATGGTGAATGTTATGTGCCAAGAACTGGCTCAATGTTATTTCGGACGGAGATCAAAGCGAAACACATTGGTTTTATAGTCGTATAAATCTGTTGCAATCAAATAGAGCATTCCTAATTTACATTTATGTAACTTCTTGAAGTTGAGTTAAATATGTAGCTTTAAATTGTTCATGTTGAAATTGTTATTAAACAAACTTTAATTAACTTTATTGTTGTTAATGAGCTGCAAGGACATAAATGCACAAATCAAACCAACATATTTTATTGTAAATTGTTTGTAAAATAAAGTAGTGAATCCATTTTAACATTATTTTAAAATAATCTTTTTGAAAAACTATAAAATTCTGAATTTTCAAGATCAACATTCTAAAAAGACAAAACGTATTTAAATAAATATAATTCAGAAAATTGCTTGTCAGTCTGGGAATCGAATTGATCATTATATGAACAAGATAAAACCATCACTGCAGTCTGAACAATATCTGTATATGATACAAACCTGGGATCAATCTGACAAGATCATGCTCACTGCCAACGATCACAATGTGTTTGCCCATCTTAATCATAATATCAATTGTCTAGAAGTTTAGAAGCAAATAAATCGAACAAAACTCTATTTTTACAATCGCCATAAAATAATGGAAAATCTCAAATGCGTTCTGATTCAATATCCGACCGTACATTCAGACAGCCAAAGTTAGTAGAAACATGCAAACCAAAAATCATCACCATGTTGATCATGTCTCGAAGCTATTTTTATTATCTTCCCTCGCCTATTTTCAATATAGTTAGTTTGTGGCACGGCAACTTCAAATTTTATCCCTCTGGCCTACGCAACAATTGCTCTCTTCGATTTAGCACACATGTCGAAACTATGTATGCAGCATTTAACAAAAAATACCGGGAATAGCACAAATTTGCGCACTACAGTCAACAACACATACATCGCCACATTCGAAGTAAAGGCAGAACCATACGAAAAATAAAAATCATTTTTACAACGAAACAAAATGAATTTATCGATTTGCATTGCTGGCGAATCCACGAGGCGCGCGAATTGGGAATACTCAATACGCGCCAAAGAAATGGCGTCTAAAATTAACATAGAGACGGATTTATCTCTACAATATGTCTGAATGCTGCAGCCGGGAACAAATGGCTTGAACCTACCAATTGCGCGCAAAGTATAGTAGTGAGAAATGGGAAGAGATTGAAATGCATTTATTTACGCACCACACCACACTGCAGTATCCGGTTGAAATAATTTTGTCGCCATTTTCATGTGTTGCAGCCCTTTGACTCTGCATTATGGCCTTATAGCAGCATTGCACATTGTTGTTATTTTATATAAAAGCGGCTCCTTCAGGCACAGCATACACTGAACCACAACCTCAACGGTTCCGTGCTGTGTTTTATTGCATGCGTACTTTTATTGACCGACGCGCTATCTCAATAATTCTTTCAGCTCCACAAATGAACACGGTTAAAAATCATTCACATATGTTTTGTGCATACACAACAGTAACAACAATATAATATATTTGAATGCACAAATATTTATGTGCGCTTGTTGTTATAAGCATGTGCAAAGGCCATGCTTCTGTTAAGCATTCTCCTGTGTATTCACATACTACATTTTTCAAATGAACACACAAACTAACAATTACCACCATTGGAATTTTATGTATTTAAACTTGAACTTTCTTCATTGCACGTATGGATACTCATCAACTTTCGCGATCAATAAATAAATATCGCGAATAATTTCACGTATTGCACTCAAACGACCATAACAGTGTGGTGGGAATGAAAAAATATTATCCCTCAAAATTTAGCATTTTGATATGAAATTCACGTAGCAATATAAATTGTTGCGATCATATTTATGGCTTTCAAATCATACATCTTGCCGCGTTCATCGAATACATGAATACAACATATAATAATATATTGACGAATGATTGTCTTTTGTATAATATGCTAAAGCGAATTTTCATGATTAATAATCATGTTTTGCTTGTGATTCGTAACAGCAATAAAATAAGCAGCTTCCTTCCAACATCGTAAGAATTGTCGAATAAAATAGATCAATTTTTATTACGGCAATGTTGTTAAGGAATTTTTTAAAATTGATGGTTGCAGTCTAGACCAGAGGCAAAATAAAGAAGCGATAACACATGTTTTTGTTTTAATAATCATGGGAACTGGGGATCAAACTTATATTACATTTTGTTTTTTATTAATAGAATATAAAAAAAATATTTTTATTTTTTTTAAATTGTGGTAGGGATCTAGTATAAAAGCCGATGTAGAAAGATTTTAAAATCTTTGGTAATTTACAATGCCACAGTTAAAAACTTACAAGCTACAAAATTTATCTAAAGCTATTATAGATTGTTTGCAACTAAAATACAGAGTTTTACGAAACAGCAGGGCTCATTTTTACCTTGTACAAACTAGCTTTAAAGGGAATGATGGAATAATAATTCGTAAAGTTGCAAGCACTTAAGTAATTAGTTGTGTTACACAGAATGTAATTGAATTTTAAACATTTTCGAAATCCCCTGCAGTGGCAGTAAAACAATTTGAACTCTGCTGGGAACATCTTAATAAATTGAAAATGTCGCCAAAGGATTGTGGTTATCGCAAAAATGTATGTATAATGTTTTCTTTGGAATTCTCTATTGAACTATGTTGAATAGACATATGTAAAATGTATATACAATAAAACAACTCTAACCGAGAACTACTTCGGTAGTTACTATTTTAACTTTAAAGGGCAACACAGTAACTACATGTGTGCATTATGCACATACAAACAAGCGGAGGGAGCAATCTTCAAGTAAAAATCCATTACAATCAATTAAAGTCCTCCTACAGTTCTCTTCTTATCGCTAAAACTTTACAGTCGATGTTCTCTATTGAGTCTACAAAGTAATGAGAACGCATATAATCGACGTTAAAACAAGTGGCGGTTTTTGAAATTTATGTTTTCTTTTTCTAAAAACATGGAAACTCAAAACGATTTTTAGCATGAGCCGAAATTACCATTTTAAAATCGTCAAATACAGTGCTTAGTGACTATAACTATATCTGGCAGAGCTTTTATTTAAAATAAATTTTAATTTTACCAATAGGAAGGAAGAGTTATGTTACTTACCTGAAAATCAAATCAATTTTCGTATTGCATTTTCTGTATCACTGCAACAAATCTCGCATCATTGCCAACTGTGTTCAGTGTTACTATACACAACTTAACTATTGGTAAAGTTATACTCATATGTAAGTAAACTTATTTGAGAGCGCACGAAAACATCATCAGTCACGATGAGCCTAATAAAACTGGGAGGAATAGTCAATAAAATATGTAACAATAAATATCAGCATTTATTAATGGCTGACATTGCCGTATTGTTCCATTTATTGCATAATCCTATATGCAGCTTCCAATTTGTAACCAATCTATATACATGTGCACGTGATTTCCCATTGTTATGTTCTTTGCTGTCTTCGTCTTACCGCAAAGTCCTATACGTTTCCCGTTTGTTTTCATGCTCGTTTTTTTTTCCTTTATTAATTTTCTTTTAAAACTTTTATATGCAATCGCGCGCTTTGCCAACGACTGCAGAGCAACACAATTTATTGATATGAATAGGCATTGAAAGCCCATTTACATGCACGTGTATTGCAACTTACAGAGCAGGTGGATTTTTTTAGTTCCTTTTTACAGAGTGCACTGAATGGCATTGTTCTGGTTTATTGAGGTCAATTGGTGTCATCATTGCGTGTAATCTTTTGTGAGAGATTTTTATATTTTTTAAACTATGCACTCACTTTAGTATGCAGTATGTTGGTATTGGTCAAGGAATTGTCATTGGGTGCACTTGCATTTTCTTGATTGGATTTGTAAAATTGCCTAATTTTAAAAAAAGCAAAATTATTGTTTAATTTAAAAAATGAAAATCACAATGTTCTCTAAAATAATTTTTTTACATTGAAAATAAAATAAAGTTTGAACACAATTATGCAAGAAACGAATTTTCCAAGGTAAATATTTATGTGCCTAAAGGCGAGAAAACAAGTCCGAAGTATTGAAAAATACGAGAAAGTATGTCCCTTCATACCTGCAACATATTAAAGTGATATTAAGATAAAATAAATAAAAGTATTTATAGTATCTGCAATTATTGACATTTATCGTATATTGTCATAAAATTTTATCTTTAAATCCATCCTTGATTCCTTTAATCCTGAATTTTTGTTAATGTAAATCTCGCTTTAAATAGATTTGAAATCAAACAGGCTTGGAATTATTTTGATTATTGATACTCGTACACCTTTAAACAGCAGCAATATTTAAAAAATTTAGCTATGTGTTTTTATTTTTATAAAGTGAAACAAGTTGAAACCAGAATTATTCATCTAATTAAAGTATTAAAGTATTTTAAGGACAAAGTAACGCAAAGATACCAATGGAAATTTAATTGTGATGAGTACAGCGTCTCCCAGTTAAAACACGACACAGTCCTTCATTTATCTCTAAAGATTTATGTTCCATCACTTACGTAAATATATTTGTTTCTACGCCTATAAATTAAAGGATTTCATTGGCTTTTTATTTTAAAGCCGCATGTGTCACCACTAAAGACACATGGAAGGCCACCAACATGCTCGTCCGCAGCCACCATTATTGCTCTACAACAACTACTGCATCAATCTTGATAGCAGCGCTGCTGGAGCTTTAATTAAAACAAATAAAATATTACACTATAATACATCACAGCCGAAAGGATCGAAATCAACGGCATAACGAACACCTTAAAACGCAATAACAATATACAACTTAAAAGTGAATCCTCATCTGAGGGTGAAAAATAAATTCTCATTCGTTTGTACGAGTGCCTTTTTCCTTACAAACATTCACGCATAGAATGGATACGATATAGTAATTTGACCCCAATTTTTATGCGAGGCCTTTTGTTAAGTGCTTCTTTCTCTTTTATAAATGCATTTTTGCTGCAATTCTCATAAAGTGATAACAATAAATGTTGCAATAACTTCAATACGCTGCTGTATGGCAACGAAGTTTTATATAAAGCAAAATAGCATGCACAAATGTGAACGAATTGTGAAGAGAGCAAATAAAAGGAGCTCCACTTAACCTCACACCCATTGTGATGACGTGCCGTTAATCTAAGGGCGCCACACATTTTACGCAATGCGCAGACGAGATGCATTTATAGAACTATGCAGCAATTGTATAAGATTGGCAAAATTAATAACCCCCTTTAAGCTATTTAACCTTGAGTAATGCAATATGCTTTTGTGTGAATTTCAATTACAGGCGCTTCCATAATTTGTCATAATGCAAACGTCTACATACAATTGTTGAGTTTCGCCGTAAGCCACATTTGAACGATTTAAATTATTGTTTTGCTTTGATTGTGGTGTGGTGACTTAAAACGTGAAATCATCGGTATTTTATATTCCGATTTCCTATCTCTGATTCTAATTAAAACATCAATCACTTTTCTTTTTTATATTTTCTTAATTTCGGCGCACATTTTTTTGGCGATTTCTCAAATTCACAATCGCCCTGTGTTTATTTTGTAGAGCTACATTTTTATCAAATCGATATCATGCAGATTCATTTCATATTTCTTAATTTGTAAAACACAGCATGGATGCTTCCAATATCTTCAAGATACAAATGAATCTTTATATTAATATATAAATGCACCCGCTTTATTGCAAGGCCTTCAGTCTCTGGTTATGTTGGTAAAAGTAATATTTGCTAAATCACGATTAATATCAATAATCGTTTTAGTGTACAAATGTATACGCTTTTCTAAAGGTTATGAACTCGTTGGCGAAGTTTGTGATTTATGAATAAAAGTAGTTTCAACAATTTAATAATGAAAAAAAACTTAAAAACTGTTTAATGAATTATTTAAACCCCCGTCCCATAATCATTAAAATGCACTTATTTTGAAAATAATTTATACAATTGTCGTTGGAACCAACATGCATTGAATGAAATCACGCAAAAAAAAACCTACGCTATTTCATGTCTGACGATAAATTAAAAAAGCACAAATTCACTGAATAATCTTCTGCAAACAGGACACACACAATTCAATTCCAATTTCGAATTTTCCGCGCGCATGCCCATCTACAATATCCGCCTCATTGGCGGACCATTGCGTTATATGTGCATCCGAACCTGCGTGCACCACTGAGATCTGAAAACAAGAGAGAGCACTGGCGTACGTTTTAACGCACAACAAGCGACTATCATCAAATTATTCAGAACAAATAATATTTTATTCGCACGATCCCCTTGACGTCCAGCCATTAATAACGAGTTGACAGTGTTGTCGAACCTCTGTCTGCCCACAAAATACGAATAAAAATCAATAATCCCAAATTGCGAAGACCAAAGAACTATTATAAGGCTCGAAGGAAGTGTGTAAGTGTAGAGTCGCGTAATCAATTCTCGCAGATTGGCGTTTTATGATTTAAATATAAAAGTATTTTGGGTGGTCACCCACTGAGCCCACTTTGTGTTAGGCACAAAATAACGACACACATAAGAAGTGAAGTGTTTGTAAAGCCGCTTAACTGTTGGCGTTTTAAACCCAAATACTTATAGTCTTCCTTTCGGCAGAATGAGCCAGCACATAAATACAACGCGGCCAATAAATTTCGCCGTTAAAAAGCCTTTTCAATGATGAACGCTTAAATGTGGCAATAGAATGGAAACCGTGAACAAATTCCAAAGTTATGATGATTGGACATGACTATTATTTGGGCGAATTTGCTGAAAAGACGCACTGAATGCATTTTGCTGTATTTTTTAGATGACGACACCCATAAACGATATCCAACAAAAAATAATAATAATACACAACGATATGAAGAGGATTATTCGTCTGTTGAATTATAATTATTTTCTTGAAGTAGAATATTACGATTGTAAATCGTTCCAACTTTGCTGCGAAATGAATTGTTGTGATCTTTATGACTTTATTGAAATGTTAATGAGGATTGTGGATAAACGGCCCACCAGTGATCACACGCAACACATTTTATACTTAGTTACACCACGCCTTGAGAATTTTACAAAAACATATCACTTCAATTATAACTATATGACCGAAAATATTATATACAAAGTTAGCAACTACATGATAAATTAGTTTCGTCGTATAAAATCAAACCTACAAGACCTGAATAGAAGCACGTGTAATGTGTATATCATTGTTCGTTTTTATTGAATTCGCTGTACTGCAGTAATCCGGAGCGATTGACCTGACCAGCTATTAAATTATGGACATTAAGATATGGCAAAGACAATACAACAACAGTGAGCTCAATTTCAAATGTTCCTTTGACTCCCACGAAAATTCACGCAGCAATCTCTACCGAGCAAATAGAAGCAAATTGTCTGCAGAGATAAACATTTCATGTGCGCAGAAATGTACACACGCATACTGACGGCGAGACGCCCAACTTCCAGACACACATTATAGAACTATGTTCAACTGTTGATAAATTATAAGTAATGAGACAAAGATTGAAAGACACAAATATATGCTTCAACGCAGGCTCGCATGGATTCAATTCAGCTATTTTGCATCTATCAAGATCCCAAATAGTAGTATGCTTTTGAGTTTCGATCAGAACAGTGCGACGCGCATTTATTGAAACCTCGATTACATGCTGGAGACATGGCGAAAAGCGCAAATAGCAATCAGATATTCTTGGGAGTTGTGTATAATCGTTGTTATAATATATACAGGATTGGGGCAGCCACAACACAAAAAATGAGCTTCAAAAGACAGAACAAAAAAACTCCTTGTGTTGTCGGTACAAGTACAGCATATATGTTCAATGTACAATGTACATGCTTTTGCAATGCAATTGATTTTCCATTCGAAAACATAGGTTTTCCACATCTTCGGCGCAATGTATATGTACGCAATCGCGCTTGTCTCTTCCCATCGCGTCTTTGTACGCCGTTTATCCTGTGCACTGCGCACTTTTTCCTCTTCTCAATCACGCGAAGGAAAAAAAACAATGGTCAGCCGTGATACGAACACCGATACAGTGCAGATCACAGACATGATAGGCCTACAATTCTTTGGTACATTGCAAGGAGGGACTTTTAACTAAACATATATATACAGGAGGGGGATGAAGTACATTTAGAAACACAGCAAATGACTACTTCAGTACATATACGATATATCGAGTCAAGTAAAAGATTTTATACTTGTGGTTTCGTAGACTATTGCATGGCTTTGTGAACACACTGTTTGAACCCATAAATTTCGTAGTATCGAAGGGAAACATGTATGCCAACACATGTCACAAAAGACTGTAAGGCTATGTTGTCACAAAACGCCTTATATTCCAGTAAAGAGTTATCGGAAATGTAGGATCGAAGCTGCGCGCGCGGGCTACATCGTTTGTGGGCTCATTATTAACCCTCTACTTATATTGAATTGGTTGGATTATCAGCATTTCACATTGTGGCGGATTTCGATAGTTTTATAGAGGTTATCCAATTTTTTATCTTATTATGAATGTTATTTAAGAACAATAAACGTTCCATTACGTTAATATAATATTTTAACCGATTTTATTTCTCGAAATGTTCGAATTTTTTTAACTCAAAATGAAAAATGTTTAATTTATTTATAATGATCAAATAATTATAATAACAAGAAAATGATTAAAAGTTTTATTTGAAAGTTGTTGTAAGGTTACACTTTTTTCTACACTTTCTAAAAAAAACGGTGAAAAATGTTCAATGCCAAAATTTTAAAATTTTAAAGTACAGTGGACGAAATTAAAATATTTCCACTCCATTTTTCGGACTGACGAGGAAAAGAATTTCTCAACGTGTACAACAAAAAAGAGAATCATATCTCAAAAACGATTCCAATCTCTAACACAAAAAGAATGATTAAAAGCTTTTGAAGAAAAAACAGTTAATAAAGATAGGTATTTATCACAAAGCACTTTGGGATATAACTGTGCAGTAATATATGTTGCTACAAAATCTGGGTTGGCTGTCAATTAAAATATCTATTCACCATCGCATTGAATTAGAACTGCCTAGTGTTTAACAGACAGCTATATGTACTTAACCAAGCAACACCCAGAGGCCACAAAGCATATACCATTTCAAGACAATCTATAAATGGCCACTCTTACTTTCAATGCAAGGCTGTGTGGCAACCCTATCCCTATAGGTCATTAGTTCCATATTTGATGGCATTTACCGATTATAGTATGGTGTTGAATAGGTGCTATGAAGAAAACTGCAGCAAGACAATCGCGTGCGATCTTGTGCAACACTCCGCTTTACATCAATTTCAATAGCAGAATAGTTATAGCTCAAAGTATGGCTGCAGCTTTAAAGTCTTTAAGGAATATAAACAACGACGATTAATAAAACAAATTGTGTTCATTGCTCCAATAGAAAATCAAAACACATAAATACAAGACGCCTATTTCATCATGAACCTCAATCAATAACATAAACAATTCTCGAAAATTAATAGATTGTCTATAATATTGCGACAATCGCAGATAAATTTGACCACCCGCAAAATAACATGCAACATCTTGTTGTAGTTGTAAATGTGCAACAGCTTTTTGATTAATATGGAATGGTAACCCAAACCCTCAACGATTAATGCCACAGCCCTTAATTATTATTCACAAAGGCATTACAATTTACAGTGGCCATATTTACTGAGACTTCACGTTATGATGATGAACCATAACTCAAAGTTTAAATGGTTGTTAGGAACGCCAGCTATAAATTCTGACCACAAGTGGAAAACACAAAATGCATATAAAGGAATAATAAGGCAAAAAGTTATTGCCAAACCTAAATCCGTTTTTAACGTCAATTTTGCAGTGTACGAGTATGTGTCTTTTTTATACGGGATGGGCGCATTATATTTAAGATGCTTGTTTATTAAGTTGTGCGGTCACAAAGTAAATAAATGTATGCAGGCGAGCAAACGTGACTATGGTTTTAACGAGCTAGTGTGTCAACTTCTCATTGTGATGAGTGCGCCTCAAGGAAGACGAATGAGTAAAGTGTACGTAAGTCGAGTTTAGGAATGGCTTCTGCTTTGCTATAGAAAAGTGTAATATAAGAGCTGTACTGAGCATTCTGCAACAAACAATCTAATGAATTGTACAAATTACTCATTGACACTTACATCGGATTGATTAGGCATTGTCTTTCGCAATTGTGGAGCGTGCAAATCCTTTAATTTTCTTAATCCGTTTCCATAACTCTTATATTTTCTGAATCCAAGGTTAAAATAGACGACACCATAAAACTCATTTATATTTAGATTTAAGTACATGCGCTTAAATACGATTAATTGCTCGACAGCCTGGCCAACATCTCTTCTATATGCACTTTGAGTATGCATATATTTCTTGTTCTTAATTGTGTATGATCTTCACTCAATCCACTTTGAGCCGCACCCCACCCGAATGGAATATAGTAGTAGTGCAAGTAGCTGCATTCTGCAACTCGGCATAGTGTCTCTCGGTTTTCTTTGCTACAAGGTTTGTTAATTGTGCGAATGCTGAAACATCGCGCTTCATATTCATCCTCATACATATATTTTACACGCGCGTATTAATACACATTTTGCGGTTGTCAGCTTTAATTAATACTTGACTTGAATAATCCCTGGCGATTAACAATAAGTGTTTTGTAATTTATTTTGGATTTACATCGTTTGAATTAATAACGCCTATCAGAAGAAGGACAAGAAGTCGTCGCCTTTTCACTGCCATCCAATGCAGCCGATGGTAACTGCAGTGTGCGAGTATGGAGATGATGTTTCTGAAAATTATTACTATTAAGTCAACATGTATTTTAATGATCTGATTGTTACATTTTTTAGCTTTAAAAAAATGTTTTTAATGTTTTCTAAGAACGTTTAGTCGGAATTTAAAAGACGAAGAGAACGTTTATCTCAGAAAAGTACAAAAACATTTTTTTAAAGCTAAAAAGTTTAACGATCAGAATATTAAAATACATGTTGACATTAATATTAATTTATTAAGAACAAAGCTTTTGCTAAGTTATTAAAAATGAACTAAATGGAAATAATTATTGTGACATTTTATTAAATCCACCTTATTTATTTCTATATAATACGCAGAAGACAATTCGTTTAATGCACCACTTACACCTGTATAAGGTAACAAAATTTCGAAAAATAAAAACAAGAATAGATGGAAAAGGATTTCTTTTAAAAAAGAATTATCAATATTTTACCAAAACATGCCACACTGGGCCAATAAATTAAACAACATGTTCAAACACTTTAGACATGGAAATTATTTAACAACATTTTTGGGTAAAAAAACAAAAGCGCTTGCATATTCATTGTCTGCGAGATACACAAACATGTAATACACCACATATGTAGCTAAATTTCGGGATCGCGATATAGAAAACGTGTCTGAAAACAGCATGACATCTTGTACGTGCTCATAATAAAATATTTGACCAAAATATCATTCGCACGTTCTGCGCGATCGTGTTACTTTGACAGATTGCAGAACTCGCCGTATCAATAAGTTTTTGCTATTTATGTCCAGACCAAAGTGTGTTGATTATTATCATCGTGTATTTTGACACACTTTTTTATATTCCTCTGGTACTAATTAAGTAAATTAACAATGTAGTTAAAGTCATGGTCCCTTTAATGAGACTTAATTAATAACACGCTTTATTTTTCATTCCAAGTCTTTAAAACAATACTGCGCGTTCGGCGGCACTGATTCTTCCACAGTATTAAAAAATTGATTAAAAAGAATAACCAATGTGATGAAGAAACAGCAGTTTGATTAAGAGAGACGCCAATACGTTAGTCAGGTTTAAATACCGCTGGGGTTAAGATACATTCTTTGCGATAAATATCGCTGGCGCATTGATTATGTTCAACATGAAAAGGAAATAAATTAATATTAACTGTTTATCGTGTGCTGGAGGATCAGATAACTAAAGTTATATTAATTGCAACTTAATTGAAACATCGCTTAGACATGGTAATCGTTTATACTTTATATAAGGAAGTTGCTTTATGTGTTTTTTCAACGATCTCACTGTGTATCATTGTATGCGTATTTTAAGCAGACTTTCATTTTCAATTTATATTTTCTTGTGACTTGGTTTATATTTCAAAACGTTAATAGTAAAAGGAAACATTATACATTCTCTCCTTAACTACGGGTACAACACTTTTGAATGCGCACAGGTTCTTTAGCAGCATCTAGGATAATTACAATAATCTCGCTTACTTGAAGGCGTGCATCCATTAATGCCTGCGCATATATACGAGTGATTCGAAGCACACATAACAGTAATAACACGAACTTAATTTACGCTATGTGCCGTCAAATAAGAGCACCTATTTTAACTGCAACAAGCGCTATTTGCAACAAAAACGTGACTAAAAATGGCAATATAATTAGTAGCTCCATGCCAAAATGCCAATTTGTCTGCAATCAAAGAACCGACTTCTTGTCTTCTCTGCGGCACATGCACACACCGCGGCAAATAAACTCTTAAGGGATTAAGTAATTGGGATAACCGATACACGAGCTGTATTAAGAGCTGCGTAATTACTTGTACAGAAAGTAAAAGTCAATTAATTTGTCTTTCGAACAAAGAAGCAGTATATATGCAATTTGAACCATCAATCAATTTGGAAGTGATGGCTGTACTCAAAACTCATCTGCGACACCTCCAACGCTTTCACATACGTTATATAGTTAATTGCACATGTTACGTCTTCAAATACACAATACATTCTATTACATGGCGTCTGTTAAACCAAATGACATGCAGCTTATTAAATTCGCACTTTAACAGCATGAGCAATTGAGCATTGTGCACACACTTTATACGGACTTAATTCATACTACTCGTTTAAATATATTCGCTATTTAAAAGAAGCCACTCACGTTTCTAGCTGATGTAATCCCTGAATGCGTCTGCCTAGAATAAACTTGTTACACGGAAGTCATTTCTTTTGTACCGTAATGGAGCGTGATGTTTTGTGCAATCAGCTTAACGTCGCCATGATCCACAAAATGCGCAAATGCCATGTAGCCATATTACACTTAGAATCTAGAAGAAGTCATCGCAAATATTGTTGGCAGAATATTAAAGGTTATAAGATATCAAGATGGAGGAGGGTATTTTTTACCATACCACAACTTATCCAATGCGTGCGTCTATGACATCATTTCAATAGCTCACAAATTACAACTCCCACGTAATGTGGCTTCGGCATACAGCTGCAAATAAAGAACACTGACAAATTATGATGATTTGTGGCATCTTCTGTTATCTCAAGAACTATTTAGTATTTTTCATGTTCTTTTGTGACTATAATAGTTAATTTATTATTTGAAACATCAAGCGGATCAGTCTTCAGTTAATTGAACTTCGCAATTGTATTCTAGACACAATTATTTATGGTTCCGTGTTTTTGCATTGGACGATTTATGGATGTGGTCTAGTCAATTGGGAAATGTGGTAAAGTAATTTTAAAATTCCCAAAATTATTTTTGGACAAAAAAAAACAGTGAAGTGATATATTTTACTTTACACTTTTTATCAATTCAACAATAATTCTTCGAAAAACTTTACTAAATAATTAAATTTGATTTTAACATTGAATATTTGTGTGAAGTCTCAGATTTCATAAAAGATAAAAGAGTAGAAGACAGTAGACACAATGTTTTCCTTTCTGCTTTTCATTCATAGAAACACCAACAAGCAACTAAAGTCTAAAACCATGCCAAATTCTCTTTTCAAAATTAAATATCTCAATTATTTATACAAATAATTCAATTTAAACTGCTGCATTTTAACATAAAAAAATTCAACATCCTTGAATTGCCCAAATGATCTGCAAACTGCAGTCTTACAAAAAATAAATAAATTCCAATTGTAGCAATTGTTATCGCACAAAACTGTGTGTAATTATCAATTAAGCTTACAACTTAAAAGATTCACTGTTTGCCAGATAAACATTTTGCAAAGTGTCTTTAAAACAGTGTCGGCACAGTTAAAGACCTACACAGAAGTTAAATAATGAAGTAAAGGGATCATTTTTAAATTGCTACTTAAAATAATCTCAAAACTGAATTTCTCTTTTCAAACGCAACGTAAGTTGAAAGTTATTTTGCAACAAAGAATTTTAACATAACTTAACTTTTTGGGTGTGCAATTTGTGAACATATTCGCTCGGCCTTGCGGTAACTTTATACTTTACATTTTCCTCAGAAAAACCAAAAAATTCACAGTTGTTGTTTTAATGGTTGCGTTCCATTCAGTTGCACCAATTTGTTATACCGATGTGTGCTCACGTTAGTCAGTTTGTATATAATAAATTGAAATGGACAAATCGAAAGAACAACACGTGAAATTAAATTCGTGCATGTTCCAAGTATTTTTTGTGTTGGTCATTACATTTTTCGTTGAAAGTATATCAAAAAGACCTTGCTACTGCAGAAAGCTTTTTCACTTTTTTTTATAAGCATTTAATAGCGAGATTTGTGTGTTCAATAGCCGCATTTTAAATTTTGTGACTCTTTTTTTCCCCCCCACATTCAATTTTTGCAGTTCTCATTATTTGTGTGTGTGCGCCCGATGCACGATTGTCCGCATTGTGACAATGGCCAAGCACATTGAACTGCTATATATTATGCCGGTGGTAAAACGTTAAGATTTTTTGGGCGTTGCTCTTTTCACTAAACCCTGAAATATTGGACACAACTCTTTGTGCATTAAATAATGACACAATCAGAGCGACATAACAGCGGGGCTGTTAATAGTGACGTGGTGTAATGTGAGCGACCAAACTCATATAAGTTTTAAAACAGAGTTGTTATTTTGTTGTGTCCGAATGGAATTCAAGTACATACTTATGGAACCCAGCCAAGGTCACTGCAATATACGTGATTCGTGATTAGTATAACAGCTACACCTGGGCATTCATTTAACCATAATGATCACATAATATGTGGCAAATCATGACTATATGGTGCATAGCAAAAAGGCCACATATTGTTACTCCGCTTTTAATAAGTAAAATATTGTTTCCATTTTGTTTTTTGGTCTTTCTTATGTTCAATTCAAAATTATGTATTGTATAATATATTGGGTAATTGTTATTGATTGTTTATGAATATAATTGTGCAATTATTGAGCATTAAAAATATCTGCAGCACTTTCAAATGAAATAAACTCGTATTCAACTTTAAACAATATGTGCGCTGATCATTTTGTTGTCTATTATGTGGTGCAAATGAGTGCACTGCAATGCCACGACATACATAATATTATTGTTGTTAAATAACGACCTTTTGCGCCAATTCTGCCGTAGTCCGCCGCCTGCTTAACTAATTATCACTTTTCATTTCAAGTTAATTACAACAATTATACTACATTCCACAGTGTAATTGCAGATAATGATGCTGAAGCGAGCACTGTGAAAGGGATTTCATTTTTAATTCATTATTTTTGCAATGTGATCAAATTGAAGCATATATTGTTATACTCTTGGAAACAGTTAAAGCATGTCTGCAGAACTCAAAAGTGCAGTGGTTTGTGGGTGAATGAATTGTTCTGCAGTGACTATTTAAATATGCAAGTACATATACCGCTGATAATAAAAGCTCACTATTTTTAAATTGTCAGATATTTTAAGTATTACAAAAAGCATAGTTTCATACACCATTTACGTTTGATATAAAATTTATATAAAATTGAAATATTGATAAAGTCACTGACCTTACTTAAACCACACAGCAAAGTCATAATTTTAAAACCATAACGTCATACACCAAAAACCTCGATATATTTTACTCATCTGAATGGGGAAACCTTAAGTCCATAAAGTGGTTGAAGGTTGTGTTTCTCTGTGTACGCGTATATTGCAAGAATTTCCGTGAAACATTTACCTCTCTTAATCATCGAGTCATCGTCAATTGCGTTTAAAAAAGACCTCTAATAATAATAGCGCAGCAAAGTGTTTCACCAAAACGTTATTAAATTAAAGTAGAAACTTTAAGGACAGTTGTCTGTGGCAACATAAAGTGATGTCACTTAAAGTATTTATTAAATTTTTAACGCATTTTGTTTTCACTCAAACTGATTACCGTCTACCAAAGACACGAATATACAAAATTGTAAATTCATTTCCTGATAAAAATCACGTCGTTGAATACTACCAAATTCCAACAGTTCCGAGCAGTTTGTCAGAATAAGAATTTTCAAGCAATAAATTCATTTCCGAAATATATACAAAAGAAAGGGAATTGCAGTAAGTATAAGATAAAATCGTCAAAATACGACGAGACTGAAACACATTATATGCGTTTGCAATAAATGGCTAATATTTAATTCCAAACACGGGCGCAATTGTCTTCAACGCATCAGTTGACAAACAGAGAGATTTAACATTGACCATTTTATCATATACGCTACAGTAAATACCACTTCGGATTTTTATTTTCAATTTTTTCGCTAAACGAAATATAAACCTTTACAGCATTAATTCAGACGCACACAAAGTGTCTCATTGGTATGGATAGCTGATGGACGCACATTATTGTTGGGCTCTTTCATTGAATATGTATTGTATAGTTATACGAACTGAAAGCGCAAAACCAAACTTAAATTTCCTCTTTCACCGCGATGCAATCAAATTCAATTTGATTCGTCCGCACTGAAGCCCACTAAATTTCTGCGTGTGCCATACAAAGCTCTGTAAAAAAAATGTATGTCAATGGCAATGACTTTCAATTTCACCAGCACACCATCATGACTGATGACAAGAGAAGACCTGCCGCAGACGCGAACTCATGAAGTGTGGAGCAACTAAAAAATATAATGTTAAACGGACGCATTTGTAAACTGTAATAAATAAAAATTCAAGTGAAAGCAAGAAGATGCGAGTAAAAAACAATAGCATTTGCAATGAGCATTAAATTAAATTACAGATTCTTTGAAGAAAGATGCTTTTAGCTAAAAAAGGACAAATGAACTGCTTCTCTAAACAAAATGCATATATGAGATTAATACATATAACTTAAGAATTTGATATTGTATAATGTTGATGCTCTTAAAACGAAATTTACAATTCAAAAGAAAAACAATAAAAATATACGTACATGATAAGTACTTAAGTACCTAATGGACAAAAAACCGATTCATTTTATCTGACTTTATGTGGCTGTTTATGTAAATGATTGCAATTAATTTAGGAAGCACATAAATCCCATATGCTATACCCGTTTACACACACCCATAAAGGAACTCGGCGTCAAAGAGCAATTTCAGAGTGGGTGTTGTGATTTTGCTTCTCAAAATAGCTTTTTAGAAAAGGAAAGCCTACAACTATTAAACGAACTTTTATTATGTGCATAATGTAATCGCTAGCATATATTATAACTCACTAGTCACTATACAGTATTCACTTTTACTACCATTTTTATTTTTTGTTTTTATTTTTATGCACTCCACAATTCGCATGTACTCCAAGAGCAGTCAACACACTTCTACATTACGACAAAATAAACATTAATATGAACACAAGCCCGTCGGACATAGTCGGATGCTTAAACTCCACAGGGTGGATTTATCTTGGTAACGAGAATGGTATCAATACACCGCAAAGCGCTAATTGGGTAGTATAGTCCTATCGCCGCCCAATATAACAAACCATGAACACGAGTTGGTTAGAGATTATGGCGATAGAAATACGTTGCATGAACAAATTAATTAATTACATTGCTTTAATTAATAGCTGATAATTCAAATTCGTTGAGACACAATTTTACAATGTCAATCATTAATTTAACTACGCACGTGTTAACGAACTTTAGGATTATGTTCCATACAGTTCACCATTTATTAACTAGCATTGTCATAAATTTACTGAAATTGTTTCACACATTTTTTAAACTCCGATCGATGGTTAACTAAACTTCTTTTTTTTAAACACTTTTAAAACTTATGGTTTTTAAACAATATTATTTATTGACATATTATTCAGTTTATTGCAATAGACCTCTATTTGGTTTATAAAGTAAAAGTATGCGCCACTTGCGGCCAATAGAGTAATTAATATACCGAATGAGTAAATCTTAGTTTAAGGTTTATTTTGTTGTTGCATTGCATATAAAATTTCAAAATAAACTAAAAATAAAATCTCAGTAGAACCATGCCATTTGAGTTTCTTTATAATTTTTTCAAAGTTTTGTCTGGAATTTATTATTGCCCTCCTCCTTCAGACTTATGGTAGGGAAAATAAGTTATGCATGAAACATTAAAGGTTTTAATATCAACTGAGAACTTTTATGTAATGTTGAAGATTTATTCACTCTTACACCACAAAGTCTATTGTTTAAGGAAAATCAGCAGAAAATTTTTAATAACATCTTAAAATCTTTTGATGGAAAATTGTTCAGATTATTGGATAAAAAAAAAGTCATTGAACATAAAGGCTTTCTTAAGAAGAAAATATAAGCACATAGTTTAAATCATGCAGAACTTTATTCATTATCTTTGAAAGGCACTTGAAAGTCTAATAAAACAATTCATTCAATAGTTTTTTAAAAGTCAGTTTTTTGATTTTTCTTCTTGTAAACGCATCAGAGAAAAGTTCCAACAAATATTTAATTTGAAGGGTAATTTTAAAACACAATTTGCGATGCCAAATTCATTCAAATTCCTATTTAAGTACGAATTTGTAATTCCTCGCAGATGACGTGCGATCTGCAAATTTCAAATCAGGATAAGATGCTGGTAATAAGATACGTACAACAAGACTCACGCGGCTGTTTTACGTTTCTCAACATGTGCATATATGAGTTATAAATTATAACTTACATGTAAATCTCGTTAGACACACTCATGCATTTAAAGGCTGTTATTTGCGACTGTCCATTTTGTAAGGGCGTCCATTTCCAGCTAGATTAAGTGTTTATGCTTTTCAGATGTTTAGCTTTTTTCACTAGATAAACCGAATCAAACAGCGTGTGCGCTTGTCTTGTTCTGGAATCATATGTGCCCATCATCACATATCACACAACACAAATGCCACATCGAGCCAATGGATTGGTGTTCTCTTTTGCTGTAATATATGTGTAATGTGTATTTTGTATCCCAATTGATTCATCGCTTCTCGCTGTTCGTACATGTCCAGCTACGGATTAAAATGTATTGTCTGATTGCAATCACCAACTCCAATTTGGTTATGGTTATGGAAATCAGCTGGTGGTCTTAATTGTTTAGAAGTTTTATTTTATGGTGATTCCATTATTTTAAGAGATTCCTAACCACTCAATTAACGATTAGGGCTGACCTCTGTCAAGTTGTATACGACGTTATAAAATGTGTTATTAATCGAAAACGCCAAGATTGTTTAGAAAAGAAAGTAAGAAATTTGAACCGAAAGGAACATAATTTAGAACAAAGGTAGGGTTATTACCAATAATTATTACAAATAATTTATTTTTAAAAATTTAAAAAAAAATTCGTTCTATTAATCTGAAAAAAAATCCAACTGGCTGTAGTGCAATTACTAAACGCATTACGTTAAAATTAAAACATTAAACATTTTTGTACTTACCGGTATAAATATTGAAGTTAATAGACAACTAAGAACACAGGTCAAGTAATATTATGGAACATCAATAACGTCGTAAAAAAGGACTGAGCAATTGCAGTTAATAATAAATACAAATCAATATTTTTTTAAATTTAATTTATAATAAGCGTCCTCACTCAGAAAATAATTTTCATAATTTTTGACAAGCGCTCTGATTGGTAGAAAAAAATTATCAAAATTATCAAAAATATCATGCCCCGGTGCATCTTGATAATTTATTTTTATGACAACTGCCGCGCGAACTGACGAAAATTATCAAAATTATTTTCTGAATGAGGAGACTTAATAAACATATTAAAAAAATAAAACCACCATGTAATGTATTTATTAATAAAATAGATGTCGTTTACCAATTATGACAATTTCCAAAATATTCACTTTGTTCTGGTAACCCTAATCATTAGTCATCATCATCATTTTAAAAGACCGTTATATTTAAATACCCGCAGCTGCAGACATTTGTTGGGTTTCACCGCTTGCAAGACAAAAAGGAGAGTGAATAGTGATGCGAGTACGCGCGTTGCGCTCCCAAAAATAACTTCAAATTTTAATATAAAAAATTATCTTAACATAAGAAAACTATATTTAAGTGCAAAATTGATTAGTTAAGTGTATTTGAGAACTTGTTTTGTTTTACGGAACTAGCATACAATGGAACGATTTCTTATTAAAACATCGACGCCAATTTCAACAAGCCGATCATCTGCACCACTATGGCAATCAGCCGACATATCAAGGTCAAAATCTGTTGTATCACAGCGACGGTCCAGTATCAACGCTACGCCAAGGGCACATCCCTACAGCAGGCGCAGCAGTGCTGGGAAGGCCAAAAATTTACAAAAAAAAATGGATATCAGTCAACGCCACAGCATCAGCCTGCGCGATGAACGCCTGATGCTTATATTAAATAGCAGTAAAACAAAAACCGCTGCGGATACTGCAGATACCTCAACAACGTCATCAAACAATAATGCCTCCACAACACCGATATCGGCTAAATTTAATCACGTCCGTGACGTCGCCAATCGCGAAAATGTACCACCACGATCACAAAACTTAATGCCACAGTCCACATCGAGTAGTGCTGTCAAAATGACAAAAGGTATACGACTTGAATATTTTTCAAATAGAAAATTGCATGGATAAGCAGAAATTTTTTTTAAAACTGTTGCGTTTCTAAAGTGCCTGTGATTTTGAGGAATTAGTTGGTTTCCGACATGTCCTTTGTGTGTTTACAAACGCAATATATAATATTTGAGTCCTGCAAGGGTACTTATTTTTTTTGTGGACACTTTCTCTTGTAGACTTGGAAACTAATATGCATTGTACTCCACCTGCCAAAGTTGTTGGAGATGTGCATCCTGCCTTGAAACATAACCCCATGATTATGGCTAGACTTCAGCGAGACTTGCAAAGTCCTTCAGCATGCACAAGAGTCCGAGCAATGAAAGCCCTCAAGTGAGTATTTCAAGAGTTGAATTGTTCAGTTCTTCGGACTGGCGTATTTATCAAATTGTGTATGTATGTGTCCGTACATTTAACACATGCAGTAAATATGTTTTTTGATTATGTTACGAAATATTTGCAAAACAATTATTTTTTAGGTCACCATCAAAATATGAAAATTACTTTCATTTTGATGTGCCAGCAGAAGAGCAAGATATTATTACAGAGGAAGAACGGCGGCCGATAAAGCTCCCCACCGTACAGGAAATCATGAAGGAGCTAGTTGTGTATGTAGAGTTTCGTAGTGAGGAGGATAATCGTTCGGCCGGAATTAAGAAAGTAATTTCTCAAATGGGTGCCACTGTCAACGATAAATTACTTCGTACAACGACGCATGTGATATTCAAGGATGGCCTTGCCTCTACATACGCAAAAGCTAAATCGTTGAACATTCCAATAGTAAATATTCTTTGGATTGAAGCTTGTAAGAGACAGCTACGAATTGTAAACCCAAACGATTATCCAATTGCAAATAAAGATGTTTATGAAAATCCTGAATTGCACAAAAAAATCAAGGTAAGCATATTTAATTGGATCAAGGATGATGTTTATTTACTAAAAATTATTCTGTTTTCATTTAATAGCGACACAAATCAATGCAACCGGGAGCAATTGACAATATTAAGGTTAGAAAACAGAAACTTAAACCAGACGACCTTGTGTCCAGTCCTGCACTGGAATTTAACTTTTGTAAAAAGCCAACTGACAACTTTAGAGAAATTTTAAAACAATACCAGCAAATGCCGATTCCAGAAGGAATTGATTATGACACACCAAAACGAATGGTTAATTTGGATCTGTAAGATTTTAATTTTAATTTCCATTGTAAGATCATTTTTTATATTATTTCTTTTATAGGAACTGCAATTCTCCTGCACCTGATGAAAATATCACAGAAAATGCAATGAAGTCGCAGCAAAAATTATTACATCTTGACACCGTCTCTGATTTAGGCGACTCTGCCAACTCCAACATAGAACTAGAAAAAGAAGATGACCAAAAAACAGCATCATCATCCACAGGGGATGCAACAGTAATTCCAAACAAAACTTCTGCTACTCCAACTAGAAGAAGTCGTCGTCTATCGTTCCAAGCATGTGAACTAGAAAATTCCCCAGTTCCAAATCAATCAGCTCAAACTAATGTGAAGAATTTAGATTCTAACGAGGCACCTAGAAATGCATTAAATGCGTCTATTTATTCTACACCTTCTCAACGAAATCGACGGTTATCAAAAACTTGGGGCACCGGCGAGAACACTGACGAAAAAATTGTTGCTCCTCCAACCACACCGAGTACACTACGTAGATCAAATAGGCGTTCCTTAGCGTCTGGTGAAACATCAATTCCGGTGGAGAGTAAAACACCGACTCGTTCAGTCGCGAGGAGGCGCACACTTTTTACTCCTTCCTTCGCTACAAGCATTCCCGAGGAGAATAGTGATTATATAAAACAGATAACGATGGACATTGACGTCGCAAAGAGTAGTACTATGAGTCGTAATGGAACGCGATCGGCATTAAAAAGACGTACTATTTTTGGCACGTCTCCAATGGAACTCACAATAAATTTGACGTGTGAACAGACATTGAAATCACCGGTAGCTAATATTTGTAAGAAACTAACATTTAATAGCACTATCACAGAAGAGGAGGAAGAGAATGCAAAGATTATAAGTTCGCAAGATGATGAAGTTATTCCGTGCTCTCAAATGACTCCAAATGTAACGAAACGTAGAAGGACGATAGGAAAAAAGGTATCCTTAAAAAATGAAGTAACTAATAAAGAAGCCGTAATATACAATAGTGATTTGACTAAAATCTCTGTTGTATCAGAAAATTTGAATGGCACAAAAATGGAAAAATCCATAGGCGCTTCAGTGAAAGATATTAAAAGTTCTGCAAAGACCGTGGGCAGACGAGAAACTTTTCATTTTACTGGTACTGGTACCACAAGTAAACTGCATGAGACTAATTCCAGTCCTGCCAAAAAAACAACTTCCGTTAAAAAGCAAAATAAAAGATCAACAATTGTCCACACCACTCCAATAAAACGGTTGGTCAAAAATACAGTAAATAGTATAACACAATCAAGTGCTTGTTTTGAATTTGATTTTGCGAAAATTGGACCAACATCATTAATAGAAAGTGCTACCGAAAAGCCAAAGGAATCATCACAATCTAAGGCTTCAGAACAAATATCTACAACACAAAAACGGCGCACAATAAATGCATTACCCTCGAAATCCCTAGAACTTGCCAAACCCACAAAAACACCTGTCAATGATAGAAGGCGCACAATGTATGAAGTGTTCGATCAAAAAATACAAGAAATGAACCGTTTAAATAAGTTAAATGATTCCGTGCATACTACCGCGCCAAGTGATTTAGAAAAACCAAATGTAGTTGAATGTGATAAAACACTGACACCCTGTGACTCTGTCACTTCGACATCCCAGCAAGCGGCTCATGAGACATCCATGCAATTAGTAACAAATGACTCACAAAAACAGCCATCACCTCCACCAGCACAGCAACTTTTTGAAAAGACTGAAAACAACGAGACTGATTTAGATGAGGCGGCATTTACAACGGCTGTGACAAAAAAGCGTAAATTATTTCCGCCGACTGCACTCTACAATCAAATGTTTGGTTCAACACCACCACAATTGCTGAAGGCTGTGTCGAAGACAACTGAGAAAAAGAAACGAGATATTGACGAAGAGGACACTGGCTTTCATGAGTTGGGAGCTACAAAGAAAAAAGTTAAAACCTCTGCACTATCGCGGCGCAGTACAATGGATTTTCAGGCAAAATCTATGAGTACTCTTGGGTGCATAAATGAAGAGTTGACTGTAATGAAGAAGCCGCAACAGTTACCCTTCATGGTTGTCACCAGTTTGGGGCCAGCAGAAATTGATTGTGTTAAAGAGGTGGGTAGCTTTTAATTAGACTTTGTTTTCTTTATTTTAGTAATAGTCAAATGCAGTGCAAGTTTGCAATATTTTTCCTATATTATTATTTTATTATTATTTTGTAATGCTTTTATAGTTTTTAGAAATATGTAGCAACAAATACTGTTTTTAAACGTTTGTTTATTTTCATGAAGGTATTTTTTTATCAAAATATTTGTTTGGTTTTTGTTAATTGATGATAATTTTATAATAATAAAAGACAAAAGATACTGCTTGTTCTTGATTAACTTTTAATGTGTTAATTATTGTCTTTCGTACGCAAATTTTTTAACTTAAAATCTTTAACTTTAAGTATAAAAACAAATTGTAATTAAAATAAATATTTTCCAAAGTAAATGTATTGTAAACCATAAATAATAAAAAAGTAATAAATTAATTAATTATGTTCTAAATGATTGTGGGAGTTTTATTTATTGCAATTCATATTTCACACCCATTAGTCATTACAATTGTTCATTATAAAATGTTAATCATTATTTTAAAAATTATTAATTTTTTGGATTTAAAGAACTTTAATTAATTTTGTTTTATAGGCTATATCCTTGTTGGGAGGGTTCGAATTCTCAGATCAAGTAGATTTAAATACAACGCATGTGGTATGTGGTGAACCACGAAGGACGATTAATATGCTGCGTGCCATTGCAAGGGGTTTGTGGATTTTGGAAATAACTTGGGTGGTTGATTCAATGAAAGCCAAAAAGTGGCTCTTTGAAGATACATACGAGATGAGGCACTTTTCGGATTCCATTGAGGTAATTGTTAAATTTCATTTTTTTTTTTTTTGGTAATTTTATTTATATAAAATTAACTTCTTTTTCCCCCACAGATGTGTCGAGTCGAACGCCAAGCCGTTGGCTCATTATATCGATCACGACTTTTTGCCGGATTTGGTCCAATATACATATCATCCAAATGCAGTATTCCTAGTAGTAATCTTATTGAATTGACGCAATTGTGTGGGGGTAAAGTGACTAGTAATCGTAGCAAGGCTAATGCAATAATTGGGAATTATGCCAAGAAAGATGTTCAAGCAATTTGTGTGCATCCTAATTGGATCCTTGACAGCATTACATATCACAAATTGCAAAAGATTAAGAAATATCAAGTTAAACCTTTATTAGACTAAAACATAGCTCATTGTTCTTTAAATTTATAATTACAGTAAAATCTAAAACACATTACATAATTTTATAATAGTTTTTTTCTACTTTTGTAGCCTTTTCTTTTAATATTAAATATTAGTTGTTATTATTTAATATTATTGAATGTCTCTTTATATTTTTGTAGTATTTAAATTAAAAAATAATAAAATTCTATCATTGCAATTTTTTGGAAAAAGTTCTTGTTATAATTAGAGGATTTTTTATGGAATATTGATTATATATACTTAAACAAAGGTTATATTTTCACCAATATTTTATATTGATCAATTAAATAACACTACATATTTAAATGCAAGTTGCAAAATCTTGTTTGGTTCGCTAAAGTGCCGCAGAAATTATTCAAAATTTCACCAAAATATCCTCAACATCTTTCCTTTCTAAATCCGGAACCGTACAATCGTCAGCAGCATATCCAACCGGCAACAACACTAACAACTTCTCATTTACTGGTCGCCCCAAAAGCTCCCTTAGAGCTGGTCCGCAATTCAACGGGGTAGTAACCAACGAGTTGAGGCCAGCCGCCTGCAAGGCACACAATAATATACCGGTGGCGATTGACGTTGAGATTTCATTGTAATAATGCTGCTTTTTAACGCCATCATTTCGAAAGCCATAAATTTGTTTAAAAATCAGTATAAGGTACGGAGCATCCGTTAGATATTCCTTAATGTGATTTGTTTGTAGTGGCCTCAAGTCAGCGGTCCACTGCTTTGCCATGCGAGCCGTATAGTTTTGGTACTCTTCATCCTCGATAATATAACGCACTTGTTCTTTTATTATAGCGTCTGAGATTACGCAAAATGTCCATGGTTCGGTGTGAGCTCCACTTGGTGAGGTTCCCGCCGCTGCAATACATTTCCGAATAATTGCAAAGTCAACCGAACGTCTACTATATTTTCGGACACTGCGTCGATTATTCACTAAGGCAAAGAATTGTTCGGCACCACCGGGGAGAGTATTGATTGCGCCTTTAAATGCAACATGTGGTTTTTCTTCAAGTGCCGGAACATTTTCATCGGGGACATCAATTGGATATTCTGTACAATTATGGCAAAAAAAAATTATTTTACCAACCCCGAAATTGTAGACTCATTATTATTTACCTCCAATGTATTCTTCTCCATCCAATAGCTCTTTATTGTATTGATAGAGTTTTTTATGTAAAAAGTAAATCACAGAGTAAAATATAAAGACGGCCGGTAAGAAAACATCCCAATTTTCTAGCAGCACTGATCTTGTTAGATTCATTTTCTTAAGGAGTTGTAAAGTGACTGAATTAATGTGCAAAACAGATTTCCTATCTTTAAGTAATTTAAAATCTGGAAATGATTACAGTTTCTATCAAAGTGTAAACATTTTATCACGTCTTGAACTGTGACCGAGACCATGTACCATATGTGAGAGATGCTTTTTGAGTTATTAATACACATTTGAGTTCAAGAGCGTTTCGTGAAAACAGCCTTCCACCATTTATTTTTATCATATATTCTAATCTTTAATGTCTGCCATATGTACATGCAGTATGAATCATTAACAATTAATTCAATTAAGAATTATCTGGGTGTTATCTTACAATTAAAAGGCCAGAATATTTTTCAATGTATTTTATTGAAGCATTTTTACAAAACTTAATTACATTTCTTTTTAAACTCAAATTATCCCTGGACTCCAGTTACTTTCTTAGTTTAACCAAATTTATATTTTAACTAACAATAAAATATTTGAATATATATTTAATATACGTACTCTAATGTACAAACATTTTTTACATTTGAAAACAATTACATTCGATCCTGAAACAAACTTTATTATTCTTAGTGTTTTTTTTTAAATAATAACTTTTCCAGTCAAAAATAGAAGATTATTTTTAATATAATATTGTCGCTGTGCTTAACGAACTTGAATGATGGGTGAATAATAATATACATAATAGACTCGCGATAATCTGGCCCTTCTTATCATTATGTTTACAATTAAAAACAAAGATTCTGGATTTTTGAATCATCTGGTATTTTTTGAAGTAAGAAAGTAAGTGACGTTCCACAATTAATGATAATATAAAAATGGAAACATTCAGATGTTCGACCACTGTCTTTGGGCCAGGCAATAAGCACCCCTATAGAGTCAAATTAAGCCTCGTTAAACATTTGTTTACCGCTTCTATATTCCAGTCAATTGGTCAATGTGTAACAATATGTAAGCTATTATCATAACATTTCAATGCGTCTTAAACCATTCAAAAGAAAATTATGCAATTAATTATTGAATGTACCATTCCAATAAATATTTCATCAATTTCCAAGTTCCTTTTTAATGAAGTCGTTCAAATTTCTCCGATTATGGCGTTGATTCTTAAGGATCTGTTTTTGGTAAATGATTGTTTTTTTATGTAGGGATACAGATATTGTTTTCAGAGAAAAAATATTGATACAAACATTATTTACATTTTTTTTGAAGTGTTAAAAAATATAGATAGATATACTCATGTTAATATTCAACGCTTAGACGAGCTTGACTTTGATGGATTTGCCTTGGTTTTTTTGCTTGTGGAAGCTCCTTTCGTTTGTTCTTCCTCATCACTCTCATATAATATTTTTTTCAAATCCACCCCTTCCAGTTGCTCTGATTTAGCTTGAGCTTGTGCCATAAATAGGTCCTTTAAGAATGTTAACTCCTTGGACAAATTAGAAATGTTTTGTTCCAGCACTTGATTGCTAACCTTAAGTTCATCAACGCGAGACTCTGTCTCTTGGACTTTTTGTTTGGACTTAACTCGACTTCGTTTCACTGCCTGAAATGATCACATTAGTTGATACCTGAATCTAATAATTTTATAATACAAGTACCTCATTATTACGGTCACGCTTTTTTCTATAATCTTCATCCAGCTCATTTTCTGAACCATCATTACTTTTTGAAACTTTAGGCATTTTCAGATGATTTTATTAATACCACTATGCTATACGCTCAATTACACAAATGACGTAACTTGAAACTTTATAAATATCTGTATTAATAATTATAATGCTTTAACAATAATTTAATTAATCACAATTATTTTCCTAAAGTTAGGAAATCATGGAAATTGAATAATGTTGTGAAATTCCAAATTTTGACGTCTATGCAGACATATATATATATATATGATTAACATGTGCCTATATTTAACAGGGTGTTTCAATAGTAGATAGACAACTTAAAACCCATAATTTATAATTACAGTTTTATTTCACAAATTATTTTGTAATTTAAAATATAATATATTAACTCATGAATTGCAAGGCATTGGTTTAACATTGAACAATTTCGCTTTGAAACTTTAATTGTAATGAATAATAAGTTTTGTAGCCAACATAATATGATGTACTGATACAATATTACATTAATTTACAAGGCGTGCGTGCTACTATTATTAAGTGGTGTGTAGCCACCCAAAATATTAAATTTGTCTGCACATTTTGATACGTCCTTCATTGATGTAAAGATAGTAACACACAAAATAAAAAAACATCCGTCTTCCGTGAGTATAATTCTGTCATGCGCATCATGTAGCAGACATTTCTTCATTGTAGAAATACAAACGTGGCATAAATGTTGATAACCTCAGGGTATCCCCAACACAGTCTTGTAGGTGTATATGCACCTAATAAAATGCATTATAACTACTACTTGGATATTTTATGACATGATTTAATTGAGATCTCTACTCATATTAAGATTATATCAATCTTTAGATACATAAACAGGATCGAAGTTAATTTGATAAAGCTGTTCGTCCATTGATAACTACATATTTGCAGTCAGTCGCAATCCAATTTAAATGTTTACCTAAATATGTACTTTAATTGGATAACATACAAATTAAATTCCGTCAATCATATTATTGGCGATTATAATCGTTTTCTTCACCTTGACTTTGAAACAAATTATGCAAGTACAAAAGAAATTTCAAGGGCATGTGGAAAACCGAAAACAAATAAAACACAAATTTATTTATTTTAGCTTCCAGTATATTTTGTATTACAAGATTAAGACAATTGTTTTAGTTATACGTGTAAATCGATTTCCGCGAGCTCAAACCAGTCGAATATTAATTTTCGCTTTTTTTTAAAACCCAATCCCTACAAAACTTCCGTTTCTATATTCGATTTAAAAAAAGTTCAACTTGTTTTTATAAAACAGAAAAAATAATTGCAAACATAAAAGAATATTGTAGTTTCTATTTTATTATATAAAAAAAAATGCGTTCACTTTGATTAATTCAAATACATATTATATATTAATATATGCGATCTATGTACTCATTATGCATGTGTGTGTGGATTAATTAAAAAAATATATTCCATATTTGAGTGATCGAACACAACTGAAATTAGTTTTATAAAACGAAACAAAAAAGGACAAATGAATGTGTATTTTTTCGTTCTTTTTTTATTGTTAGAAAAACAGATAAACTTATAATTAAATATTTCAATGTGGGACCATCAATTGTGTGTGGAGGAATTAAAAAAAATAAATGAAAAGCAATTTGAAAAAGATCAAATCACTTATTATTTTAGGAAATAAGGGGTTAGGAAGGAATAAGATTATTGATGGCTTTGGAGAAAAGTTTGAAGGAATGGTTGTTCAATTCCCGTTTTGTCTGTTTTTCCTGCGAAATTCTTTACGATGGAAGCAATTGAATTTCTTCGTAAGTCCTTTTGATGTTGTCAAATGATGATGGTTGGAATTTAATTTCGATGCAACAGATGTTGTGCTGCAGCTGTGGATGTTTGTTAATTGAGTAGCGGAGAAGCAATAGTTTGCTGGATCTTGTAGTTGTTCGTTGATGAGACAAGCTAGCTACTTCTTGCCCTTAACGGCCTTCTCAGCGGCTTTGGTGACTTTGCCACCGCTGGGATCCTTGAAGTTGACGGCCTTAATGACACCGACGGCGACTGTTTGCCTCATGTCACGCACAGCGAAACGTCCCAGAGGTGGGAACTCAGAGAATGACTCGACGCACAAAGGCTTGCTTGGCACCAAGTTGACAATAGCGGCATCACCGGATTTGATTGATTTGGGGTCAGTCTCGGTAGTCTTGCCGGAACGACGGTCAACCTTCTCCTTAATTTCGGCGAATTTGCAAGCAATGTGAGCGGTGTGACAATCCAACACTGGTGTGTAACCATTGGAGATTTGACCTGGATGGTTCAAGACAATAACTTGAGCCAAGAAATCAGCAGCACCCTTGGGTGGATTGTTCTTGGAGTCACCGGCGACGTAGCCACGACGCAATTCCTTGACGGAGACGTTCTTAACGTTGAAACCAACGTTGTCTCCGGGCACAGCCTCAACGAGAGCCTCGTGATGCATCTCCACGGACTTAACTTCAGTGGTCAAGTTAGCTGGGGCAAAAGTGACAACGGTACCTGGTTTCAAGACACCGGTTTCAACACGACCCACTGGTACTGTTCCAATACCGCCAATTTTGTAGACGTCTTGGAGTGGCAGACGCAGAGCCTTGTCGGTTGGGCGAGATGGTTGCAGAATGGAGTCCAAAGCCTCAATCAAAGTCTTACCATCAGCCTTGCCTTCCTTGCGCTCAACGGCCCATCCCTTGAACCATGGCATACGCTCAGATGGTTCCAACATGTTGTCACCGTGCCATCCGGAAATTGGCACGAATGCGACGGCAGCTGGGTTGTAACCGATCTTCTTGATGTATGTGCCGACTTCCTTCTTGATTTCCTCGAAACGTGACTCACTGAATGGTGGCTCAGTGGAGTCCATTTTGTTGACACCAACAATCAATTGTTTCACACCCAATGTGAAAGCGAGCAAAGCGTGCTCACGGGTCTGACCGTTCTTGGAGATACCGGCCTCGAACTCACCAGTACCAGCAGCAACAATCAACACAGCGCAATCAGCCTGTGATGTGCCAGTGATCATGTTCTTGATGAAATCACGATGGCCTGGGGCATCAATGATGGTGACATAGTACTTTCCAGTCTCGAATTTCCACAAGGCGATATCAATGGTGATACCACGCTCACGTTCGGCCTTCAATTTGTCCAAAACCCATGCGTATTTGAAGGAACCTTTGCCCATCTCCTGAGCTTCCTTCTCGAATTTCTCGATGGTACGCTTGTCAATACCGCCGCACTTGTAGATCAAGTGACCGGTGGTGGTTGACTTGCCAGAATCGACGTGTCCAATGACGACAATGTTAATATGAACCTTTTCCTTGCCCATGTTTGATGCCTTTTTTTATCTGAAAGAATTTTTTCTTTATTAGAACCTGTTTCATTATCTTTTAAATATTTTATTTGTATATGCAAAAAAGTGCATCAGAAAAATTTGGTAAAGGAGTATCGTCACAATTCTTTTCAGTAGCAGAACTGGATAATTGTATCATCATTAACAGTTGAAGAGGAATTCATTTTTTTCAAGATGTTTTTGCTTTTTGTTCATGTGTGGCGACGGGCGACAAGTCAAGTAACAATTCAAAATGGCGTCTATATTCGTGTTGGCATTACGAAGAAACACATACCAAAGGAATGAAAATTGCAAAAATTAACAAACGGTCTGGTGATTATTTGCACACACGCGCGGTATAATACATACGCAAATTGCGAAATATATGTGTGATTCATCAATGTACCGGCCGCTATGTTTCAGTAGTTGTGAAATTACTTGGAAAATTACTGCCTGGTGTAAATTGTAATATTTAACAAATATGTATAACTGCTTTATTAAAATAAATTAATAAATACAATTTTTTAATGAAATAAATATTTTGTAAAGTTTGCTGAATCACAAGCCCCATTATAAATACATATGTACATATAATGTATATACACGTATGAGCAAGGGCGTTTTTACAAATGTGGTAAATTATTTCTGGAAAAGTCCACTGAAAGAAACGTGGCTGAGGACTGAGCTGCACTTTTCCAGGGAAATTGCAATTTTAAGTGCAACAAAAAAAAATTTTAATTTACACTCTAAACGTTAAGAATACTACAAAACTCTTCACAAAATAACCTATGAATCATATAATTTGAAAAGAATCAAATTTCATTCACGTTTTATGGAAAATTTCCAATATGGCGGCGTTCACAAAGAAAAAAGAGAACAGAACACGTCGATTCATGAAATTCACCGCCATCTTGTTTCATATTTTTACACTTTCATTTCCTACCGGCCTATGTTAACTTTTCTTGGTAACAAAGTAAAAGCAATCCACATATTCAATTGTTTCTCAATGTTAAAGCAACCCGCGAATTTTACTTTTAAAACAATTTTCAAAAGCAAGGATGTTCAAGACCAAGTGAAAAACCATATTAAAAAACGCGCCGGCTCACCACGTGTCTGCATGCATTCATTTCAGTGGATTTTAATGCAAATTTTCACAAAAATTCACCGTAAAAATACACTTGTTAAATAAAACAGGTAAGATTGCAGTAAATTGAGCTTAAATTCATTTGGTAATCCAAGAAACAACAGCACTAAGACTCATTTTTCACCATCAGCTCAGGTAGCAGCTGCCACGTGCCACACATTATTTTAAGCAAGAAACTTGCCCACCAGCCACTTTATTTAATTAACAAAATTTGAAGTAAAACCATGTTATCTTCTAAAATGAATATCTCAATCAACAATTGCACTGTTTTTATTTTAGCAATAATAGAAAATAGGTAAAATAATTATACTTGATGCACTTACAATTGTGGGTATTAATGAAATTCACAAAAACTCAAGAGGAAGAGGTGCAACTTTCACGTCCGTATACGGCTGGCGACCCTTTCAAAGTGACCGAGTCGAGCGTTTCGCTGGATCGGCAGCTCAATTGAAACAAAAATTGCAGAGCAATTGAAGTTTATCGTGTTGTATTTGTTTGGCTAGTGCTTTGCAATGGTGAGGAAATGTGATTGTCTCGCTCTGAAAAGCATACCCTTTACACCGCAAACTCGGTTTTCGGAATTTGTGTCTTTAGATTTTATATATACGGATGGCCGAATTGAGTCGAGTGATATTCGAATGCTGTCGAGTCTTCCGTTTCCGGATTCTAAATTATTTATTTTATTTAAAAAATATTTATATGGAAAATTGTAAGGATTTTTCTTTTTGTTAATGAATGCTGCATTTTATTTTGTTTGTATTTTCATTTATTACTTTGACAGAACGTTTGCATTTTTTCGATATTCTTCCGGCAAAAGAAAATTTTTAACATGTGGGAATTCGCCTGACAAACATTTGCGGTAATATAATTTTGGAACCGGTCAATTATGAACACAAATTGCGCAATATTTAAATAAACTATAATATTTGTACATCCAACAGATTATAATTTTTGTTAAATAAGAGCAAATTTAAATGCTCAGCAAATTTATTGTAATGTAATTCATTTGAGAATGCTTTTGTGGCATTAAAATAGCCACTTCTGTAAAAATATTATTTCATGTTATATAAATAAACGCGTTAGCAACAGGTCGGATTTAAATAGTGCAGCACAATTATTTGCTCTTGAACTTAAAGATGCATGCTCACTTTTGATTTCCTACTTTAAGTTGGACGGCTGCCAAGGTGCATGAAATAGAAAGTTGTCTGTAAATTGTTCTCTCTTAACACAGGAACAAACAAATTGACGTCATAAAATTAAATACAAAGATTGTTTGCACTTTTATTGAAGAGCTACATGTGTTTATTGAAAAAAAATGTATATTGCAAATTTGAAAAAATTCGGACAAAAAAAAATTTTGGTCCTTTTTGATCAATGAAGCATCTTTGACCAATTCCTTCTCGTTGATGATGTGTTTGTTCAAGCATCTGAAAGAAATTAGTGTAAAAAAAAAAAGAAGCAATTCGTTATCATACCAGTACGGTCCTCGTGTTCTGATCTATTCGATGGTTAAATTTTTGTCATAAATATGCCGACAATACGGATTCCTAACAGGATGTTGAATTGGCTTCTTGGTAAAAGGATCAATATCAACCACATTCTATTCAACCTCCATGTCTTCAAATCAAATTAAATCAGTGTATCACTTGCATTTTTTTTACCATTCTCTTTCATTTTCTCCATGTCATTCAGAAGTATCTTTGTAAATGTTTGATTTCTTGTATTGTATTGCTATAAATTTAATAGTTCACCTTCTCAAAAACCTGAATTGTTGTGTGTCCGACTTCAGTATGTTTATCGAAAATCTTCTGCGCCGACCTTAGTTCCAATTCTTCTATTGTATCGGAATAAGCTGATGGATTCTATAATTCTGCAATTAAATGAAGATTATTACAATTGAATAAATACTTCCAGAAATATTTACATGTATTTTTACTTTTTATAACGGGTAATACGGAACAATTTATTATTTACCTTCAATTCCATATTCTTTGGCTTGCAGATAGATACTGCAAATATGTTAATCAAGAAGATCACACTTTTCTTTTCCCTCTGAATAATCAATACTTTCCTTTTTAGTTCGTCTTTTATTTATTTTTGTGTCTTTTTAAACAAATAAATACAAATATTTGAATGAAAGATTGAAGAAGAATGGTTCGCGCTAATTAATTTTAAAATTTTTAAGTTGTAACATATATATTTTATTAGGTTATATTAAATATATATAAAATCTTTGCGGTTTTAAAATTTATATATATTCAATTCGAATAAAAATAAATTTATATATATATTCCATCGGATAATCATATGATGAATTCTATAAACCCTTATGTGCTGCCACCTTTTAATATAAATATTAAACTCCAAATTGTGATCTTAAATTTTAAATTATTGAAAAATAATTTGAATAAATGTAATGAGCACTACTACACATTTTTTGGACTTTCAGCCTTCAAATAATCAACAATTCTGCAAAACTTTATTATTGTGAGTTTTTTCAAAAAACAATTCTGTAAATTCTGCTATTTCAAAAACGGTAGATATTTAAAAAAAAGTGTATACCATGAATATATTGAGATACGATAACTTTGATATCCTTTTTTTAATTCATGACATTGCGGATAAGAATTGTTCTGACTCCACAATTACTTTGGTCAAGTTTTTCTAGTTGCACTGTTATATTTGCAATAGGTTGGAATCAAATCTGGATTACCTATTTTTTTTAACTCTTTTTTTTGTGTCACAACGATTTGTTAGAATAGATCGAATTAAGTTAGCTGATATTCACCGTTAAAAACAAATTATTCGAACCTGAACACAACATTAGAGTGCGAGAATATCGTGCATTAATGACGCAATCGGCGATCGCAACAAATTGCTAATAATATCCAGCGCTTTAGTTCCCAAAAAATAAGTGAAAGTGAATGTTTTACACCTTTGCGTTGAAATGTTTTTAAAAAGTGTAGTAAGTTGTTGCCTTCTAATGTGTGTGCATCTAATGTGTGTGTTTCAATTGATAAACATTCATTAAATATTATCACAATCGCACAAAATCGTAATTCGTAATTTGACATTGTGCAGTGATAAGATAATGTACATTTGGATACGTGGGACTAATTGCTCCTCACAAATAAAACTTGTCTTTGCTGTGATAAAATCGCACACTTTTTTCGCAGATTAAATTTTAGTGAATGTACGTACACTCGACTGATCTGGAGAAGCGCGCGCATGCTTTTCGGCAAACGGCCACGCATTAAATTTTTTCGCTGCATACAAATTAAATTATAACCACATTTTGTGTTTATTATTCTGAGCGTGAGTTCGTCATTATTTACATTAATTTTTGGTGCGTGCGTCTGTTGTAACTGTATTAGCCAACAAGAGATTTTATAATAAAGAAAAAAAAGTGCGGCAAAGTGATTGTCGTCGAGCTTAATGGGTTCTTTTCATATTCTCGTTAGATTAATTTGTGTGTAAGAAAAGAGCTTTATTGTAGCCTGCAGTGCATATAATATTGCGAAAACTAGGACGGTGCGTAATTGAAAATATGATTTTCCACTGTGATTAGTTTCAGTTTGGATACCGTTGCAATATGATCAGCGGGTAATTTTTTAAATAGTTAAGATCACTAAAAATGAATTTTTTTTTGGGTTAAAATAAAGTGCTAAGTTGTAAAAAATTTGATTTTTAAATTAAGTGTTTAATTTATAATTCAAATTAAGAGTGAAAAAAATTAAAAATAAGGGTTTAATATACCTACTAGGTGTAACAGTTGTTTTTAAATGATTTTTATTTCATTTAATTATATAATTAATTGTACCAATTATCTACGTAATATAACCGATGCGTGATTTGACTCTACTTGATTTGCCTTTTCAAAAATTTGTGCCGTTTGGTATTATTAATTAATGCTGTCGCCTCACAACATTCGCATAGACCTTAACCGAATTAACTTCGCTTTAATGTTAATAGAATAATTAAATAACAACTTCCATGTGTAACAATATTTACAAACTTCCTGTGTTAATTTCTTTTAATCAATTTTTTCTCAAAAACAACAAAAATGTTTTGCGATTTACCGGCCCTTCGAGTTTAAGGGCTTTCACTTTAGTTACAACTACGGCTACAGTTACGTGAAAGTGATGCTGCAGTTAATAATACTTGTAAAAGTTGTCATTTAGGTTTAATTTTATTATTAACTGATGCAACGTGCGAATTACTTTCTATTTTAAAGCACGGGAATTCTAAAAAAAATATTTAACATTTTAACTTTTTTGGTTTTGTAATTTATTTCAAGTTGAACAAAATATACGTATGTACAATGTACATACATATCTATACTGTGGTTATAACATAGTTAATTGTAGTCAGTTATTAAAACTGATTAAAATTTAAATCGTATACGTTAATATTTTAATTGAAAATAGTTAAATCGTGCTTATGTCTAATGTTACTCATAGCATATTATAGTGTAAAGACACAACCAAAAATGATAATCTAATGGTTCGGCTGTCTGCTGACCTTCACTATAGTAATTGCAATGATTATAGCGATTAGATAATCTATTTTTATTCTCCATTGCAATTTTGTGCATACTTGTAATTGATGTAGCAATTTTTTGCAATTGTATTTAGCGTGCGGCAAAAATTACGGTGAATTTGACAAATTTGTTTTTTTAATTCCTGTAAAACCCTTATTATGTTTTTTGTTATATTGGAATTAGGCAAGTTCTTATTTAACTCTTCTGATATAAAAGTGTAAAAGAATCATACTCCTTGACAATCCATTTTATAGGTTATTTCACGATTATCATAACGTTAAAAATAATTGGTCTTTATGTTAAGTTCTATCAGTTTTGCGGTATGTAAGTTCAAATCAGACATCACTCATCTCCATATATTTGGTACTTGTTCTACCTAATAACTTACAAGATGACACAAAAGTACATTAAAAAAAAAAATTACCTTTTATCTCGAAAACCGCAATTTTAATTGCCTCTTTAAATCCACGAGATGCTTGCGCGTACTAAAAATTTTATTTGTCTCAACATCATGGATTTCTCACCAAATCTGTAATAATGGTGGAAACTAGACTTAATTATAAGATTTGAATTTCTAATTGACTTGAGGATTTAAAGGTTCAAGGTCATCAGCGCTTATTATGCTTAAACCAAAAACAGTATAAACCCTCTGAAAGAGACGCTTTAATATCTGAAACCTCTTTAAAGAAATATATGGTGCTTTTTTGTTTACATTACTCGCATAAATATACAAATTTCTTGATTTGTAATTTAATCTTTAATTACATAAATAGGCAACCGTATGTACTATGACTTAAAATGATATAATCTTATCACACGGCGTCAAAGACATCATTTAACGTAAAGAATTTATAAAAATCAGATTATATACTCATGGTACAACAAGAAATGTGCATTTATCTCATTGTTAATACCATTTTTATTTTAAACTAAAACTGAAAACATTATTTGGCAATTTTTAAAATTTCAAGTATTGGACCATGATGATGATTCAGTTGTATTGAAAATTTACCAATAATTTTCGAATAATTAAATGAAGTGATAATTGGTTTACATTTAAACGCAAAAACCAACACAAAACAAGGTTTGAATGATGAACAATTAGCTTGCATGATGACATCATATTAGGTGGCACACTTTAAATAATATATAGTGTTCAGAAATAATTTTATACCGAATTAGTGAACCGATGCTGTTCAAGATCTAAAGAGATATATTATGCATTAAACACGATATTTAAAAAAAATTGTTTGTTTTAATTAAAAAAGCATAATGGAATAGAAACTAAATACTGTTTATGTTTTTTACTAAATTGCTTAACTTATTCAAAATGATAAATTTAATGGAAAAAACGTAAAAACCCTTTTAATTAATTATCGCCGACTTATATACATCACACATTAGTCATAAAAAATATTTTGAATTATTCGATTTCTTTTATTTCCGTGTCGACTTAATGCGAAAACTTTAAAAATTTTCATTATATTTTTCCACTACATATTGTTGTAATATTATGAATTTAACTGTCGCTTAATATGGCCAAATAAAAACCATCAAGATTGTGGCATTGGCTAATGGCTTTAATAAGATCTCATTTTAGAGATAAGTTAGATGACTTTCAAGATAAGCATTGAATCCGTTTAAAGTTTAAACTCATTAATTTATTAAAAATAGGTCGTAAAGGTTGTAAAGGTATTAAGAAGTCCACGAAGTCTGAATGATATTTATTTTATTGTGTCCTTGAAGTTTTTAAGACACCGCCGAAGATCATAAAGCATTTGTTTACAACGAATGTTTTCAATTGGTTAATTTTAATAGCATACCTACAATTGACGTAGAAACGTACCTTAAATCCCTCATTTTTTAAATCATTTAATCACATCGATAATTGTTTTTATCAAAAAAAAAATTCACGTCATAAAAACGAAGTATGAATGTTAAAGATGTTAATTGTGTATTGAGAAGAACACAAAACATAAAAATGAATGTTGCTACAGTAAACAACCTTTTAGGTGGTCCAAACCGGAATGAATTTTTTTTTTTTTGAAAAGGCAAATCAACAGAAACAAGCATTTTTGATAAGACATAATAAAAACAAAAACTCGTCCTATCATTCCCGAAGTGATTAACTGTTAAACGACAATACATTCGGCGCAATATAATCGCTCTTTCGGTGTGGCGATCCGCGATCCGCCTATATATTAAAGCTTCGGGTGCAAAAATGGTTCAATTGCGCGGAAAAGTCTATCTGGCGGGTGCCGCGATGCTTGTGATTGTTTGCATATTGTTATATGCCGTGCTCGGCGGTTTTGATGTCGACGCATACAACGTTTATCGACCACATTCTGTTGTTGAGCCTCAACAACCAGTGGATCAGTATGACTATGAAGTTTACGCACCAGCGGATCCGGACAGTGTGCTGAAATTAGTGCATGTGGTATGAATGGTGTTTTTTGTTACATTTTTTTATAATTGAATTATTTTGTTGTAAGTGAAATGAGAAAAAGTGTGATAAAAATTGGTTCAAATTCAAAACGGGCACTTAATTCCCTAATTAATTATAAAATGTGGGAAGTGTGAAACAATGTTTAAAAAAAAGTGTTTAAAAACTGTATAATTAATGATTTAAGTGACAAACTATATATTGTAGTTAAAACATTTCCGAAAAAAAAAAATTTAATTCTTATTAAAAAATAAAATGTTGGTTAACCTTTTAAGTTTTAAATTTAAATTAATAAAGTTACAATAAACATTGACGTATTTTAATTACATATATCATTTATAAATAAAACAATAATACGGAATACCCCACATTATTTACTGACGTAAGATCAATATACTGTACACCTGACTTAACAGCTTCTGTGAAGGAAACAGTAAACGCTTTCCAGTTGGTTGCATAATTTTAAATATTCCGATGGATATTTTAACCTTGGGCCATGTTCATAAACTTTATATTAAAATCGCATTTAAAGTGCTAAAACTTATATAAAAATTCATTTTTGAGGAATCATTTTTTGGAATATGGTTTTTGATATATTACAGATTTAAAAAATTATTGTTTTTAAATTTAAAAAAAATTAATTTTAATAGAAATGGGCCATTAAAAAAGTCAATTTTTTAGGAAATCAATTTAAAAATTAATATCATTTTAATTATATCAAAATTCAAAAAAAGGCCGACTAACGGCCCTCAATAATTTATTGAAGATACCGAATTAAAAATTCATGGGACTTCAAAAGTGGCTTCACAAAAATGTTTATAAAATGGGCTAATTTTGATCAAAAAGTGAGTCTTATCTTTAAATAGAACCAATTTGATCAAAATCGGATAACTTATAGACTTCGTTTTACGTCTTGAAAAATCGTCTAATTTCACGATTCTGCAAGGAAGAGCCTTAAGTACGACTTAATAACCGCCTATTGTGTCTCAAAGCGACTGCGTTATTGATAATTTCTTGATAACTATCGGAGGAACCCAGCGTTGGCTCACATGTATATATCTACTTACTTGTTATGCTTTTCGTTCCATTTTAAGTTAAATTTATTTATAACAAGAAGGGTTATTAATACGTTTTGTGCTATTAAATAAATAAATTTAAACCTATAAATTCAATTAAAACAAATAATTAAGATAGCATATAAACAACTTGTGGCAGTTTTGAATTTGCATACAAAAAGTTAATTAACTTTAGGTAGCAGTTTTTCACCAAACCAGTTTTTTAAAGCAAAAAAAAATTCAGTCTTTTAAATTTAAAACGCGAAGTGGCAATTTGTTTTCGCTATAATAATTAATATAGATTAAGCTATGTATATAAAGGTAAAATTAAACTATAGCAGCTACTAGCTAGTAGAGAACGTAATGCTGTGTTGATATGTTTTTTCAATTATAAAAAATGTAATTAATTAAATGAAGCTGTTGTAATTAACTTATACTCGTGTTACTCATATTAAGTTCATATTTACAATGTAATGAGTGTTTAGTTTAATAAACTGATCTCATTAATAATCGTGTCTTGTGAACTTGAATGTTTCGAACTAAATTATTACTATTCATAACTCCTACAAGTACATAATTATAATTAAATTTAGTCTATGTATAATAAGTGGCTCGTTTTCGTGAAATGATCGACAAATGATAATTTGTTAAAGTTATTTCAAATATTTAACTTCATTAACATGAGCCTTTAAATAACAAAACTAATCGGACTATATATTAAATTATAAAATTAAGTGGCTTTATTATTTTCAAATCGTTGACAAATTGAGGTGAAATGTTATGCAAATAAGTAGTTGACAGTAACACAAAACAATTTTAAAATTTCCAAATATTAGCAATAAAGATAAGAGAAGCGTGCAGTCTTGCATGCCTTAAAGTCATGAATAATAATTGTTTATAATATTAGCATATTCATTCAATAAATTTGTGATAAGCTGGAAGTACATATTTTATTTTGTATAATAATAATATTATGTATAAACCCAGCTTTATATATAATAAAAATTCAAATTAAAACTAAATTTTTATGGACATCATCATAATCATCACCACCAACCTGAGACATACCACCCCAAATTAAAAACTGTGTGACATAAAAAAAAATTTAGTTTTGTTTATAAATTCAAGAATTAATTCATCTTTAAAATGGTAGCAATGTAAAATTTAAACTGCAAAGTCGACAAAGCATAAATGTCTCCCATTACTGTAGTCTGTACCAAATATTTGCCTAACAAATTAAGTAGAAAATGATTTGAAGTTAAGAAAGCTCACTGAATTAATTAATTATATTTTATTGAATGATTGAGTGACAATATCCGGTGTCGTCGGTCAATCATTGATTTTACAATACGTAATTGTCAAGCTTGACAGAATTTTACATGCAAATTTTTGCTAGCAAAACAAAATGTAAAAAATAATTCCTTTTCAATTCTCATTTATGTGTTTCTTTATTAATTGATAATAACCAATGTTAAATATCTAGTTTCTTCTTTGATTTAATTGGATAAACATTTTTCGTAAGAATTTAAGATTTTAATTGAATGAATCAAAAGTTTGAACTTACGGGAATATGACTAGTTTATTTTTGTTAATAAATATAATATATGCGTTGAATAAATTTACATCACATTAAAAATATTTACGTCAATTGATCTCTCGCGAATAGCTTCGCAGGAGTCGCGGAAAGATCCGTTGTTCACATGACGATAAAGACGCAATATAAATCTGACATGCAACTCATAACTGTCTGGCCACTGATACGCGTGATAATACTACATGAGTAAAGTCTACATACATCCACTCCATAATTAATAAAGAAAATTGTAATTATTATTTTGAACTCCTGAATGATTAATAATCCGCGTGGCGCTGACCTTACACATGAGCGTACTTATTCGTATTATTGCTGTGAATTATTGGATGTCTTTAAGTAGCTGTAATTCATAAATTATATTTGAATGAGTGTATTCTGTTATTCATAAATAATAATAATCATAAGTGAGACTGCGACGCCTTGCCTCGCTGTTTAGATTACGCCTCAAAATTAGAATATCATTTATGACTTGTTAGAGGTTGTTAGGTTACTAGACTAATTCTTGTTATTTTGGATTATTATTTTGCATCTTCAAACAATTTGGAAAAAAAAATTTGCCTTCACAGTACAAAAAAAAACTATTTAATTAAAATTTACCTGTAAAATTATTAATTTAATCTTTTCAGTTATTTCGTCATGGACCCCGAACACCAGCCGACACATATCCAACCGATCCTCACATAAACCAAACTTTTGCTCCTTTTGGATGGGGACATCTGACTAATGTAAGCTGTTACATTCATCAAAATATTTCTATTTATTCTAAGATTTTCATCTATTTAAATCCTGTCTGAATTTTGTCATTTTTTTACAGAATGGAAAAGAGACGCTTTTTGAAGCAGGAAAATGGCTTCGGAATAGATACGGAAAATTCTTGGGCAACACTTATTATCCAGATGTAGAAAAGTCAATTAATTTTACAACGACAAAAATGATAATGTTTATTGATTTAAGATACTTCACGCTCAATCCACTGGAGTAACACGAACCAAAATGTCGATGGCGTCTGTATTAGCTGGACTTTGGCCTCCAAAAAGAACACCCATGGAATGGAATAAACAATTAAATTGGCAGCCAATTCCAATTGACTATCAGCCGTTAGATGACGATGATGTACATAATTTGATTTAATGATTGATTAATGGACTACACAAACTATTATGTTTTTTAAAATTAGTTACTTTTGGTTCGTATCACCTGCCCCGGATATTATGAAGAATTGGCCAGGGTTTTCCAGAGACCGGAAATTCAAGCAACAATGGAAAAAAATGAAGATTTATTTAATGAATTGACAAACATTACAGGAATGTCGATAAGGACTCCAGATGACGTGCAATCACTATACAGCACACTAAAAGCTGAAGTATGTACACTCGATTATAACAGTAAAACATTTTCAAAAAACACTTTTTTTTTAAAGACCGAATTTGGGCTACGATTGCCGGAATGGACAAAAAATTACTACCCTCATCGACTATTGCCACTTACTGAGCTCAGTTTTATTTACAACGTCTACAATGACGAGCTGAAAATGATTAAGGGTGGACCTTTTGTTAAAAAGATGCTGGGTGAATGGGACGCCAAAGCCGCTGATACAATAACTCCGAAATCTCGCAAAATGTTCATGTATTGCGGACACGACGCAACCATATCGAACGTGTTGTCTGCCCTCAACGTGTGGGATCAACAAGTGCCCAATTATGGTATTATGGGTATCTTTGAGCTGTATCAAAATACCAAAACACTCGACTACGGTGTGCAAATGTACTTGCGTAATACAACTAAGCACGAAGCCTATCCGTTGACGATTCCTGGTTGTGATCGTTATTGTCCGTTGGATAAGTTCAGAAAGCTAACTGAAAACGTGGCTTCCGTTAATTTGCATACAGAATGCGTTCCGGATGATATTACATTTACAGAACCACCAATAGGTGGACCTTGACGCCATTGTGATATTAAATACTATTACTAAATTAAGACATAAAATAAACAATGCACTTATTTAACATACATCGCCTCTTTTTTATTTTTCATCATTATTGTAATCATCACATGTTTCAAATGTTTTCGACGCAGATGATGGCGTCGTTCGTGGTCCAAAGTTCATAAGTTCGGCAGATTCCTTCATTTTTAGCCTCTTAATTTGCCTCTTTGTTAGCGGCTTTTTAATTGCTGGCTGACTTAAAAAGATAAAAAAAAAAATGTAAAATTAATTTTCTAGGTAACAAAACCTTCTTTGTTTGTTTTAATATAAAGGCGATAAAAAATACAAGAATAATGCAATGCTAAAAATATTAAATCGTTTTTAGTGCCTTAAGTATTTAAATAAATCAAGGAAACACTTCTTTTTAACTTTTAAAATAAAGTGAATGAATGGACTTCACACATGAAAAGTATTTGGTGGCCTAATTAAGTAGTGTGTACTTGGTACTGAAAACGACTTACATGCTATCTACATTTTCGGACACTTCTTCGCGTTTTCTTTTCTCCGCAACTTTTGGCAAAGTTACCTAAATTGTATGTATCATACCAGATAAAACAACATAAAAAGAAGATATAATTTCGTTTTCAATTAATGTATAAGTATTTTAAATCTAATTGCATCATTGATACTTCACCTTGTTTTTTCCAGATTTGTAGTCCTCAAAAGTTAAAATTCTAAAATTTTCCGTAGACTTTATAAACTGCATAACCTTTCTCCACTGATCCCTTCTGTACAGTCCGACCAGTGCACTTGTAGGATCTACCCAAAATACATGAATGTTACCAAAACGATTAAATTTTTCTTGGATATCTGATAGTTTCCAGTCCTCAGGAAAACTTAAATGAAATACATAATTCCTGGGAGTGCTTGCTATTAAAAAACAAATTCTAAATTTTAGAAAAGTCCCAAAGACTTAAAAAAAATTAAAATTCAATACTTACGATCTTTCTGTGCCAAATTTAAATGAGCTACATCCACAAGTCGCATCATGTGCACACGATTGAAATGCATTTTTAATACATTCGACTGGTTGCTCACATGCGATGGCTGAATTTTCATAAAACCAGTCAAGCCTAAAAGAACTACACCAGTCATAAAGGAATCAAATCCAGCTTCGTGATTTTTATCTGCATTTAGCAGGTATTCATGTTCGGCTGACTCGGGAACTGTGACAAGTCCAAATTTAAGATATTTTGTAATAACTTGTATAGTTTAAAATTACCTATTTTAGGAATTGCGAATGGATCCTTTTGAACTAATTCAAACAATTGTTTCAAAACAGTACTTTTTATCAATGGCTTAACGTTTTCTAAACCAGCTAAATATTTAGTGTCTAAGATACTGAAATAAATATTTTAATTAATTTCTCAATTATACCGTCCGGTTAAATGTAACTTACTATGGGAAAATTCTATTGGCAAATACTTTGAACTCATCTGCATCTGTAGAAAATTCTCCAAAAAATTGCCTCAAGATATAAACCAAATCCATTAACATGTTATGACCAACAATGAGTTTTTTCTAAAATTATAAAACAATAATTGGTCACATAAATGTTAGTCGAACAATTAAATAAAATGAATGTACCGATTCCGATAAAATTTTCATAAGCATTAAAACACCTATATTGTCTTCCATCTGCTCCAAATCCTTTTTTTGCTTTTCCAATTCAATGGCCAATATTTGTTCTGGTGTTCTTTTCCGTTGTATAACAATAAGTCGGGAACCGTCCTGTTCTATTTTGGTATCAACCGAGATTGTATCGTCAAATTCAGATTGAAGCATTTGATAAACCAATTTGCGTTGGAATGGAGTACATCCGTCAATGACCTTACTAGTGTCCTGTGACTTCAGAAATTTCTCAACAATTTCCTTCACCATTTGGATTGCGCTCATTTCACCTTCTGGAACGGGAATATTGTGTGATGTGTGATCTTTTGTCTCTTCTGCTTTCTGTTTTTGTTTAATTCGAAAAGCTTTTCGCATTTCAATTTCTTCTTGCACGGTGCAATACGACAGTCCGTCAGAGAATAATTTATTAAAATCGAAACCAATTGATGACAAAAAGGATAAGCTTTCGCCTTGTGAGACAAATGTTTGCGATCTCAGTCTGGGATATAAGTAAAAGTTAAAACTTCGATACTTCATGGTTTTTGCGTCGATTGGGTCTTGCTGAAATGTGGTTAAACCCAACTGTACGACAATAAATTCTGAAGTTTTTTCGGTCAATTTTTCGTAAGCTTCGCTGGGTGTGTCGTATGGCGATATTTGGGCATCCATTGCTAAGCCTGTAAATTCGCAATCCAATGAAATAAAATTTGCGGCATTGATTGCTTCTTTTAGTTTGGGAAGCTCACTGCGAAAATCTACAAAATTAATTTGGAGGTTACAAAAATTAATATCATTATTTTTTAATTTTATCAACATGTACATACTTTTTCGTGTTATTTCCATGATATAATAAGTGAAATTAAAAATAAATATGTTGTAATATTGCAGATCTAAAAACACGGAACAAAATTCCTTAAAAACGCGCTCAGAAGAATTAAAAAATTATTGTTAAACAGTAAAATTGTAATTTGTTTTGCAATTTATATGTACGAATTGCGATGCAGCATATATATATATGTACAGTTGTCAGTTGTTAGTGATATATCAATATACACAGGGTATATTTTTCATAACTTAAATTAAATTTAGGCATGGTACGTATGCGGCAATGAGAATAAAATTGTTATATATATTATATTAGTTGTAAATTGTATATGCAAACTGTCGAGGTCTATTTGGTGGGAGAAACAAATTTCATAAGCAGCCATGCATTTCAGTGTCGAAATAATTACTATATATGTATCCGATACAAGTATTGAGCGTTAATTAAATAAAGTACTTTTATACTTTTATATAAATTAAATATTCGTCTTTTTATTTCGGACATCCTGTGTAAATAGAAGATAGAATTCTAATATGCGGTTATATATATAAATTAATATATATGTACCTTATAAATAAATGGTTTATACATTTTAATTTAGTCAAACGTCAACCGCGCATATTGATCATAACTGTTCAGATATATATTTGATGTTGCACAATCAGATATTTTGGCCAAACAAAATAAATTACGTTTAATAAAATATTTTTTTATTTAAGACTAATAATTGACCTCTGTACAATAGTATGAAAATTCCCCTGTTTGTTAAATCCTTACTAGTCGGGGTTCCCGTTGGTGTCACATTTCTAGACTGTGTCGGTTACATAGCAAGAGTCGAGGGTGAGTACTAACACTTACCCCACAAAAATTGCGCTTGAAAGCTCGTTTGTTAAATATATATCAAAATGACTTTTAGGTATTTCAATGCAGCCCGCTCTTAATCCAGATTCCTCAATCACCGATTATGTGTTCTTGTCACGATGGGCCATCCGAAATTTGACAGTGGAACGCGGTGACATTGTATCACTCACATCACCTAAAGATCCTGAACAAAAGATCATCAAACGAATAGTTGGACTACAGGGCGATGTCGTCTCCACACTTGGCTATAAGAAACCATTTGTAAGAGTACCAGATGGACACTGTTGGGTGGAAGGAGATCATACAGGCAATTCATTGGATAGTAACTCATTTGGACCGGTGTCTTTGGGATTGATGACAGCACGGGCCACTTACATTGTTTGGCCACCAGCACGGTGGCAGTATCTGCAATCTTCACTGCCAAAACAACGACAACCAATCTCATTTGGAAAATCTATAAATCATTAAACGATGAAGTTTGGATTGTTGATGATGGTTGCAAGTTTCTTTTGATAGACTGTGTGTACAATTTTGTTTTGATATTTCATTTAATGAAACGAATATTTTATATTTTACTTATTCATTTATTCATAATCATAAAAGATGCCTGTAAATTTTAAGAAAATTCTTCAAACCATATATATAGATAATTTAGATAATTCCTTTCTTGAAAGGAAAAATAATATTATTTGTTACAACAAAAAGATCCAATCTGTTTTTATCAACTTTGTCGAAAACCAAACAATTCAACCATTTTTATAGTGTGGTTAATTGAAACTCCCTTTCTAATCACTTTGTATTGTCCAGGTACTGACAAATCAATAACCGTTGAAGCCGCACGTTGTTCTTCCGTAATTCCCAGCTGACCACCATCAAAAACAGCTCCCAATTTAGACCACAACTCGTGAAATTCTTCAACATTCAAACTACTTGGTTGACTACTTTTATTAGCGCTAGTCAATGCAATGGGGGCCGCAAATTTCCGTGATAAATCTCTAATGAAATCAAAGTCTGGAATACGAATGCCAATCTTTGTTACATCAGGATTCAGATGGGGATTATCTAAATATTTGGATTTTTCTAAAACAATTGTGACCGCACCCGGTAATAGACTCTGCAGCAATGCATCAGGAATATGATCGGCTAAACCCCAGTGTTTTAAGTCAGTGAAATCAGCAACACAAATTGCAACTGGTTTTCGTTCTTCGCGTCCCTTAATAGCGTACAAATGCTGTATGGCCGCTGGATCATTTGCGTTACATCCTAAACCATACACAGTGTCTGTCGGAAGTGCTATTACTTTGCCGGCTTCAAGAAAATAGGAAGCTTGCGCAATTGCATTCACGTTTGATGTACTGATAAAGAGTTGTCTGTCTGCATCAATGGCATTTAATTTACCCACCATGTTTTCCTTCACTGTTCTGCTGTAGGTAGCAGAAAGAATTTGTTGATTCATTTTATAAAATGCACTTTTCATACGCACACACAAAAATCCAGCCATTTATTTTGCAGGTTATGTCGTTTAAGTTTTTTTTTAAAGTTTCACTTTAAATTTAAATATATGTTTTTAGATATGCCGACAAAACTTTTTTAAAAGAATTGCACTGAAATCTAGTCTCTCCAATTGTGGCCACACAGGGGATTGCAGCATTTGTAGAATGTAGTCATGGGTTCGTCAGCTGAGCGAATTTGCATCTGCATGAAATAAGCTTGTTTGTGGCCACATGTGGGACAAACAGCGTCTGTAGAATCTACGTTCTCCCAAGCAGCGGCTCCACCCATAACATGATCTACTTCCTGTTGAAACAATTACAAGTTTTTATCGTTAATCACATGGATTATTGCGTCAGAAATAATTGACTAACCTTTAATTTGGGATATGTACGATTTGTGATTTTGCCCTCAATGTCAGCGATGTAGGGACAGGTGTTGCACGAATAACGAAGACAAGTCTCGCCCTCAATTACAACCAGTAAATTACTGCAGTTCGGACAAAATACAAGCATAATTAATTATCTTTTAAATATTTGTTGAATTTTAATTATTTTACGTTTCAACACGTTGCTGTGCGTATTTGTTTAGAAAAATAGATTTATGTGTCAAATCTATTTATGGGATATATATTTATATGTATATATTCATCATCATATATATAAAAAATAGAATTTGAAATTTGAAAGATACATCTATATATTTTGTATAATCTTTTCCTCTACACACAATTTTTAAAATGGCAACAATGGACTCAACACCAACCAATCAGACGTAGCCAACACAATCGCGCCGGCAAGCATTCGACAGTCGACAACTCAAGAAAATTCTACGGAGAAGCCACGTATCTTTCCAACAGTCATCTCCCTTAGTTGTGCATTTAATTTCGGTTGTGTAATTGGCCGATATTAATTAATCACTTTTAGTTTTAATTGAAATTTAATAATAATGGCCAAATTTCAATTGCTGGCCGTAATGGCATTTATCGCTGGATGTGTTTACGCTGGCGAGCAAGACGTTTTAGATTTGGTAGACGATGACTTTGCAGCAAGAGTCGCTGAAACAGACACCACCCTTGTCATGTTTTATGCTCCATGGTGAGATTTCAAATAAATAATTGCAAAAATACATTTATCCAACGATTAGTGCTATCTCATCACAAAAAAATGTTGAATATGGTTCTTATCTAACATTTTTCTTATCATTAAGGTGTGGGCATTGTAAACGTCTAAAACCAGAATATGCTAAAGCCGCTGAAATGTTGCGTGGAGATGATCCACCAATTGCCCTAGCCAAGGTAAATCCTCGTTAACCACCTAAAAAAAGAAAAATTATTTTAACAACTTTTAAAACATTAGGTCGACTGCACTGAGGGTGGCAAAGATACTTGCAACAAGTTCTCAGTGAGTGGTTATCCAACCATAAAGATATTCAAGGGTGGTGAGGTATCACAAGACTACAGTGGGCCACGTGAAGCTGGTAAGCAAATATTTATTTTTTTTATATTAACAGCGCAACTGTTCAAACAATTTAAATTGAACATGTGATAACAAAATTTGTAACCCTTTTTATTTGCACAGCTGGTATTGTTAAGTACATGCGCGCTCAAGTGGGACCAGCTTCGCGTGATTTGCTGACACTTAAAGATTTCGAGAGCTTCTTGGCAGTCCAGGAGACTTCAGTTGTTGGTTTCTTCGAAAAGGAGTCTGAATTAAAGGGTACATTCTTAAAATATGCCGATAAAATGAGGGAGAAGTTGCGTTTTGGTCATTCTACTGCTGCTGATGTTCTCAAGAAACAAGGAGAAACGTAAATTGCAATTTTTTTTATCTTGTGTTTTTTATTAATTAAAATTTTCCTTTGTTTAGTGATGCTATCATCTTGATCCGCGCTTCACAATTCAGCAATAAATTTGAGCCAAGCACCTTGAAATTCGAAGGCAAAACAAAAGACGATCTCGCACAATTTGTCAAGGAAAATTTCAATGGCCTTGTTGGTCTTCGTACGCGCGAAAATGCTGTGGAATTTAAGAATCCATTGATAGTTGCCTACTACGCCGTTGACTATGCAAAGAACACCAAAGGCACAAACTACTGGCGTAACCGTATTTTGAAGGTTGCCAAGGAGTTTGCCGGTAAATTTTCTTTTGCCATTTCCGCTAAAGATGACTTCCAGCATGAAATCAACGAATACGGTTACGATTATACTGGTGAGAAGCCTTTGATTTTGGCGCGTGACCATCAAAACCAAAAGTTCATTCTTAAGGATGAGTTCTCCGTGGAGAATTTGCAAGCATTCGTTTCCGACTTGGAGGAAGGTAACTTGGAACCGTACGTCAAATCGGAAAATATCCCGGAAAACAATGATGGACCAGTGACTGTTGCTGTTGGCAAAAATTTCGATGAGGTTGTCACTAATAACGGCAAGGACACTTTAATTGAATTCTATGCTCCATGGTGTGGTCACTGCAAGAAATTGACTCCAATCTTCGATGAGCTAGGTGAGAAATTGAAGGATGAAGATGTTGCAATTGTGAAGATTGATGCCACCGCCAATGATGTGCCACCAATGTTTGATGTTAAGGGATTCCCGACATTGTTCTGGTTGCCAAAGGACTCCCATGATAAACCAGTGCGTTATGATGGTGGTCGCGAACTCGATGACTTTGTCAAATACATTGCCAAGACAGCAAGCAGCGAGTTGAAAAACTTTGATCGCAGCGGCAAGCCCAAGAAGACAGAGTTGTAGGTTAACAAATAAATAGATATAACTAATTAAGATCTTTTTACGAGCTGTCAGATAAAGATGTCTATTGGGCATCCTCAACTGATTGTATTGTTCCATTTGTGAATGTAAACGCAAACATTTCAACAACTAATTGAATCTGAATTAATTTTTTTGTTTTGCCGTTTTTTTGTTCGTTGGATTGAGCAAGTGTTGTGCTAATTTTAATTACATCTACATAAATATTTACATACTTTTGATTATCAAACATTTTTTATAATTCATTTGATGAAATAATTCGCCAATAAACAGTTTGTTTCCACAAATAAAGAAAAATCGATTTTTTGAGAAAGATCGTGGTTCTTAAGTTTTCTTAGGAAGCCTCCACAAATTATTTGCTTAGACCTTAGAAAAAGGGCATATTATTAAATTGATAACAAGTCTGAACTGCTGTATATCTTTTGTATCATCAAAATCTCAGAAATAAACGTGACTAGTGGTTATTTTGTTGTATTTATTAATTAAAAAGTTGATTGAGATTAACGGCATATATTATTCAAATTAAGGGACGTTGGCCATCACTCATGCCTCATACTGGTTGCACGAAATAATTGTGCAGGCACTCATCTTTGAATCTAGTGAGATGTTCTCGATTTTAGAGAACATTCCAATTTATTTTGTAATTTAAACATATAATTTTGTAATTTTTAAGAGTGGATTAAGAATATTTAAATATTTTAAAATCTGTAATCTAATCTTTCATTTAAATTTTATATATCGGTGACGGTCACCCTCTATTTAATTGCCACATATTATTCTCAAAGTTCAAACACAAACTTAATTCATATATACATAAATATGTTTGCCCTTATAAGTTATATACATATTACCGCGCACTCACATTTTTGCAAAACAATTTTCACCTGTGTTATAACAATTTTACCGTATACGCTCTGAGGTCATAAACTCATCGTGTGATTTGTGTCTGTTTATTAAACAAAAATTAAACAGTTACTGTGAGTGATACAAAGTGATTTAAAAAAAAAAAATTTAAAACATTGAAACATAGAAATGTCTACTGCAGTTTTATATCCGCATTTTTATAATTACAAAAACCACAGAGATGAAAATATAATTTCTCCACTTCAAATAATTGGTTGTTTCTGCCTTGACCGGGAGCGTAACTTCATGTCGAACCGCTCTAACCTCAAATACGTAAAAATTCCTAAAAATGAGGAATTAGATGTTAACCCGTTAGATTTGAATAAAGGCTATGAAATAGTCCAAAAAAAGCCAGCATCCGCTTCGAATGAAAAATTGGTTCACCCTCTGCGATACATTCTGGAAAATGTTTCCACATTCAAACCTGAATCTGAAGAATCTACTAGAGTTCCAGATGTTGATTTTGTGTGCTTTCGTGGACTTTTGAGTGTTCTTATGAATGCACCTTATGAAAAAAAGAATGATTGGTCAATTTTGGCCACAAAATATAAGGGAATTATTTATTTGTGTGAACGATTAACTGAAAAACAAGAACGGGAAAAAACAAATCGTACTGAAGAATGCAAAAAGATCCATTCGTACGGATTCAAATTTGAGCAATACATGATGACTGGTAGGATTTAATTTGAATCTCATATTATTATGGCTGTTGAATAAATGAAGAAATTTTTAGATAATCCCGACCAGAAACCAAACACTGACGTGCCAGTTATTGAGTCTGAAGAGTTTTGCTTGGCACTTCAACGAAGCATTGGGGATCATAAAATGTTATTTTTTGCAGAAATGGATGGCATTCTATCCGATAAAAAATTAAACCTGGAAACAGCGGATTTGCAAAAACTAAATTATGTAGAACTTAAATCAAAGTTAGAAGCATCTGAACCCTGGCATCATGATTTATTTATACGCCACGTATCACGGCGTTGGTGGTGTCAATGCTATTTAGTCAATGTAAGCAAATTGTTTGTTGGCACCAGAACACAAGCAGGAAAGGTTCGAAAGATTGAAGAACATGATGTCAATCGATTGAAACATATGGAAAATGTAATGATTTTATGATTGAACAAAACATTTTGGAATTTATTAAAATATGTATTTTAAATTTCTAGTTCATATGGAACAAAGCAACATGCATGGCATTTGTAAGGGATGTTTTGGATTTTTTAGCCTGTAGTATGAAAACAATTGATTGTCCCGATACTGTTTTCCAACTTGATTTTGATCCACAAGAAAGTCGGCGATATGACACAAATTCTTCTGTTAAATTGAGCAAGGCGATTGGTAAAAATTCTTTAAGTTTTTTACCGGATTGGTATATTCAAGGATTAAAGAAAAAATCAGTGTAAACTGTAATCTTTATTTATTATATTTTATCCTTTTGAAAACAATACCTCAAGTTTTTACAGTTTTTTAAAGATACAACTGCGAACCGCATCTTAATAATTGTTATAAACTATAATAAAGAAATATAAATAAATAATTTGTTTTTTTTAATTCTAAATTTTTTTTGCATAAAATATTTGAGGACGAAAGGCATAGTGCTAATTACTAAAATCATCAATTAAAATATAGAAACCACAAATACCATCCCGTGACTCGTGACTCTCATTTATTATTGCTTTGAATCCTCAAATAATAATTTAAAATTTGTCTCAAGGTTCTGGTTAATCCTCATTTTTGAAAATTTAAATAAAAATCACGGACGCACTCCACACCCTGTACATTAATATTGTATATATATATATAATATGTGATGGTGAATTTTTTTAGTACAACCATTTTTAAAAAAATTTAAAAAGAAAAGTGTACTAAATTACTATGAGTTATTGACATTTGGGTTTTGGAAAAAATAAAAATGAAAATTGAAATACCACAGGCGCTGAGCGCATACAAAATAGAACTGTGAATCAATTTTTAATATTTTTAAATAATGGTTTGAAGTTAATATAAGAAAGTGCTTTTTATTATCAGAAATTATTGTAATCTAACGAATTGGATAATACAGAATTCTACGATATGGCGCCACATCCACTCCCGTTGGAGGGTCTACAAACTCAAGTGACCCCCTACATTCAACAGGGACAAGAGAACGCACGTGGCGGTTCCATATCTTTGGCAATGCTTATTGACTTCATCGTACAACGCACCTATCAGGAGCTCACCGTTTTGGCTGAATTGTAATAAAGAAATTTCCATACCAAACAACCAACATAACCTCACTTTTTGCTTCTAGGCTTCCACGTAAAACTGATATGGACCGTAAAATCGAGATATATAATTTTTCTGCACGCACCCGACAATTGTTTATACGACTTCTGGCACTGGTTAAGTGGGCGAATTCAGCTTCAAAAGTGGACAAATCAGCTGTAATTTTTTAAAGCAACAAATTTTAATAATTGTCTTATTTTAATTATTGTTTTGTTTATATTTTATACAGCATATAATGAGTTTTCTGGACAAGCAATCGATGCTTTTCGTTGATACGGCAGACATGTTGGCACGTATGGCTCGTGAGACACTTGTACATGCCCGTTTGCCCAATTTCCACATTCCTGCTGCCGTGGAGATTCTTACAACCGGTACATACAGTCGATTACCAGCATGTATACGCGAGAAGATTGTGCCACCTGATCCTATTACACCAGCAGAAAAGCGTCAAACACTGGCACGTCTCAATCAAGTAATACAACACCGTTTGGTTACGGGTAATCTTCTACCACAAATGAGAAAGTTCAAGATAGAGCAGGGACGTGTCACATTTCATGTTGAACATGAGTTTGAAGTGTCGCTGACGGTGATGGGAGATGGCCCAACCGTTCCGTGGCGTTTGCTTGATATCAACATTTTGGTGGAGGACATGGAGACAGGTGATGGTAAGGCACTTGTACATACCCTGCAGGTGAATTATATCCATCAGTTGATACAGGCGCGTATTGTCGAAAATCGCAATGCTCTCTCTGAGGTCTATCAGTGCTTGCATTTCTTTTGTCAGAGTTTGCAATTGGAAGTCTTGTACACGCAGACATTGCGATTGATTATGGATCGTTTAGATGACAATATTCACGTGGATGAGTATGTGCCTGGTTGTAAGTTGACCGTGGCCTATTGGCGTGAGTTAACCACCAAAGATCCAAAATCTGAGTTGGGTTATCGTTTGACAGTGCAAGCTGATCCCAATGACAGTGCCAGACCATTGGCTGTGTTTCATGTACCCTCAATCGGTACGAAAGAGTCAACTGAAGTGGCCGACACTGCAATTCGCAGTGACTTGTTATCAATGGAGCGTCTACTTGTGCACACGGTTTACATAAGATCGCTGGCACGGCTCGGTGATATTAAAGTGGAATTTCAGACATTCCTGAAAGATGTTGATTACCTTCTAAAAGGAATACCAGCAATATTAACAATTCCTGTTTTGAATCCATGCTTGCGAGCAGAACAGGTGCACATAACAGTTGACACGCATACAGGAATGCTACGCTGTCATGTGCCTAAACATTTGGACTGTCCCGTCTCTCCAGACTTACAAAACGCATTAAATGGTGACCATACAAAATTGGCGCACTTAATCAGTGAGTTGCGCTATTGGATAACACAACGTCGTTGCGAAAAAACGCTTCAACATTTGCCAGCAACGCCCTATGAAAAAATGGCATTGGTTCACTCAGCCGAATTTCCACTCACATCAGTCAGCCGACATCGTATATTCGTGAAGTTACATCAACATGAAAACGTTATACTTGTGGTGGATTTCCAAGAGCGCTCATCTTGTGCGAACGAGATGGAGTACACATTTAATTTAGCGTTTATTAGACACTCTGCAAATGATGACTCATTGGGACCGTGCACCAACGATGAATCCAGTGAGCCACCTGATGTGCCAAAAATGTTCATGAAAGTACAAAGTGTCATTCAGTTTGATACGTTTGTTGCGACTCATGGCCCCGGCACTTATGTGGATGAGTTTAATGGTGCTGGTAGTAAGCGAAAATCAAATGATGCAGCCACTAGTTCGGCTGCTAAACAGAATAAAACTGTCTATCCGGCTTATTTTATACCAGAACTAGCACATGTTGTAGCGATGTGTGACGAAAAACTTAATTTTATTGCATTAGCTCAAGAACTCACTAACAGAAAGATCCCTCATGCTGGACTCCAAGTCGAGGCTCAGGCTACGTCATTGGTTTTAAAATTGTTGTTGCTGCCACAACCGAGTGACAACCAATTAATTGAGAAACATGTGTGGAATGCACTGCAAAAGCGTCTGCTGTCTGTTGCAATCCGTGCCCAAATAAATAAGACAAATCACACAAAAATGTGGATTGTAGAATTAGTTTTCTTTGGAACTCCTTTACCGAGCGCACACAATCGCGAGCAGGGTAAACGTCGCACTGTGTACTTTCAATATGAACAAGTATCGGATCAGTCGGCCAAAGTGGTTGATAAGCTGTTGAATGATTGGTCCAAGATTGTGCATTTGTACAGGTTAGTGCATGACTTTTCAGAGCTGTACAAAGCTGAAAGTTATAACTTGCACAATCTGGTCACCATTAAGTCGTATACCTACACATCATTGCTGTTGAGTTATGGTCCTAGCAAGGAGGTAACCGCCAACATAACCTGGTGCACAGACGCACAGGAATTTCGCATGATATTCACAGGCGGCTTCTCTGCCATCAATGCCCACTCAATAATGCGTGAACAACTGCAATCGCATTTGAATAGACATCACAGTTTGGTACAAATCGTGCACATTCTTCATGAAACTTATGAACCGCTTAGTTTCATTGCCAAACTTCCAATTGTCCCATTGCTCGGTGTCACCAAGACTTTATTGCCGGTACTCTCGTTTTGTGTATTGCCGCAATCCCCAACGCTCCTTCGCATCGCCTATTTATCTACGTACTGCTTAGAGATTAGATTGCGAGGTGGTGGTCTTGTTTCTATACGCGATGGTGCATACAACCGTTTTGATCGCAGTAACGTCGTTGAAGAGTTTACGCCAACTCAAGGTCTTAAAGGTTTCCTGTCAAAGTATGTCGACGAATCAGCTGTCTATCGCAGACGCTCACAGTCTGAAGATGACAATCCTCCCTCACCAATTGCAATGGATGATCCCCAAGGTGGTCCTGGTTCCGTCGGTGGCGGTGGTTCATCACCATTTTTACGTGCTCCACAAAGTCCAAGAGATGGTGGCTTACGATTTGCACCACCCATCACCCCACCATCAGTGTCGAATCCTCATACACCGGCCAGTCCAGCACATCCTATGACAGGACATCCTAATTTTTCAATGCAATCTCCACCGGCTCCACATATGCCGCATCCTTCACCTAGTGGTGCTGGTCTTATGCCATCGTCACCATTGAATCCGCCACAACAACAACCCAGTCCGATAGCACACTCTCCGGGCCCAAACAATTTACCTTATGCTATGCAAAATCATACTGATGGCAGCCCATTTGCTGCGTTATCGCCAGCTGCAGCTGCTTCTAATTGGCCAGGGTCACCCAGCATGCCGAGACCTTCACCAAGGCCTGGACAGAGTCCAGATCATAAGCCATCAAGTACTATTTGCGATTATAATTAAATTTTGCTTTATTTATTTATAATAATTGTTTTAGCATCAGCACCTTTCTTATCGTCAAGAGTTCTTCCTGCACGCTCCTGGGCTGGTGCTGTTCCTACCCTACTTACACACGAGGCTTTAGATACGCTTTGTCGTGCCAGTGCGCATCCACAAAAGGAAATACCTGGACCAGAATTGAGCCCACTTGAAAGATTTTTGGGCTGTGTTTATATGCGACGTTTTCTGCAGCGGTCTATAGCACAGGAAGATTTTGTAAGATTTGTTTGTACTTTTGTTATTATTTCAAAATATAATTTTTTTTTTGTTTCATTTAGATGATTCCAATCAGCAATGAACCAGGAATGGTTGTTTTTAAAATCGATGGGCTACAGTGTCAAGTGTTTACAAATCCACAACACATGCAATCGCTGCACATAAAAATTAATCAATTACCACATGTGCCGACACCAGACAATAAACAACCCTATCAATGGTCAACTGAAGATTTGCAAATCCTCGAACAATTCTTTGAGTTGCGCGTCGCTACAGCACCGTTTCGTCCAAATGCTCTCTCCAGTTTTGGCCGCATGCTTAATTGTCCACCCCAAGTATTGAAAGACTTTATCCAAATAATACGCTTGGAATTTATGCCAGAGCTACTGCCCGGCATTAAGTGGCACATTCAATTTTGTATGCGTGTGCCACCATCGGCTGCGCCAATTGTCCCCATCGGCAGTCCATCCGTACACATTTGCAAATTTAAATTTTTATTCTTTGTGCAATTCACCCGGATACCGTATGGTGGAGCCACCACACCCGGCGGCATGGACTGGAAGGAAACACCCTCAATGGTGTTGCCTGTTATTTATGATGTTGCCACAAATCTCACACAGCTGGCTGAAAAACGAGAACCAGTACAATCGATGGTGACAAATGCGGTTAGCCTGCAATTGCGTCGATACGCCGAGTTCTCAGCGCTTCAAGGTGAATGCTCACTCTATCCAGCTATTCGTGATCTTATGCAAAATTTAACGTTGCCAAATGAGCCGCCACAACCTCCTCCCGCAATGGCTGGACAAATAATACCGTCCCCAGTAGGTTCAAGCCCAGGACCAATGTCACATTCGCCACAACAGCCACCGCCCCAACAACAGCAGCAGCCACAGCCACCGGGACCATCGCAACAGCAACCACAGTATCCAATGGGACCAAATCAAAATTAGAGGTTGTGTCCGGCAATTTCAAAAGTACACCGACATCGTATATATTTAAACTTTTGTGTTATAATCAACAAAGTATTTTACTCAACTATTTAATCAAAAATAAACTATATTTAATGAATTTTTTAAAGTTTTCTGTTGAATAAATCAATTCTCTCCCAAGCGGACATTTCCATTTATAATTAATTTTAATTAATTGAAGTATTTATAATTACCATAATTTTAAGTCGGGATAAATTATTTTTAGTTGGTCAGTAATCGCTTGTAATCGGTGATAAAATATAAAACTAAATCGCAAGACGCATACCGAAAAATGTTACATTTATTATCGATAAAAGATAAGACTCATAAATTTAAAACTTTAAAAAAAAAAAAATAGATAAAAGAATTAAGGCCGCTGTAGCATGTAGGTAAATGTAATTTAATTTTCCTTGATCTTTCTCCAATCATTATGAAATTGTTATTTTTGATTCAATGTGTTACTATGTATATGTTATTCAGCTACTAAGGAACTAATATGCGCAAGTGAACCGGCAAAATACAATTTGACAAAATATAGAATCGAAATTCAGATCATCAAGGTCATTCATAAAATACATATTTCCTTTTATTGTTGATAATTGAAAAACGTAAATTACACCACGGCAGGAAAAAGAGATTTACAAACAGGGTTCTTAAAATAACTTTTCTTCAAATAAAATTTGAAACAAATTAGAGTTCAACGAGTTTTATCATTGTCAGAAAGTTTTTTAAATTGAAATGGCTATTACCCAGTACTTCCGTATTCAAATGTATTTTATTTTGCAATTTTATAAAGGCCTCTATATGTCATCTATAAGAATTTCTTAGTTAAATTCGAGACTCCGAATTAATACTTTTTTCTACTGATAATTTAATTGGAGGATAAAAAGTCTCATGAGTCATGGCACGAAAATGCAAAATCACTCTGTTAATTTAATCAGAAACGCATACTTATGCACAGGAAAACATGTAAATCAAACATTAAAACGACATAAATACGTTATTGTTTACAATATTATTATTACATGAACTTTATTTAACCAACTACATACATACATACATACATATGATTCTTATCATTATATGGTTCGCGTTAGTATTAATATACTATTATTAATTGTAATAAAGTAATAATTACTATCGAATTGGATTTAGGTTCGGGTGTACCGTTATGATTTTTCAATTAATGTATAAAACAGATACGCTGCTTCTACAATACCTAGTGGTATACAAAATATTTACACAGTACAAATATAACTTACAATTTTATTTGTACTTTTTCATACTTACTTACACTTTTATTTAAAATTAGAAGTGATTATAATCATCGTACGCGGATCATTCCGCTTTATTCGAATTAATCACAAACGTCGTTAATTGCTGTATGTATGCAAATGTGATAATGTGCAAGCTTTATAAAATTGAGTTCTGTTAAAAATGTTTTCACAAATGTAAAATGACATAATTATGATTTATATGAATTATTTAACTTCCATCTCTTGAAAAAACTTGATGCTGAAATGTAATTTAATTATGGCGCTTCAGAGTGCAATTATTTATTAATTACTTATTGTTAAGTGGGTATTTTAGGTATACATAAAAAAACATATTTTTCTGCAGCTTTACAATTCTTGCATTATACAAATGTAGGTCTATGGACTATGATACAAATCATAAAGCACACGTATAATTGTGTAATGCAAAGACGCGCAAAAACCACACATGTCTAACAAATTTTTAAACATGTTTTTACTTGTTCAGTATAGACGCAATTCCTCAATCCTCGTTCGGCGTTCCAGCAACAGCTAACAAGTAACAAGCATGAATTGCAACTATATGTATAGCAAGTCATCCACACCATAATGAACACTGGACTGTATTGAGTGTACACATAAGTAAATTTAATCTTGCAGTACATACTACATATAGAATGTTCGCGTGATCGCGGCAAATTCATTCAAAAAATTAGTTCTAGATGTTTTGCAGATGTGCGCGTTTTATATACGAGTAACAAAAATTGAAAGTGAAAATTCAGTACTCATATCATTTGAATTTTAATTCATTTTAAACAATTTCTTGTTCCCCAGTCGGCAGTCCCTACACTCCGCAGTATTGTGTTGACTCTCGTTACTGATAGTGTGTCTTAGATTCCATTCTTCCCTTGTAAAGTAGCCCATTAAATCCGTGCATCATGAAAGTATGTACGCGCATCGCATTGACTGTTCTCATCATAGGCACAGCATTATTTTATCAGAAATTTCGCAGCATAAGTGCGCCATTGGCGGCCCCCACATTGGATGAAAAACAATTCTGGGGACCCGGTGATAGTTCATTGTACGTCGAAAACACTGAAGTTGTGCCAAAGGAAATATTCTACGAAAAAGAGCTCATTACTGATCTAATAACCCGTTTAAACACCACATGGAAATATCGTGCGCCACTGCAAGAGGTTGCATTTGAATATGGGTTCAATTCCGGTCGACTGCAGCAGGTTGTGGACTACTGGAGAGATGTCTATTTACAGAAATGGAATGAGCGTGTTGAACGGTTAAACGTAGTTCCTCACTATTCCACAGAAATTCAAGGGTGAGTCTTTTTTTCTTCATATAAAAAAATGAAAGATGTTAAACATCTGCAGTGTGTTAAATTAATAACTAAATATTATGTGAATTGTGTTACTGAACTCTGATTTTAATCACACTTGCAGATTACACATTCATTTTATTCACTTAAAAGTTGATGACCCAAAGGGCAGAAAAGTACGACCAGTGCTGTTGCTGCACGGTTGGCCCGGCAGTGTAATTGAGTTTTATGATTTCATCGCGTTGATGTTGGACGATGACGATAACAAAGATGTTGTTTTTGAGATTGTTCTACCCAGTTTGCCCGGATACGGTTGGTCAGAGGGTACCACTAGACAAGGACTTGGTCCCGCGGAAATGGCGGTTATTTTCAAGAATCTTATGGAACGCCTCAATTACACACAGTTTTATGTGCAGGGTGGTGATTGGGGGTCACTTATTGGTTCTAATTTGGCCACATTGTATCCAAAGAAAGTGCTGGGATTCCACAGTAATTTTTGCGGGGTCCAAACGCCAGTGAGTATGTTAAAAACAACCATTGCCGCTTACCTGCCAGGATTATTCGTTGAAGACAAGTACAAAGACTTTTATTTCCCCGTCTCCAAAGCACTGGGATTCATGCTTGTTGAATCGGGTTACATGCATTTGCAGGCCACCAAACCAGACACCATTGGCATTGCATTGACTGATAACCCAATTGGTTTGGCTGCCTACTTGTTGGAAAAATTCTCCACATGGACACATCCAGATTTTCGTAAGGCTGCCAGTGGAGGATTTGAGCGAGATTTTACAATTGATTCACTTTTGGATAATGTAATGATTTATTATATGACCAACTCCATCTCTACGTCAGTGCGATTATATGCTGAAGCATTTACTGCCGACCAAATGGCCTACAATTTGGATCGTGTTGCGACAAATGTTCCTGTTGCGTGTGCTCGCTTCCGACATGAGATGATGCATCAAATTGATTGGGTTATCAAAGATAAGTTCACGAATATAGTGCAGTCATCACATTTTGAGAATGGAGGACATTTTGCGGCTTTCCAACTACCGGAAACATTGTTCAATGATTTTATTTCGTTTGTTGAGAAAGTTGAAAATTAAATCAAATATTCTGGGTGCTTCTTTTTTAAAAGTCGCTTGTGTTTTTTTTTTAAATTGTAAATTCTATAACAATATTATTTAAATGTTATGTGTTTCTGAGTCATTTTTACTAAATCGTACACCATTGCTGATACCGGACATCATTTTAAAGATTACAAAGTTCACGCGTATCATTTGAAAAGAAATCGTTTTATACGCACAATTGTATGTGCTCTCGCTCCTATAAGTTTAATAATGGAAGAAAAATGTACATTCTAAGATTAATAAATTGAAGACTGTCGACCGGTTTTTGTAAAATTTGTATGTACATGTATGTTGTTTATTATTTTTAGACATTTTAATTAGAATTAGTAAATAATGTTCAAATTTAACGGCTTTTAAAAACTTAAAGTTTATTCCTTTTCACTTACCTTGGTAGTTAATCATCATGTCTCGTATTTTTTCAGCGAGCTCGAATTAAAGCGATCGCTTTGACCCATAGACTCATAACTTTGACCTGTTGCCAAAACATGCCTGACTCCTACTGCTTTTCTCAAACACTCGCTCCCAAGTTTTATACCCGTATCCTATACATGAATTACAATTTTTTCCAAAATGTTTTTGAATTCCTTTCCTTTGATTAAAGATCTCTTTTATAAAGAGATGAAACTGCCTGATAAAAACGCATAAAACTTTAAGATGTAAATTCAATTTTTAATAATTCTAAATATGTTTTATGAAGTTTTATACAGTTGAATGATTGTACGTTAGTATTCAGTCCAACTAACATTTGGACCTCTACTTGTAATTAAAGTAATTTTTTATTTATTTACAAACTGAGTTAGTTCTCAAATAAACAAAAACAAGTTAACGATCTCAATAAGTTTAAATAATTTAATTTTTAATACAAAAAATTAAATATATTGCCTAATAAATCAATCAATTGAGACGCGAAGTTTGACATAATTAGCTTTTACTGCAGCAGCTGATGTGCGACAGAACTCGGAAGAAAAATCATCGGAACTCACGAGTTAATGTATTTTTAACATCGCAATCCGCATTGCAAAAATCTACCGAGTAAATGTAAACACAAATCTTTCAGCAGGATGTTTAACAAAAATGCGTGGCCCATTAAAATGTATTGATTGGTGACGAATTTGACTTTTCAAAGTCAGTCCTACCTTAATCCTTAGTACAGCCGTATATGATTTGACGAGGATAAATGACAATTAATTCAGTTATTAAAGCAAACTTTTGTATAAATATCTGATTTGTAGTTTTTACTGGATTTGCGGTTGGATAATATTTCAAATATTCTTTACTAAATACAGTAAAAAGTAAAAGCTAACAGACGCCGAATTCCATTACATAAATGCAAATTTTGTTCACTCATCTCAACCGATGCGTCTACACACAGAAATAACTTTCGCCCACAATTTTATATTTACTATGCGAGTTAGTTTCTTGAATCATATGGGATGCACGGGAATGTAGTGTGACCGAGCAGTGGTTACTGGTTACATATTATTATGATCATAGGATCAGTTGATTTGAAGACACCACCGAATGAATAGGGTGAGCGTGCAATTTTTTAAATTTTTAAAAAATAAATTTAGTTCTTTTTTTTACACAGAATGGAGTTCAAAATGGATTTCACAGCCAAAGTGCTACTTATATTTGTGGCAATATTTATTGCAATTGTTATGCAACTAAGTCAAGACATTACAAAATCGCTGCCAAAACCAAAAGTCGATGTCAATCAGTATTGGGGTCCAACAGGCTCACAACAGCGTGCCAAGGAAGACATTAGTGTTAAAAAGTTTCAAATTAAAACACCAGAACATGTGATAAATCAATTAAGGGATCGATTGAATGACAGTGTGGGCTATCAAGAGTCATTCAATGGTGTTGCATTTGAGTACGGCTTCAACACAAGGACACTCACAGTTTTGGCGCAATATTGGCTGGACGAGTATTTGCCACAGTGGCAAAAGCGTGAACAAAGGATTAATGAGCTTCCACATTTTACAACAAAAATTCAAGGGTGGGTGGTGCAAGCATATTGTGTTTTCTTATTAAAAGAGTTCGAAATAATCTTTAGTGGGTGTGGATGTTTCCTTTAGCCTTCAAATTCATTTCATACACACGAAACAAAAAGTGGAGTCCAAGGATAAACGACCAGTGCCGGTTTTGTTGCTTCATGGATGGCCAGGAAGTGTCCTTGAGTATTACGAGCTGACTAGAAAGCTCACATCAGTGAGCAACGATGAGGGATTAACATTCAATGTGGTGGTTCCAAGTCTTCCAGGTTTTGGATGGTCTGAAGGATCGGCCAAACCAGGACTGGGCGTATCGGAAATGGCAGTCGTTCTTCGAAATTTGATGCTTCGCTTGGGGTATGATCGTTTCTACATTCATGGGGGAGATTGGGGGTCAGCCATTGGCAGTGCAATTGCAACACTGTTTCCTGAAAATGTTAAAGGATACCATTCAAACGATTGCGGTGTTTATACGCCGTATGCTTTAATAAAACTACTTGTTGCTAGTGTGGCGCCGAAATTATTTGTTGAACCGAATACAAAAGAGTTTTTCTATCCGGTTGGCGCAGTTTTCCAACGAGCAATGAGGGAGTCCGGTTACATGCATATTCAGGCAACAAAACCAGACACAATTGGTATTTGAGCAACTAGCTGAAAAATATAAACTTTTTTTTGCTTAACTTATTTCTTTATGTCCTTCAAGGTATTGCACTTACTGAAAATCCACTGGGATTAGCTGCTTATATTCTGGAAAAATTTTCCACTTGGACAAACGACAGCTATCGTCACTTACCAGATGGTGGATTGGAGAAGAATTACTGTCTCGACACCCTCATCGACAACGTTATGGTTTATTATGTTACAAATTCAATTACGACTTCTATGCGAATTTATGCGGAGTTCTTTGCTGTCCCATCCTCAAAGTCATTGGATAGAGTTGAGACTCACGTTCCTACAGCATGTGCGCATTTCAAAAACGATGTCATTCACTTTATGGAGTGGCAACTTAAAGATAAATTTGTAAAACTTATTCAAAGTACTTATTACACTGAGGGTGGTCATTTTGCTGCTCTACAAATGCCCGATGTTGTTTTTAAGGATTTCATGCAGTTTGTGAATAGAGTTGAGAAATAATTGCTGAAAACAGAAGATAATAATTATTAGTTGCTAAAATGATAATGCAAAACACTTTTCATAATTGTAAGATAAGTTCATTTCATTACAATAATCATAAATAATTGCAATAACAAACAAATCAGCTGTGTCATAATAGCTTATATAAATTTTTATCTGTATGCTGACGCTGTCAAGGAGAATTGACAAATTTTGCAAATATATATAAAAGCCTTCACCCTGAAACGACTTTCAACGATTCATATGTCGAGACGAACAAGATAACAAAAAGAAAATTACGAAAATATAGAAATATGAAAAAAATTAAAACAATTTAAGTGTGTTTATTAATACATTTTCATTATACAGCGGAATCTTTAGAATGTTTGAACTATACTTAGCTATATGCTTATATATACAATATTTTTTACAGTTACGGGTTATTAAAAAAAAAAAGTGGTAAATTAACTACTCCCCATAACATAGACGATAAGATGATATGATGTATTTAAATTATATTTATAGCTAATGTGTGGACTATGAACCTTTGCTTTATGAGTCAAAACAGAAAAAAATTGCCGGCGATTTATTAAAATAAATATTAAACTCTAAGATCAGAAAACAGGACATGTCAACGAGTCAACGGAACATTATAAATCATCTAAACAACGATGCTGAATTTTAGACGGTTTGTCTGTGGTTAATAATAGGTAATTCATATAATTTTGATTTTAAGTCATCGAGGACTGAGGAGTGTGAAAAAAGCTGAATAAGTTTGTCTGATTTTTTTATACAACTTGGAAATACTTAATTTTAGTAGTCGCACATACTCCGCTCATTGATTGATTCAATATATAAATTAAAAATAATATAAATCATATTAAAATTCAAAATAAACCGCTAATTCGAAAAAATGAAGATCTAAGTGATTCATATTATCGTGTCGTGCCTATACATTCAAAACAATCACATAAATGATTTATTGTAGTTTGCTTTCAGTGTGTCTATATATTGCGAAAATTTCAATAATAAAAAATACACGTTGATTTCAATAATACATTTAATAATTAATTTTAAACATTTTTATTGCTTTAGTGTGGTCAAGTTCTTTCTCAGTTTTGTCTTGTTAACTACTGTATATTGTATATAACACAACTGACGAAGACTGATTTTTTAAATAATAAATGAAATTAAATATTACAATTTGAGCTAACTGTAAAACTTTAAAAATTCCGCTTGAAAAGTCTTGACTTTGTAGTTCGAAAATATTCCAATAGAGTTAAATTTCCTTACAAGTTCGGCCTATGCTGCCGCCTACCGGCTGCCACAGCCCATAGTACGTTATTTTATATTTATCGTATTCCTATATTTCATTTTCCGTACGGCGGCGCGTGTGTGCAGTTTTGTCTGCTTTTTGTGAAATTTGTTGCGGTGTGTGTCACTTTAAAAAAAATTACAAATCTTAAGCGGTGTTTTTCTAAAAAACCAATTCAAAGCAGTTTTACAGTAAAAAAAATCCATCAGTATCATTCAAACGATCTCGAGAATTGCGGTAAGTACAATTTTGTTGCACAACAGTTGAAAGAAGTGCAATTTTATTGCCAAAGCAGTACATATGTGACTGCAGTTTAGGTGCAAAAAAATTCCAATACTCGGGCGCCCATGTCTCATCGCGCGACGACAAAACGGTACCCCGTCAAGGAGTACGCTCTGGGCGTGTATTGCACAAGCTGTGTGTGTGTGTCCGGCGAATAGATTTGTGTGTATTTTTAAGTTGGACGATCGGTATTTGTTGGTTAAATACAATTTTCTTAAATATATACGTTGTGCTATATGGCAAAAGATGAGCCAGTGCGGTAATTCAGAACAGTAATAAAAAGAATTGCGGTTTTTTAGTCGTTCAAGGTAGTCAACTTTCTTGTAGTTCCTGCAACACATTTTTTTCTCTTTGCATCTCCACCATATTTTGCCAACGCTGTAGTCTGCAATCGTCTGGGGTATAATATGTTACACATGACGTCATTATTGCCGTTAAGAATGGCCAAAATATTTTTCGCCTAACCTATTTTATGTTGAAAGAAATTTCCGATTCGCTAAAAAAATCTGATTGAAAATAATTAACACGACAAGAACTCGTTAAAATGGAGGCCAAATTGTGAACTTATTGAAATTGCGTGTGTCCTTGCTAAGGATGTTTTTATGTCGGGACTCAAACCAATGCGAAAACTGCACTGTATTCTTTTCGTGCGTGGATGAGTAATGTTAATGCTTTAAAAATAGCGCCTCTTATTAGACTATAAAACTCTAGCGTTGAAATATTTTGTGGATGCACTCAAATGGAATTTTCTGGTTATTATTTCACCACATTAAATCATGGAATTCTCGCCTTACAATCAATTGATGTACCGGTTTTCTGATACGTTGCACATTAACATTTATATTAACTTTCTTATTCTTTTATTACATAGCCTGAAAGTGGAATCGGAAAAGCATTTCAGACGATATGCAGAGAGCTCACGCTCATTGACTAAAGTGTATATGCTTTTGACCTCCTTCGTTTCATCGTCTTTTTCTTACATTATTATCAAAACTTAAATACGTATTTTGTACTTATTGACATATTTCGTGTTTAGAAATTCATGAATTTGCGCAAACCCATTACAAGGCGTCATCAAAGCGAACCCAAGATGAAAGGATTTCGTTATAGCAAAACATAAATAAAAAACTGGTTGCAAACTATTACAGTTATTTAAAAATTATAGTGTTGATGCCATGAAATATATTTTTGTTTTAAAAAAGTATTGCAAAAAAATTTAAGAAATTGTTGTATATTTTCAGAGAGATCATCCAAGATTGATTGAAAGCGAGACATCAAATCAAAAAGGACCATCGCGTTGACAATCTTGTACAGAATTTTGCGTGTAAATTTCGTAGTGACACATAACAACAAAATATAAGCGAAAAATGGCCATCAATGTCTATTCAACGAACGTGACCACAGAGAATCTTTCTCGTCATGATATGCTGTCTTGGGTGAACGACTGCTTGAATGCCCAATTCAACAAAATCGAAGAACTATGCACAGGCGCTGCCTATTGTCAGTACATGGACATGCTGTTTCAGGGGTGCGTGCCAATGAAGCGTGTCAAATTTCGCACCAATTTGGAGCACGAATACATTCAGAACTTCAAGATTCTACAAGCTGCCTTCAAAAAAATGAACGTAGATAAGGTCAGAGATCCTTTTTGTTTATTTCATTCTTTTTGTGTCAGACTTAATCGACATAATCTGCACAAACGTATTAAACAAAAATCAATGAAAATAAATTTTCCAAGGATTTACAGCAATGAATAAATTTAAAACACAAAAAAAAAATGGTTCGGACAAAGTTTAAGCAAATTTAAATACACGATATAGATAATTCCTGTGGACAAATTAATCCGTGGTCGCTTCCAGGATAATTTTGAATTTCTGCAGTGGTTTAAAAAATTCTTTGACGCTAATTACGATGGTCGCGAATATGATCCGTTGGATGCACGGTTCAGTATTCAGCTGGGCTCTGACACAATACAAAACGAGCTGGGAGTTGGTGGTTTAGTTGTTACTCACGGCCCAGCCGTACCAGAGAAACGACAAATACAACCAAGGCGTGCGGTAGCACCCGCCGTCAGCGGACACACAAATTCAAGTAGAGCATCTTGTTATGGCAAGAGAATGTTTAGTTTCCAGTTTTTTGTATTTTTGCCTTGTCTCATTTCATGATACCGATTCATTATTTGATAACAATCATCTGTAATTATTTGTTGGTGTTTACAAACTAATTACTTTTATTGGTTTCTTGAGTTATTATTAATTTTTTTTTGTTTTTTTTTCGGGTCGATGATGATGAAAAAACTGCACAATTATTGTTATGCAGGATCCACACATTTGTAATATCAATCATTCACACCGTTTTTTCATTGTTATTTTTTATGTGCTGCAATTTGGTGGCTTTTATGGAAAAACTAAATCATAGTCGTGTCCAAGTGAATTCGTTTTTATCGATTTTTGTGTTAAAGAATTGTTGTACATAATTGTGACGATATAAGCAGATAGGAGGACCTTTTTTGTTTGATGGCGGAAAGTTCCGTTATCGACATACATAATTAAAATAATCGATCATGCGTAATTAAAATGACAAGAAATAGGTCTAAATTTTTACGTTAAAGAATTCAAAACTACAATCTTTTAAAATAAATGCATTCCCTAATGCATTCGTGATGTGCAAGAAAATATCAATATGAATTTTAACAAAATTTATATTGGTTAAATTGGATTGTTTTCTAATTTTAGATAATTCTGATAGACAAATTGGTAAAAGGACGATTCCAAGACAATTTCGAATTTTTGCAATGGTTTAAAAAGTTTTTCGATGCAAATTACGATGGTCGTGAGTACGATGCAACTGAAGCACGTGATGGCCAGCCAATGGGACTTGGCATTGGTGGCAAAGCGACTTCAGTTCCTAAAAGGACTGCAATCGCAACAGCTACTCCAAAGCCTAAGCCGAGTAGGTTTATTTTAATTTACATTGAACCTATTTAATGGCTAATTATGTTGTTTGGTGCAATTTTTTTTTGGTTTTTGTATAATTATTGACAACAAATTAGTCTAATAATTATTGTAATAATCGCTATATATTGTGGCTGGTAAAATGATGTACATACACGTTAAAGTTTAAATAGTTGAAGTAAAAAAAAAGTCCTTTCGGCCGTTACGCAAAATTTAATTTTTTTTATCCATTCATTTCAATCAGTTGCTTCACAAATTGTTAACAACGACCATATGTTGTTTCGTTGTTTTTCATTATTTGCTTGTTTTCATTTTTATGTTTTACATTATTTTTTTTGTTTTTTTTTACATTCCACATTGTACATATGAGCAAGGCTTTATATGGTGTTTATTATTTCTGAGATGCATGCCTTTGTAAGTGCATAATTTGTAAATTTTTGCACATTAATCGACTGTGTTTCAATAAATAATTGCCTAATGTGTTTATTATTTATTGATGCATTTTGATTTTGAATAAATTTAAAGTCAACATCAATAACTTCATAATAATCGACTATAAATATATTCATAAAAATGTAATAAAATTTGTATGTAGTGTGAAAATTTGTAGAGAACGTCTTCCAACAATAGCATTGTCTTTAAACAACTTCTAGCATGACCTAAATTTTGGATAATTTTTTATTAACAATGACGAATCTCAATTTGATTATTTCCTATAATAATTTTCGATAATTTTTTTTGTTTACCGTTCATTGATTCCTTTACACTCATCAATTCGGTTTGGTAATAATTATACATAATAACCTTTTTGGGTTCAACGCACTTCCCTTATAACGGCATACTAAGTATAACTGCTGTACATACGCAGAAGGTCATCGTTTGTCGTCTTCCGGTACAATCTTCTAGCCATATAGGTTAGCAGCCCCACATTGTTTTTTTTAGTTTTCTTTATTAATGTGACATGTCAATCATAACATAATTGTGCATCATAAAACAATAATTATTTAATTGCATTTGAATATAGCAATGTGTTGTTGGGAGACGGGCAGAAAGACGATTATTAGCGCACGAGTGCATTAAATAAAAGCTTGTAATGTGATCAAAAAGAATTAATTGTTTTTATGGTTGGTAGTTTCAAAAGTTGCACCAACCAGATCGACTGCGTCGACACCAGCAGTAGCACGTGCTTCTCCACAAGCTCCAACCGCTCAGCGAAGGACGCAAGAGACGTCACCAAATAATCAGGTGAACAACCAACGAGTTGAGGAGTTGACAAGCGAGGTGAGCACTGCAAACTCACTTCTATTTCATATACTGTATTTATTTATTTTTGTTTTGTGTTTCTACTCTTTTCGTTTTTATTCGAATTAATAATCAGCTCATGGATTTGAGACTCAGCCAGGAAGGTCTGGAGAAAGAGCGCGATTTTTACTTCAGCAAGTTGAGAGACATTGAAATTTTGTAAGTATTTTTATTATAGTGGGGTTAGAATTATTGAAATTTATTAATATGTTTATTTAATTTCCAGATGCCAGGAGGCTGACGAACAGGAATCGCATCCGATCATTCAGAAGATTTTGGAGATTCTTTATGCGACTGAAGTAAATTTTACTATACTTTATTAACATATTTCAAAACAATAACAAAATAAACACCTTTAAGGTGTTTAAAAAAGTCTACATTAGATATGTTTTGTTTTTATTTCAATTTTTAATTTATTATTTGGCAACATTTTAACAAAATGAAATAATTTGGCTCCTCTTCAGGATGGATTCGCTCCCCCAGACGAAATCGCACCAGAGGAGGAGGAGTACTAAATCATGGAATGGAACTGCTTTTCTCCCTTCCCACAATCAATTATTATCATTGTTTAACATATTTCTTAATTTTTTTTTCTTTTGCATCTTCCGCTATTTAAATCGATTGCGTTTCAAACTTATTAAAAAAGAAATTAATGAATTAAATTAAAACCACAAAAAAAACCTATGAATATATCAAAATATTATTAAACATAAAAAAAAATTTAACAGTAATTATAAACAAAAACTCCTAAAAAGCCGTTCAAAGCGGTGCTTTGTGTCGCCCTAAATTGCAAGGCGATCCTTCGGCAATTGCGGTACACGCGCTTGCTTTAATATGTCGTATTGTGTTCTTGTGTCTATCGCTGATTTGTTCCATCATCAGGCAGTCACTCAACACAATGGCATCACTGTTGCTTTCGTCGGTGTTTTATAAAAGTATTGAAATGAAGATGCTGATTCAAAAAGAAAAATATCTAAATTCACATTTTGCTATCGTATGTTTTGACATTAAAATGAAAACGTAAGAAAATTTGCATTTATATAATTTTTAATAAAAGCCATTTGTTTGTATAATTGGTAAAAATTATTATTATTGATATGTTATTCGTTTTGTCCATTAGATTTATTTTTCATGTTTTTGATTTTTCTTTTTTTCATTAAATACAGAGATTAATAAAGTAAATACTATTGGTGTTTAAAATAATGTTGTTTTTTAATGTCCATTTTTTTTCCTTAAATCATATTTGTTTAATTTCAGAAGAAGTGTATGAAAGTAAAGTAATTATTACGAAAATATCCGATAAATAATATTCCATTTAGTTTGGATGCTGATGCCTGAGTTTATGAAGATTATTTTTAATCAAATGGCGGCCACAACTCATAATCCATACGTTTTCTATTTTAAATACTCTTGCCCTTAAGCAAGCAAATAAAAGCCATATCGTTTCCATTTTTCTACATTTTAACATTTATTAAATTTATAAAAACGCAGATATTAACATTAATTCGTTAAATTGCTAATGAATGTATACATGAATCAATAAAAGGCACAATTAACACTAAGATAATAAAAGAATGCAGTGCCTGATATGCACAAAATTGGGTCTTACAATTTAAGAGCCATTGATAAATTTTAAAAACAAATTTAATAACCATAAATTTGATTTGAATATATTTTTTAATTGATTAATTTCAACTAATAGATTTTCTACAAATACTATAAATTGTCACATAAAAATTTTGGCTATAAAACGAGATCAGAAGATTACAACCTAAAATACCACAGAAAACAGACATTTATGGTATATAATAAATAGATTATCTAGATAGGTACACATATTAGGGTGAATGTCCTTATGTGGAATTGACTATAATAAATATTGCGTAACACGTTTATATTATGTAAGCGTTTTGATTTTTGATCTTTGCAATAACCTAACGTAAATGTTTAATAATTTTTTTACAGCTGTTCTAAGTAATAAATAAATCTGCAGCGATTATAATTTTTTTCTGAATTAATCTCACATAAATATAAAGCCACATTTAATACAATATGCCGAATATTTCTTTAAATTAATAAAATAACTAATCTAAAAAATTTCCTAATCAACAATAATTTGATAAAATTTAGCTATTATAGTAACATACACGAGCTACATTTACAACAATAAATAGAAACTACAAATACGATTAATCTAATAATTGTGACATTTAAATAAAATTGGTGTCCATGTACTTTGTAAATTTTTTATGGATATAAATATAAGTAAAATATTTATCTACTAATAGTTGTTGTGCAATTTTATGTGCGTCCTCTATTGAAAATACTCAGGATTTTTAAGATAAGCCACATACAATTGGCGCCCAGTTGTTTTTATCATTTCCCTAAGCCGACTGGAACGGTCCTTATCTTTGGCCAGTTGCACATATCGTAGCATTAAATTGCAGTCACTTAAACGTGTACTTTTAAACACTTTGGCGCTCTCAACTTCTAAATTTTCCTCTTCTTTAGGATCTGACTCACACTGTTCCACAGCCCAGTCCAATTCGTCACTGGGAAAAATTTTAACTACCGATTTAAATGACATCTCTTCCACAATGTAGCCTAGAATTTCTGGAATAAAAAAGGAGATTGTTACTTAATACATTAAAAATATTTTTATTTTTTTAATACCTTCAAACATGTGACTGTAAAATTTGAATGTAGATTCAAGCTCAAATCCAGGGCGTTTCTTGGCAAGAAATTCTCGAATACAAAACTCCCATTCGTCCTCAGTTTTCATGCGATACTACAAAATGAAATAATACAGTTAATATAACGCTTTTGCAATTTAAAAATTATTTTTAGATGTACCTTTCCATAAATAAGTAACACGTGGGGGCAGACATTGATTAAAAATTTTATACAATCATTAACTGGCAACAATATACTAATAAAGCTGTCAATTCCAATTATTGTTGGATTTGTTTCCAAAAAGTATAAAATTTCATTAATGATATCACCTTGAAGTATGCCACTACAAAGAAGAGCTTGAAACTTTAATATTGTAAGTTTGGTTTCATCAGAGAATCCTTGGAATGTAAACGATTCATCAGCATTATACTCAAAGTCAGTAGCAACAAACGGTCCCATAAAATTTAAGAACAAAAATCTTTTGTTTAGGAAAAGAATTGGCCTCATGTGATTCGATTTCCCGCCATTTGCTGGTGCCGCTGCAGGTCCTTCAATGCTGTCACTGTACTGTTCGTAACTGCTCAGCTCTTGGAATGATGAGACGCAGCAATGCAGAGATTTATCACGGTCGTCATTCGAGACATTAGAGCGATGATACTCAATTACTTTGTCTAAATTTGCTTGCATAAATTGCAATGCATCTGCGCGATAACTTTTTACATCCGTAGGAACTTGCAGCGAGTCGTCGTGCGATACATTTTCACTGCTCTTCAAGTGACCCATGTAGGTTCTGATAAGAATTTTGATAGCCGCATTGTTTGTGCACTCAGTGTAATTTGGTGGCTGCTCAATGCTCGTGTGATTGCTGGTGACTGTTTGATTTCGGGCTGAGCATTTGGGCAATGAAGAACCACTGCTGGAGAGGGTCAGGGAGCTGTCACCACCTCCAAAGTCACACATGGTGAGCTTTGCATTTGTGTAATAATTGTAAAAATACGATTCTAAAGTTTTCTGAAGAATGGTCTGTGCTGATCGATAGCCACTGTGGACAACATGTGCTGCCAAATAGTCCATCTCAAGTTTTAGCATTAACTCCAATGTAAGTACTTTGACATCAACGAGGAGGTGTGTAAATATGTTGATGGTGCACGACTGGATTTTATCCGAGCTTGTTGAGAGCAGGCATTGTTCCGTGAAATCTGAAAATGTAGAACGCTTCAGGCCATTCTTGTGAATCGTCAAAGTGTCAAATAATATTGGCCAGTATTTTGTGCACACTTGAGTTAGGTCCTTCTCATTGAACTGCTCCAACCAATGGTGAGCCTCCTTAATTTTACTGTTATTTATAAAATCCAGTACGATACAGAGGCGATCTTCGGGTGTCATGGCTGCCTTCTGATGCAGAATGGTCACAATTTTGGTGCCCATAAAGTCACGCAGCCATTGCGATTTGAGAGCAAGCGGTGCTATTTCATTGGGTGTGTACGCAAAAAGAAGGCGAAATATTTCCTCGCCGAAATGAAGCGAATGTGCAGTGCTGGCTTCTTTTATACGTACCGTTGAGAGGATTTCTTCACATTCATGGGAGTTTTCTTGGAGTTTAAGCAGCATGCATTTCATTGTGTGTGATAATCCAATCATACTCTGTGGACGAAGTTAAAAGATTCAGTTAGGTAATTTGTTTTCAATTTAACCTTGAACTTATGAGACACCAAGTTATTAAGTCATTGAACGATGTAGAAGATAATCGATTTACTTTCTATGTATTTTATAGTGATTCACGTTATACGTAATATGTCTTAGATATAGTTTATTCTCACGCAATGCGGGAAATATGAAATCATTGCCAATAAAATAGGACTAATATAGATAGAACAAGTCAATAAAATTTCTTCATTTAGCAAAAAAATGTTTTAAGTATGTAACATCATACCTCGCTGTTGGAGTTTCCCTTAGCCATCACTCTTTCATACACATCTAAAATTGACAGCTTCCCCATTTGGTAATATGCCACAGCCTGAGTATAAACCGCTTTTTGGTTGGCCACAACACACGCATCGGCCAACTTTAAACATGATTCAATGTACAATCGATCAATGTCGACATCGACGTTCTTGGTAATCTGTGGGCCGCCACTACTACAGCTTTTGTATTCAATTTTACACAGCTCTTTTGCCACACGCAATATCATATGAGCCTCACCCATTAGATCCAAATAGATATTTTGCAAAGCATCATGTCTCTGCGCCAACTGTACGAAATCAGTGTACAATTGCTTTGGTGTGGGCAGTTCCAAATTATAAATAGTCCAGCTGAGGTATCGTTAAGAAACAGACAACAGATAAAAACAAATAATGAAACGGTCAAATATGTTGTTTGATCAGATAATCAAATGAATAAAAGAAGGAAAATAAGATACACACTTGTCAGATGTTACATCTGCATTGGCGACCAATATAAGGCTGCCTCCACTGCAATGAAGATCACGAACGCCGATGAATGGACGTAATCCTACTAAACATATTGATTGGTCGTAACTCGGACAAGTCTGTTGGAATATATTTTGATAAAATGTTTGAAATGTTAAGTAATTAGTACAACCAACGGTATGAATTACTTCATTTGGTGCGGGATCATTGATGTCATATAAACTACTGAATATTTTGTGGCCACTTCGAATTGTGTAAGTCTCAATGCCGGTGTCAGTGAGGGCGTGCAGCACATAGTCATCTAGAACTACTTGCTGTACGGGAGCAGTAAATGGGTATAACGCTACGTAACTGACGTCTTCTGTTGCCCATTTATCTGTGAAATTTAATATTTTTGTACAATTCAAGTTGTGTGGAAATTTTCTTTATTACCGTTCATTCCAAACTGATAGAAATAGCCATCATTTGATGTCGAAACTACCATTGAGAAATGTGTGAATAAATGATTGTGCTTTGATTTGAGTGGATGCACTGAATTTCCAGCTTCATCTCCGTTTAATTTGTTTCCAGGGGTGTACATGTAAGTGGGTCGCAATGATAAACATTTAAATGGATCGTTTAAATTACGGGCTGAGTCTCCCAAAATACATGATAGAAGTCGAAGTTGTAGTACACTTTTGATTGTGTAGTTTGGTAACTAAAAATAAATAAAACCATTTTTTAAACAGTTTGACGGATTGCAGTAAATACTCACATTTAACGAAGCTTCTTCCTGAATTTTCATCGAAATATTCATATCAGACACACTGATGGGACGAAGTTCGGAAATGCTTCCCTTACTTGATGACCAATTCTTCATATCTGGTCCAATATTGACCCGAAATTGCTCCTTATCCACCTCATTAAAGTCGATGCACTCTGATGACGTCTTTGCCAAAACAGAACTCTTATCCGAAGTCAGACTACTAGCCGAAATATCGTCCGTCTGTAGGTCATTGCTTTCAACAATTTTAAAAAGATTAACAAATTGGTCATTGCAACAGGCGCACACATTCTCCACGATACTAAGCTTCGTCGGCACAAATTCCAACTCCACAGTGAATGGAATTTCTAGAAAGTCAATGTACTGACATTTAGTTGTTTCATTAACACAGGCTGTAAGCTTGTAAAAAAATATTTGTTGTCCAATGGCAATTGCTAAATTGCCCGTTATCTGTTGAAAAAAAAATTGATTGCAATTAATTTTGATTACGTACTTAATTAATTTAAATTAGAAATTACAATAATAAAAAATGAGAAAACATACCGAACAACAAGCAATTTGATGTGGCTGCCCATCCAACGCAATTTCAATCACTTCCAAGCAATTGGTGTTGTTTGTGGGTGTGACCCTTCCGGCAATGCGTGCCCTAATTGCTGTATTGTAGCCCGATTTCGGATTGATTGACTGCCAGTTGGTGTAAACTCGCATAAAAACTTCATTGGTCTCATATTTTGCTTCGATTGTTGCCAAGTAGTTACCTGTTCAACATAGGATTTGATTTAAAACCAACATGAACATTTTCAAACGTTTTTTTTTGAACATACCAGTTCCACTATAGACCACTTGACGCACCTCATCCACGGTTGGGAATTGAATTTTATGCTCACGCTTGTTGTCATTGTGATCAACGTTTTCCTTTTGATTGACCGTCAATATTTCGATGACATGATTGGACTTGGCCAGACAAATTTGATTTGATGATATCACCGCAGTGGCAACAATATCATCGTTTATACTGTGGAGTGATTGCGAAGCGAAGTGGTATACAGAAATGACACGCACCATTTGTGTGGCTGAAGGGAGGACAACGGCTCGGATGCAAATTGGAATAACTAAGTTTGGTTCTAGCACAATCTATAAATTACCGTATTTTTAAGTTTTTTTTTTAATGGGATGATTTCACTAATAACTTTTACATTGGAGATCACAAAAATGAAGCTTGCAGAAAAATTCAACGCGATTAAATATAACTATATTTAAACGAGTATGATGGATGCTTCCACTTAATTTATACTACTTGTTGGTCATCGCGCTTGTCATGTTGTGTTTGTTCTATGCTTTTTATTCGCATGTGAGGAATTAATTAGGTTGCTGCGGCTAATGAAATTGGGGTTTGGTTCTCACTGGTTGACACTCTGATGGATATTAATTAGGGTGATGACGAAACAACACATACCCGAAGTGGCGAATGCACACAGGACTCGCCTAGAAACTGACTAACTAATTCAACATTTACTTTTATAAATATTAAATATTGTAACTTGAGCCAAAAATTGATTTTTTTTCTGTTTGTTTTCTTTTTATCGTACTAGCAATTTGACATTCTCTAAATTATTGATTAATCTTCTCCATATATTTACACAAAAAATAAAAAATTTATGTAACTGGAAAATGTATAACGTTTAAAATGATAATGATGCTCTAAGTTTTATCTCTAAATGATTGCATTTAGTTATCTTAAAGATTCAAAGGAAATGAAAAATCACACTTATAAAATATAGCAATAATTACAAATTATAATATTTATTGTGCTCATAAATAAAATATAGCGTATAACGTTAAATTATATAACAAAACCGAATATCATATTGCTTTATTCACACTTATTATTAAATTGTTGATATTAAACGGAATCAGTTTAATTTAATATGCAAAAAAAACACCAACTCAAACTGTTACGCCTTCGCACTTTTCACTCTATGGTGTCCAATTTCTTTTTGTTGAAATATCGTCAACAAATAAAAATATTCGTCTTGTTTTGATTTTTTTTTGACGTTTGTTATATACTTTTGGTATATAAATAATTTATATATGTTTACAAAATTTATCGAAACATATATTATCTATATAACTATTTTAAAACAGTGTGTACTAGATCACAAATTCGTATCTAAAAATTGGCTGAGACTGTATTTTTGTTTATTTGAAAAAATGAGAAAAATATGAAAAAATGCCTCGACTGTATTTGCCTAATTTTATTAAAAAACTTTAAATTTTTGTATGTATAACAGTTTGAAGAGCGGTTATAAACTTTGCATTATATTTATTAATTATTAAAAATATTTTACTATTGTATTGCGAGGATATACAGCTGTGAAAATAATTAATACGTAAAATGTTCGTTGAAAGAAGACTTTGAAATTTAGGAAATTATCCGATTCATTTAAAATGTTACCGAATTTAAGGTAAAAGTGGCCAATTGTTTCAACAATGTTTATTGCTTTTGCTAATTTTGTTATTTAAATTTTGAATTAAAAAAAAAAAAAAGTTTAATAAACTATATTCGAATTAATTATGTCAAAAGTCGTTAAGTCTATGTTCGACTAATGGATGTGAACTAATTAAGTAATTTGAAGAGGTGACTCTAAATGCGTTATGATATACTTTACATTTTAGTAAATGCTTCTGCAATAAGTAAGTTAAATATTCCCTTCACTATTAACTGTAAACACTGTTGCTTTATTTTATAGGGTGTTTAGCACAACTCTTGGTCTGGCAATCCTCGGGATATTGAAGAGATTATAAAGAATGGTTTTAGATGGAAATTGTACGAAATTTTTCACAAAATATTTCTTGTCGCGTTTGTACGTAGAGTACGGAATAATTTTAATATGAACCGTTATAATTTGACCTTTAAATTTTTGTTTTAGTGAGATAGCAATAATGGAGAGCCTAAACACATATGGGGTTATCTAAAGTCTAAAGTTAGTTGAGAATTAAGTAAAGAATGATCAGGCCACCTTGAAATTAAAAGGACTCGTTTCAAATACATGTATATAGAGATATTTTAATATATTTTTAAAAGTCAACAACTTAAGATGAATTATACAGAATTTAAATCCAAACCGAAATGGTTTTAATGATAAATAACTTAAATTTAATACATAGTAATATTAAATACAACTTGCAATAGAATATAGTATCACCATGTAGTTAATCGACATATTGAACATTTTCCCACTAAAAAAACGCATCCAAAAAAAGATGCACATAACAAACCACGTGCACATTAAAAGGTGGCATTCTCTGTGAATCTCATCAGTTGATTTTGTCCAATTGATAGAATTGGTTCCGACGTGAATTGACCTTTTGCACCAAGATCTTTGTCGTCTGGGTAACTGCCAACAGAGCGGCAAACTCTGCTAGGAAATTAATTTTGATAACAATTTATCCAAAATGAGACAGATGTTTAGAAAATACCTTGCAGACCCATTTGGTTCACCATTTGCATGCTTCGCTATTGGAATAGCAACATTCAATTCCTGTGACGAACCAGAAACAGTCGCTGCATCGGGAAATATTTGTCCGAAAACTTCTGGCGGCGGACCATTCAGTAGGTGCAGCAAATTAGGCAGCGTTGCACGTAAATCTCCTTTACTCATTCCTAATTGAAATTTGAACTGAGCAATATTTTGATTCAACAGAAACACGGCGTACAGAAGAGCGTCTGGTGGTGGAGAACTGCGTCCAAAAAGTGGAAATCTATTGGAGGAAAATAAATGTTTTTACATGCAAATAATTTTAATGGGTGAAAATAATTACTCTCTGTCGGGCGCTGGCAGATTCTTGACATTATCAATGATTTTCGATGCCGACCCTTTGTGTATTATCGGATTCCGCAGTGGAACATTTAATATTATTGAACACATGAGAACAGTGTGTGCAGCATAGCCTAATGCAACACTCAGTGCTGTCGGCGAAACAGCGTCCGCATATGACTCAGCGTCCGGCAAGATAACATCATTGATTGCGAAGACACCCTTGCTGTTCTGTCTTATGCTATAAATCTCTTTTAACTCTCGTAACAATTGCAACCGTCGCTGTTCGAGCGTGGTCAATACTTCGTGGTAAGCTTGTCGCTGACTGGCGTAGGTCAATTTACGTTGTGCCTCAGTTTCTTTATCTTTGCTGAGTGCCCGGTATGCAGCCATCATCCATGATTCAGTCTCAATATTGACGTCTGTCAATTGTCCCAATTTTACTTCCAGCTGCCGCACAGCAAAACGTGAGCGATCACGCTCTTGCAACAGCAAACGACATCGAAATTGAGCTGTCTCGATTTGCCGTCGTAGGTCCTGTGCCTTCAATATGACCTCTGGCTTTGGTTGCTCATGCTGTTGAAACAGCAATCGATTGAGTGTTCGGCCCATTGAGGGATTAACCCGCGGACGATACAACATCGATTTATTCGCAATCAAATCTAAATTCAAACAGAAGGCACTTCGCATGCATATTTTCTCCGTCAATTCTTTGGCACTCTCATTTTTATATTTAGATTTGCGCTGCTTCTCCTGCAGTACTAAAAGTTTGTCCACGGCGTAACTACGTCTTAACTCACTTTTGAAAAATTCTTTTTCTGTAAAACGCACTTTTAGTAAGCTTTCGTCCTCTGAAGTGCTGGAATTAGAATCTGAAGAAACAACAATTGTTCCAACATTCCCAATTTTATCACAGATTGAACCAATGGCAATCGCCTGCGGACGAATACTTTCCGCCTCTAGGCAGACTGTTGAGGTAAAAAATCCACCGTGCATGTAGAACACAAGTGAATTGGGCCTCAACTTAACATCACTACGTTTTGTGATAGGTGTGAGTCCAGAAAAGTAGACACCCCACAAAAAGAGTACCTTGTCCATGTCATTGTCAACTTTATCACTTGTAAGGATGTGCTGCCACAAACGAATGCAAACGCAACGTGACGTTGATTTTAGTATTGATTGGCAGTTAATTTCAGACCAAATGGCATTTGCAGGAGTTTCGATTCGTTCGCTAGTGAAAAACGGGGCGGACATCGTCGTCAAATGGAGAGTAAAGTAAATGCTAGCTTTCTGATTTGCGGCTACGTTGGTTGTTATGTTGTGGCCGGTGATTTGAATTAAATTACGGAGACGCAATTGCTGGGTGGCCAGAGGTGTCCAATCACGACATCTTGGACGATTAAACATTTTCTGAAATAATTTAAACAAATTTTGATAATCCAATTAGATTAAGAAGCCACTGTTGACTGTGCACTAAGAGGCTATTGCAGTAACAGTTACCTCATTTTTTGGGGACGAGCTTGTTGTAAGTTTTAATGGATTTCAAATGAATTTGGGAACTCAAAGATTATTACCAAAGCCAAAACACTGTGCCTTTGTTTAAAGATATAATTTAATTGTTGAGATTGTGTGGAATTTATTTGAAAATTTTATTTTGATCTACTGTACTCAATTTTTTTTATCTATTTTATGACAAAACAAAATGTCTTAATGAATGACATTTTTGTGGTGCGCGCGCATCTTGCTAATATATATATAACTTGACTTTTAAACAAATTTAAAAAAAAGTTTTAGTACACATTTAAATAAATTAAACATTTCATTTGTGTCAATTTAAAAGTTTTATTGTATACAAATTAAATTAATTATTAAATAAAATTTAAATTTATCTCTGCTTAAATCCATACTTCTTCCTTTCGTAAAACAGATCTGTTTTTGAGCTTCCCAAATTGACAATTTTCGGGCAGCCGTCTCGCTGAAAAGCACAAAATTATGTATTATTTTTCAACGTAAACTTACACATCTAATGTCCCAACTACTTACATCCTTTTCCTGAATAGTACACTCTTTGCAGTAATATGCATCGGATACACCTGGCCCACCACAAATAACGCAACGTCCCTGATATGATCCGTAATTGCATTCGTCACATATACGTACTAAAGTACACGGACGCACGTAGGAGTCACATATTACACATTTACCGTCACATTTTTCACAAAGGCGTCCAATAGCTGGAAGTATAAAATTGAAATATTTTTATTTTGTACATATTAAATACTATAACCTAAAAAGTCAAAGTATCTTACCAACTCCAGGCTGTTTTCTGCAAAAAATTAAATCCGGATGATGCTTCGCCATTTTATCTCTCCAACTATTTACTTTTAATGACTTTAAATATTTTTATTGAGCTTTTACAATTTCATATAATAGATTTAAAAGAAAACAAACTATTAAGCTGCCCTAACAACTTAACATGCACCAAACACCATATAAACTCTTTTTATTTTCTAACTTTGTTTTGTTTAATAAAATGTTTTATAAATTAATATATAAAATTAATAATAATTAGAGACGTCAAATATATATATATTTCGTATAATTATATATATATATATGCGGTAGAATTTTTACCGCGAATGTATACATATAAAGTATTTAAAAAATTAAAATTTTTAAGAATCATCGCAGTTTTTAAATGCAGAGCATATTATATCAGATGAAATTGTTAGAATTTACCAAAATATTTTATATATTAGATAGTTAAGTTAGATTTTTTACATAAACACATTCAATTATTACGAAATACTGATAACCGAACCGGTTAAAAACCCTTCATCCACTTTAATAAACAAATGACGTCTGAAACGTCAAATTCAAGTCCCATTCTTTCAAATATCACGGTCAATACCACGTTTTTCTATTATTATGAATATTGAGTGAATATTCTATTATTTTCATCTATTTACTTTGTCAATAACTATCTTAAAAATGCCGAAAGAACGAACCGAAAAGAAGAGCCGCATTCATAATGATGTGCAAAAACAAGGTAAAATGCAAAATTATACAAAATGTAAACTTTAAATGATAATTATTTTCAACCCCAAAAATTAGGTATTATGTTTAATAAGGACTTTGGCCAGCACATCCTCAAAAACCCCCTCATTATAACCAGCATGATTGATAAATCAGCACTCCGACCGACCGACATTGTTCTAGAAATTGGCCCGGGTACCGGCAACATGACTGTAAAAATTCTAGAAAAAGTTAAACAAGTCGTTGCCTGTGAAATTGACACTCGCCTCGTAGCTGAGCTACAAAAGCGTGTCCAAGGCACACCAAATCAACAGAAATTGAAAATTCTCATTGGCGACGCACTCAAGACTGAATGGCCATTCTTTAACATTTGCATAGCTAACGTGCCATATCAAATCAGTTCGCCGCTTATCTTTAAACTGTTGCTGCATCGTCCATTTTTTCGCTGTGCAATTCTTATGTTTCAGCGTGAGTTTGCACAGCGCTTGGTGGCAAAGCCTGGCGATAAGTTGTACTGTCGGCTGAGCATAAACACCCAGCTTTTGGCTCGCGTTGATATGCTCATGAAGGTGGGAAAGAATAATTTTAAGCCGCCGCCAAAGGTCGAGTCAAGTGTTGTGCGGTTAGAGCCGAGAAATCCACCGCCTCCAGTGTCGTATAAAGAATGGGATGGCTTGACGCGTATTGGTTTTTTGAGAAAGAACAAAACTCTTATGGCCGCATTTAAGCAGTCTTCGGTGATACAAAATTTGGAGGCAAACTACAAGTTGCATTGTTCGCTAAATAATACGGTATTAGAGATATTAAATTTTTTGGGTTATTTTATTTTTTAATGTTTTTTTATTGGATTTTACAGGACTTGCCAGAAAACTTTAACATGAAATCAAAAGTTGAAGAGATTTTGAATACATTGGGTTGCGGTGAAATGAGGGCTAGGACCATGGACATCGATGACTTTATGAAAGTTTTATATGCTTTTAATGCAGCCGGCATTCATTTTAGTTGAATAAATGAAGTGATATTTATTGGTGGTTTTTTATTCCTTCCATTCATTTTTTTTCGGGATCTAATAAGAGAGATTCAGAGAAAGTTAAAATGTAAACATATTTTGAAAATATGATGCATAATTCATTACCTGCAAAAATACATCTTCAATTTAAAAAACAAACACTCAAGTTAATTTTTTCCAAATTTTTATTATTGTGTATTTTAAAATAAAACAATTTTTGTTTTGAATTTTTCTGTTTTTAACACAATAGTTTAAGAATAGAATCTATTTCAACAATATAGCTTATAAGATTAACCTGTCCACAAACAAATTCTACAAATTTAATATATAGGTTTTTTATACTTATTTTATAAATTTTTAATTACAAATGAAGCGACGCCGACGACTTATTCTCCCTTTCCAATATCATTAAATCATGCTGCAATAATATTGTTATCTGCGGATTTCTAATTTATATATTCTGCTCAACGTTTTCTTTTAATAAATATGATTTAATTTATACAATAATGATCGTCGCTATGTTCGGTTTTGTTTTACTTAAACATAAATTTAATATTAGTTAAAGTTTTAGATGATATTACTGTATACAGTTAAAACATTTGATAACCGTAATTTATTTTCTTCTTATTTCTGCTCATCCGCATATATGTAGGTAAATTTCTGCAATTATTATATTCAATAAACCCCTCTTTTTCACCATTTTGTTTTAAATTTTATATTCATATTTTAATAAGTTCCTAAAAAAGCTATGCATACTTTTCTTCTTTTTGCAATCAGTTTCTTAAATATAACTAGTAGGTCAATGTTTAAAAAAAAGGTGTGTGTTTGTGTTAGACGAAGAAAATGATGTTTCGGTAATTGTGGATAAATAATTATTAGATAATTAATTAAACGATTTTAAAAAATGGCTCTAGTTTTACATTAAAATTCGTCGGGGGTCGCGTACTTCAATGCTTCAGCTTAATGTGCAGTGCGTTAGAGAGACAGAGAGAGAAATAAATAATTAATTTAATTAATTGTTTATTTAGTTCTTGTTAACAGTGATGAAATAAAATTTATATTTTATGTACTAGAAAAATGAGGGAGAATATATTATCTTTGTTATTAAAAATTGTTAATTTAAAATTAAACAATTAAAATGAACAAACAAAAAACACATTAAATTAGTATTTACAAATAAACACATATTGCTAGGTAAATTATTAATTAATTAATGCAACTAAATAGGTAAGTAGAATATAAAACTAAAGATTACATTATTATTGTTACATCTAAAAAATAAATTCTTTTATCAGTTTTTTTTCTTTCTATAATGTAGGTAGATAAAAATCAATCGTGATGACAATAATTATAATAATTAATTAATAGCATAATAAAGTAATTAATAAGTAATATAACTATATGTACTTGCATATTATGAATAACATTGTTTTGTTGCTTTTAATGCATATAGAAATTAATTGCGATCGAAAATTTCTTTTTATGTTTTCCTTTTTCTTCTTTTATATTTATACATACATATTAGACAATTATTATGAGATGTAAATTAGTAATCGAAGAATTGCCGTATTTAAAAAATATACCACTATTTATTATAGAAATTAATAATTACAATGAATTCTTTGCGGCATTTTCCCGTTTTCATTACAATACAAATTGTAAAATCAAAAAAGACCTGTACAAAAAAACATACGGCGACGACACAAAATTCCTTATAACACAATAATTATTTACATTTATGAGAATGTTTGCTTTTAGTTCCTAACAGTGATTTGTAAGAGTCGCAAAATGCCGGAAAGAATATATTATGTAGATGTGTTCCTGTGTTCGGGCATGAGTTTGAATGAATACAAGCTAAAATAATGAACATAAAAGTTGTGGAAAATCATAACTTTAAAGATATGATAATAATTAATATCATCAACGTTTCTTTAACGTTCAATTTATAAATCAATGTAAAACTTACTTAATACATATGTCGTATTTTAAAATAAAATAGAAAAACTGTGTTTTGATAATAAAAACCATCCACCCAAACACAAATCCGCCCAACTGAACCTAATGAATGAAGTTTTGCACAAAATGAAGGACCTTGAACTATTTGATAAATTTATAAATTTTCTAGTTTCTAGACTTTTTTGCACATTAATTTTACACCCAGATCAAATATAAAAATATGTTTTTCCTTTCTTACTTCATGAATGAAACTTGTTTTCATCTCTGTGAACTTTCTTTGTTTTAAGACACTGTTTTTTGTTCTGTTTTTTTTTTGTTTAACGTTAACACATTAAATGTATCGAAAATAAATTGTTTTTATTATCTTAATTGTTAATGTTAATTTTTGTTTAAGGAAAATATCTCTTCCTTTTCTGAGTCGGTTCTTTAAATTATATGAATATATAATCTTCCTTAAAATGTTTGTAAGTTTTCTTTGCGTTATTATGTAATTCAATTACAGTGGTTCGTGGGCCCATCACATCAACTAATCAATTTACCCAAGATCGGGGCGACCACGCCACTCAATCCACTGCTAGTACATTGAGATGGCCACCACAGACATGCCAAGGCTACCATCGTCATCGTCTGTGGTACCGTTGCTTCTGTCGAATGTTACTGCATTCCCGTTGTCATTCAACGCCACACCATTGTCATTCCGTGCTTCATCCAGTAGGGACATGTAGTCATGGGAACGATGATGATGGTGATGTAACATATGGTGACTTTGCTGACGTTGATCTGGATGCGCCCCGCTAGCCTGACTAAAGCCAGCTGAAGCGCATGCTATTGGTCACTTACTGTCACGTGAACCGCGTCGACGCCTTCCTTCAGTGGTAATTTCTAGGCCTGGGGACAACAATTACATTTTTATATAAAACCACAATCTACGAGTATTGCCATATTTTTGATTTCCCCAAATACATTCACATTAATTAATTTTTAACATTACATTTTTAAATTAAAAAAATAAATTATATCTCACCAGCAGCACTTCTAGTTTTTCGTCTTGCTTCCTCCTGTGAATGATGTGACGATGTTAAATGCTTCTGTACACCTGGCACCAAATGACCACCTTGCATTTTATGCGACGACGATAAACAATTTTCCGCATTCACTGAATTACTACCAACACTCCCGCCGCTATGTCCATGACTGGAAGACGTCATTGGATGACTAAATTTTCCAGAAGGGCCAACATTACCACCACCACTATGACCGGTGTTTACACAAGGCGTTCCACTAGCAGCACTCACTGCAATTGTAACCCCATTCCCACCGACAACAGAGGCATTGCCAACTGCATTGGAATTTCCAACGCTAATGTTACATCCGCCCCCACCACCATTAGCACCATGAACATTTGCACCACCACCCTTACTGTGCGCATTTAGGGTATTGCGAACACTGCGTCGAGTACTCATTTTGTCATCACAGTTGGGTGTTGCCACACCTGCCGATTTCCCAACGGCGGCATGTGAAATTTTGTTGATTGTCATTGCTGCTCCAGACGATCCGCCTCCACTAGACATCAATGCGGTAGTAACAGTTGTCGTTGTTGTACCGACACCAATAGTATGCGCTAAATTGTGATGTGGGTTGTTTATGGCAACTACATGACCACTGGTGACCTGGACAACCTTGTGATGATTTCGCAGATGATGTTTCTCACTGTCCAACGGTTTAGTTTGCTTTGAATTACGCGCCTTTCCAGCTAGCTCTATTAGGGGTTCATCAGAATCAGATGAGTCTTCAGTACTTTTTTTGTTCGTTTTAGATGTTATATGATGCTTACTGTTTTCGGTCAAATTTTGACGCTTTTGATGTTGATGAACTGTACCACCGACGACGGCCCCTGCATTGACAGATGTCCCACTAGTGCCTCCGGTTGAAGCTGTTGTTGTTGTCATCGCACTCGCCACCCCACCACTGCCACTATTGCTATTATTATCTCCTGATTTGCGAGTCTTTTTAGCTGGCATGGCATGTATTAGTGACTCACTTTCAGAACCTTGGCGTTTTCGTTTCACTAATTTCCCACCAGTACTTGGCTTTGGACTCAATCGGTAGTCATTTGTGAGTGCCGCCATAGCCGATGACATTTTCATCTTCATGTTGTGACATCCAGTAGCTGTTGTTGGTTCTGGACTTTGTTTTGGTGGTTGATCCAGAGGACTCTCCAGTTTGCTACTAGCTCGAGTTCGAACTCTGGGCACATTGTCTGCATTATCCCCGCTGTGCGTTGGAATTTCTATGGACAATTGTGACAGAACTTCAACTTTCATCTCTTTTTTAATAGAGTATTCTAACTTCTTATCATCAACACTATTAATCTCATTTAAGGCTGCCTCTAATTTAATAGTGGACTTCTTCTTATCTGTCGTCACACCGATAATATTACAGCACTCGTCCATCATAATCTTTTTGAGACATTCCTTGTTTTCATTCATGTCCTTGCGTGTTGCGTCCAAACCACTAACATTTATATCGTTTGTGTTGTTACTTTTTGCGCTTGACGACAAGATAGCAGCCAATGTACTTGTGTCTGCGGTGACGTCCAGGTCGGCCAAAACCTCTTCGCGCGTCTTAGTTATTGCATGATCCCCGTTTATGCGCTTCTGATGGTCATTATCACAGTTTGCTGATGTTCCTTCAAAATTGTCACTTCCCTCGAATCGCGCTAGTACAGCCTCCAGCTCATCAAGTTTCTCAAAATCATTGTCCTGATGATGTATGGGATTCCCGGACGTTGTCTTTTTGATTGTCGCTGCGGACAATATTGTTGACGAAGTAGACTTTGTTGCCGAGAGAAGGGAATCTTTGTTATTAGTGGGTGATTCACAATGTTTGATAGTCGCAGTTTCGCCGGATCCAGACGATGGTGGACTGGATGATGATGACTGATGCGGACTTTTTTCTGAAAGTGCGTCCATTGACTCGATACCACTATCTTCGCCTTGAGCTTGAGAGCCAGGTGATCCGCGCAACCCTGCCACATTAATGTTAGTGGATGATGACGAGGATGTGCATTGCGGTGGGTCAGCCAGTTGATTGATCTTTTGAATGTGTTGCTGATGCTCGGGTGGACGATTACTACTATGAGGAGTACTCTGTTCGGAATTATTACTATTATTGCTGTGGCTAAGACGTACATTGCTGCCACCGGATAATTTGTTTTCTAATTTAACACCACTGCCACTACTGTTTGTATCATCTTTGTTTGTACTTAAAGGGTTATCACTGGATTTTGTGTTTGTAGATGAAGATAAGGTGACAACGGTTGTTGTGACGTTGGATGATTGCGATGGCATCATCCTGTTAGTTGTTGATGCCGACGATTCCATTAGCTTCTGCTTAAATTTTTCCTCGCTTAATGCGTCCGCATTACCCTGCGGAAGCATTAACGAAGATAATTTCTTTTTGTGGACTATTTCATCGCTGGTACCTTTGTTAGATAAAGACTTTAGTGACTTCATTGGTTTTGTAAGCGTCTTGTGCAATTTTGAAAATAATGGATTGTTGTTATTGTTATTTTGGTTTTTTGAAGCCGACGACAGAGAAACATGCTGCGGCAAAGTGCCAACGTTGGTTGAACCGATGGGACGCTTCATCATTTGAAAGTGATCAGACGTTGTCTTTGTATCTGTGTTGCGATTGCTGCTTGCAGCTGCTCCACCTGATAACGTTCCTCCGCCAATGGTATTACCACCAGATGTTTGACGAGCCGATGAATTGAAACCGACTGATGAGGCTGATACATTTGATGTGTTTAATGCCTCTGTTGATTGACTGATTCGTCGTCGCTTCTCCGGATGTGTCATTAAACCGTTTAGATTGTGCTGTTGCTGACCACTGTGATTCAGAATGTTATGTTCAGTGGTTGCTGTTCGTTTTATGGAGTGAATTTCGTTAAGATCTTTGGTTGCCAACTCATGGTTGTTTTGATGCCGCTCATTTCTGGCATTTGAACCATTCTCTTGTTGTTGCAGCTGCTGTTGCTGATGAAGTTTTGCACTCTTCCCACTAGATGCCTTATTGCTTATTTCTGATGTCAAGTGGTTGGTATTTAAATGATGATTGAAGTCTTCGCTATACTTACTGCTGCCTGTCGCGGTCTTAAGCCGCTGATTCAACATTGGTGACATTGTTTTCAACTCTTCAGACAAATTAGAGGCACGAAAATTATTAAGTGAATCACTGTTTTGATGCTCCATTGAATTGGTATCAAATAAATTTAGGTTACTGCTAATTTTGCTAGACGTTTTGTTTGTGCGTCCACTTGTTTCTTCGTCCACAGTAGGTGTGGCTTTTTTCCGATCTTTTTTGGAGTTCTTAATTACAATTGAGTTGCGTCCACGCAAACTGATGTGTAGTGGAGGCACGCGTGGTTGTTCACCACTTGTTTGAACTTGTCCAGCTTGGAGTTGAACAGATTGCATCGCTAAAGAAGGTGACGGTGATAAACCTTTGTTGCTTGTGTTGGATGCTGAGCCATGGCTACTACCGGAGGAGCTGGGTGATGTCATGTGTCCAGAGTTGGAAATAGTGGCACGTTTTGGTGACTGCATCTTGTATGGGGCATCGATGATGTATGCTGATGGCTCACTCTTTTCCACTTTTAAACGCAGCTTGATCTTCTCTTGGCACAGTTTATCACTTCCCGGGGTAATTGTACTATCTGTTATTGTTGCTGCCACAATAGGTAACAATAACTTGGAGGAGCTGGATGATGATGACTTGAATTTATCTTTGCCGCTACTATTGGGTCGTGTCTTTTGCAACTTCTCTTTGAGATCACGATTCATTTTCTCTTTTAAAAGGGACGAAGATGATGATGTTGACGAGGAACTTTTGCCATCCTTGGAGGTTTTGGTGCTACTGCTACTGCGTTTGCTAGTGCTACTGCTGGTGCTACCTTCTTTTTTACTTTCCTTGCTGGAGCGTCCACCTTTTAAACTGTTCGTGGAGCTGTTTTTGCTGCGTGACGAGTGCTCAGAATTGCTAGAGCGTTCAGCATCACTGTGATCAGAGGCTGTTGTGTTTGTTGTCTTTGAGAATCCTGTACTACAGCTGTTCTCATCATCGGAATACATTGAATTGGACATCTCTGAATTAAATTCGGTGAAATTGTCATCTTCGCCAGCTGCCTCATTGTCAGATATATTATCATCGCAGGGACGTGGCTCTAGTTCGCCAGTCAATGGATTTATGAGATACTGATGTCCGATTGGTTTATTCACTGGTTTTTGTTGTTTTTGGTGATTTAATAATGTCATTGCCTGTTGCTGTGTTTGAACTTGTGATTGAATCACTGGTGATTGAGATACTTGTTGATTCAATACAGGTGGCGCAGATGGAATCGAATTTGGTTGTGACAATTCTACATGTTGACTTGATTCGATAAGAGCTGACGGAGTATCAATGAGATCCACTAACGTTTTAGGGTCCAACAAATCAGCGGCATTAAAATCTGCGTCATTCAGTGATGGTATAATTGTATCAAAATCGCTTTTTGCAAAATCATACAGCTCTAGTGTTGCTAATCCCAGAGGATCTGCATTATTGCTGGTTCGCTGATGATTATTTGCAGGCATCGTAGTGACTGATTGTTGCTGTTGCTGAAGATTATATTGCATTTGGTAGCGTGTGAACTCTTGGAAGCTGGACTTTGTTGCCGAGTCCATAGGCTTCAATGGCCATCGTGGATTGTAAGTCGACTGCAATGTGGATTGCTGTTGCTGCAGCTGCTGTTGTTGTTGTTGTGACAAACTAGCATGATGAGCAATTGGCTGTTGCTGTTGCTGGGAATGACCCGGCAGACCCGATTGTCGAATTGATTGTGGTGCCACTGATGATGTCGATTGCAATTGCTGAAGCTGTTGTTGCATCTGTTGGGACTGTATTTGTTGTTGTTGTTGCTGCTGCTGTATTTGAAGTGGAATTTGGAATCGATGCTGCTGTTGTGGCTGCAAGGAATGAAGTTGAGGCTGTTGCGTCAATTGTGGATGTTGTTGTTGCTGCTGACCAAACGTTTGATGATGTAGTCCTCCTGATGCATTGACACCTTGGCGTTGCGGTTGCAAATTGAAGCGCACTGATTGTTGCATTTTTGGGTTATTATTAATAATATTTACATTCATATTCGACGCGTTAATATGATTAACGGTGTTGTTAATTGAAGGCACTGCTAATGATGATGAAGCTACTGAGTCGGAAAGATGAACTGGCGTCGGCACATTGGACACTATCTGATTGTTTGATTGCCCTGGTCCACCAATAATTAAATGCTGTTGCCCTGTCGTCGACGGCTGCATTTGTTGCTGTTGCTGTGGTTGCTGTTGGGACATCAGAATTGTTTCCATCAAGCGATTTGATGAACTGGTATTTTGTAATGATGACTGAGTTTCGACAATTGTCGATTTGGCCACCAACTTGGTTGCCAGCAGTTCTTCCTCGTTGACAATAATATTGCTTCCAATGAGAGACGACGTCGTTGCACCAATCGGTATATTTGGATGTGGCTGTTGTGCGATTATTTGTTGTGGTTGTTGCGGTTGTTGCACTATTGTCAGCTGTTGGAGACGCTGCTGTTGCAACATCTGATGTTGCTGAGCACGATGATTTATATGAGATTGTAACGATTGCTGCATTGGATGCAATGATGTTGTAGTTGTTCCACCGCCAGGAGCGTGATGTTGACTAGCCCCAGCAACTAAAGTCATTTCTGTTGATTGCTGTTGCTGTAATACAGGTCCTGGTGCTTTAACTAGCTTGTTTGTAGCAACAACATTATTGCCGCCTGCGGCCGCTGCCGCCGCAGCTACTTCAGTCTGCAGCAAATTTACCAGTAGAGGACTGGAAATGGCAATACTTCCAAGTGCTGATTGCTGCTGTGCTATTTGTTGTGAACCACTTTGTGCAGTTATTTGATTAGTAGTAGCAGAACCGGATGGATATGGCGGTGGAGGTGGAACAACAACGTTACCACCACCAACACTAATAGCAGAAATAGCGGCACTTGCCGCATTCGATGACGATGTTGGCGATGGCGTCGTTGCAGACTGTACGAAATGTCCACCAGGTGCTAGCCCCATTGTGTTTTCACGTCGATGAATGACACGTGCTTGGGTCATACTTTCAAATGGATACTCTCGCGGTTCAACATTCATTACAACACTGCTGGTAGATAGGGGTAGTTTGCCATCCATCGGACACACAGTATTTGGAGACTTAAAAAGTGGTGCTTTAGTGTCACCCACACCACCAGCAACAGTATGATCACTGTGAATGGAAGAGGGCCCATTAGTGAGTTGCATCTTTGGCGACGGACCTGCCACTGGTTCTGTGTTTGCTGCCATATGGACGGATGCCGCTGCTGCTGAAGCAGCCGCCGCAGCAATCACCGCCGCTGTCGAGGTGGCCTTTGATGGCGGTGCTGTTGGCAAGACGACATGCTGCTCAATGGCAGAAACAATTATGCCTGAAGATGGATTGACGCCAGATGATGGTACCGTGTGCTGTGGCACAGATTGAGTAAGTATTCGTGTCAATGCACCGAGACCGGCGACTCCGCTGGCAGACTCTTGACCACATGATCGTGCTGGAGCAGCATCTATCAAATAATTATTATATAAATGTGTGTTTCAAATAATGCGAAAAATTTCAAATATTACCTGTTCTAAGAACGATTTCTTGGCCTGCCAATCGTAAAGATATCACAGTATCACCTTCTAGTTGTACGGACAGAATGCCAAGTGATCGTAGCAAAGCGCTACCTTCGGCAGCTAACTGTCTTAATTTGATCGCCGCCTCTTTTGGAATGGACAGCGTAACACGTACACTGTTCCATGGCTCGACCTGAAAAATAAAACAGTTTTAGATTAAATAAAGTACACTAATTAAACCATAACAAAGATATTACCTTATTCACTTTTAGTTTCTTCGATCGCTTCGGCTGTTCTAATATAGTTTTAAGTTTTCCCAATAATATTCTGAACTTTTTCGGGAAATCCGGGTCGTGGAGGTCACCTTCACAGATTACAACTGCTGTCAATGTCCCATCACTATCTGCCGCCATTCTCGTCTAGAATTATTATAATAAAAATTAAACCTCTTTCTTTTTCTGTTGGGAATTTGCACAAAAAACATAAACTATACCCAAAAAAGCAATTTGGGGTTAAAAACAAATTCAGAGGCTGAGTTTCGCCGGGTTTTAAAAAAATATTTAAATTTTAATCAAAGCTGAAATAGCTTGTTGTTTGTATTAAAAATATTTTTCGGAGCGTACGAAATTAGAGCAAACAAATTCAACATTTTTGGTATAAAACAAGAACCTAGTTACCTCTTTTAATTGTGAATGTTCACATGCCTCCTGACGAAATGTATAGTGCAGATAAATAGTTTATCGTCTGTAAAGAGAATAATTTGTTAAACATACTTAAAGGATATTGCTCAAAACTATTTTAAAAACAAATAATTAATAAACTTTTTAAAAGCGATTTTCTTTGCCACAAAATAATGTAATCAATTTTAAGTAAAATGCCATACGCAATAAAAATCAAAAAAGGGACAATAAAAATTGAAAAAAAGAATATAATTGTTACTCGCGGATCATGGACACCGCAAGTCATAATTAATGCAAATACATACACTCTAAACATGTCCCATTTTTACACAATACACACTAAATCTATATAAGTATGTAGCTGTCTCCGAAGCACAAACAGTTTATGGAATTAGAACCTTTTCATTGCTTTACCTAAATAGGTTTGAATAACTAAATGGGCAAAAATATGAATTTTATTTCCACAATAGTCACAAGAATATAAAGTGCTTCAAATTGACTTGTAATGGAATAGACAAGGCCAATTGAAAGCTCGATAAGTACGTCAAAAAACGAAATAGCGCCACAACATTATTTTTGGAAAAAAATGCAAATGAATGACCTAAATAAGTCATTGCAAATTTTGAAAATAGGTTCGCGTAATTAAGCGTTGGATAATATGTACCTTTCTATTTTTGTTTGTCTCATTCATTAAATTAAATTAATTTAAATTAATATTGATACATACCTACCTAAGTAGAAAATTTAATTCAATATGAATGTAGGCCATAAATTTTATTAAAAATAAAAACGTAACACGGAACATCCTTTGTGCATCTTAAGATTAATAACATAAACTTGTAAACTGTCACTCAACATCTCAACACAATTCAAACCGGAAAAAAGACAAGTGGCCAGAGTTTAAAATTTTCTAATTTTAGAAATGCATTTTAGAACATAGTGGACATTTATATTTTTACTTATGGGCAAGTACCAAGTGTATAATAATGCACAATCAAACTAATCCATCAATATTTTAAATAAAATTAATGATCTACATTCCTTAATTGATTGACAATTGCCTTCTTCGCCATCAATTAATTGTTTTAATAAGTCTAACCGTTTATCAATATGTGACTAGCTCACCAAAATATGTTCTTTTTTTAATAAATGACATTAATGAAATTTCCAATGGTTGCAATATAATTACGTTTGGTTAGAATATTGAAAAGATTATCGTGCACAAAATCCGTCAATAGATCGTGTGTGGCCACCATCGTCAACAGTCATGCATGTTGGTTAAATGATGCAGCGAGCAAGATACAATTTAATTCAAATGCACATGGGGGATGTAAACATTGCGGCATGAGTTATATTCTTTTAATAGAAAACACATTAAATTTTTACATTTCATGAAAATAATTTACATAACTAGGATTTGTGCAACTGCACGATAAAGGAAAATAAAATTAATTATAAATTGTTAAACCATTAACTCCTACAAGGAAAACGAACAGTTCATAAGATAAATAAATATCAAATGATTAAGTACTTTTTGTATCTTGAAATCAATTGACGCGATTAATTATTAATACAGACTTAATTTGGAATAATACATTCATTAATTCATTAAAAATATGCTACTTGGTAAATAGTAACTTTAAAAAAAAATACAAAATATCTAAGCTTTCGAATTCGTTAGTTAATAAATTATTTTTTTAACATTATTAAATTATATTTTCAATGAGCTTTTTCCACTTAAGCACATACTTATATGAATTTCAAACATAGGTGCACATTATGGTATAAACTATAAGGGGTTTTTGGATCATGGGTACACACCTAGCTGTAATAAGTAAACACCGCAATATATTCGATTAAATATTGTTAATTCAAATTTAAAAATAGTGGAGAATACGAGGAGTCCCAATGTCTTTGTGAATCCTATTGAACTGGTTGAAGGTGGGGCTAATTTAACTAACGAACCCATACGTATATTTTAAACAAGTTTTGCCGGACGAGTATCAATTTCCAGTTCTCATACATTTAAGTTCGGTGAAAAGATTTGAAAGACATTTAATCCACTGATAGCAGACTTTACGTATAGGCTGTAAATTTGATTGTGTCGGCGGCATTAGTCGATGATCATAATTAGATTTTTAATGCCATTTATTTGGATAGTAATGTAGAACATGGGAGCAGTCAACCAGTGCCTGGAAATACTAATTCACTTTGGTTAGTTGATTTCAAGCTCCGAATCGAATTTTAAATGGACGTTGAATTTTAGAGTGTTTTTGCAAATCGAATTATCAACAGGAACACTCTGTGTCTGTTTACGAACATTACAGTGCAAAATACTAGGTAAATAGAATTGCACATTGCAAGTCGTTAAAAACATAAAAAGTATTCAAAATATAAATTATTTAAACGTCCATTAAAAAATTAATGAATTTCGCAAAATAAAAGCATTTAAACAGTTAAGTACATCATTAAAATATGCCGGCCAACAAGACGTTAAAGATCAATAAACTTTGTAAGAAATCACTCATCTAATCAGCTGACAATAACCGAGGGGATGTACATTTGTGCCTTGTGGGGAGCACCGCGTATACACATTAAACACACAAAAATAAAACGTCGCACTGGCCTACGGAGAGAGATCAACCAAAACCACGGACAGGTACACCAACCGAACGTAATCGTTATGCGGCGGATGGAAAGAGTTCATGGACCTTTTTGCAAAACATACAAAAACAAAAAAAATGGATGAGAAATATGGATTTATTGTGAAAACGGTGTGCAACAACAAATTGCTGCCTTGCCATTTTGGGAATGGATTCAATCTTCGGATGGTACAGTCGCAGCAACAAAAAAACCTGATGGCAAGAAATACGGTGCTTACAAGTACAACGCAGCGACACGGTCGCCATAACCTCAACTGGGATGCGAGCGCAGAACTGGAAGCAGCCACCATTTTTTATTTAACTTTCGCATTACAACGTCGGATGTGGGTAAAAATTTAACATGAATGAGATTGATGCGATTAAAAACCATCTAAATGTGTTGAACACGTATCAATGAATGAATGAATTCGGATATCTCTTTAAAGTATTATTTTTAATGTTTAAATTTAGTATTTTTTTCAGAAAAAAAAAATTCTATTCCAATTTCCAAATGAGATAGATGAGTGCTAATGTGTGTTCATATGTGTATACTAAAAAGCATGTATGCACCCATGAGTGAATTTTATACACAGTAAAATATACATACTATCAAACAATCTCATGTATGGTGTTTCTATAACCGCAAATTAATGTTCATTTAATGAAAACGATAATATTTTTAAAATTATTTAAACAACTTTATATTTTAGGTGCATTAAAATACAACTTTAATGATAAAACTATAACTAATAGTTTATAAATCGTTTTTAAAATTTAAATTAACACACAAACGCACAATCATTGCACACACAAATAGCAGAAATATAAATTCACCACACACGATTAAGCCGCGAACACACACTCTCATATTCACTAATTTTTTGAAGGAAACAAAAAAAACACGTACACATCTTATGCTTTCGCACACCTTTGCAGAAAATATTTTACACGTAAATTTATGTTATGCGTTCGTATACGTATGCATATTTTTTGTGCATACGGTGATCACACATGAGTATGCACAATAAAATAATTAAGCACTGCATTTAAATACATATGAAAAATCAATTGATTATATAAGCCAAATATGTATAAACATATTTGTTCCAATTTCTAAATGACCAAAACAAAAAAACAGTTACATCATAATTTTGTGCAGTAATTAATTTAAATTATTTATTTTCTTTCACTGCATACATATATTTTTACTGAATGCATTATAAATGTATTATTTTAACACATGTGCGGTGTTCGCTGTGTTTGGATTATATATATGTTTTGTAAAAATTTAAAAAAAATGTGCGCGTATAGGTTGTGTACGAATGAGATAGCCTTTTGCTGCGTGAGCGCCAGAGCGAAACAAAGATAATACCCATCCGCCATTTTGCTTTTATATATCCCGAACATTTTCATAATGTAAGTGCAAGAAAAAAATACATAAGAGTAAAAAATAATTAGGATTTTTTAATTAACATTGGGGTGGTGCCACGAAATGGCCTCCCAACGGTCCGCCTAATTTTTTATACAAATCAATGGGGAATAAGGATTAATGTTCAAACTCCATGTTTGAATCAGGTTTTGGAAGTCCTGATGGTGAATGTTAATACCTACTACTTGCCAATGACTGGGGGAATGGATTATAGATACAACAAAGAGGCCACCGCAATCATTTTTACTGAAGTTTGATGATTCTTTTTATTGAAATATGTAGCTGGCTTTTCTTAAACATTTCTCTAAATATTTTTATTCCGTAGTTCATATCTTGGAAAAACGTATCTAATACAAGAAAATTGAGTTATCTTATTAGGATACATTTTTTTTGTTGTTGTGTATAAGTAAGGGACAAAATATGCAGCGGTTCTAAATTGTGAATTTATGGTCACAAATGGCGAATGGAAACGACTGTAGCCCTGAATTGGTGTACATGCTTGGTGTTTTCTAAATGGCCAAGCAATAACCAACACCATGAACCAAATAACTTGTACTATCCAACAACGACAATTTAAACGGTGTACAATTTAAAAATAAATCTTTTTTAATCAAAGAACCATGGGAAGAGTGTGAATATTGTAGTGGACTTCATCCTTTTATTTTAAAGAGGAGATCCGAATATTCCCAACAAACTGTTGTTTTATTTTATAATTTATAATATAGAAAAAACTAGAAGCTCGAACTAACATAAAATCCAAAAAGACCTGCGGCGAAATTGTTGTTGAAGCCGAAACGGCTACAAGTGGATACTTTTTCTTACCTCATTGGAATGACACAATTTGGTATTGTCACTGATAATCCGTTTTCTGGAATCGTTACAATTGTAATCCTAATGTAATAAATATTGTTCATTCACTATATGTATATATATTTTTACTCTTCTTTTGGTAATTTTAACTCATAAAAATTAAAAGCATTAAATCTGTCTCATAAATGTGAGAGCCATTGCAGGACACTCCACCAATGGTTAACTGAATTTATTAATAAAGAGTTGTGTTCACTATCAGTTTGTTCCTTAATTTTTACCATTTTCATTTTTTTAAAACATTTTAACAATTTATTAAAATTGCGTCACAGTTTTACACACGCACACACACACTTGCGCATAACACCCTCTGTAAAATGATCAAACATGTTTTTGCATAAAAATTAAATTTTTTTATTGCTTGGGGTTGTATTTTAAATGTGATCAACTTAATTTAATTTAACACCAAAAACATATATGAATCTTTTTATGCATATAGATATAGATATAATTTTCATTTTCTCCTTTTTTTCACACTCATTTCATTAAAAAGGCAACAACACAAAATTAAAGAAAATTAATTAACGGAGACAACAATGTGTGTATGTAAACCATGGTGCCACACACGCATAAGTTCAACGTATATGCACATTGCACAAACACACACAAATTCGTCCAAATACACATGGCATTGCCGTACTCACAACACTGTCGATGTATTTTTAATTAAAATTTTTCAAACTTTAAACGAAATACGGTTTTACTGTGTGAAATATGCAACCAAAATGATTTAGGTTAAATTATATTTAACATTTTCGTGTTGTCTTTGCAATACAACTTATGCGCGAGTTAGAGGCAAGCACAAAAACTCTCCAATAATGCGCGCACACACACATCGATATAAAAGTCGCACAGCACAGTCAATCTCACGATTGAAAATTTTGTCGTCGACAAAAACAATAAAAAGTCTTAATTACGCTATCAACCGTTTTGTTACTTTATGTTTAATGCACACATACCGCAAAATTGCATTCATTTACATTGCAAAAATTAAACGTATTCTGCTTTTTGATCAGAAATTTCTTTTTTCCACTTTTTTTCTCCGTTTTAGTTTATCCAGTACGAACAATAACAACGGCCGCCATTTGCATTTTACGAAACTGACATGCCACTGAAGAGAAGCGCTGAATGTGCAACGCATTCTGGGTACATTGAGACCACATATGTGTGAGCGAGATGAGAGGCGACTTTTTCGACCAAGTTAAATAAGTGGATGAGTGTTACATGATGGGAATGGCTCAGTACAATATGGGGTTGCCACATATAAGGCTGAATTTTTATAAATTTGGAGTGAATGATGCGACACCTAGGAGCAAATTAAAACATCTCACAATTGGTTATTTTAATGCTCCATCTAGCATTATACTAAATAAGCGTTTTTGTAAATTTGTGGTGCAATTAATTATTTTTTATACATATATTCAAAATTAAATTATGTAGTATTGTAAACATGAATATGTAGTCCTAAAAACGTGAATTTAAAGTAATTACCTACAAGACTTCACCAACAGTTTATTTTAAGTTGCAGTTAGGGAATATTGGTTACTAGTCAAGATTTCGTTTGAAGGTATATTTTTAATAAAATAATCCCTGAAAACTAGTAAAGTTCCTTTTTTTACTGCAAGATTTAAATTTCACTCAAGGGATAATTCCAAAAAACATTCATTCATTCTTTTTAAACATTCTTGCAATGAACCTTCTTTTTAACAAATAACAATCAATCATCAGACAAACCTTTTGCTTGGCAAAACCCGAATTCTGCTACAATAGTTTCATAAAAAAAAAAAATATGAAAAATGACAATCCCTAAAAAAAATACTCAACCTTCCAAGATAAAAATCAAATCAACCATATTGATGGTAATTAATTTAATCAATAACTATGCACATTAAGTTCATTTGAAATGACACATACTGAAACCGCCCTTAATTTACTTGGTTGATTGCAGAAGTCCAGCATCTTTCATGCGATTGAATGACTTGTTTGCGTCGTATGTCCTGAAATACATCAAAGGAAATTAAAGCAAATCAAAATTTTAAACAAAGTGTATAACAAATTACTTGTAGAACTCGGCATAGGCTTTCTTGACGCTGTCAGTGTGAACGAATTTCACTGCAGTGGTAATGATGGCACACAATCCTAGGGCGACACTCAAATTACGGATGATTGACGCGTTGTGCAGGCCACGCAATTTTGGTTTTGGAATTGATGAAGATACTGCTGGTGCGTCTCCGGCCATCTGAAATATTACAAAAATAAATATTTTAATCTAATAGGGACTAACGCAATTTTTTTCATTGCACTTTTTGACGGCTAAAGTACTAAAATTGTTATGTAATTGCGGCACAAGTCACATTTTAAATAGACACAAATGATTCTCGATAAATTTTAATGTTGAATGGTTTTGCAAAACGTTTGCTAATTATAAAATTCCATGGTTGTTTTAAACAATAATAATTCTAAATTACATACCTTTATTAAGTTTTTGTACAAGTTTTAAGCAAATATGAATTCTGACGAAAAAATTGACGGATTGCCTTATGGAAAACAAAATGGCCAATACCTTGGAAATTGCTTTATAAATATAGGATATTTGACATACGTCACGTTTTAGGGTTGCCAAGTATGAATATTGACAGATAATAATCGTTTTATGGGAAAGACTACAAATACTTTTAAGTAGTGGAATTACTGTGTAATTTTATAGTCATACTGCATTTATTAACAGTTAATTTAAACTTTAAAGTTCTTTTGAAAAAAGCACAGAAGTTTTAGCTTATGACCGCATTGAGACATTTCTTGCCGTTGAAATTTTTTTTCAAAATTGTAAAATAAATATAAATACTATTTTTAATCCGATTATTTCATGATGATCATGTATTACATAATTAAAATACAGAATTATTTAAATTACTTGATTCATAGTTTCGGAGTAGTCGCAACTTTTCGGATTCGGGATTTGAGGAAACTGGAGAATGACGCATTAGCTATTGTATCAGAGTTTTGGTTGCCAAAATGTAATCCGAAAACGACTAACATAGAAAATGTTGATCAAAAAATCGTTAAGACCATTTCATGTAAAGCCCAAAATCTTAAATCGATTTTACATTTTTCTCTAATTTAAGATGTTTAGAATAAATTCCAGCAGATATGATAAATCCCATAATTTAATACAGCCATAATAGTGACCAAGGAGACGTGAAATTTTCTCATAAGACATTTAAAAAAATTAAAGTTCAATGTTTATTTCAATAATAAACATTTGAATAATTGAGAAACATTGAAAGAAAGAAACACGCTCAAACAACAAATAATTAATAAAGATTTTAAGACCACAAAAGTAAAAACTATTCAATGTTTCCCTCCCTACTTGATGTAATAGTTAATTAAAAAAACGGATTACAACTTTTCTGTAAACGCATTAAAAACGATTCCAAGTATTTTCCCAATTTGCCCCTTAAGAAAAGGCAACATTAGTCATTTCTTTGAAGGTAATTTAGGAATTAAAGCGAAAAACCCTATAAATTTATATTATATTTACAAACTTTATTTATTTTGTATGTATTGTATTTGTATACATGATTTTTCAAAACTTGATCGCCATTTAAAATAATTGTAAAATTTACAAATATAAAATGTGACCACCCTATAGTTTATGCATAGTTATATAATTTAAATAAATATCCCAACGTTGATTTTGAAACTTGCAATACATGGTCCATGGAAACATTAGAAGATAGAATGGACCAACCGAAACATGGAATGGGCCAGCCCAAGAAATGTGACCCGACTAGTAATTAGACAATCAGCGAGAGTCGAGACCAACATATTCAAGGGATTTTTTAAACCTGCGTGTACTCGCATAGGTACAAATTACAATAGCAATGCACCTCAGGATTAATTTGGTGTCCTTTTGTGACGGAATAATGCAACGTGCTACGAATAAGGTTTTCACTTTTCTCAAACGAAGTATGTAGTTTAAATTGAGAATATACAAGCAATGATGAATTTCGGTTACAACTTATGCAGGATACGGTACAGGCCGTTTACCCCAATTACGTTCGTTACACCAATAAACTTTTACAACGGCACATGATGCATCATGCGTAAGCGTGGTCCCTGGATCCTTTTGCGTACCGGTACATGAGCTCATACCTTTTTGCGAGACTTTTGCAAAGGATGAATATACAGAATAGGTAAGAGATTATAAATGAATATGTTATTTAGAGTACATTGGGTGTTTTATGGCCTTTATGCTTTATGCAGTATGCAGATTACAGCTCGTGAGTCGTGATGCTGAATGCATAAACGTGCCTGATGCACCTTGGTCCACGAGTACAGTATATTGGTGAATAGTGGCGTGGCCTCAATACAGTGTAGGCCATAAATGCGGACGAGACACGATAGTCTATAAAGTTGTGTTTTACCCAAAAAATAATATGTTGAGGGAATTTCCGCAAGGCAATGACATACTGAATCCCTTATGTTGGTATGAACATATTTTTGGAATAAATAATCTATGTTACACATATTATGGCGAACCATAATTTATTGCCATAATGTATCTTGAATTTGAAAACCCCATGAAACAATATCTGTTTTTTAGTTATATTTTGTGACCAAAGTAAAGTAAATTACGTTGACAATTATTGATTGATTTAATTTCATAAAAAGAAACACAAAACATTATTCGTGGCTCCGGCCTTTATGAGGATTTTATCGTATGTTTTTTAAGCAATTAATAGGTGCATTCTATTCACATCTCATTTAGTTTAATTAAAAATTGTATATGCAATACAACAACAAAATAATCCTATTCATTTCATAAGGTTTACGCATCCCGTTTATTTAATATTTACTGGCCGCAAGTGGCGCTGAAAAATTACTCATTAAAATTAATTATTAAATTCATCATTTAGTCACGTAACGATACATAATTTGGGTCTACAACCCTGGTACGTGTGAGACGGCAATTTTAATCGCATTTAACTGCTATTTATGATTTTTACAATATGAAATGTACTTTGTTTATGTTTCCAATTAGGGTAAATTTAGAAGGCTTCATTTCTAAAATAGTACGCCACATCTTGTCGATAACAGAAAGTATCTCTTTTTAAAATTTAAACCAAATATCGCTCTATACAAATAAACTAAATGAGATGTGAATAGAATGCACCTAATATTACTTATAATTATTAAAATAATGTGACAATGTGCCATTGATTGATAGGAAAGCCTTTACATTAGATGCACTTGCAATTTTTTGTCAGGTCAATTTAACAAAATTTTAAATTGTCATAATCTTTGTGGATCAAATTAAGAGAAAAACAAATAACAGTGGGTTAAAAACGGGGGTTCTCAATTTTCAGATCAAAATCTTTACACTTTAAAATCTGTAATACGAAAACTAAGCAAATATGTTCATAAGTGAGACCATTCTTAAATTTGAATTTTTTTAAAGTTCAGGAGTGGAACATTTCTTCGACTTTGACTGAAAGTAGTAACTAAAAAAAACATTTAATATAAAAGTCGATAATGAAAGAGTTATTAAAATTGGTAAAATTTTAGTTGAGGGCTGAGAAAATCCCGTATAAAGTTTTGAAAACATAAAATTTTAACTGCTCTTAAATGTCTAATACAAATTAAAGCCTTATATGGTATGATAGATAAATGATACGATATAACTACTTATATTATATTATATATAATAAATCATAAACTTCGTAAACGAAATCAAGGTGACGGATATTTTGATATTTATCTTTTCTGAATTCATTCCTAAAAGTCTAATTTCACATTTACATTATATGCATAAATATTTGAGCATTATTGACTGACAATAACAGTAATTTAAATTTACAAATATTAATTCAGAAATTTCATAAAAACTTTTAGAATTCAATTGCCAAATTTTTTTAAAATTATAATTAATAAAACCTTATGTTCATTATTATTATACGTGGCGCTACAGCCCGGTTCTTGGACTGGTCCAGATAATTGTTTCAGATCGACCACCAGTTTGGTATTTGAAATACTCTTGCGTCTTGGCCTATGCATTCCTCCCATCTGATTTCAATAATGCACAAAATGTATCGTATTAGAGCCTGGAAGCGCTTGTTAAAGGGTTCCATAAAGCCGGTAAACAAAATTTGTCAATATGATTAACAGTTTTTGTTCAAAAAAAATCATTTTGAATTTATGTACGTCTATCGATTAACATTAATTGCAATGGATTAGTCATTATTGCTTCCTTAAGACACTAATTGACAATGCTGTTGGTATTTGGCAATTAAATGGAATAATAGGGCATACGCAACTAATAAGGATTCAAAAGAATATAGAGTTCCATCTCATTTAACATGATAAAAATGTGTAATCAGTGAATCACCTTATTAGTCATCTTTAGATTATCACCGAAATTTAACATAAGAACCTGTGTGTCCTTATTTAAATTTTTTTTCAAATATATTATTGCTTCAAAAATTGTTGCAAAATTGAAATGAATATGGAAAATTATATATATATTATATATTTGTTATTAAAACAATTGTTATGTATTTAATTTTTAAAGATAAGCTCAAATGTGAAGTGACTAACATATATTGTGTCAATTATTGTTAATTGAAATTTTTGTAGGATTGTAGTACATTCAAATATGTGGTTGCAGATTAATAACTTAATTTTTAGATATATATAATTATGATTCTGAGATATTTTTCTGGTAGTTTATTTCATAATAAATACAAGAAATGAATAAAATTTGCTTGAGTTTGTAGCATTTTAGCAGTTATACCCATATTAATATAACCAGAGACATCATGTAACTATGGCTAGTTTATAGTATATAGACAAAATAAAATGTATAGTGTCGCCAAAGTAATGGTAAGCACATATTCGTAGAATCACATAGGTACTAAATTACTATTTTATTTGGTTATACATAATTTATATAGGCAAGGGTTAGGAATGTTTATTCAACATGCCTACAGCTACGCCAAACACCTAGAAACCAATAATTCATTGCTAATCCTTATCTGAGACTTGCTATACTTCAACAAAAGTTTGACTTTTAAAGACCTCTAAACTCGTCCACAATCCTTACTGGTTATTACCAATAAAGTTATTACAAATTTGTTTCCATGTTGCATGTGTTCATTTACATCAGGTACCAATTTTATGAAGTGGTATTATTTAAAGACGTCATATTAACGCGTGCCTGATAAGTGTTTAGTCATAGATTAAATATAATTTAGTCTTCTGTAAGGAAAAATGCTGTAACGGTTTTTTTATTTTGAAAGAAGCCTTTCATCTAACAATTATGGCGATTGTTATGTTCGAAATTTACCGTCAAAATTTATTTATTAACTATTATTTGTCTGCGCAAATTAATTATTTATTAAATTAAATCAGTAAATCCAACTTGGTTTTTGCATTTACATTCGTTGGATTTAATTAATTAATTATATCATTTTTGTAGTTGTTAAAGCTGTAAAATTCTCAGTATTCTACATAATAACATTAAGTAATTATCTTCAATTCTGGTTTATCCATTTTTATAATTTACTATAACTTAAGTGAATTTACTACAATAATAATAATAATTGAAACGACTTCATTTTATTAGGATTTTTAAAGCAGAATTCTTAAGAAAATAGTAAAAGCCTAATTTTTGAAATTCGCAGATTCATTTTCATAAAAGTATAATTATTCTTTTAAAAGTACCCATGCCAAAACGATTAAGATCTCCCCGGGATGTTAAACTGAATTCATCAGTTTAAAGTATTTTAAGTTTTATTTAAAAAAAATTATTTCGCTTTTGCAATTTTTTTAAATTGCTTTATGTAAAAACGTGAAGAAATATTCAATTGCAATTTTTGAACGGTCGTATCGCTTTAATTATATACATACTTATAAGAAACTGTCTTTTAAATAATTATTCTAACGCCCTCAGTCATTACAGTTATTTTTTAACCAATGAAAACTGTTAAAACGAGCTTTTGAAAATTTTGCAATTACGCTAATATGCAATGCTAGTTTATTCAAAACTTGTGGCTATCTATAGGTCTCTTTTACCCACATAACATCTACATACATTCGCACTTTCTTTTCAAAATGCTACCGAGTACCAGCCAGTGGACACCCTGATTCCTAAACCCTCAAACTCACTATAAAGATCAGCGCTGAACTGGATCATTCGAATCAGTCTATTTTAAAGTTTTACTGGATTTAGTTGCCGGTCCAGTAGTTAAATAGGCCGTCATTATAGTTAAATTGAATTCATCAGTGTTGTATTTTGTGGAAATTATCTTTTGTGAAATATATATTAAGTTAGTGTAGTAGTTATTTTAAATTGACTTGGCTTCTTTTTTTGCTATTTTTTAATTATTGTTAGACTTAGTGACTTAGAATACGTAATTGACGTCCTACAATATGGCGGAACCCAATTCAAAGATTAAAACGATTAAAGGTAAGCTAAGCCACATTCTTGAATATTGAAATTATTGCACAAATATATAAATTTTTGATTAAGTTTTGAAAAAAATAAATTTAACCTACTACATAAATCTAACCGTGAATGCAAATAAAAAGGAGGATAAAGAGATACAATTTTTGGCTTTTTATCAAAATTTAAAACTGTGAAAAGATAAATAAACAATGGATTATGAAACAACAAAGAGTTGAATGTGTGTTTCTATTCCCTCATTGTGATCGTACAACAAATATAACTAATTGTATGTAGTACGGCCAAAATTAGGGGATAGCGGTATTACAAAATTCACCGTTATTTATAAAAATTGATTAAAGTTTGTAGCAACTAAATTATAAATTTCGGTGGGTTTGAGTCGTGCAACAATGTATTTGATATTTGTAGTACGACTAGAACCTAATCGAATTGGATAATTTCACATCATCGAATGTACGCGTTTTAAAATAAAAATAATATAGTTATTATTTTATTAGCAATTTAAAATCCGGCCTATTAAACCAAATTTTTTCTTTTAGTAAAAAACAATGAATATTGCAAAAAAGAGGTGATGGCTGCCGAAGGGCTTCTTTTAATGCACAGACAAGCCCTTTTCGGAACCTTTTTATCGATATTCAGTAATACAGATTCATCTCAAAGTTTCTCAAAAGTATCTGCAGATAATTTGGAGACAACTGAAGTGCAGCGAATTGCTTTTCAAGCGCTATCCGAACTGTTTCCATCATTGAAACAACTTCAAGGAATGACTCTAGAAGATATTAACGGTGCAATTGCACTAACTTCGATTTTAAAAGCGTCCAAAACAATCACTGATGACCATTGGGAGGATTCTTTAAAAATGAAGATAAAGGCCAAAATAGACAAACAATGTAACCCAGTTCCGGATCGGAAATACTGGGAGCCAAAAGAAATTATTAGGGAAATTGCGCCTCCCTCAGCGCCTGCTCATGATCTAATTCCACAAGTTCGTTTAGAATCAGCAGCAGTTCCTGATATTTTAACTCTTCCAATCTCGCAAAACCGGAAGGGTACATCAGTCTGTCAAAAGACACCCACCCCGCAAGCTACTGAAACCCCGCTCGCATCATCACCCACTCGCGATTGCACAACATCTTCACAAACTCGTTCGCAGCCTATTACTGAAATAATTGATCTTATGACACCTTCGCCATCGTCAGTTGCGACAATTAAATCTTCACAGGAAGAACCTGAAACTCACAACGACCATAAATATTCTCTATCAGCTACGAACAATCCACCTATACTTGAGGAGAATCGTAAACGCAGAAGTAAATCACCACTTGAAAGAAGGGAGATTGGCGTCCGTCGGTATTCAGAACAAATGGCCATAAGCGATATTAAGAATGCAGTAATAGACAAGTTTGTGGACATAAGTGATGAAAGGCAAAAAGAAGTGGAGGAAGTTGTCAATAGCGACATTCTCAACAATCCAATTCCATTTGGTAAGTTTTTCTAGAATCAAAAGTTATTTTCTCAATAATTAAAAATCTTACATTAATATTCTGACAAAATCTATTTTCAACTTATCCTCAGAATATCACCCAAATAAATGTCGCTCACGCCCACTTACCAAGTTGACTAATGACGTGCGTACCAAGAACAACTTTGCATCCCGAAAATCACGTTACCGTAAGAAGTATATCAATCGCCTAACCGTGTTGATTGAGAAATCCAGCGATATAGAAAGTGAATCTAATTTCGCAATTGTTCAACACAACAGCATGGCTTTTAAGATGTTGCTTGCAAAATACGCAGTTGATCCAGAGCTTGTAGCAGAAATGGGCAAATTGGAAGATCTTATCGATAGATGCAATTAAATATTTTGAATATTTTTGCATATAAGCATAATATGCACATACCTACTATTTTTCTAATATCTACTTTTTTTTATTATTAGCATTTGTAATTTCTCTTTCCTTTAAGAATTACATTTATAACTGAATCAAAATATACATATTTGTTCGTATAATTATAATTTTGTGTAGGTATATAAGTATTAACTTTAAATTTCCATCCTTGTATACATTTTAATTTGTATTTATAGCCGTAAGATAAAAAAAATCTAATACTGTTAGTATCAAGGATGAAAAAAAAACAAAAAAAATTCAAAATTGAAAAAGAATTTAACAACAAAACTAAATAAGAAAAATAACAAAAAAAAATTAATTTTTTTTATTTAATACTTAGTTATTAGTTATTAATTATTACTTTTAGAAAATCTTTAAAATTTTTACTATTTGATAATTGACATGGGTTGTGAAAAGTGTTGAGTTGAATGACACCTAAATTCAATTTGGTGTACTCAATTTTTGTGTTTATTATGGAAACAGATTTATGAAAGTCTAAGGAAAAAGCTCGACGGCTTTCATAAAACACAAAGAAACTTTAAAACATATACACATAACATAATATGTAACTAATATTCCAATAATGTTCGTCGCAAATTGTTCAATTTAATACCAAATATATGTAGGAACACATTTACAAATGACAGAGGGAAATAATGGTTGTATAAAAATTTCATAAATAAATAATCTGGATAAGCAAGAGTTTAATTTTAACTTTATAATGTAGTGGAGCAGTATGGAGAAAATTAATTAAAATATTTAATATATTTATAACTCAAATTCCTAAAAATAAAAAAAAAATTAAAATTTTCCAATGCACGAGTACAAAGCAAAACTGGCAAAAGCTTTTCAAATGATAAGTGCAGTAGTATCCTGAGAATGTTTTTTCCATACACACACATAAAACTTACCACGCCGGTTATTTAAAAAAAAAATTAAACCGGAATAATTGAAAACCAACACATTACACTTTAGATTATACGTATGATGTTCGACATTATTGTAGGTGTTGCAGGAGCTATTATAGTTGTTGTAAAATATTTCAATGTCATAAAACTTACAAGTGATTTTTTAAGGTCAATTCTTTTTCTAAAATGGTGTTTTTTTTTTTGAGTTTCTGAAACGTTTTCTACTTTGAGGACGTCGACTAGAAGTCCATTTCTCTGCATATTTTGTATTTTGTCGCAACACAATTTGGCGAATAAAAACAGAATTGACAGATAATGCATCATTAATTTCTAATTTTTTAACAGTTTACATCATCAGCCAAAATTTTTGAACACAATAAAATTTAAAAGGATTTTTTATAAATTCTTCTCCGAATTTGAACATTTCTATAGGCGAATAATTTTTAATACATAGGTTTTGTCTATAACATTAAAGATAATAAGTTATTCATATTTGCTGACATAAAACACTCGCACGAACTGCTGTCCGTGGGTGGATCCATTTCACCCGATACTTATTACTTCCTCATCTCTATAATATTGTAACTGGTCACCCACCCCATCAACAAAACGTATTTAACCATTTATTGTGAATTTCATATAAATTTTGGAATAAGAAAATATATCATTACTCAAAAATTTTTAGATTTTTGATTGGTTATTTATAGAAGTCGTTCTATATACGATGGTATTTTGCCAATTCCATAAATCAGCAATGTCACATGTTTTTAATGTTAAATGTGAAATTAAATTTCTTTATATTTTTTTGGTTTTCTCTGTAAAAACATTTAAAGTATTTCAAAACTACAAACTTTGTTTTGCTTTAAAAAAAAACTAAATTTGTAAATACAAAACAAAGTGCGTTAAAAGTTGTAAAATGGTATGGGAAAACACATTTTCAAAAAATGGAAGAATATTTTAGCAAACATTTAACAATTAATATAATTCTTAACTATTAAGTTGGTAGACTTGGTACTAACTGCTGAGTAAGTATATGTACTTTAATAAGAATTAAGAACATAATTTAAGTGCACATAAGAACATTAATACACAGGTAGAAAAATAACAGGGATCGAACAATTATTAGCTATTAATTTAATTTGCATGTATGCCATTTTATTTCGTACATAATAATTAGATATAAAAAACCAACGTAAGCACTTTCGTTAAAAAAAGAAAGGATACAGTCTGCCCATGATCCAAAAAGTAATTCTGTCATTAAATCTCATTAAATACATTTAAAACATATTAGGGTAGCGGGATTATTTTGTCGTGAGACATGTCTCCCGTTTGGCCACTTCATATTTCATGAGTTTTAAAGAATACTAAAGATTAGTATCATTTCTTATGTATATAAAATTAATTGATTATCAACGAGTTGTAGCGGTATGCCATGTTTCCCTTTTAAAATTATTATGTTTATGGAAACTATTGACACTTTTACTTTAATTAATTAAAACAACTTTGAATTTTGTAGTACATACAGCCTTAATAAAATAACATTATAAAATTAAAAATATGTGATTATTTAGCGAAATAATTGTAAGTGTCGAACGATAAAATTATGCCCAAAAAACCATTGAAATTACAATTCCCTGATATTTTTTAATTTAAAACAATTAATATATTATAATTTGCAGTACTGCAATATTTAAATGCACACCACACATATATTTTTTTGATTGTGTTAGTTACTCTACAAGTTGCAACCATAAAATTTATGGTACCAGCGTCCAGCAGTCAGCACTCAGCAGATGAAACATTCGGGCTTTTATGGGTGCAGATAACAACCGCTTTAGTAAATTTTGGATGCGTTTTTCTACCCCTTTCCCGTAGGCTGTATTCGCTACCTGCAATTAACTGCAAGTATTTGATCTAACATTATTCGTGTATGTGGAAGTGGTACATATAAGAAAATACCTGTATAACATTATGTAGTTACACGTAACAATGTGCGTGCATTAAATGCATACTAGTGATTACTCACTGATTAGCGAAACAATTTGTATTTTCCATCACATTCTCTCTTACGTGATCGCATTGAGGATCTCTTTTTTGTTAGAGCTTTTCATTTCAAAATGGCAACCACGCACATAATATGTACTCGTATATCACGTATACCATATACCCTTACTATTCTTTCATAGACCGTGTATTTTTGAAAACTTAAAATTTTGAGAAATAAATTTTCATTAGGAATCAGGATCACTTCTGTTCTAGCTGTTGACTCGTACGGTTTACTTTTCAAGTACGCTGTTGTTTTGTGTTTCAAGTGTTTGTTTCAATATATTTATTTGTGGTGACTTTAAATTATTTTAATAATTCAGAAATGGAGGAGCAAGATAATAACGGTAAGTTTCATCATTTTAAAAGAAAAATTTGTTATTGGTACCTAAAGATATATTTTTTTCTATTGTTAATGCATTTCTTCGATTATTAAAAATGGCAAATTCCAATCCCATTTCTACTACGTACAACACGAAATTAAGTTGTAGTACGTTCTAGAAAGGGGTTTGGCGTTTTTCAGTTACAAATCACGCACTTTACATACTCGTATATTTTTTATTAACATTTACAATCGCTATTTCAAATAATTACTGTTAACAAAGTTCCCGTTAAAAATTGTTTCATTCTACATCCTGTAGGAACTAAACCTTATTAGATTTTTATAATAAAATAAAGTTAGTAATTAGTGTCAAGTTTGTACCGTTAACTGTCAATTAATTGTAAATGCAACAAAATGTTACTTATATTTCAGCATCAATTTGATCTACAAGACAATAAATGTATACATGATTTTGGTGAAGTTTAATCGTCCTGCATTGTATATAAAGTTTGTAGTACGGTTTGAACTTCACAAATATCGGTATATGTTCACAACAGTTATAAATAGAAAAAAAAACCCTTCTACAAAATTTTTATGAATTTTTATCTAAATTCTACAACATGATTATGTTTGTAAAATTAATTAAAAAATATGTGTTATCTTATTTTACATAGATGAAAACAGTATTGACATGCAGAGAGCCATAGAGATGTTAGATCTAGATAACCCCGAGAGTATTCTCATATACAATTCACTGCTGATGAGAGAATATATGGAGGCAGCAAACCAGCAAGCTCCCAACATTGCGCCACCGAATTACAATATACCCGAAGAATTAATGCCAATACACAACGAATGGCATGAGGAATTTGTTCCACAAGAAGAAGATCCGCGAGTGGCAGGCAAATTTGTCCATCCCAAAAAGATGTTTTTAGCTCGTGTGGAGGCCTGGCATCCACCTCCAATGAATCCACGCCAATATCTTACACCATCACCATCCAGCAGCGATGACTCAATGCCATTACCGGATGTCCCTAATCAGGTTCATTTTCTTCCCGACTCACCTGAACACTTGACTACGGATGAAAGTAGCGATAGCTCTGATAGTTCACCATCAAGCAGCGATGACTCACTACCAGCACCGAATATTGCTCTCCAAAACAATTTTCATCCCGAGTCACCTCCATATTTTGATGCGGATGAAAATGGCGATAGTTCTGATTCTAATTATATGGAAGTTGAATATGGAAGTGCATCATCGGATGAGCCGTTGTTGCGAGTCCCAAAATATTTTCAACACAAAGATGTTGTAGAACCTATGCAAGGATGGCACTATATGAAAACGTTGGCAATGGAACATGCTGCAAATCAACCTAGTTCACCGGAAAGCAGCAGCAGTAGCAGCAGCTCCAGCAGCAGTGGTAGTAGTAGTGGCAGTGGGGAAAGTTTTGAAGACTCTGAAAATACAATAGGTTTTATTGCATTTCCAAGATATACTTGTAAAGCCCCCCAAACCGAAGAGGCTGTAGGGACTTTGGCCGTCTTAAATGGGTTGTCTGCAGCTTCTAAACGAAGGTGCGAGCAATATGTTGAAGAAAAAATGGAAGAAAATCCAGTTTCTGAAGGTAAGTTAGTAGTTACCCTACATTGTTATTTTATTTTACACTGAAACAAAGTGTTAATCATTCATATCCTTTGTCTCCAGATGAAAGAGAACCGAAACTCCGAGTTCGTTTCTTTTCCGATGAAAAACCGAAAGCTCGAAGCATTTCATCTAAAAAATCAAAACAGCGCAAAAAGTATCTTACAGCTGTATTGTCAAAGACTAAAGAGGCCTTATTGAGGGAAAATGAAATAAGCGACATAATTCTTAGGGAACAAAGTATAATGATGGAACAAATGCACGCTCAAATAGTTCAAAATTTCAGTCCAGAAATGCAAGCACAATTGGCAGCAGTATTCAATAATATTAACTCCTTGGAGATGATTGCCACTCCCGATGATGATTCAATTCAATAATTAATTCTATTGTGCAAATGTAACGATTTTTGTACATTTTTACGTGTTAAAAGTATTAGCATTAATTTTTTTTTTAATAATTAATATAATAAAAATATATAATAATTTTTTTTAATAACGCATAAAATATATTTAACCTTTTATGTTAAGTTGCGTCGGTATTTTTTCAACTATTTTTAATAAATTCTTTTAGTTTTTATATTATTGTATCTACTTATTATTTTGTATAATTTAGAAATGTATTTTAATGTATTTTTAATTAAATAAATATTTTTGAATCGATAAAAGTAGTATTTAAAATTAAATATGAACTAACAAACTCATTCCCATATTTTTTTCATTTCAATATCGAAATGTAATTACTGTACATGTTTTGTTCTTCGTTAAATAGTTATCATTATTTGACTATTTCCCGTTAACTAATAGAATCGTCGATCCAATTTCCCCAATTGAGTAATATAAGATAAAATGAAAAATGAAATAATTAACCGTTATTGTTGTTAGTTAATTATTACCGCTTCGTTAGTTAAAGTTTATAAGGTTTTATCCGTGTTACAATTTTAGTGAAAAATGTAAGTATAATTTAAATTTGAACACGTTAGTCATTAAGATATTAATTTAAAAAAAATGTATTTAAGACCAAAGTCTTCATAAGATGAATTCCTTAGAAATGATGCATATTTTACAAACAACAGGGAATCATGGCTATGTCGAATTGCTTAAGAATTTGGAATATCCGTTGGACTCAGATTTTTTAAATAACGACATAATATGTGAAAATAAACAAGCAAGTTTCCCAATTTTCAACAAAATAACGTCTCAGCTAAAAACAATTACTGAAGGAAACAAACATCCATTTGAAGATATTGTTAAAAGAAAAACACAATACACATTTACAAATGAGCATGAAAAATCTACAAATAATGTTGCGATAAAAAATGGAACGAGAAGAAAGCAAGAGTTAGTTTTAACATACAATTCAATTTTAAATGAGAAATTCTTCAATGAATTATATTATGAAGATTGTCGATTAAAGAAGATATGTGCAGATTCATATGATTATCAAAGATATGTTGCTCGGTGTACAATTAATAATATTTCACAGTTTGTTAGACAACAGAATTACAATTATCACCAGTCACAATTTGCTTTTGGGAAATCAGTCTTGCAAAATAATCATTTGCTGAATTCAATAAAACCTACTACAGTTATGGGCTTATCGAACAAACGTGGATTAGATCAAATAGACGCTATAAACAAACTAAATGTGTCAAAGAAATATAAGAGAACAGAAAATTGCATCTACTGCATTGCTATATAATATTATAACTATTTTTTATCTTTCATCTGATGTATTAACTATTAATTTTCCAATAATTATATGTTGTTATAATTAAAAATAATACACTGTTATGTAATTAAACTTATCACAGAATTTATTTCGGAAATCAGTCATAATAAAAATCATACAAAAAATAAAATAAAAAACAGAAATAATATCCCACTGGTACATTCAATATAAATACATATATTACATCCAATTACATTATTTAGTGCTATTTACTATAATTTATAACATATTTTTGATATACACAGAAAACAAATTAGGTTTATTGTTACATTTCATTAATATTAATATGTAAAGTGGAGTAGAAAAGTAACGGGGAAGGAATGTATACCAAAGTGGCGCTACATTTCTTTGGTTAAATAAAGTAAATTAATAGACATTTCAAATTTCTGAACTTAATTAATTTTTTTACAAACATTTATAGCCTCTCAAAAGTAAACAATTTCCATTCCATGTACGGTATGTAATTATAGTTGCTTATCACCACTTTCAACTAATTGTCTAAGATTTCTTAAATATAGTTTGTAGTATTCTTTGGATATAAGTATGGTAATAATTATACAGTTTAAGTGAAAAGTGTTTTGATTTATGAAGTTAAATGCGAAGAAACCGATGTTTCATATCGAAGAAAAATGGATATGTATATTAGAAAATACGGTTCCTTTACAAAAGCAATTAACTGAAGTGTTAACAAATATTGTAAAAAAAAATTTGTGCTAATATGTTATTTATGTTTCATAACCCTTATTTTAAAACTAATCGCCTGCGAAATATATGAGTATTAATAATTATGGTTAAAATAGGAGCTCGATATAACGTTAATTCAGGAAAATTGGTAATTGATAGCATGTTAAATATTTTGTAGTCACAAGATACAAGTTATTTTATGTATTGTAGTTACATTCACTTTGATTGTTATTATTTTTATACAGTTCGATATGGCACCTTAATGTATTTATATATTAAAGAAAATGCTTTACATTCAACATTAAATCTACAAATTAACAAATACCAAAACCTAACATGTAAAAATCCCGAAATGTTCCATTTTTATAATTACAAAATTAACGATTGATTACGTTTGCAATTTGACAGTTGAACTTGAAAAAGAAGACTCATATTTACCACAAAGAATTCATTTAGATGATAACCAACCCCGATTATAATCAAAATCAAATAGAAAAAATCGAATTTAAATTAAAATAAATTTTAGACCTGCTAATCAAAAACGATCGGCATTTAAAACTTTTTGAAAATAGGCAATAGACAAACTTCATTGCCACGAAGCTTCGTATTTTTATCAATGCAAATTTTGTCATCTTGCAAATGACCATGTCAGTTCAAACAATAAACATCTTCTTTGACGGCATCTGAATTATTGATTGTGACATCAAAGAGACATATTACAGAAAAATAAACAAATATATTAATCAAAAACATATGCTATGTGAAAAAGATTTCCAAAATACCTACAAAAATATGTAACATTTGCATTTTACCCCCATTATGGCATATTCTGTTACAGAAAAAACAAATTCTTGGCATAGTAAAATTAATTAAATTACTCTTTCGATAGAAACGATGTTGCACCCACAACAATACCGTCTAGATAAGTGGTGGATCATCACGGTCATTAGCCATCATAACATCTTCATACAGTGGTCGAGTACGTCGCGTTGTCATTAAATTCCTAAGACGTTGAATAACGAGCATCTTTTTAGCCACAAATACAGCACCCATCGCGGTGAAAACAATCATTATTGGTATGACGATGCCACCGATAATGTGATGTGTGCTAGGGGGACGTCGTTGTCGTGCCGCTAAAGTCGCCGCCGTTTCCGGGTCTGTTGAGGTCTCAACAAGTTGTTGTTGTTGATGCTCCTTAGAATACTGTTGCTGCTTAAGCATATCTTCGTGTTTTGTTTCCGATTCTGAACGTATTCGTTTTGTGTATGCAGATGGCGCAACAGCAATGCAATAGTTATTGTCATCTGTGTAATTGGGATTAAATTCGTATTGTACAGTGCATTTGCACTCGCCGTAGCCGATATCACGATTGGCCGGATCTTTGATTTTCTCGCAATATGTGGTCGATGGGCATGTCAATAGATCGTCCATTGAATCGGAGATTTTGCATTTTTTTGCTAAACAAATGAATGTAGAAAAAAGGCGAAATTTTAAAATATTGTCGCTACAGCAACTGTTTAATTTTCATTACAATAACTGCAATCATTATTATCAACAAATCATTAAATGTTCTTTGTTTATTTTGAGTCTTGTGATAAACATATACAGCATCAACACACACATCACACAATCACAGGTCAAACAATTTCGCTGTTTGAATATGCAAATTTTTGAAGGTATACTTACGTCTTCGAGCAACACAATGCATTGAGCCAACCAGTAGTAGAATCAGGCAAATCCTAAACATTATTATCTGAGAGTCTTGACGATTGTTAGCACTATAGGCACGCAATTTTACAAAATTTATCTTAAATATATTCTACGGAAATTAATAAATGTAAACAAATTTGAGGATAGCTATTTAAAAATTAAAATTCTCTATAGCTTTGTTACTTAAACTCAATCATCAGTAATCATTATAAAGTACTTTTAACGCGCACACACATATACAAAATGCAGTCTCAGCCAATTTTTAGAGAACGCTGCCAAAATTAATAAGAAATATAAAGTAATCCCGGAACTTGATAAACTTTTTACTGTATGAATAAGCGGTTTTTATACTTTCGGTTTTGAGACAAAATGAAAAACGATTTGCATTGCACTTTTTAAGCAGACAACTTGTTTTCAATTTTAATATTTTAATTGATGATTTTCAGATTCGTTCAGTGGTGCGGCTAGTTAGTGGTCGTTCAGCTGTCAAAACGATGAGATTTGCAATTTAACGCACGCGCGCAAAATTTAGCATTGCACCAACTACCAACTGTATAAAAAATTTAATATTTAAAGTGCTATATTGCCGGTAAGTGCATTGTTGTTAAAGCTCGGTAAATTTATATTTATTATACATAAATTATTATAATGATTCCAAATAAAACCAAAAAGCAAATTCAACAATGTAGCATAAGTCCAGCAAATTAAAACAATTGCCTATAACTTAAGGATTGCCACTTTTTACTTTATATGAAAAACTCATCGATACTTTTTAGATGAAAACTAGTATAAGATCTGTTTTTGGATGTTCATTTCAAAATTTATAAGTTTATGTTATTAAAGAATATGATTAATAAAAGATTATAATCATATAAAAATTACATAAACAATTAATAAATAAACATATAATAAATGAAGCTTTAAGTTATAAACAGCTGTAATTAAATTCAGTATTAATTTATTATCCATAGTCACTATTTAATATATAAATTATTCCTTTAAAATTTCAAATGTTGAACAATCATACCTATAGATTTAAACCTGCGAAATATGTATGAATTTAACGACAATATTAACCATTTAGGAAAATATAAAACGTATGTTTTAAAGCTTAAATAAAATTGTTCGGGTATACCTGGAAATTCACACCAATTAGTCGATTACTCGCACCTGCTGAAACGGTTAAAATGTTGTTGTCAAATTCTAATCGAAGAGTTTTACCACCGTTTTGGAGCCGCTCCCGCATACATATAATTAAATATTATTCAAAAGCAAAAGTACTATTGTGATCTCACACAACATTGACTTGCGAGTTGCGGCACTGCATTTAATTTACTGTGCATATACTTTGTTTTGTTCTTTATCTTCTTTTTTGTGTTATGTTTTCTACCTTCAACATTTTCCCGCGTTACTTTTCATTTAATTGTTACAGAAATAGACAAGTTTCGTTATGATTTCAAACACATTAATTAATTTTTTTAATTGTTTGTCAACTAAATTGTAGTGTTGAATTTTGTTCTGAAACTGCAGGCGCAGATACACTAGTGCCAGAGTTCTCGGTGCAGTCGGAGCATATTCTTATAAGCATCGTCCCCGCCCAATTTATGCTACAACTATAATATATTCACCTGAATAAATAAATATTCTTTTGATGAGTCAGTGGCAGACAAAATGTTTAATTTGTGTTTTTTATTTGTTGTGTGTTCGTTTGTGTTAACGGTGACAGGTGAGCGCGGTGAATATGTTGGGTGCTTCGAGGAGGACATCAACTTACATCAGACATTGATAGTCTCTGTGACGGAAGACATATGTTTGGATGCTTGTGAACGAGTATATTTCAGGTAAAATAACGTGTATACAATAATATTATTTTGTTTATAACATTGGTTTTTATTTTTAGATACGCCGTACTATTGGGTGAAAAATGTTTTTGCACAAATGTGCTGACAGCGCGGCGCATTGAAGATGATATATGTACCATTCGATGCAGCAAAAAGAAAACTTCATTTTGTGGAGGAGTTGGTGCTCAATCGTATTTCGATACGAACGTTCAAGGTAAATTTAAATTCGTTTGCTTCAATTTGTGTTTTAACTACAATACATTCAATTGCTTATCACACTTTACCATAGTTCCTGGACCCGTCCTGAATTTAATTCAAATAAAACCAATTTCAAATACTTCGATTCGTATTGAATGGGATGAACCACTTCAAATGAATCATTTGACAGAGTATAGAATCCATGCAGAACCCATTTTTACTTATATGAAAATAGTGTCACAGCCTCTGCCAGAATGGATTGTGCAAAAATTTGAAACCCAATTTGAGTTGAATGAGTTGCGTCCTGGAAGCAAGTATAACATAACTGTTATATCAGATGCAGACGCAGATGAGGGTGGGGTTGCGTCCGTAATTGGTGAAACGGAAATTGGTATACCTGATCCAGAGCCAGATGAGCCAAAAGTCATAACTGTAACTGAGAATACATTGACCATTGAAATTAATCCTGCACAAAATAATAATGGTCCAGTAACAGCATATAGGGTAGTTGTAAATATTGCTGGATCGGCGGGAGTGCATCGCAATTTTGACGAAAGTCTATTGAAGTCTTACGATCAGGCTCAAGTAGATGGAACTCCGTATTATATTGCCGCTGAAATTGAACGTTCGGTACGTTATTGCTTTACTATTCAGAACATGTGAGAATTTATTTATTATTTATGTTTTGTACATCACGTGGTATAGGAAACGTCTCGTCGATTCACAGTCGGCGATAGTAGGATGTATAGAGGATTTTACAATGCACCTCTTCCAAAGGATCATCATGCTCACGTCTCTGTTGGTATTGTCAGCATGGCAAATAATATCACACGAATTCGTTACGGAACGGCCAGTCATGAGCAGCATAGTAGTGTGCAGGAAATGGATGCCTATGATGAAGGTACTCAGACAATTGGGGTCACTTATTAATTAGATCTAATTGCGTCTGTTGGTGACTTTTAATGGGAAGAATTTGATTCATTTTAATTAGGGTGTTGATTTTATTAAAAGTGGGGAAGTTTGTCTGCCGCAGTTATTGCTGTTTTGTGTGCTTTATGCATACTCGTAATACGTATTGGTTTGAATTTAAAAAAAACGCACACAATATGGTCTGTGGTTTAGACTTTAGACAATTCAAATTTTAATTTTGTTTTAAAACATTTATCCTAGTTAATGTTTACATGGATAGTCTAATTGCGAGTACTTAATATTAATAATATTAAAATATTTTGGTGGGTCATACATTCGACAAAAAAAACGTTGAAATATCAAGTTTATCTATAATTGAAGTTCAAATGAATTTTTTATCACTCTTTACATTAATTTTTGTATTATTTTAGAAGATTCTGACAAAACGATTTTTATGTTAGTCATTGCCTGCGTTATATTTGGTGTTCTCCTAGTGCTTAGTATTGTTGCCTACTTCCTGTTGAAGTTCAAAGTTGAGTCAAATCACAATCGTCTTCCAGTAGATCACCACGAATTAACCCTACAAGGACCGATGCTTGAAGTGGTAAAATTTATATTCTCCTGGAAATTATGTGCAAATCAATTTTAAAACAAAACACACCATAATTAACTAATTAATCGATTTTAGGAGAACAACGGTTTTATTCCAGACGACTACAATCGAAATAGTTTTCCCCTTAAGTTAGATGGCCTTCTACAGCGTGTCGATGCAACCAGAAAGTTTACACGAAATGCCCTAAACCTTGACGTCAACAATATTATTGGAAATGGTACATTCGGCGATGTAATTTCTGGAAATTTGCATATCACTGGTGGTGATTCCTATCACAGTCAAGTTCACGTGATTTCAGGTATGGTTGTTTCATTTCTCTTTAGTAGTGTTTTGTAAATTACTTTACAGTGTACAAAAACAACGTCTCGTGACGAAATATTTTCGTTTCAATGCAATGCATCAAATTTTAATAGTTATAATGTCTATTTAAATTTTATACAATAAAAATGATGGGGCATTGCGGATAATGAATGGGTGTTTGTAATTGTTTAAATTTTATGTTTTTCCAGACGATATGGAACCAATGGAACAAGCACAATTCTTGAAAGACTTCGATGACCTACTGCGTGTTGTCCCGCACAAAAATTTGTTGGATTTTTACGGCGTTTGTCAGACACCCGATTGGCTGTATTTAATTTTTGAGAACACTACTCAAACGTTAAAGCAAATGTTGATTGATTCAGGGATTGCGGGTAGTTTCGACGCAAAACGATTTTCTTCGCTGACTGAAGAACATGTTTTTGAAGTTTTACTGGAATTAGCTGAGACTATGGATTATTTAGCTCAAAATAGAGTTAGTATTGAGTAAATTATTTTAAACTTAATAATACTAATTATGTATAAACAAAAGAAAGGGAGATAATTTCAATATTTTTTGCATTACTGTTTGCATTTTGTTTTCGCCTCTTTTAAGCGATAAGTTAAAACAGCTGAAAACAAAAGGATACGCTATAATTAACCCTCCCAGAATGTTATTTTCGATTTTTATTTGACGAGTTTTTGTCACGGTGTCAATTGGCGCCGTGGCTTAGTTGGTTAAAGCGCCTGTCTAGTAAACAGGAGATCGTGAGTTCGAATCTCGCCGGGGCCTTGTCAATAATGTTTTTTTCTGATAAACCCTGGCCACTGAAAGGCGGATATTGTAGAAATCGACAATTTTTTTTACGCACGATTGCGTTTTTTTTTGACAATAATCATAATCTTATTTTTACACAGATTGTTCACAAGAACTTATGCGCACACAACATTTCTATCACTGCCAATCATGAGACGAAACTGAAACTTTTCGGGCCAGTTCTCTACGACGAGGATGGTCGACAAATTGACATGTCTCGTTGGATGGCACCGGAGGCGCTTAAATTTCATCACTATTCCACTAAAAGTGATGTGTGGTCATTTGGGTGTCTTATTTGGGAATGCTGTTGCTTGGGTGCCACTTTGTATCAGCATATCACTAATGAGGATATGGTGCAAAGCCTCAAAAATGGTGTGCGGCCGCAGCAGCCGTCTTTTGTGTTCACCGATTTGTATCAATTAATGTTGTATTGCTGGGAGATTGACGCGAGTGAGCGACCATCATTTGGTGACATATGCAATAGTTTGCGACAGTTAATGACCGCACCGCGTCATTATTTGTCGTTCGATCGCACATATTTGACATCGATGCCAGAGTATTTACCTTTGCTTGAGTGTAAGACTTAAAACTGTATTTAGGTATGTACTCGTATATTAAATCATTAGTTATGATTTTTATTTAATTGATTTCTTTAAGTTTCTTTTAAATAATGGCAATCTTTAACATTCCTCTTTAATGTTTAACGGCATTTGTATAATAATTTTAATGCTACGCAATGATTCACATGAAAATTCATTTTGTGCTTGCAATTACATTTTTGAAACTTTTTAAGGACGTAAATATATTTATGTTTATGGATAATATGTTAATTTTATACTTAACATTCTTAAAAATGCGCACAAACTTTTTTTATCTATTAATGATATTTTTTAGTTTATATTATGTAGCACAATTTTATTTTTTGCAAACTTTCAACGTATTGTACTCAATAGGAATCTCATATTTGTTATTTTAAAACAATCACTTTCCTAAAATTGGTTATGTTTTTTGAGTTAAAAAAAAATAGAGTTTAACCAAAATGTTAATTGTTATCATTTATCTTAAAATGCCATCTAAATAACAAGTTGTGGAAATTGAACAAAATCTGACGAAACATGGTACTACGAGTTCAAAGTAGATGTTATTTAAAATTCTATTATATTTATTATAAAATAAATAAATAACGATTTAAATGATAAAATATTTTAATGGAAAGTGACAAGACATATGCAATATAAATTAAAACTTAAAATCCTGGCTAAAAATAACGCTATATAATCGCAAATAATCTTTAATATACTCTCTAATACCATTCAGCACTTATATGGTTTTGTTGTTGTGATTGAAATTTGAATGCTCAAAATTACAAGAAAATAGAATCTCTACAAAATGTATAAACATTTTATATGTATGTCAGTTAAAGATTGACGTAATCACGTCCAGAACAAAGTTCTTCAAATCCACGTCGTATTGTATTTTAAATTGTGTCACAGCCCTTAAATTGAATTTACAAAATTCTGAATTAAAAAGGACATCTAGTAAATTATATAATAATTAAGTTAATCTTATATTTAAATTTTAAATTGACATTGAATGGCATTCGATATTAATTTTATTTTATGAATGATCAAAGCGTAACAAATTCTAAACTAATATTTAGGAATTATTGTATTAATTCATTAGATGGAGCTGAATTAAGCCACTATCGTAGTATAAGATTTGTACCATCTTTTAGTGTTAACTAATTATTATGGACGTGCCTTTAGAAAATATTGATGAATGTGTCTTAAATACTGTATAACTATTGTTATTTGTTACAAGTAATCATCGAATATTATTATTATATTAAGATAATTCTTAACGTTATTGTTTGTATTCTAATATCAAAAATGAATTCCTCTTTTTTTGTGACTAATGTTACACCAAAATCTGATTTTTTAGTTGTTACCAACTCTGCAGTCATTGTATGAATATATTAACTTTGTGTTCACATTCAAATTTTTGAGAGTATTAAGGTAACACTCTAATATTCGTGATTCATTGATCAAAACTAGTTGCCAAATACATTTTAATGTAATTATTTTTATTGATTACAGCATAATTTTTTTTTGGTAATTTAAATGGTATAATTGAATTATAATAGAAAAATTTAAGAACATTAACTATATAATAATATTAATTATATCGCAATTTTTCGTATTAAGTGGAAACCATGACATAGTATTACATATAATTAATGTAATTCCAATCTTAGCATTTTGCACAACAAATATTATCACAGAATGGATATAACGATTGCATTTTGTTTCAATTACTGTTATTTAAATTTAAAAATACCAAATTAATAGTTACGTTCATTTGTAAGTAAAAATGAAAGAGACCAATCATTTTCAAAGAAATAAATACATTTGAGAGTGTTATGAATAATGACTGTTGTTTTATTATGCGATGTATACTAGCAGCTATATGTACACGCTATCCTTCAATTGTTGAAATGTTGTCCGGATCAAACAAATCCTTAAAAAAAAACAATACATTCAAATATTATTTGCATAAATTAAAAGACTCTTCGTGACTCGTGTCAAGAATCATAATTTGAAAAAATACTAAACAATCATGCATACGTTTTATTTTATTGTTTTTTTTTAAATTTTAACAACTTAAAACCTTTGACCTAATTCCATATATGCAGTTATGCGTTATTGAGAGTGGACAACTCGCAGTACATATATTCTTGTCTTATTACTTGTAAGTATATTTAGTATTTATTGTGGCATCATTATTTTCTGTTTTTATAGTACATTTTTATCGCATAGTCAATTTAATCAATTATAAATTCCTTTAAGTTATTGTTATCACACTACTATTCACTTTTATACAATGTTTTTTTGTAATTTGTCGCTGGTTAACATTTCCTTTAAATAAACTGTATGTTATGTTCAGTGCTGAAAGAAAAGGAGAAACCAATAAAAGTAAAGGGAAGTAAAATTAACATAGAAAGTAAAGTGCAATCTGCACGCGATTTAAAAAAAATGAGTTTTTAATTTTATGTCTGCAATTCATTCCCCCTTATTGTTTAACAATATAAAAGGAATACTGACCTTAAAAATGGTAAAATGGTTCTTGCAATCCAACGTCTTGTTTAGGTACTGAAAAATATTCTCTTTTTTAAGAGTTGAAACTTCAAGTTCTCAAAGATGAAATATTTACATATGAAGAACAAGTCTTCAACTGTCGTCTATTGACACAACTAAACATTACGATTATTTTATGTTCCGTTTCACTGAGTTAAGGTAGTGCGTCGTCTGAATGCATGTGGAAAAAAAGACCATCCGAACTTCACATCACACTTGCCCATACTGCGCTGCAACCGCTACAGCTAACTCTTAAAGAAAAATTGATGGAAACAGGGTCATAGCCCATATCAGCCCATGATTACCAGCACAAACTATTTAAGAAGTTGTAAGAAGCAGACGTCTGAGTACGTCGCATCTGGTGAGTAAAAACCTTAGTCCCCCCATAGCAGCAAGATGGTTTATCTTTTTCACAGAAATATTCAATATATTTTGATAATTTTTTTCGTGATATGTCGGTCGTAATAATCTAATAATATAATATGAAATTTACACATTAAAGGGCCCTGTCAACTGTGATATGCAGCGTGCTGCACATCGTTATTTCAGTATGTTACAAAAAAAAAACTCGCGGAATAAATATACGTGGTAAATCTGACGAAAAATAACATAGGCATATCAAAGGATCAGCAATTTAAAAAAATGACATAATTAGTTTTATGAAAAGTTAAAATAATTGATGTTTCAACTATTTATATTCTTCGGACAGTACAGTTCATAATTTTTATTCCATGAGATATGGATCATAGTCGAAAAAATACACACAGTTTGGTACAGTTTAAATACCAAAAATCCGATTGCCTTAAATATTTTTTTAATCATTCAAACCGCAGTTTATACATGCAGTATTTAATATTTTATACAACCAAGTTTAAATGTCTTGTTTATAGCAATTTCATGAATATTGAATTAAATAAAATAAAATAAATTAACCTTTTTTAATCCACCTTTATTGTATATTCATATTTGCAAATGTTTATGAATGTCAATGTCAAAAAAATTCTATATTGTTATAATAAGTTTTTATTTAAACAAACAACATTATACATAATTAAAAATATAGTTTGCTAGGGAAAGTTACAAGAAACTTTTTAAAATATAAGTTTTTGTAAAGGTCTTATCCATCTTTACAAGAACTTACAATTTAAAAACGTACATTTTGTTAGGAATTATTTCTTCTGACATTTGAGACTGAGTGATTTTGACTTTTTGCCCCTGAAATATTTTACAATACCAAGCTTTTTCAGAAGCTTCTTGAATATATATACATATTTGCATTTATCGCTTTTTATTTCAATGACTATATAGACAGGTATAGGTAAAAATAATGTGTGTAAAAAGTTCTAATAAAGATAGAATAATTTAGCTGTTAAAGCTTAATGAGACTCCTACTCACGTTATGTAGTGAGTTACACGCAACGATTTTTTTTGTAATTGCCTCCCATTTTCCCATGGGATTTTTTTTAGTGAAATTATGTCCCACAAATTTGATTAGGTATGCACCAAAAGGGCTGTTTTACCTTATTACACCCTCAAAATCAAACGCTTGCACGCAATTGGATAACAAAATCTGCATTGCAATTTCCTTAAAATATGTGCATAACACGACGTTTAATTATATACTAAATATTCGTTATTGACCTTGAATTGTCCCGCATATCATTATGACTATAAAACTTAAACATACCGTATGCTGATTTGTACAACAATCATAAAACCAAAAAAAAATAGTGCCCATACTCGTGCAGTAACTGTTTCACAATGATGAATAATTGTGCAGTATTGAATTGAATACACTGCCTTTCAATGAAGGTGTTGAGGAGGCCCCATAAGTATACATTACTTATCCCTGAAAGGCCCACTGAACAATTATTATTGTGACTAACCCAACACTCTATAGCGGTCAAGTAATTTATTGCCTACCAAGCTACTAGGAATATACACACATTCTTCAATAGTTTCTACCCCCTCACAATGCTTATCACCGTCCAATCACAAAATACAAGAAACTTAACTTAGTATCGAGCTTGGTATAGGTGCATGTTGGCCAATGAATACGTACGCACTTTAATTAATTCTAAGTAGTTAGCTGATACATATATCCATTAAAAATGTACTGGCAATCTGTATAAAATAATCAAATAAAGGCAATCATTTAAAGCTTTAATTGTTTTACTTACATTTACTCAATATGGCTTATAAATTATTCTGGCTTACGTTGGATAGACACAAGCTTTGTGTGCTTTTATTTATTGTACCTACTCGTATATGTAGTTTTACTTATTGAATTCGTATAAATGTTAAATGGCAAGGCCATTTACAATTGTATAATAATATAAATTCAATTGCAGTAAATTCTTCAAAATTCTTAAGGTCATGGTCAACTGTCAAGCCCTATTGTTCCGTACGTTATTTAAGATTTGATTATACAAATATAAATTGGTTTAGCTGATTTAATGATGCAAAATAAATCTTCAAATTAGGGTGTATCCGTTATACAAATTTTCGTAATTTAAAATTTATAAGTTTATGCATTTTTGCTGCCAATAAATACCGGATATGGCCACTTTAACTTCTGTTCTTCGTTCGTGATTGTAGATACTTAACTGTATGTGTCTAAATTTTGTTTTGTACAGGCATTTTAGTGTTTGGGTGTGTTAAGACAATCAGTATCTTAAGAAGAAATTATTGTAAATACCATTTCTATTGCATTTTTGAGAACAATCATTCGAAAAAAAGTGTTAAGTACCAAATTTTAGTGAATTTTTTTTTTCCAAAATATTTTTTAATGATTGAAAATATTTTCAAAAGGATGTATATAATCGTATGGCCATAAGTTTGTGACAAGTCGTTTACGTATTTATTTTAAAGATTTGAATCTCTAAAACCAGATTTAGGTCCTTAAGTCAACCGATAGTTTTTCCCGTGTTCATTTTACTACTCATAAGTTAATTAAATATAATTAAAGAAGGTTGAAGACTTGAAATAGATTGATTGTATTATAGTAGACTGATACAATTTAAGTTAAGAAAAATAAACTACATGTGTCAACTTATTAGAAACGCATAATGTAAACATACTAATTGAAGAACTCGGGAGCAAAGAGTTAAATAAAAGGATGGTTTCTAAGAATAAACAGTATGACCTTGAAAGGTCTGATTTTGACCCTAAAATGTTCTGGAAGTTTTTGTTCTTTTTGGAAAATACAATAATGTTAAAGAAAATTTCAATAAAGTTCATTCTTTCTAAGATTTATATATAGTATGACCTTGAATTTTTATATTTAACCCGTTAATCCAACATCACTTTCATAACTTTAATTAGAATTTAGGTTGAGAGGTGATCTTCCAGAATATAATACTCATAATGAGAATAAATATGAATTTGCCTTTACGTTATAAAGTTCACTACAGAGTGAACAAAAAACTTATAACATAGAAGGGCTAGGGCAAAGGCTGCACAAGACATTCAAAAATACCGACGCTCTTTATTTTAAACGCTCTTTATGTAAAATTAAAATGCATGTGTTTGATTTTACACGAATAATTGAACATCCTTTTTATCGCACCACAATGTACAGTTGACATTAAAGTTTAAACTTTATTATGTGTGACCTACATTTAAAACTTTCTGAAAATCTGAAAGGTTAAACATTTTGTGCATTGAACTTTTTAGGTTTGACCAAACAAAACTAATTAGGGCACTTGAGAATATATTTTTAGACAGGAAAAGAATTTGTCAAGTATATTTTTCGCCAACCACTTAACCTTTGCAATTTGCATGTTTATTTGGATAGACTAATTAATATTGTAATTTGTACTTACTATATATATTTATAGTTAAAAACATATGTCTGTATACAAGTATGTGAATATTTAACTTTTATGTGCACATTGAATGAATTATATACGTTGCTAAATGAATTAAAGCATATTAACTAATGTAATTGATCTTCAAATCCACTTATTTGCAGTAATAAACTTATCAAACGCACAAAATCAGAACTAACGATATAGAATTACAAAACGACTAATATGTATAGCTTCATTTAAGATAATTGCAGTGTGGCGTGTAAAGGAAAACGGACATTCCGAAATCAGAGCGATACATTTCCCAAAAGGCAAAAGGTCACTTCCTGTGACAGTTATCAGTCCGGATCATCTATTGATCAGATTGGTAAAAAGTGAAATAAAAAATATAGGCTTTTACGATTTAAGCATGGAAATACGCTTTCCTTAATTTGAAATAGAAATGATAAACAAATTCTGCAGCAACTCTAATACATTCGGACATTTTAGCAATTTTCATTTGGTCACACTCTAATTTTAACGCTGATGCACGTGTTATAAGAGTTAAGAGTCAGCCCAACCCAGATGTGAAAAAATTTAGGACAAACTCATTATTAGGCTGGATGAAAAGTCCCCGGTCTGACCCATAGATGGCGTTACCAGAATTTTTTCCATATGATTTTCATTTAGTACCAACCTTCAAACGATACGTGTAAAAATTTGACAGCAATCGGACAATTAGTTCGTGAGTTATAGCGATTTGAGTGAAGCTACTTTTGTTATTGTTGAAAAGATGGAAAAAAAAGAATTTCGTGTGTTAATAAAGTATTGCTTCTTGAAGGGAAAAAATACAGTTGAAGCGAAAGCATGGCTTGATGAAGAGTTTCCGGGGTCTGCACCGGGAAAATCCACCATCATTGATTGGTATGCTAAGTTTAAACGTGGTGAAATGAGCACTGAAGACGGTGAACGCAGTGGACGCCCAAAAGAGGCTGTTACCGACGAAAACATCAAAAAAATCCATAAAATAATTTTGAATGATCGTAAAATGAAGTTGAGCGAGATAGCAGACATTGTAAAGATATCAAAGGAACGTATACATCATATCATTCGCGAATATTTGGGCATGCGAAAGCTCTGTGCAAAGTGGGTGCCGCGCGAGCTCACAAGCGATCAAAAACAACAACGAGTTGATGATTCGGAGCAGTGTTTGAAGCTGTTTAAGCGCAATAAAGCCGAATTTTTCCGTCGATATGTGACAATGGATGAAACATGGCTCCATCACTATACTCCAGAGTCCAATCGGCAATCATCTGAATGGACAGCAAGCGATGAACCCAAACCGAAGCGTGGAAAAACGCAACAGTCGGCTGGAAAGGTTATGGCGTCTGTTTTTTGGGATGCGCATGGAATAATATTCATCGACTATCTCCAAAAGGGACAGACAATCAACAGCGACTATTACATTGCTCTATTGGAGCGGTTGAAAGCCGAAATCGCAAAGAAACGGCCGCATTTGAAGAAGAAAAAAGTGCTGTTCCACCAAGACAATGCACCGTGTCACAAGTCTGGAAAAACGATGGCTAAAATTTATGAATTGGGCTACGAATTGCTTCCTCATCCACCGTATTCTCCAGATCTGGCCCCCAGCGACTATTTCCTGTTTGCGGACCTTAAAAGAATGCTCGCTGGCAAGAAATTTAAGACCGATGATGAAGTGATTGCTGAAACTGAGGCCTATTTTGAGGATAAACCGAAAGAGTACTACAGAAGTGGCATCGAAAAGTTGGAAAATCGCTATAATCGCTGTATCGCCTTCGAAGGCAACTATGTTGAATAATAAAATTGAATTTTGCAAAAAAATGTTTTTTACCATGGTAGACCGGGGACTTTTCATCCGGCCTGTTAAAGTAACAGCTTTTTATACATTTGAGGCACAGAAGACAGAAGTTTCGTGATAACATGTAATATAAAATGTTTTATTGTATATCACTGCGGTCATTTCAAAGATATGTGAATAAATAGAACAGTTTACATTGTTACATTATACATTTGAGCCGGAAGAAATATAGTGAGGGTAATTAAGATTAGTCCAGTATAAGAAAATCATCTCACAATAGCTAATTTAGTGTTATTGTTTAATTCTTTAAATAAAATAAAACTCCTGTGCAACTGTTTGTTTTGATTTGAAATTTATTTAAATTTAAATTTTTCGTCCATTTCATTAATTTCCTGTACTTGATAAATAAATAAATTTTCATATTATGCTTAAGAAAAAAGAAGGATTTAAAAACAGTTTAATTGCATACCGTTTTAAATTACATTTACCAAATTGCATTCAACTGATAAGTTAACATAGCGCTAAATTTGTGCTAAAAGCTCATTATTTTCGTTTCAAACTAAATTACTGCACCTCTAATTGGTTCATTAAAAGCGCCTTTGCAGGCCACTTGTGCTTTCGTTTAGTTCATTAACAAAACTTACAAACGACCAAAAAAAAAGCATGAGAATTTTCTGCATAAATTAAAAGCGGGGAATTTTTTTTAACCTGCACATTGCCCCTATCCCATTTCTAGTTTTCACCTTCATGGCGCGCCCCAAAAAAAAACACACACAGTTAGGTAAGCAAAGTGCTGTAAAAAACTATACCCTACAGGATAGAAGAGAGTTAAAAACGTTTGTCGAATATTGAATACATACAGCGAATATATGTATTCAAAAACGCATTGGTTAAAATGAGAGGCGAATAAAAATTCACAGGTGATATTTGAAGATGAGAGGGAGGAAAAATGGTGGGCCACCCCGCTTCTAAAGGGAGATTTCGTTTTTGCGTTTTTCACTTAAACGGTATACACACGCTATAGCCGTGAGACATTCGAAGTCAGCGCACGCTGCCACATATAGTCCTGCAAGTTACCCTTAGCTGCCACAGCAGTCGGTTAGAAAATGCTGAAGACGTTGGTCGCGTGTTCGAGTCTCAGTGGCCCATCACAGGGAAACCGAGAAATTGTGAACTTGTAGGTGGTGTGTTTTTGATTTAATTTTGTTAGACAGTGTGTACAAATATTTTGCTTTGAGACAAATAATATTACTATTTAGTGAAATTTCAAAAACTTTAAAAAAAAACAAACTATCACCAAATTTTGTAACATTTGAGATCTCCAATTTCAATGGAAACCATAAGGATAATGATTATCGCAAAAGCTTTGCTTGTTTATCTATTAATAAAACCAGTGACTGTGTTAGGAGCACGTGAGCCACCCACAGTAACCATCCCCAATCAAGGGATGCTGATGGGCACGTACTTGAAAATGTTTCGCACACAACGCATCGTCGGTTATCTGGGCGTACCATACGCTCATCCTCCACTGGAATTGAAACGCTTTATGCCGCCCGTTGTTGACAATCTACCATCGTGGGAGGGTGTACGCAACGCCACTCAGTTAGCAGCCGATTGCATGCAGGACAATCGTCGACCCCGTAAGAAGCATGATGAGGCATTCATGAAATTGTTGGGTGGTGCGATGGGCACCGACGACCGGCAGACTGACGAGGACTGTCTCTACCTGAACATTTACATTCCGGATGGTAAAGTCTCTTATCGTATTTGACTTCCCATTTATGTATAATATACATGCACTTAAATTCTTTATATATTCTTTAACCAAATAGTTTTGAAAGAACTTTCAAGGATTGTTCCATTCTATTCCTGTATAGTTATAGTAGAATATATTAAAATATACATAAAGGGACTCCCGAGTGATTATGTCGTGCCATGAATAAAGTGTCGTCATGCTTTCAAAATGAAGTTATGAACTCAACATGAACATAGTTTACAAGTTCCCAAGTTTAATTGGTGTTGTAGTTGCATTAACAAGTCCGTTTCCACCCCTTCCCGTGCAAATAATTAGTATTATTTCAAGTATTGAATGTTTCCATCTCACATTTTGGGATGGTTACCGTTGCCAGTACTGCCATTGTGTTCGTTTGAGTGCAATCACATGAGTTTGTTTTTATATTTATTGGGTTCATTCAAATTTGACAGAGGGTTGAAATTCGTTAGAATTTTGACAACCCTCAAATTTGCTTAAGTGTATGCGCTTTCGATCTGATTTTCATTTCACTATCTAGTATATCAATTGGATTTCGTTTGTTTTGTTTTGTGCTCTTTGTTTGTCTATTTACCAGGAAGGAGGAATTGTTTATTTGAATTTGTTTGACTTTTGTTCGATTGCATTGGAAAAATAAGCTTTAAGCAAAAATATAAAAGTCCGGCAACTACCATCCGGGATAATTATTCTGTTTTGTGTTTGGTGTTTGGAATTAACGCTCGCTATGTCTTCTATATCATTTAAATCCTGCATGTTTAAATTGGATTACATCAGTTTAACACAAATTCCCGAAACCCTTACATTATATTATGATGTAAAAGGGGTAAAGAAAGTATTCAAAACATCGATAATCTGGGCTATTTATAAAACTAAACATACAATATAGGTTACGTGTGTTCCTCCAATTTACCTGAGATATATTTAAATAGGTTAATCATTATTTATTTAAATCAATACCCTTTTGTGCATATTGTAAGACTTTCATGTATTACGAACAATGGTTTCAATTTTAAAATAAATCAAAAATATAATTTAAAAAATCCGTTAAACTGAAAATCAAAATAAATCAGTTGAGCGTGATCTAAGAAAGAATACAGTAGATCTCAGTCCGTAAAAAAGCAGGACAGTTTTATTTTGCCGGGAAAAATTATTTTCTATTGAATCCTTTTTTAATAACTTTTATTTAAAAAGGTCAACAAACTTCTTCAAAACTCTAAAATAAGTACATAATAACAAAAATATCTACACGTTTACCGTTAAATATCATTGCGCAAAATGCACATGCATGCGATTGTAAATTTATAAAGAAACAATGCCAATTTGAAATGAAACTTCTGCGATTTGCAAGCCTTAAAGTTTCCTCTAAAGATTAAACAAACAAATCAATAAATAAATTCGCAACATTGAACTTGAATAAAAATAGAATATTCGATAGGCGAGACCAATTTCAAAGTCAACAATTTTTATTTTGACTGTAATGTGCAATGAATTGAAAATAAAATAAAAGCCAACAACTCAATCAGCGGCCATAAATCAAATTGTTTGATAGTGCTTAGTCACTTCGATGATAAATAAATCAGCCATCTAATGAAGCACGCGCCAATTATCACCCTCACACAATCATCCATATCAAACAATGTTCAGTGCTCCTGATCCCCAATGTACATAAGTAATACAACATAAACAGTTAAATTCCAATGTAACATACGATGAATATAACAATTGACCATTATTACCCGACATTGTCCACCAGTAACCGTTGAAAACCCAAAAGAAGTGGGTGGGGGATGACGTGTATGTTTTAACCCACTTTTAACAAAACAATGCCACCTCACATGACCCATTCGAGTGTTTTGGTATTCCCTGCAATAAGTATAGCGAGATTTTAGTCCACGCGGGCAATCTGAGATGGGCGTGTACGATTGCAAGGAAATCAGTCAATGGGGAAACGCTCATTGTTATGAAGGAACGCGCCAAGCCGTTGAATATGATTGTATGCCTTCATTCTTTTTGTGCCAATCCAGGACTTCGACTTTAAGGATTGTTGTTGTATCGTAGGAGAGGTTGCTTCTAACTGGGGAAGCAGTATTTCATAGTTATTTCCATATTGTAGTTGTTTTTTGGGTGAAAATCAATACAAATTTACACACGCGATCTTAGTCGCGTTTTTTAGTTGATTTTTTTTTCGGGAAAGCAGGAAAGAGAAGCAAATAATACGAATATTAAATGGAATTATAACATAAGCCGACAGGAATTTTTAAATATACATATATGTATTGTACATAATATACGTATTTGGAACTTGAAAGCATTGCCTATATAGCAGAGTTCTTTGTCCTTTTATTTGAAGGGACTAGGGAGACTCTTCCTGCGACTTTTTTCTAACTATGTGCCCAAAATAAATAATGCAAATTTGTCAAGTTTTAAGAAAAAAATTGCTGTAGATGTTCACAATTTTTCAAATATGCTTCCTACGACGTTTACCCCAAATTGGTTATTATAATAGTTACAATTTAAACAAATTTAACTCAAAAACGGTGTGACGAATTTCCAATAAATTTCAAAAAAATATATATAAAGGAAAAATTTGTAAAGCTTTCTTCTGGTCGTAATCAGTTTGAAATTATTGTAATATGAATATTTCTTAAATTTTTTTAAATCATTTAATCATTTAAGATAAATCAATTCCAACAAATTAAAAGATAAATTGATTCATTTAAAACAAGATTTGCAAATGCTATCTCATGTAAACCATTTACATTTGATCAATACAATAACAATTCCATTGAAGTATTTAGTAAAAACAAAGTCGCATTTAGTGCCTCACTGCCAATAGCAGAAGATGAACATGAGTCCACAAATTCCTAATAAAACATAATATTCCAAAAAATGTAATAAATGTATTTGTGGCGTAATTGTTGCGTGACATGCTAATCTCTACACACAACACACACACATACACTAAAATACTAACTAAACACGCGGCAGGATACTAAAAGACGAATAGGAACCACCCTTCATTTGGCCAACTCACCACCGAAACACCTTTATTTTCTTGAGGTTGTTCACCGACTTTCCATTCTTCGCTTTTCCCCCATTTAATTTCAACCTTTCCATTAGCTTGGCGACAATTTTTTTTTGTTTTTCATCGCACTGTTTTCTTTTAATTCACATTTTCCGCGCTTTTATGGTGTTACCGTCGCCGCATACCTATAATGGCGAGGAAGGATCCAAGAAGGGGTTAATATTGTGTTCTTTATATATGGGGTGCAAGTTGCAACTACTGCCCGATTTCTTTGATAAGTATAATGTTGGGGTTTCGAAAAGTACACTTAATGCAACGTGCACACTGCACACCAAGCGGTAAAGATTACGCAGGGCGCGACAAATCCACACACACACACATGCCGATTACATGCACTGCAATTAAATAACGGACTTATTCGTGCATGCGTTTGATCGTTGTGTTTTTATTATTTGCATGTGGTCAGCTTTTTCACCCTATCAACTTGTGTAACTTCGGTTAATTTATGCTTCCGCGAATGCAGTGATTGGCGTTTACTCAAAATAATGTAGGTAACAATTGTATGTAATTTTATCGCTATTTTATGCTTATGTGATTTACATAAATTTGTTATTGCTTTCACTTTGACATACATTTCATCGTAATTCGTATATTAGTAATTATAACTTGCAATTTTTATTTTTGTTGGAAAAAAATTAGCCCTTTTATGGATTTTTAACATTTAAATTTTTTCAACAATCACAAAAATAAAATAATAGCGAGTTGGTATATTGCTTAAACTAACTGGATATGCGAGCGTCATACCTTGGTACTTCCTTTCAGTTGGATCTTAAATAGGTATTATTGGTAACAATATGAAAATGGATATGCATTTTTATCAATCAAATATCAATATTTAATTTTAAAATACATATTAACATATTTCAAAACTCATGAATTGACATGTACGAGAAATTTATTTGCCAAAAGATTGAATCAGAGAAGCTTTGAAAGTCTTTACAATAAACATCAAACTTCTGCAGAAGGATTTTTCTTCTCTAAAAGTTAAATATGCCTTGTTTAAAACTAGTAAAAATCTTTAATAATATGTTCCAGGAAGAGGGATAGAAGACTTTGAAGTCGACATTATCAAAACCCAATAAATAAAAAATATACGTAAAATAGTGACGCCATCTAAGTAAAATATTTTGAGACCTTAAAAAAAAAATTACATTTAAATTAGTATTAAGTATACATAGTTGTTCATTTTAATGAAAGAAAAAATTGATTTAAAAATATTTGACTTCTAAAAGTTACTTGTATGACCTTGAATTAATATAATAATTAAAGCTTTTTTATATATTTTTAGTTAAAAATTTTGAATTTTTCTTTTTTAAAAAGCAATACGTTTTTTTGCAATGACTTTCCCTTGAGTGTCCCGTCTTTTCATTACTTTCAAGCAATCGAAGGATGCTGCTCACTAAATGTTTTGAATTGTTATTTCTAAAACTAAACACAAAATTGCACCATCCAGTGTTATTATTTATCCATACAAATTCAAACTCTTTCTCCGAATTGCTGCATACATTTAATGCTATGACAAATCTCTCCTTTACTCGCTATAATTTCGTTATATTCTTAATTCTTATAATTTACACACCCATTTGGCATATTAAGGTGACGTTGTATTATTAATTTGACCAGCCATTTAGACAAAACCATTTGTTTGTGGCTCAACTGTAATTATGGTAAAAATTTGTACACGAATTTCAAGGCCTCGAGGCCGCTAGATTTCGGTCATGTCCAATGTCAAGTTGAATTGTAACATAAAGTCGCACAATAATCACGTGCTCCACCACAGTCGCCCCCCACCGCTTCCTCCAATTACTCAAATCTCAGTTTTACTTCATTAAGAGCCTTATCCAAGACTCCTTTTTTATATTTCACCTCGCTTCATGACTATTCATAATGTTCGCAGCCATATTATGATTAATCATTTGTTTAGCTCATTTGAATATTATGTAAAAGACGTTCGTGTGAACAATGGATATTATATACAAAGATTCAATTCAAGCGCAATTGCCAAATACGTCTTACTATACACGTATTAGAATGGAAAATGTGCTAGAAGTTGCAAGGACATGGATGGGGCATAGCCGCATAGTCCATAGACAACAATAAAAGGGTCATTGGCTTGTCGTTGACTTATTTTTAAACAACTAGCGCAATTAAAGGGTTTAATATTTGATTAAGATCGTTTTTATTAATATTGATTTTAGCGTGTTGGCTCAATTCAGGACTCATGATTTACTTAGAAAATAAAATTTAGGGGTTTGAAAATGAGGTCATTCATCGAAATACTAATTCCATCATCTACAAAAAAAAAATGAATAACTATTAAATACATTTGCAGGACCACCCCCAACAGACGGTTACGCAGTAGTCGCTTGGCTTCATTCCGGCGACTTTTCAAATGGCAGTCCTTCAGATCTCGACCCATTTCAATTGGTTTTCAAACAGAAACTTATTGTCGTCACAATTGCGTATCGTCTCAACATTTTTGGATTTATGACAAGCATGGACGGCGAGAGTCAGGGCAATTACGGTCTAATGGATCAATCAGCTGCACTACTATGGATTCGAAATAACATCAAACTGTTTGGTGGCAATCCCAATTCGGTGACTCTAATGGGACACGGTTCGGGCGCTGTGAGTGCCAGTTTGCATTTAACGTCAGGCGAATGGTCAGAAGAGTTGTTTCATCGTGTGATCCTTATGTCAGGCACTTCATTGTATGAGCCAGAAATTCGCGAGGCTCGTGATTATTCGGGGGCATTGGATCGAGTGCGTCATTCATTTGGATGTAATCGCCGACCCACTTCCGAACTAATGGACTGCATGCGAAAATTGAGTGCTCAACTGTTGGCGGACAATGGTCCCGTTGTGGATTGGGGTCCCATCATAGATGTTAACTTGAGCAACACAACATCACCATTTATCCCGGAACATCCGCGCATTATGATTGAGCGTGGCGTTTTAAAGAAAGTGCCACTGCTAATTGGTTTCACTGACATGGAGGAGGCTCTCGAAATGGAAGACATGATGTCGGAAGGATTTAATCGCGAAATGTATGACACATTTCTGATGGATATTGTGACTAATGATATCGCCCACATTGAAGGTAACGAATCATGCGGCAGTAACAATCAATTAATAATGGACGCTGTGACTTTTATGTATGCTCCTTATCCACCCAGTGCGAATGCTGATATTTTGCGAAAGAAATTTATCGACTTCAATGTGGAGCGAAAATATTTTTCGCCCATCATGTTTCTGGCAATGCATATGAGTCGACATGCCAGCACTTATGTCTATCGGTTTGATATTAAGCCCCAAACAGCATCCGCAACTGAGGGTCTTCCTGAATGGATGGGTGTGCCGCATGGTTTCGATTTAATATTTGTTTGGGGTCTGCCCTATTGGTCGTCGTTGGAATCACAGACACCGTGGGTGAGTGCTGATAAACGAGTATCTGACATCATTATGACAATGTGGTCCAATTTCGCAAAATTCTCAAATACCACAAAGTTCAGCATTTACATCAAATGGGATCCGTTCACAGTGGAGAATCAAGGTGTGCTGATTGTGGATCGGTCTTTCAATATGAGCGACACTGACAGCCTCAACTATCAGGCTGTCCAATTTTGGAATGATTACTATCCGCGTGTGGTGGGTTTTGCCTCGCAGTGCTGTAACGCGACGGACGGTGGTAGTTTCATACATGGAGCGACAGCACGCCCAGAGTTCGTGACTATGTCCATTTTACTACTCGCCTTCAGTTTAGTTAATTTGTCAACGTAGCAAAAATGTTGCGCTTGAGGATTTGTGGCGGCCAGCCGAGTGTTAGGAATAATGAGCATGAGAATGCTTTAAGATAGATATGTTGCATGTTATACATCTAGATAAAAGTTGAAAGCAAAAACCACATACACAATAGCACAACAAAAAATTGTAAAAAGTACAACAATGTACAAGACAAAGCATTTGTATAGTTTGATTGCAAATATTAACTACTCGTACATTGAAATGGGTTGGGCGAGGAAAATCCTAAAAAGAAAATGAATGTAAACACAAACATAGGGTTTGTGTTATAAAGAAATATTGTAATTATTCAAAAAAAATTCACCCTTCCTACCATCGACTTTTTAGATTCAAAGAAGTCGTAAAGAACTTCGACGAGTAGTGACCACCCCAATTCTCCTCCCAGCGGTTTCAAGTTGTAACAATCAACTTATGGTAAAGCTTCTGACCATGGGTGGATCCATAAACTGTTTTTATGTGCGAATACCATATTCATGGGTGGCATTAAAACACATACATATTTGGTGAAATAGAGGAAGCTGAAACATTATGTTTACAGTTGTTTCTTGAATAATTGGGTGAGGAAAATATTTATGTATTCTAGAAAACAAGTCATGTAGAGCATTTTATTGATTTCATAATGAAAATCTTTTTGTTAAGCTTAGTTTACTTCTATTATTGTAAATATATTTAAATTTAAAGAAAATTATATATATTAAAATAATAAAATAGTTTGAATGTGTTTTATTACATTTGTTGTCAGGAAAAATTGTTGGGCTCGTAGTTAATACTATCTTCCAATGAACTTCACACAATTTTAAGGAGGAAGTTCAAATAATAATATTGTAAATATATTTCGAAATTCCAAACTGTTTATAAAGATTTTGGAAACAAGTCCTATAATTCATTCCTAGAAAACTTCAACGCTTAAAAAATCTGCAAATTCAAAAAAATGTCTTAAATCGAGCTGATTTTTTATACAAAGGCCGAACGTTGTCCATTGATTGTTTTGAAGTGGAACTTCGTCCCAATCCACTATCGTCGTGATATTTTGAAGCTGAAATTAAATTGAAATAATAAATTAATGAATATTCCTAATTTATACTAAACATTAAAAAAACATACCCTCTAAGGATCGCGTACTTTGTGACAAATTGAAATTGTTATTCATAGAAGTTCTTAGATAATCAGGTCCATTAAATCGGCCAGATCTAGGATACTCAATGGCGGCGGCTAATAAATTTAAATTGTGAAATAATTTAAGAAATCAATTACGAAATACAATTTCAATGAAAGCGTTACTAACTGGAGGGCGTTGCCCTTTGTCCTTGTGTCGATAACCGATTATTGGAGTTGAAGCTGGTCCTATTATTGTTATTTTTTTTAACTTGCATCGATAGTTTCATAAGTCCCATTACATATTGCCGGTACCTGTTCACATAATTTTCCATTCTCTTTACTTCGACAACGTGCATTTCATAACATTCCCTGGCTTTCTGAATTTTCTTCAATAGAGGCGACTCCCATCGAATGAAATGGCACACATGGCGCAGTTGGAATTCCGCAGATTTGTGCAATTTATCCAGCGTAATGTGAAGAGGATCAAAAAAGAATGAAATTTTTGTGGGCAAATTACGGTTTATCTCCATTGTGCGGCATTTTTTGCGACACATCAAACACGATGGGACGCATATACGAATACATTTCTCGCAAAAAATGTGTCCACATGTGGTAGTAAACATTTTCACTTGATCATTGTGTGGATCATTTACACCTGGATTACCTACCATGGACTGATAACTTGGTTGTTTTGTAAATGTTAAACATTTTGCACAATAAATCCAAGACATGATTAAATTTTATTACGTTTTAAGTATACTGAATTTCGATCAACTTGTGAATTGCAATGTAAATAAACTGCCTTGAATTATTACTGTTACAAGTTTGACTTTAATTCATTAGCGATAATATTTTTTATACCAATCATTTTGTTAGTGTTAGTATATTTTTTTTACATAATAAAGTTTTGTGGCGAATATATTTTTGTGCAAATAAAATTTTGCTGTAAAAATAAAGCACTTTGTTAAAGAAATGTTTATTAAAAAGACAGTGTACAAAAATCAACCAAATAACTAATCATCATTAATTTGCTCCAGGTGTTCGCTAAGTTTGGAACGAATATTGTCAAGAAACACTTGATCGCTTTCGGCTATGGGGTAGCCCTGCTCTTTTAATGTTCCCAGTATTTTAATCTGAAAATGAAAGGAAACCCAAGGATACTCAACATGTTAGAAATTACAAGAAATTTAGATTACCTTATCGTTTTCAAATTCAGTTTTTGTAATTTTCTTCAACTTGAAATCTTCATACAATTTTAGAAGTTGCCGGTTAAGTTCATGTTTTTCCTGTTCCCCAAATATTTTAATCATTTCAGCTGTATTATAAACACTAGATATTTGATTGCGGAGTGACTAAAAATGATGAAATAAGAAACAGTTAAAATAACAGCACACTTAGAAGATAATGTGTTATAAAATTCGGTTTACCCATTTCATAGTAGACACTTCCCCGTTTAGGGAAACGTCACCACTGATAAGCCTGTCCAATGTGTCGCCAAAATCCTTAATTTGTTCTACAGTCTCGAGCTTCATTGAATTGTACTCATCCTCATCCAGATCATCTCTAGGATTTAAAATAAAATATTATTTTTCAAACTCAAAAGTAAAACCGAAGATAAATTGTTTACTTGTACTCTGATAAATCCATTGTTTGGTTAACTAGCCGCTCCATTTGAGTTCGGAGATTATTAATCAGAATTTCATTTGCCATAATTGAAGCGTTATATATCTTTTCACAGAAGCTAATTACACAAATTATAACAATTAAAAAAATTTCTTTCGCGACAAATTTGTTTAAAATGCATATCAATTTTTGAAAATTTTGTTTGACGCGTTGCACAATTCAATTTTCTTCTAATCAGAAAAATACGTAGCACAATTTATATATGTATATCATATTTTACCGGCTGTCAAAAAATGCTGTTTGAGAATGGCGCGGAATTCAAAATATTTAAAAAACAGAAATTATTTCTTTAATCTTCAGAAAATTTATATTTTAAAGTTATATCGTTCAATAATATTACAATTTACAGTTCACATTTATTGTTTGAAGATACTACCGCGCCCCATTTGGATGTTAAAATTGCTGGACTAATCGTGCCCCTGTTGAGCGATTTCAGTGCCTAATTCAACCAGAAGAACCGTGATCCGTGCTTTGCTGGAGTTCTAACATAATCTTCTGGCAAATACGGTGTAGCATCGTCGTACACAGTCTTAGGCTTAATTGCGGGTGCAGGACGATCAGTGGCGTGAATTTTAGCGCGACAGAAATATCCATATTCTGGTCGTTCGATTTTAAGATTATCCAGAACACACTTATCGTACACTGATTGTGTGTTGCGGCAGCTGAAACATGAAACAAGATTCCTTATGTAAAATGGTTATAAGAATGAAGTTAAGGCACAAATATTACTGCTTGAAATTTAAATCTCCACTGCTTTTATCTAAACAATTGGAGTATTGGGTGAACTCCTCGTGACAGCTTTTCTTTACCATGCGAAAGAAGTTCAATGCACAGTTGGTCACATTTTTTCCTTCGGCAATGCACTTACGAGGATCGTCTAATTCCTGACGGCACAGCATAAACTCCTGAACATAAACAAGTAGATTGAGGTTAGGTTTTAATAACAAATTACATAACAAATCATATTGATTGTCCTTGCATTCAATTAGGGGGAAGACTTATTGCGGATTAAGGGCCTTAGGATGGAATAAGTTAGTGGTATACAAAATGTTAGCAATTGGAGATACCTTACATTGCTTTCTTTTTCACAGAACTTGCCCATATGAAAGGCACCAGCTCGGAGGGCCGCACCAGACAGGTTCACCTCGGGAACAGTCAGCTCTTCATCACTTGGAATATGAATATCGGATGTGATAACCATTTTTATTAAAGTTTATTGCCCTCACAGCGATTTTATGAAAATATCCTGCAAATTACCAAAATCTCCGATTTTTTTATTTTTCTATTATAGAAAATTTGACAATTGACAGCCAGCTGAGCCTGCAGGCTCTGACATTTACCAGGGTTTCAACTTCAAAACAGCATCAGCTGAACCATATTGTTATTTTTGTGAGTTCATTCTGCATTACCCACAAAATAGTACTACTTTGTAGATTTTTTTAATTTAATTCGAACGAATTTTCCTGCGGAATAATTTTTTCTGTTTTCTTTAAATAAATTAAGAATTATATTCTATTAACAAGAAAATTATAATGAAAACTGCATAAACAAATTTGAATATTTTTAAGACATAATATTTTATTCAGTAACGTAACCTTTATTATTACAGCAATTAATGCCGACCTAAGCAATATAAACGTTAAATCTTATAACGTTATATTTAGAAGCAGTTAACAGCACTTGTTGCAGTTTCTAAAGATTACTTTTTGCCATTCTCAATTGACGATTATTTACTAAAATTGCCTTTATACAAATTACAAATCTTTCTGTTCAACACTGATTTAATGACGATCAAAGTGAACAAAAGGTTAATCAAAAATTGCTGACTAATTAACATTACATAGACAAAATACGGGTAATTAGCAAAAACAACTTATTGTCAATACAAAAGTTGAAATTTGTAGTCTTTACAGATCTCAAACACAAGCGACAGTGCAAAAATTTACCGCTACAAAAGCGATCTCGTCACCCAAAAAAATCTTTTGCTCGTTTGTGAATTGTGATCGGTTGCGAGTTGCGACTTGCGCTTGCAGGCGCAATTTATTTATTCTACCTATCCTACATATATTTTTTGATAAATGAAGTCAACAACTTTCTATTGCTTTTCAGTTCGTATCTTGATTCTCAACGGAGAGTGTGTGTTGATCCCCATTCCCCAGTGTTTTCCGTCGTTTTGACTTATTTGGCTAATTGCCCTTGTGTACTGTTTATAAGTTAAATACTTTGTTATAATTGTGTTAGAATCATAAATTTCGACTTTTTTCAACGCAAGTACATCCTAAAAATTGTTATTAAAAGTATCATCAAAACATCTATGGCTCAGAATTCAAATGCTGTGCATTTTAACAGTATTAAAAACGCACCAGCCATCACAGATAAAAAAAATATAGTATCGAAGTAACGTAACATTTATAACCGTAAATTCATGTCGCAAGTTGTCCGGCCAACAAAGGCAATTTAGCGAACCACCATAGATATTTTTTGTTTCATCTTTCACCGTTTGTTTATTTATTATTGCTTGTGTTTGGATACCAGTGCAGCTCGTGTGTAGGGGCCAATTATTATAACTCGCGCTCGTTGAACTTAATAAACGTCACGTCTTGTGAGCTCACCTGTGTGCCCTCGATGTTAAGAATCTCGAGTAAGCAGCAGTTATAATCTATCCGTTAACTGTTTCCACTTTGATCTTGTGAATAAATTATTGTGTATAAACGGTCTAGTAGTGCAGTTTTTGCCGGTGTCCATCTTGTTCATTGTCAGTGTGACCTTCAACTTTATTTTTGTGCTGCGCTACTGCATTGTAAGTATCATACACAATTTTAATGTATAGCTATTTATTTATTTAATATTATATGTTTATCGTACTGTTCAAATGTAATGTTTATTTTCTGGGGAACGTGCAAATTTGCGAATTCTTTAAAACTCAAGTTTTTAACCACTTTATGCTTGACGGTTTTTGTCGAATGTTGTTTTAACTGGCACGTTTGGTTATGTCTACATTTAAAGTGCATATAAGTATACATTAAAATATATATTCTGATTTTATAAGGATTCAATTGTGGATATAAGATCAGGGCTGGGCCCTTTAAGATCGCTTATCTCCCTAAAAACATTTGTGGCAAAAAAAAAAACCGATAAAATAAAATGTTGCATGCAATGCGCCAAAAGATTAGAAAACAAAACTTCCGGTCTAAAAATACCATATATATTAGCAATTAGTTCTCTTAATAATATCAAATTTGCTTTTATATAAAATTCAAATGTTATGATTTAACAATTTTTCAAAATTTGAATTAAAAAAAAAGATATAATTGAAATAAAAAATATTGAATACAACATGTTTTGGTCACTATAAAATACGAAACAATAATTATTGTGAAAACTTAATTATTCTTGCACTGAGTCATATGACATTTATTGCGATTGTAAAAATAAATACAACTAGGTATTGTTATTTTTTTTCAAACATTTTCTTATTGACTTATTTTAAAGGACCGCACCTTATTTTATATGATGCACTTTTTGAACAATATACATTCAGTCGAGTTACCTACATTATGTAGGCTACATATATGTATCATGTATGAATATTTGCAGTATGCATTCTGCATAATGTTAAAACTCTATAGTCTTTATATTAACGTTACGCTGTTCGTCATGCGCTGTAATGTTTGTTCTGTAGCAAATTACGAATATGTATAATGTAACAAATATTGTGAACTAACAATTACTCGTGTGAAATATAGTTGCTAATTAACAATATTATTGTCGGAATACAGAGGGTATCTATCTAGGAGTGTATGCAGTTTTGTATAGGAATTATGAATTATTTTGCAACAAACCATATCGAATATACTGCATATAGGTATATGTACCTACTTATAAGCAATTATTTCTCCCTGCTATGGGTAATTATAAAATATTCGTGAAACTTCACGGTAATTAATAAAAAATAATAATTTCTTAATGTTTTGTTATTAACTCACTTATTAAAGAGTTTTTCTTACGAAATTTAAAAAGAGTACCTTATTTTATAATTGATTTAAAATGCAACAAATTCATTAGCATTAAACTGTGGGGAGTTTCTTTATTTTTTTTGTCCATGAAATAATAATTGAGGCTATACCTTACCATTTTTTATGAAATTGCGGTTCTTTTAACGACTTTGAACACCATTTTGGACAAAGTTTTTTAATTTCTACACCATTAGAATTTTTTTAAATTGTGAAATGAAAATAAAATTTTTGCTTCCTAAATATGTTTAAAGTAAAAATGCAAATATGTAAGTAGTAACCCACAGGTTAAAAGATGATTTTTAATATTATGGGTTCTAAATACAGGTAACAATTAATATTTTACACCTTTATAGAACCTCAAAAGCCTTGCCTGCACCATAGCTGTTTATTATTCATCCCCAATACAGTTCTCGGTAATTGCGCAGCATAAAATATTTTTCAGTTGCACCGTGCACGTAATCTGTAAAAAAAAATTCCTGGAATGATGTCACATTGTAAATATGTGGTAGAGTCCATTTCTAATAAACTCATATTTTATTGTACTCTTTCTTAAATCGTTACAAAATGAACTTAAAAAATCGTCCCTGAAATATGAAGTCAACTGTGAACCAACTGAAATATATTAAGTACATTTTTTGAAAATACGTGGTTCGCTTGGTTGCGCTTCGAGTGAGTTTGTAATTAACGTCTTATTGAAAACACCTGTTGGAGTTACGATCGGGGTTAAAATTATTGGTTGTTGGGTACGAGGGGGATTAATGACACATTTATAGTCTGCACAAATTCAACACAAATTTAAATGAATTATCCAATATTTTTTATATGTTTTGTTGTAACATATTATCTTTTAGGCTTTTAAGTTTTTACGTATTTGTCAATAATCTTTTTCTTTTTTTTTAATTCTATTAAACAATTTCAACAAAATTCAATAAACATTTTTTTTAACGCTGTACTCATGCAATAAATAGTTAATTTTACTAAACAATATAATGGTCATGTGTGAAGTAACAAACCGCATAAAAATATCTTTATTGTTAGAAATGTTCAAGTCTTAACATTTACTTAACATACAATAAAATCACATACTTTCGTTTGACTACATACGAAACCAACAAATACTTATTTACCATTATAAAATACCAATTTTAACTGCATGAATAGAAATGCAAATAATTTCAATTTTACTTTCTTTAGTGATGCTTTCAATTTTCTAATTACGCACACGACTTTTAAATGTAAACACTTTTACCACATTTCGCTAATTTACGCAAATGTCTGTTCCCTTGTGAGTTGTGATATGACTGCGATGTGTTACTGCAGTGTACTGAGTATTCTCTAGTCGTACTGCGTACAACAAACTATAAGACCTCGTGAATGCGATATAGTGAAATTTCAACAACGTAACGTACTGTTATCGCCGACCATCGTCATCCAGGCACATCTCCTGAAGCCGTCGCGGTTGTTGTTTTGGTCACCACTGAACTAAATTATATACGTACGTACTTCTATTACTGAATACTGAGTAGTGAGTACTCTGCAATTCGTATTGAGTGTATGTAAGTATTAAGTATAGCATTATAATTTACTATTTTTGTAACTACTTACTGCTAAGCTAATTAAGTAGTTTAATGTTTTGCATGAATGAAACACAAAACTTTGTGTGCATTTTTACAATCGAACAGCTTAAATTTTGGCCGTTTGGGACCTCCATAAATATTATGTAGTATTCGTAGAGCGGCGCTTATTTACGCGGAAATGAACTTGGTGAAATGCAAAAAACGCGATCTGCCTTTTTACTGTAGTGCGCCATCATCAGGGTCGTGATTCGTGAACAAAAAACACATATGGGCATATTTGAAGGTCAATATTTGATGTTTATGAATGCTTAATATATTTATACGCTAATTCATCAATGTTTTTTTTCATGTAAATGCTATGTAGAGTACGAATATGAGGAGGTATTCAAAGCTCAATTTTTGAATGCTTCAAGCTATGTCTGATGCCAGTGCAAAATATTTTGTAATTTTTTTGATTGGTTTAAATATGGTGCATTGATTTAATGAAATGGAGTTACCTAACTTAAGACTTGTACATATATTTTTATTAAATTTTGTTGCAAAACTGCAACTCATTTTGCATGTTTCATTCCATGTACACATTTTCATTATATTTGATTTATTTGTTGTTTCTACACACATTTTCCAATTAGACGCAATAATTGTTTACGTTTTTCGTAATTACTCGTGCATTGTTTGTGTTGCTTAAAATTGCGCTGAATTTCATTGTTTTACACAAATGAAATGGAAAGGGTTGTGATATAATGTGTTCATCAGTAATTTTAATACTAAATTCTTTAAAAATAATTAGAATGGATTACTTATGATTTATTATTTTGTGGTACATATTTAAAATTTCGAAATAACGTTAATAAAATTTCATGGATTAAGTAACGGAGAATATAAAAATATCAAGAGAACGCGGATTTCCAAAGAAATACAGACGGAAGCCTTTGTCGTTCTTCCCAACGCAATAGGAATGTGATTAAATCACATTTCCCAAAGAATGAACGTACTTACTGCAAAATAACGCATATAAGCACAGTACATACAAACCTGCAAAGACAGTGTGACCCAATTCACGGTTTCTTTAATTAAAACATTGGGGTCACAATGTCTAGAGATCGTTGTTCCATGTTTAACTCTCAAGTGATGTTCTCTGGGCATATGTATTTTTTTACAATATGACTGTACCTATATAGTCGTACATTTGTCGGGTGCAGTTGTTCGAAATGTACAATTTTCTCTATTGAATTTGTCTTGGCTCGAGAAAATAACGTACGTATATTTCCTGTAGCAAATTGCGACCTTAGGCTAACGTACCGTGAAGTGGTTTTGCTTATGTTTTCAACTCTCATTTTTGCTATTTTTAGTACCTATTTACCTATAACGACGTTTTGGGAAAGTTGAACTAACATAAAAACAATAAATTTGTAGTATTACAAGTTTTTTTAAAATAATTGCATTGTTTCTATATAAGTGAATATTTTAAAAATATGAACACTAGCTGACATTCATATTAGGTATCAATATAAAATCACAAAAATTTAGATTTCGCTTTTCTTTCTTTTTTTTTTGTGAAAATTTCAATAAATATGTACCTCCAATTATTTAAGAAAAGAGAACAGTTTTTTTCTATTTTTCAAGGTAAAAAAATTAATTTTTTTCGCATTTTCAAAAACGATTTTGGGGTGTGTCTTTTGCATTATACTCGAAACATATATTTCTCATCTCATATGCAAACACTTGAATGATGTATTTCCTGCAAATAATTGAAATGTAAATATAGTCTCGTACTGATAACCCTTAAAATTCAATAAATTGACTAGACGCGCGCCCCGTTGATAATTTTTGCTGCAATCATCAAAATTGCAATACATTTTCTGATACAGCATTATTGAAAATTGAACAATCTCTCAATTGTGTGACCTTCCCGATGCATGGAGTGTCCTGTGATTAAATTAATCATTGCGAGTTCGATGTCTCAAAGGTTAATTGCTCTGGTTATTGGCACTTTTAAACAACGGCTATATTTTGCCTTAATAAAATTAATTAAAGTTTTTATCATTAAAGCACCTTGCTGACATTATCGTCGAAATTAATTAGCTTATCAAAGTATTCATTAATGTACATCTGAAATGAATAAATTTTTGAAAGAGAGTTCATCGGACTTGCGTTTTTATGTTTTGCATGAGAAGAAGTCTTTATAATGCCTTACAATCAATCAAATTTGATTGAAACGAGAATCACATGGTGTTGCTCATTAAACAAAATTGAAAATACATGTATTAGTATAGGAGCAATCAATTTGTGTAGCTGTTAACTACATATTTGAAAAATTATCTTAAAATTCGTTTTTAATGATTATTCATAGAGACTTTTTTTTTGAATACAGATTTCCTATACTTTTAACTCCGTTATTTACAATATACCATGTTGTTACCTTTTGATTATTTAAACTTAATGAAAAGGTTACAAATGAGTAGAATTTTAAAAGCGATTATTTTCAGGTTTTACACAAATAAAATTTTACTATTGATATATTTTTAATGAGAACCTACATATTCTTCCAAAAATATGCGAAAATTGATAAGAAGACACATGCACCGTAGCAAATATGTATAAAAGTGCTAATATGATATATTTATACAAACAAGGTTTATTATAGAGGGATTTTTTTTATTGTCATGGAAACGTCCTGTGTTTTAATATCAAACAAAATTCATTAACTTCAGAATTCACCGGTGTTATACCAAATTACTTTTAGCTCAGTTGACGAAAATTAAATAAAAATACAACAGAATACTTTTTTATTATTATTTTATTTAATATAGATTATTAGTATTTCATAAAAAAGATGGTAAGTTGCACATTTAAAGTTTTATTGATAATTGTTGTTCCATTTCGAATTGAAATTTATAATAAAATGTACTTGAGTACTTTTTTAATTTATTTCTCTCTATTGTTATGTGTACTATTAATAATTATTTTTATTAAATGTGATTTGTTTCAATTAAAAATTGTTTATTAAAGCCGCCCAAAAAGAAAGGAAAGAAAGGCCCAAGTAAGTATAACGCATATTTTAATTTTTTTACATTACTTAATGAATGCAATTAAATTCACTTTTAAAAACTAGCCGTCATCGATGGAGTGGACACATCCGCCATGACGCGAGATCAACTGGAAGTGTTTGCCCAGAAACTGCGGGCTGAAATGGAACGTGAACGCGAGGAACGTAATTTTTTTCAATTAGAACGTGATAAACTGAAAACATTTTGGGAGATCACAAGGAATCAATTAGGTATGTCTCCAAGGTTTCATTTTATTGTAATTATTACTATATAATTGTACCCTTGTAGAGGAATCCAAAATGGCTGTTCGTTCCAAAGACCGTGAGGTTGAGAAGGCTCAAGAAATCGCTGAAATAGATATGAAGCAAACCAACCAAAAAATGAAACATCTTCAGTATGAGAATCAGACGCGTATCGGTGAAATACGCGCGGAAAATATGACACAATTGAAATTGGCACAAGAACAGCACGGTGCAATGGAGCAAGAACTCTTAACCGACAAGCGAGAATTAAAAGTGAAATTGCGGGAACAAGAGGAAATGCATGAACTGCAACTGCAGCAATTGAAAATGATTCACGCCGAGGATCTGAGGTACCTAAACTACCCACTGAAGCATTTGTATTTTGTACACAATTTATAAAAAAAAAATCTGTCTTTAAGCAAAGAGCGACAACGATTTGAAAATGAAGCGGAAGAGATGACACACCTACATGAGCAGAAATTAAAAGTATTTATCGAATCCAGTGAAATAACACATCGCATGGATATGTTTGAGATTGAGGAGCGAAAGAACTCACAAATCTCCAATCTTATAAGGTCCCACGAGAAAGCGTTTAATGAAATGCGCGATTACTCCAATGACATTATTTCAAGTAACCTAGCACTGATCAGCAGCTGGAAAACTCAGCTAGATGAGCTTAAGAAAAATTCTGACAAAAATGAGCGGCTATATAATGAGGTATTACTTCATTAGATTTACATTAATTTAAAACCAACTTTAAAATAATTCGTTGTTACAGGTTTCAGCCCAAAATAAAAAATTGGTCGACCCATTGCGACGAACAACGGACGAACTTCATGAAACCAAGCGCCAATTAGAGAATTACAATCGCAATAAGTCGGCATTAGCACGAGCTAAAGCTAGTCACACTGAAATGCAAAAGGAAAACCAATCGATCAAATTGGAACTGGAGACCATTCAAATTCGTTGTGATAAATTGGAGGAGGAACGGAATCGACTCAAGAAGAACTTTGAAAAGGCTGTGTTGGAATTGCAACAAAAAACCAGTCTTAAAAATGTGTTTTTGGCAAAGAAGAATATGCAATTGCACGAAGAGTTGGCAAAAAGATCCACACAACCAATTGATCAAGACACCGCACACATGCAGGAACAGTTACGTTACAATCAGTGTCTATTAGCCAAAACTTGTAAGGCTCATAATGACTTGTTGGCTACTTTTAATGCAAAATTGGATGAGTTCGGGATTCCGAGAGACGATTTAGGATTCAAGCCTATTAAAATTACTGGTGTTCGTTTGGGTGAAGGCCCTGCTGGTTTAGTGGCAAAGAAATAAATAAAGAATTCCCAAAAAAAAATATATATATTGATTCAAATTCATTTTTCTTATTAGATTTTATATAACATCAAAATCAGAAATTATTCTTTTTTAGGGTCAAAGATTATTCAAGTTATTATTCAAACAATTTTCGCGTCAGATTTAATTTACTATAAGTATAACAGTATAATCCATTTTATTCACACTTTAAACCAACAACTTTTTTCTCTAACAATTTTTAAGAAGAAAACTCCACTTTTTTGTAAAATTTCATAAGCTGGTGTTGTAAAATACTCAGTTTTTTATGGCTTTTCCTTCCATTCTTTTAACTATTTATTTAAATTGAAATTATTAAGAAAACTGCAATTTATAAGATATATTTTAAAGACAACAAAATAACATAACAAAGAATTTCTCTGCAAACAAAATCTACATTTATTCTTCTCAAGACACCAACATCATATCAAAACAAATCATTTGAATATTTGCCCCATTGCAAACTATGATCACACGATTATATTATTCAAATTGCTGTACAAATCACCGCTAAACAAAATAGAAACCCATTTAGCACACCGCAGTCACAAGGTTGTAGAGAATGACGAGAATCTCAAAATTTTATTTCTCATCATCAGAAAGTCAGGACTTGCCGTCATTAATCCGGTTATCTGACAAATGGGAATAAGCGTTTTCGCGGTATTCTATATATGTATTCCGAAATCCAAATAAACAATATTCAACCAGTTTTGGTTTTGTCTTAAACCAAACTTATGCGAAGCATTCAATTTGTCGGTGTTTGTAGCAAATGGACCAATTTTCTGCTGAGTAACTTTGAAACGTATCTCAAGATCAAGGTTATGGAAGGTGTATAAGCCGTGTAACGTGTATACTATGAATTCATTTTGTACGTCATCTTCAGTATGAATGTGTACAACATTAAAAGCACCAGCCGCAAGCGCACAAAGGCAGCTTTCAAATTGTGCACAACCATTTTCATACGAGTACCTTCAAAGTTTAACCTCTGAATGGTGTGATGCGTTGGATGGACAAGCGTGAAGAATGTTTATTTAATGTGAATACAGCTGTGAAGGCTGCAGTCATAAAATGGTTATGGGTGCATGAATATTGAACACATTAAATATGAGGCACAGAATTGTTTGCATCAGGGGAGGGAAAATGTATTCTATTGCAGCTGATAGCATTGGAGTGTAAACATGGGGCTGTTTTAAAGATAAATGTGTTTAAAAAATATTTAAACCATGTTGTTGAAAAGGAAATCATCATCCATCCGTTAAAACTTAATTAAATCCGTATTACATTTTCATCATCAATTTTAAATTTAAACATTCAATTGTTGCAATCGCGAATCATGCGCACTTTACTTTCGATTATGTGATTCGTTGTCTTGATTGCAATGAAATTGCACGCTATATGCAGCTATTGTAACATAATTGAGCAGACGAGTTATGATAGTCGTATGTGAAATTGCAAAATCAGCGCCAATTTCAACATAAGAATAATGGTACTTGCTTAATGTTTATTTAATTGGATGTGTTGTACATCTAATAGGTTTTTCGTTGTATGCATAAAAGTGCATGCAATAAAAACAGCCATATTTCGTTGTGCATAATGCATATTGCCATGTTAAATTACATAATTTTTTGAGCATACATATTTGAGTTTTAATGTCACCTTCTAATATTGGCAAAGCTTTATTCACGACAAATTGTACATGCTTCTATGTATCAGAAAAATTTGTATAGTAATTTTTTATTTAATTTTTTTAAGTAAGCAATTTTTTTAGATAACGATTTCTAATTAGCCATTTTCTCATCAGGAAAACAAAGATAATAATTTACAATATGACAAGTAACTATAAACAATTAATTTTCTATACCCGCATTTTAATTATATTGTCACCTTGTAGATTTGTGCCCACTGCTCAGATATTCTAAGCACGTGAATTAATTGCATGCATTTAAATTACAAAATGCATGCATTCATCGGTGTCATACATTTCGGACACAACAAAGACGCATCCAAGTATAAATTTAGAACATGTGCGCTATTCGCGTCTCATTTAAGACGCAATACATTCTCGACTCTTTTGTCTATTTGCGTATAATATACATGTCCATCAATATGATCGACATTGAAACGAGCACTGTATTACTATAATGCTGTCTGTGTATATTCGCATAATTTAAAAGTAGTCTCTACATAACCAATTCTTGACAGAAATTCACCTTTATATATATAAATGCATGCAGCATAAATAAAATAAATCTTCACAATGCCTCTACTGTGTTATTTACGGTTCAGTCAGTTAAGTCACGCTTAAGAATTTAAAACAACAACGTAAAAGTAGCAACGTACGTATTACTTTAAGATGCCACATATGCAAATAAGTGCAAACAATCGTTTAAAAAAATAATTGTAACACTTAAAAATAAAAATTGTAAAAACTAAATAAACGGATAAATCTAAATATGTACTGCTATTTATACTTTTAAAAATCGGGTCGCAAACAAAACGTTCATAAAAATTATAAAAAAAAATCTTTAATCGCTCGTTAACTCTGACATTGACATGTTAAGTAAAATTATTATGTGTTTTGGTCATGAAGAAGTTAATTATTTCGTTGAAATACTTTTTATTGTCATAAATTTCTGGCACGTCATTATAAATTAATTTGGTGATAAAATAAATATCATAAACAACTAACAACCTTATTTTCTGAATTATAAATGATAAATAGTAAAATCATAAACTTAAAGAGATGTTAACTATTTCATTAATTCTGTAAATTAAATATTAAAAAAGGTTCAAAATAATGACAACCGTTTTTGAGTTTTTATTCTGCTTATAAATGCACAAACCATTTTATCTTTGGAACATTAAAATCATTTTCATGATGCATCATTATTTATTATACTCGTGGTTTAACGTAGTGTAACATTTTACAACCTAAGAAATCTTAACAAATTTAATATGTTTTGTATGCAAAACCTCACAAACAATAATTGTATTATGAGCAACAAAATTTAATATTTTTCGTACGTACTTTCATCAGTTTCACGTTTGTATGATCGTGATTTTTATTCAGTCACGTGTTGACTGTCGGGCGGGGGTGATGCATTAAACAATATGAAAAGGCATAAGTTGCAGCTATGCAGCCTAAACATAAACATTGTTTGCTGCTGTTGCAAGAACATATTTTATTAAATTAAAGCCGGTTATTGTTGGCGAATACCAGCACATTATTAAGACTGCAGCATAGTTGTTTTGTAAAAGGTCGCAAACACGTTGGTAAATAGCAGTAAACATTCAGTGGAAAATTTAGGAAATATTTGAGAGACACCTTTGCAGTTCTAGCTATTTATTTGTCTATTTATTTTGAGATTGCTTTTTGCTTATTCGTTTGGCGTCAAATAACATTTGAGTGGATTGCGCAAATTATTATTTTAGATATAATTCTAGCGAAACAAACTGGTTTTTCGGTTTAATACATATTATGTTTTTGTTATAAATAAATAATTAAACGTGTGTAATTTGAATGTATGGGTAGGTGTGTACTTACTTGATATATAAGCTCAATATTTTTACGTTCTATTTGTGTAGTACGGCGTTGCTTATTTTGGACGCACCTTAAGCCAAAAAATATCATAAATGTATGGTTAAATTTAATTATATGGCAAATGTTGCGAAGTAAAAAAAACAAGTATTGTATTGTATTAAAATAAAATACAATATGTATAATTTGCGAGTTTGTTCTACTCTGTTCTAATGCACAAAACGCTATGGAATTCTAAAATCAACAGAATATTTAAATTCATATTACATATTTTGATATTTAAAGTAAACAAGAATATTTGTGGGCGTAATTGTACAATGCATAAGAACTACCCCACCATTTTCCTCCAAATTTTGTTTACACTCGTAATGTGAATATCTCGATTATTTCAAACATTTTCTATGTTACATCAATTGGCAGAAAATTTATACAATTTTCAAATTTTTTAATATAAGAAATATTACAAAGATGCTTAATATTCTATTTTATAAATTCCTCTAACAAAGCGAATGAAAACAATATTTAATTTTCAATTGTACTGCGGTACCAGATTCTGGCATTACGAAACAGATTGAGTTGAGATGTTTTTTCGCACCAGGTTTGAACTGGCACTGTCCAGACAACACACTCTGCTATCGTTATTGTTACTTTGACTTTAATGGAAACAAACTCGCAGTCATTAGGGTACTTCCTCAAGTATGATATGCTCTCAATTGAATCAAACACAATAATTCAACACGTATATGTGTTTGTAAAGACTGAATTATTGTAAACATGACACATTTTCTTCTATACGAAGGGTGATCCAATAAGCGCTTCCTAAATTAAAAAGAAACACATTATATTCAACGTATTAAAGAAAAAAAAAATTAAATTCATAGTTTGGTCATTTAACGATTAAAGATAATTTCCTTCAAATGTTGCCCACGACTAACTTTTAAATGGTTCATTATGTCCAATTTTCGACTACAATTTTAAGCATATCCTGTATGGAATATATATGAAAAATTACCTCCAATTGGATCACCCTTTACATACTGGTAGGTACAAGGTTCATATGGCTTTTTAAACAATTGACAATTGCGAAATGTTTATTTGTTAATATGTTTCAGTAGTTGTGAGGTGTAATGATTTATTAAGTGACATGACTTGAATTCTGGAAGAGAAATTCATTTTAGGGTCTTTACTTACACAATTAATAATATTTGAAAAAAAGGCTCAATTTTTTATTGTACTTAACTCAGCATTTTTTTTCATATTTTTATTGAGACCACACATACGCAACACTTTAAATTGTTTCAGTTTTTTTTTAAATATATGCAATATTTAAATAGTTACTGCTACATAAAATCGAATAGGGTGATTCACAACTCTCAAACTATTAAAAATTAAAAAAATTATTTTAAATAATTGGTTTCTTAATTATTAGTTTTGTGTAAACAAAAAATAAATATAAAATAAATAAGGAATATAATATAGCAGCACCGTAACAGCATCAAAAGTATTTTGTTTCAATAATCGTACACATGCTGTAGTTCTTAGAATTGTTATAATAAGTTATAACTTCTCACGTATTGTTCAATGGTTAGACGATCGTTCAACAAGTGCACTTTTGACATTCTAAACCGGTTTATTTACATATTAATTCTTCAAGAACTCAATATTTTTCTTTCTCTTATGTACTACAACAAAAATATTTAAACGTGTAATGCATGACATAATTGTGATCATGACATCATATTATCATTTATACAAAAATTGTATTGCTTATAATTTTGGTAAGTGCATAAACATTCTCAACATCAATAACAGAAAATTTCATGGCTCATAGCTGAATTTCCATATGGGTGGTATTTGTCATGTCATTCATAATAACGCCCCCATTGAACTTTTAAAAAGATAAACAATAATTTATTTGGATAATATTATTCAATAATATTCCAATGGGGGAAATTTCAAGTTCTGTTTTACACAAAAAGCATGCTTGTTTGGTAATTAATGTAAAACCAATATGCACATTTCCATTATTCTTAAGTTAAGTTGATATATGATAATAATAGGAGGATTATTTAATGTTGGCTTATAGAACTTTACCCGCCCATTCATTTAAAAAATGTAAATAAATGTAATTATCAAAACATGTGACTGGTACGAAGATATTGTGTGTTGTTTTGAAATGTAAACTGTAATCTTGTATAAACATCAGATCGTTGCATCAGCAACTCAATAAGTTTATACACAAATTATTATTATTGGCATGAATAAAATCATTATCATCTTTATAAGTTTATTGTCGACACAATTTTCAATAACTATATACTAAACTAAATAGACCCAATACTTTCTGATTGTGTGCTAGAAATAGCCCATTAAATGATGCATAGCTATTGCAAACTGTAATAAATAAACTTTGCTTTGAAGTTTAACTCAATAGTACATCTATATTAAACAAGTTTTCGTTCCCTTAAGATGCCAGTAATGCTATACAGCTTTTAGCGCATTAAAGATTACATCGCTATGTGTATTAATCCGTAATTCATTTATGTCAGAAATATGCTGTACATGTAAGAAGAGAGTTAAATTGTGAAAGCATTTAATTGCATATTTTCACAAGTGGAATTAGCAAAGCTTGCAGTGGTGCGCCTAAAATAGAACGCCCACATTTCATATTCGAAATGAACTTGAGGCAAATGCGCATTACTTTAATAATTGGCAAATGTAATTGCATTCCAAATGAAATGTGGCATTAATGCGCAATGCACATTCTATTTTATATTACAGTCTGTGCATCACTTAAGGCAAAGTTGAAGAATTGAACGCAGACATGTTGACTGTTCAGACTGCAGTTGAATTAAATTGAAATGCATTCAAATGTATTGTTGTTTTGTTTATAAATAACAAATCTGAAATATTAAAAAAATTCAATTTATCACTTTTTAAAGTCTTTTGAAATTTTCAATTAATTGGATAATTCGCTTAATTTGATTTAAAAAAAGATACGTTTTAAATTATTATAAGTAAAAATAAAAATCAATTTACTTTATTACATAATGTCGTGTCTGTTTTTTTTAAATTTTAATCAACTTTATACTGCACTTTCCGCTATTGTCAATCACATCCATATTCATGTGTGTACAAAGCACATATGTAACTGCAGACTACATAAAAGTACGATACATAAAGAAGCTGTTAATAATTGTAAACTAGCTGCACACTTAACGTGTCGCTTTACTCGTTTTACTTTACAGACAGCTACAGTATAATCGTTTGCATAAATTTTTCCCCCAACCTTAATATGCAGTTATTGCCATCAATCATGCGGATGAATTTTAATGTTTATTATAAGAACCTGTTTTAAATTCTTCTATATATGTATATCTAAGCTACAGCAAGATGTTATAAAAGTGCATTCCTGCATTGTTTTCATATGCTCGCACATTGAAAATATAAGTTTCGATTGAATGAAGACCAAGAATGCAAGTTGATCAGTTGCGCATCAATGTAATGAAAACGTTTAATTGCAAATATTTCGTATGAAAAAAGCTTCAGTAATATGAGCAAACAAAGAAGTTTAATAAAGATTTCCATTTGTTTAATTAATTCAAGACTGCTGTGCATAAAGTAATGAGTGTTTCGGCGCATGTGCCAGCAATTTTGTGTTGAATGAATATTGATTATATGTGCATTTAAGTATAAAATATACAATACGAATGTGTGAATTATTGAGTTATTATTTAAATTTAAAACATCCTTTATCAACAAGATGTTTTTGATGCGATTTAATTTCTTTAAAATAAACTATTTTGCAAATTAATATTTAAAACATATAGGTTTTAACTACATAACATATTTTGCCATTTAAATATTATTCATTACTCTTAACTTAAGTATTTGTACGTAGAAACAAACTTACAATATTAAACCATAACAAAAAATTCCTACTACATATTTTAGTACCAGCTACCAGCTGGTTCAATATAATTATACGTCATGGGACACGTCCACGTCGCGGTCGTCAATCGTCTTGCAATGTACAACCACGAGTGTATAAATTCTTATAAATTTCTCTGTTTAAATAGAAATATGTATAACTACATCACGAGGCTGCATCAATTTTTCACTAATCCAACTAAATGATATCATGCCATTAATTAATTTTGTCACCTGATTTTTTAATTTTTTGTTATTCCAATTTTTTTTTAAGCTTCTGAGAAGATCTTTTTATTTAATATCATATTATAATTTTCCCGTGTTTGCGATTCCAAATGTGTTTGAACACAAAATCGACCTTTTAAATTTTTATAAAATTCTGCATGAATTTTAATAAATCATTATTAATACAAGCTTTAAAATCGGCATACATTGTCTATAAATTTTATTTATTTACCATACATTCAACGTAAAGTGAAAAGAAGCATATTCTAACAAACTTATATTTAAAGCTTAAACAGTCAGTTTTTTTTAATTGAAAGAATCGCATTTCATTATCTAATTAAACATTTTAAAACAATTGAAGAATCTTAAAGTACGGTTTTTCCACTACGGACTGGATAATATTCGTACTTATATGACACACGTAAAAATTATATAATTTAAACGCCATAATTTTTAAGTCTTAACGTAAGTCTCAATATGGTTAAAGTTGTTTTTTTCAGTTGAAATTTTATAAATACAAGCTGTATGTCATGAAAAAAGGCTTGATTATTTGTTTTCATTGGTTTTTAAACCAAATCAATTGAAAATTCATTTAATTACATTGTTGTTAAACAAATAAATTGCGTTATTACCATATATACATTAAAACTCCATTTATGTCTGTAAATATAAACACATATTACAGTTAAGAACACATATTTAGGTCAATCAAGTTAACACAATGAATTCAACAAGTTTCTATTTCCGACATTTTAAATCTAAATTACCACCCACAAGCATGACTTGCGTGTGATCCCACAATCCGCATACACGATGCTATTCGTATATGTATTAAAATTTGCCGGAATTAGAGCAGCATCTTATGCACAACTTTCTGAATCACGATATCTGGAGGCCATAATCATATTGTTCCAAATATTTGAAGGTATAATCTATCTGTTCGCAGATGTGAGTTATATTTTCTTTAAGAAAATAAAAATACATTTACAAAAAGCCAACATTGTATGTATAATCTTTAAAAGCTCACATCATAAACAAGAAAAAAACTGCCGCAATGGATTGTCGCATTCGCATACCGTGTATGGCGTTTGCATATGTGTTTATTTCATAAATAGCTTTTGCATTCATATAAGGCGGATACGTAATCTAAAGCGCGTACAAACCGCAATATGTGGTGACGCCTGAAATTGGAAGTATAAAAAAAAAAAAACGCGACGTTGTGCGCGCTGATCTTTTCATGTGAAACAATCCAGTACCAGTCGGTGCCAATGTATCAGCGCCAGAAGTGCTATCATGTAATAAAAGAAAATATATAAAAGTTTAAAAAATATAATATAACGAAAAGAGGAAAAAGCGATAGGGAGAGGAAGAAATATATAATACAAAACAACGACAACAGAGAAACAACAACTTTACAGATGGATGGAATAAGAAAGAAAAACCCGCGAGACTTGTTTGCCTCCGATCTTCTATGAACAACGAACGCTATCCAGCTTGCTTTTATATTTCAATGATCGTACGCGGATCGCCGAACTGCGCGCGGTGTATATGTTTTAAACCTTAAATTGTTTGTGCATACATGGGGTGACTATACGCGGCCATACAATATGCACTTACTTGCGTTTGTGTGTTGGTACGGAATTTTCAATTTATTTTTATGCAAATACCTACAATAAATTTTTTACTTACTATGTAAATAACTTTTGAACTGTTAAAAGCTCGCTTTTACATCCATAAAACTGATGATGCAAATTAAGCAGCGGATGCATGTAAAGATGCGATTGTGATCGCGTTGCGCATAGTTTCCAGTTACCACTAATTTTGATTTTAAACTACACACACAACTAAACTAACAAATATTATTGGTTGACTTTTACAATGAATGCGCGCGTGCGAAATGGTTGACTGCATTAGGCTCTGTCGCTCACCTTTTGCACGAGCTTTTTGAACGTGAAAATCGGAGAGAAACTTAGTAAAAATACAAAAATGCGGCAAAAATTACAAAACACAATGTAATGCTCAGTGTATAGGTCTCAGTTTCCAGTCCTCAATTCTTGATTAATTCATATACCTACCATATTATATTTTTATATAATTACATATTATATTGTTATTTATTATTTGGCTGCTATTGTTGCAAATCATACAATAACCATGTACGTGGTGCACATAACACTCCCTGTATTATTTAATTTATGTGACTCCACCGTATAGAGTTTACAGCTGAGCTTTTATATACCACTATTTGAGGTTTTGGTGTGTGTGTGTGTAAATGGTTGCAGTATGGCGCGCGCGGTTGAGTTTTGAAACGCGATGATGATCGCGCCCGTGGATCGCGCAACAGTCAACACTCAACACTAATTTACTGCGATCAGTTGTTTTTCCAAAGTCGCGCTGTGCAGATCGCTTCAGCGCTGTTTCCACCAGTTGTACTCTCTGTGGCTTAAACATATTTTGTTGTTTTCTCTTTTTTTTTCTTTTGACGTACTTCAAATTTCATTTTATTGCAGTGCTTTAAGTCATTAAAAGAGTGTTTTGTTTTTTCTGTTGAGTGTATAGTTTGTTTGTTCAGTCAGACATTGAGCTGGTGTGTGATCGCAAGAAGTGTACAATTATCAAGTGAATTTAACCAAGTTGCATTATAACTGTGAATAATTGTTTGTTGGAGAATAGAAAAAATAATAATCAAATATTTTTTGATTTTGCGTAAAAGATTCATAATAAAAGAAAATATTATATAAAAGTGCATTATTTTGCTACATAAAGTGCTGCAGTTTTGGAATACACAAATACTAGCAACAAATACAGTCGTGGAACAGGTACCTTCAGATATTTATTTCTGCAGTTACACAAGATTGTGTCTTTTTGGTGCACTTTTCAATTAAATATTTTATTAGAGTTAAAATAACAGAGCTGTTAAAACCAATTCAGTCATTTGTGATGATGTTTGGTTTTGTGTGTTTTTGTGTTTGAGTGTGTTACATGTGTGTGTGTATGTAGATGAAATCCATTCATAATCTCCATGATTTTATAAAAATTTTCATGTGGCTCTTTTCTGAAAGTGAAATCAAAAGTTCGTTTCGCTTATCTTACCATTTACCTCTTACTTTTCTTCTTGAGAACCTCAAATGCCTTTAAGACACTGCATTGTAATTCGAGGAATAATATTTGTATTACCAGATATAAATTATTATATTGAAGATTAACTTATGTAAAATATTATAAATAAAATGCTGCAGTGAATTTACACTATACAATACCAAAAAATTAAAGAGATGTGAAAAACACAATAAATATAAACATAATTTGGGTCATGTGTAGTTCATTGACTTTTTAGTGCCATGCACGACAGGCTTAAGTGGTTTGGGTGTCTAACTAACTACTGGTGCGGGCTGAGGCTGAATTGAGCGGTTTTGTGATTTGTTTTGTTTATTATGCACTTTATTTTATTTAAAATGCATAGCGGATTTATTTAACTGTAAGAAATTCTGTGGTTGTGAATTCCTTGACAAAAATTTAACCAGAAAATTTTTAAAACTCAAGACTGTGCGAACTTCTATAATCACAATACATTTATTACATTAACATTTATAAATACAGTGGCCCACAGTGCACGCCTTTATTCTTCGATTAAAATAACTGTTCCTAGGACACTGATAAACCCTTGCTATTAACAATGCATTACAGTAATAGTAAATATCACATCTTGATAAATCATAAAATAACCCAGAACGATAGCATCGAAATCTTCCGCTTACTATGTTACTCTCAGTCGAACTATATATTGAACTAAGATCTTTTGTGGTGCTTACAGACCCCACAGGCTCTGTACCATTTAATCCACGCACACAATTGACACCGTCAAATATTTCTCCCGGACCACAACGATAAAGAGCCGGATAAAATGTATTGCTATCGTCACGCAATATACAAACATAGAAAATGTTACTATTTCCCGGCCACGCCACAGTCGCACCAACCCGATCACAAGAATATTGCGTCACTTTGCAAATTGTGTCCTCCAGCGTCATCGAACAATCACCCGTGGCCGGATTGAATGCCTTATCGCGACTACAATTTACACTCAAATCAACATACGCCTCATTAAAGCGATAACACATGTGGTACTTTTGACAATCGTATGGATCCGGAAATACGCCATCCTGAATGCAATCAAAACTGCCCTCAATGCCGTACGGGTGACAGGGTCCGGTTTTGTTGGAGCAACCGCCCTCGCGTATGTTACAGTACTGTCCCACATCACTGTTGCAATCGGCCACCATTATAGTTCTCCATTCCTTATTTATTAAGATACAGGTGGCAACGCGTGAACATGACTCACATATTAGGCCTGGTGTGTTGCGATCCGCGCAGTTTGTTGTTTCACGGGTGCTTATTCCGAATTGTAGAACACTTCCATGCACAAATTTCAATATCTGAATAGCGAATTACAAGTTTGTAAATTTTGTCGATTTTTCTAAAAATATACATTAAGTTTTGCTTACACATAATATTAGGATGCGGAGAAGAACGTTCATTTTTTTAATAAATTCTAAACCCACATAGAAAGAAGACACTTGTGAACTGAAATTAACTAAATCGCTTTTTAAGATAGTTGGTAGTTTTATAGGAAACTCGTGCAAAATTGCGGAACATTTTCTTTGTCGGCATTGTCGATAAAAATAAACACTTTTAGGGAAAACATAAGAATTCAATTATCTGTTTAATATGAACGTGCAGTGTGCTTGTATGACATCAATTTATTTAGTATTACTTGCATTGGTAAAGTGTAAAACATTGGTGACAACTGTTTTAAATTTTAATTGGAGGAAGCCAGTAATTTGTCGTTACATAAAAATAATAACAATGATTTCGAACAAATACCCAATAATTATACACAAACAACGTTCTATTTTCTTCTTCTTTCTTATCATTCTCAATTTATGCTGCAACTGACAATAAAAATTAAGCATGCGTTACAGTTATTCTGAAACGACCTTGTAATGCTTGTTTCTTTGCAATCGCTCTTCGATAAAAGCCAATCGTATCACTTAATCAGCCACCATCAATTCTTATTGCGTTGATAACTTTTCACTTGTTGCAGTAGGTCAGTGTACATAAGTATGTCAGAGAAGTAAATTTTTTGAAAAATCACATCTCAATTAAATCAAGTCAGTAATAATAATTGAAACCCTGGGAGTTCAAAACAATTTAATGTCTTTTATTTGACTTTGTGTGGGACTATTTACGAGTATTTATATTTTTAAGTTTTTCTTACATGTACAATGAACAATTACTCTCACCATGTTTCAAGTAACAACCCACTTCATCAGTTCCCCATGTAAAATGCCATTTAAGTTCAACGACTTACGAAGTTTGGAGTGTGGAAAGCGAAGTTCAATTGTTAAATTTAAAATGAAAGGCAGCATTATGCTCTTATATTTTGATCTGTTGCCGGTTTTACATTTTGTACGCGTGAATAATAAGTCATAACGAATGTATTGTAATACTCGCAATATTGCAGTAACCGAGACTGGATTACTGTCTGTATTATATTTAGTCATATCCTTAGCTTTTAGAAAATGTAAGAAGATGTTGAATGTTAAGTTTTTCATTAAACTCTTTTATGATGTAACTGATAACATAATGAATATTAATTTAAGCAATGTATGTTCTATCCTTGCCCTAACATACTTATAAATTTTCAATTTATTTAACTTACTTATAAAATTGCTTAACATTGAAGCTCAATTTTCATGCCACTAATCGCTTCGTAAATAGTTCATCAAATTTCAAAATACTTTAAGACTTGTTTTTTTATTTCTTGCCTAATATCAAACATATTATTTGGTTACGAATTTTGCAATTTTTATACCAACACCTTACAATGTAGATAATAAGCTAAATTTTGTTGATTGCGCAGCATATTTGCATATTAAATCATATGAAATTGCGTGCTCATGATTATATTTTTCCCAGATTTGTTAAAATACATACAGAAAATTGCTTAATATCAAAAAAATTTTAATAATTTATTTATTTTTTTAATATTAAAATGAAAATGTGAAAATTAAAAAAAATAAAATCCTTATTTATTTAATTATAGTCATGTCGCAAAGAGTTGATTTGTTATCACTACCAGTAATCATTAGTTAGTGCAGTCCACAAAACTTGTAACAAATGGGTAAAACTAGAACTTGCATTAATAAAAAATTGTGAACATATTTTTTGTTCCACTTAACGGTCTGTGACTAATTGCAAAGAAATATGTGCACAAGAAAATAGTTGTTCTGACCATGTGTAGAAAAATATACTCGTTAGGCTTTGTTTAAAAATTGATAACAAAAATCACAAATTAGACATTAATTTAATTATTAAAATACCAGCTGTATTTAATTTTATTTATATTGTGTTGCACATATTTCATTTTTAAATAATTAATTATTTTTCTGAGTCACTTCAGTTTTAGTTTTCTTTATTATGATTAACACCTGCTTCTTTAAAATGTCATTAAACTTATTATTATTATGGTGGTTGAGTAATACACAATATTGTTATTAAGATTAAAGTAACATAGCATCATTATAAACAACAAGTGCTATTATTGGCTGTACTATTTTTGTTATGTGTGGATTACTGATTATATTTACAGATGACTTGCTTTACAAGATTTACAAACTTACAAGTACAGTACGTACATACCTATAAATAAAATAGTAAATTGTCCATACACTTATTATGTAGCACTGCAATCATTATAAAATAAAATCCGGAAACAAGTGGTTAAATCCGTTAGAATTGTGTGTAGCTGCTGAAGTAAAATAAATTACAAGGAATACGAAAGTCATAACAAAAATATACATAAGAAGATAATATGTCTTTGTATTTACTAACACTATAGTTGATTCGTGAAATGACTCAAACAAGATTATAATTCAATTTTGAATGAAGCAAATAAAAACCAAATTTATTGCAAAGGCCAAATGAAGCCACAACATACACAAACTCGTTCTGATTTGTGATGTTTATTTCGCTCCTTTGCATTCAAAACATTTGTTACATTTCGGTGTTGTTTGTTTATTTAATTGAGTGTCTTTTTTATGTTGGTTCTATCAATCTTGGGGAATTAATCATTGTGTTCTTACGATTCGGTATTATTTACGAATTTTTGTTTGTATAAGAGGTGCTTCTTTTTATGTTGTGTCATACGTAAGTGCTAGAATAGGTGAGAACGGTGCAATTTTTTTAAAAATTTAACTGTATGTCATTAAATTGATTTTATTTACAGCAGACTTTTTGATTTTTACGAGATCCATCATAAAAGGCAAAAAAAAAAAAAAATTGGTTAAACAATAATTAAAACTTCTTAAAAGTATTAATAAATTATTTAGCAAATTTTAACACGCTCTCATGCAGATGTGAATAGTTAGTTTCATATTAAAATTCCAAACAAAATAATGTCGTTGTAATTAAGTTCGTGGTGACCATTAAAAGTGAGATTAAAACTGCCCGTATTGGCTGGCCTCACAAGTTTTCTAATTTAAAAGACGCGCTCTTCCGGTTTCGCGTAAAGTAAAAGTGGAACTTCTGCCATAAGTATGGTGTCATAAACAAAAATTGTGTGATATAAATATTAATTATTTGAAACAATGGACTTCAACTTTCATTCACGACAAATGTGGAAAATTTTCCGAGGCGCTACTCGAAGTTCGTATAAATGGTGTCACGCAGTCAGCTGATTTAAAAAAATTTAATTTGTGTGTATGTAATTATCAATTTAAAGTATTAATTTTATATTACGTCGGAATTCTAAAATATGCACACAACTTTATATTATATAATTTTGAATCAAATTTGCACAATGCAAAAAGCTCATCTTTAGTATAATTTAAGTACTTAATTCTTCTCTCAACCATATACTTTTCTAATGATTCGATTCGTTGAGCATGCATGCAGTATTTTAAACAAAAATCAATAGCATTTGACCTCAAGGTTTCACCACATCCCCTTCATCAATAAAATCATTGAATGATGTACCGCATAGTTTTAAAATGGCGTATAATTTTTGTTTGTTTTATTCCGTTGATCAGATTTAACAATCATTTTCGTACATAACGCATACTCGTTCGCATATACCAGTACGTATTAATAATTATTTATAATTTACTATTAAAAAAAAAAAACGTCAAGGTCAAGTTCAGCAAACCTCAATGCGCTCAATGTGCAAATTATAACATGATTTTCAATTCGTCTGACCGTTTAGGACGCTGCTTTCTTAATATCGACATGCGGACGTCTTGAATGTGTTATTGATGCGTGACAATTATTTTTGTTGCTACTAGTGTGTTATTGTGGGCTGTGGTTTCCGCTAAGTAAGCACTGCTAGGCCACTTTACAATTATGTATTATTTGAGTGAAACTCTCTAATTTTTATTGTATGTAAGCACATTGGTTTAATAAGTTTTGCTTTGATGATTTGTCGACAGTATTAGTTGTTCTGTGCATGCAAATTAGGTTCAATGCAATTTATCTGTCTATATTGTGTGCAATAAACTTTTAATTCACAACAAATATCAAAAATTGAGAGGTTTAAATTTTTTTATTTTTTTTATAATTTTTTGCAAAGAATAATTTTTCAAGCTTTATTTAATTGTTTTAAATAATGTGTTTTCTCATTAATTATAAAAACATTCTTGGCGACTTGACGTATAGGTATAACATAATTAAACGGGTCATATAGCATTTCAGTTCTAATTCGCAATGCCGGATAGAAACTTTAGTCATGGGTTTTTTAGCGACAAAATGTATATTATAATGGTTGACTAATTAAATTATCGCCATTGTACAGATAGTTTCTTAAATTTCACACATACGAGTATTCAATGTGTCACGCTTATCGTAAAAATTTGAATTTAATTTCATACTTATTGAAAAGTCAATTTATTATTTTGCAAAGCTCCACACTTTTTTGCATTTACGATTTCTTCTAATTAATTGTTTGTAGTTGTTTAAGAAAGCAATTCTGTTCTGTCATGTTCATTATTCAATGACCTAAATTTAACGTTGTTGTTGCGATTGGCAAATGGCATTGATGACACAAATTCTGAACTTTTGTTAACTAACTATTTTACGATGACAGATTTCTCAAAATATTTTTTATTTCATTTTAAGAAAACGTTAAAAGTACAATTAAATCTTTAGCAACTTATAAAAAAAAACACATTCGAAATAATATGTATTGTGTACATTCTTCTATTGGTGTTCGGAAGAGTGATGTAAAATATACATTTAACTATAAACGAGCATGTAAAGTGTAACCTTGAAAATGACTTTCAGAAGAACATTTGTAAAGAAAAATACTAAGCTCAAATTATTTTTTTTTTACTATGTATTGTAATAATGTTATTGAAAGATTTTTTGTAAGGTACAACCACCCATAAAATATATTGCTGGCACGTTTTAATACTTTTTTTAAATAACAAGAGTTAGATTTATGTTGGTTAATGGTATTATGATTAATTATACATTTTGTGGTTTTTGTTTTATTTGGTATGTACTTACTTTTTTAAAGCAACATCAAAAGTTATCTTTACAATATTTTTGTAGAATTAAAACTAATTAAGCTGCGAGATTTTATTATTTCGTTGGAACTCATTTTCTAGCCTACAATGTAATTGCAGCAATTTAAAATTAATATAATTAAAAATATAAAATTGCAAGTTGCGTCTTTTTATTACGTTATTCGCGATATTTTTAATTTATTTGTAATTTATGCGAATTACGTTTATGCAAAAAAGACTTTATTCAGAAATAGTTACTCTTCAAATAATGTTTTATTTTAATTCATTCAAGAGAATATTCAAGTTTTATGAGGCAAATTATCACAGACAAACATCAATAAATTGAAGATTTCTGCACGAGCGTCCCAAATTGCGCATAAGCTTTTAATTTGCACAGAACTTCTATAAATTACTACTAGTTACACTATATAAATTGACTTACGAGTAGTACATGCAGTTACTACGATCTCAATTTGAAAACAGCGACAGTCAGAAGCATAATGCAATTTAAATTAAATTTCCTTCAATGAAGTACATTCTGATTCAATTTGCTGTTGCATTTCTATAATGATGTGCATTAATATATTACAAATGATAATCTTGCAGTTTCTCCACTTTCCATCTTATTTAAGTGCGGATTGTGCGGATAATATGCTCTTGCGTATATGCAGTTGATTTAACGTGCGCAGCAAATATGCATCTTGTGGTGCAGCAGTCGTACATCAGTTGCGCTCCAAATGCACGACCGCAGCCTATTCATTCGCCAGAAAAGTGTTATTACATTTAATTATCCATACAATTTCTCTGAATCACTTTCAGCTTTTTAATTTTATAATATGCATAATTTATTAATAGATGTGTCTATATCGAGACAAGTAGCCATCCCACGAATTGGCCAATTTTCTTTAATACAAGCAATAAAAACTCTATATAAGCAATTTTACTAATTACATTCGTTTTATTTTCTTGTTACAGAGGTGGAACAGGCGTTTTTGTGGAGAGGCTGATTTTTAGTTCTTCATCACGATTTCCAAGAAAGAAAAATTTCCCGCCGCCATGTCAACGTTAATGTTTTGGAACAAACAGAATGCCAACGCAAACAACAATAACGAGACGAAAAATGGCAAAACGAAAAATTGGCTGCATGCACCTGATGCGCTAGTTAATGGTCACGTCGCGTATCTAGTCAAAGTAAGTGCATACACATGCGAGTCAGTAATATTTACATTTTTAATAAAGGTAAATTGCGCTGATCAAATGGATTCAAATACAAAACGATCATTCACATTATCTGCAAAACACTTCAATGGTTTTGTGCTATGAGTGTGTTGATTGAAACCAATGAATTACATATTTTCCTTCATGCGATCATTTTTGTAATTTATACTTAAGTATGCATAGCGTAATCATTTACATTAGTTGAGCAATTTTGTAGAAAGCTTAATAACTGTTTATTTAACTATTATAATATAAAACTTTCCCGGTTTGTCAATGTGCTGCAATTGTTGACCCTATCACGAAACTGCCCACCAATTATTTTAAATGGCGCTCTCTTATCTCAAACAATAGAAATACTCCTACAAACCAGTTCCAAAGTCTATTCCGCATTATGTCTGTAGAGGACTGGATGCGTTATCATCATCTAACTAGTTATCGCGTTGTGTTTTAATTGTTATTGTAGAGCTCGTTGGTTATTGTAGCAAAGTGTTACTGTTAAGAGAAAGCAGCACATTTGAGAATTGCACAGGAAATTGTTTAATAATATTAAGTTATGTTGCTCTCAACTTTTTTTTTTCTTTTTTGGTATCGGATGTTTGTTGCGCCGCATTATAATGTGGTTTTCCGCTGAAAAATGCTGCATGTGCTAAATGGTTTTATGTAATGATAAAAAGTTTTAAAATTTTCGCATTTTGATTCATCTTTTTGAGAAAATCTTTTACAGATTTTTTAAAATATTTAGTTAATTAACATTAATAATAACATATTCTCTACAAAACCAAATTTGTTTGTAAGATAATCCGTTATTCTTAAGATGGCGGCTTACACCTAGTTCAATTTTTTTCGTAATTTAAAAATTGTCTTTAAAATCATTTTAATAGTTTCAGTAATAAATCGTTTAAAGATTTTTCATTTACTTAATAGTTATTATAGTATGTTGTTGGAGATGATGGCACTTTAATTCACCATACATGTGTGTACTGTTCTTACTGCTGTCTCTAGAATTCCAGAACCTTGAGTATATTTATCCTCATGTACATTGCACATATCTACGAGAAGATGCATTCCGCTGAATAGTTATTATAAAAAAACACACTGCAAGGCATAGTTTTGCATAAAAATGTGCATAAATCTGGTGTTCAGTACACTTTACAGCTATATGCTGTGCTGTTAAAAAACTGCATAGTTATATTCTATTCAAACACAATTGCAATTAATTGAACCACACGTTGCTTTTTTCACGAAACGCTGCGTAAATTGCGTTGTACGGCTGTCGTGTGCATAGCATAATTACACAACAAACAATACGCATTGTTGAGAAAAACACTTTGTTATAGAATCATTTTCAATTTTCATCACTCTTTAAAATGCGACTGACATATTTTCCAGTGTAATAGGTGTGCTATAGCATACGGTTTTACCATAAAAGAAGAATAAAAAGACACGTCTCTTGGGCTGGTTTGGAATAACAAGCGTCGTTGTAACATATTGTGAGCTCGTCGCTATTTGTAACAAAAGCAGTCATTCATATAATAAGTATGTGGTATTGTTTATTTACTTAAATAGCGTATGATTGTGAGATGTTTTATTAAGAAGGGGAAAAATGGAAGTGCAACCGATAACATAAATATCGATTGCAAATTTTTAGTGTTGATTTTGTATGACAATCTATTTTATAAATGCAAAGGCAGTGTGAAAATTCCATAAAGCATTAGGTTGTGTGACAGATGAAAAATATCCATGGTCATTTTCGAGGTCATTGCTTTATAGCTATTAACCACAAAATCCATTTATACGCTTGCAAAAAGAAAATTAATGAAATATACATACTTTTAATTTTTTTTTTATTATTATTATATAAATTAAAAGCACACAAAACTTAATTGTTTTTTTTTTTAATTCAGTTCCTGGGAAGCATAGACGTTAATCAGGCAAAAGGTATCGATACAGTCAAAGATGCCATCAGGCGGCTGCAATTTTTGCAGGAATACAAGAAAAATGATTCAGGAAATGCAGCCAAAATGAAGAAAGTTGAGATCACTGTCAGTGTTGACGGTGTTGCCGTTCAAGTAAGTTGTATATTTATTTAAGCAGCAAAAATGGGGGAAATTTAGGAAATGCAAATTGTATGTGTGTCGAACAAAACTCGGTAAAATTTAGTTTCATTATAAGATTTTGATAAACTATTTTTTACGCATGTAACACGTCTTTAAATTCAAAATAAATCGTGCAGGGAAAGCGACTTATTCGATGCTATAAAACACAAATCAAAATAAAATCTAAACGATGACGTTTTGAAAAACCTTATTTCAACATCGAAAACAAAATAATAATATCTTGAGATGGTCAATGTATAACTTTAAAGACAAGTTTCAAGTCGAATATAGTTTAAAAAAGTTCCTAAACTGACACCGTACGAAAGTCAAAAACATTAATTATTTTCTTTTTTTGATACCACTCGGGAAGTCATAGTAAAATTTTGCATCTTCAAATTATATTTTTTTGATTAATAATTTGTTCTCCAAATTGTTTGAGTACAAAGTGAAAATTAAACTTGGGAGAAGTACAAGGGGATCAGTTACAACTTACATGTTATGTGTATAACTAAATAAACGCCAGCACGATATTATGCTGCTATTAAATTCTTTTATTCAAGCAATTATGGCTTTGTTGGTCATGGACAGGTCAGTGTGAACTGTGAAAAACAGCGAAATAATTTATGCGGGTATCGTGTTTGTTTTGTTTTTGCACGACACAAATGATCGCTTAAATCCCGTATGCATGATTGAAAGTTGTGAATTGGAAAACGTACTCGTATATTATATGCAAAAATTAATTGACTTATATGTTTTAAACGAACATGTAAAAAGAAACAGTTTGACAGACCTTAAAGTTGTACTGAAAGAAATTTTTTACAACAAATGTATTTAATTGCATGAACATGAGTCATCATAAATAACATGAATTATTTATTTATTTATTATTTTCCAAATCATAGGAACCTCGCACTCAAACAATCCTTCACCAGTTTCCGCTGCACAACATTTCATACTGTGCCGACGAAAAGGGTGTGAAAAAATTCTTCAGGTAAGCACAAAAAAACTAATCATTTCGCAACGAACAACAACAATTTTAATTTGCAACGCTCCATTTGTCTATTGTACACTTTCAGTTTTATTGCAAAAACAAATAAAAAACAACAGAATGGCGAAACACCAAATGAGAACGGCACAAATGGCAGCGCCACGGAATCACACGAATGCTTTGTCTTCATCTCCAGCAAATTGGCGTCTGACATCACGCTGACAATTGGTCAGGCCTTTGAGCTGGCCTATCGGCGTTTCATGAACGACAGTGGCAAGACATCGGATGCTGGAAAGCTGCAAATGCAAAATAAACAACTAGAGTCGACGGTGGCCGCATATCGGCAACGTCTCAAAGAGATGGCCGAGGTACTGCCGAAGGGCGACATGGACCGTTTACTAATGCGTTTAAGTTTGCGTGATATTCTCGAAGTGCCAGCCCTGGAGAATGGCATAGATGGCCATATGAACAGTATTAATGGCAGTAAAACTCCCGATTTGGGTATTGATGTGTCGGCACCAGCCAACGATGATCAGTTGCTCATTGAGACGTCGCCAAAGCATTTTGCGCCAATTGTGCCACCACGAAATTTGCAAACACAGTTAAATAACAAATTGGAGGCCTTGAAGCCGAGCGTTGGCACTAAGCTGGAGGGATTGCTTCTGAACTCAGATTCGGACAGTGATTTTGATCCACGTGCTGATGAAAATGACACAATGAATGTGACAAATGACTTTTTCGGTTTTGATCCCCCAAAGTCTATGGGGCAGCAATTATTCAATGGCCCACTGACGAATGGGAGCCTTACCAATGGAATTAATGGAGGCAGTAATGGATTGAATCTTATGAATGGATTAAATGGCATGAATGGAACTGCAAGCGATTTGTCGCCACCACCACTTTGTAATTACAAGACTCAATTTTTCGACCCATTTTTTTTTTTAATAAAATTGTATTTTCTTATTTTAGTGGCACCACCACCTAAAGCTGGTATACCTCGACGAAGTGGAAATCAATTTACAAATGGCAGTTCAATGAACAGCAACGGAAGTCAGGATTTATTCGGATCCACTCCGTTTAACCCACAACCAAATGCATTTGATGTAAGCAATTAAAACCTTTGATACTCGTGGTTACGAGATAGTAAATGTTAAACTATTTCTTAGATTGCGCACGGTTTTGGTTTGATAAAGTTTAATTATTTCAGTTCATTAGCTTTAAAAGTTATTCAATAATGCTTCGTAGTTGTAGTTGTTGTCACTAAACCAATATTTCCTTTTTATTCTATGCTTTAATTATTTTAAGATGGTATGGTTAAGGGTTCACTTTTTTAAATTAATTTCTTGAAGCTACCTTGAATTATTATGCAATAGTTTTATCCCTTTTTCTGGATATGCTGTATATCATATTTGATAAACTCTATAAAAACATAAAAATTAAATTAAAGTACGAGTACGTTCTGCGAATTACTTTGAAGATTGAGTCCACATAAAAACCATCATGAAAAATACTTTTTGCATAGGTAAAAGCTTCAAACAAAAAGCTTAAATTTTTTTCACGCTTCTATACTTATCGGCTTTTTCTACAAAACAAAATTAACACCAACTTAGACCACCATTGGATCGGAAGTGTACCATCACACATCATCCTTTAACGATAGCACCCTGGACAACTCGTTCGCATCGCACAACCAAAGTCACTGTACCGGAAATGAGTCTGGTGTTTTCTGTGAACCACAGTCTTACCCTGCAACCACCACGCCCAGCACTGCCAATTTGGACGGATTTTTTCAAAACAGCATCGACAATTTGAGTCAACAATTAAAATCGTCATCAGGAAGCCACAATTTTGGCACAACGGCGACTGAGAAAACAAATCCATTTGCGGCACATCGTGCTGTCAGTCCACGACTGAATGAAATTAAAGGATTTGAAGCACCACAATCCAATCCATTTGGCAGCACAAATGGATGCAATTACGATGCACTTAGACAGTTAACAATGACTACAAATGTTACGGTCGCTCCGCAGACGAGCGGTATTAGTTCGGACATGTTTAAGGACGCGACATCGTCTATGTTTGGTGATCTCAAGAAGTCGGGTAATGAGTTTTCGAACATTTTGTCATTGGCCCCCGCACACAATTCGGCTGTGGCAAGTAATCTTAATAGCACAAACTTTATGGCACAAAATGACATTTTTGGAGTGGGTTGTCAGGTGAGAATGTGGGATGGTTTTGGTGTTTTAAAACTATAATTTTAAACTTTTCTATGTTATTGTAATTTTATAGTCTTTTAATGATGTATTTGGAATGGTATTTTAGGCTGTTTTAATTCTCTGTTAGTTTTGTTTGTGGGCATGCACTTTTATTTAAATTGTTATATTTTTACGTGGTTATGTTTATGAGGTCTAAACTTAAATGTTTGTTGTTTCATGATTTAAAAAGTAATTGTGTAATTTTTTACTTATAATTGTCTTAACAATTAATGTTTTTGATTTTACTGATTTTAAATTGATTTACCATTTCCAGAGCACCTTTAAGGGAGTCAGCTTCTCCGCAGATGACTTCACACTGGAGAGTCTTGATCCACTTAGGAAGTAAACTGTTATTTGTTATGCTAATTATTATTAATACTATTGATTCGTGTTTAAGTGGAAGAATTAATAAGAATTATTTTAAAAAGCCAATGCTCGTGATTTCTAAAACAATACATATATAAATAAATAAAAATATAATACTATACTTTATAATAATAATATTAATATGATGAAAAAACATGAAGATCTATATTGCAACATTTATGTTATGATTGTTGGAAAATGTATGCTGTTTCTTTTGTTATTAACTTTTTTACAAACTGATCTATTATTGTTATTCTCGAATTGCTAACTGAATTGTCAGTTTGAAATGAGAACAATTGTAAATGGCTTTGTTTTTATCGTTACGTGTGCAATGTCCTATTGTTGAACATTCCAAAATAAAGTCAAGAAAACATATCTTCTCTATGTGGTGATCGGCTATTGACGGTTAATTGGTGCTTCCAAAACAGGAGTACTCTTACTTATAAATAATATTGAACCATCTCCGATATCTAAATAAATAAGTGTTAAAGTACATAATCTTCGGTTATATAATTTGAATATGGATCAAACTAAAACTATGTTTAATTATTTTTATTATTTACCTGTATTACTCTACTTTATCCATCATAATTTTGTTATATTCGTATGTATATTACTGATTGTAAAATTGTATAAAAAAGATATAAAATAAACTTTATTAACGATACCTTTTTTTAGTTGTTTCAAATTTTAAATATGGGTTTGTATTTCAATTAAGTAACACATTGAACAAGAAGTAACATTCTTATAAATTAATGCATAACTTTAAAAATTTAAGGCTTTCAAAAATACTGTGGCTTTTCGCTAAAAGGACATGATGTGAAAATGAGAGATTATATTGTCAATATTTAAAAAAAATATATATAAATGGTTTGTGGCTAGGATATATTGGAAAGAGCATACGCATCAATACGAGTATTCTTTCACCTTCCATGAGATTATTGATGACCGTTATTTGCAAAAACTGTGACTCCGTTGATTTTTACATGTAATGTATTTATTTTTTTAAAGAAATTGTGTTAACTGTTTTTTTTACTTTATTTTTGACTCATTATGAAATATGGAAGAAATATATTGAAGGGTAATTCAAAAAATATTAAATATGCAAGAAATACGTATGAATTTGTTATTAAAAATGTAAAATATATATATAAATTATGTTTTATGTAAACTTAAACATAAGGCAAAATACGCACAGGTTTCCCTAATTATATTTTTACATATATTGATGAATTAATGTGAATGAAGTTTCAAATCGATATTCGAGAGTCGAGAGTCGAGACTCGATAGTACTCTCAGTAGCGTCACAAGTCAGTCCTCACTTCACGGTTTGACGTTTAAGTGACTTGTGAATTTCATGCGCGCGAAATTTACATATGTTTTTAAACCGAATTTTAGTTGTTTATGTATAGTTATTAGCTATTACTACTGATTAGTATATTGCAACAGCATCATGAAGGGTAGGGGACATTTCCTAATGTCTAAGACATCTCCAATACGGAATACTTCATCATTTTCGAAGACTAGAAACCGCAACCAACTGTAGGAGCACATTGAATAACATTGGAATTATATTCTTTAAAATGAATAACTTTAAAAGGATATCTGCTTAATCCTTAAATTTTAAATGATACTTGGATATCCATCATGAATTCATAAATATAAATATTACATGTTATTATAATGGTTAAGTTTTCAAAACGCTAAATGTAGTTTTTGTGTTTTCGGTAGCTTTATTTGTAGTCTAATAATAATAATAATTTATAATACCCTTTCCTTTATGGTTCTACAAATATATTATTGTAATACCAGAAAATCGGCATAAATTCTGAAATGTAACCTTCTAAATTTTATACTTAAAGTTTATTATTTTATATTGTATTTAGGCAATTTTGTAACAATTAATCTATGATTTCAAAGTAAAAACATTTCTGTACTATACAATTATTTTATGACAATAATAAAAACAATTAAATATTGAAATCAAGGTTTAAAAGTCCACACCTATTTTTACTTTCTTGTAATAGTCATACATTTCTTTTCCGGAAATGATAAAATTATTAAATTAGTAACGCATGCCAAACCTCTTTCCAAAGCAGCTGTTTTTGGAAATGTTGAAAATATAAGTTCTTGCAAACATTCAACAAAATTAGCAGCCTCGGTTTGTGTCACTAGCCGCGTCTTGTGTCGCTCGTTCATACGCTTCATCAATGCGTAAAACAGGTCGACGTCATGTGTGATGCTAAAAAAGGATTCAATTAGATTCAATACATTCATTGAATGTACCATTAGTGACTTGTTCTCGGCCAATGTCAATGCATTCTTATCATCTGCAAAACTAAAAAAGTTTTGGTAGCTAGGATGTTTGGTGAATGTGGACAAAAAAAATTTCATCCCGATGACGCCTTTTTCATTCATCATTGCTCGAAAGACATCATTGCAACTACGTTTTTCAACTTCTGTTAATGATTCCAACTCTCTTCTGACAAATTCACGAAGATCAGGAACATGTGTGGTAACTACCTTCTTTCCGCTTTTCATTTTATATGCTGTGCGTATTAATTGGAATATTATTGTGAGGAAAAAACAAAATACATTAGGCAAAGGCATACGTTTTTTAAATAAAAAAATGAAAACAAGTACTATAACATTTATTACGGGAATGGAAAACTCTGCGGTTGTTGGAATGAACAATTTTTAAAAGTTAGTAAGCGTGTCACTGAAAATTTTACAATATCAAAACTTCGTAGACGTTTCTTACTCTAACGTATTTAGCATGTTTAATTTCCGAATATTTATATTCTTCACTTTTGCTGTAGTAAATTCTAAAATACTATACATAACTATTGACAGTTCAGATACAACGGTAAACAATTTCTCGGCAGGCTGCAAGGATACAATAGTTATTAATTATCTAGCGGACCCGGAGAACCTCACATTTGAAACAACAACATTCTGTTCACTACCCAGCGATATTTTCAAAAAAAGCTCCCTCAAGAAACTATCAATCAGGATTTCTACTTTGCCTTTCTTAGATTCTTCCAGTTTCTTGAATGCTACGAACTTAAGCCAATTACACATATCTCAATGTCCCTTAACCACAATTTTAAATCACACATTCACTCAAGCACCAAAACTGGAACGAATAGAATTAGTTATGAATCAAATTACAAGAATCGAAGCATTCGCATTTTCCAACCTGGATAACTTGAAATTTCTCTCACTGGCCAACAACCAAATTGTGACACTTCCATCAGAGGTATTTTTGCCTCTTTATAATTTGGACAATTTGAGTTTGAAATCCAATATGCTGCAATCCATTGGCTTTACATTGTTCTCTAATCAATCGTCACTGCGCACATTGTGGCTGAACAGAAATAATATTACCAAATTTGATCCGCACGTACTGGTTGCAATGCAAAATCTCAAAGCACTGTATGTGTCGAGGAATCAATTGACGAGCCTGAATCTAAACGATATTAAATTTGTGACGCCTAACTTGGAGTTCGTCAGTATTGGAGGAAACAATTGGAGTTGTCAGGCTTTGGCTGATATTATTGTGAATTTAAGGCGGTATGAAATTAACATATTGCCTACGGCTGAGACTGTTAATAGTTTGGTGAATATTGATGGTATTGCTTGTAATGAAACTATGCACCTAGCTGAATATGCAACAGCTGATTTCAGATTATCTTCAGCTTTCCAAAGGCATTATATTGAATTATTATCACAAAACGTATCATTGACTAAAGACAGTGTCGATAGTCTGCAGAACCCGTCTGGGAATTTGACTGGAGCTCATTCAACACTTATTCATTAACAAAATTATTGTACCTTATTTTTCACAAGATTATGAAATTTAATAATGTGAAACGTTACATTAATTTAATTTAAACGATCAACACAAATTAATAACTTTTTGTTATAACTTTTTTTTTACAAAAATTAAAGAATTGAAATGAATTATTTTGATCGTTAATTTAAAATTTTTGAGATGGTAAAAATTACGCAAAATATTTTTAAATTGCAACCCAATTTTTACTTATTTATTATTTACTTTAAAATTATTATTTTTTAAACCGCCACAATGTACGTTGTTTTAATTACCTGCCTCGAAATACCCATATTATGTCTGTATTTGTAGACATTTAAAATACAACAGTGTCGTCATGCTAAGCTTCCCGAATTCATTTTATTGATTCGATTCTGATTATTACAATTCATTTGGAATTATTTGAATATGAATAATCTACTTAATATTCTCGTTTTTGTCTGGAGTGTGTGGACACTGTACGTTTTGTCACGCGCTTCTGTCAATATAATCGCATGTTTCTCATTTTTCACGTGCCCCATGTTCTTTGTTGTGTCGATGAGCGCTGATCAAAGCGCCAATCGTGTTCTGCCACAGTCAATCTTGCAGTCACAATTGTCATATATGCACCAACACATTATGACAAAGCTAAATGATTTCCAATAATTTGTATTTAAAAGAAATGCCAGCCGCATCCACCCAATCTATCGACCGAAAACCAAAGTGGGAAAGAAAATTAGAAATTCCGTCAGTGTAGCCGCTCAGCAGATGATAGTCTGGACATTTCGATTAACCGCATAAATTTGAACACATCTAAATGCTCATGCCTCATGTGGTTGTCATAAATCAGGTGATGGACCTGTTGGGGTGGACAAGTTCCCACAGACAGATACCATCAACAGTTTTCAGTTGATATTATATGCGCAATACAGCGGCTTCCGGGAATAGCCAATTGGCCAAAGTATGACAGATCGAGTATTCCAGTGAAGTCAAAATATGTAGTGTTAGGAGCTTCTGAGTTTATCGCATCGGTGTGACCACAAGGGAAATTGTGTACGTTTATTATAATTTTATTAAACTTTTTAATATAGCCGCATATTATGAGAGGGAAGAAGAGATGCATAAGAAATGTCTTAATGGCAATCGGTAAAGGAGGCGTAAAACTCTTCACCATCCAAACTGTTATCGATTTTGCATTGTAAGCGTTAAGTGCTTGTTAGTTTGGCAGACGCTTTTGCATGCTAATGAGTTGCGTTCACTTGGCGTGACATGAGCTTTGTCACATCATCGTCTGGAGTGGAAGTGGTTAATGGGGTGGAGGAAAACGATTATTATTACGGTGCTTCTCCCCAAAAACCATAGCGCACATTTGTTAAATGTAGACATTTGACAACCCTTGACGCATACATATACATATATAATCACCATTCCATCCCTTGTGAAAATTATTGCCACAACGAAATTCTTTTGAAATGAATAAATTGATTCGCTTGTCAGTGTGATGGTCCCAGCACTCATCAGCCATATCAATGTCATAAAATTGTGAGCGCTTTTCATATACAACTGTATATTAACATTGGAAACACCCCTTGCCAGATTGGGGAGGTTTTACAGGGAAATGTATTAACGTTTATGAAAATGCATGTTAAATGCAAATCTTAATACAACTGGAACTAAATAGCTTTTTGCATACGTTGAAAATGATCGCACCCTTTTTGGAAATAAATTTAATCGTCAAGAATCGTAGCCGCATCATGTTGATTTATTTATTCATCCCTCTGTTTGCCACCCGATTATGCGTGTACACTCTATGTATATTTAATGTACGGATGTATGCAAATAAATGGAATTATATACATTGTTGTAATAATTTTGGCGTTCCGCCTCTCAAAATATGACACGATAATCGAATTAGAGTGAATTTTGATAAACCGTAATTGATTCTAAACGACTTTCGCGCTTTTGACGAGGGTGAATTTGTCTATTGTGTTTGAATGATTTAGATTTGAGGGATCCTGTACGCACTACGCATGCACAATAGTGTCGCATATTTTTCATTAGAAATACAATGTGCTTTTTTCCTAAATGGATGAATTGTCTTTTATTATTTTTATATATATTTAATTAACCATATGTATTTGTAATAACTACATAATAATGCAATTCTTGAGCCAGTAAAATATATTCTTTTTAAAGGAATCCTTTTTTTCCAGTTAAAAATATATTTCCTTTAATCTTTAAAAAATAGTTTTGATGGTGATGATCAAATAAGAAGTGTTGAAAATTAATTTCTTAAAATTTTTAATGGCTTTAAAATCTAATTTTTTTTATCTACACTTAGATACGGATCCACATAAAATCCACTTTTAAGTGACTACGTATCCATTTCCTGTCAATATTAAAATATATTGATCCAAAGTAATTCTCCTCGAGTATTTGTATATTAAAGAATCCGCATAAATTTATATGAAGCCACCTATGAAATATATGTAAGTTGTTATATTGATTTTAATTTCCATGTAATTTTATATATTTAAATACATATTAAACTTAAAAGAAATCCAACAATTATTTTTAGGAATTGGTCATTTGGTGTTTTCTTGAATTTTTTTCTGTTTTTTTTATTCTCCTTTTTTTATTGTGTTAAATTAAATAATAATTCTTATAAAGTAATACAAATTTTTAAGTTTTACTTTCCATTTTTTTTCAACTGCAGTGGCCGGGAGGGGGAGGGGGATTTAACCTGCAACATTTAAGAGCAGTTTTTGGAATGGCCCTTTGGCAAAAACCTTGGTACAGGTGACATTTTCATTTCGTTTGGATGCCGGGAAGTAGAACAACCTAAATTTAAATTTTTAACAAGAATAGGAAATGATAATCATTTCAATAAGACATAAATGTTAAAGCATTTAGCATACCAAATATTACATGAATTACAATACAATAAACAATAAATTATAGATGTAATCCTTGATTTCCATAAACTCAAACAATCCGTCAAAATTAAATGATAGCAATCTGATTTTAAGCTCTACAATTGACAAGGTGTAGTTCATGTGGTGGTTATGAAATGAGTCGAGACATGAGAGTTTTTAGTCTGAATTTTATGATTGTGTAAAAAAATTACAGAAAACTGTATGAGTTTCAGGAAGATATAACGTTCTCAATGTTGACACAATCAAATATGGAAGGGGCAAGTAAATTATGAAGTACATAAAGATAATAATTCATCTTCCACTCAATAGGTTTCCGAGTAGTCGGAACGCCCCTCTCGTGGGATGACGAAAGTATTGAAACATAGCAGGAAATAGGACCTCACTATATGAAAATACAAGTTTCATGATTTATGGATAAAAGTTTTGAAGACGCAGTTTGTTATTATAGTTCAGCGGTCTAATGCAATGTCTGCAAGGAAAATTATTAAATCTGCAAAATTATAGGCATCACGGCACTGTAATAATTATTGTCTGCTTGAATTCGGTAAATTTAATTTATTTGTTTTAAATTACGCATTATGGACCAGTACACATTTTGATTACAAAATAAGTATGTGATTTAATTGGTTATATAAATTATCATCCCATGGCGCCATTAAAGTGGTAAACAAAATGTATTATTGATTTGATGTCCATTGCAAATATGAGCATGCATTCAATTAAGTAAAACATAAACCAATCATGTCAATTGTGCATGTATAACTCTTCATTAAATCAAAATATTCACTGACACATTGACAAGACTTCATTTAAATACCGCATTCATATAACACAATGAATGCACGCCTTAATATATGGCTAATAATAGTTACATACGTGGACTTTGTTCAATACGCGCATTAATGTGTGGATTGTGGAAAGATGTGAACACTGAACGATGGACACTGATATTGTATGACAATGAGCATTGAGCTTACATTAAATTAATGATTTCCGGGCGGACTTTTCAAACGATGCAATGTTCTAGCAAAAGAAGCAAAGAATATTAATATGGATGTTTTCAATTTCCATAGGTAATAGCATAGGAATTTATTTAAGTTGATGAGAGGCGTATTTGCAATTGCCACATTATTTTTTAAAAAAACTCCTGCATTTTTAAATTCTTTGTTGATGAGGTTTTTATTAAATTCTAAAAAGAAAAAGTTAACATCAATTCGGAAAACCACAAATTTATATTGATTACACTATGATTAAGGACCTTACCTTGACAGGCGGTACAGATGTTAATTATTGACGCAAAAGCTGATTTTAGCACTTTCTGAATTCTGATTATAAAGTAGTGCGTAAGGAAAAATTGTGCTAAAAATATGAGTTACCTTACCTTTCCCGCACGGTAATTACCTCCGGAATCAGGAATTTCTTGAAGTACATATTCCCACCAAAAAGGACTCTTTTCTGAGAATCTAAAGGTTTCTCTTGCCTATACGATAACAAAGCAGATATTGTGTGAAAGAAATCTCATGGTAATGTTAGGTAATGATAAAATTATGTCTTAAAGTAACACAAAATGTTTAAAAGAAAAAGCCAGCACCTACTCAATGCACATATTTAAATAATGCACGCATTGAAAAGAACAAAGTGATGTACTGATAATAAATAATTACAATTTCAGTTGATTAATATTCAACTCACAAAGGACTGTTTTGCCCTTTCAAAATCAAATTTCGATTATGCTCATAACTTAATCGTCTCCGCTTTGGCTGCGGTTTTGCGTCAATGTCTGGAAATTCTACTATACTTATAGAATTATACTCGCGCATTAGCACACTCACATATCGAAAATAAAGACACTAAATATCTACTCAATTCGGCAATCTGAATCCACGTCGTCTGTGTGAAGACTGAAGAGAATAGAGATATCGAACAGAAACGAAAAGACTGCACAAATAAAAAAACCGACAAAAGAATTAAATAACCAAAAATGATGAAGACACTTGCCAGAATATTAAAACACAGGCACGTTGTCGTGCGCGCTTTGGGACGGCAGCACATTCACAAATCACATTCGCCCATATACTTAGATGACAAATGGGTATCGGCGACAGTTCAATAAATTCTTTCCAAATTTCTTTCGCCACATTTTCGTTACACACTTCCTTTTGTATTCAAATTTAATTAATTTCCTGATTTATTGGCCAAAAGTGTCAAATACTTTTGACGAAACAATTACGCTTTAAATTCAATTATTTACTTAACACTTTACATTGTGGTTTGCTGGCCAATGTAGTGTGTTTTATGATTTAATTGAGTCATTTGAAGCAAACGGTCAATGAACAGCCAGAGAGAGTCGGCAGTTTAGTAAGGCTTTTAGTGAAGCACTTAAAGATCCAACACGTCGCGTCAATTTAATTTAATCTGTATATTTAGTGACCATTGTTTTTCTGCAAAGTATTTACAGTTAAATGTATTCCGTATTGTAAATCATTCGATTTAACTGCAGTGCAATAAAAAATAGTTAATTATTTGATTTAAATGTAAAATATTGGCTTTTCTAGAAGATTTGTTTATTTTAACACCCCTGCACTTGCTTAGAACTCTTTTACTTCTATAATAACTGTAAAGTTTTCACTATTGAATTATTATCATCCTTGACAAATCTTTATAAAATATTAAAGAACGTGTTTGTTTCAAATTCCACGTCCCATTATTCCTAATCATAATTACAAAATCATCAAAAATTGTGAGTTAACTCATATCAAAATGCCGATCATAAATTATGTACAAAGCCTTAGTACATGTATCAACGAATCATGAAATGATCAAAAGATTCCGTAAATACCAGTGCGACGAATCAAACATTTTGATATCATTAAGTTATACTCGTACATACATTTTTTTAAATGACGGTGGGAGAATAAAGACGCATTTCCGTTGTCAAATAAAATAGCACGCATGGGAAATGACTGAGCATTGAGCACTGCCATCCAGAATTTATTACACACAAAAATTCAAATTTCAGAAAATATGAGGAACCATTTTATAGTGTTGTTCTTAATGGAGATAGTTAACATTCAATGTGTAGCGACAATGTAATAAATAATAACTCGCAGTAACACAATTTATATAATTTCATGCAACATTTCCGTTATATGGCAATTTATCATATTGTATCCGCGATTCCTGTTCACTTGCCCCATTGTCAGATTATTATTCTCATTTGAATAAATCATTTTGAATTTCTTTTTGAATATATTAAGTCGTTTAAAGCTGAAGTATATTTGAATTAGATGTATTGGGATCATTATTGCAAGAATAATAGTTTTCGTCCTTTTATTGGTGTCGACATACCATAGCTTTAATGGATTACGGAAACTTGATAAGAAATACACGCTTCACACTATTAAACATTTAATTAATTTGAATACTGCAAAATTGAAGAAGCCAAATTTAATCAAACGTCATTTACAGTGAACAATTTCCATTGTTTTTCATTGCTGCATAAGCACATAAAAAGAAACAAAAAATTGGAAACAACTCCCTTAAATCTGTATATGCATAAGCATTTTTTGCCACAAACCCGCAAAACATTAAACAACTGCATGAATTTGTCGTGGACAATCATCTTCTATGTTAGTGGAAACTGTAATTCCTCATGCCGTCTTACCATATTTACCCAGCCCCCTTCCACAGATTACAAAATCACCCGCGTAACCATATTACGGAGTAAATATCGCATAGTACTCATTGTACAATTTTACACACCCCAAAATTGGAGCGCAAAATCCCAGCCAACGCCGCACCACGTCAAGGGTAAGTGCGACAAAGTCACCGCATATAATATAAAGTATGTACTATAAAGTGCTTAGTAATGCAGCAATTTAGGGTCAATCTGGATGCACCACGCCCACTCGGAGGGGGTTGGAAATTGTGCCGCAATATGTGGTGATCTATAAAGCTATGTGTAAGCGAGTACATATATTTAGAAGCATTTTCCCCATTCCATCAAAGCACAAAAATGGATCATTCAGTTTTGTTGTTCTGCTATACTGTACAGCGAATCGTTTTGGGCCACACTTTTTTCATGCCGTTCAGTTGGGTTTATTGTGCAATACAATTACACCCAGAGGGTGGATGTGGGACAGATTAAATGTGTAGAATGACATGAAAGCAACGTATTAACATTAAAAATGCTTGAGTTGATATTTGTGGCTAGTCGGAGCGTGGTTGCTTTTTATAAAATGCAATTAGAGTTTAAGTCAATGAGCCGTACACACTAAGCGGAAGTTGTTATTGTGGACGCAGGACATCCCCTCATCATCATACAATTTTGTGTGATTTATGGAGGAGCGCCAGTTATGATGGGAAGTATCCGACGCACATGAATACAAAATGTTATTAAGTTTGCATTGTGTTGCTAAAGATTAATTGAAATTAATCTAAAAGCACTTAGGAGTTGATTATAAAAATTAATGCTAATTTAAGTCACTTCAAAGTGCTATGGTTTCTTAAACATTATTGCAGTGATTGCCAAAACTGTGTATGCGGTGTGTGATTTGATGTGGGTGGCTGACTGTGCAACTTTATTGAATTTATTATAGGGGACGATTTGTTTTTTATTTGTTGACTTTTTGCGATACATTTGGCGGCAAAATATAATCAAATCGATATATGTATGTAGTTAAACGATTTTCTGGTCGCATAAGTTGTTGTTTTGTGGGTTTGTAGTCACATAAAAGTGTCGTTTGTTTCTTAAGGATATGTGAATTTCAATGTGGCATGACCACAGTGTAAATGGACATAGTGTTGACTTGCAGTAATGTTAGGGTTCGTTTTTTTCTGTGGGTGTGTTTCAAAATGCTTTGTACAAAACTGCAAACTATTGTAAACAAAACAGTACAGTTAAAATAATACAAGGAAGATAAATGCAAAAGTCGCATACAATATTTATTTGTTGAGTGAATGCCCATTACTATTTTATTAGAAACAGCTGTTGGTTATAAAAATATTCTATAGCAGGGTACAAGGAGGCATGGCAGTATATATAAATTTCATCTAGTTGGTAGACCAATTAGTTAGTCTATTACTTACAATTTAAAAAGTTACTAGTTGCGTTCTATTTAGATCTCTTTTAGTTTGTTTCAATAAAATGATATTTGTTTTATATTTTAAACAGAAATACTTTCTCTAGCCGACAAGAGGTGGCGCTCTTTTTAAGGGATAAGTACAGAAGCCGCCATCACTTATTGACAACGTAAAAAAAAGTATATTTCATTTAGTTAAAATCAGAAATAGTTTACATTGAAAGTCGTTAAATACAATTAAAACTATAGTTATGTAGACAAAGTAAATTTCCCGTTCCAATCGTACCAACTCAAAGACATCATACCAACCCAAATAATGGATAATTACTTGATTTACGAAATATAGCGCCACTTGCGGCCAATAGGGTAATAAATATATCGAATAAGTAAAGCTTAGTAAGCAGCAAGGTTTATTTTGTTGTTGCATTGCATATAAAATTTCAAAATATATAAACTAAATGAGGTTTCAATAGAACGCGAGTTATGCTTCAAATTGAATGAGTGGCCAAAAGTTAATTTTTGTGTCCAATAGTTAAGTATAAAAATTAATTTCAACCGATTACAATCGCATCAATCTATCAATGCACTTTCCACCCTTCCATTGATCAAAAGCAAAATAATCTGGCCGACTGCATCCATGACCCACGTTAAAGGATGTCGTCTGCACTGTTTGCAATTACATTTTTTTCCAATACAACAATGCATCTATATAGTTAAAAGGGAAACCTAATGTTTCAACCGAAGTATGTTACATTCACACATATATCCACTTATGATGGCAAATGGGACAATTAGTGCCGCAATAGAGTGGCCCTAACCATACAACACTTAAGCATTACAGCCACGACATCAAGCAGGATAATTCTCCTCGCTCGAGTAGCAAACCAAACAGGCAAATTATTACGAAATTTCACGCGCCAAATTTTCAAATTTTCTGGGACATTGTACAGTTTCATCTCACATAAACAAGAATATAGGAACAACTAACTATATGGGACAAATAACATTATTAATAATGTGGAAAATAGCTGCAACATTATTTCGTCCAGGTGTCTCACGCCTCATTTGCAGTACAATTCACCCTTAAGTTATTAATTGCCATTGTGTGCAATATACACGCACACGTATATTGTAATGCGCCTTTTTTGACTTCTTGGTGAATATAATTGTGCACGCATGTAGTCTGTTCCAATGTTTCATATTTGAGTATATTCCGCAGATGATTTCTCGCACCCTTCGGGAATCCCTTTTGGCTACACATATATGTAGGAATCACATGCGACATAAGTCTTCTGACGTGTACAGCCTCTGATTTACCCCGTATGTGTGCAAATGAACAATGGCCCATTGTCACCCCGATGTGGCATTACAGCAGGAAAAAAAGAGGAGGCCAAGAAAAGACTAATGCTCTCCGACACGCCCACAATTAATCGTTTTTACTTTTATTTCATTGTGTTGTTATGATACATTTTCCGCCGATCGACGTACACTGTTTTTATATTGCTCAATGCTCACCCATATCCGGCCATATGATTGTATGATGCACAAATCGCTTCCAGTTGTATGTAATGTGTCCTTTTTGACATCATATTGACTTTTTTGTTTGTTTTTTTTTTTTTTTTGTTATTTTAAAACATGTTCAGGATATTAGTAAGTTAAGAGTTCACACATTAATATTTGCCCTATCATTTTAAATTCATTGGATGTTATTTGCATGATGTTTTTAATCTAAAATGCAAAATCAGGGAGGGGTGCAAAAGGGTTATTTCAAACGAGACTGTTCCTGAGATTTAATTGATTGATCATACAATTGACTGGCAATAATTGCCGGTGCTCATTGATTCTGATTGATGACGTTCTTTTACTGGGATTAAATGTGTTAATGGAAATGGATTATAGAATAGTCAATAGTGCACAGTTTCAAAAAAATTTGTTTTGCTCTTGTGTACATAAAATATGTGCTGCGTTAAGTATATTTATTTGGGAACATTGGAACCATTCGTTACAGTATTGAAATCAATGAGGTGTCGTTTTTGAATATGGTAAATGATGTGTCATTGTATACCGATCATTTGAATTTTAAATTTATCTATTAATAATAATAAGTCGTTCGACTTACCATTTTCCTTAATAATTATATTACGATTATTTGAAGCTGTAATATAAAAAGGGTGCAATAATCTTATATACATGTTAATCCAATTTCAGAATTTGTATATTACAAACATACAGGGTGGCGTATAAGTCTGTCACCTACTTTAAAAATTCACTACTTATCTGTTATAAATTATTTTTATTATTTTTATACTTAATTTATATACGATGCGGAGGGCATATATATAGCTTTTATTTTGTAGATTAAATATTAAACTTTAAATATTGGACCAATACACCCTTAATCAGCGCATTAAATTTTACATACTTTTATTTAAAAGAAAAGGTTCGTTTGTGGACATGCCACAAACCCCACAACAATTAAAAAACAACTATGCAAATATGTCATGCAAAATGCTGTTAAAAGAGCAGAAATTGTTGGGTAATGTGTAATTTCTCATACGTAACTTAAAAAAAAATGAAAGGCCTAAATAACGTTAAGTATTTATTAGACACAATTTTTTTTAGTTGTTATTTGTTTGGATTAAAGAAAATGTGTAACAAACTCATGAGCCACCCTGTAGAATAAATTAAATGAGTATGCACATTGCACATGTAACTAAATATGCATTACTGACACTCTTCCGAAAAATATTGTAGTCGATATTGCAGGGTTTGGTGAATATAAAGATCAAGGTGGGGCAATCCAAAGCCCAATCTTATTTTAAGGCTCAGTTCTTCAATATTATTACAAAATTATAAAAAACCTTATTCTTTTTGATACAAAATAATTATATTTATCTTAAAACAATGTTTGAGTATTTTTGGTCACATTTTCAAAATATTATCATTATCTACATAGTATTTAGAGAAAAAATTTATTGCTTAAACAAACCAATTAACAATTTGGTATTCAATGAAATGTTTTCAAAATATTATCATTTTATATATTGTGGTAATACACGATGACAAGTAGAAATTAATATATAAATTTACAGTTAAACATAATATGTACAAACATGTTACATGACGTGATAATGATAAGAAAAATTTCACTGAATTTTGAAGAAAATCAATGAAAATATTGAAACAGGAAAATTGAAGGAATTGCGCAGTTATTATTTACAAATAATCCTATGTTTTATCACTTATCAAAAGTTTTTTGGCTCAATTCCTATTCCCGCCGGCAAGCTAAATCTCTCAAACCCACTGACATCAATGGCCGTGTCTTTTCTCAAATCCGGTTTTGGTCCACTCAGTCCCATTTTCTCCATGTGCTGATGTTGCGATCGAACCGCAAATCGATTCACATGAACGGGTATTGGTACCACAATTTTACTCCCCCCTGTACCAGTTGCAGTTGCTCTTCCCATGCCATGTGACGTGAGCCCAGCTTTGACGCGTTTCCATTTAGCTCTTCGATTTTGGAACCAAATTTTAACCTACGGGTGTAAGCAAAATTGACATTTAATAATTTAAATAAATTAAAAAGAAATTTAAAAAATATACCTGAACCTCACTCAGTTTAAGGCTTGTGGCGATTTGACTTCGTTCCGTTAGGCTAAGGTACTTTTTGGCATGAAACTCTCGTTCTAATTCAAGCAATTGTTCAGAGGTGAATGCGGTCCGTCTTCTACGTGACTTTGAGCTACCCTTTTCATTGCCGGGCGACTTTCCATCGATACTTCCGTTCATGTTGTCGGCATTTGACCCGCTGTTTCCGTCGTCAGAGCATTCACTGTCTGACTGGCATAAATCTGTAATAAATTCATGTAAATGCAATGAGTTGGCAGTTTCATAAATGTGGTTGGTTAATGCATCATAATTAAACTGGTTGTCATTCCAAATTGAATAAATATTACTTAAAAAAAACAAGCAAATTGGGAAATCTGTTCGAAAACCTCCTACATTCTGCAAATTGGGCGGATTAGATTTAAACAAATGATGATAAATGAACATGTTCTGATTACCCTGAAATGTACATTGTCATTATTATTATAAAGCATAATATGTTGATTGAGAAATTAGGCCTGGTGGGAACTTCGAATGTGGTCTGTAATGAGCCAACAAAGCTATATGTTTCCATATTCGACATCTTATTTCTGTATAACTAGCGCATGTTAATGTTGATGACACATCCTTTGCTGTCTCGTTTGTCACTCAACATTGTGAGGGCTCATTTGCAGCGGCGGGTATTTCAGTCAGTCGATGCGGTTTAATTGATTTGGGATATGCGAACTGTAAAGGCACCGACAGATGGAAGCAGTATTGAGATTGTGAGACAGTAAAATGTGCAAAATTCCATAAAAAGGGTTGTGGATGCAAATATTTTGAGAGTGCATGTGTCGGCGATTTGTGTGATGCCCACAGTTTTCGGTTACATGTTAGATTTCAAAGCAATTATTTACAGTTTCGGTGTCTTGCGGTATGGTGTTGCTGTAATAAATTAGCGTGAATTTAGAGGACAGTTTAAGAGATTTTAATGACTTTTTTCTTGGGATTAAGATATTAACATGTGTTCATTTTTTAAATTGTTGCTGCTTCATGATTAGAATATTCTGTAGCAGCATTGCTAACATTGATCGCAGAGCAAGCAACTATAATTTCAAATGGATGTGGATACAAATAAAAGCGACCTTGACCAATTTTTTTGCACTATATATTACGAATTTCTTAAAATAATATGTTATCTTGTGACTCGTCCCGAAATCTTATTGTTGTATGTTAAAAAAAATTATAACACATAAACTTACTAACTACAACAAATAAATAAAACAAGGTCGATGTTCCCAGTCATATTTACTTGATAATTTTAACGATTATCGAACAATATGATAAAATATTATGTCAAAAATGTTACTAACAAAGAAAATAGTCTATAATAAGTGGTTACTAGAGTTGAATGTAGACTGAAACAAAAAAAAAAAAAAAGTATGTCTGTTGTGACTTCTGTTCTGCTTTGTAACAAATAAAGGATGTTATTTTGTTAAGTGAACATGACACCGATAAAATAATATGCTGCTCGTATAAATGGAATCATTAGTGTGTGTGCAATTTAATTACTGTTTAATTATTGTAAATTATTGGTTTAATATTTGCTGTTTAATTTGAAATTTTACCTTCAACCAATTAAATTTTTATTTATTTTTCGTTCAGATCAAACAATCCAAGAAAAATTTTTTGAAAGAAAATCTCATTGCTTTCATTAATGGTTTCTTATTGTATAGTAACAAATATATCCATTAATTTATGATGACCCATTATACTAGAGCCATAGGTTCATCCTATCGTGATTTTTTCTGAAAAAGGTGATTGTTGCAGAAAATCGTTTTGATACTGATTGGCTTTAAAAAGTGAATCAAAAATTTGTGTGTGAAATTTCAAATTTTTCATGAAATTTGTATGTAGTGTAAAATTCAAATTAGAGAAACCACTTTTCTTTTCCGAATTTCATACTTTCAAAGTGAATATACTTTAAGTTTTCAAGGTCAAAAATTGTTTTGTATGATAATTTTGCCTCAAAATGCACCACAAATTTTTCAACGGTCACATTAAATTTACTCTTTGCTTTCCCTACATTGTCTGTTATTTACACTTATCTAAATATAACTTTAATAAATCAATATTCTATGATGAAATCATCTAAATTGTTATGACTTAAATCTATACTCATACTGATACATTGCGTATTGATGACTGATGGGGATTCTTTTCACTTAACCATTTATTTAATTTAAAAATTCCTTTCCCTACTAAACATTGTGTCAACTATTAAACTGCGCTACTTTTTTCACATTATCTTCACTAATTGACTTCTTATGTTTCTGCCGCTTTGTCACATATTTTCGATAATATCCACACCAAAAAATCATCGCGAAATCAGCACACACTCCGCAGCAAAAAATGTATATAAATCGCACCAACTAATGGAAGAAGTTTAGTTCAAATTTCTAGTAGTCACACATGTAGGACCCATTCGAGTACAACACTCCAGAGCTGCGATAGAATGAGAGTTGTGACGTGTTTTTTAGTTATTCAGTTGGTGAGAAAAAAAAATAGTTACAGTGAAATGGCGCATTTAGTTACTAATTTATATAATTTAATGATAAAAGAAGAGTTATTAAAAAAAAAATTAACCGTATATTTAGATGTTACCATACGTGTATGGATCTGCTCGACTGTTTGCGATAAGTGCCCGCGAAACACGATCATGTGAACAGCGACGGACACCGGGTTTGATTTGTGAAACATGTTCAATGATGGCCACTTGTGTGCAAATCGATGGCGAATGGAAGACTATTCCGGTGGCCAGTTGTGATGAGGATCGAGGACTTTATTGCAATGTCAAAGAAGCTGGATGCTCCAATAAAACAGGCTCTTGCAATCCCATTGGGATGCGGGGAAATTTTGTGTGCAACTCGGAAGGTGTTTTCCCCGATCCGCATGATTGCCAGAAATATCACATGTGCTACAACACGCACGATTCAACGCATGTAGCTTTTAGTGTTGATTGCGGTACTGATAGAGCTTTTTCCGCAGCAACGGGGGACTGCTCGGAGTCACTGAGTAGTGCGGTGTGCCGAAACACACAGTACAATTGTAACGATTTGGGGGAGACTACGGCTTGGCCTGGCAATGGTAATATATTTTATGTTTGCATGTTGCTGGATAGTACTGCTGGCAGTTTGCATCCATCATTGTTTCGGTGTGCATCTGGAGAAGTCTTCAATGGACGGATTTGTGTTGATGAAAATAGAACGAATGAAGGCGGTTCAGAAACTACGTTGATGACAACAGAATTTTCGTTAACTACCAGTGCGATTACTGGAACAACCATGACTCAGGGTTCATTTAGATGCACCTCAGCTGGATTATTTCCCGATCCTAATAGTTGTTATTCCTATTATTATTGCAATCCAGTGTTTACTGTGACTAAATTATACTGTCCATTGAATAGTTATTTCAATAGAAGGACAAAAGCTTGCAGTGTTGGACTTTGCATTTATTAAATAATAAGTTTTAGTCTTTAAAATAAATTATTTGCTAGATTAAATTGTAAATTTAAAATTATGAGTTATTAATTACTTTAATTGTTTCTGTAATCTGTTGTGCATCGTGAAGGAAATGAAATAAATTGAAATAGTGAAAGTATTTAAACTGGAAGCAAGAAATAGATTTATTGTAATTATAAAACAAAGCTATTTAAATTAACCCTTTTTCCATAGCATTTTGTGAAACCTAAAGTCGTGATATCATTTTAATTCGGTATCTTCAATGAATAATAAAGTCCTTTATGTCCTTCTATGGTATTTTAAAATAATATTAATTTTTAAACTTTCCAATTGATTTTCAAAAATACTGACTTTTCATTTCTATTAAAATTATTTTAAAATATTAGTCAAAACCATAATTTTTAAGCTCTGTAACATATCAAAAATGTTCTTGCGAAAAGCTGTGTGGAAGAGTCTTAAGTTTTGCAATATCTGTTATGAAAAAAATTTAAAAATTTTAATGATTTCGTAACTTTTTTGATGGAACCTTCATGCCAAAAATATGAAACGCATAATTTCCATCCATCCATCCGTACTCCTGAATTTTAAACGCATTTTGTGACATCCCCTGTCACGTAGTTGTTATAATCCCTTCATGATTTGTAACATCACATGACTATAACCATTTCACCTACAACATTTTCCCACCGGATATACTGTAAGGAATTATCAATTGACTCTAAATGCTACCAGTTACCACAACTGCGTCATTATCCAAGATTAACCTTAATATCATTACACAATAACATAAACTGCATTTCGATCATCACAACATGTCCAGCTAGTGCGAATGCATTGTCATTGTCCTTTATAAATCGGATTATGATTTCCCTCTGTTGTGGTAAATTTAGCCAAATTATATTAAACACATAGAGAGAGCGTCGACAATAAACAAGAGGGGTGAATTCTATAACAGTTTTCACGTCAAGGGGATGAAATTGAAACTTAAATGGTTTTGACTTAACTGCCACGACATGATGCCAACGATTAAATGAGTTAAATGCATTTGGGAATTCAAATGTTTTACGTTTTTGGATTGTATAGTTACATAAAATATGGGTTATAAAAGTATTAAGGGATTGATATTGAATAATGCAGTAATTTTTTAAAAATAAAGTGCGCTTGGATGAAATTGTTTTCAAAGTTTTATTAATTATACTTTAAACCCAATTATTCTATATGATTAAATGAATTTTTATTTTTTGTCTCAGAAATTATGAGCCTAAGCACTCAACAAAAAATAACTAATTTCCATATTCATCTGCTACCCTTTCAGTAAAACAGAGATTTCGTTATTCTCCTTCATATTTATTCAACATCTCAATGTCAAAAGGGTGCTACGTATCATAAATGAACAACAATTGCTTCCTTAAGGGGGTGTGAAATTTGATTTTCGTGTATACAATTACGGCCGGTTTTATTCGTAGCATGACACTTTGACAGTCAGTTTGTTTTCCAAAAATAATTTTCGAAATAGGGTCTTTGTTGTTGTGCATTTTATGATAGAAAATTGTTTCGTTTAATTCAATTTGGTACATACATTTAGTCAACGAAGTGAACAAATTTGTATGGGAGTTCTTTTGTGTACAGCCGCTGCACATTAATTTGTGCAAATGGGACGCGTGTCCTTTTTTATAACTGCACAAAACTTTTAATTTTTTTGAAAAGGCGTCTTTCTTGTTGGTGATTCAAACATGCTTTTGGAAAACAACACTTTTTACTCTAAATTTTTTATACAAAAGATATTTTTAATGCTCAATTTTACAGATGAAGCAAGTTAAGTTAAGTTCTCACAAATCCACATAATAAATTATGAAAACCGAAAATACACAGATTAAAAGTGTTATTTAAATTTATTCTGATTTGTGTTAATTGCATAAAATATTATATTCCACATAAACAATTAAATAAGTTAATTTGATAAACTGAGAACAACATAATACTAATTTAACCTAAATCGTCACTATACAATTACTTTGTAGCTTGTAACTGACCACCCAATAGAAAATCTTTAAAAAAAAATTTCCTTGCTGCTTTATTCACTTTATTCAATACCATTTCAAGTTTAATCAATTATACGTTTGTTGTTTCCAATTGCAATTAAATGTACATTTAGATAACGCAACTCTAATTGATCATTAATTCTAAAAGCGTGTCACTTTTCTATGCCATGGTTTGCATATACGCGAGAAAGGTGTTAATTCATTAAGCGGCGCCAGTTAGGTTAACAAATTAATTGTAAATCACCCTTTGTTTATTCCTTATTTTTGTTTTTGTGTGTGCAGTCTCCTGCTGCCGACGACAAATCGATTGGATCGTGTTAACAAATATACGCAGGCTTATTAGTCGCCGACAAATTGGTGTGAAATTTGTTTGGAATCACTATTACATTATAATTAGTTTTTTTTCCAGAGACAAGGTACTTAGTTGAATTTTAAATTATTTTGTTTTCTTTGATTAAATCCTTATTTCAAAGAGATTTCCAATAAGTGATCTACTCGTTAATATGGAAATGAATTGCATATTAATACACTCATTATGCTTTTGTACGCAGTTTTTTTTTTAAATCCTGTTTCAAGGCTATTTTTTAAAAGTATTTTAACCAATTGCAAATTTGTAAACAAAACTAATTCGGAATAAGATTATTAATTTATCGAAAATGATGCAAAATAAATAAACAATAATACAGAAAAATTATTTGAAACCAACCTCTTGATTTGTTACCACCATCAGGTGACATTGTCATACTCAAATCACTGCACGAATCACCACTATCACGGTCATCCTGTAGTAAATCTGTTTTCACAAACAACTGATCATTCATATTGTTGTGATTGGTATTTGTGTCACTGAAATTCATTTCAACACTATGATTTAAATACTTGTCCATAGCAAAAAGGTGAGCACCAGCACTTAATCCATCGGCACAATGTCCACTATAGTCACTGGCACCGATCAGGAATTCAGTCAATTTGGGATCACGTACATTATTTGCAAAGTACTGTGCCAATTTGTCGCCATTACTGACATCACCAGTAGTCGCGCCGGCTGCAAACAAAAATCGTGCCGACTCCGGCGTGGCGGCCTGTGACATCAGCATTTCGTGGAATTTATCGCGGCCATTATCCTCGGAGGTGCGAAGTATATGCGACAAACGCGTTTGTTGGGCAAGGTAACCCATCCAAGGATTGTATATGGGAAAATTTGGAATCGGCAAATTGGGCGGAAATCCCTCGACCATCATTGCTTGAGCATCAACCCTTGAATCGGGATGATGATGGCTGTGGGGAGAGGCAATTAGGCTTTCAATTGAAAATGGCTTTGGGATGCGGGTAATTTTTGTTTCCACCGGCTGAATAGTTGTCTCCTGATTTAAATGTTCCATTTTTTTTTTTTTTTTTTGTTATTATGTATTATTTTTTTCGTTAGATTATTGATTTTTTATTAACATATCCATGAATGTTAGTGAAGCACTTAATAATCCCAAGAAGATTGCATGTTAATGAACTACACTATATGGCACTATTGTCACCTTGAATGAATGTTTCTCGTTTGTATCGAGAACGAGTGCACGAAACTATCGCCAAGCAGCGTCAATGTTCAACTGAATCTAAACAAACAACCATCCAATTTTGGTTTTAGTTCTTGCGGGTTGTATCAGGCGCATAGGAGGGGTGAATAGAATGTGTTGTCGTTGTCGTCTGTCGTATAAAGTTTTACTTATGCCTCGCCTCTTCAGTGACGACAGTCGACCCTCTGATTTTAGTGATTTTATTTTCGGTGTGTTGAAAGTTGAAAAGCGAAGGCAAACATAATCGTAATTCGTACATATAATTAGGGATGAAATGATGTAACTATATGCATAGTTATATTGTATTTTAAAATATAAAACATTGAATTCTAATATTGAAAACTAAACGATAAAAATAATTTTAATTTAATTTTGATAATGGGATAAAGGCCAGGAAACTAAATAATTTGATCAATATTAAAATATTTTATTATTTAAATTAAATCTTAACAAATTTAAACAAAATTTACTAATTGCATAACAACAAAACAACCGCTTTAGATGAAAATCCTCACACCATTTCACTGAAACCAGTGCCAATACACAAACTAATTAAAGACCTGATGACAAATTTGATTTTAATTTGCCCCAATCGGTTCTCATTCTATTTATTATTAGTAATTAGGCTGTAATTATGTTTGAAACTGCTGCGGCTGGGCTCACAACTTTTCTACACTGTCACTGCGAGTAAGTACTTTTGTGCTGTTCGTATAAAGTTGACGCCCTGTTTGTTTTTGATTGGTTGTTGGGTTTACCCAATAGAGTTTGGTTTGATGTTATGAATGAATTGCGCATCTGCAAAAAAAATTGTCATCTATAGAAAGGGATTTTTAGTCATTAGTGCAACATAATTCCCCACGAGATGCATTTTCGCATTTTGGCATGAATGCAATTATAAATTAAAATGCTGTTATGGTTTCTTAAATTCGATTCTATGCCATTTTTTTGTGAGAAACTAATTGATTTAGGAAGGTTATGAGATTATGACAGCGAATGATTTAAATTAATTTATAATAATTGAAAATCCAATATTCATTCAATAATTATTGCATTCGATTATCAAACTTTTCTCGGTTTGCTTGCACAAATACCGGTAAAACTTTTTAAATGTGATTTTGGTTGTTCTGTATATTATTTTGTATTGCACAATTCAAGTATGTTGGTAGATAGGTACCTAAAGCACATATCCTATATTATTTATGTTTTCCATTGGAAATTGGAATGCAATTAAACTGAAATTAACAAGATAATAGACAGTAATAACTGCATCATTTACAATTATAATTGATATGACATGGATTATTACAGCAACGTTTGTTTCCCCTTAATTACTAATAAATGCAATTGATCGATTTTTAATTGAGCGATTGTGCAGTGCCTGTAATTGTGATTGTTTATTTACGTTTTCTTATTATAGGTAAATAGTTAGACAACGGTTGTCGTATTCGTGTATTAAAGGTATTTGAGGTTTGTAAAATATTCTCATGCTAACAAAATTAAAGGGACGTGCTGTTTCATATGGATAGTAACTAATAAATGTTGATTTTGCGTAACAAATGACAGTTGAACATAAAGTTAAATTCGTTTAAATCAAAATCGGTGGTTTTGAATTTAAAGCACACATTTTTTGATTTTAATTTTGTTGGTGAAACCATTATTTATACGATTTTATTTTAAAAATTGAGAGCTTCTTAAAATAAAATTGTATAAATAATGGTTTCACCAACAAAATTCCCATTTTTAAATTGTGAACATAAATTCAGAGTTTTCTGGTAATTCACATACCAACTCACCGCAAAGTTGGATCTTTATATTCGGTGGAATTTACCGCTTATAAGAATAAGGATTAAGCAGACTCAATTGTACAGAAATTTTATCTGAAACGATTTTTAAACGTGATTTAATTTGCTGTACTGCTACAAAACATAATTTTGCATAATTCAGCGAGAGCGAGGTGTGATATACGACTGCATTTAAACTACAATTCAATAAAACATTCTGAGATAAGGAAAATGTTACCTTAAAATACTGTAATTATGGCTTTGAATTTATTTTTATAATTCTTTATTTTATTCACATTAGCAATAAAGTAAAACATCATAATATCGCCGAATAAACAGTTTTTGAATTACATATTGCCATAATGAAAATATGACCTTGGGTTTCAAATTTTGATATTTCCTCAGAAGGTTTTTTTTATCTTATTAATTTGAATAAAAATGTGAAAAAAATTAAAAAGTATTCATGGTTTCTGAGATTAGGTATATGATATATGAAAGGTATGACCTTGCAATTTCATTTTGTGGCAATGAAATGGTCTATGTTCACCCCTTTTTTCATAAGTATCATATTTGGGTATATGAGGAGAATGCAATTTCGTTTAGAACACATTAACGGATAATTGTTGTGAAAACCAACAAAATTGGTTTTGCCGTTTTTGAGCCACTGTTATCTGACCTTGAAAAAATTAAAAGCGTTTCTTAAAAATTTATAATTCATTTCATAGAAATCGGCTGTGATTTCTGAGATATGTCAATGCCTACACTTTGCACAATTTTTCGAGACCACTTTTTGGGCTCAGGTTATGTCAAAACGAGTTTCCGTATTAATAACTTGCTTTCTGATGAAGTTCGGAATACTAAAATATATGTAATGCCTTGGACTCGTTTATAAATTAAAATATGCTCCATTTTTATTCCACTCATGCCAGAAGTCATAACATATTCAATCCTCATAAATTCACCATTTAAATAAAATGTCTTTGGGTCTATGTAACTTCTAATTCCTTTTCACTTACGACGTAAAAAAGACGTAAAGTGTTTCCAAATGAGAGTTCAATCATGCTTAGAAAACATCCTTTATTTTCCAATATGCATGCTTCAGTTTTCGATTGTGTACATTCATTTCGAAGAAATTCTTATTATTATTATACCTGTGTTAAGTTTACTACATCTTCTAATATAAATATACTCTAACAAATGTCCCCTTTACCGCAAACTAGTTATATAATAATTATATGGGGTGGTAATTTGTATATCGATGATAACCGATTTAAATGTACACATATCCGCATCATAAATGATATAATCGATTATATTAAATTACATGTTGTTGCATTATGGTAATGATATGTTATCGAATTTGTCGTGTCGAGTTTATATAACGCGCATACACAATCGCCATGCCAAATACGAATGGAGTGGGGGATTTAAAGGGTTGCCGTGTGCACTTTAAATACACCAAAATATAGGGGTTGAATTGTTTTGTATTCAAGTGCTCAGCATTATAATTTGGTGGCTATGTGTGGCATATAATTTTATAAAAGTGGGTGGTAAGCATTGATAGTGTACGCGGCCAAGAATTCCACATACTTTGGAGTGTGGTGTAAGTGTCCCGCACAGTTGATACTTCCTTTGTGTGGCATTCGATTGAATCAAAGTCAATTGGGTTAGGGGCTAATTTGAAATTTGTAAAGTAAGTGATCCTTGTGAGTTGTGGCAATTTAAGGAATTCAATTGCAAACGCGCCTGGCAACATATTATTTTGTTCAAGTCCTTTTTTGTGGATGCGTGTTGGTTGAGGGTCGTGTCATTGTGCTTTGATGTGAAGGGTACATGTACAATTGGAGGTCGGACATTGTGGCATACGGTCGATTGTGTGTAGATTTTGATGGTACATGAATATTCAATTAGCTTGAAATGGGGTGGTAAAATATGAATTTGGATAAATTCAAAATTGTGTAAATATTAATTTGATTGTTACTTATCCAGATTGTTACAAGAAAGCGCCCAGCAGTTGCAACATAGAATTAAAATTGTAGAAAATTTTCTTATTTTTAGACCCTTTATACAAAGAAAGAGATTAATGTTGCTTTACAACGAGTTAGCAACAGTTTATTTGTAAAAAACTGAAATCAAACCTTTTCTGCATATCAAACAACATACAATCTTTTGGAGCATAACATTCTGCCTCATATACCCACATGCATATTTGGCGCATCTAAACGACCTAACATATTAAATTAAAGCTACAATGTATCTTTGGCTGTACCACCCCTTAGGGTTTAATGACGGTACTTAAATAATGAATGTTGCATTCAATTTAAAACAACCGCGTGCTATTTATTTTATACATACACGCACAAAAGGCAGCAATCTTTTACATAGGAATAGAAACGCGCCTTGTTTTACACGCCAAAGCGGAGGAAGCTGCGTGAAAAAAATGTTAGCAAGTCATTTGTCTGCGGCATTTTCGGATAATTAATTTAACTTAACGATGTGTAACAAGTGTCTTTCGACACGTTGCTGCAACCGCGCGCAAAGGGACCAACTTTACAAGCAATCTCGATTATTCATTTAAGCTCTTTATTGCAACACCGACAGCTACAGCCACATTTCACTGATTATTCAACGCGGTTTTGCGATGTGCATTCACGCACAGATGTTTATGCATGGATCGCAACATATGTTTACGCGCGTATTAATGTTGCAGTGTATGCAAAGGATTGAGCCAGCAGCGCGGAGACATGATGGCACGCCCATTGAGCAAATGACACAACGAGCTCCTTGGCATTGCATAAATTAACTGCATTTGGGCGATAAAAAATGCAATGTTGAAAATGTATGTAAATAAAAGTCGCACTCGCATGCGCAACTCTGAGGGGCATAATGTTCAATCACTTCAAATGTGTTAAGAGTGCAGGCAGCGTTTTATAAATACCAACATTTATACGATTATGTGGAAATTAGTTATGGCAAAGCAACAATTTTAATTAAGTCCATTAATCAGATGTCTAATTCGGTTAGAACGATAAGTGATGTCCTCCCTTTAGCTGCGTATGGATTCGTGTCTGCGGGCTTGTTTGTTGCAAGCATGCCCTGTATGGATGAGTTGATGCGTAAAATGAGCATTACGCGTAAATCAGTCGAAAATAAGCGTGTGATATAATTTGATGATTGTAATTTGGTTATAATTATTTTATAATAATAAAATACTTAAAAGTTCAACAATATAAAGCTTTTATTATGTCGTTAAGTCTTATTTATCTACAAACGATACAAATTTGTTTGGCATTTCTATGTGTCTTAACATAGCATCCAACATCTTCCGTGTTGCGATGTGTTTTTCCAAGAGTTCAATATCAACTGGTTTATCCCTAAGGTCATTGTTTTCATGATCAATCGAAACTAAAAAAAATGTTTTTTATTATATTTCTTTAAATACTTTGGAATACAATTAACTCACATTGTTCCAAAGTGTTTCTTATTCCACCATTGAGAAGATTATCAACAGGATCACCCACATATGTCAAAGCCTGACTTATAAACACTAGGAGTATTAAACTAATTACTGTTATAACAACTCTCATTTTAACGTGTGTTAAAAGTAAAATTTTAAAGTAGGAACCAATTAATAAACGAACAACAACGATTCGTATTTGCTTCACACAAGAATTTTAAATGCAACTGGAGAGTTAATAATTGTTAGCATCGCTTTAAGTACTATTTAGCTAACTGGTGCGCTTGCCGCCTTGCCTTAATGACGACATAAAAGTGAATGCTCTTTAGTCATAAATGTAGATGGATGAATCATAATTAAGATTCATCTTAAGAACGCAACTCTTAATTTTATACGTTAAAAGTAATTAAAAATTAATTGTTATTAGAGTAGTACCACTTCTCAGCATCGACAAATGAATATCATGAAGCTATAGTATGAGAATGAGTAATGGCTGCACTTTGAAACTTGCATCCAAACAAACTGCTGCACTTAAACAATGGCCCTGTTATGGTTTTTACTGCGGATTTTCCATTAACGCAATAATTATTTGTTTATTATCGATTGATTTGTTGTGACTTGTGTTCGAAAAATTTAAATAAAAGTCGAACAATGTGTACGTGCATGGTTTTGCATAAAATACATGTTTTCATATTACTCGAGATGTGGGAAACACCCAGAAATATTCGCCATAATAAAATGTGCAATAGTGAAAACCGTTTTTTTTCAATATCGTGATCAATAAAATGTTTACCACAATATAACGGTGGAAGGACTGTAAAACATTCGAAATTTATCAGTAACTATGACGAATCATTAATTAAATCTGTGCATACAAAAAAATGCATTGGATTTAGGTATAGAATGCACAAAACATGTAATGAATATATCAAAAACAGAATTAAATAAATAAAAATCATTAAAATTGTTTTAATGTAAATTGAATCAAATTATTGTTGCAAAAAAGAAATATAAAATATTTAACCGATTTAATTCAAAATTTTGCGCCAAATATTGTATCTGAAAACTTGGGTTCAAAATGTCACCGAGAGATGGCAAACATTCTCGATTGTTGTTTCGAATTTGAGAACAGCTGTAAGATTATGAAATTTTCCGACAATATATCGAAAAGGTGTACCACAATACTTTTGCTAAATATATTTCAATAGGATTTCAAAGAAGAAATGAATGAAGATTTTGAATTAACCATTTAATTATTACTGTTTGTATAATTTAGAATTAAGGGTACGCAGTTTTTTCGTACTGTGTATCATTAACTTCAGTATAGTTAAATCTTAAATGGTCATAGCGGTAATTTTGAGTAAAAAGTTTTGAGCCTTTAACAAAAAATTGGAATATTTTTTTTCTTTTTCAAGATTTTATTATAACTTGTAATATTTAATAAAATCTTTAATGCTGCTAAACCACAACAAATTGTGTGTTTAACAAATAAGGATAAAGGAAATTATTACACTTCATATTTGTTTGAAGCTCCATTGAAATGATGTATTCAATCTTCAAAATATTTTTAAGTATTTAAAATTTTTATTTTAAAAAGTAGGTGACACTGACAAAACCTGTTGTCTATACTTTGCAGCGTCTTTGCGCCGCTTCACTGCAACGGCGCACAACGCACAATAAATCGTTTGACAGCTCAGTGATTTCAGATTTAACTGGCCACAATTCACAAAGAGAAATATCAAATACTATTCAGTTTCGTTTGTGCCATGTAAATAGGATCACGTGTATATAGAGTCCGCTGTATTGTGTTGTCAAAAAAAAATTCGAATGAACCCTAGCATTTATTGTTTGTTGTTTTAAATAATTGTTTAAAAATATCGTGTGCATAATATCACAATCCAAATGCAATCGCACCGCATTGATGTGTACGCATAGCAGTTAGTAAATTTAGTGCAATTAAAAATAGCCAGTAGGGTGGGGGACCGGGTTTGGCAAAGTAGTTTACCACACAAAAAATGCTAATACGCGGCGTAAGTTTTCGACGATCGTTCTATCCAAAGTTACTGTTGCTTTGTGTGGCCGCGGTGTGTTGTCTCTTTTACATAAAATATGTAAACAACAATGGACTGTCTTCTATGAATAATGTGATTATAGATAATGAACATTTGACAGAGTTTGAGAAGTTAGTTCGTGCCGACTTGGCGAAACAGGTGCCCAAATTGGGCAACAATGGGGACTCGGTGACGTTGACGGGTCGAGCGAAACAAATTGGCGAACAATATTTGGCCAAGATTGCGTTAAACGAGGAGATCAGTGAACACTTAAGCTACAATCGGACAACACCGGATGCCCGCAATCCCTTGTGTCGGGACTTGACATATAATTTGGATGATTTGCCTACAACCAGTGTGGTGATCATTTTTTACAATGAACCGTATTCAGTGTTGGTGCGAACAGTGCATAGTGTCTTGAATACATGTGATCCGCGAATTTTAAAAGAAGTCATTCTGGTGGATGATAGCAGCACAAATGTGGAGCTTAAGGATAAATTGGATTACTATATGGCGACACGATTCCCAAGAAATGTCGTCAAAATTATAAGGCTGAAGAGTCGGTGAGTGAAATCAATTGGTTTTTCTGTGAAGATTATTATCAAAGATTTGCTGATAGTAGTTCTTTTGATAAGGAATAAGCTTCTTCCTATGAGCTATTGAGTTTTTGTTGGGTTGTCATATTACACAAAACGGTGATTGTATATCAATTATTACAAAAAAAGAAGAGACACATTTAAACATAAATAAAACAAGAACGCTGTTCCTTGTTATTTGAACACAATGTCAAAAAAATCTGATAAAATGTGGGATTTATACAACATCAATAAACCGAAAATATAAAAAACAAAACAAAGATAAGACACTGTTGCGGCCAATATACTTGTTGCCTCCAGACGTGAAATAAATTTGAGTACAAAATTGAGTAAAACAACTTTCACTCCAAACTATATCACCTGCAAGAAAGGGGTGCCAAACGCCCATGCACCCCACAACTATATTGTGGCAAACTACTCACCCCCACGTCATTCTTGTTTCTATAGAATATTGTGTTCAAATATTTTACCAAAATCTGGCAAAGACGGTCGCATGTTAAGTAAATGCCGCACTGTCAGTTCGCAAAACCCGCATGTACTGTCAATTTCAAGTTTCAACCCTCATTCCTCGCTGTATTATGCCAACGTTGAATGAAAGTCGAAGCGAATCCATTAAAGTAATTAATTTTAACACGCAAGCATAAGACGACAAATATATTTAGTCTGACTGTGTGGATTTGGCTATATCCACTATATGTACTCATCAGGTCGTATCGTCGGAACTTGTATACAATTTTTGCTATAAATTATAATGTAGTTGGTTTGCCGATTGTCGTGACTCGTGGGTACACACACAGGGTGGCGCAGCATAGGTCAACATACATAAAAGATTATACATATTGTATTATGTTGATGAAAGCGACAACAAAGACGGGCGCGCTTCTATTGACTTAATTTCGTCAACAAATTCAATTGCTTATAAATTATTATTAGACTGTCACAACTCACAACGCAACGTCTTAATGTGTTTGCTCCATGGTACTGTGGAATGGATATTTATGCAAATTGCAAATATGTTCTACGTACATTACACTTTGATTATACCTACAGGCTACAAAACATACATCGTGCAGTAGAGCAACAAACGTTACTCACTTACAAATTATATAATCAAACATACGTCCATTATTATGAATGGAAACGAGGTGGTGGGAAAGGGAATTCGGTAATATGGGTATGTGGGGTGCCGGCATCACAAAATGTATTTACTGGTACCGCGTCCATCTCAAATTATGAATAAATGGGAATTGTTGCGCCAGCCGCCAACATTGAGCCTAATAAATTAAACGCATTTATGCGAATAACATAATAATGTACATCGTACGTACAACATATTATGATATATTATAGTGCGAGGAGCAGTGCGTAATGCCTGTGCACCAGCCTGAAATTATTGCCTCCCATTACTGATTACATGGTGGCTGTATGGGAAGTGGGATTTATGTTTTGTGCCATGTTTTATTTTTTTGTTCATACAGAAATATTCACGTTGTTGTTTTCCACTCATCGTTACAACATAATCGTAGGAACTCAATGAGCTTCGCATATAATAATTCTCATTATACTTGCATATTTATATACACAAAGAGGCTCGCATTTTTATGAGTGCGTGGCGCTCATTACAATTAAGATTATCGCGTTCGACTCTTATTTCTCACTTACATGAACTGCATTGTTTCAATGGTAAGCGGCATGCCATTAACGTACTCGTAATAAAATTATAAGAATTCCTCAAGTGGTATATGGGAAACATGCAAAGACGTTATACTACTTTAACGAGTAATATGGTGCAAGTTAGGTTTGTTAGGTACATTGGAAGATGGTGGGGAGGGGTTTTATTAAGTAGATGTGGGAACTGTTGCTGCGCGAATTAATGTACATAATACATATTAATATGTATTATGCTTTTAATTTATGTTGATTCAATTATTTATTATGCGACACTCAAGATCAAATCAGTTTATTTTGAGATTTTTTACGCAATTTATTAAAAAATTTAATGGTAATAATTTATTTAAAAATTTATTTTTGATATTATAGCATTAAAAATGTTTAACATTTAAATTTTTAAACGCGTAAAACGGATGTGTTAAACTCCATATACCTAATACAAATCTACTTCTATAGTGAACGTTGACAGTAAATCGTTTTTTAAGAAAATACTCCTTATGAATACTTAATTGACAGACGCAAATCTATTTGCTTAGACCTAGTTATACTTGTATATTTTGCATGAACCCAAAAGTTTGCCAACAAGACATTCTTTTTGATATCAATAAATTCATGGGGTTTTCTTGCTACAATCCGCCACTAAAAGCAAATGCGATGGCATAAGATTTTAAATAGGCAAACAGGAAAAGATAAAAAGACTTAAGGGGATAGGCCTTGATATCTTCCATCCAGATGACTTCAGGCTAGAATGGTGGTGATGAAGATTATATCTTAATGTTTAACTTATTCGTGTTGTGGGAGGTTCGGGTTGAGTGTAAACATGAGTTGGGATATAAATCGTTAATGGGTTTGGTTCTGTGATACTGTTTAAAGTTTGGTGATACTTTTGTGATGTGCATGTTTAAGTATGAGTGCACTTAAACTAAATTAGGATCTAGTTTTTAAATGACATAAAATTTCCATTATAGAAGAGATTTTTGCAGAATTATATATACTTTAGCAATATACATATATAAGTACTTTAAAAATTTATTTTATTCTGTGAGTAGTGTAAATTTCAAGTGTCCTTTTCTCCAAGCCACATACTTTAATCCCATATTTTATATGGACGACGTTTATTTGAAAATAAACAAATGTTTCCTTTTAAGAGATTTGTGATAAAATTTAAAATCTCGTTATAATTTTCTTAAATAATTTTTAATGCATTTGAAGCCGTTACTTTATTTTATTGTCTATATAAAAAAATGAAACTGAAAATTAAATTATTACCAAACGCTCTCTGAAAAGAACATGACCTTTTCTATTATTATTTTCATACAAAAATACAATTCATAAAGTTAATAAGCTCATTAACCGCATAATGTAATTGAATGTGGTTTTCATAAGTATGTTCTGCATCCTGAGTCGTGACCACAATCATGGTATTACAAAGAAAATTCACCACAAACAAATTTCAACATATTTTAATTTAAGCAACTAAATAGTTTGAATTAAATTGAAACCACTACACTTTATCTAAAAATTTATCAAAGACATATTTTTGGGATCAAAATTTGAACTCACGAATACAAGTGCCACAATAAATTGAATTATCCTTTTTTTCCTTGTTTAGGTGTAAAATCGATTGTGCCAATGTATATTTAGGTGCCAATACATATTTGGGTGGATTTTTTACTACCCGTATGCTTACACACTTTTTTATTTCAAAATATTTACTTTTTATTGCTCACATTGACAGCCGCCAGTTCATAATTTCAATTAATTTCCGCACCACCGATTCTTTTATTTGTTAAAGTATGTGGACTATGTTTTATGAATAATACGATTTATAATAAATTTTTCCAAGAGTAATGACTTCAATGATTTCCCTTGTGACTAATGATTAATTAATGCGTGGTTAAAGTCAATCATGATTTTCACATTTTATTAAGCTTACAATGGTAGTCATTCATGGGCAATGTACACTGTTCAACATTATAAGAGCATGATTATCAATTAGCTTTTTATAATTCAGATTAAAAAGTATTTTAAAATTTCTTCTTTTAAATCAATGTTGGCTGATTTATTGCTATTCCTTAGTCGTAAAAAATGTTCTTATCACACTTGTATCAGTGATAATAAATTGATTAAATTCACTTCAACCTAAAGTTTGAGTAATTTGATTTTTTTATAAGAAAGTTTATAGATCGGTCAAACTAATTATTAAATGAACCGTGAACTGATATGATTGATGGAAACAAATATGAATTTTTTTGAAATAGTTTTAAAATGACTGAAAATTCTTCGGTAAAATTTAGAGAATGAAATAAGAACTCAAAAGTAATACAGTTTAAGTTGAAATTTATTTCCAACATTATGTTTGTCATCGATTTTGGGTTTACAATTTAAATTCAGGATCATCGATCAATTTAATTTTGAACAATTGTCGCAAATAACTTCCCACATCGAAACCCGTTAATAACTCGGTGCTTCAATTATGAGTAAGGTTGCCAGTTACGGGCTGCTACACAAAATTGATCAATTTGTAGAAATCACATCTCATCAATACGTTATGCAACATACATACATACATATTTAGACTGTGAATATAGTTCGTATTGCATTTCTGTTGCAAATTGCAACGAATCGTACTGCTCGTATTTCATATAAAATTTGCATAAATGATTGCGATTAATCCAATTACTTCATGAAATTCGTTCCATATATTATATGTATTATGTACTTGATTAATGTGTCAATATTTTCAACAATATTGCAATGCCATAAAATAAAATCATATTGTTTTTAGGATTTTAAAATTGGATTATCAAATTTATGAAGTAAGCTTTCATTATTAAAGTTCTTCATTTCAATTTAAAATTTCATTCAACATTGGTTTTCCCCAGAAAACTATTTTCATTCAAAACAATAACTCAAATTAAATCAGGACGTAAATGTAATGAAAAATAATTCTTGAATACAAAATGATTACAATAATTACTCACGCTTGCGGTGTTGTTGCGTGAAAAATCATCGTGTGCATCGCTTGTTTACGTCTCCAACGCACCATTGTTCAACATGGGAACTGTGAGAGCTTTTTTTTCGGATGTGCTTGCGTACGTTGAAGAATATAAAAAGTTGCGTGTGCAAATTAAAACCGTGGAAACGGGTGCGAAAGATGTGCGAGTAAAATAAAATTATGTGCGGAGTTGAAATGAGATTAAGTTTAGGTGCGAAATTTGGCTTTCACGTGAAAACAGGTGGGTCTTAATACATTGCGATTTGAGTATTTTAACGCTTTGTGTGTATTTAATAAATCCACTTAATTATGGAGGAATGAATGCGTGGGTCGTCCACTGTAATGAGATTTGATTATATACGCGTTCACAGAGATGGTGGAAGCACGTGCAATGTGTGTCAAAAGGGCGGCCGATGTAAAAATTTAATCAAATTATTTCCGCAAGGCATAAAAGATGCCGCAAGGAAAGGAAGATGGTCCTATATGTGTTCGTGTTATGGAGAAATTTAAATTGAAAAAAAAAAAAAATTACAAACTTTTTGCCACACTGTCATGTGTGTGTGTGTGTGTGTGAGAGAGGGGTGGAAAATTGAATTTCAGTTTTTTTATGTATCAAAAAAAAGTTTTCTTTACGAAAAGTTGGTGTCCCATTTTATGAGGCAGGATCAAAAGAAGAAAGTGGAAAACGTATTTGTATATGAAGGAAATGTATATATTTGTATATTACATTATGAAAGTTGTGCATGGTGTGGGTGTCATTTGGGGGGTGACAGTCTGACTCTAACCACAGACCGTGTGCATGGCGGAGAGATGCTTTGCGTGTGCTGTAAAATTTTGTCATTTTGTGTATCGCACAAGTTCAGGTTTTAAAATGCAACAAACATTCTGCGGTTGCTAAAGTAATTTTCCGGATACAAGATCAAAGATTCAAATGGTGACATTATAGCGAAGCTGGCGGGACGGGACGCTTATCTGCAATAAAAAATTGCAAGTATCATGGATAACATAGTGGTAAATGGGTAGCTGCATACATAACTATTATATCTTTGTAGATGTATTATGATGTTGGAACGGCTTCGTGTTTGAAACTCTTAAAAGTTTTATTATTAAATTTAGAAAATTTTACTACTTCGCTGGGTACGACCAAATGGCTGTGCTACTTGCATCGTCTCTGCACAGTCATAATTCCCATCAATTTATTATCATTCAGTTACCATTGGGTACTCTCTGCAAAGGTACTTGCTTTAAATAATTATCTGTGAAATATTTATTATGTTAACGGTTAAAGTCGGATTTTCATTTTATCGTTTTTCTAAAAGTATATTGTATTTCTGGTTTTTAATTTCACAAGACCTAGAATTATTATCAAATATCAACAGAAATTGCGTGTTTGCATAATTTGACTTGTTGCTTAGTATGCTAAATAGTTGTTTGTTGAAACCAACTGCTGTGTAGTTAGTACGAGAAAAAGCTGTTCAAATACAGAACGTTACTATTTGCTAAATTTGTTGAAAAATTGATAATGTAACAATATTTTTAAAGTGCAGTCAGAATTTTACTACTAAAGCCACTGCTATATAATTTCAAAAATTACCGTACTGCATTTTGAATATTCACGGGTGAAAACATTTTCTTAACAAATAGCTATTTATGTGGCTAAACGTACCATTGTAACATTGTCTCACATTATGTTCACATTTCACACATAAATGCAATACCGCACTGGCTAATCTTAAACAGGATAACGTCGGTGTATGAAGCTAATCTCTTTAAGTCTTCATAAGCGAAAAATATGTAAACTCGGTGCTTACACAGCTAACATGATGTAGCGTATTGTGCAAGGAAACGTGATTTTGCAGCTTTTAGAAGCCTCAGACTCGAGTCGTAATGGTGAAAAATGAATCCCTTTAACGGGTATAATATCAGAATTCCGAATATTTCTGCATGCTTTCCTACTTCCTTTTAATACGTTGTACAATGTACACTGTACAGTCCTGACTTCTGGATGACGTTGGTTTCCTTGCGGTATGTAATCTAACTTGTTTAAATTTAAATTCAAATTTTTCCCATATCTGCTTTGTGTTTTTTTTTTTAAACATAAAAGCGTACACGGTACAACTACCATAGTCCATACTCCCATTTCGTTTCTTATACCGTGCTGAAATATTAGTGTTAACAACTTCCCTTTTATCAAGCAAAACGTGCTTATGCAAAAGCCGTTTTGACTTCATCCGTTGCGATTTACTGTTAAGTGTTTATTAACATATAGTTGTATAAAAATTTGTATTGTAATAAAATTTATTTTTAATGAAAATTCTTCATATAATTTTTCAAATGGGTTGTTTTTTGACAGTTATTGTTTGTCATAAACTCAACTGTCATTCCCATTTGACGTCTTTAAACGTTAAATTGAACCAAACTATCAATTTAAATAAAGACTTTCATTTTTACATTGATTATTATGTGTTTTATAAAAAAAACATCAAGCTGAAGCTCTTATTGGATCAACCTTTATTATACATTTATTTTTGCACGTGTCAATTCACGTAATTATTTTTTCTATAACCATTTTAGAAGTATTACACACAATTAATATAAATAGGTGAACGATAAACTTCTTATTACATATCGGATATTTTCCACAATATATCTTCACGTTCCTTGTCATTATAATATCTTTACAAATTACAGACTCTGTATACAATATATTAAAGACATGTGTTCCTTGTAGTGACTTAGTGTACAAACGACATGTATTATGATTCTATTTGTGCTTTATATATTTTGTGTTTTATCAAACATACTATCTTATGTTCACATTATTATATGACTGTGTAACTTCCCATGCTTTGTAGTTTGTATACACATCCTTGCAACCGTGCATTTCAAATGATAATTTTGCCCTGCATTTCAGTGTGCATTGAACCAAATATGAGCATGATAATTATGCGATTTAAGTTCGTTATAACTTTGCTGAAGGAAAATTGTGTTTTCTTGCGAGTAATTATAACTCCAGCATGATTATATATATGTATTGATAAATTAAGCTTTGTGTAAAGCTTTTTACAGACCGGATTCTCTCTCGTTCTTTTTTAAAGGGCTTTACATATTTCCTAAAAAATGTCAAGCAATTGCTTAATGCGATTTTTATTTATATTCAAATAAAATTAAAATTATTTGCATGAAATCACCGTGACATTAAAGCACATAATCCCCGATCTGGAAAACTCGCAGTACAACCAATCAACGATCTAATAAATTAACTCAACTGAGCTGTGTAATAATCCGCACGTCAAAACCACTTGCCGTTCATTGAATTTTTTGCGATGCAGCACAGCACATGTATTGCAATGCGGCTATTGCACGACATGACAGCATCCTCTATAAAAGCTCGACACAGCCTGCATTATTAATGCTCACAGTACACGGTTAAATTACACCGCAACAAATAGTGTGCGCGCGTTAATTATTGTCTAATCTAATTGCACAGTTGTTTAGGAGTTAATAGCCAAACTCATAAAACACCCATTATGAATATTTTCCGCATATTATGCGTATATATATACAGGCGGCACAACAAAAAGATCAATGTATAAATGTTTAATTGTAAACAAACAAAATTGCTATATAATGCGGATGGGATGCCGCATATGTGAAGTGTCCAACCGGTGAGGCAACCCACCACCACCGCCAAATAATGTGTGACGACAAAAACAAATTTCAACCGCGCTCGCGTGCCATATGTGCAGCATATACTGGGGATGAAACATGAAGAGACCCACCACCTACACATATAGACAAACATTTACCAACACACATGAAAATGAGACACTAATTAAAGAGCTGTTGACATATGAAAATGGTGCAACAACTGCAATTACGCAAACGAAATGCGAAACGATGATATGTGATGCGTTGTGTGTTGCGTCCTACTCATCTTCACCGTAATTCGCAGTCTGTAGTCGCCACTGTTGTGTGTGTTATGAAATCGTGCGGCTCTCGTGTGGCAAGCAACCAATTAAGGTTGCAGCTTTACAAAAAAAGACATCTTCATATCGATTGGCCATTTAATTAAATTTTTTTTGGCTTTTTATTCATTTTGTTATTTTAGTATAGTGAAAGGGCGATCCAATTTGAGTTATTTTTTCCAATACCGTTATTTTGACGGTTTTTATCACGTATCAACTGTTTTGTCTATATTACGTTTGCGTTCAGGATTTAGTTAAAAATTGTCATAGAGCTCATATGGTGCTCGCTGATCACTTAATTTTTCTTTGTCTAAAATTCAAGATATCGGTGTAGCTGACTTAGGTTTCCACTGCAAGCCATACTGCTAATGAACAATCACTATATTGAGGAAACGTTCGATCTCAAGAAGAGGTCATGTTAATTGGATGTTGTGCTTACTGCGGATTACTTTCTTTCTTGTTTTTTATTTAAAAAAAAGATCAGAAAGCTCTTTTTGTATCACCCTTTATTTGTAGGCAATAAGTAGTGTTAATTGATTTGTTGTGACGTAATCATACACATCTTGTATGCAGTTTTTTATTTTACACAAAAGGTCATATGATGATAATGTATCCGTAGAGCTTTAGACTTCAGTGTAAACGACTGCAAGTTAAGTACGAGTTTATGAATGTTAACGGTAAAAAGATTAAATGAAGAAATTCAGTTGCTTGCTTAAGTTGGTAAAAGCTGTTAAATATGCATTCTGTCGTATATGTATGTTATAATAACTATGTCACAGTGTGGTGTAGGTTTAACAGTGCCTGAAGGGTGCACAGTGCACACTCTGTACACTCGAATAATATGCTTTTGTGATTGTCACTTTGTCTGCGGACTGTAAGTATGCGTATTATACTGTTTTACCCACATTCAGGTCCATTGGGCGGAAAGCAGGAGCAAGTTATTTTTGTAAATTACTTTCTTCAGTGATTTTATTGTCCCTTCTTTTACTTTATACCTTTTGTGAGTGCGTTTTTGCTTTCTTTTCGTTTTGCACAATTTTTTCTTTCTTTAGTTTTTCATGCCAAATAAACGAATCTGGTGCTGGCATATTGTTGGTGTGTACTTACTTTATATAATATACACTTTCATTCATTTCCTCGTAGCTATATGTTCTTGTAAGAAGTACGGTATACACTTCAACGTACCTATATTTATTCTTGTTCTACCATTCCCGCGATTTTTTTATGCATTTTCATTTATACCTTACACCGCTTTTTATTTCCATTCATTGTGTTTGGGGCTGAATTCTTTTGTCAATCTCTTTATTGTCTTAAGTCAGGCTGGTTTTATTTCCTAACAATAAATGGAAATTGCGAATTGGTCATTGAAGTGTATGTACATTGTATATGTGCACCACGTTTTATCTTAAAACTTTTATGTTGTTGAATATACACGCCGGTAAGAGGCTGACTATACTTGCTATGCGAATTTCCGTACACGCAAAGTAAGAAATTGAAAAACAATGCGCCTCGTTGACGAGTTATTTGTCAAACTTAAGTATTAAGAAGACTTTTTCATTGCGGGATAAGTCCTTAATTCGTTGGCCTATGCGAAATCCTTTTGAATTACCAGCAGTAAAATGTTGTTTTATATTTTGGTTTATTCGCCATAGAGTCTTTAAGTGGACAAAGAGATATCAAGAAAATGCGACCAAATGTCAGACGAGCTTTTCCCAAACGGAAAATAAATCACCGAGATCCGTGTAATTAATTTTCTCACAAACAAGATGAAACTGCGAAATAGAAAGAGGAGACTAAATTCCCATGTGAAGCTTATTCCGTCGGGACATTAATTCTCCACCATCGTATTTGCTTGGTCGTGTGTTTTTTTTTTCTGTTGGTTCTTTCCTAAGATTATATATAGGCCTAGTGGTCGGCATCGAATGGCATGTCGTCCTCACACTCACGCCATCCGCACAAAAAACTGCCGAAGAGCTTTTTTTTTATAATAAACCTACCCAATACGCATCTTTCGCATTCAGCACGCAATGGCTAAACATCAAATGGCAGTAACAATAATAAAACGAAGTAATGAAATAAAATAAAATATATATAGAAAATGGTATACACAAGTGTAATATTGCTCGTATAATATTTGTTATAAATGACGAATGGATAAACCGAGGGTTGCTCTGTGGTGGGTAGCACAGGCTTAGATTATCAAGAAAGTCACACAAAGTCTGTGACAACGAAATAAAGCGGAAATATAGCAGAAACAACATACACCAGCAATATTCTCGTATGTTATACCTATAACATAAAATGTGTCTCGCATCTATACGAGTGAGTATGTAGGAAAACATAGGAGAACGGTTTCCGGCAAAACCAAACCACCTCGACACATACACGTCATTTCTTACCGCCATATTTTTATATGATTTTTCAACCGTGCATGTGGCACATACTTTGAAGGTTGAAATTGCGATTGAAGGAGCATTGGAGGAAGCATACACGCGTTCATATATGTGATATGTTAAGGCACATAATAAAGGAAACGATGAAACGATATCGTCTCCTACAATTCCCAGCGACAAAAAATGAGTGTTATAAAATAAAAGTGTATACACGTATAGACGCTACACAGCGGTATAAGGGATGCATAAAACCGGAAATGAATAATGAAAAGAAATAAAATGTCATATTATAAACCAAGCATCACACATAGCCCATGATATTTGAAGTCGCATTTTGCTCCAGGGTTGAGCACATCACCTACATTTTATATTGGATGAGAGGGTGGGGAGATTTTTTTTTTCGTACTTCTATGCATACTTCGTAAGTACGATACAGCGAACAGTTCGAATGCCATCAATAACAACTGGGACGGAAGAAGAAAAGGCATTCTCCCCGCGCACATATACTGCAGATTTGAAAAGCTTTGATTTGCTGAAGTGTGGAGTAGGATCGCTCTAAAAGTGGAAAGGTGGCTGGCCCGACACTTTATTACATACATTTCATGGGGGCTAGTTTTCATGAGGGTTGATTGAAAGTCAATTGTGAATGTGCCCGTTCATGCTGAGCTCTCAATTAAAACATTGATGTTGGAGTGCTTTAAGCTACGTGCACATCAATACTTGTTGCAGTTCAGTGGAAGCTTATATAACTAATTATAAGTATTTAGTATGTATATTTATATTCCGTTTGTGTAACTATAAAAAACCATCATAAAAGTGATGCTTGAAGGAGTTCAGTTTAGTTAAAGTAGCTTTTATATTTGCTGAAGAAGTATCGTTATAAAATTGTATAGTTTTTGCGTTGCAAAACTTTACAGTTTAATACTTCTGTATTTATTAAGACTTAGTGATAAGTTTTGTTAAATTGTACAACTAAAATAAGTAAACATGTGTACACAGGGTGTGTGGTACCTGTCACATGCACGTAACTGTTGCTATGAAATTTTAATTAAATTAAGTCATGCGCATAATTTGTCATCCAATTTCATGCACGTAGACGTCGGAAGGATGTTAATGATATTTAAATAACAAATGGGTTGCTTTCTTCTTTTTTGATGTTGTGTGTTAATTATGACATTTGTCTTTATAAATTGGAGTTGTTTAATTTAAGGGTTTATTAACCCGGGATTTTATTTTGTTAGTTTATTATCGATTTCAAATGTTGAAATACACGTAATTGGAAATATACCTCATTGAAACTGAATTTCTTTACATCTGATTTAATATATAAAAATTTAAACCTGTAAAATAACCGCGAAAAACTTGAAAAAAAAATCGCAGTTTGTGAAAAAAAATGACTAATTCCAAAAATGATTGCGGAAAAAGGTTCGATTTGTAAAAAATTCCGAACTTATTTAACAATATAATTCCACTTTTTAAAATAACATATCCTCCGCACGGGTTACTCTGCTAGTGTTAGCAAAAATCTCTTATTTTAGTTTATTGCTACTTAAAGTTATATATATCTAAAAGTAATCTGCATAAACAAGAAAGAGCCTTTTGCATGTAATCACAAATAAAGCACAGATTTAGTATCTCTATCCACATTGGTTTAACATTGTTATCTTCGTCACATACAAATAAAATAAACAATTTAAATACGGATAATTTTAAAGTGCTATATTCGCTTAAAGCACATTCCATTTGCTTGGATGCACTCATTGCGACAGCTTTAAACTGCATAATGCATAAACTTGTTCGTGAATTCCCACAGCAAATGCATTTGTTATAATCCTGTCATTCAGAAAACGAAATCCACAAACCTTTGTCACATCATCCAGCCACCCCAGGGAGGTGTCATAAAAAGAAAAATGAATATCACTGTGCTTAACAAAATGTACAAAATTTTCATCACCCCACCATACCCGTACAAAGCTTCCGGCCGGCAGCGCAAAGAAACGGTAAAACCGGTGATTTATTTCATTCAATAAATGCCTTATTGTTTTTTTTCCCTTTTTTTATTCCCATTTTATTTTATGATTTAATTTTATTATGCATGTTTCTGTATAATGTGTACCGGCTGCAGCGTCTTCTTGACGAATTGTTATCCATTGAGAGGTGTACCCGTGTCAATCAATTAAGATGCCACAATAATCATTTTTGTAGCATTTTCGTTAACGTCTCAGCTCCTGCAACAATGTAATGATATTCTGTCATCGAGATAGTATGGCATTTTCATGATCAATATAAATACACACATAACGGGTAGCCGTCTTTTTATTTTGGTTGATTGTGTGCTCTCAACACACCCCCTAAAGTGGTGGCCTATTTTACGACAATCACAATGTTGTGTAATTTACTGCTGTTGGCAACAGAAGAATGCTTCATTAGGAATTTTGTTGGGACGCATCCAGACTTTATTGCAATTTGAAATTTTTATCGCGCTCGATTTTATTTAGTTGTCGTATTTGTTGTTCTAATTTTTGAAAAGGGCTTTCATTTTATGAGCATATTATAGTTACTCTGTACTGAGTACTGCGTACAAAACATATTCTGTTGATCATGCTTGCCCCACTAGTTAAACATAAAGTTAGTTTATTTATTTACACAACAAAATTAATGAACTGGTTGCATTTTCTAGACAGAAAAGTTGCTGTACCACACTACACGTCATCTTGTTGACCAAGCGAAAACTTTTGCTGCAAATTCTTGTTCCAAAATAAGTTTATAAACAGTAAATGCACATACATATTATAATGGACATGTTGTGTGAACGAATAAGTAAACTTATTGTTCACTGGTAATTTTAGAAAAAAAAAGTTTGTCAGAAAAAAAATTCCTATATCCGTGTAGCTTATTTTTAGTTGGAACTTGAGAGCTTTGTGGCAATGAGTTTCCCCTGCGCGAACACTTATTTAATGACGACATTCTTGATTGCACGTTATTTTTTCAGTTTCTTTGCTGGCGACTTTTAATGCTATTAATAATATGTGCAAATAAATCCGCCAATGTAATCAAGCAAAAACTAAATTTTATGGTAGTAAGTTTGCTTCAGTATTCTATTTTATTAACAATTTGTCTCAACCTTTTTTCCAGTTTCCTTTGATTCAATAATATATTTTCTTTATTTCGATATTGCCATGGAAGGTCATTGCACAAAGCTTTTATATATTTTTTTATTGCACACTTCTATCGTCGGTTTAATTATTTTCAGTGATTTATTGGCAATAAAATACCAGGGATTGCCTTAAAGTCATTGCATTCACCAACAGCTTTAAGCTCTGATTTTTATAATGACATCATTTAAAACTCAACGTGTCTTTGTTAAAATTTCTCTTAAAGCTATAAAAGCAGTGACTAAGCACATAACAAATTTGTATAAAATGCAGAAAATTATGCGCTTTAATATTAAACATTTAAAACTGAAACTTAATTGCGCACTTTAATTAACGTTGTCTTTGTATAAAAAAAAAAAAACTCGTTTATGTGGCACCATACCAATTAGGCATTAACCACATTCTCATATTCACACTTTCATTTATAATACAAAAATTTAAGCTTTTACCCTTTGATATAATTTTATGCAAATGTGTGTGTTTGAGTGTGTGTGTGCTGCAACTGTGCTAGAATATGCAAATGAAATCGTTTATTTAGTAAGTGGGGCTGCCGCTTCAACAAGTTGCGATGCATTTTATCTTCAAATTATATAAGCTTGCATTTATGTGACTGGACCTGGGTACTTTTTATTTTTAGTGGTCTGCACGTTTACTATTTCTGAACTCCAATGAATTTAATCTATGCCTCTGCAATGCGCTGTGAAGCACGATAACAATTGTTATTAATGTTCAAAGGTACTCGTATGTAATTTCTGCATATTATACGGAGAAAGCACATCCCATTGATGTCTCCATTCACGCATTCGCATTTGGCAGCTCTTTGTGTTGATCATTTTATTTACTGCTGACCACTAGTGCGTGTGGCCATTAATTTCGGAAATGTAATTTCGCTGCAAAGATTTCGTTAGCTCACAGTGAACGCTGTGAAACCTGTGCGCCGCAATGCTTCTTCGTCGTCTGTCGTCTGTTGGTTGGTGCTTTCTGCTAACACACGTGTTTTTAGGGCTTTTGCTTTTATTTGCATGGGACGGCGTACCCATCAGTCTTCCTATACATCTAACATGGGATGCAGACTGCCGCCTTACAAAGTCTGTGTATTTGCACGAGTGTTGTGTAATGGTATTGCGTACATAATTAAAGCGCGATGATGATTAAAAGGGAGCTGGGTCTTTTATAGTATTAACCATAAGCGCCTATGCAATGTATAGGCGTTAACTCATTTAATTGGCGCTGCATTATCGCCTCGCTGTCATTTGTATTCCCATTTCGTATTCTGGAATTTAACGCTTAATTTAATGAATGGCAAATCGATTGGAAATTGGCACAGAGAGCACACAGCCCAACATGTATACGAATCCCCCAGTCATTTCGAGTGGGGGCGCAATTTGCTTCTGTTTGCGCAAATTGTTTGTGCTTTTTGCCTTTTCTCTTTCTTTTTTTTCATGCGTCTTTTTTCCTTTGTTAGTTTTTCTTTTATACAGTTTTTGGAAACATTTTTTGAAGATTTTTTTTTTTGTTTCCTTATTGTTCAGTAATGAGTATTGATCTTTTTGGGGCCCCTACTTATTGGGGCAATAAATACAATAGAGAACGACGTTCCCAAGATATTTTTTCGAGATGTGTTTGGGAGTAGGTGGGTGCCGACTACCGAGACGTGTGTTTAGTTCATGCAACAAACTGTCGGGATTCGATTTGTAAGTAGATTATGTGTAGAGCATACAAATCGATACCTTCTGATAGCGTAATTGAACAACTTTTTTGGGGAGGAATCGCAAGCTTTTCATGCATATAAATTCTAGGAAGTAAATAGATGACTTCATGTGTGGGTAATTGTGTACCTGAATTGTATTTTCGAACAGTTTTTAGATAAAATGGTTTCACAGAAGCACATTTGGGTGATATATCATTATTTGGATAACATCATTTCGATATTATGTCGTATAGGACGTAGAATAATGTATAAGGGATATCGTCTCATGGTGTAGATAAATGGATTTTATGTCTTTCTGTATGATAAGCCGCAACAAAAAAGTTGCAATTTATGTTAAAATATCAGTTCTCAGCGCACAAAGTCTTTGAATTATTATTAACTTTGATTTATCACTTTATTACGTTATTGAAGGAAAATTGTCTGAAAATTTTAAAATCAAATAAATTATAATATAACTGCGTTTAATTTTTTCCCTTAATGTACGAGTATGTTATAAAATTAATCATTCATTCTCTGCTTATGTTTTACTCCAGAAAGATGAGTGACCTTTTTTTTGGCGAAGTAAATATGTAAAATAAAATAAAACAATTTCAGCTGCAGCGAGAACAAATATAACCAACCATTATGTAAATATGAATGCATGTTATTGAATTTTTGTGCAGTCTGGAGCAAGCTTCTCGACTATGCAATTCATTGAAAACATAATCATGAGAGAAAAAAAATACTGAAATTCCCTAAAATTGCTTCGCATATGCACAAGAGGTTTTGTGTATTCTCTATGCGAGCATTGAGCATACACTTTGTACCTTGGTGGATTTGCAGTTGGAGTTCTAAATGCAGTCAATGAATTAATGTGGATGGGGCGGGTGGCGGAGAGCGAGATTCAAGTAAATGTTTGCATAAGACTCGGCTAAATGATTTATTCTGTTCACGTCACAACGAGAATAAAAATCATATATTTTTTTATGTTTACACATTAAGTAGCTGGAAGAGCATCAGCCCGAGAAGAACAACATTTGTTTATTTGCCGAATCGTTATACGGCCGTTTCGTCTCTCGTTATTCATCATCACTTTGCATCGTTCTCGCATATTTCCGCAACATCCACCCACTGCGCCTCGCTGTTGCCGCGTCTAAATACGAATATTATGCCACGTGAAATGTATTTGCGAATGCCAAAAGTTTAATACACAATTCTCCGTCAATGCTGCAGCATTCGTTTGTGCTTTTCCCGTTTCATTTCGCATTTCCCTAGACTCACAAGTCGTATAATAATCTCCCAACTTTGATATAATATACTACATTCGTATGAGTCGGCTACAGACTCTAGTCATCATCGCATCCTCATCATTTTAATATATTATAGTTACACGTATGGATATAATATGTGAGTATGTGACAACTCTGGCTCTTTTACATATTCCCCAAAAACTTGATTACCACATATTATTCTTATTTGTATTAACTGTATATCTATTTATGAACACATTCCATGCAATATCTCGTCGTTCTCGTACTATGGTAAGGGCGACTTCAACCAGCGTCAGTGAAGGTGTTACATAATATGAAATATGAATACATTTTCCATAAAGTTTGTTTGTTTCTGTTCCGTATTGTGTCCTGTCTTTTCCCGTTTCACTTTAGAGTTGCATTAAAGTTGCAAGTTAATTGAATTAGATGTTTTTCAAATGAAACCAACTTCTTCATCGTAATTCTGACAGTTTTAGTTTTGAATTAAATTGTGGTTGTTGGGTATGGCTGGGGTGGTTGGGAAATTGCATTTGCATTTGAATTAGGTTTCATGACTTCCTGCATGTGCATTGTGCATCGTCCGGTGGCTTTTCATTCTCAGGAAATGTTTGTAATTAATTTATGAAACGCAGTCGATATACTGGTGGCTTTTAATTACTTTTTAACGGAATAAACTGCATCTTTAAAGATTAAAAAGTATTCAAATATTTGTATGGTTTGAATATAATATGTATTTATAAAATAGTCGACTTGAGTCGATTTGAGCTAATGAATTATTAAACACACGTATGAGTATTTGCTGCACATATTCTGATTTAAAATTTTTGTTAATTGGATTTATTTTTGATGCTTCACCATTCTATTTATAATAATAATTAATTATTGTGTTATACAAACAATTTGCATGCTTATTTCAAATAAATTCATCCATACAAAAACATCTATTAAAGGTAAATGCAATTAACAATAATATAAAATATTATACATAGCACAAATATTTGAATATCAATTCTTTGTTTAATACTCAGAAAAGCTTTATTGTCCAAATTTTCATTTAATTTGCAATATACACAATCACGTGATAATAATTTCAGCAAATGTATACCCAAAAATGCTGCGGCATTCATTCATTCATGTGATATAATTAATTGCAGTGAAATAATGAACACAAACCAGTGGCGATCAAAAATTTAATCAAGCCAAACTCATTTGTTTTACCAATATCGGCCGAAAGCGTCAGCATTTTCATGTGCTTATACATATAGCACTGCGAATTATCATCGAACAGGAAAATCGCGTCGACACAAGTGTGTTGCTGGTGGTGATATTTCTTTGACTGTTTTTTTTTTTGGTGCACGGGAACCGTTGCACGATTTTAATCTATTGATTTTGGATATAACCAAATGTGGGCCTCCTAAAAATAAAATGACACGTTACACGACATAGTACTACCAGTTTAAAAACCGGATTTGTGGGTATTTTTGTTAGTAAACTATCTATGGCTGTCGTTTTCAAAAATGTTTAAATACCCAAAAGAATGAAGATTTGATGTAAAGTTTGCGTTGATGAGGTGTGTGAGATTATGTGATCTGTTGTTTGGTATAAAATATTAAATATAAGTGCATTACAAACTTTAGAAATGAAACCAAAATATCAAGATGCATTGTCCTAAAGTAAGTTTATTAAAACAACATTAAAATACATCCAAAAAATTTAACTTAGATTACACTTTTGATATTGCAATATGTAACAATTATTCAGTGGTATTCCCTGCCGGGTGATATTTCGTAAATTGATCCAAACAAATAGAAGATCTACCTAATAAATGCCCAACAAGCGCGATCATTAGTGGACACATCACAAAACAAAATAGTTCAAAAAAATGTAAATTTCCAACGGACTTGTTTTTCTTGTTTCACACTTAAATATTCCATAAAATTTTTGTATATGTGGACATGTCACCAGCATTATTTGTATCTTTTTGTAACTAAATTAGTCGCATGATTTTCAGTTTTGTTATTAACGATTATTGTGTCTCGTCCAAATTGGCAGATTTCATTTTAATAGTAAAAAATACAATTATTCCATTTACAGTTTGAAACTTTTTACCGATTTTATCGTTTGTGCAATTATTGCTACATTATCAATTTGGTTCAAAATTGTCAACATTTTGTGTGAATATTAACAACGAAATACGCCAGTAGTTGCTAAGTAGCACAATTATGTGGATAGCATCATTTGACCACATATTATTATGCCTAACGATCCCATTTAAATAATTTTGCCTCATCGGTCGTCAGCCATCACCATTGGTCATTCATTGGTTTTTATCTGGTGATTGATGACTTTTTTTTTGGGCGGGATTTCGGTGCTAACCGTTTTTATTTTCACTATGTAATCGTATTCCAATTAATTAAAATGCCTCTATGCCCATTATGGTAATCACATCGTGATGTTCCAATAGAAAATGCTAATAATAATTTTTGAATGAAAAATTGTTGCCACACTTAAAAGCTATTGGCAACTAATTTAAAATGAATTATCTTATCGCCAATATGAATTATTCTCGTGGGCTTATATTATTTGTTCACGATTTTTAATAAAATGGATTTATTTGATTAAGCCAGGGGGATTATGTTTGTTCATAGACTTTATTTTAATTAAGATTTTTTTTTCTAAAATTAAATTATTGTGTTGTATTCTTATTTCAATATGTTGCGTATAATTCATAGAAATTTAATGTAATTTAATAAAATTAACGATTTGAGAAAAAAAGATCTCAAATACGAAGTACACAAAGTTTTAAAATAACATTTGTGAACATTCATTTAATTCAACACAAAACATAAACCCCACTCCTAAAATAATTTGAAATTAAACTTTATATTTACCTTTAAGTCAAAAAAAGTTTCCTAATGATTTAATGAAATTTCAATACGTGATTTTATTAGATAGCAAATGACAAATCAATTTATAGATAAGAAATGGTGTTTTTTTTTATTGCTTTAACAAAAGTAATCTATTTTTTAGGATTTGCATCTAGTTTGAACTGGAAGTTATTGGATTATTCCCCAGAACTTTTATAAATAGACCCAGATAACATTGACTTAACTGCAACGAAAATCAAGATAAACAAATTTGATTGTGCAAATAATGTTTCCAGTTTAAACCGAATTAGTTTTTATTACTCGAATAAAGGTAATTTTGTTTCTTTAATTTTTATTTACATTCTTAAATACGTCTCACATACCACAATAAAGCAATGCTTGTTAGTGGAAGTTCTAACCATACTCGTAATGTTAAATGTCCCATAAATGTAATTTTCCATCAATGAAACATAACTTAAGAATTTAAATTAGTTTTCAAACTTCACGTCAATGCGAAAAACATGGCACTACAACGTCAATAGCGACACACCCTTCCATCCAAAGCACATAACTATTAAATTATTAACACTTGATTTGTTTGGTTTATTTGTAAACTTGTAGTCTAACTTCTATGCTATACTAAAAAGACAATACCTTTGGGCTTAAACTGTTGAAAATGTATAAGTCTTATGTAGTCCATTAGGAGTACTTTGGTACAAACATATTATACTTCACCATCCTGAGTTGCTAATTATTTTTAGCACCAATGAAACGTAAGGTGCTCGTTATGATTTTATTGGTTCGATGATGTTACGATGTACTGTATTATGAATGTTGTTTGATTTGTGTGAAGCATAGAATAATATTGTTGAATTTTGTTAGAAGTTTCAAAATTCATTAATTATTTGTTTATGTACTTTTAAATATATGTTCTTTGCATTATGGTTTATAAATTTAATCCATGTTGATTTTACTTACAATGTTCCTGTGTGGAATATAATTTCATGTCTTAACGCCAATTCAACTATGTTTATCCTGTTTAAATTTAAATGATTGTTATGTAAGTATAAGATACATTGAATTTTTATTTAAAATTGCGGCTTAAAATAATGAAATTTGATAAAATGTTTTTTTGACATTGTTTTTCAATGTTTTGTGTACAAGAATACCACCTACATCGATGAAATGCTGCGGGCTGCTTTCTTTCTAGTTAGAGCTCATCTTCGATCATAAGTAGAGAAAACCACCTAAGGCCAATTTCATCCTAAACATGCAATATGTTATGTGCTTAATAACGTGAACATTTATTTACATTAAATTGTGGGTGTGTGTGCCTTTTAATATATTCATTTTATACCCAAGACGGCATCAACTTTGCATGATGCCTTTATAAAATGTTAGACAGGAGTGTATTATTTTCACATATATGCTTACCATATTACATATTTTTATATGGAACGTGAGTTCATTATTTGTTCTATTTTAGGAATTTGTTTAAATAATTTACTGTCAATTTAAAAATTATTTTATGAAATAACATAAAACAATTTTCTGATTATTTTCTAATGGCGTACACAGACTGGCACTTAAATGATAATTTTTGGGTTAATGTACCACTAAATCAGGGAACCAAATTTGAGAACCAAATTTTTTATAAAAATTCTTGTCGAACGTGCTTTGTACAAATGATTTTAAAAAAGTATCCCGCCAGCGTGGATTTTAAAAACCAGTCAAAATGTAATACTGATTACACATTCTTAATTGTGTTTATTTTAAATTGATTATTACGTTTTTTTCAGTAAACAAAGTATTAACGGCAAAAAGCATTGTTTGTCACTACCTTTTTCATTCCTCGTTAAGCAATCCATTATCGATCATTTTAGTGTCAGTCTGTCTATAACATTCCATTATTGCTAATTTCTGTGAATTACAGCAACAGTTGCTATAGTTACAATTAAATATTAGTATCTATCCGTATTTACATATCCGAGTTGTTGTTCAAATTTATTTGCAGAAAACCATTTCTCAACGAAAAATTTTTAATTCAGATGGTATTAGAATTTTGTAGTTTGAAATTTGTATGTATCTGCTAATTGTCATGATATGTATGTCGTAATGTGTAGCATTACAACCATCGTATAGAAATGTAACTAATAACAACTAACTTTGACGAGACATTTTAATGCTTACTTCTTAAAAATAAGGAAATTTTTTCTTGTACGATTTAATGACTGTAATATAAAGTTTTGAATCGAACCATTTGTTTTGAGTAGAACATTTTCATTAAGTATGTGTCACAAATTAGTAGTTTCTTGGAAGTTCTATAAAAGTTTTAACATTAGTTTTTGCATGGGAAAAGCTTTAAAAACAGAAAAGGCGGTAATCTTTTGTTCAATAATAATGCATTTGTATAAAAATACGGAAGTCAAAAACATTGAAGTTTGAACATGTGCTTAAGCAACACGTGAAATACATTTTAATCAGTCCATTTCATTTCTTCATTATATGAAAAAGTTACCGAATTTTTTGGAAAGATGCAAGAAAATTCGGTATACAAAAGAACATACCTTTTTATTTGTTTTTTCAATTTTCCGTAGAGTGCGATGCAGAGAAGAAAAGACAAAGCCTATTAGAGGAAATCCTCTGAAAAGCACAAGTGTAAAACAATGAATTTTCCGGACCTTTTTTCAAACATATACGAAACTATTTTTATGTGAATATATGTGGTTTCATTTTTGTTTTCGTTCCCGGAAATGGTACTCCTATATTATGTAGCATTATTTGTCTGATTTTGTTTCTTTTTCCGATTTTACTTATCTGATTTTATTTATCATTGTATATGTACAATTTCTTGCATGTTAAATACAAAGAATGTGCGTTTGAATTGGATATAAATGTATGTACGCCATGAGATAAATCCTATTAAATGCCGAGTGAAAGGGAAAGCCTTTCCTAAATTGTTTATCTCCCATAAGCTAACTCCTAACACCCTTTTTTTTGTTGTGCAATCTACATGCAATAATTTGAGGTTATGTGGAGCTTTAAGCTCACATTTATCAAGATAGAATTATGGTAGGATGTATTGTTATTTAATTGGCAAAATTGTATACCGTTTATCTAAAGTCTAAACTTGTGACAGTTAACGATTTTCTCGCTTCCGTTCGTACTGCGTGCGAGTTTGTTTGATTTTCGGTTTCTTTTCTGTACACCCACTCACATATTTGTACACACGGAGGGAAAAGAAAATGTGATTAATTATCGATTGATTTGAAGGAGATCGAATTACTTGTGGTTCGTTAGATACAAAAAGCGTCTTAAACAGCCACACGATGTGAATACTTTTTCGCCTTTATGAAAAGTTTGGCATTTTCTTTTTTCACCAGATTTAAGATTACTTGTTGTCTGTTACACACTTGAGTAAGTCAGCTGCCTACTTTACTGCGTACACATATAATTTTTTTTATGTAGGTTTACTTGAATTTTTCCTTGTTCACTTCAAAATTCCGCCCCATACTGATTCATCCCTTATACACTTCCACAAATCATTTTTTTTTCGCTACTTTCAAAAAAGTCAGACCGTCGCTGCTGGAGATCTTTCATTCAAGATATGTATACACTTTTGTTATTTTTCACTTTACGTAGCCTCGTTTTCCAACTCGATGAACTTGTGCAGAGTGTGCAACTTAATTGTTTAACATCGCAACAAGCTTTACAGCAATCCAGTACAAACAGTGCAAAGCTTTTCATCCATTCCGCACTAACTATGTTCAATGTTGGTGTACTCGTATATTCGGGAACATCCGAATGTTGAACAAGATTTGAGAGTGCAATTATTTATTAATTTGCTTTTGAAATGCGCTCAGTGTGGGGTGGTGCATCCTATCAAGCTGGAAAAGTTGTTCGTAGCGTTTTGGAAAATTGTATACTGGGAAAGCAAAAACAGCTTATATGGGGGATTACTTCATTGTTGACCATTGTCCATTTCGTTTATTGTGTCTGATCTTAAAGTTTACAAGCTGACCATTGTGTTTATTATAACTTTTTTTTTCAAGCTATTCGCGATGTAATGCATTCAGATAAAATTATTTATCAAATGAAATCCATGCTTAACGACATATAAAGTTGACACGTTTCTAATTGCGTACATAGTTTGACACTTCTTAGTGCGTGGGGAGGGAAGACGCACATTTATTTGATAAGGAGTGGTCGTACACACATAAAAAGTCTAGACAATGACCACACATTTTTTCAAACGCAGTTTCATTTTTGCTACATTTTAGTATTTTTCCCTTTTTTTGTGTGTGCGGTTCACTGTTATGACGCAGGGGTTGTGTAATCTCAGGGGGGTTAGTCAAGGACGTGCTGTCGTGTTTAGCAAAGTGGATTGCAATGTTTCTAGTTTCTACACGCAGTGCCGAATTTGTCTTTATACGTTATTGGTTTTTCTATTTGTGAGTTATCTTGTTTTCATCAAAACGCAACCGAGAAAAACTATACGCATCAACATATATCACAATTTTCTTCGTGTTCCTTTTATTCGACTTGAATTGGGGCTGGTTTTTTGTCTGGTGCTGAATTTGATCTGTTTGCCATTCAATAAAGATCAACAATGATGATTTATTGAAATATGACATTTTTTGGCTTGTTAGAATCAGCCCTACATGTGATATCGCATTTCACCATTTTACGACTAGTTACATGAGCAACTGCGGCAAACAGCTAAAATTAATTGACAGTTGTGACAGGCTCCCTGGCATATCCTCATTGTGCATAAGTGTACAAACTTTCCATATTTGTTGGTACTTGCGTGTATTGTATTTTCAAGACAGTCGACTTAATATCTTGCGCTGCCTTTCGACACGCAGATAAGACGATGTTTTTAAACTTCGGGCATAAATTATAACTTATATTTGAGTTTAAAAGTAGGATATGACAAAAAAGTCTCAAGCGACAATTTAGCGACATGTCGGCATTGTGGAAAATAGCTTTTACTCTGGCAATTCTAATAGGCCCGCTGTGTTATTTTGATGATAAGTAGATAATTTTATGAAGAAAACACAAACGCACATAAAGACAAAGGATACATATAACTCGTTGCGAGACGATTTATGGAGCTCAACACTGTTTATGGATGGCCATCATGGGATGGTAAATTATTCATGGTGTGATTTTCAACCAATTTCATTTTTTGTGTGTATACAAACCACCATAATAATATGGAGAAATGTACAATGTTTATAGCCATATTATGGAGAATAAATAAAAAAATTCAGAAGTTCATGCCAAAAAAATGTTTGTGTTGACAAAAATGATGTTTTCATGATCGTAGTTATATTAACATCACTATATTTATTTTAGGAATAGGTTGATTATTAGACTTATACTGTATACATATTTAAATTATTTTAAAATTGACAAATTTTGTCTATGATGTTTTATCTGCAATATGCTTTTCTAGTTATAATTCAAATAAGCTTCATTTAATAATGTAATTTTAATTAAAATGTACTATTATTATTTTTAAAAAAATCTCTTTTATTCAAAATATAAACTTTAATTATACAAGTGTAAATTTTCAATACCGTTGATGTACAAACCGTAATTGTCCTGCCATTTACGTTTTTTAACATTAATAAATAAATCATTGAAAAGTGATAATGTACCCTCATACATAATTGAAAGCATAAATAAATCATAAAGAGGATACACACACATTTAACAATTTAACAATAAATATAAATAAATAATTTATATTGATGTTATGCATATAGGCATGGGCAATTTGCATTATGCAATATTATGTTGATTTACACCAATAGACACACACCTTATAATAATAAAGTATATAATAGTTTCGTTCTATTTAGTTCTTATTTAGTTTATTTCAATAGAACGATATTTGGTCTATATTTTGAACTAGCCGACTAGCGACTGGCGCTTTTTTTTGAGGGATAACTTCAGAAGGCTTCATCACATTTTGGCAACATAAAAAAGTTCATTTCATTTAGCTAAAAATAAATACTAATTATGTAGGCAAAGTAAATTTCCCGTTCCAATCGTACCAACCTTAGTGACTTAAATTATGGATAATTACTTGACTAAACGATTAATTATATTTCAGCGCCACTTGCGGCCAACAGAGTAATAAATATACCGAATGAGTAAACTATTGCTATTTACCAAGGTTTATTTTGTTGTTGCATTGCATAAACAATTAAAAAATAAACTATCAAGTGCAATGTGTTAGCCGAAAGTTTCTAATTTGATTTTTCCACATAACGAAGAGGAAAATTTTACATTATTATTTTAAATAATAAAAAATTCTATTGTTTAAACTAAATACTAAAAATAATTGGAAATTGTTCAAAACTCAAATAATTTTCAATGTTTTTGCACAAATTGTTTTTTTTAAATATAATATTTATATTGTTGTTTTTACTTTTTTCCCCATGAAAATAAATGAAATAAAAAATTTGAAACTTTAAGAACCATTTCATTTTATGGTAACATAGCATATAAAATAACTATATATATAATTTTTAATTGTGTATTACAATCAATGTAAAACCATGAACAAAAAAATTACAACAAATGAAATTAGTTGAAAACCTATTCATATGTTCTGGAAGGATACACGTTCAGAAATTACACTCAACTCATTTTGGTTGCGTGTATATTTTACAGCTTTGCCAAAGCTTAACAAAGTTGTTCAAACAAGTACAGCGCCCCATTTACTCATTCATTTAGAATTTACTTCACAACTCATTGCATCGGAAATTCAATCTGCTGCTAAAGCCCCATACATATACGTAAAGCCTTGCACGCAGTCATTTGCACGATGTTCCCTTGGATGTAGGTACAGTTATATTGCTAAAATCCGTACGTCGATTCAACTTAAAATTACAGCTTACTAACATTGAAAACGATAAACTTAATATACATCACATCGGAGTCTGTAAAACAATTAAAGTTGTTACCAAATGAACGTGTGACGGTGCGTTCCAACATTCCATAAATGGTAGTCACCCGTAAATATGGACCTAATCATTTTCCAAAACTTGCATATCTTTATGTGACGAGTTTTAAAAGGGACTCACCGTGAGTGGCAGTTGGCAACAGTCTCACAATCGATAAATCGCATCATGTACATTTTGTACCCAAACGTTTTGCCACTTCAACTGTGTAAAACTCATCCCGAAGCGGATCCTCCCATCGCAACTCGTAAGCCTCATCAACATTATCATTTCCCCCCTTGTCACTCGTTTATGGTCATTGCCCGACACAGTAAAATCGACCCACGCTGCTGATGTATAATTTAAATGCATGCATTATTTATGTATTAATAATAATAATTTCGATATCAATTTGGTATAAATAAGCGGCGCAATATTCAATATGCCATATTTTAATGTAGTCAATGTTGTTGTTTTTTAAATTTCCCAAAAAATGCAATCACATTCAAATCGAGTTTTGTCATCCCTTATACCCACAATTATACGTACGTACATTTATTGAAAATCACAGAATTGAGAGGAAATTATATTACATTTTCCTCTTTTTGTTGAGTGTTATCTAACCAAACAAATCAACAAATGGAATTGTGCATGGGTGACGGCATGGGGATGGTGCGCGGTGCAATACTTCGACACCGCTGATTTCACGGCTGTGTAGTCAAAAGCTTTTTCAATGGCGTCGCAATTTTTGTTTTACTACACCAAACTATATTCGAATTTTTTTTTTTTTTTTGCATTTTTTGTGTGCATTTTTCCATGGTTTCCTCTTTTTTTGTTGTCTTGCGTCCCTATAGCGCAAAAAAATGTCTGTGCAGAAAGACAGCCCAGCCGCGCACGTTGGGGATGGTTGATCTCCCGCAGCATGTGGTACAAGCATTGAATGTGTGTGTGTGTGTGTTTAGGTTACATATGGCGGATTTTAAAAACAACAAGCATTGAAACTGTGGTATAGTCGGGTGCAACCCATATTCCAACCTAAAGTAAAATGTACATTTCCTTTGGTGTAATATTTTAACCACCCCATGTTTTAGTCTTTGTCATCTGAATAGTTCGTTTGTGTACAGGCACCACCCAAGTTTCCACATCCGCAAAAACACACACACAACATTATACATACATTATTGCACAAAACTTACACATTTTCGTATAAAGGAATTTCTTTGCAATAAAAAAAACATGCATTAAATTTGATATGTTGCTGGAATGCTGAGAGTATAAATGCAACAAACTATGAATGCACATATTTAAGCTTTTGTAACCGCGCAGAGTGCAGAGTATTTTCTGCATTGACTTCACATGTGTGAGTGAATTGAAATGTCTTTGTTAATGTTTATAGTTGGGGGAAGCAGTCGAATTCAAGAAAATAAATTGAAAACCAACTCAATAAAGTTATCATCTCTGAAATTGGAGTAACCAAGTGGAAAGCGAAAACAGTTATCGTGTCACGTTTCGCATAAGTTTTTGTCGGCATTGTTTGGCTGTGGTTCCGTATTTAGATGCATGCAGTTTATTGAGGGTGCAAAACCCATTTTATACGTTTTATGCAATATTTAGTAATTCGTCTGTGCACCATAGTACTTGAAACTTTGTGGGGAGTGTCCTCTGAAAAAGATAGTACTTAATTTTTTGCAATAATAAATACATACTCGTGTATCATTTGCCTAGGGGAAGCTTTAAAAGCACATTCGTTTAATCGCTTCAAAATTACATACACATATTTAAGTACGGCAAAATTACTTGTTTTGAGTGCATGTTTAAAGTGTAATGTGTATTGCCATTGTTTGTGCACGTTGGTACTCAAGAATCGATAATTAATAACTGCAGAACTCCACGTGTTTTGAATTGTATGAATTTTGTAAAGCTTTTATGCTGGATTGAGTTAGGTTTATTGGAGCATAAAATTTAACAATCTATGATTTTAAAGCTTGAAATATATCTGTACAATAAATTTTATTTAAAAGAGATATAAATTTTATGTTTTTGCGAAATCTTTATCCCTTTTTAGTTTGCAATGATCCCTACTCTCATTTCTGTGAAACATTTTTCTGTTGCATTATAACATTTTCTTATATTCATTTCGAATCCATTTTGTCTTCGATAACTCATGTGTAAACAATTTTCTCTAAATTCATTTCATTCCCTTACAGCTGAGCAATTTTTTTGCAATAATCAATTTTGAATAATACTGAAAACTTATTTTGCAATCAAATTTTAAAAGAAAATTGTCAGAAAAGTTTATTAAAGGTTTTAAAATGTTTCACCCACTCCTGATAAAATAAACTGACAATGCTGTTAAATCTGCCTTCATCTGCCGCACCTGCATTTAATGAATTCATATTATTCGCTGAGGCTAATAACACCCCAGCTACTGTAAAACTAATTTATTTAACTATTTTACTTCAGCTTATTTAATGCCACTTACCAGCAGAAATTTTATTTCAAAGATTGACGCACACACACTCAGTCTGTAAATTTAACACTCACTGTGTAAAAATCTTTCCGTCTTCAAATACATTTGCATATTGAATAAATTTCACCCAGATTATGCAGTAGGTATAGAATATCTCGTCGCGCTCTAGCATGAAAATTAATCGCATCCCTTAATTGGTTGCACAAGTTTCATTCATATAACGCACTTAGTTTTGCCACATGGTTGGGTTTAAAAAGTTTTGTCTTACAAATTCGTTTTCTTATTTTGGAATGAAATAAACAAAAACTTCAAATGGAAATATTTAATTAGAATACAAGCTGAGACAAATTGATGTGCTTTAAAATGCTGAAATTGATGAATTTTTATGGTGCGCTTTAATGGTGATATTTGTTACATTCAAGTTCATTATAAACGCTCCCTGTTTTTGTGGCTGATTAGATTAGAATTGTATGTAACTGGTAAGGGCCTATCATCATCAAACTGAGTTGAAATTCTCTAATTGGATTATCTACATCTCGGATCTTGGATTCAATGGATTTACTTAAATGCGGCTTTGATACATTCAGTTCAACAATTCCAACATGTGTGTTGTGTATCGATGTGTATAACTCCTTTTGAACGTCAACAAGTATACCACCTAATGACAGAGAGGTTACAATATACAAATATACAAGCGTACACCTCTTCACCATTTAAGTGTGATCTTATATTTCTGCTGCCGTGCACACGCCATTTAACTGTAAATATATGTATATAAAGTGACGGTATAAATCGAAAAATATATGTATGTATTGATGCTCGTATAATGCGATTTGAAGGGGCTCCACACCAAATTGGTTATAGAATAAATCTTATCATTTCAAGAGTTTCAGGAGACTCGAGGTAATCCAATTTGCTTTCATTTCAACTTCAATTTATCTCATTCTTTATCTGCATGCCCACAATTTAATACCATTTTCATTAAATTGAGCACTGTTGAAAGCTTTGCCCTGCTGCAGCGTAATACCACCATCCCTTAGATGTGAAAACTTATGTATAAATATGTGTGTAGGTTTTCTTGATAATCCCTTTACGATGTAATGTTACTACACCCGCATACAGATAACCGCATACATCCACAATGTGATGCCAAAGCATAAGATATGTGTGGTGAAATGTTCTTCTGCAGCAAAAGACAAAATCACATCAAATAATGATCATTCCAAATTGGATTATTTTGGTTCATTGGGTAACAAATAACTCATAACTTGTGATTTGTGACCTTTTGCCTTATTTGTTGATATTGTATAATACATGAAACAAGGATATTCAGCGAAATGCTTATTGTGCCCATTGATAAATTTAAGCGATACGCATTTAAAGAAGAAACAACGGACAAAACAAAAAACGCATTTAAAAATGAAACAGGAAAAGGGCATGCACGTTTTGCCGGCCAAGTTTCTACATCAACCCTCGAAAGCACTAATTAAATGCCGTTTCATCATACTCGTTGCTGTGTTGGCCATCTGTTACCGTTATACACTATGGGAGGCATTCATTTAACGATTGTGATCTTATTTTGGTGAGTTCGTTTTGCGCAAAGCAATAGTCCGAGTGTGCTCCTACATACATAGGTTTACATAAAACCGAAACACTCTAGGGTGTAGACATTGCATTAGCGGCAGGCAACAGTCGAGGGTGGTTGGACTGTTATGGATAAACAAAAACATGCATAAAATAACAACCATCATTTCCTCCAAAAGGTGTGTGTGTGTGTGTGTGTGTATAGGTAACCGTGTAATATGGTTTGATATATAGCGTAGATAAACAGAGCTTTTATGTTGTACTATTGGTCCTTTAGGGATCGCCACGACATCTTTTCATCACGTCCAATATAAGTATAGTAATATGTATATGTTTTTGCAATCGGAAACTCTCGACCATCTCGTTGATAATTTGCACAATCCATCTGCACAGCATCGTCAACCCTTGCCCTTACCACCAGCACACACATACACACAAATCTACACGCATTCATTTTACATATAAAGAGTGATTCAATAAGAGCTTGCTGATGTTGTTTTAAATAAAGCCCTTAATAATCAGTGAAAATATTTATTTAAATTGGTAGTTTGGTTTATGCCATTAAGGATAATTATCTTAAAATGTTTCCCACGACTAATTCTTAAGGTGATTCATGCTGTGGGTCCAACTTTCGACCACCCTTTCAAGCATATCGATCGGTATTCCGCGAATAGCGCGGATTGTGTTTGCTTCCAAACGTTTAACCGGTTCGGGTGTATCGATGGAAACTACATATTTCACATATCCCCACAGAAAGTAATCCAAAGTTGTAAGATCACAAGATCTCGGTGGACAATTAACAGAACTTCTTCTTGAGATGATGTTTTCATCAAACGTTCAACTTAATATAGCGATTGTTTCGTTGGCTGTACTAAATGCAGCGCCATACTGTTGAAACCATTAGTTAGTCACACCGACATCTTGAATTTTAGGCAACAGAAATTTATTGATCACAATTCTGTAGCGAGCTTCATTAGATCTCTATAACAATGTCTAACTGAGCACTTACTTTGGAGATAGGTTTCCACAATCAGTAAAAGTTTTTTCAGTCGTAAGTCTATTTATTATGAAATGGCAATGGAAATACTGAATACGAACGTCATATAGGCAATACAGTTGACAGATAAGAACTGTCAAAATAACACCGTATTTGAAAATTACCTCCAATCGGATCACCCTTTACATAAAAGTATATACATAGTTCGATTCGGAACATTGCGAACTTTTTGTGTCACAATAGCGCGAGACTTCGTTTTAGAGGTTCATTTACACCCTCTTTATGTTGTTACACGCTTTTTTATGCCGCATTGAGTTACAAAATATACACTAGCGGGTTGTTAAAATGTATGTAGTGTTAATGCTATACATAAAGAAAGGGGGAAAACACGTACATATTATATACTTTGTGCAGCAAATGTAGGCACTATTCAGCAGCTTTTTGGCTGTTTCATTTCCTAAGCTCAAAGGTTAACTAAGTGTTTTATCAAGATGTAAATACACCTTCTTGATAATTGGACATGATAAGCTTCTGTACGTTCACCGGTTATAGCTTAAAACACGTTCGTGGAGCTCCAAAAAATGTTCGTTCGCAATCAACTTCGGGATTTAGCGTTTTCGAAAGCACTTGACCTTTCTACCGCAAGCACTGTTGAATGGGTTAAATTATGTAATCAACATTTTGCTTTCACGTTTTTCTTATTAATAATTAAGAAATAGGTCTACCTATAGGATTAGGGGAAATTTTCTGTGCTGTCTTGATTTTAAATAAAAGGAATTCACAGTTCACTTTTATCTCAATGCCTCCTGCATCATATACACACCATATTATAATTACGGTTTTACCTACACACTGTAATTACCGCGCTTTTTACCCCCATCACAGGAAAGACTGTTCCACTCAAAATTACCGCCTTTTTAACCGTTTGACTAGGCTACGCACCCCAGCAATTCTTTTCACCGGCATAGCAAAGCCGTTCACTTGCATTGTTGGGTGCCCCATCCCCACTTCTCCCGTATATACAGTGTATGTCCTCTTCTATAGCTATTAAAGGTTCAACCGTTGAAATAAATTACGTTGAAAGCCTTTAACAGGACATGAATGAAACAAGAAGATGCTCATTAAAATTTATTTAAAAAGGAAAATGGAATATTACCGCACGCTCCAACGTGTCCCTCTTGCTCTGGGTATGGAGTGGCTGCATGCAGATAGCTTAGCATTATGTGGGTGGATGTGGCATTAAGCGCGCGCTATATTATGGTGGACGATTGTGCTCTTTTACGATTTTTTGCGTCAAGAAAATGTAAAACGTATATAGAGCAATATAAAAAATAAATTCTGCAAGTGGAAAAATAATAAAATATATATATGTGTGTGTGTTACAAATAGAAAAGCAAAAATAAAAATAAAAAGACATACAAAAAAGGTGGGTTTAAGCGTGCGACTGAGGAAGGAAGCAAAAAGAAGGAGTCACAGGATGGGCGTGTGGGAAGACGACAAAAAAAAAAAAACAAAGAACCTGCAGGCTGTGTGGTTGGATCGATCGACTCTGAACGATGAGGGTTCAGCGTGATCTCATTCCCGTTGCTTACATTTTATTCTGCTTGAAGAAATTCAACCAGCTTTTCTTCATTTCCGTTCCAACTTCCCACTGTGCAAAGGGAATGGAATTTGTGATTAGGTTATCGCTCAAAGCAGACTTTTGCAATACGGCTTGCATTTCATGTTCATCAATACACAATTAGTTACATAATACAATTACATTTAAATTAATGCATTCATGTACAATATGCAGTTAGTTGGGTTTTAAGCATTTATTGTAACTTTTTTCGTCTGATGGAAAATAACTGTTTTATGAATACTTCAACAACCCTTAAAATCAAATCGAACTGTTTTTAAAAATAAAAATATATTTATATGTAAGATTTTTTTATCCCTGGCGTGTTGTTACATGTGAATCATTTAAAATCGTCGAAGGAGTGAATATACAAGTGACACAAAAAAAGAGTATCACAAAAAATAAGGTTGTGTAATGGTATGAGGGGTGTGATATAATAAAAAAAAAAAAAAATCGACCTTAGCGTGTGTATCATTCACATATTCGACAGCTGACAAACGCGAGAAAAAAAAGGGGAGAGTAAAGCTTCGGCAACGGATGCGAATGATGTGATGTCTGGTATTAGATTGAAGACCTTTGCTCTGGCTGACGCGTCCCAGGAACTTTTGCCCCATATACATATTATAAACGAAGCCAATTCAACGTGTGGATAATAAAGCAATCTGTTTTTCCCAATGCACGCTGTAGCATGCTAGAGCTGTTTAAGTTATGTGTTATTCTGTTCACTTTGTATATTCGTGTCAGGATTGAGCCTGCGGGTGCTTAAATGAGATTGGGTGGCTACAGTGACTGTGTACAATATATTATGTGTATGTCTGAAGTGAAACAGGATGTTTGTGTGTTACTGAACCATTCACAAATCTCACTTCAATAAAATATTTTCTAGCACCCCCACCCTCCGACCCCATTTAACCCCCACTACTCTGCCATATATTTCAACTGGTGTATGTACGTATGGGTGTTCGGTAAGTGAGTTGTTTGTGAGTTATGTGATGTACACGTTTCTTATCATGTTCAGATTATCTAGCAAAATGTGTATGTGCAATGAATTTGTGTGAATGTGTGCAGTGTGTTGTGTTGGTAGGTGGACCGGCAAATGTTCAAAAGGGTTACAGCATATTTCTGAATACGGGAAATGAGCTCCAGTTAGTGGAGTATGAGCTTTTCGTATATATATAACTTTGTTTGTGAAAGGGGGGTGGGAGTTTTGGTTTGAATGATGGGCGAAGGTGGTTAAAATTGAATGGATTTGAAATTTGTTTGAATGGCGTATGATCCGGAAGCAGCTCATACATCAAATAAGGGTGTGCATTTAAAATATTATGTGACATTATACATTTGAATATTTATACAGCAAATAATTTGAAATATAAATATTCATTATTACGGGCACAGTATATTTTATGGTGTATAATATCGCATAAAAGAGGATATTATGGTAATTTAAAAAAACGAAAACGAATTAAAGTGTTTGTGGGTAAAATGCTTCCACTGGAATTTGGTGCTCGTAAAAGTGGAATTTTCTAAATACACTGGCTAACCGCCTTGGTTTTATGGATATTTTGATAGTATAGCTCGATTATTTATTGTGTAGCCGCTACACTTATAGCATATACGAGTTTGCAATGAGTGCTGTGTATGTATTTGGATCATAAGGGAATTTTTAACAAAGAAAGCAATTTCGTGTGTACATAAAACACAAAAAATGGTATCACAATGCATTTTTCTGAACTATATGGACGCTGCAATATTTTTTTTAAGTACAAAATTTTGATTGAAAAATGTCTATGCAACTTTTAGCAATAAATTGCGATGTTTTGTTCTGCTCCAATTATTTTGTTGCTCATAATTTTTTATATTTTTCATATTTTTGTTTCATTGCTATTTTTAATTTCAATTTATTTTGTTGATACTGCAGTGTTGTTGTTAAAGCTATTAACTAACTGATTTATTAATAACTACTAGTCTCTGATGAATGTAAGTAGATTCAAGTAAAATTGGTTATAAAGAATGTCATTAACATTAACGATTTAGTAAAACGTCGCATCGTTTAAATTAATTGTTTATCAACGCAATTTGAACAAACTTTGTATTGAAATTGCTATAGAACATTAATGCAGCCATTACCACTTTTATTTCCATTGACTTAATTCACGAGCACATGTAAATGGCAAACCGTTTGCATGTCGTTGGTTTGCATAAATAAATTTCATGGGAGGTATACGCTTATTCTGTGCAAAATAATTCAAAGATAATAATAAAAGGAAATCGAAGGTGGGTTGAAATGGTGGATTTTCAATTTTATTGATTATAAGGACTTATGCAATAAAGGAATAATGTAATTTCCCGCAGGAAATTTTTTTATGATGGATTATTTTTATGATATTACAATTCAATGTATTCGGAGGGGTTGGTTTTTATTTGTGTGATTCGAATATTAAGTATTTAGTCGGCAAATATGTTAAATAAGTGAAACAGAATTTGTGTTTCAATTGCCTGATATTTAAAAAAAAACTCTTTTTAAAGTGCTTAATTTGATCAACAGAAATTACACAATGCAACTTATTTTGTTAAGATGTATATTTTGATAAGAAGAGTGTACAAGATTTATCTCACAGCAACTCCAACTTTGCTTAATATTTATTCCGTAATTTACCATCATCCTGAATTGAGTTTCACTCTATTTCTCACCTTTATGTGTCCAATTTGCTGCAATACATATGAATAAAATATTATGGGGTATTTTGTGAGTTTGTATAACGTTCACATATTCCCCAAATTACCGACAATGGCTTCACATAATGCCCCAGGAATGACTAGAATATTTAACATATCAAAAGTTGTAAATTGCACCTAATATTATTTCGGTTATATACGTTTTTACTTTACTTTCATAACTGAAGCATGGAAGCTACTCGTCGGTGTCTAACTCCGGAATACGTGCAAATGTACATCTCCGGCTGCGGCTGTTTTTCAATGTTGTATATCGGTACCTAAACAGCACGTAGACTTATAAGATTCAGTTCCTTGCACAGTCAAGCCCTATTAAGCCTTATCGATTTTTGACCACAACATGATGTTGTGTCGGTTAAGCCAATAGCTTCTTTCCAAATCCTCTCTATCTACACATATATATATGAAACTGTACACATTATTATACACATATATATACTAAATCCCTATTATATGTAAGGAGTAAGGACCACATTTTATATCCTTCATGCGACTATCATCAAAATATATTACAGTCCTCCCGAAAATTATACGCCTATAAGAATATACCATTTTAAAAGGCCCACGTATCATTCATCAGCATTTGTGATTGGTGTACTTATCATTAAATTGGATAACATGGTATATCCTGCAGTGTTTAATGTGCATCTCTTCCAGCTAAATTTGTGCAAATTGCCATTTTCACATGATTTACAGCTGTTTAATTATGAACGTGGCATAATGTGTTTTGCATTTGGTCCTGAATGAACAATGAACTGTGAATGCATTAAGGTCGCATAAATTTGTGTGCTCGTACATTCCACAAGTTCACGAAATTGACACGAATTGAACGATTGACAGGCTTATTATGCCCTTTTGGGTATTTTCAATTTGAAGGCCTTTTTATATTTTGTAATATGATTCTCTAGAGCCTATACGAAGTTGATTGCAGATTTGACGAAATAAAGTGACAGGATTTGGAATGAAATTGTGATCAAATCAATCATTTCAATTGAATCTGATTTGTTTCATTTAATAATTATGTCACACTAACTGAAGCCTCGCCTGCATCGTCAGGTAATAAAAAAATGTTCCAACATATAAAGTTTGTGAAACCATCATTAAAAAATAAAGCCTCTACCTGGTTGATATAATCTTGGTTGTGCCTACTTCTAACGAATCAAAATGAAATTACTTTTATAACAACCATCTCTAAACGCTACAATCCAATTTAAATCAAAACCACTCACTGCTGCTTTCTGATTTTGCAAGCATTTTTTATCCTTCAGCGTTCAACATTTCGTGACTTCTATGACTATAGGGTTTAGGGTACACCATATGATCCGATCTCTATATACTCGTATATTTATATTAAACCTCACTAAGTATATCCCTTACATATGTGAGCAACCTACATAACTGGATGTATGTCGATCTCAGTATGTGCAGCGGTATTTTCGCATATTATATGAGTGTTGTGTTTGTATAATGTACATTTTTTGCATTATGCAGCAATATTTGCAATAAAATCCTGGGAGATTTTCGCTATAGCAGAAAATTGATTTAAAAACACTGCTGTACCGTTGCAACTCTATGTAGGTAACTACTAATCCGATTGAGCTTTCAGCTAAAACCCTTTAAAGTTCTGCACCCTGCGATGAGACTTCAAATGTGTTTTACACAAGCTATATATGAGTATGTTCGCCCCCATCTGCATATTTGTATTTCTTTGCTCGATGAAATTGAAAAATGCGTCTTATGAAAAGTGCTTCAAAACGACAACACGTTGCATGAACTTTGTGAAAGAAAAACTATTATTTTTGTCTATCCTTATGCATATCCTTTCTGCAAATATGTGCGTTTCATTTGATGTCTTTACAGGGCAGTAAATGTGAAATTGCTTCTGTTCTTTATAAAATTTAGATTTCCATATTATTAAACTTTAATTTAGGAATTTCTGTGAGTGCAAAATTGCAAAAAACTGAAAATCAAAAACATCTAGTATCAAGAACTGCTTTCACAACGTATCGTCTATAATCACCAGCTTTTCAAAATTTAAAGTCGAGTAAATTTTTTATCACGCAGACAACATTTAAATTTATTTTAGTTCCTTGTGTTTAAATGCATTTTGTTGCAACTTGCATCTCGTTGCATTTCGCATTTATATACCTAAACGATTATCTCCAATTACCACGTATCAATATTCCATACTCTTATGTTTAAGATTAGAAAGTTTGTAATTCACATTTTAGTTATCTGAATCATATTACATAGTTGTATATCATTAATTTTGATGTGATTGTCTGCAATCTACATGCATGCAGTGAAATTTATTCAATTTAATCAAATCGTTTTTTTTTGGCGTCATAATTGTAAGTGCCAATACAATTCATGTTATGTGTGAAATTTTGATGTTCTTTTTATTGATCAACATAATTTTTTTTCAATACAATTTAGTGTATTCGTAATTAGTAATTAATTGCTCTTTAATTTTTTTTATCCTTTTTGTTGAAATTTTATTTGAATGTTATTTTTGTTATTTTAATGTTGTCTGATTACTTTTGATTAATATTTATTGAACCATTTTTTAAACTGAAAGAGTGCCTGGACAGAATTGTATGAAATTTTTGTAAAATATTTTAGTATTCAGTTTTTTATTTCAAAAAAAGCTCGCCAGTTCGCCAAAAAATTTATTTTCATATCATTTGTTTTTCGATGAATTGAAGTTTTTTTGGAGTCGTCTATTTGCTTGGTTTTTCATTTTTTTAAATCAAACGACAAGATCAAGTTTATGTACTTTTTTTAAGTCAAAAAAATATTACCACAAGAAATAGTAAACACACAATAGTGATTGCACACATTTAAATCTTGCGCATTTAAATTTAGTTTATACTTCAGACATGTTCTTCACCAACGCAAAATTTACATTTTGTCATCCTCTGGCATTAATTTGTAAAGAATATTTTACTGCTGTCCATTAAATGTGCAATAACAAAAACCGACTGATTTTAACTATGCGACTTTAATATGTAAATTTTTGCCGTATAGAATTCCAAATCAAGCTGTAATCTCGTCGATATGCCATTAGTTTTGTTATCTTTTTGTCTATATTAGTTTAAGTTGGGGATTGTGAAAAATTGAATAAATGACTGCAGCTTCTGTGGTTTTCTTGATTGACTGAATTGTTATATTCTATTTTTAAAATTATTATTCTTTTTAAATATAGTAATTAATTCCTAACTGTATCAACGTTTAAACTTTCGTTGCCCCGTTTGCCAGTTATACGCTTCAATATTTATTTTTTATAAAAAGCAATAAATTCTAAGTTCTAGTTAAATGATTCCGAACACAATATAGTATCCAAGACCATCTCAAATATCGAGAAAAAAGTTTCAATATAAACCGCATCTAATTTGTATGTTTTTTAAAAAGCGTTTCTGTTTTTTCTTCACATTAAAGAAAAGTTCTCTTTTACTATTTTACAACACAATCAAACAACGAACACATTTCACCAGTTTTCAGAATCATAAAATTATAATGGGGATATCCTTTTTGGTTATATTGCTGGACAATAGCTGTTATACGCTGTCATGTTTCAGCATTCCTGACACGATTTTCGGTATATGTGACACCATGCATTTGTCAATTTATTCATACAGATATAGAACCATCATAGTGTTTAACACTGGATTAAAAGGACCCAGTCACGTGCCCCCTACAACAATCAACATGAACCTCAACAAATGTTATTGACTTAATATGCTTCACGCATGCATATATGGATTATGGAGAAACATTGTAAATGGATCAATTACTTGTATTTTTGATCAAGTATGATGTGACCGTGTCCAATTCCAAGTTACAACCCTTTATCCTTTGATACCTTTTTGGAAATTGGCAGATTTTATAATTTATGAATTTTTCTTATTTAAAGTAAAGGTTGTTTTGTAGTAATTTAAAATAATAAGTATCCTGGAGATGTGACTTCAGTCTGATTACGATAATGTGTCCTTTCTATCCGACCTTAAGCAAACCATTTACTTCCGCTTAATCTTGAAACATCAAATGCGGTTTAAATCGTTGACCCAAATTAATTCACATCTGCCCATTTATAGCATTAAGGATAAATGTCACCGCACACAACAGTACACTGATAGCTTAACGAGTATATAAGTAATCTCAGCGACAATATCCTTGCGACGATTAATAACTTCACATCCTAATTGCTTGGCAAATGCCCTAACCATTTAATGTTAAATTCAACTTAAACCCAAACAAAAGCAGCAATTCACGAGTGTATGTGTTGGCGAAATAGTGCCATATATTGCAGTGCATTAATTTCACCATTTACTCGTATAAATAAGTCCAAAGCCATTTCCTTTGAGCTCAATCTCATTAAGGTGGCTTACAGCGACAAGCATTGTTTTATATGGGTAATACGGCGAGGCGCATGTTCACCGTTGTTTGCCTCCCTTTTTAATCGTCTCAAAATATCTAAACAATCAACGTCTCCCATATTACACAATATTACGAAGGAGCATACACAAAGGACAAAAATGGTCTTAGCATGTGTGTATCTAAAACAATGGTTGTGCCGTTGTACGTATAACTATGTATTTAACTGGAGCAATTAAACAAAGCTTATTTGTCTATTCACGAGCTGCATCCATATCCTCGACAGTAATGCGATTTCGTCAAACATGAGCTTTACATGGGGATTACTTTGACAATTAAAATAGTATTTTTCGTAATCAAGGATGGGGGTGGAATTGGTCTGACAACATGTGTTTCTGCGAATGCGATTGTCATTCTATGCGAACATTTTACAAGTGCTTTAGTGTTACGAGTGGGATTATCATGGAGTTGGTGTATTCAGTATTACTCAACTGTGTGGGTGTGTAATGTCGCAATATGTATGCAAATATACTCGCATTGCCTTTATAATGTCGATAGTTTCCTCAAAATGTCCATATATTGATAATTTTGCAATGAGTGATCATGGAATTGGAATACCATGCCTTGTTTTCTGGTTGTAGCCAATAGAAAGGGATTATTGGGCATAACACATTTTGTGGTTTTGAACCAATTGGGCCATGGTTACGACAAGTATTTGCATGAATCTATTTGAGGCTGTGAACTGCTCACGTACTTATGCATAAATTTCAATATTTGGCAAAGATTACTCAATCTAGTTCTAATTCCAATGAATTCACAATCTTCGATAACACAGGTGTTAAACAAAGTAACGTGATCTGTTTGTTTGGTGCAAATGCTTGCAACAATCGCACCTCACGAACAACTCACACGGCTCACCCAATTAATAGTCAGTCGTCCTTTTTCTGTTTACCGACATGGGGGCAACAATTTTTCTGTGTGTTTGCTTTGTTTGTGCGTCTCGATTTATGTTAAGCCATTTTTTATCGTCTGAAGCTAATTATAATCGCCTCACTTGATACCATAAAATGTACAAACATCCAGTGGGGGGGGGGGTGGCATTTTGTGTGAGCATTGAAATGTGTGAGTGTTCATCGAAGAGTGTATATTTACAGCAGCACTGAAAATTCATTTAATGGCCAATTAAAATAGAATGTGATACGCGCGATTTGTTTCGCGACTCGTTAAATATACGTGAGCCCCAAACACAACTCCTATACAGTCTACACCCACTCAAAATGTATATTGAAGTATCCCAGAGAGTATACGCATCATGAACATTTCAACAAATAAACATTTATGTGTATATAGGTACGAGTATTTTACAGATAAACTGAAGCAATTGTGCACCGCATTGTAATTTCATCACTGGGGTGGGCTTTTGTGTATACTGATAGCTGGGTGTAGACGGTTGTGTATGCTGCAACGAAAAAAAATAAATGCAATAAATGTTTCAGAGATAAGAACTAAATATTGGTTCGGGTTGAAAATGTGCGAGTGTTTGCTTGCAATTACATCGCTATTTGCACCCTACCCTGTTTTGCGGTTTATATATTTTAAAAATTTGTTCTGATTTGTTTTTTTTTTGTGAGTGAAGAATGCAATGAATTGGGAGTCAATTTTTATTCCCACCCACTTTGACATTTCTGCAAAATTTTCATCATCATTTAGACTGTTCAATCAATATCAATATTTCTTTCTCTTTAATTTACTAAATGATTAAACTATTAAATATCCTGTCGTTATATAATAAATACCAACATATCTTTACATCTTTTATTCTTAAATAAAATATCTGATTTCACCGCATTACTGCGCTAGCTATTTGTTTATTACCCTTATAATTACAAACGTTTCGATGATTACCAACAGTAATCAAATATCGATTTTCGTGCAATTTTCACGTGCCATAGCTACAGACTCGTACATGTGCATTTTACGTGTAAGTAGTCGTGTCACTACACAAAAAGGGATTCATGTTATGATGTTACAATTCCCGGGACACGTTTCAAATTTGCACCCACACCTAACTTTACTCAATTCCCATTAATTTTGTAATTAAATGCATTTACTAGACCATTAAGGATTTGATTTAAAAATACTTGAGTCTAGTTGTGACTGCATAAACGCTATATGAATGAAATATGGTTAAATTTTAGTTAAGCTTTATAAAATGATGCTTAATGATTGTATAAACCAAATATTATTCTCTTCCAAATTACGTGTATGTTACAAACTTTATTATACTATAGCTAGTTTGCCTCATAGTTTGCTAAAACCACATCTCGTTTAGCTTTAAAACAGACAAATTCATGTTCACGTTAGTGTTATTATAATGTTAATTTGTGCGCAGTAAATTCATTCAGACGAATTCAAAACACATTTGCATAAAATACGAGTGCATAATATGTTTTAATAAAGCAAATTCTCTTTAAGCATAGTCTTAGCAATTGGATGTGTTAGTTTAAAATATTTATGTGGTTTATATCATTTATTTGCAAAAAGGATGCACCCAGATAGGATAATTTACCTTTATTTGAATAAATAAATTAGGTGTTTTATCGGTTTCTTTTTTGTCGGAACTATAATTTATGTAATCTTTGATTTGCCTGCTTTAAAAAACGCATTACACAAATAACACAGCATTAGAAAATATAAATATTTCTATTTTTTTTTTTGTTACCACATTTTATGATTAAATTAAATTTATAATTATGTATGTGTGTACTAAATTAAATTTATTACTTTCATTGTCATATTATTGTAATAAATTTAGGAATTTAATTCATTCAGATTTTTGTGTAATCCATTTTATTATTTCAAATGTAATATTTGCCTCTCGCACAAAAAGGATTAAAGTTTGTAAATGTTTGCTCAATATAAAAAAAGTGTAACTACGTATTTATTTGTTAAACAGATATTTATGATTGAGATTTGAGAATATAAAAATTGTTTATTAAGGCGGATTTTCAAAATTGTGTTTTTTTTTTAACTGAAATAATTTAATTTAAATGTTTTTTTGTATTGTATAACTTATTTATTTGTGTTTTTTTAAAGTTTTACGGCTTTAATTGAAATTTTAAGTTTTAAAACTAAGAAGCATACCTGGAAAATTTATTAATAAAATTTTTGTTAATTTCTAAATATCATTAAATATGTTTGATTTTAAATTTTATTTAATTATCAAACTACAATATAATGTACAATTTTATGTTGAAAAAATTACTCTAATTCTCCAATGTTGTATTTTCCATTTAAATACCATATAAGTACAATGTACGCATACTTTATAGCATTGCATTTAATCCTATTTCTTGGAAATCTTGAACATGAATAATTTACAACATTATGTATGCCTGTCCCTAATGAATCGATAATGTAATCAAATAAATGGATTGGAATACATTTCACATGCACATACATTACACGTGCGTATATGTAATCCTAGCAATGCTCATCTATGAAAATTGCCAGTCATTTAAATTATGCAAGTGTTGATCATATTGTATCATGCTTTAATTGATTGGGTTATTTTATTTTCAAAGTTCAAAGGATAATCCAATTTATTGAGTGCACACATTGTGAAAATTCAAAATTGTGAATAATTTAATGTTGGTATTATGTCTGTGGTCATACCCTGTCAACGTCAAATTATGTATGTATTAATAATTGATTTTCATTCATTTCGATAAAAACTAATTGCAATTTCACGCACCCAATTATTCATATCTGCAAACTGTGTAGATGTATAATTGTTGTAATCAAACTTGTAAACAGAAGTATTGTTTTCCATTTGAAATAATCCTAAATTCTAAATTCCATGACAAATGGAAAACAGATTAATTGGGAGATCTGTCTAAACATGAACCGGTTACGGTGCGGTGTCCCTCTTTCAATCAACTGCAGACAATGCTAATCAAACAAACACACACAAAACATATGTTGGTGCATCAAATATTTATTCATGTGGATAAATTCAGTTGAAATGTAGAGAAAAACTCGATTTCGGATGTTCGGTGTTGATTGGGTGAATTAATTTGCCAAACATCACGTTCTAATGAAGCACTTTGCTCTACATGTTGGGCATGTAATAATGAAACGAGGTGGTTATTGGAAATTTGTGAAAATTTAAATTGTTCTGAATAAACTTGTTCAACAATTATTTTGTATATTTCAATAATAAATTCGATTTATTTTAATTGAGTTTTTTAAAATTTGGGTTTGGGTTTTTTTTTTTGTAATTTATTTTACCATTTAACTATTTTTATAAATATGATTTTCCGAAATAAATTATTATATAAAACACTATTCATCCCAATATTTAAAAAAAGCTTTGTCAATATGGTTAAATGTAATAGTTTCACTATTCACGAACATCAAACAACATTTTATTACATACCTAATACCAATTGACTTTCAATAATGAATGAAACATTGCGGGAATGTACTGGAATGTAATTTGCATCATTACATATAGTCGCAATTAATGTTCAATTAAATGGCGGTAATATTCCCATCCTTTCACAAAATAAAATAGCTACAGCCTACAGCACAAAGGCCGCCTAGAACTGCACAAAGGGCGACAGTTTTACATTTCGAACTTTAAACATAATTAATTCTCTCAATGCACCTACGACCAAATACATATATATACGATTATTCACCCCTAAAATATAACTAATTTGCAATGATAAATTAGCACTGGCATCCAAACAATTTACTTTAATTATTAATTTCAAATTACAAAACAGTGTGTTTCGGTAAATTTTTATTCAATATCTAAATTACAAAATATGTACACATTTGGAGACTAATCTCGATTTGAATGTACTGTTTAGAAATTTGCATTGTCTACAGTTTAAATTGCGGTACAACACAAACTAATTACAAACCAATTTAATTTCAGATTGGGTCTGATTCGAGCACGTTTAGCGGGTGCTCGTCTTGCGCGTGCCGATGTTCTTGTGTTCCTGGATGCACATTGCGAGTGTGTAGTTAATTGGCTGGAACCCCTTGCTGCCCGCATTAAGGAGTCCCACAACAGCGTATTAGTGCCAATTATAGATGTGATTGACGCAAAGGACTTTCACTACAGCGTCAACGGTTTCAATCACTTTCAGGTACCTATTATAGTTATTACGCAAATTTCAAATATATACGAAAAGGTCAAAGACGGAAGGTATTCAATAAATATTGTCGAGTTGTATCCCTATTTCGAAATATTTATTAAATGTCATTAATGAAAATCCCATTCCAAATATAATGTTGTTGAACTTATGCAGGTGGGTGGTTTTGTGTGGAATGGCCACTTTGATTGGATTGATGTGCCGAAACGTGAACGTGCACGTCAATCGCGCGAATGTGGTAATCACATTGACATCTGTCCCACATACAGTCCGACGATGGCGGGTGGTTTGTTTGCAATTGCGCGCGACTACTTTTGGGAGATCGGCAGCTATGACGAACAAATGGATGGTTGGGGTGGCGAGAATCTGGAAATGTCTTTTCGAATTTGGCAATGTAAGTCTTATGTCTATCAATGTGTGGATGTAGATTGTAGGTGTATTATAAACATACCGAGTACAATGGGTGGAATGAATAAAATGAATGTATATATTGGGGGAGCAAGTTTCCTGATCAAACATTTATGTGTTCAATTTCGCCCCAGCAACAGCATGTAATATTTATGCTCACCAATTTTGTATTGAATTGCAGGCGGCGGCACCATTGAGACGATACCGTGTTCACGTGTCGGACACGTCTTCAGAGACTTTCATCCATATGAGTGCGTATATGTTTGCTTTTCAATCTCTCACTTGCTATATATTATGCCTATCTGTATTTATGCAATGTACACAGACTCACTGTTTTATTATGCAATTTCATTATTCGTGTTGCTTGTTGACTTCTTGTTGCGGCTCGAATAATGTGTAATCATAAAATCTAATTAAACGCTGTTGCGTGCGTCTTCTTTTGATATCGTATAGGTTCCCAAACAATCGTGACACACATGGCATAAATACCGTTCGAATGGCAATGGTGTGGATGGATGATTACATTGATTTGTTCTTCATGAATCGACCAGATTTAAAGGTAAATATAATGCGTGTTACTGCAGAAAATACTTCTTTTCATGTTTACGTATTGTACCACATTTTATTAGAGTTGTAACAAAGTTAGACTAATGATTGGGATGGCTTAGTTACAAGCTTTCTTTTTATTGTTTTATTAAAAAGGTAAAACCACAAAATTTATATTCTCAAATTAAACAAACTAGTGCAATATTTTAAATAAACTCCAAATAATGAACAGGAAACAAATTTTGGGGGGTTAAAACTGGCGGCTGGACTCTGCACGGTCGTGCAATCAATATTTTTTTCATGCTCAGTTAACTTGAGTAAGTAATTGAGTGGTTTTATGATTGGAGGGACTGGCTGACTTAATAAATCATTTATAGATTATCAATGTCATGGTAGTAATAGAGTAGAAAATGTGATGATTTTTATCGAAATGGCACACGCTAGAGTCGGGTACTAGGCACATCAAGTAGAGTCAATGAGGGGTGCAACGAGAAATCAAAATTTGTGGTGATTTACTTATATAAGATAGCGTAAAGCGAAATATTTTATACATTCAAGGCGACAAAAAAAGCTCTCCAAAGCCGAGATGAAAGACGCATGGTTGACAGAGCAATCAAAAAGTATTTACATGTGTTCGAGCCATGCGATTACTCAAGAGAAAGTGAATGAATATACATAAACAAATATGTGCACATAAATGTGAAAAAATAAACAGAATGCGGATGAAAGTAAAATTCATTATTTTCTCCGCGCATATGAAAATTATTAAAATGTGAAAAATTAGTCACTGGAGAATTCAATTGCATAATAATTCATCTTAAACTTTATAAGCTCCGTACGGTTGTGCACATGTGTACTGCATAACCTCAAACGAACATGCATCGTGTCTTCTATATCTTTTTAACGATTTGTGCATTCCATTTCTTTTAAACAAACTTTTGCGTCTTTTCGTAAAGGTATACCTCGTACGTGCCTGTGAATTGCAGGCACCTCTTCATTTCTCTTATGAATGTATTCTTCTTGATTAATAGTGACATTTGATAATATGAGTGGCTGCCACGGCAACCTTGGCTTTTTCTAATGCCGCATACGAAATATTATAGCAATATAATATAGTGCAACTATACTATCTGCGGTTCGCGGGCTCATAAAACCGTGCACACGCTTTATTAAACTGCGCTTCTGCATGCGATAATGGTGTCATCCGTTGCATTGTGTTTGGAATTGGCTTTGGTGTTGTCGTTTTTCGTTAACGTCCATACAATTGGTTTAATTTTAAATGGCATATTGAGGTAACATTTTTATTGCAAATTTTTATAGTTTAATGTGTTAATGGACTGAATTATAGAGTATTGTTAGATGGCAGTAATTTTTAATTAGGGCAATATGTTGCTATACGTATTAACATCACGGTATTAAACTGTGGTTTGTTTGTTGGTTAATTTCATTAAATTAAAGCTTATTTATGTTATTTTGAAATTGTTTTAAATCTTTTTTCTATATTTTGCATTTTGTTTCATAAAAAGACACAAGGTTAACACAATTCTTTAAATAGTAAATAATAATTAAATTATTTAGTTATGTGATAAATTGAATTATTACCTGAAGAATTTAGCAGTTATAAATATAATACAATAAAATATGCAATGTGTGTCGTTATTGTTTTGTTTTTAATAAAAGATCCCGTAATTTGATTCCATTAATCTCTCATTGCCTCATATTTCCCTCTCTTTTTATAACACGCTGTTTTACAGCTTTCTATTGCAATTTTATCGGTAAATACATCCTTGATTCCTACAATCATTTTTGATAAGGCAAATTTCGCTTTATACTTCAATTGTATAATGAGAATTTAACCAACAAAATAATGCTTCAAAATAAAGACTATTCAACTAGATCAAAATGTGAGGAGTGTAGTGAATTTTAAAATCCTGTCCCCGTGAACACTGTCGTGGTGTAGTGGAGTTGATTTTTTCATTTGTTTTATTGTTTTGAATTGAAATTCAAACAACAATTATTATTAATTAATTGCGTTACTCTTCACAACTAAACAAATTCAGAAATAAAACAAAAAATATTGTCAAAAATAATAGTTTCAACATTTGTTTAATAGAGGCGTTATGATCGACACACTCCCAGGTAAACACTCATACTACGACCGGATTTGCAAATCCACTCCAATTCACTACGTTCCACGTTAACGCGGTATCAGTTGAATTTATAAATAAATGCATTCGGTAGAAAAAAACGAGCCGTTTGTCAGATAATGCCATGTGCAAAAACTCCTGAAACAACAACATTTCAAATGCAACAATGCATGCATCCGGCGGTAGTGTCATACAAAAGGGTTTCCGGTTGTATGCATATTGAAGCACACCCCCACGCCTTTTTACTATTTTATTTTGTATTTTTCAATGCTCGATCTTGGGGGATGTTTTCAACATTATTGCCTCTGCTGTTATATTGTGATTTAATTTAATAAAAAAAAAAAATTTATTGAGAGTGAAGAATTAATTTTTTATTTGATTTTAAAGGTCTGTTAGCTTAAATGATCTATAGTTTTGAATATTATTTTCATTTTACAATTTGTAATTTATAAATGTGAAAACTTATTTTGTATTACGAATGCGTTTTTCTTTTCTCAGAAATACATATTTTTACTTTGTTTGTTAAATGATTGCGTTACATCGATAAGTTGTTGAATAAAATCGTTTCGTCATGAATATTCTGAAGTCAAGTATCGGGTTATTTTGAAGGCTTTCATACATTTTAGTGTGCATAATTCTAAATGTAATTGCAAACTTACTATTTTTGTTAGAATACTTTTTTAAAAAGGTCAACTTCAATTATCATTTTCCTTTTTTTGTACACTTTCATATAACAACAATATCTTTAACACCCTGGTGTTGACTATGGCAACGTAAGTGTTAAACAAAAACAACAAACTAGATAATAATTGCATTAAACGTTACATTTTGCAACAAAAGTAATTTGTCTCCCCGTGCACTGAGCAGCAATTCCAAATTCAATTAATCTGTATGACAAAATAAATCCACACGAAAGTGGCGAGGCTACAATTAATTATATTGTTGGTGTGTGCCAGTGCAATTGCAGTGCTCCGCTGTAAGCTTCTTCAAGTTGTTTATTGTCGAGATTAAAAGCTTCGTCCCCATGCAATTGCACAAGCATCTCAGCACCCTATTATAATCTATAAAGCTGTGGATAAGACAAATCCGCCGCAATAAAGTCATTAACCAAGAATTGTGCGATGTGGCGTATAGAAAGCTGAAACAAATTCGTAAGTGGATCCGAATTTGGTGAATACAAAGAGGATGCGGCGATTTTTGAATAGGAACCTCGGAATCACACAAACAAGAGCAATTACTTAAATTATCATCCCACTCTTCTATGGCTCCCACTGAACTGTTATACAAAATGCGGATAAAATACATGTTGGCGCACTGCACAAGTGTGGGTGAACATTCCCTTCCACGTTTTTGTGCTATCTTGTGCATGTTGAGACAGAAATTGCTAAGAATAGAATTGCGATAAACTTTAATTGTCCTCATCAATTATACAACAGTCTTGTTCGCACGGTGGTTTGAGAGTTGCTTGCAACTTGTTGTGGGTAAGAGTACTGGGGTTGTCATCAAATTGTGTGGATGGGCTGCTAACACACAGTGGCATTAAAACAAATACCCAGCAGTATAACGCGTTTTATGGCTTCAAATTTTGAGTAGTAGCTTTTTTGGACTTGACAAAATTAAACAAAATGATTAATTTATTATATTTTCTTCGCGTTTTAGCACAACCCTTACATTGGTGACATTACCCATCGCAAAGTGCTGCGGGAGAAACTGAAATGCAAAGATTTTCAGTGGTATTTGGATAATGTTTATCCTGAGAAATTTGTACCCACGCAGCACGTTTCAGCATATGGACGGTAAAAGCCTTTTATAATTTAAAAAAAAAAAAAAAATATTTTTTGTAATGGAAAATTAAAAATAGAACATTTAATGGAGTCTCCCTTTTCAAATCTTGCTAAATGAAAAGGGTGTATGTATTAGGATTATTGGACAGATTTTTAAATTGTTTTTTTTTGTTTGAACAGAGTTTCGTCCACCACAAATCTTTGCTTAGACGATTTACAGCAAAATAATGATGAACCTTTTAACTTGGGTGTCTACGCTTGTCACTCAATTAGCAGATCACAATTCTATTCACTGACAGACGCTGGCGTCCTGCGAAATGAAATTGCGTGTGCAACTGTGCAAAAAAGGTTGGTCCTTTTCATTTATTCATACTGCATAAATAAGATGCAGTGCAAAGTGTTTTTGTTTCTTCACTGTCAACATGATTTTCTTATAACAATAGAATTTAAATGAGTGTAGTTTTGAATTTCTTCAAATAGAAATGCTAATAGTTATTTATTTGTGTTTCTTTTTTAGCAAAGAAGAACGACGTAACGTCGTGATGGTACCATGCCACCAGAATGGCAAATACAATGAAAAATGGGAGATGACCGAGTTTGATCAGCTGCGTTCCATTGACTCGGACGTCTGCTTAGACCACAAAGACCTCAACAATCAAGACTATGTGTTCGCCACCAAATGTGATCCGGATAGTGAAACACAAAAATGGGAATTCGGGCATTGACCATCGAAAAAAATCGCCTTTCTGCTCCCAATCCGTTGTTGTTTAGACAATTGTTTGTTTTTTTATTTAATTTTTAACGTAACATTATTATATGTGTGTGTTGTTTTTCCACATAATTGTTTTACCCTAAAAAGATTTAGCGAAATTCACAATTCCACTTTTCTGAAGAGATGTTCCGAGATTCTGGCATTGTGTAAACTTATTTTTATGTTGTTCATGTGCCAGGCGTGTGATTATTGACATTCAGCCACTTTGGCACAGATAATTTATTTGATTTATCGTATTTCGGATAAGTTTTCTTTTACACGTTTTGTTTTTAAAAATGATTAAATAACCAATTACCAAACATGTCCAAGTACGTCTTCCTGTTGTAAATTTTGTGTGTTTGTGATGTCCCAGCGATCTAGCCAGAGTATTATAAAAACGGTTCACAATTTTGAATAGCCATCACTGCAAACGCAATATACCTCCTTTTTGATTTGTTAAAACTGTTTTTATTCCTATGACGGTAAATTCTTTTACATTTACTTACATCACAGAGAGTTACGAGTTCATTTCCTATACGGTTTTAGTAAGTTTGTATTTAACGATGCAAAATGTTAACTTAAAAGTATTTTGCACTCGTTCCTTTTTTTATGAATTTTTGTACACGAGGAGAAACTGAAAATATTTTTAAGAGATCATATCTATCATATACATGAATAAAAGAATTGATATTTTTTTAAACAAACTGTGTTTCCTTTTTTTTTTGTTTTGCAGATTTTAGCTTATAAATATATTGTTGAGTAAATATAATTAATGACAATCAGTGAAATCACACAATGCAGCTCAGGCCAGCCCAAGGATAAAATATTATAGGATGATCCAAGATGACCAATGAAAGTTACTACATACTTGGAATTTGCAATCACAATATTCAAAAGAAAGTCTGAAGTATTAAAGAAATCCTTGCACTATCACGCATGAAATATTTTTTCTTCAATTAAGTGCATCTTATCAAAAATCGTCTAAAACACTACATCGTTTCTAATTGTAAATCATGAAACATGTAGTAGAACATCACCTCATTAAACAAAAAAATAATAATTGCAGTTAAATTTGATTTAATACAAAATTTAGCATAAATTAATACAAATTAGGAATTAGAATAAATCTCCATACATTTCACACTTGACCCCGAATTTTCTTAGGATCAAAAGTGGCCTTCCTCAAGTGATGATAATTTGGCATGATTTTTCTTAGGAAGTCCAATTGCAATGTCTGCGACTGAAACAAATTTAAATGAGAAAAATATTTAAATCGTAAAACAAAATAAAGAAAAAATTATTTACCCCTTGCTTTTCCATAACATCACGCTGTAAGCACTCTTTGCCATAAATTACAGTATTATCGGGAAGATCATAAACAGCCTCGAGTCTACATCCCGCACCAATAACACAACCACTGGCTACTTTAACATTATTGGATACATAACTTTTGCACTCAAACACATTTTTTTCGCCAATTTTGGCTGCTTCCACGACACATCCCACTTCAAACACATTGTTGGCTCCAATCACAAAAACAGCTGGTTTGTCTGAGGTTGACGCATCTTCTGGAGACTTTTTGTGCACAATTGTGGCGTATTCTTCAACAATGCAATTTTCTCCAATGATAATTGGTCCAGCTTCCGCTATAATAGTTGCTCCAGGATGAATGACACACCCACTGGCCACTGTGATGTCACCACTTAGATTTGCATCGTCACAAACGATCGCCTTTGGCATGATTTTTATTCTGAAAGATTGTGTTTCAGTAATTTTCCCATTCAATAAATAAATTTGTACTTACTCTGGCTTTGAGCTCATCTTAAGATATTGTTTTATTCTGTTTTAAATGGGCTTTACAACTATTTAATTATTTTATGAAGGAACTTGTTTTGATTTTAAAACTTTTTTCTCATTTTGACAATTAGATCGGCTGTCACTGGAAAATATAATTTTTATATTCGTTTGTTTGCAAGGGAAGAAATGCTGGTAATGCAGTTATGTCACTTCCAAACTCACCACATCTCAATTGAAAATGGTGTGTGTATGAAAAAGTGAATTTAGCGTCAACTTCGTGTCAGATAAGTCCTCAAATCAAAAGCAAAAAGTTAAAAAAGTTATCGCATTTGACGTGTCCGGTCTTTTTGTAAAGTCTCTTCTTAAAATCAAGAAATTCAATGAAAAGTTAATAAATTGTAAAATAAAAATAGGTAATTGTTATTATGTTTTAAATTCTGTTTGCGCAACAAATTAGAATTGTATTTGAATGCAGTAAAGTTTATAAATTTTATTTTGCCATATGGACCTTCCCTCTGGTTTGAGGTTATCTCTTTTAAGAGAGCCTTTATCAATTAAAAATAGCTATTAAAAGTTTTTAATCTTATCAGCAACATAGCTCTTAAGTGACTTAAACATTGCAGCTATCCCAAAAATGAACATTTATCGTTTGAATATTTGACCATATAAAATGATGCAACCACCTTGAAATTAATTTTCGTCATAAAATATTAATTTGTTGAAATCGTTCCAGAACGCAATAAGGATGACCATTGAAGCGGGTAAACCAGCTGAAGCAGCATTAAATGAAACCCAATCAAAGAATGCGGCCAAGAAGCTAGCAAAAGATGCGGCAAAGGCAGCGAAGGTAAGTTCCTCATTGCAGTTACCTTGAATTTAGTCACAACGCTATAAATAGCACTCGATACAATAATGTGCGAATTTGTGCAATTAGTGCAAATGTATATTGTGAAGTGATGTTTGTGTAAAATTTATTAGAAATGTAATCACTTACTGTCATTATTATCATTGTATTTTATAGAAAGCAGAGCACAAGGCAACTGCGGGAAAAGTAGTCGAGGAAGTGCAAGCCGATACAACCGATTGTTCTGAAGGCAAATATGGCCCCGTGAAGATGATTCAATCTGACAATAAGCGACTTGATCGTGTGTTTGTCAAAGTTGGTGATCTCTCGAAGCATATTGACTCAAAAACACCGGTCTGGGTGCGGGGTCGCGTTCACACAACTCGATCCAAGGGCAAACAATGTTTTTTGGTAATGCGACAACAGAGCAGCACTGTGCAGGTGGTCATTGCCGTTAGCGATGTCATTTCAAAGCAAATGGTTAAATTTTCAGGAAGGTTCGTTGTTTTTTTTTTTTTTTTGTTATTAAAAGTTTTTAATGTCGTTACGTATATTGAAATAATAGCATTTCTAAGGAGAGTATCATTGATCTGTATGCAAACATCATCCCAGTGCAAACAAAAATTGAATCATGCACTGAACAGATTCTTGAATTGGGTGCTTTGGAAATTTATTTGATCTCAGCGGCAAAACCCCAACTTCCATTGCAAATTGAAGATGCATCAAGGCCTGAAAAATCCGGGGTAAGTTTAAACACAATAAAAATATGATGTTATCATGATTATTAAACATAAAATGTTTGAATTGAATTTTCAGGACTCTGATGGTCTCCACATTCGTGTTAATCAAGATACTCGCTTGGATAATCGTGTCCTTGACTTAAGAACACCAGCTAATCAAGCTATATTCCGGTTAGAGGCTGGCGTTTGCAAGCTTTTCCGCGATATTTTGGCAGCAAAAGGATTTACGGAAATTCATACACCGAAAATTATTTCAGCCGCTAGTGAAGGTGGTGCTAATGTTTTTACCGTAAGCTACTTCAAAGGTAAAAAAATAAATTTTCATAACAAAAACTATTTTAATAACACATCACTTTTTTCCTAGACTCGGCATACTTGGCACAATCCCCGCAATTGTACAAGCAGATGGCTATTGCTGCTGATTTCGACAAAGTGTACACGGTTGGTGCAGTCTTCCGCGCCGAAGACTCAAATACGCACCGTCATTTGACTGAATTTGTTGGCCTTGATCTGGAGATGGCTTTCAAGTATCACTACCACGAAGTATTGGACACCATTGGGGACACGTTCACTGAAATGTTCAAGGGACTCCGTGACAACTATGCGTCGGAAATTGCCGCTGTAGGAATGCAATACGATGTGGAGGCATTCAAGTTTTTGGATCCACCACTGCGTTTAAATTACATTCAAGGTGTTGAAATGTTGCGTCAGGTGGGAGTTGAGATGGGCGATGAGGAGGATTTGTCCACGCCTAATGAGAAATTGTTGGGACGTTTGGTGAAAGCTAAATACGACACTGATTTTTATATTTTGGATAAGTTCCCATTGGCTGTAAGGCCTTTCTACACAATGCCCGATCCACAAAATCCAGTTAGTTTTTTAAGAAATTATGTTCTTGATGTTTTTACTAATCTTGATTTTTTTTTTAGAAATGGTCAAATTCTTATGACATTTTTATGCGAGGCGAAGAGATTATGTCTGGTGCGCAGCGTATTCACGATCCCGATTATTTGGTCGAGCGCTCAATTCATCATAATATTGGTAATTTAAAAGAAGAAATTTGAATTTGAAAAAATATTTCATCAAACGAATACGTAATTACAGATATCTCAAAGATCGCCGCTTACATTGAGGCATTCCGATTTGGTTGTCCACCTCATGCTGGTGGTGGCATCGGTATGGAGCGTGTTGTTATGCTGTATTTGGGATTGGACAATATTAGAAAAACATCGATGTTCCCGCGTGATCCAAAACGTATTACGCCTTAATTCAGAATTAAGACATAAGCCTTTTAATGATGCCGATACGTTCGGATTTTATTTTTTGAAGCAAAAAAGCACAATTTATTGGTTTAAAATAATTAAATTAAATTTTTTTTTGTTGGAAACCATTGATTAAAAACCAATATCATTAAAGCTTCCATCGATAATTTTTTGTATTTCTTATGATTATTTTTATTTTATTTGACTTTAAAATCATTTTGTTATTTAATAACTTCAAGCTTAATTCCTACATGCGGTAACTTAATTATTTGAAGCGTTCATATTTGGGTAAATATTAATAATAATTTAATCAAAATAAATTACATTTCTAAAGAAAGACCACTGATTTTGATTTTAGTTTTTACCTATGGGAATAATATAAGATCAGAATTTTAACGATTGTCATTCAGAAACCTGCCATAAAATGACCATTTATTGATTTGCTTGTTTACACTGAATTTTTCATATGCTTTTCCAGTCACACGTCATTAAGTTCAAATAATTGATAACATTTGTTATACAATTTACCGCTTCTATCCAGTATAGGTCAGTATTTTTCTAGTACCGACATGAACTTCTATTGCCATAAGAATATTTAATTAATTATTATTGACCAGTAAACATAACAGCTTTGGAAACGGGACCAGTCGTTGAATTGGTCAATAAAGGTAGAGTTAGAGTTTCAGTGATTAAAGAAGGATAATAGAGGACCTTCGACCTTCGAAATGTTATCTCTTTTCAACGAATTTAATGATTTCATTTGACTTCAACAATTTTTCTGTGATTTAAACACTTCCTGTTTGTCCATCATTTGATTCTTGTTGCATATACACTATTCCTTCAGGCAATACATTAAATCACATTGATTATTCACAACCAGCTTTCGAATTAAGCAACGAAAATTTGCTTGTTTATTCTTCTGTGCAAAATTGTATGTAAACAGAATAATTGGAACACCATCTTCATCATTTTATTAAAAATGCACTTTGCATCAAAGTTCGTTACAAAAATAGCTCATTTTAACCATCTAATGAATCAACAAACACTCGTGAATGGAACATTAAATTTGAATAGCCTTTTGACTGCGCAATTATAAGCACAAACTCTTCATAAACACTCCGTTTCCGCCGGTAATAAAAATAAACCTAAGGCCAAAATATGGTTCGGAAGGCATTATCCCTTTTGACAAAGACCGTTAACATAATTTCCAAGTTGTTAAATAAGTTAAAGACTCAGGGAGACTAAAAGACTAGAAAAAGAGTTTTTTTAAACAAAAACAATTGCATTCTGCACATTTTACACTATAACTCAAATGGTGCGGTAGTTAGCCTTAAGAGGTGGAGAATTGATTTTTTTGCAAAACTCCACTTGGCCTCATTATAAACTGACATGGAATATTACAAACGAAATTATAAACTGTGGATGCACAAACTATAGTGGAAAGCACATGTCGACGTGCAACGACGCACATCGAGCTTTTTCCCCATGCGCAAAATTTAAACAACCCCTGCAGACAGCATACAGAATGCAGCTAAAGAGTGCATTTAATATTGGTTTTGGGTTGCATAATAATAATATTTATATTAAAACAGTAACTGTTCAAAAAAGAACGAGAGGACACGTATAATGCTAAGCTCACCTGTTTTGAGTGTGCTTTTTTATATAATTATATCGGAAATTTAAATTCACGGCTTAATATTAACGAGTTTGTGAACCTTGTGAACACATTTCCAATTTTTATAGACGCGAGGCTCAGTCGTTTATATTACTTTGTGTGAGTTTGAAGTGTTGGACGTCGCGTCGCGACGTCCGCTACAGCTTACAAGTAAATTTTGTGGATAAATCGCATTCAAGTTGATTGTCTAGCCAATATAGTGCTTCATATTTAATATAACATACGTGTACTCGTATATTATGTGCAGTTTGTTTACATTAATCGTTCGGTTTTTTTAGACGTTTGCTTTACCTTTGTTGTTGGTTTTTTCTCTCTCGTTAGTCAAGACAATTAAACTTTTGAACGCTAACAATCGTAGCATTACAATTATTATTTTAACTGTAGGTATTTGTTCTTTATCGGTTGTCAATTTTTGTTGATTGCTGATTGAAATTTGTGTGTGTCAGCTGATAAATTACTGGATTGCAATACGGCTGAAGTTTTGTTAAATTATATTTAGTGAAAAGTACTTAAAATCATGGCTAATTTAATTGCTCCAAGGATTAAAGTGTTGCAAGAGATTAAAGTTCATACCAGCGATGTTACAAGTGTTGAATTTTGGGGCAATACAATGCTTTTTACGGGATCAAGGTAGTTAACAATCTATTCTTTTAAATAATTATTTTATTTCAATGTCTATTTTATTATTTATAATATCAGGGCTTTCAACCGGGTTGCTTTTTTTTTACTCTTTTTAAAACAATCCTGCTTTATCTGCAGTGCTGATAATAACTGTACATTGACCTACCTATATCCTTTGATATTTCCGCGGCTTTTATGAAACTTTACTGTTATTTTTCATTAACTTAAATATCTGCATGTTGAGTTTGTTTGAAAACAGAGATAAGCTCCAAGTTTGTCAATCGATAGAAATTGTGAGTTTGAATCCGTGACATAGCAAGATCAAAATGTTATGATAGTAAATTATTTCCTTATAATCGGTAGCCTGATACAGGCGTTGATTTTTCTCTAGCTAACTAATCAATATGACGCGTTGTATTTATGTTTAAAAATAAAATTCGATACCCAATGCTCATTTTAACTACATATTTTATGCCATACTTATAATTTAGGAACACATCTTAGGTGCATATTTGATAAAAATTAAGCTTTTAATTATTAAGTCAGAAATATAAATTTAAAAAAAACATTGATAGAAAATGTAAAAACGATTTTCGTTTATATTGTTGTCATTTAAATCCTATAAAGTTATTTTAATATTTACGGTAGACTTAATGATAAACCTTGCAAAAATTTAAAATATCCGGTTATAATCCCTAATACATATTTTATTTATGTAAAAACTTTTTGTTTTAAAAGTGACAAAACCGTGCGAATTTGGCGTTGGCAAGTAGGAGGAGGTTTTATCGAGGAGCCTTTTTCCCCACTGTTAGGACACAAATATGGCGTTACATGTGTCCGTGTTTCACCTCAGGTGAGTTCATCACAATTACCCTCAAACACTCACAAAAAATGTTTACATTAATTGGTTCATCGACAGTGGTAATTGATTACCATAATGTGTGTCTATTTTAATACAAGGTGGTCAAGTTAGAACATATCGATCGGTTATACCTAAATTTTCTTCATTCCATCTTAAATTTTTTTAATTTACTTCATATTTATGTCGAGGAAAATATTGAGTATCTATAATAACTAAAAAATTACTACCGTAAATCACTCTCAGTAATGCTTTTTTCCATTAAAATGATATTATTACAGGCAAGTTAAGTATGTTTATAAATATTTTATATGCTTTGTATTATACGAGTAATGTCAGGAGTTAAAAAAAAAACAATCCAAACAATTATAGTTCTTTGTGTCGTCAGCGTACACGAACACCTGTTGATCTGACCATTATTTATTAATAATAACTGATAGACCTATTCTGTATTCATATCGATTATATTTGCCACACTGAAAAATGACCATATTACCGTACAACTTACATCAGACAAGAATTAAAATAAAAATACATAAATTATGTAAGTCAACGAATTAATTGAGTTGTTAAAGCCTAAACCTTGAAATTTTAAATACATATTAAATTTTAAAAACATAAATGAAAAACAAAGTAATATGCAAATATTATTTGTACAAAATTCATTTTATTAACATTTTTACAGATATTTAATAAAATATATTCAAATATTCAACAGGTGTGGGATGTTCCGAGTAATGAAGCTTTACTGCAGATGAATACTTATTCCGTTCTTCAATTCGGTTAATCTCGTTATAGAATTTCGCCAGAAAGACATAAATATCTATAACTTTGGCAAAAGCGCCAGCCGTGCTAAAGAGATCAACAGCATCTTCCAGCAATTGCTTACACTTTTCCATTTGTTCTGCCTTTTTTTCTATTCTCGTTTCCACTGCCACACGACATTTCACAAAAAGGAACATTATTTTTGCACGATCATAAATTCCGCCATTAGCCAAAATAAATTCCATGCAACGGCGAACAGTACGAAGCGCCTGACTCGGCATTCCCCTTGACAGCAAAATAAGCGCGAAATGGGCATCAATCATTGACACCTCGTACTGAAAGAACATCTTATTGGCCAGCACAGAAGCCTCACTCAACACGAACACCACCTGATCAACGATTGTCGTCTGCAAAATGTATGTGTTGGCGAGCACGATGAGTCCTCGCACTCTCATCAAATTGGTCAAATCCTTATCCAGCAACATCATTTCCACCAAACTGCGAGCTAAAACATTGTTACCACGTGCCAAATTAATGCCAGCCTGCACCAGCAAGCTCAACGGTTTATCCACAATGTACAACTGTTGTGCAGCCTTTATTGCACAATTCCATTTTTGCAAATACATATTCTGCAACGCCGTAATGTAGCAGTCACATTTCATCCACAACTGTGCCAAGGGATCACGGGGATAACGAACGCGTGCCTGTCCCAAAATAATCTCACTTATTGTATACTGACCCTGCAAGCTGAGCCACAACGCCAATGTGCACAAGCTGTCGCAACCGGCCTCACCATTTTCCAAGTCGTTGTCTGATTTTGTGCGCAATTTCACCGAATGCAAATGCATTTGACTGTATAGCGAAGCAATCTCATTGCGTCCGTACATTGTCCAAAGTGCGGCACGTTGTGTAATACAACTACCCATGAACAGCATCATTGAGTATTGGAAATTAATGCCTTCCGTTTGGGTCATCATGTCGAAGAGTTTGGCGGGTGGAAAACCGGCAAGAGCAGCCACTTTAACGATTACCTGAATGTTAAAGGGCAACAAGTGCATACCACTACCATTGTCTGTTTCATAGTGTTCGTAGTCATTGAATTGGACGTACTCCTGATCCAAATAGGATAGCCATTCGCGTGCCATTTGAAGGCATCCTGTGTCATCAGACTCCTGTGCTAACATGATACACTCCTTGAGACTGGCTAGTGCTTCGGTTCGGTGATTGAAGTGTGCATGCAAAATGGCTAAATGCATACTTGGGTATTGCCACTCATTCATTTCGGTTGTGTCCACATCTTTAAAGGAATTTCGATCGAATGCCTTGTGCAGTGCCTCAATGGAGTTGTTATAATCTCTGGTTCGCAGATTGTTGTAGTAAGACAAAAAGTGAGCGTGTGCAGTCACTGGATTTTCCTGTATAATGGTGTTGAGCTTTTTCTGCAACTCGATAGGTGACAATGCCTCTGGTTTTTCATCGCAAAACAGAGAATTTTGTTGTATAACAAAAAATTCCACTTGTCTGTGAGACCATTTTGATACAGTCTTTTTTGGCTTGTAATCTTTAATTAGTATTTGCAAATCCTTATCTATCACCTTCATCTTCTTTAGGCCATTCATGTAGTAACTATTCAGACTTTTGCACAGCGCAATTGTCTCTGTGAAGGACATCCTCTCTAAAGTGATAACTAGTTTTCTTATGTAATAACCAATAAGACCAAACGAATGATGTGTCCCACCCATTTCATCTGTAACCAGCTTAACAATGTAGTTAACTAAATCAAACATCCCATCAATTGGATAAGTTCTGCAAATTGAGTCCATCATATTTTGGAAGCACTCATAGTGCTGCTCATCTATGCTGTACTCCCCCTTACTAAGCAGATTGTTCAATTCGTCGTATGTGAGGTCAGGCTCATGCATCAGTTTCATGAGGACCATGCAGAACTTACGCCGATAATTGGGCTCGACCATCTTATGAGGATCGTCCATGTGCTTAACAGCTAGATACTCTTGCACCAGAACGATGATGGCCATTTTGTGGGGCGTCAATATGTCACAGTTCTTATCAAAAATGTTTAGGAAGTCAAGACGTTCCTTTCGTGCATCCATTTTTGATAATTGTTTTACACACTTTTCACTATTTATCTTGTAATTTCTTATTTTTAATTAAAAATAGTTAGCATCGAACCGAACATCAACAACTATTATATTTTATTAACAATTGTTGTTTGACATTTCATATATTTGCCGGTGTCAGCGTTACCAAAAAAATTAAATTGAATGTAACTGCAATACCGACACTGCCAAGAATTTCATTGTTTTGAAAATGTTTCAAAATATTAAAAATTTAGCAAAACGTTTTTTTACAAGTTCATCTCAATTATCCCGTGAAAAGAAAAATTACGAGTTCATTGTTTTTGGCAGGGAAAAGTGCTTGCATCCGGATCAGTTGACGGCAACGTTATTCTTTGGGAAATAGCAACTGGAAGCAAACAGGATTCGCTTTCTCAGGAAAATGGGGAAGCCATCCGATCATGTGCCTTCAGCCCTAATGGTGCTATTATTGTTAGCTCCGATGACAGTGGAAACGTTTGTGTTTGGGGACAAAATAAAAGCTTGTTAAGGTACATAATTACATAAAACAAAGATAAAAAATAATTTAGAGTCACGATCTTTGAAAATTTTAGAACATTTAGATGCCATGATGAAGCAGTTCACACATTGGCCTTCGCTCCAGACTCGAGCGTTTTATTGACTGCATGTAATTTGGGAAACATTCGTTTAAGTCTTTTTGACACAGATAAAGAAAGTTAGTTGGTATTGGTTATATTAAGTATTCATGTTTGAAATAAAATTTTTTTTTCAATAGATTATGATTCGGAGGTAAGTTGTTTTATAGATGCTGCCCACGATTTAGGTGTTCTTGGAGCTGATTTCTGCAAAGTCATCCACACAGATCGTAAGTGCATAAACATTGAAAGCACAAATACTACTCCTCATTGCGTTTCCACAGCTACTGATGACGGCACCAAGCTTTATACGGTGGCTACATGTGGCATGGATCATTTGATAAAAGTCTGGAGAATATTTTGCCGCAATAATCCGAGTGACACAGAAATTCGATCGCGTTTAGTTCCAAAAAACCCACAGGTTAAATTTTGTAAATATAATTTTTTGAGATGATAAACTAATATGGCCGAGTAGGTACACATGGCTGAAAACTCAACCATAATCGGCACAAACGTTATGAATGCAGAGTGTGTGCAGACAATATCGGCGCATGGCAGTGCAACAACTTGTGTGAGGTAAGCAAAATACCAAATTTCAATACATGTTCAAAAATGTTTATTCCAGAATTGAATTTTTATAATATAAAAAGAAAATAGTTAAACGAGTTGACCTTTTACGAGACTTCCATTGGTGTGGCACCCAAATTACGAACAGTTTCAGTAAATTCGTATTTGTGTACCTTAACTCCAAGAATTGGTGTTGTACCCGCTTTGAAAGTGTAGTCCAACTGTAAGATAACGATAAAACATTTAATTTTTCAATTTATAGTTAGTTATTATAAAAAAAAACATACCCCTCTTTCTCCCTTAACGTTGGCATACTCATAACCACGCAAGTATTCAGTGGAATCCTTGCGAATCACGCATAAATCAATATTTGAGCCAGAGCCCAAATCGTTGAAAACACCCGCAGCTATAGCGTCTCTTACTAATTTCTTGCCCTCCTCCTCAGACATGTCTGGCTTATAACGTGCTGCAACAAAATATTTGAATCAGTTTGTTGCAATAAAAAACTTTTTTTGTAAACATACATTCAAAAACGGACATGGCAGCTAACGAGCCGGATCCCATTGTTGCGTATGGCAACTTATCAGTGGAGCCATGGGGATAGATGCAATAAATGTAGGAACCCGTGCGATCAACACCTCCCAACACCAATGCAGCGCTTACGTGTCCCTGATAACGGAACAGCATTCGCTTCAGCAAAGTGTTTGCTGTTACCACAGGCACTTGACGGCCGGTGTTCAAACGTTGAAGCTCTAATTGCGAGGCAATTAACTGCGTTGTCATTTCGGTGTCAGCAGCAGTTCCGGCACCACAGCAGCTGAAAAAAAATCAATTCTAGTTAAAAATTCATTGCATTTGATGCCAATCGGCTGAAAGTACACTTACTACATATTCTTGGCCAAGAAATGAATTTTCTCACAATTCTTGTCGGACACAATGGGTCCCTCAGTTGCTCGAGTGTCAGCACCCAAAATGACACCATCCTTGAAAATAATACCAACAATGGTTGTGCCAGTTTTCACTGCCTTTGGTGCCACATATCCTTGCTTCAGCAGAGAAGCGTTTCTGTTTTTAAAAAAAATTATTTTTTGTTCGTGATTGTTGAGGTTATGTTTATGACGAGGCATTTTTTACACTCGTATTATGTGAAATGTTGCTTTTTTTAATTACCTGCGGCAGTTATCAAAGCTAAAGCCCGATGCGGGTAATTCCGGGGCTAAATCGGTATTCATTTTGATTAATTTTATTAAAATAAACGAATTTTATTGCAATCACAAACTGTTCTTTTAACACAATGACCAGCTAATAACACAAACTGTTTTTGACAATACAAAAAATTGTGCAAGTGTCAAAACTATCTGCATTGCCATCACATTTTCCGTAATTTTATGTTTTATATATATTCTACTTATGGTATCAAGAAAAAATTTGAAATGACTGTTGACTTTTGAACATAGAAAATTCTTTAACTTTGTTTTAAAAAGCGATTTTATAGTCTCAATTTTGATTTTATTATTGTATTTAAAATTTAATTTTTTTAGTAATCTTTATTAATTTAAATGTTTTAAACTTTATTTTTCCTTTAATTTTATTTAATATAGATTTAACACAATGGGAACCCTTCTAATATCAGGAAGTCTTGATAAAACCGTGAAGATCTGGGACCACCATGGAACATGCATTCGAACATTGTCCGAGCACTCACGCTACGTAAACACAATTGCCATAAATAACGATTCGTCCATTATTGCGTCCGGTTCTAATGATCGCAGTATTTTAATCTGGGATTTAACCAACTCCTTTACACTTAGCTCACACATTTCCGGAATACGCAATGTTATATTTAATTTGGCCTCGTCACAATCAGAAGTGCCTTATGACTTTATATGCCCAATCACCTATGAGATTATGAACGATCCTGTTGTAGCTTCTGGTAATTTAAGCGTTATTATTTATAAGTTAAATTTTTTAATTTTAATTTTCTCCGTACGCAATTATTGCAGACGGGTTTTCGTATGAGCGTGGGGCTCTGCAGGAGTGGTTTCAACGTGGTCGGCAAACATCACCAATGACCAATGCGGAACTGGATAGCATTGAAATGATTGATAATGCAATTTTACGCGGAAAAATTGAAGCCTTTTTGAAGAGTTTCGATTTTGACACATTCAAAGGGGAATGACCGTGGCCCATTAACTTTGAAGACATCGGCTTTAGCCACCATCAATTGGCCTTATATTAAAGACATTTAAATTTTTTTTTCAGAGTTTTGTATGTTATTAAAAAACACATTTAATTATTTATCAAACAATTTAACTATTATAGCAGCAAAGTATTTATAAAGACATCATATTATGAGCTTTTAAAAACACATTTATCGAGTTTTGTGTACCAAATAAAATTGGAGTTTTATCATCTAGATTCTAGTGAATGTGCTGAATTGAATTAATAACCTTTGAGCATATTTGCATTGAGAATAATTGTACACATGAGTTTTTCATTGTGATATTTACATTTAACAAATACCAACACTGTAATATCGTTTTTTGTTTGAATTGTGATTATGAGATAATTATGTAGAAAATTGCATATCGTAAATGATATCTTTTAAGAAATTTACATCCCGCACATTTTAGGCAAATTTGTAAATGTTTTTTTTTCTATTAGTTTCCTAGATATTAATATAATAAATTAACTATTTGACATAATCGTCATCTAAAAAATGGAATTGAAATACATTGTTTGTTACAATATGATAAATGTTTTACTTAATTTTAAAAATTAAATGATTTAATTAAACACAGATTTTTCTAAATCATTTCAGATTCAAGGAATTTGTCTGAAAGATATCGTATTTTTAAATTGCAAATCCTTGTGTAGATTAAGGGTTGAAGGTCGGAGTTTATGTTCCGAAGACATTTGTAAATTTTAGCATTTTTCTAATGAAGAGGATATTTTGATTTGATTGCAATGACCTGAATTTTTAATTAAGACTAATAAGGTAAAAGGGATAAGAGATGAAAAAGTGTTTTTAGTTGTGGAATATTTAATTTATTTAATCAATTTCATATTAAAATAATTCCAAACCAATCATTGTTATAAACTCACATTCATTACAATTGCTTTTATTTTTTTAAATTATATTGGATTAGGATAGTTAGTAGCGTATTTACCGTCTTGATTTAATCTGCTCACGTGATCTATAAAAGTTATTACTCACTAGAAATTGGACCCATCTATTTTTTAATAATTGTATTGTGGTCTGAGAACCATACCTGGAATATCTTAAATTTGTAAAACAAACAACATCTACTAAAATAAAATAGAAATTCAAATTTTAAAGACCCTATTTATATATATATATATTTTAATTCATATTTATAAAATTGTAATTAGTATACACATGAGAGTTTAATAATAATAATTGGTTAATAATATCCAAAATGTTTAAACAATACATTTTTTTTTTTTGAAAATTCTTCCCCAACTTCACAGTTTTGCGCCAAACCTCGTGCCAGTTGACTGATAAAAAGTTGATAACAGCTAAAAATTATTATTGGTGTAAGATAGCACAAAATGTTACATGCACATTCAATTTAAAGCCTAATATACTGTAGTATTTACTGCCGAACTCCGGATTGGTATCACCACTACACTTCTATTTTAAAATTTAGGAATACAATTTATTATCTATAACACTTTACTTTTAGTCCTTGCGATCTTTTGTTGTGTATCGAATAGTACATAAAGAGAGCAATTCCATGACAGTGAATCATTTCCCTACTGTCGACGGATAGCTCTCTTTATTTTCGTATTCGTTCAAGTTTAGTATCGCCAAATGTGTAACCAACAATATAATAAAACACGCGCAATTATTCTGAAATAAACATTTCGTTAATATGTATGTTATATAATGATGATGCAAAATATTAAAACATGAATACACAATGTGAACACCACCATGACTGCGGCACAGCCAATCTTCAAGTGGCACCAAACTCAACTGCGTGAACACAGAAAGTATATTACGGGTGAAAAAATTTAAAAATGAAGAACCTGAAGTAAATATCTAAAGTATTTTGTGTTCTTATCAGGTCACCCAACGGGAATATAATCAGGTAGTGTGGCTTGGTGTGTTTGCGTTGTATAGTCCAATTTTGAAAGCGCGCGTTCGCTTATCAGTTATCACAATACTCAAATAAGAACGTGTGTTTTATAAAAAAAATTTGTCTGTTCTCCATAGGTATATCTGGTTTTTTGATAATGAGATAACAAGTGCATAGTAACGTAGGTATGTGAATTGTACGTGCTCGTGAAAATGCTGGTGGTAAATGAAATTAACTTAAATGTCATGCAATTAAAAATGAGTACAATGTTAAGCTACAATTCAGATGTATTTGACAAAACATAAAGTTTTCAGAGTCTAATAAATTCGCTTGAAACAATTTAAGGTGTTTAAAATTATTACTATTCGCATAAAAAAAAATTAAATTAAAAACAAAAACTTTTGTTGGCGGACATCAACCCAAAATCATTATTGTCGATTAAATAGCATTAATGAGCTCTCGTTAACTGGCTTATTCGGATTTAACGGATAAGCCATGTACTATAAAAGGGCTAAGGGGCTTAAACATAAATCTTTATGGAATTATCGCCTCTTTAGAAACATGAAAATTAAATTAATTTTAGCGTTCAAGTCAATGTAATAATCTAAAGATTGTCCATGCTCAAAAAATTATCGCCATCTTAAAAAAGATAACGCCCATAATTTTGAAAATTTTGCCGATTAGATTGACGCAGGTATTTCTTTAATTAAATAAAATTTGTCTTTTATAAAATTTCATTCCATTTTTATTTTGTAAGGCATTGAATTAGTACACACACAAAATGACCTGAAGTTTCAAAGACGCCAGATCAATAATTGATAATACAAAATGTTGATATTGAATTGGGTACTTGAAGCTGATAACAAATACACTGCGTGGACAAACATACTACCGTCAGGGGGCTGCCTGTCAATCACCCAAGTGGATTTATGCTTACCAAGTCGTACCATAATATTACCCACCCTTATTTGCAAATGCGATTTTAATTTTTATCAAATGCGCGGTGAATTCAAATAAAACATAAATTATTTAAACCTTAAAGCCAATTGATTACAACAAACTATAAGAGTCATAAACGTGCTTATCAGGTGGACGACCTCTTGTTATGTACAAACTGAATACCTGGTCGGTATAATTTGTAGGTAAATTTTATGTTTTAAAAACTGACTTATAGTTAGTGCTCTATGTTAAACTTATATACTTTAAGTATTATTCATTTCACAGTTTTTGTACCGTACATATCCGTGTCTAGATATTATCTCGGTTTAAACGTTTTTCACAAATTAACACCTTATAAGTAGAGTGTATCAACAATTTACATTTTTAAAACACAAAAATCCTCATCTCCAGTAAGTACAAGTTACACAGTAACATATTATTATAAACATCTGAATTTTTAAATCTGAAAACGCAAACGAAAATGTTGCTACTGTGTGTTTAGCTTCTATTTACTTTGTCAGCAAACTTTACATTAAATTACGATAAGACCGGTTGTGGTTAATGAACATTACTTTGTATCTGTATCAAAGAGACATTGTCGTAACTTGGATCCTGAAACTAACATTCCAATGTCTTATGTACCTAATTAAAATGTAATGCCAAAGTGCGATCTAAAGCAACACTTGCTTGTTGAAATGATTGATTTACTTCATCATAATATAATTTAAATTTTCAGTCATTTGTCATATAACCATGCAGAAGCAGATGAAATAGAAATCTTCTCGTTCAACTGGCATCGCCATTGAGAGATGGCGCTAATTCAATTTGCAAACGTGCTCTAATTTGTTCATGGATGAAGTTGAGGTTACTTCGTTTTTGGGAATTACAATTTATAATGTCTGCGTGCTGAAATGCTTAGGAGTGTCGTGAAAGACTTTAAAAAAATTAAAAATTTTAGCCAGATATTTTTCAATTTACCATTTTTTGAAATTTGGTTTAATTAATGTTGCTTTACTATCTTCGCCTTGCTAATCCACTGTATAAAATAACATTTCAACTAGTTTAATATAAAACTTTAATACTTAAAGGCAACTAAATTTAATTTTAGTGCATAAAAGTAAAAAATATTTTAAATTTGACTAAAAAAAAAATTTCTTTCTTTCGATAATTTTTTTCAATTACATAGCCTTAAAATCAGAATAGTACGTTTATATATTGAAAAAAATTAAAAACTCAATAAAATTACGTAACAATCCATCCATTAATTTCACACATATAATATTTAAATGAATAAATCCACTAAAAGTATTGATTACAAATTATAATTGAACTGATTCAAAATTCACGTGCTTAATTTCACCTGTACGCACAATTTAAAATGTATTAATTATTTTTATTAATCACCGAACACATGACACAATGTAGATATTCCTTTTAATATTGCAACAACGAAATCAATTTATCTTATTTCACTTGTAAGCTTCAAATGCTTGCGCGATTCCACTGCGTTAAAGTGACTGCTCACAACTGTGAAATGGGCCGATTGAACACCTGATTAGCGCTTTTATACCGTCACTCTAAGGCAATGTGTTGTTTGTTCTATGGAAATGATTCAGTCGTTCATTTTCGTTTCAGATTTTATTTCGTTTAAAGAAAGCTTTTACATTTAATATTTTTAATGTGGCACTTTACTTTTTCTGCTTTATTTGTTTTTATTTTCGGTACTATATGGAAGATTAGTTGAATTCCTTGAGATTAAGATATCAAATATGACATACGATTGATTTGATAAAATATAGGCTTCCAAAAAATAAACCACAATCAAAATATCATGAGGTTTTTCAATTCAATTTTTTTTTGGGTTTTTTAAACATAAAATATATAATATATATAGGCTCTTATTAAATCTTAAAGGTTAAAACCTTTGAATTTATTCTATTTCAATTTGTCACATGACATTTATAATAGTTTATTTATTTATTAATTTATAATTGGTATATTTAACAATTTTTGATTCCAAATTTGATTGCGAACATCTAAAAAAAAATTTAAATTGCTTTTTTTCGATCTTATGCTGTCTAAAGAAACGGAAATATTAAATGCATTTCGTTTCTTAACTTAAAGTTTAATAAATTTTTTCTTTAAAAAACATTTCCAATAAAATTTGTAGTAAGAAAACAATAATAAATAAATAAATTCACGATTTCATTTTGTCATGAGGATCTGAAGCATATACGAGTTCATATATAAAATCTTGGGTAATGCACGGTGGAAGATGTCGTAACACACGCTAATTAAATTATATACGTGATACAGATTTTTGTTTACCGAATAACTCTGCATATACGAAAATAGAGAAGACAAAAATGTAATAATGGGGGTACAAACATTCAACTCCTTGAGCGCATTACCTCATTAACGCCAGTGGGTACACACGGTCATGCCCATTTCAACAGCATTATACTTAGTTGCTACAATTTTATAAAACGTTAACTTTTCTATTTTCTTTATTCTACAAAAATGATAATTGTCAGGCAGCAAAATATGAGTGAAGCATTTTGTCTTATAACTAATATGATGAGCATCCAGAATTAAATCTCTTTGCCTATATGTATTGTGCTTTGTTATCAGAGGTGCTATAAACCTACGCGATAAATCTTGAATGTTAAACGTTGGTTTTCCGTCTGCATCATGTTGTAAATTTTAAATTCTCATTGTTTTGAATATTTGCATTGTGAATATGGCTTTGGGTGGATGTGCCCTGTCCTCTATAGTACTCTCGCATATGAAAATAATATACACGGGTGAGTGATAAGAGTGTGTAAATGTTTACAGGGACTAGATGGCACCTGAATGTCATTAAATAAAATTACAATTTTGTATTATCATGGGCTTGCTGCATATGCGAGTAAATCATACATACAAGTTAAACTAATTATAAGTTTTATCATCGGCATATTTTCAATTAATGTGCGGGGTTTCAATTTGATTGCACCAATTAACTATTTTTTAATTGCTGTTTGATAATGATGATATTTTATGAATCTGCGTGTTAAATAAATTTTGTATTTATACTCGAACGGTCAAAATTGTAAAGCAAACCAGTATAAGAATCCTGTCTCTTATGATTAAAATTTTAATGGATTTTCCTGAATGTAAAATATCCAGTATAAAATAAATGTCTTCTTCTATATAAAATTTAATTTTTGTCTGTTTGTCTGTCTGTCTCTCTGTCCAGCTTCGAGCGATTAAAGTTCTCGGACCTCGGTGCGTTAAACTTTTACTATGGCCATCGGCAAAGGAGTTTTGAATATATGGAAAGAAAATATTGAGTTCTTAATCAACATCTTTTAAAATTCGTTTCGTATACGATTTTAAATAAAAAAATCAAATTGCACTCGAATTCTTGATTGACATCCACGAATTGTGTAATTCTGCAAATGTTCTAATATACAATAAGAATTAAATTAATGGTAAGTTCAGCAGCCACGAGCATATTTTCTTTTTCTGGTTAAGCATAGAAATATGCAGGCTATAATTTATAACTTAGATGGTTTAAGACCGATTCCGGAAAAGTTGGAAAATCGAAAAAATATATTTATTTGCATTTTACGATAGGTGGCGTTAAAAGAAATAGTGGGAGTGGTATGGTTAAATTTGATTATTATTATCGGTGTGGGAGGGGATTGCGAATTAAATTTACGGTATCGTTTCAAAACCATAACCTAAATTGGCATGTATCCTTAGTCCTTAGATGATTATGTTGCTTTTCAAAGTGATTTGAATAAATTAGTTCAGTGGAGTCATGATAATGCTTTACATCTTAACTTAACAAGTGTTAAAAAATAGTGTTTTTATGATTTGCTCTCACAGGTGTCATAACACTCGATTTCCTAGTAATAAGTTTTGAATTGTAGAGTATAAATTATGAATTGTTTGTTTTCCTTTTCTTTAAATTTCACTACCTACATTGTAAATTTGGTTTCATTATGGTAAATTACGTTTTGTAATGTTTTAATGAAAATAATAAATAAATAAATAAATAGTTAAAGAAAAAAAAGAAAGACAGAAAGGAGCATATCCAGTAATGATTTTTCAAAGCGCAATTGTGTTGGCGCCATATGTCTAAATTAAAATATAAAAAAAAGTTGCGACTGAGATCTACTCAGGAATTTACAAAGGTTCGACTGCAACAATTTTCAACTTCATTAAATATTTCGCACAAGCGTTTTTGTAATAACAAAATATAAACATTTTTTCGACTTTATCTTTGAAATGTTCAACATTTCTTGTATCAGAAAATCAATTTTTGTTTTAAATGCGAATAGTTTCTGGAATATTTAAACTTGAAATATTTGAATTTTGAGCGAGTTTAGTTGATGGATTCAACAAATAAATATTTTGAATTTTGTTGTCGTTAATATTTAAGTTCAAAATGTATTTAGTAAAAATTGATTCACTCGTTCTCTAATTGTAAAACGACAGCAAACGTCTGCAAATAACTTTACAAAAAATATTTTTCTTAAGCTTCAGGAAATATTTATTAAATTTTTAAAATAATAGATTTTAGAAACATCTTAATTTTGTTCGAATAGAAACGGTAAATTGTTTGTGTATACCAACGATAATAATAATTTGGTTTAAATTTAACTACCTTTGGATAGAGATTTAATTCACTCATATGCTTTAAGTAGCATCTACAGTACAAAAGATGCAATTTTACAATTTGAAGAGCTTTCAGTTAAAAGCTGTATAGAAAGCTTAATCTTAAATTGCGCACATTCATAAACTTATAATATACCTATGCATGTATACTAGTAATATATTTATAACAATTATTAATGTTGGCGCTTCGGAGTATGTTGGCGCTTTCTGATGTGCACACAAGTTTACTTACAGCCTGCGCATAGTGGATATACACTGCCAAGTCGACATTATAATTTATAATTAAATGAATTTAAGTATGGCATCGTTTGATATATTGGTGTGGGACGAGTGCGTACGCAAAATTAGGGGCTTGTTACTTGTTTAGCTCACTTGTTGATACAATCAAAGATATGTAGACCAATTGTATCTGAAATACAATAAAATGCGTGGGAAGACAAATTAATCTGACGACAATACAATACATTTTTAAAATTTAAAGGACAAAAATATTATTACAAATTTTTCAGTGATTGATTTGTTTTGAATTTAAACAAAATACAAGTAAACACATTTTCTACTTTTGTATTGATATCAAATTGATAAGCGCTTATTTCGCACACACAAATTCAATTAATCAAAACGCTGCTTTGCTATAAATAATAATAAGCGGCATCACATATACTTACTAACTGGCACACATGACTTACAAAGTGTATAAATTAATGCAAAGCAAATAAAAACTCGATCCAACGTTCGCACTCCATTCTTTGGTGTTCTTTCGGGCAGTCAGTGTCGTTTCGTCTTAGAAGTGGTGTTTTAAATTAATTTGTTGTTAAATTTGTTGAAATATTCCTATCCAACAAAATGGCATTCCGCACAATATTAGTGACCAGCAACTTGAAGAATGCTGCCCAATTGGGTGAGATGATGCTCGCCAGATCAATGGCCACATCAGCCACACCAAAGAAGATTGGCTTCATTGGGCTCGGCAATATGGGCGGTTATATGGCTACCAATTTGATGAAACAGGTTCGTTGGCAAATAAATTGTTTTAACGTTACATAACCAGTGCGGTGCGGAAAAGTTTGTTTAGTGATTATAACGTTAAATGATAACAATCGAAACGAGGTATGGTCAGGTTTAATTCGATTTTGAGAGGATTTTATTACGAAGATTAGATACGTTTTTGGCGTATTTTTGTTATTGTTAAATATTGATCACAGGGGGTAGTCCTAAATGCGTTAAGCTCCATGTTTAAAACATGTGATTCGAAAAAGCTGATAAAATAATAAAATAAAAATGCTAACAGACTTTATTAAAATTATATTTAGAAAGAAAAATACAAAAATTTCGAATCACTAATAATTTGATTGCATTTATTTATATAATTATTCTAATTAGGTTAAATATTTTCCTTTACTGTGTTATCACTATATCAATGATATAATTATTTGTTCTTCAAAGCACACACATTGAGGGTAATAATATGTTCATTATTTTTGTTATTTAAAAAAATTACTACAAATAACTGCTTATAAAAGTTACGTAATCAAAAATTATCTTCAAGAAAACCATAAGAATAAATTATTATTAAAAACGCAGCCTAAACACATTTAATGATTGCAAAATAAAAATTGATCATAAAAATTAAAAAAAATTTTAATTTTAAAAATATTCTTAAAACATTACGTTTTAGAGTTTAGCTAACAAAGAGTAAACAACTTTTTTCCTCCTTAATAATTACCAATACATGAATTGGTAAGTCATTCAAATTCATGTCGTCGTTATCAGAAACACACCTCCATAAAATGACGATTAATTTTCCACTCTATACAATGCCAACAAGATCGCATGTTGCTGTATAGCAAAAAAAAATTGAGTTGGTAAACTAACGCACGTCACTGGCCAACACGCGTACGAGCTCTTATAGCTGGCTGTAGTTTAAAACTCTCAGTCAACATAAGAACGATTTATCAACACAAATAAATAAATGGAATATTTAGTTATCAGCATAGTCATAAAGTTAATTGAACGACAAACTATCAAACAAAAAAAATTTAATTCAAGCACACAGTACATTTTGAAGCTTTGGTCGAAGCATAATGTATGCGTAAATTTGCTAGCTTAATCTAGTTTTAATTGTTATATTATATTAAAAATATGTATTGTAACTATAGCTATGTAATGAAATCAATAAATTTTGAAAAACAATGTCCTTTTCTCAAAAAATTATTTTTAAACTATATTGTACAATAGATCATTACTTGAGAACAATTTTCCTCCCATGCGTTTAAAGAATTGAAATTCTAAAATTTAAAATTAACTAAATTGATCGACCTTGAATTTTCGTGCTTAAAGTCTCACGCGTGGTTTTATTTCTGTTTTTGCATACGACGCGTTATAAGCGGGCGTGTGGCAAAGCTTATCATTTCTTTTTGAGACAAAAAATGGAATGTTCTAATTTTTTGCTTTTTAGAGCTTTACTGATAAAAAGCAATCTAATTTTTGGGACGGAAAATTTCACACGGAATTTCTTTCCACTGTTCGCTTTTGTTTATAAAAAACATGTAATGTTTCTTTTTCTAATTTGAATTTAATTTGCTCGTCTTTAACCTTAGTTGATTTAACTATTAAAAAACAAAAATGCTCATGTATGATTGTTGTTGCTGTTCATTTGCTTTAGCTGAAGCAGATAAGATGATCAGCAATTGCATAACATTATGCCTACCTACATTTTTTTAAAAATATTCTTGATTGTGTTAATTATTAATAAATTAAGTCATATATAAAAAGAAAATTTTAATCTTACATATTTCTCATCTTTTCAGGGACACACATTAAACGTGTTCGACATCTCGCAAGAGGCATGTGATAACATGAAGGCGAAAGGAGCTACTGTCTTCAAGAACACGTCAGATCTGGCCAAGAAGTCCGACTTCGTAGTCACTATGTTGCCAAACAATGACATTGTTTCTAATACCTACGAAGCAATGACAAAAGACGGAGTCAATTCAGATACCATTTTCATTGATTCCAGTACAATTGACCCAAATGTGGTGAAGCGTATCCAAAAAATGGTCAAAGCTAAGGGTGCTCGTTTCGTAGATGCCCCAGTATCCGGTGGTGTTCCCGGAGCTGAACAGGCAACACTTACCTTTATGGTTGGTGGATCCGAAGAAGAATACAATGCCGTTAAAGGTATTTTAGAAGGCATGGGCAAACGCATCACACATTGTGGTGACTACGGAATGGGACAAGCTGCTAAGGTAAAACATTTGGTCAAATTAATTATTAAGTTAAACATTATCATGTTTAAAAAAACTTTGTTTAGATTTGCAACAACATGATGTTGGGCATTTCAATGATTGGCACTGCGGAAACAATGAACTTGGCTATCCGAATGGGTCTTGATCCAAAAGTGTTTATGGATATCCTAAACTCATCAACTGGCCGAAGCTGGTCATCCGAAGTGTACAATCCAGTTCCCGGACTTATTGAGACCGCTCCAGCTGGCAAGGGCTATGCTGGTGGATTTTCCACCGATTTAATTACTAAGGATTTGGGATTGGCCACCGGCGTTGCAACTGCTTCCAATACGCCAATTTTGTTTGGTGCTATGGCTCATAATGTCTATCGCACATTGAAGGCTAAAGGCTTGGGCAACAAAGACTTCTCCATTGTGTATGACTTTTTGAAGAACGAGAAAAATAACTAGGCTAGCAAACGCATCACCTTTTAATCCAACTTGCATTTATATAAAATTAAATAAAAACCCCATAGTTTTTATGAAATATTTTTAATAAAATTGATTGATTTTAATGAATTTAATTGTCGGAAGCATCTTTGTTTGTTTCCACAGACTCAACGATATCCTGTTTGTGAACGAATTCAATGGAATATGAGTTATTGCAATTTCTCATGCAGGTGTAAATGCAAACGACTCCCCAATCCAGCTGATCAAGCTTCATTCCATGTAATAACTGTGGCATTATTTGAAATTCAAATTTACGTTTGCTTCCACATGCCTCACAGTCTGGAACATCTTCTAATTGAATTTGATTTTCACCGGATATCCATAGAGGCGCTTTATCATATCTGATGACCTTAAATGAAATGAGAAAAAAATTAGGTACCAAATTAGGCAAAGCAATCTTGGTTTAATGTTTACCTGGTCATGATCGTTAGCGACTCGTTTTTTGAATGCTGCAAAAACTTTGTCCTCCTCAACATTTGCATAAGGTAAAATTTCACTCTCAGGAACATCAGCCATTTTTCCCGCATTTCCACTTTTCACCATCTCATTGTATTCATCAAGAGCCTTTTTTTCTGCATCTGGATCCAGTTCCAATGAATTCTCCAATGATTCTAAGTCTTCTTCGTCCATACTGAGCTCCCATTCAGGATATAGATAATCATCGACCGGAAGCTTTTCGTCTTGGCTGCCTTCCGTGCATGATTTCTTGTGACCACGTTTCCAATCAACACGCTGATGATTTTTGCCACAATAATTTGCCTTTTTGCATTGACCACATTTTAAGGGACCCATACATCCACAGACGTCGCACAGTGGCACAAGACATAAAATAGCCGGGTGATCCTTGCTTTCGTCTGGCTCTGTCGACGAGTAGTATTTATTTTCACGTGGCAACTGATTACGAAATGCTATAATGTTGCTCGATTTATTGGGAAGACAACATTTCTCGTTTTTGCATATGAAGACGAATATGGTGCGATGGAAGCACCAATCAAACGATTCTACAGGAGCATAAATTTGACAAAGGAAAATGCGGGGATCCTTGCATGTGGGACATTGGAGTTGCTCTGGTGTGGGAAGATGTTCCAAATCTAGCCAAGCGGGTTTTCCACCGACTTTACTGGGAAAAAATCGATTGGAAAGGAGCCAAGGTTTGATTGGTTCCTCTAGAAATCCTAAGAATGCTGGCACTGGTAAAGACATTTTGGCAGCGAATTTTATTGTAATGCAAAATGAAACTTAACTCGTGGCTATTGCACAAAGCCTTTAATGTTATAAATAAAATGGTTCAACGTTTTTTACAATCACAAAACCGAAAAAGAAAACACTTTTAACCACACCAACCTAGGCTTCCAACGTGCTTTTAAATAATCATGAGTTTTTGGCTTGTAGGCAAGTAGGCTGCGTGTAGCCTGCGTTATTTTGACTTTTATGCAAAATTTAATCTAAAAACATTAGAATTTACATATATATATATCTGGGCTGTCAGATTTCATATATAATAAACTTATAAAATGACAATATATAACAACGTACGTACATATCTATTGCGGAATTTTTTTTAAGTACAGTAAACCACGGATTCTTCGAATTTTTCAATATAACGCATATTCTGTAAAACGATCGGAGTTGTTATAAATTTAATAGCCGTTACAGGTCTTTAAACTGTCATACTTTTTAAATTAAATTTCAGATAAAAATCAATTTATTAAATAAGTTTTTGCACAATTACTAATCAATACAAGAGCGACACAAATAATTTAAACCAACAGCCAATGATCCTACTGAGGCTTAATGACAGGAAAATAACGATGATGAGAGAAATCAAATGTCGGCGGTGTTATGGAGTCCTTTTTATGGCCCTTGGCCAGCAAGCCCATGACTACGTAATTCATTTTACATACAAGCAGTAAATCGGTCATCTGATTTTACAAAGAAAAAAAAATTTGAATAAAATAAATTTGAAAGAACCACAATTTGAGAAAATTTTACCTCCTGATCTTGATTTTGAACCTGCTCCAAGATGACCCTGGCCTGGTGAAAATTATTTTTTGCTTCAATGTACAATGTTGATGTGGGTAATTCTGCATGTTTATCTTTTTGCACTTTAAAGTCCGCGTAACCTACTGGGGGTGGTGTCGAAAGTCCTGCAAATGGTGCAAATCTATGCTCAAAACGAATTTTTTCGTTGTCGAACAAAGAAAGTGGCTGCGGTATGCGTCCCTCCTTGGTTAGTGCAACCAATGCTTTGAAGTAACCACTTGCCATTTGTTTCAATGCTTCGTTCTCGATGATTTCACGATAATACAACAAAGGTTTCTTTTTCTTTGACTTTATTTTCTTTGTTTGCTTAGAGTTAGAATTCTTTGCCACTTGATCTGTTAAATGTTCTTGCTCCTTGATGGAGGCCTCAGCACGACTAAGTGCTGTAATTGTCCAGTTGAACAAATACTCAGCCATATACCAGAAAATGTACAACAACTCATGCATGCTGTATAGTTCAAGTTCGAGACCCAACAACAAATACAGGGTCATTGCTTGAAGACAATGATAGAATACCCAGGTGCCAAAACATGCCATGTGCTTTCGGGGGGCATTGTGCATTATAGATAGTGACAATAACATTGAGTCGACACGAGTTACCTATTGGCAAAAGGGTTGTTTTAATTATTTTTGTTAGTATAAAAAAGAAACAATAGTTTACCTCATCTTGGATATTTGCAAAATCATCTAAGAGACGTGCCAACCTATCACGAAGTCGTGCTCTATTGAAACAGCATATACTAATAAAATTCGTAAAAACATGCGTGTGCGAACTGTTGTGAAAGAAAGAGTCCACGCACATTTTTGCCTGAGGATTATTAAACATAGGCGACTTCGGCATCAAGACAGCAGGCGCAATAAAGTTCTTTGCAGACTCTCGCAATATATCCGACATTGGTGTGACACCAAAGACTTTCTCAAACGTTGGGAAGTACAAATTTTGCAGAACACTTCTTGAAAACATACAAGAGCCGCCCTTTTTGCTAAAATCTATAAAGAAATTCAGTGCACTGTGATAGGTGGTGCAATGAACAACTTTGCATGCCAGCTTGAGTCGTCCCACTAATTCATCCAAAAATGTTATGCTTGAGAGGCGATCCTTAATCTTAGTGTAACGTGGAAATGACGGCAACAGTAGACGTTGGTTCACCATTGGTGAGAAACCCATTGGATTTGGAGCATCAGCTGTATATGCATAACAAAAATAGGATTAGAGAAATTTACGAAGAAGATTGATTTAATTAATTAAATATTACAATCTGGTGCAGGTTGTGTGCCCAAGTGAATTGTGCGTGTGATCTCTGGTATTAGATCTTGTGCGTTGGTGAGATGCCGAAGAATTTCACTCATCTCAGATTCAGTGGGTGAAACATGTTTTTTTGGCCACAGACAAACTAGAGAATATAGAAAGAAGCGGACAAACTGCAGACGACATGCAACAGCATTAATCTCTTCTTGGTCGCCTATTGGGTTTTTGAGCAATTCAAAACGGGCATCTTTTAGCATTGCACAAACTTTTGTGTCGGTAATCTTTGGGAGCAGGGCATAACCACATGAATTTGGTTGAAAGTCTTCTTCTTCAAAAACCAAGCAACTATAAACAATTTAATGATTGTAAATAAATAAATATTTTTGAATAATTAATTTGAATAAAACTCAAACTTTCAAAAATATACAAACTTACTTGTAGGCGAATTCTCTTATAATTTGCGTCAATTTAGAAATGGCACAACAGAACGCATTCAAAGCGGGATCCCGAATCAACTGCGGCTTATGCAAATACAGACAAGTGAAAACCGTCTGTGGCAAAGAATGTCCTTCCAGCCATGAAACAAGACACGCAAAAAGACTATCCATAATACCAATCAGTTCACTGTTCGTTAGACCATCCAGCTTTAGTTGGCCGGTCTACAACATCGGAAAATGCAGTTAGTAAATTTGCGCGAATTTAACGCAATCAAATCAACTCACCGCTACTGCTGTGTCAAATGTCAATGGCATTGCTTTGTCTTTATTCAGTGCCATGCCGGAATCCATCTTGGGGTCCATCATTTCAATTGCTGACATTGCTTCAAACAGGCCGAACATACTGTCGTACATCAGTTCGCCGAGTGATAGTTCTGTAATAATTAATAACAATAAAAAAATGTTCCGGTGAGCAATAATATATAGAGGTTATGTTTTACCTTTAACGGATTCAAAGAAATCCTTAGTAATATCCTTCCACTCATGCACTACAGGATTTGGTTCCCTTTTTGAATAGTCCATCATACCGCAATCGGATGGATTCTCATTCATATCGTCCGGACCGAAATCTTCTTGTCTGAAAATTTCCACACATTTATTATTTCATTTGTTTGCAATTACTTACTTTAACAATGCAATTAAAGTGGTTTTAAAGAAATTACCCATCCATGGCTGGTGGGGGCCAATCGGTTTCTGGGTCCATTTATAAAATTGTGGTTTAATGAGATTTTACAAAATTAATTTTATTAAAAATGAGTTTCTTTCTTAAAAATTAAAATATGCAAGAGATAATTATCGATTGAAAAATCACTAGAGTTTGACAGTACTGACTTAAGTCATTGTGACATTTGATTTCTTTCGCATAGCTTTTTTGTGACACTAATTTTTTGTAACAACGGGTGGAGTGAAAGTTTATAATCTTTTATATTTTTTATTAATATATGCTTTCACCCTTTTTTTGTAAACCATTGCAAGAAACTGGAAGCCCTGCCACTGTCACAAACCAAAATACAAATTCAATTTGCAAAATATTTAAAAACTGTGCACGTTTTGTATTTTACACAGGTGAAAAATTGATGATTTTATTCAAATTTTCTATTTAATTTTACTCCAATAAAACAGGTATTACTCGTTATTAACAAATATCTAAAAAAGAGTTTAATAATATTGTTTTTGTTATGTTAGGATGAGCATCCCATTCCATATTCTGGAGGAGTTCATAAACAACTCAAAGTTATTCAAAGAAAATGTGTTGCACGGCCAAAATGAATATCTTGACGCATTTGCATATATTTTAGCCACAAATCCATCAAACTTAATATCAACTGAAGATTTCCTGATATTGATTGAGTCCAAACTTATTGAAACTGGAAATGAACCAACTGAATCTGTTTACACAATATTAAGATGTCTTATCGAATCTGGAAATGAGAAACAAGTGCTGGGACAATATTGCAGTAATTTCGTGCTTAAATATCTAAGTTTGGAATCGCAGGTTCCCACAGCTGACATAATATTGCACATATTAAATGTGATGTTTCAAGGTTTCCACAAAGCGCAGTGTCTAGAATATTTAGTGACATCTAGTTTGGAGGATAGCTTATGTACCTGTTTGCATCATTCAGTTGATTCGGTAAGGCATCATTGTCTAGTAGCCATTTGTTTTCTCTTGGAACACACTGAATGTAAGGATTTATTGGAAAAAGTAATAAACACTATAAAGTTTAGTAGCAATGAGTTAAGAAACCCAAGCCACCTTCCAGTCCTATGCTATGTCATTGATTTTGTGTTAAAATACGATTCAGGACAATTAAGTTCTTTGCCACTATGGACGTTTTTAAACAATCAGCTACAGATAAACGATTTCATTGTAAGCAAACAAGTTATTTACATATTTAAAAAAATTACAACATTTCTATTGAACAACAAAATGGAAATAGTCGTGGCTGATGACTTTAAATGGAGCATTGAGAAAAGTGCTGACACAGCAAACGATTGGTATAAATTATTTACAATAATTGAAAGCCTTAACGGAAAACAAAGCCATCTTATTATGCCATCACTTGAAATGCTGCCAAATATCAATTTGGTTCCTAAAGTTTGGTTAGACATCGTGCTCAAAATGATCTTAAATCATACAAATAAGCAGGTTCTTAAATTTGGCATACATTTTTTGAATGACAGTCTCTTCTTTTGGACGCGAATAACTGATGACTGTATGGATCTGATTTTTCATTCACTGAATCATACCTTCCTCTTTGATAATTATAATCTTCATTGGCATTACCTGTTGAATATATTTAAGCAACATAATTCATTAAAAGCAATGTCATGTGTTGATTGGAATTCAGTTCCATTATGGCATGTCATGGATGCTCTATTGAGATTCGTCGAAATGAATCCTGAGTTTGAGCTTGAAGATGTTGATGCTTTTAGAGAACTATCAACAAAAGTGTGTCGCCTTCAGAATACATTTGTTCGGGGATGTGTTCAGAAGAAAATGTTTGAAATCATTGCAAAACAAAATAAGTTCTCGTGTTCACAAAAATTGTCCCTTATTTCTAGTTTCGAAATGAACTTTGATGAGTTTTTGATTCATGTGGTTTCGAAATGTGACAAATCTTTTTCCCCCGAATTATTTACTGCTAAAAATTTAATTGAAATATGTGGTACTCATTCCATTTCATTAAAACTGAAACAGTTATTTATTAATTTGGGATGCCAGCAAAACCTTATCCTGCCTGAGGATTTTGGATTAATTTGTAATGATTATCCCAATTTAAAGTTACTATTATTGAAGGATAATCCGTTTTATTTCTTACCAATTCTTGATGAATTAAAAAAATCATGCAGCTTAATGATTGAACAAATATCGGATGGTAAAGTTCCTTATTCCCCTATGGAATTGAAAGAGCTTGCATTTTACATGAGTAACTACTATTCCAATTCAAAAAAAATTGAAATAGATTTAATGATTTTAAACCAATGTAATGAAATGAAAGGCAATGAAATGCTTTTTTTTCGCATGAATTATCTCTTGGTAAACTTAATTGCAAATGGGTGGCATCCGGAGAATAGTGTAACACTTTTAGCAGCATTTGACGACAGCGTCCTGTTTCGGAAAAATAGTGACAATCTCAATAAAAAGGAAGTATATAACATATTTCTGGAGGCTGTTTCAAAACTCGTTGATCATAATGTTGTGGTATGCTACTTCACGCACCACATTCAATTTATGGACGCAAACGAAATGAAGAATATGTTTGCCGCACTTAAGCTTATTCCACTAAACACCGTGATCGAGTTGGACGCCCTAATGGATGCATGCATTAGTGGAATTGTTGCACTTAAGAAACAAAATACATTTCTGGAATTGTGTCTAGAGTTTCTTCAGACTTTTTGGTGTCCGATTTCTATTGTGGTCGAAAGCCAAGATGGAGATGGTTTGATGTCAGCTAGGAACAAAGTGGTGACAACGAAATTTGTGACTGCATTAAAAGATGAGGAAAATACTCCTGGATTGTTTGGTTTAATTGTAATGGCTTTGCATGGTGCTGGTTGTAATGAAAACATAGATGTGTTCGAGAAGGGACTAATTTTCGGTCAAATTCATAAAGGCGATCAGAGGTTTTTACATTTGATTTTGATTTTATTTCTATTTAATAATGTTATAATATTTCTTGCAGAATTGAGAATGAATTGGTGCAGGGAATAAAAGCAACATGTCCTCATACAGACTTTGATTATGTGGGTCGTATAAATCTTCACACTCGCAAATTTAATATTTGTTTATTAAGTTACGGATTTTCAGCGTAGGTTTTTTTGTCATTACAATTTTGATTGTTAATTTAATAATTTTAAGAATAATACAATTCCAGAACGTTTTACAAGTCCTTCAGTGAAAGTCATTACGTCCGTTTAATATCATTGACTCAAATTATGTGTCAACAACATAAATCTGGGCTCAATCGTATCAAAGGTGCTCTTTTAGACCAAAGCATATCTCTTTTAAAAGACAAACCACGATATTACAGCGACTCTCTTCAACATCGCCTTAAGCTCCGTATTCTTCAGGCACTATATTTTATATTTCAATTTAATAATGAATTTGATGATCGCCTTTTAATTGGAATACTTAATGAAAATAATCAACCAAATGTGGCCTGTTTATATGAAATCATCATCGCAGAGACAATACCAAGGGAAAAATTAGTTGCACTGTTGGATGAAGTAACTTAATTTAAATCAGAAAAACTTAAAGTTTGGGATCAAGTATTTTAATAGGAATAATTTATTTTAGCCCGATAAACTTACAAACAATGCGTTGCAATCGATATTTGTTATAATGTACCTCAGATGCACGAGGGACCTATCATGTATTCCAATTCTTGTAACAAAAGCATCACCGTGGATTTGTGGCCAGAATTTTGCAACACGTTTATTTGCCCAAGTCGTCGTGTTGAAAGCAATAAAACTTTTGACCAGTACACCACCTCAGTACCTTATGCTGTTAAACGCCATAGAAGGAAGCCTTAAACTTGGCAACGCCAATCGTCATGCAAATCATTTATTAAAGGACTTTCGACTTCATGAGCTCAACATAGATGAAACTTTATCTATGTGTGACATTTATCATTACATTCCAAAGATAACTGACATGGCGTCTGATGAGATCTTTCCCAAAGCGTTTCTAACAAAGATAGTTGAAAATGAAGGCGTCAATCAGCTTAATGAAAATTCTTCAATCTGGATGGCTCAAAATTTTAAGATAAAACATGATCCAGTTGATGTTTGCTTGGATATTGAAAATATACAGAGAAAGATGACACCTCTTAAAGAACTATTTCCAAATGTGCATGATCTTGTTACTACAGCTCCTTCATCAGCGGTAAAATCTGGGAGAATCATGTTATATAAATTTTAATTTGTTTTTAATTTATTAAACAGAAAGGGGATCTAATTATTATTGCCACATTAATTTCTAAAATTCCAAACCTTGGAGGCCTTTCGAGAACTTGTGAAATTTTTGGTGTTAAATCATTAGTTATTGATTCGTTAAAACATATTGAGAGCAGAGATTTTCAATCATTAAGGTATGTTTTTTTTTATAAATACGTGTTTTTGTTGAACTAATTGTATTATTGTACTTTGCAAATTTAAGTATGACATCCGAGAAGTGGGTGCATATAATCGAAATGAAAGATTGGCAATTGGTGGACTACCTCCTGGGTCTTAAAACAAACGGCTATTGCATTGTAGGTGCCGAACAGACGTCACAAAGTAAATCTCTTAAACATTTGAACTTTCCCCTGAAAACAGCAATCTTATTGGGGTAATACTTTTTTGCATTTTAAATAAATTGTACAAAAACATAACAAAATTTAATGTTTTGAAATTTCCTCAGCCACGAAAAAGAAGGCATTCCTGCAAATTTGATTGCATTGCTCGACATCCCTGTTGAAATACCTCAGCTTGGTGTTGTGCGATCGTTAAATGTCCATGTCACGGGCTCAATTTTCATTTGGGAATACGCCAAACAGCACCAGTTGTAATTTGCAACATATGCCGTCTCGTTTGTTAGTCTATATGCAGATATACATATGCGCATTTAACATATAATATGATAAAATAATATTTTATATGCACATTCATTCATATAAAAGTAATAAATTATAAAAAAAATTGGAAGTTAATATTTGATGTTTTTTTTAATGGTTGCTTTGGAGCACATTTTGATGTTTATCAAAAATATAATTCCCTTTACTTTATATGTGGATAATTATTTTGGCTTATTTTAAATTGTATTTTTGACTTTAAAATCTTCAATTCTTATTACTTTACGATTGTGCTGCTCATATCAGTAGTCAGTAAAACTTTCATATGTGCAGTTCAGAAAATTGAGTGCCAGATAACTGCGCACTCAATTTAAAAGCTGACTAATAGTTGGTGAAAATAAATATATATCCTCAAAAAATTAATGAATAAACAAAGTGAAAAAATTCAAAATTAATGAATATACAAAGTGAAAAAATTCAAATTTAATAGTGAATTGACGTAAAATTTATTTGATTTGTGCAACAAGTTACAGTGTTTATACAAAAAGCTTTTATAACATTATCATTCAATTAGACTTAAGAGTTGTGATAGATAAAGAGACCATTGTACCACAACAAAGCAACATGAGCAAAGAAAATGTGAATAATATGTTGGAAACTTCTAGAAGTTGTATTAAACACAATAGCACAAATGTGCTAGACTTTACTCAAAAAGGGCGTAAATTTCAAAAGGGTCGGTGCTTAGGGCATTCTATCAAGGGATGCACTTCTTTTTCTGGAATAGACTTGGATTCTGGTCAACTTGTTTATATCACAGAGTGGAATATGAAATATGTTCATTTAGAAGCAAAAGGCGTATCCGATATGGAGGCCGTGAATAAATTGATTCAGAGTTTGTATTTAAATCATGATAAATATATATAAGTATGAATTTTATTTGTTAAATACATATATGCAAAAAATCAATTACATTTGCTAAATTTTGAACAAACCATTCAATAAAGTGTAATTTTCATGTTAGATGTGGAAGATCAAGCTTCAATACTTTGCAATCTACATCATAAAAACATTGTGTCGTACGAATGCGTCCAAGCTGTAAAGGATTGTGAAGGAATTATATTTTATTTAGTCCAAGATTTTGTACAAGGTGAATATTTAATATTATATTTAAACAAATTATATAATTTTAATTACAAATCTTTAATTTCAAGGAACAAATGTATCTAAAATATTTGGCGCTTTAGAGAAATCATCTGGAGGTGCAATTTCTGTTGCAAAAGGTGTATTGGAAGCACTAGCATTTTTGGAGGGTAACAAAGTCGCTCACAAATGCCTCAACGAATCAACTGTATTCATTGATCATTCAGGATCAATTCGGATAACGGATTTTTCCCTGGTGCCATATTTGCAAGAGTTTATGGATGATCAGAAAAAAAGCACCAGTGATTTAACTGCATTGGGCACACTTATATATTCTTTGTCGCCGGTTTCAAATCCCGTAATCCGCGAATTCATAGATAAGTGTCATTCGGGATGTAGCATCTCTGAATTACAAAACGATGCAATTTTTATAAATGTCATTGGTGGATCTAGACTTCATTCTGAATTTAAGGATATTCAAAATTTGGGTCAAGGTGCATACGGTAGTGTTGTTAAAGGATACAACATTCAAGATGGCAGGTTGTATGCCATCAAAAGAATTCCATTGTCCACGAATATGTTTAAATTGCCTAGCAAAATTACGAGAGAAGTTGCGCTTTTGTCGGAATTAAACCATGAAAATATTGTACGGTACTATAACAGTTGGACTGAATACAGTGATCCCTCCGATGATGAATGTAGCGATGATGACTTTGATGTAGATTTTGATGATGATGATGAAAGTGATTCTGACAAAGTAATGAGTTCAGAAGAGCTTATTGAAGTTTCACATAGTAAAAGTTTCAGTTTGTATGACTTCGAATTAATTTCTTTATAAAAGTGACTAGAGCTTTATAGTTATTTATCATCATTACAGCTCTGATGGAATTACATTTGAGCATTGTATTGATGAGAAAAATTGTGATGTCCCAATTATCCGATTATCTTCTGGCAAGCTTAAGTTATCAAAGCTTTTAACCCAAACAATGTACATTCAAATGGAATTTTGTGAAAATAGTACTTTAAAAACAGCTATAGACGAAGAATTGTACACTGATCAAACACGTGTTTGGCGTTTAGTCCACGAAATCCTTAAAGGTCTATCATACATCCATCGGCGGGGTATAATTCACAGAGATCTAAAGCCATTGAACATTTTTTTGGATTCGAAAGATCAAGTGAAAATTGGAGACTTTGGTCTAGCCATTAAAAAATTGCAAGCATCAGAAACTGATCAAGGTATGTATTGCATTTAAATTCAAAAGGTTGGTAATAAGAACGTACAGATTTAGCAGAAGGAGGTTCATTGACAGATACAATAGCCTCTCCTGAAGGGCAAGTTGGAACTGAACTTTATGTGGCACCAGAAATATGTGGTTGCGCATCGGAAGCTACTTATAACGAAAAGGTGGATCTTTACTCGCTGGGAATAATTCTATTTGAAATGAGCTTACCACCATATTCAACCGCTATGGAACGTTACAAGACCTTAACTGATCTACGAAAGCAGCCAATTGATGTGCTTCAACGAAAGATGAAAGAATTGACTCGCAATGTCGAAGTCATACAGTGTCTTCTGCAAGAAGATCCTGGTAAACGCTCCACAGCTGAGGATCTGTTGATATCCAGCACTATGGGTTATGATTTCTCAAACGGTCAGGAAGTTACATTTTTCCTTGCTGGTCAATGTTTTCCAAACGAAGGCCACATTAATATGCGTGAATATCACTTTAATTCAATTTCCATTTCCTACCGATTTATATTAATGCAAGTAAGAATAATGCATTGTTGCTCATGTTTAAAAAAAAGATGTTAAATTAACTTATTGAATATTTTATTTTAATTACAGAAGAAACTGTTCATCTATAGTAAATACGGAATACGTGAATTGAAACAAAAAATTAGGTTACTTCAAAGAAGAATTCCACGACTAGTTCCACCCATGGGTTGGGCATCTTTCGTACTTAATGAATATGTGACTGCTCTAAAACTAACAATTGAGATGCATACAGCTTTCGTGAGCTTTATGGAATTGAAGGATAAGTCAAAGTCGACAAACAAATTATTTAAAACAATTTCCGACAACAAAGTACCTAACGTGTGGCAAAACATCTGGCAAGGCCCGGAAACTCTAACGGATTATATAAATTCTGTCTCAATTCGTGATTTTGAGGCATTCAAACGGTACAAAAAGTTCAAAGTAATACCTGAACTACTACCAAAAGTAAATTCGTCTTTTATTTTAAAACCAGAAGTACTTAAAACAAAAATTAATTTGTCTTTTATTTTAAACTTGCAATATTTCTTAACGATATTGAGGTGCGTGTATGCAACTCATTTAGAAGTAAAGCATTGTGATTTACAATTAGTTGGCAGATTGGAGAAAAAAACTGAATCACTGCCCCAGATTAAAATAGCACCTCTTGAAGTAAGATGTTTTTAAATTTTAGTTTGTACTATTGTCACACTGTCTTTGTTTGCAAATTTTTCATTAAAAAAATTAATAATTAATTAACAATAATATTATGCTTCCAGATCGAGGGAGCTTTTTTGATAAAAAGAAACGCGAAGCTGTTTCTAACAAATGAATCACCAGGTTTGAAACAACCCGACATGGTGTTGAGTTTTGAGCATTCCAAAACAGTATCTGACGCGTCCCAAATAAAGGTGCCATTGTACTCAAAATTTTCTCAATGTCGTAAAAATCCAATTTGTTGGATAAGTCTCGCATTGTCTCCAACATGTAATAGACAAAATATCACTTCTCCTGCACTTATAATTCCTGAGGAAGAAAACATCGTTCGTGAGTTTGCAAGACTTCGATATTACAAGCGTAATAAATCTACATAAAGTTTCTTAACTTATAGCAAATTTAATTTTTTTTTTATTAAAAAATAAATAAATAAATGTTATTTAAATACATAATATAATATTTTAAAATTTAAGGGGAAGAAGCTATAAAAAACATAGTACGAACTATAGACTGGATTACTGAGTGCTAAAAAATCAATGAATCGAAGCAATTTAAATTAATGCTGCACTTTTAACGGTTATACTTATTCCTTATTAGAAGTGGAAACCATATACCGAATCATTTACAGGCACATCCTTCCAAGCTCAAACATTTACGCTTTTATAAATAAGAAATTCTGTCCATATTCTCGCACAAATTGCACCTTCGGAATAACGGCTGGCACTTAGAATAAAAAATGAGTAAAACGTACCAGACGATGCTGAGGTTTTATTACAGAACATGCCACAAATGATACAAAACATACACCGAAAGGATATTCATTCATAATATAATACTGGAGGAGTACGATAATTGAAATGACGTGCGGGTTTATGTTGATCTGAGATGTCCGTTGATATTGTGGTGCTTCTGGCTTTCAAACAGAATAATAATGAACAAAAATAATATATTAGCAGGTGTATCATTTTAAGTATAATATGCGTATATAAGTATGTAAAATCGGCAATAAAATCAGCATATTTGTTATACTGATTACCGAATATAATAATAGCAGCCCCTTTTCCATTTATTGAGTATGAATTATGATGCATAATCACTTAATTTTTTTTTCCAACTAGTCGGTCAGTTAATTGTTTGTAAATTATTAAAATATTTTGTGGGTGGCTTAATGTTTTATGGCTTTAACGAAAATATAATCTCACTTACCAATATTACAGCTCGCAGATTGTATGAGATGTTGCAACTTTCAAGCTATGATCACTGATCAGAAACCGAGTCCAGTCTGATACAATGTTACATTGTTCAACTTAATCTTTATTTTGGTCTGAGGAGTACACGTAAAAATTAATGCGATTAGTTTGAAGGTTTGATGATTCTTCTACGTACATATTTCCCTATAGGTGCACCGTGCAGGTGTTAGACGTGTTTGTAGTATATTTTCATGAGCTTTTTCTTTGTCTCTCTTTGTCTCCCTATTTAAAGCTCTGATGAAAATCCCTTAACATATATCATATACGGTAATATTATCAATAAAAATAAATATTAACCTTGCAACAAGTTCTTTACTTTGAAGACGAACAATATGGAGATTTCAAAAAGTTTGTAATCGTAGTCCAAATTTCAATAGCCTTGAAAAGGTAAACAACATTTCTGAACATTTCAAGGTCGTACCAAATTTTTTCCAAGGTCAAAAAATAAAATTTCTAAAAGGATATTATTTTTGGTTTTTGGAAACATCAACTTCTCAGCTTCATCGCCCAAACGGTAAACATAGTCTACACTATTTTTTCAGATCCCCTTTTGGAATCAAGTGTCTCTGAATCGTTAAATAAGATATCAAACAAATGACATTACAAAAAAATATTATAAGGAGGTCACTTATATCTGTTACAGTATCACATAACATTCGCAACATTATTCGTGTTTTGTTTACATTTGCGTGTAAAATAAAAGGATATATGTTGCGTAAAGTGTACTCACTTTTATTTAGTTTCACAATCCTAATTGTTATTCCAATTAAAGCTACTTGCGTTGAGTTTGTGTTTGTAGCACGTGAGTAGTTTCCTATATATGCAATAATTTGTAATGTACAATAATCCAGTGCATTGCATATTTCGTTCCTTGATTTTGCCATATTTTCCCTATGAATAATTATTTTAAATGGGTTCTGCATCATCGTTTTGACGCACAACGCTTTATCGTTAGCCGGGGAAACCCTTGGGCCATCGTACGTGTGAAACAAATACTATCGCAATACATAAAAATGTGTTTCTATAGGAATACGAAAGCTCTCAATTCCAAATTCTAAAGTATTGCATGCCGGCTGATATTTTCCCAAAGGCTCGTTACACAAATGCTGCGCTGTTCAGTTCATCAAATTATCTCCACCATAAATGTATGTTTTAAATTTACCGATATTTAAACGATTGTAGTATTTGGAAGCAAATTCAAAAATGCTGCATTGAAAATGTCTGGGGCAATCGCGAAAATTCGTGCATTTCATTTGTATGCAAACACAAATTGAATGTGCACAATTTTCCAGTTTCATTTTCGCATTTCCATCGAGATCTGAGCTGAAATGTGGCGCATGCGTGTTCTTTGTGCTAAATGTAACTATGTACATGAATATTGATGTACATATTTTTGAGGAGATGCGGCTTGTTATTCAGAGCACAAGATCCAGATGAGATAGAATGTTTGCAGCAGTTGCCGCATTCAATTGAGTCTCCAGCTGACCAGAATAGAAAACGTATTTGGCATCAAGGGGTGAAGTGTGTGTGTGTGTGCATGTTTTTATGAATTATGTGCAACTCGTCTACGTTTTACACGTATACTTAATATACAAATTTATGCGCTTTTTATATCGTCATACGAGTACTATGCGGTTGTGTTATAAGTATTTCATGAGTTGGAAGATAGTGCTTGATATTTTGATAAACACTGTTTTATGTTAATTTATAGTGAAGATCAATCATCAATTTAACTATATAAATATGTATGTCTTTATTGTGACTAAATCCTATTAATTATACGAAGTTTTAAGGTCACAACACTTATTTTCAATGATTTCAAAAAACATTCTGGAAAACCGTAAAACAATCTGAGCCCTCTTTTATTTTAGGTTATAGTCAGTATAGTAAGTAACAGTCACACATAGACTTTTCAATCTTAAATGTCGTAAAAAATTAATAATATTTTTCGCTCCTTATTTTTAACAGTGTATCAGATAAAAATACCGTATACCATTTGTAAATATGTATGTATGATTGAATGAACCCTATTTATGTCTACAATAATTATGTATATTTTTATACGCAAATTGGGGGAGATTTGAGCAAAACCAATACACTGAACACATTTTCAGCAACCAAATATGTACGCAGATAAGAACCTCTTCCGCACAATTTCCCCAGTCTCCGCAAAAGCTTCCAGTTTCAGATAGATCCAGATTTGTATCAGCGCAGTCAAGGAGCACATTTCCATTCGTTTGGGCTTTGGGGTAACTTGCACGGGCTTTGGAAATGTTCGCTACAAAATTGCTCAGTGGAAGCTGTGCGCTCGTTCCCTTCAGTTTCGTTTGACATTTCTGGTGACGCAAAATCTCGCGCATATATAGTATTCATTCATCTGGTACCATTACTATAGTTTACAACTTCCGAACTAAACTCTGCACATATTTCCTTTAACGTTTACCATTTAGTTTAAGTGAAGTTATAAGTGAATATGATGTAATTATCCGTTTTGTATCTTTGTGTAACGTTTATCTTTAAATCTTTGACAAAAAAATACTTTTCTCTGGACTATATACCTTCATAAAATTGTCGCAGTAAAATTTGAAGATTACGCATTTTTTATCAGCTGTCTCTGCTTTATAGTTTATACCGTATACGTATACACAAACAACGAGTGGCTGAAAACTCATAATATGTAAGTGTTAACCATTTTCTAGCTAAACAAGGTTTGTGCACATAGTGGTGGGAGCTTTTTTCCCCGTGAGAATGCAAGTGCGGTTAAAACAAAAGTGCGGTGATTACAGAACGGTTGGATGTTGAATGGGGGCGGGAAGGGTCTCGGTCGGTGAGAGTTGAATGCTTTTCCTCGGCAATTCGTTTGCGGTGTAACACAGTGTGTGCGTGTGTTTTTGTGTGCATGTGTGTACGGAGTATAATATGCGCCAGGGATGTGCTTGTAACGTACGGGATGAGCATTAACAATCTCATTTCATAAAAAAGTTGTTTGCTTTTGTGAAATACAATTACAATGTGGCCAAAATGTTGGCCCAAATTGACTGTGTGTTATTGAGTTACAAACACTTAGGTTAGATTCTCCCGGGAACGCACGCTCTATTCAATGCGATGGCATATGTTGAAAAATATGTGCCAAAAAGTTTTATAACGGAGTTGGCAATTAATTGCACATAGATATTGAAGACTTTCAGGGATCAACGTATTGCAATGTGTTATGACTGCGAGGGTTGAAACGCCGACCAAATAAAATGAGCCGCCTTCTTTTTATTGCAATGTTGAAGATATAAGCTCAAGCGTCTTGTTAGTGCACATACCACTTTGACGAAAAGGGGAAATTTATTTCTGTACTTGAATACAAACGATCCAAAAGAGACTTCAACTAAACAAAAGGTTAAAAGGGGTTAATAAAAAGAAACTTTGAAGAAAAATCAAGGGAATTTCTAGATATAAATATATATACGGAGAGAGTAAGCTTTTTATCGCTTTTGGTGCAGTGAGGGTTTTATATTTACGATCGCGTTTTACTGTATATGTGTGTAAGTGCGTGTTTTTTTACTGTTTCAGTTTTTGTCGTATACGAGCTTTTCCGTTCGTATTTTATTTTACTTTGGAGGATACAACCAACAAACTCAGACTTACTGCCGTACATATTATTATATGAGGACTGCGGATGGTGCCAGCACCCGTATCGGATACAACATACATGAGCGTATACATGTAGAGCAGCTGCCAGCCAGCCAGTCAGTCAGCCAGCCAGCCAGCCAGCCATCCAGTTCGTGTGTATCCCACATATCGATTAGTTTACTCGACAGTTCTGAAAAGTATATGTACATACTTTGTATTGTTGAGAACTTGTGATCATCGGCGTGTTGTGTGCGGTTCTGCAGTGTCTGCCTATTAAGTTGTCAGATGAGGGGGATGGTTTATGTCACGAGTTTTTATTTTAACCTTTAATAGTAATTCATGCAATCCACACGCCGTTCATCATAATAAAGTGAAGGTTATCGTTTTTGCAGTGTGAACAGTTTAAATAATAAGGACTACTTCTACAAATAAAAAAAGAATAAGATTTTACGCGCCGCGAAATTGTTGTGAATTGAGTTTACTTAGTATGTGCATTTATGATGGTGCTGTGTCGAAGTGCACTTCAACTATTTACATGGGGCCCACGCACTTTTTTCAAGGTCATTGCTAAAGTGTTCTTTACACCGCGTCAAACTGATTTTCACATTCGAAATGGATGCGCTGCATTTGTGCTACTTCTCATCTATGTTCTGTTTAAATTTGTGCTAACACTGCATAAACGTGGTTTATGTTGAGACACAATATTTAACAAAACGCAGCAACGTCTTTGTGCAAACTGTAACATCTTAAGTGTAGTTTTCGAAGTATTGAATTCTGATAAAATAAATATAAATTACAATTGCCGATTATGTTTAGAATGCATTAGCATGTAAGTGTAAACTATTATATTCTGTATTTACATATTATGCTGTGATTTAAATGTAGAATCCACCTGTAATAAATAAACACACTATGAAAATAATAATGTTACAACAATAATAAGACCCGAAGTTACGATTAAAGTGAAGATCATCCGAATGATGTTAAAAAATATGAAATCCTAAAGGAACATCGTCAATAAATTGTCTTAAGATTTTAAAATAAAAGTGAATACGTATTTAAAACTTGAATGGAGATCAGTTTACCAGCAATGTGGATTCCAACTTTTAAAAGGTATTGTTCTATTAAATGTTTTATTTTAATTAATGTTCAAAAAAAATTAATTCATATGGACTTATTGGAGTTATATTTAAAGCAAACATTTGATGATAACTCTTCTCTTTGTCAATGTTGATATAGATTATAGACTAATGCTCAATCTAATTTCAAACTGTTATACCGTTTAGTTTTGAATACAATATATTCACAATTCAACTTCCCAAAATGTCAACGCACCATACGATTACTAAATGATGTGATGACATTTTGGGAAGTTGAATTATGATTATAGTATTGGAAAATGTTAAAATATTGATGCGTTTCCATTCCAGGTTAATTCCAGGTTAATTAAATATAAAATAAATTACATTGGTTAGACATGTATCAATCAATGTTATATAGTTTAATTTTGTCTATATTGATAGGATGTTTTACCTACAAAATTCATTTTCCAAATTTTAATTAAAAGTTCCTGAACAGTTATAATACGCAGACAAAATAACAAATATAAATCCTCCTAAATCCTGTTGTTTAAAATTTCACAATAAACTCACTAATGTTGCAGTAAACTATATCACAAATTAATTTTTTTTTTAAATGGCAATGATTTTTGTTAAAAATAATATTTTATAATATAATATGATACGATATAAATAATAAGATTGAAAGAAAGAATTCTAATTCGACATATTTTTGAAGGGCAAAGTTGAGCAAAAATTAGTTTATTTATAAATAAGTTTTTTTTTTTGATTATACGTGTATAATGCAACTATCATTCTAAGTTTTTGTTTATAACAAAAGTATCACTCACATAACATTTTTTTGAAATCTATGATCTATTTTGAGGAGGGCAATAATTAGAAAAACCATTAAAAATTATGTATATACATTTCTTTATTTTTAATAATCCAAATTTTTTTAAACGGAAATATTGCGTTAACTATATAAAGCTTAAGGCCTAAGATGAACACTTTTGCTGAGGATTTTAAGGCCACGTAAATTTTTATAATAAATAGACATCAATTTATTTTAAAATTATGTCACACTTTTTTTTGTCCCAAAGTTTTATGTTTACAGTTTCTATTGTTCTTTGTTTTCTTAAATAAAAGAATGAGAGTTTTTTAAAGTTAAACTCAAACTTCAATCATCTATATCATCTAGTAAATAGTTCTTCAAAAAAATATTGAAAGTTTTTGTTATGAACTGTCTTTTTTATAACTTATAAATTATGTGAATAAAGTTATTATTCATGAGAGAGAAATATAACTGAAAATAGTAAAAAATCAAAGTTTTTTTTTCACTTGGATGGCCTTTGGGTGAAATAATTCACTCTGTTCAAAGAAATATTCAACTTCAAAAGCTGAAAATCGGTTTATCTTAATACCTATTAAAGCCTGAGTGATTTAATAAATATTTGCAGTGATTCTTATTTAAAAAACTATACCCTTGACATGGGGTTATTCACTACCGTATACTATGCACTATATGAAAAGTTTTCTGAGTGTTAAGGAAGAGCGAATGTTTTGTAATTTAAAAAAAAACTCAAAATTCAATCTAAAACGGACCATTGTCTTATAAAACGGATTTCATAGTAACTTCTAAATTATATTATAACTTAATGTAACAAATACGTATTGATCATAATATCAAAAAGAGCTTTATAAGATTAAGCTCATTTTAGAAGCACTTGTATAAACATAGTTTAAGCATGACTGATCCTTTACTTAGATACGAATTTAGAGGCTGACATGATTAACACAAAATTGAAATAAATAATAAATTGCAGTTTAGATAAATTCACATCTTAAGCACTACCATAGCTCATGATGCTTTCAACCAGACATTTATCTAATTGAACTAATGCTATAAGTAAGGCTTAATACATCACATATGTCTGCATGTTTGTAAGTAAATCGTCAAGTCACACAGCCTTTCAAAATAATGTGAAATACCATGTTATAAGATATATTTAATATCAGTTACAACTTTTACATAATATCATATCATTTAAATGTGTACTATGCAATATGTGTGATTGGCTTCATCTCAAGATTTTATCCTAAGGGGCTGTTAGACGCATAAAAGTTGAGACTTCTGATGACTCCTTCCTCTCCTTCCTCTCTTTTTTTCCGCATGCGACGATGATGATGATGATGCGAAAAGTTTGATCGCATGTGTGCTCTTTTTCCGCCCAGCCCCAGTGATACAAACTTTGTGATTTCATTTTTAATAGCCTCCGGCTTATTTGCCGCACACATCACTTTAAAGTAATATGGTAACATTTTTGTAAGGGGTGTGTTACATTTGGCCACATCAATGCTAACATGAGAGGTGCAAAAAGCTTTGGTGTTTGCACATGCTGATACATACATGCATACATATATGAGTATTGTTTGTGTTACATGTGTTATATGTATATCTACATACTTGCCTAAACATATGTGTGGGTCAAGATGTTCCAATGTTGTTTCATGTTTGTGAAGTGCAGAGACTAGAGACTGTAGAGAGCTTTGTGCGAACAAATACAGCAACATATAATATACAAAGCAATCTGTTATTTGAGCTTGCGGGCGGATATATCGATAGTGTGTGTACAGTTAGGTGGAGCGGTTTATGGGAAGGGTGTGTTGGAACGAATGATGATGGCGCCGATTAAACGAGTATACGGTCCTTGTCTTTATTTACTCTAAGATAATCAAACAAAACCCCATTTACAAAAATTGCATTCAAGATTCAGTCATAAATCATTTGGAAACATAAAATTTGACAGTATTGGGTATGTAATTATTGGAAGTTTTTGTTCGTATATTTTTGTGTGGCGATAGTGTCATACATTTTTGTAATTCCTTTATATTTTTTAAATAATTTTTTAACTCTTCAAGATTAAAGCTACATAATACATTTATATACGACTTTTGCTTAAACACATTTTAATAAAGATAATTTATTTCCATAGAAAGACATTGAAATTTTTAAATTTTGACTTTGAATTTTCGATGCATTGAGATTAGCAGTAGTGTAGAAAATAATAATAAATAAACAAAACGTTTTTGAATTATTTTAATAATGAAAATAAAACCTTAAATTTTTAATTTTTGCCTTGAAACGTTCAGTAAACTCTTTTATTTAATCGAAAGCATCTATAATATGAAAGAACATTATTTTAAATATTTGCCGCTTCGGAGACATAAAAAGTTTGACCTCCATTTTTTGATTTGTGAATTGCGTAAAAAATTGCATTTCATTACGAAATGTGTAAACCTTTAAACTTTATGGAATAATTTTTAATTTTTTTCACCAAAAATCTTATCCTTAATCATCAAATGAAGTTACAGTTTAAACGCATTATACGCAACAAGCTCTACAAACATCTCATAAATATTCTACCGACAAATCCCACAGCTTAAAGATCACACGATTAGCACAAGCAATAACTTGAATAAAATCTGTAATTTTGATATGCGGTTAACCAACTCCATACACACTTACAATGTGTCTCAATTCTCGTCGAAGGCACACCAGAAAATCCTCATCATTTTGCTGCTTATATTATGTACATCATACCAATTTCATGCGCTGTATACATATTCTTACGTAAGTTATAAGTAAAAAACTAACCTCGTTCTACCACACCCACTTCACAACCCATTTGCCAACATTGAAGAAACAGCTTAAGTCAGTATACATACTTATAAAGAATACAAAAAAATAAGTCAATTGACGAGGAAAAGTTTTCATACGACCAATTTGTTGCTTGTTAGGAAACGAAATTTCGCCGATGTGACGTGTGCAATCCTCTAACATTATTTGCCGCTTTCTGTGACAGCATTTGCCATTCGCAATTGATGACATCGAATCCTTATAAAGTTTGTATAATATGTTGGCGTACACATTACGCTATAGCCGTGCATATATTGTATATTTTTGGCGCAATTGAAATACATAGATGAAAATTGTACATTTAAATTCATTTTTTATGTGTTTTGTACAAAAATACGAGTAGATTTTCATGCAGTTTGATTTATGGCCTGTAAAGTTTTGGTTCAAAAATACTGAGCTTTTTGCTACGGAGTACGGAGTATGGCCGAAATACTTATGCAGTTGTATAAATAAGTCATTCGAATTCTCTGATGGAACATTTCAATTGCTCGTTACCAATTGTAACGTTTTATAACCCAATTCCTGTAAGACTTCTGCATCAATAATCGCTGAAAAAAAATCTTATTATGCGGTATTTTATTGTTTGTAAGTATAACACAATCATAAAAAAAATCATTGTAGTATGAACAACAAACCAAAGTATCAAATACAATTATTGTTTTTCATACTTATTTCGAGCTTTTACACGAGATGCAAATCTTCATTACACAGTGACCGAAAGTCAATTACTTCCACTCTACTTCTCTACAATATCAAGTAAACCATTACGAAATATTACTCATACCTATCAGCATAATAATAATACCGTATAATTAAATTAAAAATAATGAAAAGTTTTATTTGAGGAGTGGAGAGTTAGATTCCCAAATTTTTTAGTTTTTGAATTGAAAAATCAATTAGTTTTCTGACATTACTGTAAGATATAGTAAAAGAAATGTAATTTCGGTTACTGTTTATCACCTTTTACCTTTCTTTATGTAGCCTCAATTCAAAATTCGCTTACAGTACTTTCCTTTTCCTTTTGTAAATTTGCATTACATTCACGGAATACATTTTATTTTAAATCAACAACTTAGGTAAATCTTAAAACTACGATTGAAATTTGACAAACTTTCCTATAAAGTTAAAATCAGCATGTATAGAATACTGTGGTAAATTTGGAATAAACGATTTAAGAAACATTACACATACTACTCAATGGTAATAATTATTTATTTATTAATTAAAATTGAAAAATGCTAAGCTTAAGTTTTGTCACACAACTAAAACTTTATTTTACAGAAACGAGATTTTGATATAATATTGATTTTAATTTCATGCTGCAATTGACTTAGGGTTGAAAAATTGTTCATTAATCTTTGCATTAAAATTAAAGAATTAATAAATATATTATAACAATTTGGTCATCAATTTAGGGGTAAGAAAATACAAAATTCAGATTTTTAATATTCACGCTATATTATTCCCTTTATATTACAAATTCTCTTTATTCTATTCAACATTATGATAAGACGAAGATTGAGAAAACACATTCTTTAGGGATGCAAAATTAACTTATCCCTTTTGTGGCCGTGATGTCCCACAACAATGGGACATATTCTAGTTTAGAATATGCATTGCGTATTCTTTCGGTAAATTTTATGCTTGAGGCTTTTTAGGAAACATACATATACGGATATCAGATGCTGATGGAGAGACCTTTGATATATTATAATCTGCAAGTGCGACATAATATAATGTATTCGCCAACAGTCTACAGCCTAGCGCCCACTGTTTCGTGACATCCTTTTTCACAATACAACGTAATCTGTTGTTGGCATGACAAACATAACAATTACATGCGAATAAAAAGATGGTAAAATAATCATGCTCCACAATATTTTTACTATGTCTTCGGTTTTTTGCCACGCTGTTGTATGACATCAGACATGACTGCGAATTGACGTGTTTCCTGTACAATTATAATGAATTCGAAGAAATGATGTTACGATAATGTAGCGGTAGGTAGTGGAGATTATCCAATTAATTGAATACACAAAAAAGTTAGGAGGAAAAAAACGTAATAATATATTTTATCTGCTTTACTGTGGTAAATTTCAATCAGTTACGAAACACAATTCAACATGTTATTTCTTTTTGCTGTGCTTTTTTTGCAACATTTTTATTGATTAGAATTTAACATATTTTATTATCTTGAATTTTGCTCACATTTTTAATCTATATACGACAGCAAAGGCAGTCTTTGAGTAAGGGTGCGGCAAATGCAATAAATAAAGTTTGTTAACTGCAAAAAGAATTAGAAAAATTCGCGTACAATTTTACTTAAATTAATATCACATAAATGCTTTTTTTAAATTCCGTTAAAGCTCTCAATGCAAACCTAACTCTTTATAATACAATGTTGCAAATGACAACACTAAAGCCAATTGAGAGTTATATACCAAGCCTATTTTTGGATGCCCATAAATTGATTGTATAATTTGGACACACCTCTAATGCTAATTTGACAGCCATTATAATTAAGTGCTGATGAGTGATGACACCTATTAAGGGAGCTATTTAAAATGGATCATCGTCCAAATTGAACATTGCGTGCTTTAAAAATGTATTGATCTATCGTGGATGATGTTTGTTAATGGGCACACAATTCAAATTATATTCATGAGTTTATACATTATTATTTATTATTGCATAAATCATATTTGTGGAATTTTTGTGTAAGAATTGTATTCCAAATCTATTTATTCTCAAAAACATATTGTTATAAAATAACACGCTTTCAATTATTATTAAGGAAACATTGAACATTGCACAACATAATTAAAATCATATTCCTATTTTCAATACACCTACAGGCAATATAACCATATTTACGAATACATGATATTATGCATGCGCTGAGCTCTCCCACTAATTCATTGTCGATTTCAGGGAATACACGCAATCAAATGATTAATCACGACAGCAAATAGACATTTGTTTGAGCCGTATACCCAAAATAGAATTAATTGTTTGAGCATACACAAGTGACAACTGGCATATGCGGATTAATTGGAAAATACTCGGTATTATATAAATAGAATGCAATATTTGATATACGTGTATTTACATTGTGATAACAACCGCATTGAAATTGAATAAGGGTAATCAAATTACAAATATATAATTGAATTTACAAACGTTCCCATCATAATATCTAGAACTTCTTGCACTATCATTGCTTATCGCCGCGTGGCGTGTACCTGTGTGCCTGTATTTGTATTTAGTTAGATAAAACAAGCAGGTTCGCGGATTTTATTTACCCTTGAGATTAATTCTGGATAAGCCTGCAGATAACAATAATCCGCCAGCGTTAATTAAACCATGAGACGCACAAAGTGTCGTAAATTGATTTATATTCATTTGCGGAAGCCCCTTGAATGTGGGTGGATTGCAAATATGATGGGTTGAAGCACCCCAAAACCATTCACTTAATGTGTGGGTTTCTAACAATGATTCATATTTTCTTTTACACATAATATTGTTGAAACAAAATGATTGAAACTGGTATGTGTTTGTTGTTTGAGCAGGAAATAATTAAAAGAATATCTCGGCTTTTATTTATTTAAATTTGAATCGGATGTTCGTTTCTGACAACTTTTGGTGTTACATCAAGATGATATATTATCTCCCTCATATTATAATCTAAATCGATCGACAAAAAACGAGTCAAAAGTTTTTGTAGCCCCACCCCACAAAATTTGCATGTATATGAATTTGTAAATTTCCATTAGAATTCTCATCGTTTGAGTTGAATTCAATTTAAATCGTTTTGGTTGTTTTATTATAAGAAAGGACGTGTTTTAAGAATTAAGCTAAGGATGGGCATGATCCGCTTATTAAGAAGTTAATAATTGTATAGTGAAGCCTATTTTAATCTTGCTAATAATGTTCGAAAAATTAATTAATATGCTTGTAAAATTTTTAGATTTTTTTGTAACTTTAAACAAATCATATATTTTATGTCGTTTATGTGTGTTGAAAAAATAGGCATTTTAAAATTTTTAGATTTTTGTTAAAAACGTGTGTTCTTGAAATGTCATTAAATTTTGTTGATTTTCTGATTTTTTACAAATTTTCCATGAAAAAAAAAACAGTAAATAAATGCTAAAGTATCGATAAGATGGCATTGCGCCTAATGTGGTCCATGTGCCAACTACTCGTATTATGGAAAACAAAACGTATACCACTTTGTAAGACAATATTATCTCTGAATTCTTTGGAGAGTTGACAAAAATTGTTGAATTTGAACAGAAGATAAATATGTATATATGTACAAGTAATAAGTATGTATGTATGTAGGTTGGCTCCCTCTTTATTATATTACATAATAGAAAAGAAAAAAAAATCCATTGGTACAAATTTCCTCTGCATTATATGTCCTTACTTTTATACACCTGTCGCTTATCACGTTTTATGGATTTCAAATATCCTGACACTATGTAACCTCTCTGGCTTTGTGCCTAATTCGCTGAAAAAAGAATCTTTCTTCGTACCACCTGTTTGTTTTTGTGCTTTCATTTTTCAATACGTTTGAATTTTACAAGATGTATTGCGTTATTATAAGGAGGACATGTTTGAGGTAACAATGTAATTCATATCGGATCTTTCTTAGTGAAATATACACATATATTGATTTACCCTTTTTGGAGTGAGGGCGAAGATAGCGAGCCAGTGCGTATGTGGGAAAAAAAAACGAGAAAAAAAGAGGATCGATTTTATGCTGATATCTTGTAAATTGTAATTTGTAACGGTGTTTTTGTCAAAAAAGAAATTTGTTCCTATAAAAAGTTTAAAATTTTTTTAACTTTTAAAGGATCTTTCTTGTAAAAAAATTCATTGCAAGATAAAATGAACAAAGTAATTGGTTTTAAAAATTACTTAAGACTTTCATTAAAATTAAGAAATGATTTAACATTAAATTTAATAAAACTGCAGTTCAAAAGTGTTTGTCTCATTGAAGCATAAATTTTCTTCAAACAGTTAGGCTTTTGAGGTTCTTTAAACTTTAAAATATACCCAATTCGGAGCACAATTTACAAAGTTCTACATAATAAGTAAATACTATCATTAACCAACAAGCCAAGACATGCCTGAAAATTGATGGGACCGAATAAAACCAGCTGTTCATTTTGTAAAATAATTGCCAACATAATTTCAATGCTTAACCGCAAACATTATGAAATGTGGCCTAATTTGCCCAGGCCACAACATAGATCACATCTTGTGTCGTGTCAATGATTTGCTCATTTAATTTTGGCAATAATACAGCCAGATGCCATCGCACTTTTATGCTGATTGTGTTTCCACATTTTCTTTCCCGAATGAAGCATCCGCATCGAAGTAATTAGATATTTATTATTTGTACCGAAGGTATTTCTTATGTTGGCGGCCGACGCATATGCGCACATGTAGATTAACGAGTAGGTGCCAAATAACATATTATTATATAAGTATGTTTGCTGTATCGATTAAAGAGAGCCATCTTATCACCATCATTATCATTATCTAATATCTTATAGCAATTTTTCGTGTGATTGTTTGCGTGTAATTAAGTCCGATCGATATGTGTACATTTCATATTCTATGAGTTTGCAAACATGCCAACCCACAGACTTCACTCATGGCTGCCATATAAATATATGACTTGTATGTATTAAGAGCATGGATATACTATTGGGTGGCGGTATCCCGGGGGGTGAGGGGGTGGAAATTATAGGAGGTGTAAGCTTTTGTGGAGGAACAATATATCTCAACGGCAATTCCTTTAAGTGTGTGAATTTAACCATTAATGATGGATGCTCGTTGGTCGTCTCATATATGAGTACGCAGGACTTAGGTATATGTACACTGCTGTTGTGTGCTGCATGCAGTGTGGGTGTCGGTTGAACAGCAGTTGGTGAAGACGTCCTACATATTATGTGCGACGTTGGAGTGACTGTGGGGCATAATGTTATCAGATGGTTATGTTGTCTCTTTATGGTTGGTTGGTTGGTTGGTGGATTGTTGTTGCCGGGTGAGTTCAGTTGAGCATTTGTTGTTGTTGTTTCTTTTGTTGTTGTTGTGTTATTTATGTGTATACTTTTTACTTGTAATACGGAAGTGTCTGGTCGATAGCCATAATTATTATCGCTCATATAATTTGATGTGGCTACACAATTAAGTGTATCGATATTTATTGCCAAATGCATATTGGAAGATAATTGTGTAACCGCAATTGGGCTGGCAAATGTTGTACAATTTAATAATTGATCTTATAATTACATCATGCGGTGAGCTCGTGTCGATTACTAATCAGATCGCTTCTCAATTATATTGGTCCTTAAAGAAACTTTACACATTAACTGAAAGTGCACAAACTTGAGTATGTACTTGGTTTGAAGAGTTCCTATAAATTATATTGTAATGGTTTTAAAGTTTAATACCTTTCTAAATTGCAAACATTTTTAGAAATTAATGAATTTTCTGAATTAAAAGTAAACCATCATCTTTTAATTATAATTACATCTGTAAGCTCTTTCTGTGTCTTGAAATTGTTTAGCAGTCCTAATGAAAAGCATAGTAATATATTTACCCCACCTTTTACGACTCTGAACATTCTAAAGGTATGCTACTGGGAAATTTATCATCCAATAATTCTCTTAAAGTGTTGGAATCACATTCAAAGCAATTATAGTAAATCTTGCAGCGCGCTGACTTAAACAACTTATTTTCTGAGTTTTGTTGGATACAGTCAGAGAAATAACATTGAAAGGCAAGACAAAAAGTTTAAGGGAATGTGAATGAATTCTGTGAAAGCACATAAACTCACAAATATATAAACCAGTAATAGTCGACCTATACCTATTGCGTGCACAGTAGAACGCGATGCGAATCTTGGTGCAAAAACACGAGCATAAAATCGTTGGGATAATCGCACTGTGGTATCTTGTCAAACGCTAAAAAATTTATCAGGGCAAATCAACTCCTTTACCACAAGTACCACAATAAACTATTACAATTTATTGAACATCTATGCCACGAGCCATCTCACGTGTATTATAAATTTAGGACTTTAAGCTTAAATTTGCTTTTTTGCTATATTAAAACCGCGAAACGTTCATCGTCCATTTAAAGGGCAAATAATCGTTGTTAATAAACATGTACTGCGTTGATGTGTAACAATGCTTGGTGCTAAGCTGCGGTTTAAATAAAATAAATAATAAGAAAAAAAGATTTTTTTACCAAACGATCTCGTGATGATTTTGAAGAGTCGCTTTGAAACAGAGCACTTTTCTGAAATGTTCTGTTTTTAAAACTCTGCATGACGACATTTAATACAGTATGTCACGATTTATTGACTCTTTTGTGTCTTTTTTTTTATTATTTCAGTTTGTTTCCAAATAATTAAAAAGAGCAAATTGTCTTCAGCTTTTAATTAATTAAATTTAATGGCTTTCGCCTTTTTCACTTAGCGAGCATTCACTAATTCATTAGGAGACGCTTTTCGATTCTTTGTCTCTTTGGTTATGTGTTCACTGACTGTGTTGTTATTTTTATAGGTCTTTTGAAATGCGACAAGGACTTTGCTCCCGCAGTGGTTCGTTGGAAAATTATTTTTGAAATCAATTAAATGGAATTGATATGATGCCATGTCTGATCAAGTTGTTTTTTATTTTCCCCTTTAACGTAGAATGTAGAATGCGAATTTTCAGGGTTGGCAAGAAGATTGTCTGCACCCCTGTGACTGTCTATTCTGGCTTAAGTATTTAGGGCGTGCATTGACAAAGTGAATATTATTTTAAATGAAAGCATTAATGTTGTACGTAAGCAAATATTGGCATATGGCGTCAGTCCAACCAACAATTGTTAAATGCGTATCGGTACATGTACATTTAATGTATGCGTCGTGTAGAAACTAAATATTTTATGAAAAATATGGCAACATGAAGTTCGCTGTCCGTACCTCCTTGCGCTAATGATTTATGTATTTTCATCTCAGAGGGTGTATTTTTTGGTTCTCCTCCAACAAATGAAACCGGAGTGATTGGGTGTTTTATGGGCTGCTATAAATCATGTTAATTATTCGGCGGGGGTATACGCGTTTGCATAGCGATAACGCAAGCTACTCTATGTGGTGACGATTAAACGATTTCAAATCAATATACTGCGTGAATATAGAATTGTTTTTATGTATTGCCAATTTGGGATGATAATTGATACAATTACGGATCTGGAAAATTTATTATGAAATGTAAATATCATTTCATTGAATTATTAATGATATTTTAGTGGAACCATTATCATCTAATGGTTACGAATGAATGTAATTATTAAATAATTTATTTGTTTTAAAAATTTTAATTACTACATTTCTAAAATGTTTATTTATACGACACATTAATTTAAAAAAACTCTTGTTTTAAGTGTTTTTATATAAACTACGAAAGATTTTTTGTATCCCTTAGTTTATAAAAGTACAGTTTAGAGGCATAATTTGGAGCTGTAATTGCAGATAACTCTCTGTGCCAACGTTTGTTACACTCATCGTTTGTGGCTTTATCTTTTAAATACAATTGTATAACGGCACTTTTACCTCAACTGCCAAAAGCATTCATTTTGCTCCACATTTCTAGTGTTTTTGCATTTGGATCTCGTATATCTCAATAGGAACTACACTATAAGATAATGAGTAAAACTACGTGGCTCTATAGTACACCAGGAAAACTTGAAGCATCTGCTTTTGCAGACCATTATAGTTTTGGGACATATTTTTCAAGATTTTAATCAAGCTAAAAACAAAAACTGGCAGCACATATAGCACAAAGAAAATTGCACTCTTAAATGGAAGACTACTTTTGGCGGTCTGAAATTCTACGTACATAAATAAAGACGAAATATGCAAGACAAGTATAAAGTTGAAATGTGTTTTGTCATCGTTGAGCGTCGCATCGCGGTCGTTTGTTCCCGCAAATAATGCTCGTACATATTTTCTGTGATGCCACTGAATAGAAAATAGAATGCGGTCATCTTGAGTCTTTAGGTAATTTGAAGTGATGTGGCTTTATGCTGAAAAGGGGTTTCATGATTTTTTGTGTTCTCATTTTTACTCAACATAAGTTAGAGTTTATAAATAATAATATTGCTATTATTTTTATTATCTGTAATTTTAATGACAATGAAGACATTCGACTTTATAGTTTACATTTTTAATTTACATACGACATAAAAGAATTCAAAACAAAACTGTATTTACCTTATATACCCAAGTGTGATCATTCTGTCAAAAAGTGGGTGGACGCAGAGACCTCACTTTTTCTATCTTACCAACCTTACAAACTATAAAAAAATTCTTTCAAATAATATATTTTAAATTCAATTCAAGAAGCATTATCAAAAACTTTCTTGTTGCCTGAAAATTGACTTCTTTTAAGTTGCAAGACTTGTCGGCTTTGAGCCAAAACTCATGGCATATCATAATAGCAATATAAAATCAAGTACAAAACTTGTCAAATTTATATGATTTCGCAAATTTTTGCTATTTTAGGAAAAAAGACCTTTTAGCAAGAATGACAATTCATATGAATTTAGTTTTACTATTTTAAGGGAATAGAAACACACTTTGTCAAGTTAGAAGAAGCAGTTTTGAAAAAATTATTAAAATTTAAAATATTTAAAGCATTAATTTTGATTTATGATTTAGTATGATATATACTGAAAGCCTCAAGGAATATCGAACTTGATTTATTTCAAAAGTTATGTGCATTCTTGTGAATTTCAATAACTTTTATGAACTGAGAAGTTTTTTCTGAACAAAACCGGAGTCCGAACAATTATAGAATATTTTTATTCCACTGTTTTCTTTTTGAATTGCAATATTTTATGTAAAGAAGTAGAAAAAGTTTAAGATAAGTTTTATGCTACAATTTCTATAACTAATAAGCAACTTCTTCATAAATTCTTTAATTTTAAATCACGTTCTAAATGAATAGTCAAATAATTTCAGGTTGATGGAATTCTATTAAAAACAGATATGACAGCAAATTTAATACCCCATTTTGAAAGGAATATTTTTTATCGTTATATCCTAAGTATTTAGAGCCCATCTCAGTTTAGTGTTATGTAGATGTGTATGCAAGTGTGTTGAGATGAGAAACGGATGGAATTCTGACAAATTAAATAATTTCAACTATAAATTACATTTACAGAAATGTCACATCCGTTCTCCGTTATGTTGTTCTTTCGTTATTTTCTTGCGTGTCCATTTGCCAGGCGCTGCCAGTGCTCAGCAATTTCTCGCTGTATTGGTATGACGTGAATTTGTGTGTTAATGCAAACGTGGAGGGCTGCAGGCGAAATGATTGTAAAAAGTTAAACAGTTGGTGGTCGTGACACTTTTGAGAGAAATAATTGAATTTTTTTCCCCTAATTATGCCTACGGATTTTGCCTGCAATTATTACATTATTGAATCATTTTAAAGCATTAGCAGTGATGTTTGTGAAATGGTAGCAGGTAGACGTAGTGGGTGAAGTTGTTTAACATTAATTTGGCATGACATTTTAGCAACATGAAAAGTAATTTTACTGAAGCAATTTATATTTTTTCCATTGTGCTGACATGCCTTTGCTTGTTTTTAACAATATTTCTCGTTTTAAATTAGAGAATAATAATATTTTACGCAGTAAAGTTCATGTACAGTTAATGTAATCTGTAGTATACATTATATATAAAGGACTACAGACGGAATATTGTACTGAAAGAAACGTTAATGGTGCATTGTTCAAAATGTATTGTGTATTGCAGACAACAATGTATTATAGTTTATGTTACATACACCGAGTGTACAATGTTGAAATGCAACTTACCTTGCATATACAATTTATGCATCTGAGCATGATCTCTGGGAGAAAATCCAGAGGGGTTACTATACATCGCATGTCTGTGAAATATATAAAACGTATTTGAACATTACATACATGTTCTTCGTATTTATAGAACAGCATCATTGCGCAATTCCGTATTTTCTCATTTTGCCAAAGTAAGCATTCGTGTTTTTGAGTGAAAAGGTGTAACAAAATTGTGTGGACTCACAAAATCACGGCAAAGGATGTGAATTGAGAGCGAAAGCTTTTTTAGAAGTCCATATTGCTTATGAATTATTGTAAGTGTTAGTTTTTCAATCACTTATTTAGTGAAATAATTATATAGGCGCTATTGTGTGACTTTTAAATATTTTTTGGATATTTGTTTCAACCAACTGTTTGTCTTTTTTAATGACTTACATTATTTTGGAAGTGCAAATGTTTATGACAAAAACATTACTTAATTATTACTGTAAGAAGTGTAACATAACTTTTGCACTTTTGGAGCATTTTTGTCAAAATGTTACTATGTTAAATATATATGATAGTCGAATTTTCTTTGAAAAGCATTCAATTTTTAGAGTTCGTATTCCTCTGGTTTTCGGACAACAATTGATGCTTTTTCTTTTGTTTTTATTCTGACTGCCATTAAACCTTTTTCGGTGACTATTTCATGGTTCATAAATTGTTATGATTGTTTCTTTCGAATGATTTTAAAAAGGTCAATTTGTTTAACCTCTTTCTTGTTGTCAAAAAAGTTTAATTAGAGTTTGAAACTCTTTTGTTATTTTTTGTTCCTATATTCTGTGTTAGTTTGTTAGTTTTTTGCTTCTCTCTGATTCTATTTAATACAAAATGGTTCTAGTTTTCAAATTTTGTTGTGATTTTTAATAAAAAGATTTAAATTGTAATTTAAATTAACTTATTAAATTAAAAACACTAAAAATAATACAAAGTGTGGTTTCTGCTTTTAATAATTTTGTGTACGTTATTAAATAAGTTCAAACTTTCACATTTATTGTCTACATTTTACAGGCGCATATTATACTTGCATTCACATATCAGAAGCAGACTTATCCCTGTCACACTACGGTGGTGACGGTGCAAACTGAAAGCATAATGCATAATGCAATTATATTGTTAGTTTGTACATATTGCCTTTTCTTTGCACATAATGTGTATTGTTTTATTGTGCAGTGAAACTTTTTGAATTAAAATCGGATGTGTGAGTGCAATGAGTTCCACTGTCAATTGTACGATACAATGAAATTTATACGCAAACTTGTGCACTTTGATTTTACGAACTTCTTGCTGAATGCGATGTGCATTTCTATTGTGCAATGTGCAATGTGCAATGTGCTGCATGTGCAGATGTACATTGCATGGTGACAGTGCAGTAGAAGTTTCTCTGTCAACTGCATATGCAGGTATGGGAATTTATTGCGTTTTTTTCAGTGCATTTTATGGGTGTTCAAATTTTTTAAATATTTTGACGATGTTTAAATAATTAAAATATGTTTAGAAATTATATAAAATATACATGAAAAATGGGAATTGATTTTTTTTATAAACATTATTGAGTCAAAATTTACATACTTACAAAAAAGAATTGTAAAAACATTTTATTTTGCAACATGCGCCATAAATTATTCTACGTGTAATTATAATGATGAAAACTTTTTGCCTAATGTGTTTTGTAATTTGTTTCGAAAACGTTGCGATCATTAACTGCAAATATGAGTGTAATCAAATAAAGATAATTATTAAGAGTATTAAGTAGAGTGTATTGTACTACACTTTAATCTTGTTTTGAATTTGTTGATGCCTTTATAAATCATTTTGTTTCCTGTTTATTTTAAATAATAAAGTAAAAAGTCCTTGCATGTTTAATTGAAAGAACATAATTGATAAAAAAAAATTCAAGTTTAAGCATGCCTGAAGTTAGTCAACACTGTTTTTTTTTAATATTACACGATTTATTACATTTTTAATTTAACACACTATCACTTTTACATTCCTAATAAATTAATAATGAAATATTCTGTACTCCAGCACTAAGTAATTTTTGATTAATATTATTGTAAAAACTCTAAAAAGGAATTACATAAACTATCATTTTAAGTACTTATCGATTTTTTTAATCAAATTCTTTTTCATGTCACACAATTTGCAACTTTTCTGTAATTATTTTCACTATGAATAATGTAGGAGTATCACTTGTTTTATTTTGATGTGACCAATGTGGGCTGCCTTCTGTTACTGATGTACAAGTAACAACACTCCAATTTTACGTTGAACACATTTTTCAACCAACAATAAGGATTATAAAATCAATTTTAATAAAAATTTGCATGCCTGTTACATGCTCAACAATGGAAATAATATTATAATAATGTCAAAGTTCTCAAGAATGTAAATAACAATTGAACCGTTCATAAAATGCATTAAATCATTGTGTATTAAAGGAAGTATTTTCGTTGTTGAACATTAACAATGATTCGCTGATTTTAGGATTTACAACATCTTTGTTGGGGAAGAAAAATGAGACCCATACTTCTCAAAAAGAAGGCAAATACATTTTAATATTGAGCATATATCCTTTTTCCTTGTCGAAATAACACGTGTCGTGCTTCACTTCTTCCAACTTCCAAACATGTACTTCAAAATAAATATGCGAAAATATATTATATTGTAAATGTAAAAAGGAATTTTACAAGATATTGAAAAGTTTGATTAGGACGGCTTGGGAATTATTCATGAGTTTGTCCGTTACATATTATATTTTTTATTGTGTTATTGAATGCGAAACGTATTGAACATAACAGATATTATTAATATAATTTCATGTAGTGTGCATTGTAAAATTAGGTACAGTTATTGCTTTACCTTAAAGATGATTTTAAACACAATACGCATTTTAAATTTAAATAATATGAGGATGCTCACTACATTTGTGTGAAGTGGTTATATAAAATCATCTAGTATTTTATGATCTCATACGGATTAAGGTCACACATATCTTTCTATAATACAGAAATATGCAGAATATTGATTTGAGATGAAACAAAATATTTTCCTTGCTAAATGGTAATATGAAGGGGATACTTTCTGTATATGTAGCAAAATATAAACGGGACTTAAATACAAGTAAATGTATTTTAACATATAAATTAATAAGGCTTGTATTCCGGCAAAAGCTCAAATATAGTGGGCCAGAACATATTATAACTACAAGGGCTCTATTGTCCTTTTATTGCTAAAGAAGGTATAGCAAGTGAAATATTTATTGAGTGAAAGTGATATCTCCTTTTGCTGTGCATGAAAAAGCTATGTACAACTTTATTTAACAAACATACATATTTCGGGACACACAAACACGTATATTCCTACATAATAAATGACGTGTATTATGTAGAAAAGATTACAGGTGAATCGCAAGAAAAACAAATCAAAGAAAAAGAAGAAGCAAACAAAAAACTGCAGAAACATAAAATGCGTGTAATTGAATGAATGTTTTATTAAGTTTGTAGGCTCTCTTCATAAATTGAATTCATCCATGTACAAACATTTTTCTCGCACATCTACTTGTGTTGTGTGATATAAACGAATTGCTTTATGTTGAAACTTGAAATGACGAAAAATGAAAACATTAACTTTTTTTTTTTAAAACATTTAATTAAAATGTTACCATTTGTCGTCTTTACCCAGAGTAATGGAATTTAATCTAAGCAAATACTCGCATACTCTGTAGATTTATTCATGAATGAGCTTTAAGCTGTTTAAGGTATTTTAAAATTTATAATTACTAATGTTTAAACATAAATTTGTAGCCGCACTTTTAATATATTTGCATGTCCTGACATTTCTTAAAATATGTTTATATTTAGTAATCGAAAATTTCATTCCATTCAGAGGATTATGAATTTAATTAAAATTACTGCATCGGTTACGCTTTTACCTCTAGGTACGTATTTATGAACGAGTAAACACAAGTAGACAGATTAATTTCCTTGCCAAGGAGCATCTGCATATTTATTCCGAATTGTTTTCCACTCTTGTTAAACCAAAACATTTATTTTACCAAAATATTGTGTGCACATTTGCCCTGCTCCTGGCACCTTCAAAATAAAACAAAAAAATAAAAAATTAGCGTAAGCTTTTAATGCTGCCATTTGAATTTGGTTTATGCACTTTAATTATCTGCAGAAGGACAAATTGGCAACATCGTGTGTTCAGTGCGGTTCACCACAAACTTTTGTGCTGCATTGTTCTTTGCCATAAAATCATTTAATCTTGTTCAATTTATTTTAATTATTCTTAGCTAGTTTAACATTTACTAAAACATATATATAGATGTTGGCTTGAGTTTGGTGTAGAATCGAGCAGTGTAGTCGCTTTACTATGGCGGAATTAATAATGTTGCCGTTGTGTTGTTGCAATTTATCGCTCGGCTAAACACTCTTTGTGCCAGCGACTCCCTTTTTGTGTACAAGTTTAATGTTCTTTGATATAAGTTTTGGACGGTTTTTTTTTTTAAATTTTTGGTGTTTTATTTGAGTTATTGCAGTCTTTTTCAAATATACTCAACATGTATTAAAGTCGTATGTACCACCAATATTTAATAATGTTTTTCAAAACGGTGCAATCTCTGTAATACTATAACAAAATTAAAATCGCCAAATCTCTTAAATTGCATGTATAATCGTTATTATTATTATTTTTTAAATAACATTTCTCCAAAGAAAAAAATTTGTTTTATGTAATATGATTTTGCATGACGTGATAATGCATGAAATTCAAATAAAAGCAACAAAAACCTGAAACATAATATATAATAAAGAGATAACGCAGTAAATATGTTACACCATGCCGCAAACATCTATTGAATTCCACCAAATTGACGTCACATTTAAGAGTCGAATGTTTCAATACACATGTCACACATGATGGGCGCCACCATACAAAAAGCACATTATTCCGAGATTTTGTTTGCACACATTTATTTAACTGCCATTTCACATTCAAAAGTAGGACATGTCACATGCGCTAGATATCAAAAATTCGAGTACATACAACATTATGCGACTCGAGTAGGGTTATGCCCTTCGCTGGTTTTTGCGCCAATGAAAAGAAGTAAAAAAAATGTGTGGAAAAAAAATTAGTGCAGGGAAAGCCATGTCGTACATTGTAGAAGATGTTAATCAAATTTAGAAGTGCATTCCCGATATCAATTTCTCAATTTAGTAATTTTAGTAATAAGTAATTCGACCTATCAAGCCTAAATAAGTAATAACTAATAATTTTGTTATCGCGCATTAAAAGCTTACTAAATTAATAAATTTAGTGCCATCGTAAATGACCTCCCTAATATTACTTAAAATTAGTTCGAAAAGAAAACTTGAAAAGCAAAATCATTTACAAAAGTCTCTTTTTTGTTTGATATTAAATATTATTTTTTGATCATGATAATATTTCAATTAATCAATTAACAAATTAAGGACTTTAAAAACAAAACAGGGGTAAACTTAAGGCGTACTTGCTTTTATTTATTGACGTTAAAGTTGTGATCAAGAACTCAAATTTTTTTAACAGTTAGGAATGTTGAGATAGCTTTCAATGCCTGATTAACTTTTCATCAATTCTGTGAATTTAAAAATTGCGTATACTCATCCATATGGTGTGTGGAAATATAAAACACATCGACCCCATATTGCAGCAGCGCACACATCAAATCGAGCGATGATGATCGAAAGTGTATCAAATGGAAATTGGTTTAGCACAATATATTATATTATATGTACATATGGATGTGTGTATGAAGAGTGAAAAGGCGCAGCGTGTTATCAGGACGCTTCGGTGGTTCATGAAAAATAATGCGTTTGGGGATGTGCTGTATGGCACTGAAAGGTTTGGCAGAATGTCAATTGATTAAATGAAAAACATACCAATTTTTTCTCCATTTGAGTTTGCGAAATGTGCGTGTTTGGCGCATCGTTCATCAAAAGTATTACCCACTTGGGAGCGTCTGCCATTTTGAAGTGTAAATTTAATTTTGATGTGAATTATTTTTATGAAATATGGCTGTGTTTTATTTGACTTATATAGAGAATGTTTTATTATATTTTGCAGAAGCATTGAAATGATATTCGTATTTAATAAGCATTTATACAACTAACAATAAAGTTGCAGAAAAGTCTACTGACTTCGGACTTAGTATTTATTGAGGTTTTACACTTCCTTTCTTTGTAGTCTGCATCTTTTCATTCCCTCACACTCAACCATGCATGTCTTACACCAGTGTACGTCTTTGTTGTATATCAATTGCTATAAGCTTTTAAGTCGATAAAAGTTTGTGTGGAATGGTATCCCAAAGGGGGCAGCAACGACATAACGCAACGTTCGAAATTTCATATATAAAACATCCCTTCTCCGCAGTTTAATTTTAATCTTCTTTTTATGTATTCTCTAACTGTCCTAACCATACACCCGTATGCATGATGTGGATGGCTCAAGTTTGGTCGTTTACATCTCCACCCCCCTTACAATATGTGTGAGAGTTGTAAAATAAAAATATAATGCTTAAATATGTATGTACGCCCATGCTACAAGTATACCTCATTAAGCAAATGTGAAGAGCAAACCGAACACTTAAGAGATGTATGCGCATAATTTGTGCTCCATTGTTTAAATTTAATAGCAAATCGCGCTGGCGAGTGTGTGTACTCGCACATGCATTATATTATATGCGTGTGTGAAATAAAATTAAGCTTTTAGTCATCGTCTCAACCCATTGCGTCTTCACAAACCTCTAGCGCACACACACACTTTGAATAAACGGAATTTTAAATGCTTCAATAAAGAAGTATCTTTATGACAAGGGGAAAAAATTAAACTGTCAGAGCTTTTTTTTACCCTAAATAATATTTATTAGGCAATAAGAGGGCGTCCTGTTGGCACCCATACGACGTGATGTGCTTGTGAATTTCTCAAATTATATATTTTTATTGTCATGTGGGGGGAATGATGCAGTAATGTTGAATACACACCATATATTATATAAAGCGGTATGAATATGGATCTATATTGTGGTATCGCGTAAATGTAGACTGAAGCTAAATCATTAAAATCTGTTTTTGTTACATTTTTGGGACATTTGAAAATTTATAACTAACCGACGAGCCATACTTCGAATTTATATTTTAGAGGGTACTTTTTATAAGATATACATTAACAAGAGTGAGGTTATGAAATGCTATAAATTTTTCATTAAGATAATGGGGAGATAAATATTTTACTCAGCTCCAAGAAATTAAACACATGAAGTTGATTTTATCAGCAAACATTAAAATGCAATTAAATTGGCAAGTTAAATTCAAATAAAACTTTTTAGTTTGTTCACATTGATTTTTCAACATGGTTTTAAGGGTGAAACCATATTAAGATAAAACGAATTTTCGTTTTGTTTTTAAGTAATAAATATTTTGTATTTGTTTTCCTATTTCTTAGAGCATTGTAAAGTATTATTGATTACGGCATCCAAAAAATTATTAAATTACAATTTTACTGCGAAGTTTTCTGATAAGTTTTTCCCTTAAAACATGTTAAAATTAAGAACAAATTATGATTCCAAATATTACAAACATATAATATATTGATTTATTTCTCGTGGACTCCATATTTAAATTGTTGTATGCAATAAGGAGAAAACTTTATAGTACAAGTCTCCACATTTGCATTGACCTTCATCATTGATCAATCATCTTAAGAACGAGGCATTCACTTCGGAATGGTTGATTAGATGGTAGACATCTCATTGCTTTTATATTATTTACAGTGCATATTATAATGAATTGAAAGCATTGCCTTGTATAAAAGCAAGCCTCAGTAAATCCTATGACGAAAGACTTCACCCATTCCATTAAATAAGAGCTAACTGGAACTGGGATATGGAATGATGTTTGAAATGCTTTTCGTTACTCTGTATTTCTTCCAATAAGCCCCCGTAATATACATACTTTAGAATTGATTTACTTTTATAAATGACATCAATAAATGAAGGATGTGCTTTTGTGGATTGAGTGTTTTACAATTTAACTTTTTACAATTAGGATTTCTTGAAACTTAAAGCATTTACTGTAGCGTTTTGGTGCTGCTGTAGATAACTTACATATATGTATGCAGTACACTATTGTAACACATCTTCAAAAATACTTCCCTTGTGAATATTTCATGATTTTGGTATCTTTTGAACCCAAATACATTATAGATAAAACGATTAGTTAAACAGTTTGTAAATAGTATAGAAACCTTTTTAATAGGATCAATTCTAACTTATATGTAGAAACGTATATTAAACGGTTCGGAAAACGGTTTATTGGTATTTCTAAATACACGTAGGACCTTAGTGAAATAGATATAATTTAAATTTATACATAAAACTATTAGATTGTGAAAACAATTCTAAGATTAAAAATCATTCAACAAAATCAAAAAAAAAAACAAACAATCCAATGTGCCATTATTACGGATATATGTATTACAAAACCATTACATTATACATCTAATGATCTCTCAATTACTCCATTTCCAGATAATCACCAGATAATTTTTGGAAAACCCTCATACTACTTGTCGTGCCACTAATTGTTGCATTCTTCAATGTGCTTTATTAATTAAGCGGAATGGAAATTCTCGCGATGGAGTCGACGCCAAACACAATGATGATGGCTCTGCACGATGACAAGCGGTGCCCAACAGTAGCGACGAAATAGCTGGCAGTAAGTCGCCCTTCTTCTATACAATATTCAATTAAGTGGCGGATAATTGTCACAATTAATTACAAGAAATAGAGCTGAGAGCACATTCTTTTGTCTTATGCCACAAAAGAAAATCAATTCGCCATTTCTTGGTGTACCGGTATCAATTATGTGTATGTACGAGTATGTTGGCACTGGGGAGACAATTGAAATGTGACCGAAATTGATTACTGCACCAAAATAATTCTCGGTGTTTTAATGAAAAATGGCCATCAATTGGCATAACGATTGCAATATACGAATACCTTCATTTATGAATTAATAGTGGGGAGACTAGAGATGTATAGTTGTATTAAGTTTGGCTCTAATGCACACAGCCACCCAAATCGCCAACAAGGGATCACGCTGTATATAGCATTAGGATTTGCCATTATTAATGGCAGTAATCAACACGAATAATGTGCATTATACATTTGAAGGAGAATGTCTTGTCAGCAGCTTTACCAATTGAATTAAATCGCTACACAATTCTCCTCTACTTGTACATACACATATGCGCTACAGCATAAGAATTGCGATAAATTGATAAAACGTTGTGGTAATCACAATTTCATTGTATTAATATTATTATTTTCAGTTAATATTGTGATGTCAACAGCCAAAAGGCTGGTGCTGTCTCTACGTGGTCGCAAAGAGTCACAGAGCACGGCAGGGACCTCATCCACACGACTAGTGCCTGGCAATAGCCCATCGCCAGGTCACGAACTCGATGAAATTGCCGTTGTATCAGGCAGCGGTGACTTAATACAAGGTTTATATGGTGGCCAACCAAATGGACCACGTTTTGCTCCTGGTAAGTCCGTTTTACGATTTAACGATTCAATTTATGTTTTCCGTTTATTTGCATTTTTTTGTTGTTGTTGTTTTATTTCTTTTGGAATAAACCTCACATTATTCATCATTAAACACCAAATAATATAAGTGAATATACGACCAATGCGAGGAATACGATCGCACACCAGCATAGACCTTTTCACAAAATAATACCCTCTTTCAAAGTTTTATGTGTGCATCGTACAAAAAAATATGGCCAACTTGCATACACATTCGGCGTAATGGGGAGGAAAATAAACAGAGGAAATTTGCTACATGATACTATAAATTGGGAAAACCTCAATTATTTTCTATTCTGTGTGGATTTAGCAACACATAAGCTCATGTAGCTACAGCGCATACAATTTCACGAGCAAAAAAAGCTCAACGCACATCACAAACATTTTATCACAGGAATAACATATGCTCGATTACCACACATTATACAATATACATATTATGCATTTACCATCACGGGGTGCATTACAGCCGCATTTCTTCGCAAGAAATGTTTAGTTTTCGCATGACGGCACTTGGCGGTGAATAATAATAATAATTTGTTAGTGCACATTGCTCGTATTTACGTTGCAGGAAATTTTGGATGGAACAAAAAGCAAGACGTAGATGTACGTGTATTGGGCAAATATAATTTTGTGTCAAAGCTTTTATGTGTCACTGGATTAAAGTTTATTATATTTATATGCCGTAATAAAAGCTAACGTATAACGGAGCTGCCAAGCCCCGTTGAAAGTACATACGTATTTAAGAAAATTTACAGTCAAGTCTGGCATTTTACGGCAGGGTGCGATTTGTTCAAATTATAGATCATCCGCACTAAAATGAAGCACATAAACTCCCTTTTTTGTTATCGCTGCGGTTCTAATTTTGATAATGTTATTTTCAGCTATATCATAAAGCCTGAAAGTAACGAGCGTGTCAGCTTTTTATTGTGCAAATTGTAGATGGTATTGCATAATCAAAAAGAATCTTAAGAATGTTAAATATTATGCTTTTTAGAGGTTAGATTAATTTAGTACACACTTCGGTGAAACTATTCATTATTTATGACAAATTCGTTATTTTTATATGAAAGGACTCGGACCTACGAATTATTTTCCACTTAAATTTACAATAATTCTCAAAAAGAAGGTATCTAAATATTTAAAAAATTTTGACTAGCTAGAAAGTGTTCTACGTCAACGCATGCGCGCGATGTGAGAGTCTAGCGCGGTGCAGTGCGTGTTGCATTTACATGCGCCAGACGCAACTCACAGTGCTCATAAAAAACTGATTGTCACAAAATTTCATAACACATTTATAATGCATTCATTTTCACCAATTAAAATAGTCAGAGCCATCACGCAAAGCATTTAGGACTCAAAGTTATAACCCTTGCCTAAATTTCTCAACCCTCAAAACAACTATACAATTTTCTTTGGCTTCTATTATAAGTAGTGTCGTATATATGCCTCGTGATAATACACATTTATGTGCGAGTATAACATTACTACATACATACATGTTTATGTGTTTAAGAAACACACGCTATCCATTTGTTCAATCACATCGCTTCAGGGTGTAAGCACAATATGACAAATAACCGTCAGTACAATACTAAGAGCCATGGCATACTTTCCTCCATATATATGTACACTATAACTGCATAGATAAACAACTGAGTGCAGATAACACAATAATGGAAAGCCGGAAAAATTCTCACCCTGATTGTTGACACAATCAACACAATGTGTTCCGTGGTTGATGAAAGCAAAGAGACTCGGACAAAAAAAAAAACCGCCAACACGAAAAACAACAAATGAAATGGAATGAAACGACACAATGCAAAAAAAAAAAGGAAATGAAAGCTTTTGGTGAAGAAAAGTATTGATTAATCTGGTCATTGTGCGGTTTGTGAGCTTCCCAATTTACAGTTCTTGCTTTTCTTGATTGTATGTGTGTGGGTTTTTTTTTGTGTAAGCAATATCGTGGCCTTTTTTCTCTTCTTAATGGTTTCATATGAGCTAAAAGTATAACGATTGAAACAATTTACAGCGTTTATTGGTTTAGCAATCACAACTTTTTGAATTTATGTTATTTTACAATGTAAATATCTAAAAAAAAAAATATTTTAAATTATTTAACTAATTATTTACGTTTGAAATGAAAATAGGAAATCTAAAATATAATTTCAAGTTGATTGTTAAATTTGCATTGCAATTAAGGTAATTGTTTTTGAAATATGCAGTTATAATATTTATTTATGGGATATTATGATTAACATATAATTATGTATTTATGATTTAAAATTAGAAACACATTATTATGCAAAACAACATATTCATAATGATTTCGCATGTTAATTTATATTTACCATTAACGTGTTTGTGAATTATGAATATTATGTGTTTATGCATTTTCAAATATATAGTATAATATCAAACTGGCTGAAAATAACCACACAAATTTGGGAAAAATCATAAGTCCTGCAACTGTTTCGTTATCTGTACGGAATCATTGAAAGTATTATTTTTAGCATTATTTAAAACACAAATTTACGTAAAAGGTTCAAGATTATGATAGCTTTAGAATTTAAAAAATAGCAAAATCCTATAGATAAAGAATACCCAACAAACATAGTGAAGCTTTAGTTTTGTTTGCTTGCATTACCATTCAAAACTTATTGCTACAAACAACTGAGCAACAGCCGCATGTGTTGTGTCCATTAAACCCACAATAACGTTGTCGATTGTTTTTACTAACAAGATGATACTGTCGAGTTTATTTACAATGTACATACATGTATTTCGTAAACATAATACATTCACACACTGACTTTTATATAAAGTTCTAAGTTTTGTGGAGTTGTTTCTTGTTTTTCCTGTTAAAGGAATGAATTTAGCATGTTTTTATATCATCCATATGTATCTGATACTAGTTCGTTATTGTGCAGGCCAGACTGCAAATTTTAATTTTATAGCAAAAATTTTGCACTACAATGTATGGTTGGGAATCGTTTCAGAAAAATAAAGGGGCGATAAAGGGAATTTAAAACAAATTTTAAATAGAAAACGTTAATAATTTAAAAAATGATTTAATAAAGGAATAAAACAACATATTGTAATTAATTTTCCATAACACTAAAGTTTATTTTGTTCATTTTCCTTTTCATGCTGAAAAACAGTTCAAACGAGACGACCACCATCATTTTTCCATCAGCAATATTTTCAGTCCGTTAAGCTTCAAAGATTATTACTGTCTTCTCTTTTTTCTAATTTATCTATCTCCACAATACTTTCCATAATATATTGATTTTATTTCCCATTTAATTGCGTCCCTAATAAAATCTTGTATTATATAGAAGCAAACTTAATACCTATTGGCTTCAAAAGGGGTTAATGGAAAAATGTTGTTTGACTGCATTCCGATTACATTATAATGATTGTGTTTAATATTAACTGAATTAAATTGTGTCTACAATGTCGAGAAAGTTCATTACATTGCGCTTTGCCCATTGCACCCGCTTGTGAAGTCATCAAAATGCACATAATGATGTGTAATTTAATTACAAAATTTGTCTTATCATTTATAACTGCGTGCAAAATGTACAAAATGAAAACTCTAAGCGGGTGGAGTGTGAAATTTGGGTGTTGTCTATATATATATATATGAAAGACCCGCTCGTTTGTTTAGCAAATTGTGATTTAAATTGAGCATTGTGCTGAAATTGTCAATCGTATTTATTCAAAAAAAAAGTGTTTATCTTTTAATTCTTTACGTTCACTTTTAGCTTCGTGATTTGAATGATTGTAAAATATTGTGAGCTTTTCACGTCAGGAAAATACCGTATGCACACACATGGTATACCGTATACATAAAGGTAAAAAACACACACACACACACTTCACACAGCCATGACTATGTGTGGAGTTTACTGCAGTGACGAGTATAAGCTAAATATTGAATAGAAGCTTACGACGCAATCAACGAAAACAATGATTGCAATCGATTGGATTTAAACATTTTGTGCCGTTTTCCGCTGAGCTTTGGCACACAGGAAGACACAACTGGGGAGGGAGGGAGAGGGATCTGTATGAGCATGTTTGAAATGTTGGGATCGGTAAGAAATCCCTGCAAACGCCGTCACATGCAGAAGCACATCTAATGGTGAAGAGATTACGTAGGGTGACACAATGCAAAGGGGGTGAGCGGGTGGAAGCTCTTGTAAAAAGGTTAAAATGTGAGCACCGAGCACAAAGACGGATTTTATTTCGAAATTCATCAGGGAATATAAACAAAAGGGCTTGTTTGCTATGCATTTGATTTTTTTGTATTAAACATTAAATATTTTTGTTAGTGTAAGGGTTTATACATTATACAATAGATAAATTTCAAATATATTTTATTATGCATATAAAGTAAATATTAAACTCACATATTATAAATCTAAATCGTTATTTTGTAAATATATTTCAGAAAACACACAAAATTTGATTGAACCACTTTGCCAGCAAAAGTTTTATATTTTTATCCTATTTCATCAACATTTTTACCCCAATTTTAAATCCTACAAAAAAAAAAAACGAAATGTAAATGTATACACAATTTAATTTGAAGACACACTTTCAATAATTTATTATCATTTTTTAAAGTAATTGTTTATAGGCACCTAATTGGATAGTTATGCAAACATAAATAAAGCATGTCACCTTTAGACTGGCAGCCCATAAAATGATAAAATTCCTACATTCACGTATTTCATGTAAGGAAATAAATAAAAATAATGAGCAACGCTTGTAGGTGGAACAGAAAAGAGGGGGGAGGGGGTGATTCTGACAGGATTCATGTGGATTTATTTATTTTGCTTGGTTCAAAAATGTATACCAGTATACTCAGCACTGATTTAAGGGCCATTTAGATTTCACATGTTTTGTATATTCATCTGCGATGTCGGTATACTCCATTTATATTGGTCTTGCCGCAAATCCACTGCCACATATTATGCATTATTTGTCTTGTTTACTGTGTAATGTGTTCTCTGATATATACGGTATATATTTATTATGTATGCAATATGGTTGCGTGTGTATAAAATTATTTATTTATTAACTTATGGTTGGAAGTGAAATTGAATTTTCGGTAGAAAGTTGTTTTTTAAGCAAGTATGTTCTTCCTTACATATTTAATGTTGTTGTTTGTTTCCTCTTTTCAACAATTCAAAGCAGTTGCATATATGCAGCAACTGCCGTGTTGAAGGTATTTCTTTAAATGTTGATTTTATGCTCGTTTTTGTATTTTTAAATAATTTATTTTTTTAACTAAACTTTTAACCCTTTCTTAAATAATAGATATTAAATCCAATTATTAATGTTCATTGCATATCAAAGTTCTTTAAAACTTCAGTTTTTGTGCATATTAAATTCCACTTACATTATTTGTTTGCTATAGACAGATCCCATCCCTTATACTGAACTTTAAATTTAACACCAATTTAGTCTCTCGGGTACGTCATGTTTTTGCCACGATAAACAGAGATACCCGTAACAAGACGATGTGGTAAAAATAAAGGGGAGAACAAATGACAGAAATAATACCCATCGAGGAAAAAGTGTAAACGGGGTGACATTTGCCAACATTTCACAATGTATACGCATTTTTTCACCCAATGTCGCATTTTTCGAATACCACTACAGATGCGTCCTCACCGCGCGTAACATAAATACACACTTGTTTCATATATTCCAGCGTTGGTATATATACGTACATGAAATATGTACAAGAAATGTGAATACAAAATGGGTGCCATGGATGCTGCTGAACCATTTTTATTTTTCAAAATAAAATTCAGTTTATAAACAGTTTTACTTATTTTCTTAAAATCCATTTTTCAATATTATGTATTTTCATGCATTTTTCGTGGTGTAATTATTAAAAAAGTGATACAATCTTAATTTTTATGTGAGGTTAAAATAAAAGTAACTTAAAACCTATCCACAGTAATATAGCTCTATCCAAAATTTGTCGTAGGCGAAGGGATTCAATTTTTACATGACTATACAATTGCAGGATCACAATATATAGCCAAAGATAAAAGAATGTAAAACGATGCGGAAATACCAAAAACAAGGGGTGTTATGTGAAAGCGAAAAATGACATCACAATGTCACACAAGTGTGTGATTATGTGTTGTTACAATGTGTGTAGTATGTGCCATTGTCAGTGTTTAAAAGGACATCAATTTCCTTTTCGTACTTCGTTTTGCATGTGTTGGGGATGGGGTAAAATTATTCTGGAAAGCTTTTGTTTAATGCAGCATATATAGCTTATCAGCACGAATGCAGGTACAGGAGGAATATATGTTTCTAATTGTGTAAAAAGCAGCAAACAACCGTGCACATAAAATAAATTCAAGTCTGTTCAGTACACATGTGTGTGCGGACGATATTGTTGTAAAACGAAGACAAAACGTTGTAATCATGAATGTAGAAATCCCATTGTGATTTCTGATTACTTCTTTTAATTTGATTTAATGTTTATAATTTATTTACGCCAAAGATTTTACTTTTTATTATTGTAAGTACTTACTGTGTAAAAAATTTAATTCCTTCAAAATTTCGAAAATATTTTGAAATTAAGTTTTTGTAATGTATAAGTTTACAATTTAATTATAACACCGATTTTTTTGTTTATGGATTGTTTTCAAATCAATCTTAATTCCGACTGTAATTAGATATTTAATTTCCACCTATATATACAAAGAAGTATGTTTGTTTATCCATTACTCGTTCTATGTAGTAAAATTGTTCTATTTTGGGGTATAAGATCTTGAAAGCTTTTGTGTCAATGAAGGATTTACCTTTATTGACATTTATTTGTGTGCGATATGCTCCCGGTTGCCTTGTTTACAGCCAGGATAAAAGCAGATATTCACCAAAGTAAATGGAAAATTCATGGCGCTCAGTAAAGGTGAATGTTAAAGAATATTCATTACATACAAGTTTGTATAGCACAAAAAAATGCTTTGGTGTGAGGGAGCTGGCTAAGCTGCCTTAAAACCGTATTTGTCAAACTTTTATATTTAACCTATGCGAGTAGATAAATTCCAAGAAGAGCAGTTTGTAATTTCTGTTCCGAAATATAAATTTAAATGATGACAAATGACATTAATAGTTGAATAAAAAATTAAAAATAATCACTGCATTATTCTTAAAGTTTTAGTTTTGTACTAAAATTAAAAAAAAAAAATTTAATATGAGATGTGTATCGCAGATGCTGTGACCGCAATATATGTAATGCGGCATTACACCAATAAAATATTTAAAAGAGCAACTGCCGCATTCAAAAATGTAGCATTCCGCTCTCAGTATGCTCACAAACCCCCTAACAAATATTAATATTGTATGACATTCATTTTATTTCAACATACACGTACGTATTTACAGTCAATTATATCATACTACATATATAAGAACACGGATCCAATTTCTAAAAATACACAAACATACTTAAACATTATTTAATTCAGAAATCCGGTGAAAGCATGAGCTTTTGAATTTACGTAAAAAAAGTGTAAATTGTGTACTTCGGCGAAAAAGCTAGAAAAAGTGTTGAGTTTTAATTTTAAAAATTTAAATGCTTTTAATATCCATTATCAGATAAATGATATCAGTATCATTTATATTTTTTTTAATTTCTCATAATAACTTTTTAGTGATTTATAAGTTTTGTAGTACGATTCTAATGACAAAACAACAGCTTACAGTTATTATAGTAAAAAATATTAATGTTCGAATTTCTAAGGATATTTATCAAAACACTATTCACAGGCTTCATTGAATTTTTTAAATTGAGAGAATAATTTCAAGGATTATCCTAACATAACATTTATTAAATTTGGATGTAATATTTCCAAATATAAATTGCACTCCTTTTGTTATATCAGTATCTCCTTTATCAACATATAAACAATATAATATTATAAACGGCAATATTTATAATACACCTCTTTTAAATCAATATATGTATTTACATATTTCTTCTCAAAAACATCTCATATCGCCCTGTAACTTACGTCAAACATCGTGAAACATATTATACTATACTAAAAAGTAAAAGCATACTCAACAAACGACTTAAATTATCATATTATAACGTTGCTCCAAATGGTTTTCAAAAGCAGCTCCATATTGAAGTAAGCTTAGAAATATGAAACACACAGACGATTGCGTTAAATTAACTGCAATCCAAAGAAAGGAGGAGAACACAATAGACATTTATCTATTCAAATTCGCCAATGAAGACGCAATCCTTCTTCCCTGGCAACCGCATTCAAATTACATAGCTACACACACATCCACAGTTACATCCCATACATTCACTCCATAAAGCAATTTACATTTTTGTGTTTAAGCGAAGAGAGCTATACAAGACATTGTCTTATACACCATTCTGCATAAATTGTGTCGAGCTATTGCTGCTTCGAATAAGAAATGTTAAATTCACCTACACATTTCTGACACATTCAAAAGTGTTGAGGTGACAGCGGAAAAAATTTCCTAAAATATGTTTCTGAAAGCTTAAATCGGTTGAATTCAATTTATGCGCTTATTATGTGTGGGTATTTCTGCATTTACATGACTAAATATGTAAATTTTATTATGCAAGCGTCTGTAATATTATATGCAATATTGCGACAATCAAGAAAATGTACAACTCGTTCATTTGCGAGCATGATGTGCGAATACGATTGTGATACAAATAAAATAAGACATTAATGCGATTGACGTGCTTAATTACATCCCGTTTTGATGTTTCCCAAAACAATCACATGAAAGTTACGATCCCAAGCTTAATTTGTCAGTAGTTATGGGCTTCTATTGCAGTCTACTGATTAATTAGAACTCTATCATGTACTTATGGAAAATTCATTTTGTGCAAATTCAAATACTTCTTTACATATATATTTGGTTTTAAACTTAACATGCATAAAGCCTTGCCTTAAAATCGTCTTGAATTATTAACCGCGGCAACATTTTCGTGCAAAGGCATTAATTTATTAAGCTGGCATGTAAATACTTAATAAAACACATGAACACCAAAGTGCTTCTCTCAAGTTCTATTCCCACGGAAGTGGCTTTAGTGAACTATGTAAAAAATTGTAAATGTAAGCATTTTTGCCCACCCTAAAGTAAGCACACACAATTATGTGCCGTGAAATGCAGCCAACCAATATACATACGGATAGTCGTTTCATGAACGCGTGTGTCGTAATATGCAGCATGCTCCAGTCAAGATTTGTCAGTGAGAGAGTTTTTTTCATCCATCACTGCAGGTCGCAATGGGATCAGTTACTGTGTGTTGTGTGTGCAAAGGCATGGCACAGCATGGCAAGTAGATTTTATAGCAACGCTTAAGACTTTATCAAAATTTAACACACACACACACACAAACATCTATGAGAAAATGGGAAAATCTGAAAAGCACTTAACTGTAAAGCGTCTCCTGGTTTTCCCAGCGTCAATAATAAATTCTATACTTAAAGCGGCAAGCGCACACAAACACGCACTTAAACCGAATTATACTCTTGAGATTGTGTAATTTATGAAGGTTGTCTTTTAATTTTTAATTAAATGAATAAATACGGATTATTATAAGGCACACAAACACACATATACATTCGCCCTTTATAGCATATTATATGCTTAATAAATGTCTCCATTTCGTTAAACACATTTTATTTTCCTATTTCTAATTAATCTCACAAAATATTACGTTCGCACAAAGGTGGTGTCGTTTTTCAGATTGTGTAAATGTGTATTATGAATAATTGCTATGGAAGCTAGCAGATGTTTGTTCTTATATTGGTTCCTTTCTTTTCACGGCCTCGCACTTCAATATGAAATTGTTTTGAAAAGAATAATCCTCCAAATATTTTGATTTGAAAGTCGTAGATTAGTGTTGTAATGCATGTAAAATTGACGGCGAAAAACAGTCAAAGTACACAAAATGAATAGAACGCCACCATTATAATGAAAAAAAATTGAATTTGAATTTAAGATGATTACACAAGCTTAAAACGCTTGCCATAATTAATTCTTAAAGCTTTAAAATTTTTCTTCGAATGTAATGGATAAACAAACTTGAAATACATGTAAAAGTTTACGAAATCTCTTTAATGGTAATTAAAGAACAATTATTGCAATTAATTAATTTAAATATTATGTCTCGTCAAACATTCAATGTATTCAATGTAGATAAAAGCTTACGGTCTTTCACGACTGCGCCCCAAGTAAAATGCAGTCAGCTTTTATTTCATGAAAGTTTTCAATATATTAAATGTGAAATACTCTAAGAAAGCTTTTATTACTATCAGACAATCTTTGGGTGCAACAATGAAAATAATGCAAGCACATTGTAAACAGAAACTTAAAATTTTTCGTTGCTGACGATGATGAACTCGCAGCATATTTTATGCAGTGATCATAAGAATGCAAGTTAGGAAATTTCAATCAGCTATGGGAATATTGAACTATAATCAATACATTGACAGTTGACATTATTTCGTTTTCTAACTACTCGTATTTACAATATATAAAATAGACAGTAAAGGAGATAGTAGTTAAGCGCGAAATAAGCATGCGGGATACGAGATATATAACGCAATCATCTGTGCAATCTAATGTCAATTTATATAGCGATCGTAAAGGTTTATTGCAAATAGTAAAGCAACGCACATTTTACACCCTAATACAACATTTATTACATTATTTGCATTGAATCCAGCATGTGCTTAACATTTTATTTTCATTTGAATGTTCCTGTTTTTTCCTCTTTTCAAACTATAACCATGCAGACTTTACGAGATGGAAGTAATATTAATTACATCTGTTGCAGAGGACCCCATGCAAGTTTGATATTACACTTATTTTTTCGATTAACTTTATTTCGCTCGGTCCTGGTGCAATATAGTGACAATTTTCTACCTCGGAAGTTGCATGCACGAGTACTCCAATATTGCACAATTCATATGTGTGCAGAGTGTACTTGTAGTATGTTGTCGATGTGTCACATGTTACAGAGATGCTGAGCTTTAATTTTAAATTACATTTCAATTTAGTTACACTATCGTCTGACATAGTCACACGTATTTTTACTGCAGTTATTACTTTTATTGTTGCTATTCGTGTTCTGGCTTCATTCTTATTTCTTGGGAAATTTTCAGATTATCTCTTTTTTAAATAAACTCTATTTTTTAAGTAGTGAAACATTTTCCCTTATTTTATATGAATTATTTACCTTAAAAAATGACTATTTAAAAAATTAAAGGTTACTATATTTCTGTCAATTGTTTTAAATAAAATTCTGCTCTTTAAAAAAACTCGTCCTTACACCTTCTGATGCCTAAAAACTCATAAGCATTTAAAAAATGTGTGCATTTTATCTGTTGGTGTCCATACGGTAAACCAATTCAAGTGTGGCTGGACCAATTTTCACATAATTTTTGTTTTTAACATTTAGTAAGACCTCTGTCTTGTAAAAATTATGGGGTTATCCTTTTCTTTATATTCGTTTCTTTCCCTTTCCCATGGTTTGGTTTCAAATTACAATTAGTACGCCAATAATATTCAAACCGTTGGATTTAGAATATTTTCAAAATTAAATCTAAAGCATTAGATGTAATAAAAATCAATTTGTCATTCAATTGTAATTTATAGGAAGTTGAAATAATCGTTGAACATAATTTAATCGAATATCAAAAACACCCGAGATATATTATAGGTACCCTTTAGTGGAAAACTTTAGTGGAATCGAATATCTCGTCAGGCGAGAAAGATACAAACATTTTGACACCAGATTTAGATTCAAAATTGTGGCTTGGGCTTTCAGAATTAACAACAATATAATAACAAAATGATTTTCTGTAAATAAAACATGCAGTGTATAAATAACATGATTTAAAATATGTTTTTTACAGATTTTCTATTATAAACTGAATAGCAATTATTTGTGCCTTAATAAGAAACAGACGTGAGCCAGTGGCTATTCGTTGTGACCTTTGGAAACTCTGTATAAAATATTTTGTACAATCCATGTTTATTGTTCTAAACTAAAATGACTTTGTGAATCAGTTTTTATTATTTTGCATGTTTTTTCAAGTTGCTTTCTTTGTTGTAACTTTTTAAAAGACTAATTATTAATCTTTATGACTGAAAAATAAACCAACATAGAAGGATATCATGGCGTGACGAATCTTATTAAAGTTTGATGACATCCATTTGTTTTTGGATAAATTGTTTGTATTTTTGTAGTCTAAAAAACGATGAAATGTGTTATTGTACGGAATTTATTAGTGTATAAGGGAAAGGCAAACCTCCAATGCATAAGGTATTAGGGATTTATCAATTAAAGATAATTGGGAATTATGTGCAAAAGAGAAAAATATAAGAAAGATACATAATTCAATTAATATATTTTCGTTACAAATAGTCCATCAATTGACGCATGTCATCTCATCTCACAAATACAGAGTACAGACCATCTGTAGTATTTTCTGTACCAATATAATTTTGCCCATCCCTTGCGTACCCAATCAATAATTTTAATTGGACTCCGCACTTGCGTTGAATATTAAGTTTAATTAAAAAAGGACATCCAAACATCTGACGCAATTTTTATTTTGGATTATGGTCAGTCACACAAGCAGTGTCGAGTAGTGGATTGATATCAGTGATCCAAATTGGTTTTCATCTGGTGAATTTTAACGAGGGGATAGCAAATTACCGTTTTAAATATGTATATAAATGATATTGGGAAAATCGATCACAATAGTGATATTCATATTCACGTTTAATTGTATTTATTAAAGTACAATAAATGACCACAAAATTTGGTACAAATCTTCTAAACAGTTTAGTTTTAAATTAATTTTTAGTGTTAGATTGGTAAGACAGAGTTTCAATTTATGAGTTATTTAACAATATGTCTGACTGTAACTTAGATCTCTAAGAAAATATGATTTCTATTCAAACTCATTGACAACCCAATCGACAAAAAAGCTGACGCTGAAGTGAAAGCTCAGCTTTTTTTCCCGCATAATATAAAAACATACGTGCATGCTAAGCTTTTTATCAGACGAGATGTCAAAAGCAGGACCATTTCGTATTAAAAGGACGCCTCTATCTATTGTTAAAGAAACATTGCAGTAAAAGTGACAGAAAATTCATGATGTATAACTATTGCTCTCATTCAAGATTTCGTGGATGTGTGTGTGTGTGTGTGTGTGTGTGTGTGTGTGTTTTATGAATGTGTGCATAAATATCAAATGCAGAAAGCAAATCTGTGAAAGAATTTGTCGAGTTTGAAAAATTACCACCATTCGTCAATCAAGTGGTAGGAGCCTTACTGTCGCCATGCTGTGGGATGAATATCTTTATGCAAAAATCCCGAATCAAAATGAGAATGAATAAAGTTATGAGTGCAATTTATGTATTTGGTTCTGGGTGATTTTTTCAAGCGCTAAACTTCGCTTACAGCTTCACCTAAATCATGGTTAAAATCAATCAAAAATTTACGAAACCATGAAATATATCCACTCAAAAAATTATGTAGTCTAATATGAAATATTTTCATTTCTATTTTTTATTTGGCGTCTCCCTTTATTAATAAAGTGAGTTACAATATGGCTGCAAATATGAAATAATGACGAAGTGTATGGATGTTAATTAGTTCAGTTCAGTATTTATCATGCAGACAATTCCTGAACAAAAAAATGAGTTTTATAAAAAATTAAATACATTTTTAAATAAGGTTTGATACAAAAACATTTATTTATCATATAATTTTTCACGCATTTTTTTTAAATAAAATGTTTGCGGCAACGATTCAAACTGTAGTCAAAGCATTTCGATTATTTAATATTTAATCTCTTTTAGGATACATTTTTTTTTTACACAAAACATAATTTATTAAATTACTTGTGAATTATAATAAATTTTTCAGAAAAATGTATGGTAAAATTTTCCAAATAACTGCCACGATTTTTTATTTAAATACATACACTAATTAAACGATTATGAATTTGCCTAAATTTGGTCCTGTAATGTTTTAATTTTTATCGCCCAATTTCCCAGGCATTACCATACTCGCAACCATTTGCACATAAATTATGCAAATAATTCAGCCATAATATTTAAATAACGAAATGTGCGTACATTTTATGTTTATTTATTTATACGAGTACATATATAGACATTTATTTTTATAATGTGAAAATATCCAAATGAAGCACGACATTCAAATCCGCAAATCCATCAATAAGCTGTAAAGGTTGTAAAGCACACATTTATACATCGACCTTTCAGGGAACCGACACAGTGCACTAATCACAGTCATAATTTGCCACAGGACATTCTGTGGGACATTCAATAGAAATTATTGTATTTGAATGTAAATTAAAATAAGTCACGTACACCTGTTTTATGCAAATTGGTGCGAATTAACGCCTACCGGTGTCCCCAAAAATGGTTGTAGGGACATTTTTGTAGCCCACGATCGAATTGTGTGTGTATTTTAAAGACTATGTGTACGCAAGTCGTGCTGTACGAATTCATGTTTTGCACAAGAACACGGTTAAACACAAGCACAGCTAATTGATTATTCACATCTGATATCTTTGCTGTAATTGAAAAGAATTAATGTACAGCTAAAGCTTATTTAGTTTGAAACATTTTAATTGAATGTAGGTATTCTTGCCACAAAGAAATGTATTTATATGTGAATACTAAATAGCTATACTCTTCCAGGCTCCGGAATATAAATACATACACAAATATTTAACATGAATTGTTTTCAGTGGCATCCTTATCCATTTTCTAATCAATTAACGTACGAAATTCTTATTATATTAGCGAACGGTTAGTCTTGTTTCTTTTCGTTGATTTAATTATTCGGCCCTTTTCTTGGCAGGCTGCTTACATTTAGTTTAATGCCTATGCGTGGCTTGAGAGCTGAGGCGATGAGCTGCTTCGGTATACAAAACATAACACTATAACATCAGCGCTAGCTCCTTTCACATTCTATCACTGTTTGCTGTGTGGCAGCTTTCACATTCCTTTTTAGTACACTTTATCTTGCTTATAGGGCTCGTGTGTATAGTTAGAGTCGAGGTTTTGTTAAAAAATTCTTTGCGAAACTTTTCTGTACGCAACAAGTTTTATGCCATATATTTAAGGGTTTAACAAACTTCTAATAAAACAATGCATGCGTGTATGTGTGTGTGTGTGTGTGTACGTGTGGGTGTGAGGAATGGTTATGAGAAATCAAAGCACAACAATTTTATGGGGTCAAAAAGTATTATAAGATTTTGCGTATGCGATGCAAAATTGGGTAATTTTTCAAAAGAAGTTATTTTCTATCTTAACATGAGTTATTTTATACACATATATATTGCTTGTACGTGCATAAAGACTTGAAGGAATACTCATCCCAGCAGTAGCTATATTATGAGCTCTTACAAATATATGCGCTTACGATGTAACAGCGACTTTTGGATTCCAAAATAAAGTTCTCAACTCATACCTAGTTAAAAGCATAATTTTGATAAAACACATTACATATATGCATAATATAATACTGTGAGAGTGGATCATTCAGCGTAATATATTATGGATATATATAAGTATATGTACGTGCATATAAAATACGCTCATCATCTTGCTTTCTCCAGAATCCCTAAGTTTAACGTCAACTTTTTGGGCACACAAACTATACATATATTACACTCACCACTTATGTAGAAACTACAGGTCACGTAGCAACAGATTTCTGCCTTTATTCATATTATTTATATTGGGCAAGCCTATTTCGCTGAAGTCATATTTTGCGGCTTTTTGCTATGCGGTGCTTTGTTTTTTGCCGCTTCAGCCATCATCAGCCCGACCCTCGTTTGTATAACAAAAGCAACGACAAAAACCAACCGGAAAAAGGACTAAATGTGCGCCTTTCGTTAGAAAAAAAAGAAGAAATATTTATGTCATAAAATCTAGTACATTGGATGGCGGATGTAAAAATGTATATTCTTTTGATACATAAACACATTATGCAATCATACATACAAATTAATGTATTAAATATACTTTTGTGTTTAGGCTTTTATATGGGGTAAAATAAAAAAAATCCAAATGGGGGACAAAATTACATAAAAACCAGAAAATTAAGCTCAGCAACCGAAACGCACCAACATGTGTACATTACCACAGATGCTGTAGCCGAAAAAAAAAACACACTGCCTCGTTCATTGCGGCTTTGCTGATTTATTTACCGTAATTATCTGTAATTTTCTTATTTCAAGCTTCAGACAGGAAGGCGGTAATTTGCGGTGCCCGAAATTAGATAGCACACAAGAGTTATGAATCCTGTGGCAAATATTTTGATTGTTTGTGAGGGTGTGAAATTTGGGGTGAAGTCACGCAATCTTGACGTTTTGAATTGGTAATGTGGGTGGCTGTTGGAGAAAATCAAATGAACAAACAATAGGTAATTAAGCGTTATATATACAAATTATATATTGACTGCGTGTTAATTTGTGAACACTTTTTGGAGCAATGGCACTTCTTGTTGGAATTTAGATTTAGATATGAAGTCTTCATTATAAGCAGAAGATTTATTAATCTTTTGTACCTACAATATATTATGAAAATGAATTTCGGATTGGTAAATTTATAAAATTACTGTAGCAGAGCTCAGCTAATGTTGTCTCGCCCTTTAATACATTCGTGTTGCAAAACCACCTTAAGATAGTTTGTTTTGTTTGTTTATAAATGTGCTTTTGAATACGCATTATTTAAAAACAGTATGAAATCAAATCCCTTACCACCTAAATTTACAAAATCAAGGCAATCTTAAATCACGACGGACCAATATTCCGTTGAACCGAATTTCCATCAGAAAAAATGCTGACAATACGTAAACTAAGGCCGACAACCTGAAAACCCTACACCGAAAATCCTGACAGTCAAAGAAAAATTTCAAATCTTGACTGGCCATACTCCCAGTGCTACACACCTAAAATCCTATATTAACCACAATCCGTAGAGCCTGAAATCCCTACACCCAATTTTCTGGCGAAATAAAATCTCGCCATAATTATGACTGGCAAAAACCAATTCTCTCTTGCTCATAACATATGATATATAAATAATCCTGTGTGCAATTTTACTTAATTTATTTTTCGCTTTTAAACAAAAATATTTTTGAATGTTTTTTGAATTAATGTTTTGCCTATATTACATTTGTACCGTAATTATTTACATTCAAAAAAAGGACAATCAATTAAATTGCACATGGAAAGAGACTTCTCTTTCTTTTCAACATAATGTATAATAGATGTAGATATTTTCAATGTTAAATCCAATTTTTCACCAATCCCATAAGATACAGAAACAAATAAATGTATTAAACATATCAAAAAAGATCAACAACATTGCATAAAACCATCATTATTCAGTTTAGTAAAAATGCACCCAATAAATCAATTACATTAGTCAAAATATTGGCAATATATTTACACTATGTAGGAGTGTTTTATCCCCTTTTGCGTCATGCATAAATTTGCTATGCACTTAATAAAAATACATCATCCACAAAAGCTGAAGAACATCACCAATCGATTGAACACTGAGCATCACACCATTAATCAAGACGGCATAAATCTAGCAAATCCCAATTTGTTCATAATAGTATCATTTCCTTATATTGGGGTGCGAGGGAAAATCGTTGTTCATGCGTAGTCTATGGCATTATTATTGCCTAAACCACAATCAACCTCAAACGTTATTGCAACCTTAATTGTTATCCAAGTCAATTTCGGTATGTACAATGCAATTAATTCAGCTGTCAGGTATTGATAACGCTGCTCCAGTCCCATAAATTATTGTAAGAGGTGTAAAAGATTTTAACGTTTATTTCACTACTTCCTATAAATCCTATAAGTCGTAACTACAGTAGAGTAGTAAATAAGTGGTAACATTATAGTTCAAGAAATCTAAAGGATATTAACCATCCGAGTTAAGGCCATTGTTAAGGATTAAAGTTTTATACAACAACTTTTCTATACATACATTTTCATAAAATATTTATTAAAGTATAATGTGTAATTATTTTCGTTTATATAGTCTAATACAATATTGCTGAAAAAAAAACGTCATAACTCCCTTCTAATAATTTTGATTTCCTTTTATAGTATAAGCCCCCTCTTCCTATATTTATCTTTACTGTATAGTAAAACTTTTGCATGCATGAGACATTTTTGGCGTAAGCTTAATTAACACCAACAATGCTGTTGGCGGAAAAAGTTTTTCCTCCACTCAAAACTTGTCCGCACTCATAAAATCAATCGTAAATTTTTGTTCTTATACGCTCTATTTAAATTTGCAGCATAACCAGTTAAACTTTGTCTATAATTGGGAACACACACACAGGTACAGGTATATGCTATCTACATTTTGCCGAAAAAAGCTTGTTTCAGATTGCTCCACCCCAAACGGGGAAACGTGCGTATGCATACATAGCCGCACATAAAGTTAGCATAGGCTTGAATGTAAAAGTTTCGTCCCTTGAGAGTACAATTACGAAATATGTGCGAAAGAATAAAACGGGATCAACAAACACAAAAAACCCGGTAACGTTAATTCGAGGAGAATGAACCCGTATAAAAGTGTATAAACACACATAGTAGTAGGTATATCTCGCAGGTTTTGTTTGCCCAACTTCAACCGTTGGACTTTGTTTATTAAATGAACGCTGCTGTTGCGATATTTGTACATATGTACTCGTATACAGCATTGTTATATGCATGGATATATGTATGATGTCACCGCACAATGCACATATTTTGTCTATAAATACAAACGTAGATAAATCGGTCTCTTCGTTATTGTGTGGTGAAATGTTGACGAAAAAGTCCAAAACATTATGATAGAACACCGGAGGGGTGTAGTAACGGAAGGGATTTTTGAGGAAATCTGTCGAATGATAGGTCTATAACAATGTGTGGACAAATGTTGACGAAGAGCTTCAAATTTGGCAAGCAAATGTACGCTAGAAACTCTGAATTTTTTTGTTGTTTAAAAACAAATGTTTACATTGTAATTGTTTCATTCCATTTATTTTTGCAGTTGGATTAATTGACAATCTGATTCACCAAAAAAAAGAAGAGTAACCGAATGAATTAATTCAACAATATTTCCGTTCCATTGAGTTCTCATTTAATTTATTTCATTAGAACGTTAATTGGAATATATTTAAAACAGTAATACTTTCGCTAATCGGTAAAAGAGCATCTTTTTAATGCACAAACGGTGGAGATTGCTAGCCCTTGAGATTATTTTGCAGCGCCATCTTGTAGACAATGGAATAATAAATATGGAATATAAATTAAATAAAATCTAAATAGTACGCGGCTACAATCTTTTAAATTTCCAATGAGGTTGAAAACTGTTGTGACCAAATATTTTCATTTAAATTTTCCAACCACACAATAATGTTGCAAATAATCGGTTTGCATTTTGGAGTCAATTTATTAAAAAAAAGTTAGTGTGTTATGCCATTACTATCACAAATTCACCAATTTACCATAAACAATATACAATTTCGCTAATTAAATCATTAATAATTGCATACATTATGAAGCATTAACTATTGAGAAAGTTTAGTAGTTATACAATAGTTATATCACTGATTGCAGGTGGAAACGCTCTGATGATTCCAACACTGATAAAAATAAATTATATTTCGACTGCATGAGAAGTAATAAATTAGTCTGTTCATTATTTAATTTGCTTGGTGACAACATCTGCTAATTGCATCGGTATGCGTTACTACATTGTGGAACTGAATCATTGTGCATTCGGGGAAATTCATTGAATTGATTAATTCCAAAAATGATTACGGGAACCAGTGTTCGATTAGTAAAACTAAAATTACGTTTTATAATAAATATTTAAACTCTAGTCACACCCAAAGCAAATCACTAAAGTTTGCAAAGTTTTTTCAAAAATACATTATGCGAAAATTCCAAATCTTGTCACAATAAAACAGTTTAGAAATCTTATTTATTGATTTAAAAATAGCTAACTATGGATTTTTGCTCCATAAAATCGAAAGCATAATTAATACGAATCCAGCCTTTTGCCTTTTATTTATGATATTTAATATTGTGTGTTTCCTTTTACAAAATTTAAGGATATTTCGGAAGGAAGGCATAAAAGGTTCGAAATCAAAACAATTATGAATATTGGAATTAATTTTCTTTACAATAATTATTGTCAACGTTATCAATTTTTACTTTAATCACAACACAACTTTGAAAAACAAATATTGTTCCAAGGGGTTTTTGTGAAATTAGATTTTACTTAAAAATCCGATTTTTAAAAAACATGTTGTGCACTGGTTTCTCTACTAGTTTTGAAGAAAGTCCAAATTTCATTTAAATTAACAGAGAAAAATTGTAATTAATGTAAAAAGGTTTTGAAAATAGTAATAGATAATGAACAGATAATGAGATAAAAAAAATATTTTTAATTACATTCAATTTAATAATTTAATTATAAGAATGTCATGTTCATTTCCCCGCGTTATTCTCTTTACATTAATGCAGCACAGTTACAAGCGACGATGTAATTTCGCGTATAATACATTTTTGTCTCAAGCACAAAGTGCTTATAAAATCCTTAATTAAACCAGCACAAAATTATTCAGCGTATACATGTATTTCATTTTACAGCTTCTACTCTGGGGTGTAGGTACTGCGTATCGTGTATCTCCAAATATAAAGAAACATGTATTGCGCCTGATTAACATTAATAAGGTTCACCTTTAGTCGTTTTTTCATCTTTCAAATAAAATCCTCACTCGCTATTCAGATAATTTATTTTGGCACATCACGTACGTGAATACTTCACGATTTTGTGTTATAAATAAATGAAGCACGAAATGTTGAAATTGAAAAGTAAAAGGCATACTCTTTAATGAGCATATAAATACACTGGTGTGATGGAAAAGCTTGGCAAAGCTCACATGCGACGATGGGTTGTCGCAGTAGTTTGCGAAATGCACTAAAAATAAATTGATAACATAATTGAGCGAAACAACACGCGTCAGCGTCGTTAAACCGTGGGGGCTTGATTGTGCGAGCTGAAGCAAGATTGGAGTAGGTGTCAGCGGTGTTAGCGTTTTACCGTTTTGTCAATATACACGTCGTTGCGGAAAATGCACTTTATATGCATATTCGTGTGTAATATACGTTTAATTACAAAGTCACTACAGCTTTTAGGTGACGCCGAGGCTGCGGCAAGCCTTGTTTGCATTGTGTCCTTTCTGAAGTGCGCAAAATTAAATAAATGTTACAGGTTACTGCATATTCATATAAATGCACTTTGAATTCATGCACGCATTAAGTTTCAGGTGCATAATTGCACGCCTCTGTGCATTCACAATGCACATACCTTGCATAACAATGGAATATTTAATTATCAATGAAGTTGTTGCATTTCGGGACTTAAATATAATTTCAAACAATTTGACACGTCATTGCATGACATCAATGTTTTTAATTATCGATCATTTTTTACCCCATTGGGGATGGTTTTGTGTTCGAAAATGAAAAACGGCCGCACCCTTGTCCTCCCACTTAAAGTACAACACGCAGTGATGGTTATAAATAGGTCTATGGATGAAATTACATTCAAATTATATGTATATATTGTCTAATCATTTGGTAAATAGCGTTCTCACTTTCCTGATGTTTGTATATAACATACATAAATACATAGTATTCATGTTTGATATTAAGGGAGGTTTCAGGTACTGTACTCTCCCATGTTTGTGCCCGCCAATATTGTTAATTGGATTACGAAATTGTTTAATTAATTTGCACCAACTTTTATATGAGGGTTATAAAAATTGATGAACGATGTATGATGGGAAACAACAACAAAAGCCACAAAATAAAAATGTGTGGAGCAAAAAATGGTGAAAAGAACAATTTCAAATTAGGTAATTAGTTGAAATTGAACAGTTTAATGAATAGGGTGGTCATCAATCACCTTCGCTGTACTCTGCGTTTCAGTGTAAAAAGTGTGTAATTAGAAGTAATTACGCAATTAGCGATGGGAAAAAGGGGCGAACATTTACATACATTTGTTGATGAGTTTAAAATTAGGTAAAGTTAAAACCAAAAACAAAGCGCCAGCATATAGCCAAGTTGACAACAATTTTTATTTAAATTAATATTTATCAGTATTTAATTAATACAATAAAAAAAAAAGTTTTGCAATAATTTGTGGCCGAAGAACCCAAGGTTAACTTTTAATTTAAATTTATTTACTCAAAAGTTGTAATTCAAAACGACCACTGACAATATTGTGTCACACTGCGCTACTACTTACATATTATGATACAAATGCGCCAATATAACAGCGCATATAAATACACACAGAATGAAACACATGAAACTACAAGTACCAGCCGACCATATATATTCTGGTCCTGTCACATGTCACCACGTGGTCACAATGTGCATTGTTTTCTCTACGTTCTTTTTTGATCGCATTGTCGTGTGTCACAAGCATGACCGCACAAAGCTTTTTGGGGTGTGAAAGAAAACTTTCCTGATTACAAAATCTCTGCATCGATGTGTTTTTGGGGCACATTAAAGCTGTTGCGAGAATTTATAATCATATATTATGTTGATACAATGTACCTACCAACTAACATAACTACAAGCATAATATATGTGTAGACGGTTTGAGAAAGAATTTATATCGATTTTGAATTGGCATTTGCAAGCATTCATATACGATGTACCAAAATATAATAGTTATGTATGTATGAATTTTATTTGCCTACGTACATGAACCCAATTTCATTTGAAATATTTGCTCCTCATCAAAGATGCAAAAGCAATTTGCTAGGATCTCCATAATGGTACCTTGGCTGAAAGATCAAAGTGAATTTCCATTTTATTATGCGCTTGAAGCCAGCCGGGAGAAGTGCTTGGGAAAACATACTTAAGTCTATTGACAGCTTGCTTCATTTATAAATACGTTGGCAATACTTGATTGAGATACATTGAGGGCGACCATTTAGCTGATGTTGATGCTGTATGCAAGTCTGGGCGGACTAAAAAATTTCAACATAATTGTAAACGATGCTGTGTGCAAGTGGAAATATTGCAGCAGGTTATTAATTTTTCATTTCCCAATGTTATAAACCTATTAAAATGTTATCTAACTAGATTTAATGTATGAGTAAACTTAAAAAATGAATCCTCAAGTTTACAACAAATTTAAAATATTTCTGCCAAGTTGTTATGTAAACCGAAAGTTGATTTGCCATTTTCTTTTGCATCCACTTTGTTAATAATAAAATCATCATCAGTCGTAACAAAAGCCAGTTCAGTTTTTAACAAAACCCAAAATTCTGGAATATTTTCATAAAACTGAAAAAAAACGAAAACAAAACGTATTTCGGCAACGAGGCAGTCGTAATCCAATATCCGGATGTTCCCTTTGTGATCCACAGTGCAGCTCCTTCTGATTTAATAACTCATGACAAAGGAGCAACAAAATATTGCAAATATGTTTTGGCAAAGTAAATACATCAATAGATTGTACTATTTTTTCCATTCATACGAAACCCCACAAACTCCTCATCATCGCTTCTAAAATAAATAAATAAAGTATTCAGTAATTTTATTTATCATGAGGCCGGTACGTTTTCGATTTTACTAAATTGTGTCAATCTGATAGTTGTGAATATAAGCTGTAAAAATATAAAATAATCGGTAATGGGATGTAGCGCTTTATTATAATCTTTATTTGATTTCTTTCGCAATAAAGTATCATATACAAAAGTACAAATCCAAGTACATGAATCATTAATAGCAAATTGCGGCACAAATATTTTGTACGTAATAGTGATACAACGGCTAATAAAGTACGCCCATTTTATGTACGACAACTTAAGTAATTCATTTAGAATTGGTAGAATTTTAAACTTTTAAAACAATGTCTGGCTTAACACTATAAAATATGAACGTACTTCGTATTCTTACTCCTCCATTATGTTTGCAATTACTAGCACAATGCATGTTTTTATTTATTGTTAGGTTTGACAGCTGATATCTAGATATATGAAACGTCTAGACGTGCGTCGCATGACTGACTTATTTTAATTTTTATTGTAGATGGTTAAGGTGTAAAGAATAAACACACTTTTTTCTTCTATTTCATGACATGTCTTGAAGAGATTAAATATTATATGATTTTGTATAATATCCTTCACATTAAAGAATAAAATAGACAATTTTAGGGGATATATTGTTTTGAAAAATTTGTGACATTGAAAATTTATCAAATAAAAGGATTATAAACTCGCACACATTAAAAAAAAAACTCATAAAAAGAGTCAAATAACATTTATGAACAATTTAATCAATTGCGCAATGTTAGAACTATATTTGGTAATATGCTAAATTAATAGCACAGAATTCAAATTGAATTGTAATTATGAATAAAGCAACGTAATTACCAACAAACTATTGCATAGATTATAAATTTTAATACCAAAAAGTTGATAAATGATTTAAACGCCGCCATCCTGTATTGTTATAGAATATTATGAATGCACAATTCAAATAATTAGTAAATGGTTGTGCCATCAGCTGCATTCTAATATGTGTATGTCCGCCCCACCCCTTATCACACACACGCATTGATCCCCAACAATTATTAAAATTTCATTATAGCGATGAGTACATCTGTCATCCAGCACCATATGCAAACATTTGGTGCCCACTACAAGTAACATTACAATTTGCATTACACACTGTGGGGAATTTAATTCAATTTGGGTCATTTTCATCGAATATGTCCGTTGCACCAAATCGACCTCGGCTACATTACCCAGCCCTTATAATATTTATCCTAATCCAGCATCTGTGGTCTTCTGTGATTTTATTTCCAATCACCATTATTGTGATAATATATGAATGACGTATAAAGACACACGAAATTATTGTAGATGAATAAACCACACAAACGCATCATCGTTGCTGTAGTTGGGATGCTTTTGTCGTTGCTGCAGGGTGCTCTTTGGCACTCCTATTTTGTATGCGTGTTTACAATCGGGTCGCACTGCATGCATTGATTAAATCAATATTTGCTGTGTTTCATGGAACATTAATATAATGGCTGGGACAATATTAATCAAGAGCGTTACTTTGGTAAAATTGAATTAGGGTATTACGATTGTTAAGATTTGTTGTTTTTCTTTATATGGTGTGGTAAGTTTGTATTTAGTAAAATAAAATAAAAACACAAAAACTTGTTTTGATAGAGGTTTTGACACATTTGAACATATCCTTCAAAAACATATCACTTTTAAAAGCAATGATGAAAAAAACAATTTTTCGTGATCCAAAATATAACACACAAACACTGCTGTCTGCTTGTCTTTAAAAGCTTTGGTCACATAGTGCATATTATGTGAAATTCTAGGACTTGGGTAAATATTACAAGGACGAAATATAATTAAGATTATAACTGTTGACACCACAAAAATGTATAAAAATTATTCTGACGTCAAATTTATTTTCAAGTTCATACTGAAATAATTTTTCTTTTAAATTCTTTACATAGCATATTTATGTTCTTAGCATTTTTTAATTAATTCTTTTTGTATGTAGAGTTCTTTGAATTTTAATTTGGAAGTCCAAATTTTCCCATTTTTTAATAAAATCGATAAAATCTAAAGGACGGATAAAACGAAAAAATTCATATTGCGAGAATTACAAATTCAATATGCATAAAGGTATTTTCATATTTTGTCTGAAATTGATGCGTGCCTACATCGCGCTTAAGGCAGCGTTGCATCCTTTATGATGCTTTATACCATGCAATGTTGTTTTACTGTCTATTGCACAAAATGTTTGCATTTTTCATGCAAGTTGGTTAACGCTAAAGTTATTTCAAGAATCTCCTTTGTAACCATTATTCTCTTCGCTTTTGTTTTATCGACCTAAGTGACTAGTCCATTAAAATTAGTTGGAGGATTTGTTTCTGATTACTTCAATCTTATCGAAAACATTTTAAAAGTAAATATATATTTTAAATAATCGTAATAATTTAAAATATAAGTATTCTAACATTTTAGAATTTAAATCTTCAAGAATATAAATTTTCACAAAAAAAAAAAAAAATTAATCAACCATATTGGCTTGAGCGAGCTTTTTCCATCAACGCCTAGGTAACGGCAGAACTAATTAAGTATGTTTCTATTTATGTATCCATCTAATTACATATTAAAGACCGAATAAAAAATTTCCAATTGAACTTTGTCAAAGGTAAATGGTAATGAAACGCACACGTATAAAGCCCATTCGGATATTGGCATTCTAACTAATTAATTAATTCAACATCAATTACATTGAACGTGTGTTTGAAATTCTCCACCAAGCTCACACCACAAGCTTAAAACAGTTACCTACTCACACATGACACATCGTATCACGTATGCAATGAGTTGTAGGTACAGTTAGCTATATATGTATAAAGATAAACAACAATCGTAAAATAAACGATCAACGCGTTCCTATTTTTGAACTTTTCAGCATTTGCATCCCTTATGGTAGCACATGTTTTAGTAATAATGTGAGTTACATTTATTTCGCCATTTGTAATTTAGGCGAACTCACTCTCTCCAAGGGCGTTACAGAAAAATAAACTGAAATCAGTTGAATCAAATTAAGGGTTTTATATTGCATATTTGGTACATATATTATATATGCTCGTACCCAAAGACGTGTTGTGCAATGTGCATGGCGTGTACGTAACTGTATCAAAGAAAAATACCTTCTTTTGAGTACTAACTACAATATAGTCAAAAGGAATGCTTAACATTATCTCAGATAAGCATCAAACGATTTTCCAGTGCTTTATCAGCAGGTTGAATAATTAATTGACACAAGAGAAGAAGGTACATGCTTTATACAGGGTGGCACAAAAGTCTGTTACTTATTTGCTTTGGTCATAACAACAAGAAAAAAAGCTCACATTTTATACAATATTAATTATTATTTAGTCCTTTAAGTTTTTTTCAAGTTACGTATAAAAAATTCGCTCACCTCGCTCACAAATTTTTGCTCTTTTATAAATATTTTGCATGACATTTTGTTAAGTTTCGAGAGGTATCAAATTTATCTTCTACATAATGTTGTTTTTAAAAAGTTGTAAGGTTTGTTGATTCTTTAATGACTTAATGACCACAGAGAACATAATAAGAGGCAGTCAATACCTAATCGCCATTCTTCTAAATAATACGGTCAGGCAAATGTTCTCTTATGATAGTAGTTGCTCGAGTGGTATGGTCCCTAATTTTTGCTGGAAACACATTGCCTGAGCATCATCTGCCATTCACTTTGCCTGGCATCTGTAATCTGTTTCAACTGTCACTCAAATTTGTCCACAAGTCGCAAAATGTAATAAGAGAGTATTTTTCATTTTTTATTTATTTGTTAATTTTTAAATGCGTCACCCTGTATAAATTATTGATTCTATTTAAATGATTTTTTATAAATACTGCATTTAAAAAAACATGTATTGCATATGTATATGTTCATAAAGTTGTTGCAGATCATAAAATACTGAAAAGAAATACGTAGAGCATAACATGTTTTCAATTCTATGCAAATCATGTAAAACACCATTTCAGCGGGGGACGTAAACAATTTTATGCAAATCCTTTTGCACAAAACCCCTTTTTATCAAGAACAAATATGAATATAAAGCATGCAGAGTTTGCACACTGTATTGTAACTCGCAGGTGCAACTAAGTCGCCGTGCAAACATGACACTAATCGATGCTTTAAGTTTTATTGATGGATTCATGGTACACCCTCAAACTTCATACTTCCTTCGTTTGTTTCATATACATTGTAATTTGTATTGCAGTATGTGCATTTACGAAGCAGCGCCTTCACGCCCTTAAACTATCATTTATCATTGTGTGTTAACCCCTTATATGAACAATGATCAATGCTTAGCATTAAGAATAATTGAATCTGAATATAGTGCACGCTGTCACTATTGAAGGGACGAAAACATTTGCATTATAATTCTCTTGCATGTGTATAATCAAGATTTTGTAATATTTATTGGTGTGAAGATGGCGGTTGTATTTGCGGATTTTATTTTCATGACACCATTTTTATAGCTGCGACTTTTGCATAATATAATCACAATAATATTCTCAGACAGCAAGCATTCTGCTTTGAACAACAGATGCAAAAGTTTATAGGATTTCATCGTGTCGACTTCTCGTTTCGCCTCAAATATTAGTTGCCCTGATACTCGAATACACGCGTACTTACATACGAGATGGCGTAAAAGAAAGCGAAAAACCATAAAATATACATAATATTGGAGAAAATTTAAAATGGATAATGTTAGCGATATTGTTTTTCATTTTCTTTACATTTATCGGTTTTCGTGAAACCATACCGTGCTGAAGTGTAATGGATGAAAATGGGAAATCGGCAGAAATGAACACGAAATCAATAAATTCTCAGCCCCCAAGAGTTTTGCAACTCGAAGAATTTTCCATTATCACGAATATGTGTACATTTTATGAATATCTATTTATATAGGGGAATTTCCCTTCACTGCTTTAATATGTGAATGTGATGTGCGTATTTTACATCATTATTTAGTCTTACCGCCTGTCTTGAATAGGAAGTAAATCATCCTTACTTACAATGCTTCGCTTTTTTTTTAGCTTTCTAATCATATCTGTTTGATAAGCACACACGTTCATGTAAGATTGAATTGAACATTTGCTTGTTGCAGTAAATTGAATTGAATGTCTTGAATATTGGTTGCGCATTGAATCGTTGTTATTGAGCCATTTATGATTTTTTTTTGTCAAATTTTTTACTATGAAGAGCATAATACCAATTAAATTAATTTATGATTTGATGAAACAATACACACAACAACTTTCTGGACTAGAATATCAAGTATCACTGCTGACTGCAGCTTCATATCAATTGTAATAATTAGCCTCGTTGGTATAAGCATATTCATGACAGCCTTTACAAGCAATAAAATTTCAAAAAGTTTCGTCAATTTCACCTATTCACTTTACATCAACCAAACACATGAGAGATGAAAAACATTTGCAATAAATTGAAACCATCACATCTTTATATCAATGTCAAGGCATTTGACATCCCAACATATGTTATTGACACTAAACACTTTTAAACACATGTATTTTGCAACACTTACGTCAAATTTGCATATTTTATGTATGCGGCAATTTGAGCAAAATGCCATTAAAAGAATGTTCCTGTATACATTTTTTGAATCCACCACCATTATAGCAGTTAGCGTTACCGCATCATCATCATTGGGTGCATATTTATATATGGGGGGGGGGGGGTTTATTTGACAGCAATCAATCATTTTGAATACCTATGCATACCCCGAAATTCACCCAGTGCCACATTTATACACAACAAAGTCACAAAGCGTCCCAATTGGCAACACCCCGCAATCGTGTAAGCGCGCACAGTTTACGCAGGATGCCGCAGCAGCGAAAATGTGTATGCGTCATCATTGTCTGTATCGGATGTATGCATTATAGATATATGTGGCCACCTGTTGTTGGTACTTATATTACCATAATGGGTGTACCGTGTGTCATATTCAGTGCATTGTACAATGTACATCGGATGTGTGTTCGTTTGATGCTCCTATATGGTGGGGCTCATCTATAATTAAAATCAGCGTTTTCATGAAATGAGGATTTAAGTAGCGTTCAGGCACGAATGCACTTCATTAAATTGGTGCTTGCTTCTCGAATGTGGTCGAAATTTTGTTAACACTGATTTGACTGCGCAGTTTTCAACGATTGTGTTGCTTCAATTTCATCCAATAAATACATATCACCATGATGCAATCGATAAGCCCTCTCAATTGAAAATTTGAAAGTACTCCATGTTACTCAATTAAATTTGGATGCATTATTTATGTTTTATTTGAATTTTGCACATTTTGTAAAATTTTATTTATTTTTTCTCCCTTTTTTTGTAGTTTTTAGGAACATTGTAATAAAACTTAAGTATAGTTTTTAAAATTATAATTTAAAGGCAACAGTTATTTTCATCCCTTTTGTGATTATTCTTAAATCCTTATAGAAAATCAATCACAAATAAAAGTTTATAAATGTAATCGATTACCGTATTGCAATTGCACTCCTACAATTTATTATGGTTTTCATAATCTCGTGGGCACAATCATTTTGCACCACCCATAATTTACTCATTTGATGAAGTCTTTTGGGGGAAACTAAACATTTTAGTGCAATGGTGGCGTGTACATATAAAGGAAAATTTTTGGTAATAAAATTTCAGTGCTTTAACAGACTTTAGGCAATATTTCAAATATTAAAATTTTAAATGCATTTGAAATTACATCATTGTAAATATAGAAAACTATAATTAAATAATAGAATCATTTCCTTTTCAAACAAAAGTTAAAAAATCATTTTTAAGATTATAGTGCAAATTTTAACAAAATAAAAAGTAGTTTACGATGAGAATATATTTTTCTGTATTTCAACATTCCCTCTTTCCCATCAAAATTTTAAATTAGAGTTTATTAACACGTTTTTGAAAACAGCGTGGTTTAAATTCCGCCAATATTAAAAGTAAATCATCTAGTTTAAATGTAAATTGCTTGAAAAGTAGATACAGGTACACATATCGAAATTCCGTAGAAATGAACTGCGAGTAGTCTCTAAAGTATTCACAGAATTTAAATCGGCAATTTGAAGAATAATGCTTTCTGAAATTTACTCCCAAAATGCAAAGCATATTCAATCTAACTGAATGAAAAAGGGTCTGCATTTTTCACGAATAATATAAACGTGCTTACGAGTAAAATGCATCTGCCTCTGTAATGGATGGCATCATGCAATGACGAACTAAATATTGCAAGCTGCAGCAGACGTGGTTGGAAATGGTTGAAATGCGATTTGCACAAAAATTACTGGCGAATATGTGGTCGGTAACGTGTTTTATTAAAGTTTTACGAACTCGTACTTATTGTGCAATGTGCAATGCATTATGCAACATACGAGGGTGGTCGCAGAAGTACCCAACATGATGAGCAGACTTCTCCAACAGCCATGATGTTGGAGAAGTTCATCGAGCTAACTAAAAGGTTGCAAAATTTAAAAATTCACCAATTTTCTGTGTTTTCTTTATTGGTTTGGGTTTTTCTATCTATTACGAAATATCAAAAAAAAAAAAAATATTATTGTAGTTTGAAAACACAATTTTAACGAACCAAAGGGTTCGGCATAGACAAAAATAATTCTTTGTATATTCAAATAGCTTTTAAGCACACTACTATTAAATAGAGAGAATAGAACAGAGGAGTAAATAATCCAGGATCACGTGACCTTAAAGATCGCATAGTGCAAAAGGGAATAGATTTTATTTCTATGGCATCTGTCATTCCGTTTGACTGACATGGGTGAATTGAGTGGGTCTGTAAACGCTTGCAACTTTGTTGAAACAAATTTAGTCGGAAATGCTTTTGGCCAGGATCCCTCATACAATATACATAATGTAAGGAAGCAAATCTCAAAAGCTTTGTTTATTAACTCATCATTTCTTTGGCAAATCCAGGCCACCCTTACGGCTGTTGTCAGCCAATTAAACAAGATTTAAATGTAATCCGTATGATTTGTGATGTTACGGACAAGGAAGGCAAATGGGATTTCGAGTCAACCGAGAATAAAGCTTTTTATATTTTATGAACAGCTTACCGCATTTAACATAATATGTGCAGAATACATGCTTACATTTTGTAGTCATAATTTTTTTGTTTTTTTTTATTTTTTAACAATAACATTCGCTACACAAAAAACATATTTAGGCCTATACTAAATCCAAATATACATAAAAATGTGTTATGACAACATACATTAAATCATTTCACACCAATGTAATCGATAAATTGATTTGAAGACATATTATGTATTGCTGTCACCATAATAACTCGTATGAATGATTGTGTACATTTGAAATTTTCTCCATTTCCTTCGTATATTGCTTGCACAAAGTCCTTTCAATTTCATCACGATTTATCGCAACGATAGGATGCTCCATATGAATTTCCGATTTCATGTTCAACACATCATTTTGACTACATTTACACTATACAGCCTCACACATAATATGCTTGACATACACATTTCACAATCACTCGGCATTCGTATATCACCTTCTATATCATGTTTTATCATCGGGTAATGCATATCCAATGAGAAATCATTTCAATATCATGGCATAGACCGGAAAAGTCGAAGTGATAAAAATGTTTGCATTGTGGTTATGCATTTCTACGATATGATGCCTTTAACAATGAAGAATGAGGTGAATGTCTCTAAAATTGTCGTATTTGTATGTGTTTTGGTTTTTGTTTTATGATAAATTAAAAAAAAAAACAGTTAACAGCCTTACGGATAGTTGATTATTTATTGTGCCTTTACTTCTTTAATTTTTAAATGCTGGTTAAATCAAAGTTTGTCGTGAACTCTTTTAAATAAAAGTTTAAATTGCCAAAGAATTATGGGCTTAAACAGCTTTTTCATATAACTTTAGATTAAACTTAAAGCTTATAATACTCACGGTGAATGAAGCTTATACTTATGTACATATTTTTTGTGTACGCATTCGTTCACATTCATTTTGGGGCTGTAACTTCGGTTTATACATCATTTTGACAGCAAAAGTGCCAATAAATTTATTTTCATGACCTTTATGCCTTTTTTGTATGAACAATTGAATTTTGTAAAATATCGCACCTGTTAAGTTGTGTGTTATTGGGCAATTTAAAGATGACTGGTTTAAAAACGCTTTTTTCGAGTTGTTCAAATTTTATCATTCCTTCATTGCATTTTCCGTTAACATTTTCATATAAAAATGCCTACAAGGGTTTATTATTCATATTTTAAGACTTAATGTACACAAATTGAAAGTTTGTTTGTCGCACTTAAGTCTTAATGCTTTTACACTGCATCAGGGTTCATTAATCACAGACAGACAATGAAAATTGTTATTTTATTATCGAAACGATGGCTGCAAATTATGTACAAGATTTTATTTACAATATTTTTACTACCAACCAAACCAACAACATAAGATATTTATCATCCTCCGTTTCAAAGCCTTTAAGCTGCAAAATGCCTGAATCCTATTCTTTTAAAGTTCAAATTCCTTCTTATTTTCTCATAACAAAGTTTACCATGACTTTAAACTACGTACCGATTATTTATCGTTTCACCCTAAAATGACTCTTCAACAATAGAAAAACAAACACCCACATTTGAAAGCTTTGTGAACCGGACGTCAACACGGTTTGGCGCCAAGAAGATTTAGTTTACCATGAAACTTTTTCGCTTCCTTTTCTATTTTGCTTCATCATCATATTTCAGGAATGTTTAATGTTTAGTGCTAGACTAAAATTAATAATATGTATGTCAGTTTTTGGTACATTAGGAAAATGGATTTGTTAAATAAAGTGAATTAATTACTCTTAATAAATAAATATGATTATGTGTATAAAAAAAAAACACGTTGAATTATTTCTTAAAGCTGTACTGAAACTAGTCCTTCATTTCAGTTAAAATGAACAGCATAGAGAAATAACTTCATTGTTACTTATTCACAAAAATCATTTTGCAACTTTTATTGTAGTGTTACAACAAAACTACTATACTTATGTTATGCACCTATGCATACCGACTTTATGCAATTTGGTTTAAGAATTTAGTAGCGCACGTATGAGCTCACCTGTTACAATTTGGTGAAAATTGAAATTCCAAACATTACAATTATAAGTGAACTTGTTTCCATTTCGGCGCGTTTCAGCAACATTGAAATGTGTATTCATTTTTATTACTCTTGTAATGTATGCTGCAGAAATTCGGTGTATGTTCCATTTTATTCAGTTCTTAAATTAATTATGTTTTGCATTTTATGTAATACAAATATCATAATTCTTTGAAGTAGTGTGTGAATAATATTTTTATGTTAAATCTTAACAAATTTTTAAATAAAACAGCAAATAACGTGGCGTATGTTTAACACAAAGCAAAAGTATTACAACATAAAATAAACGAATGATGAATGCAGTAAAATATGCGATTCAAAGTGCAGTATTGCCATTCTGAAAAATGATGGACCATATGTTGTAAATATAATGTTTAAATTTTTTTACTTTGTGCAATTAGTTCTTGATATGTTTTTCAGTGTAAATGAAGCAATCAATACAGGAATAAACATATTATTTAAATTACAAAGATAACGCATTAAAAACAATTCTAAAAAGTTTATTTCTAATTTTTTTTTTTTTTTTGTTTTTCTAAAAATTCTTACAAGTTGAATACTTTATTATTTATATTGGATTCAAACAAACATTTTTATTAAAGAACTTTTGTTGAATGATGCACTAAAAATCGAGTTAAAATTTTGACTTTTAATGTATAAATAAAATTAAATTAAATGTAGTTACTCGTTGGTGACATTATATTCTTCAAGTTTTTTTTTTTGGAATTGAAAAGAATGTTACTAAAACAAATTCAACCATAATATAACTGACTTTTATTTAAATAAGGCATCGCCCTGACAGCATTTTAAAATAAATTGTGCTCTAAAGACACTTTATAAATGAAAGAAATATGAGTTACAAGTTAAGAGCACATTTCAGGCACCTTTTTGACACACAATCCGTTTTGCACAGTAAACACAAATAAAAGTTACAAAGTAACCTCACAACTAAAATTGCTAAAGTCTACAAACAAATTACATGATGTTCATATAAACACGTAGATAGACACAACTATAATACGCCTTACGATCTCGAATCACGAGCAAGATTGTTGCAATGAAAATAAGTTATAACAGTAAACATCAAAGGGGTGTAAATGACAGAATAGTAAGGTGCGGAAAAATACCAACTGTATAATGTATATATTCATACATAATTATGGTTGTATACGCTCTCTCTCATTTTTGCACATAATGTGTTTGAAATCTAACAACAGAGTGGCACAACCTTTGATTCCGGAAATATTTGCACAGGAAAATGAGCACGCTGCCTGCCTACTTTCAGCGATGCGTTGCCAACGGTGTGTTGTGTGTATAACTGCAACAGTGGGGGGAGCGTTAATAAATTGCCGAGACTGGTGTGGCCGCTTAATTTTTACGCTTTGTTATGAGCTTTTCGTGTAAACAATCAGTCCTTCTTATACCCACCCCATCATACGTCATTCAAAAACGTGCAGTGCATACTCCACGCCATATTATATACACGAAATTTACCACAGTTTTTTTTCCGCACTAACAACAAGTTCAACTCATCTGCAATACAATTAATTATAATTATGATTTATTGATTGTTCTTCCCATTTTATTGCAGTATAATTACTCAAGAGTTTCAGTTGAATTTTAAACATATTCATCCCACGTTTTGTTTAAATGTTGTTTTTTTACATTTTTTTTTAATACTTAGGTACTCTTTTATATTTATGTCGTAAAACACTGGTCATTACACAAAACAACACATCATCTATCATTCATTGTATTATTTGTAGGTGCTCGAATCAGTATTAGTTGCCATGATAGTGAAAATATAATTGACGATGATGATGATGATGATGATGATGATAATGCGGATGATGATCATGATGATAATTATTTGGGAATAGCCTCGGCGAACATCTGTACTGGGCGACAAACGCCGATTGTACCACGTCACTCGCTCACTGATGCAGCATGTATGCATCTGGCGCCACCGCCTCCGGAGGCATTCTGCTCTGACTTCGTTCAACCACAGAACAGGCATTTAGCACGTCACTCTGTTAGTCGTGAAAGCCTTCATGTGATGGGTAAGCGATTATTTACCTATATCAGTAAAAACCATATCCATGATGTACATAAACAAATCAAACCCCAAATAATTTCAACAAGTTACTTGCCGCTTACAATCATAGCTTACTTCTTAGAAGTACAAAACATTTAGAAATTATTACGCATTCACATTACAATGGATTGGCTAAGTGCATTGATTTTGCAGCGCTATTTAAGTGTAAAAAATAATAATACACATTTATGTTTGGTTATCAAGAAAAATAAAAACATTTAAATTTTTTCCAGTTTGGTTTTTAATTTGCAATACAATTGCACAAATATTAGGCTTTTATTTGGTATTGAATTTTTTCAAGCGAATCCTAAATTATTCGTACAAGTTTTTTATCTGCACATGAATAGTTTAACCGCGCCAAATTTATTACTGCGATAAAAATGTGCAGAGCTTTTCCTCAGACATTTTCCACAGACCAACACAACGCAACGTCAACACAAGAAAACAAATGTTTTCTGTTGCTCACGAGCATTAGACATGTTTCCATATCATTCATCCTTAAAATGCAAATTCATTTTTTCACCCCCCCCCCCCCACATCCCAAACAACATATAAACTCACTTGGCACAGAACATCACAAAGTGCAATAACCAGCTGGGTAGGTACATCGTCGTACATATCACTGCTGAATTACATAGGAGTACAACACAGCAGTTCGGTGCATTTACGTGCGCTGTTCCTCCATTCATGCATATTGCATATAGACAGTAATTTGCCACATGTTTGCTGATTCCATTGTTATCCTTAATTTACAGACATCGTGAGCTCTAAATTCGGCATGGCACGACCACATTTTGGCCAAAGTATATCACAGCAGGGTTTCTTCTCGACCTCACGCGACAGCCTGTCGGCGGGATGTGTCACACGTACATCACACACGCATGTGTCGGCCACTGCATCCGAAATGGATTTATCACGCAAAAATCGACGAAAAGAGCGTGGTCGCCTGAAAACGGGGGAGCAACCATTGCTCGGCTCGTGGAATCGAAGTGGAGCACGTGGTTCCAATGCCAACACCATCGGCACCACAGCTTCCAGTAACCACCTCAACAGCTGCAATGGAACGGACAGGTTTGTGAGCTTTAGGTAGTTATCCCCCCCATGTTGATGGTGTACTGTTTTAGTATGTTTCCTATATTGTACAAATGGTATTTATTAATGCGTGTTTTTGTGTTCAGTGCAATATGGTACTGAACGATTATGGCACATTCGATTTAACTTTTGAATTTTCTTTTCAATATGTAACAGCAGATTTGGTCGACGGTCGGGATGCTCCTCTTCGTCACGTGCACGCCAGGCCACCAAGTGGACGTTTGTGTTTGATCCGGCCGGTCGTTTGTGTTACTACTGGTCCATGGTGGTGTCGTTGGCATTTCTGTACAATTTTTGGGTGATTATCTATCGCTTCGCGTTCCAGGAGATCAACGGTCAAACGCTGGTGGTGTGGTTTACGTTAGATTACTTTTCGGATTTTTTATACCTAGTGGATATACTGTTTCATTTTCGAACCGGGTATTTAGAAGATGGTGTTTTACAAACGGACTCAACCAAATTGCGGCAGCATTACATGAACTCAACGACATTTTATATCGACTGTTTGTGTTTGCTGCCGCTGGATTTTTTATATTTGTCGATCGGTTTCAATTCCATTCTGCGTTCGTTTCGTTTAGTGAAAATTTATCGGTTTTGGGCGTTCATGGATCGAACGGAGCGCCACACAAACTACCCGAATTTATTTCGTTCGACATCGCTGATACACTATCTACTTGTAATATTCCATTGGAATGGCTGCCTATATCATATTATTTATAAAAATAATGGATTCGGTTCTAAGAACTGGGTGTTTCACGACACAGAATCAGCTGATGTTGTTAAACAATATCTGCAGAGTTACTACTGGTGCACATTGGCGCTGACAACGATTGGCGATTTGCCACGACCAAGATCGAAGGCCGAATATGTCTTTGTGATTGCACAATTGCTGTTTGGCTTAATGCTATTTGCTACGGTTTTGGGACATGTTGCCAACATCGTAACATCAGTGAGTGCAGCTCGCAAGGAATTTCAGGGTGAGTGCAATTTTAATACGTTGTATTTAATAACAAAAAATATGAATTATTTATATAAGTAAGTTATCCTGACTCTATTTTATAAATACTTCAACTTCATTAATTCGAATTCAAACGTGAGTCCATAGTTTCAACCGATACAATTCTGCCCCACATCTTGTGGTCTTTAACGTTATTTGTCCATTCAATTTGTGGAGCATACATCTTATTCACCACATCAACCCAACTTCATTAAAATTCAAAGCCTGCATCCGTGTCCAGCACTTCAATTTCTATAAGTAATTGAAAGGCTTACCGGATTAGCCCAGTTTTTAGGATTGAAATGCATTCTTCGAAGAATCGGGGAGAAAGAGTATACTGAAGTATACATCAACATGTGCCAGAAAAATTCGTAACTTAATTGAAAGCTGTGAAAATGAGGCTGTTACATCAAGTGGGTCTGTTTCTTAAGCGGATGGCCATAATCATGAGCCTTTTCCCACTTTTTATTCGTACCGCTTTTGCTGCCGCCTTTCGTGCTGATGCTGGTGGTTGGCAAATTACGTTTGAATTTCAAACAAATGCTGATGAATGAATATAAATTAAGTGAGGCAACCCTTTTTTGTTGTATATAGAGCGAGCAAAATTTTTTTGTTTGACCGCGGGGGAAGATTTTCACTTCCTGTGGGCGTGTTAAAAAGGACGCTCCGATGTGAATATTTTTAAATGAAAATTTGCTACGGATATTTAGAATTTAATTGTGTTTGTTATATATGCATAAATTAGAAATCTGGTAAAAATATTACCGCAATGAACATTTTTGAAAAACAAAGCGCCCTTTTTCATTTTAATCGGTTCTACTTTATATATGTATGCAATTCTAACTATGTATTCCAAAATATGTGAAAGGATTACAATTTTTGTCGCCCCTACATTTTTATTTTTAAAACACGGTAAACATCGCAGTTTTCTATGAAATTCAGAATCTAAATCTAATCTTCGACCCTACTTTAATATTATGGGCCTAACAATTTCTTTTCCTCGGTTTGAGTTGAATTTAAATTTAATTATTAACCCCGGTTTGTGGTTGCCCAACTTGCAACCATTTTTACGTATCTGTGAGTTATAAATATTTAAAAAAAATTTGTAAACAATTATTTAGTTCAATTTGAATACAAAATCCACTACAAAAGTGCATAAACAATATGAAATTGGTGTCACAGCTCTCAGTCAACCCAAATAAAACGCTGAATTCAAAACGCAACTTATAAGTCTATATTTATTCATATTTTCTAGAAACACTGTATGAATTCAATTAAACAAACTACTTGACCTCTTTTAAAGAAAATCAACAATAAACAGGAGATAAAAATGAAAATAAATGCGCCATATTACCACGAAAAGGCCCTTCAAAATATTCAATTTGTTGAAAAGCTTTTTCTCACCTTTTTTTTTGTGTGAAATGAATACTCCTCGTTTTTATCAGTGCATGTTATTCTTTTTATTCCTTCTCAATTTCCTTTACATCAATCCAAGCAGCAATCTAATAACAAGAATGGTTATAAAAACCAATATTCAGTGCACATCCAATTGTGAGATACTTGATAAAGATAAAGAGGAGAGAGACGTACGAATGTATAAGAGCAGTATCAAATAAAATACAGAGAAAGAATCACTGAAACCTCATTAAACAATCATCTTGACCTTTTTCCTAGCCATCGACCACAACACCCAACACTTCAGCTATATGTACCCTTCAATATTTTAAGGTTAATATGCGCACCACTAACTGTGTGTGAATTCACATTAGATTTCGTATCACATCTGCAAACAGAAACTACACCCTACATTTTTGATTGGGCAACACAATTTTATCACAACCACACAAAACTTTAATCTTCTATTCATAACTTTAACGAATATACTGTCGAAACACTTACCGTTGCTGAATGCTAATCAATAAAATTCATCCCAACGGAGATGAAACTCTAGTAAAGCGTTTCATAGTTAATATTCAATTATTTAATTTTAAAGTTTCTATTTGAAATTGAAAGTGTTTTCAAGGGGATACTTAACTCTATTATGAAAATATCAACAAAGCTTTCCATATTCATAATCATGTACAATAGATCATAATGCTTTTGTAATAAAGAAAATTTGATGTAAATCATCTTGGAATCAATTAGGGAAAGCGAACTCCTTGAACACTTAAATCTCTGCAGTGGATGGCACTCCAAACCGTTGACACAGTTCGCCTCTAATGAGGAGGAAAAAATTCAAGAGCTTTAATGGATTTCGCAAGATCACTATAAACAATTAAGAAGAATATGCTATACAGCTTTTTACGCTACATACCAATTGTCGCACCATCACTTCTGTTATTTAGATATTTTATGCACCATTTCCAACCACTTTCATGCCACTCTAGCTGTAATCATAAGAATAGTATGGACCAGGGATTTAACAGCGCATATACGGTATTTAATGTTTTTATTGCTCCGTATATAATATATAAGAACAACAAACACCAAAGCAGAGTTTTGTAAACAGGGTGACTCTCTGGTGATGAATTTTGTTTAAAACTATCAAAAATCCGAAGATGTCCTTTCATAAAAGGAAAAACAAAATTTTATATCTTTAAAGCCTAACTTTCTTAAGTCCATTACAAAATTAGTAAATGTACATTGGCAGAGTATCTAACTCCTTTGGACTCTGACAACCAATCACTGAAAGCACCCATTATCCTTTAGACTCTAACATCGACTCAATGAAATCACCCAGTATGCGAGTATTCATACAACTTTTCCCTTACACAATAATACACATGCACACGAATATAAATTGTCCATTCATGCATATGTGTGCGATTAAAGTGCACACAATGCCGAGCTTTTTATGTTCAGGTTGATGCCTCTGCATTTATTTATTCTGCATAATGGTGAGAGCTTTGTTGCACAACGTGTCTTGCGGTATTGCAAGTGGTGCGCGAGCTGACTATAATAACATAAAGAGGGTGGTGGTGTAGTTGGTTCGTATGCAGACTACAGTACACGTATGCAAGCTGTGCGGAATGCAATGTACAATGTACCATACATGCGCCGACTAATTTGATTGTCGCTGAACGTTCTGTCATGTGAGTGCGTTTTTGTGTGCAACATATTGCACAGATCCGTGAAAAGCAATCAACATACACAATCAATTGAGAAGTGAGATGGATACTACCCGTTGAGCTGCGCTATAGTTCAGACTTTAAAGTTTAGACTGCATGTGCTTTTGTGTACGTGTTAGTATTTATACCAAAGTGAATGCGGAAACCAGATAGTAGCCGTCTTTTACGCCTTTGTGGTGTAATGCAGGGCACATATTGCTTCAATCGAATTTTCCAATTTATAGCATGTGTGATGCCGTGATGAGCATATGCACGTTATTGTCGATCGCAATTTTTAGCCGTTTGTGTTATTGTTTGTGTAGCGCGCAAATAGTTTTGCATTGTTGGTTCGGCACCCCACCCAATCAACTGGAATGCACTTCAATCTGGTCAATAAATCGTTAACTGTAAATGGCATGAATCAACATATTGTAGGATGCGGCGAAGCGCGATGTAGCGTTTATAGTTTTTTACCACTCAAGGTTTGTTTAATTGTTTTAGAGGCAATGGCTATTTGGGTTGGTTGTCGAATAAATTTTTTGTTTCATTATTATTTTTTGCATAGCAGTCAAATTGTTATTTCTGTTAGATTATTTCAGTTTGTAAATAAAAATTAATTGGAAAAATAAAAGCATCCCTGAGGTACAAGCTCGTTAAACTATATGTTGAATAAAGCTGAAAAACGTATTTTATAAAAAAACTTTTTCTTTTGTGTTTGGCAATAGAGCTTTTATGCGTCACTAATACACATACTCGTGTATTTAAAGCTGTATTTAATTTATCAGCGTTTATTTGGAAAAAATATCTTCATTATCATACGTGGGGGTACAACCCGGTCTGGGTATGGCCACGGTCCACCAGTTTGGTATTATAAGTGCTCTTGCGTCTTCGGGGGAGTTATCCCTTGTCTCCTTGTTTCTAAAAGACTACCCGAAGATGCAAAATTCGCTGGGTTTTCGTCATTCTACTAAATATCTAGATCATTGGAGCCTATTAAGCTTCATGATTCTTACAACATCGATGCTTTTGAACCACTCATTGTTGTAAATACTTTAATATTGTCCTTTTTCACATTAAGAGCTGTAAATTCTCCGCAGGATTCTCTCAATTGTAGCAATAAAGAAAAGTTATGTTCTATTAATTATCTCGGAAGCATAGGTGAGAACTGGCTGAATCATAGTCCTATGCAGTATTAGCTTCGAGCTTGTACTTAAAACTTTGGAAAGAAAGTGCTAGTAAAAGAGATTTGGAAAAATTACAATTACAATTAAAATAAAATTTAACGATACGAATCGATTGGTTTTGAATAAAAACTAAAAAAAATTTAAAAATCAAGTTTAAAAACAAAGCAAAATATAAAATATATTTATAAAATGTTTTCTATTCTACAATATGATTTTACATTACTTAAATATTTACATATGGCAGAGCCTTGAAGAGCCAACTGACAAGAACCAGAAACAGAAACAGAACAGCAATTATTATTCTCTGTATTGAATTCTGTTTCTGTTGCCAATATCACATCAGGGCGTGATAATGTTATACTTGAATCAATTGAATCAAATTTCTTTGCATAATATAAGTAGTGCATACTATTGTCTTATCTATCCAAATATACATGTATAAGAATATATCAATTCACTTGACGTCAAAATGATTTGTGGGAATTTTTATTGCAACAAAAACCGTCTGGCCTGAACAAATGATCGCTTAAGATAAATGTGATTCATTACCACAGTTTGATGTTTATTTGAAAGCAATTTCATTTTATGGCTTCACATTTACTAACACTATATTGAAGGGAGCTCGTGTATACACTATTAAAGTCTTCAATCAACCCGATAGTGTGCATTGTTAACACAGCAGCAGCAACAACAACGCAAAAAATTTACCCAAAAATTTTTAAGAAGCAGCACCATCATTGAATGACGCTATAGAAATAAGGGATGAAGCAGAGTAATTTATTTATCCTAAAGAAAGACATCTTGGAGCCAGCCTAATATTGTAGCAACAATGTATTGTATTGGAGGGGATATACGATGTCCTTTAAAAGCACATTTAACAAAGTGCTATAGCGAGTGTACATACAAGATTTGCATAATGGGATGCAAGAAAAAAGGCAATCAGCCTATGCTATATCGGAGGCACAAAACTTAAAAAATGTGCTACAAAAAAAGCTATTTAGAGCAACTTATTATAGTTAAATGTTTATATTGAAGAGTATTTCATGTAGAAAAAGAAATCCAGGATGACGTGTTGATGTGAAATTTTGCAAATAGGTACTATAAATAATTAAAATATTTTTTTTATTCATTTATTTGTTAAATTTATTATGTAACATCTCAAAATTATTTTATCAACCTTTTTATTATTTAATGCTGGTTTATAATAAATTAATCCATATATCATACGATTTAGACGAAATTCGTGTAGAAAGCGTTCAGAATTCAGATCATTAAACCCATTCGGTGTTTGCCATGACTGTGTGAAATCATTCGACCAACTGTTCCCTTTTCTACAAAAATAAAAATAAAATGCTGACGTTAGGGAGATTAAAACGTCACGCATATCATTCAGTTTTCTCTGCACATCTACTCTTTTTTTTGTGCTGATGCTGCAATGCAATAAATAAAGTTATATGGGATACGTATTAAAAGAGAGAGCTTTAGACTGCTTCTCCTTGTTACCATCGAAGACAACTCAGTTGCACTTTTTCTCAAAAGAAATGCTGATATTGCAGTAAAAGTCGTGTTTTTTGGGTGTCAAATTTAAACTTTTTAAGTCCATTTTAATATTTTGTATTATTAATTTCATAAATGCTTTAGAAACTAATAAGAAAACTTTCTGAATATTTCAAGGTCAAAATTTGTAAACTCAAGGCCATATTTTCATAACGAAAATAATTCAAATACTGTTTGCTTAGGGTACTATGACTCCTACATTACTGGTAATCTCAATAAAAGTAACAATTTTGGACAAAATTCAAGGTCACATTTTCCATATCTCAGAAAAATTTTTATAAACTGCAATTAAGCAACAGTCGTGCAATGTAGTTTATTTAATATTAATTATTTATTAAAAGGGACCAAAAATGTCGACACAATTTTTGAAAATATTCGTTTCTGAAATAATAGACCGATAAAAAAATTTGGGGCAGCTTGAAGTTAGTAATTATTTACAATTTAATGGTTAAATATTTGTTAAACAAAATTTATTTTTGGGGTTCTTCTTTACTATCAATATTTGAATACTTTCTTGTTGAGAACTAAATTAAATTGTACAAAATGAGCTGGTATATGATCTTATTATATTAATAAATAAATCTTAGGTTTCATTCTCATCACGTGTTAGCTTTCAATATTGCGCTCCTTAATATACACACAATTATTTCTCGAGTAAAAATACTGCACCCTTAACTTTGTGAACTTTTCCAAATTATTGATATAAAGCGTTATCCAAATTCATCGCTTCTTTATAAATTTCAGCCGCAATATGATGGTCGCTTATTGTTTATTATTATGCAGTGCACTAGACTAATTAAACTTTTAAATGAATTGCATTTTATTTTTGGCAATCTTCTTTGGCTGCGAGAACTAATAAATTGTCTAAAAACCGAAGCAACAAAACTTTATTGAGGGCAATAAAACAAAAAGTTTTTGTCCTTTATTTTGGAGAGTTTTTTTATCTCATGCCTGAATTTGTCTATCAAAAAATGATCACTTAGTTAAATTCAAATCCGTAAAATTTTTAAATAAAATGTAAAGCAGCTATATTTGGCAAAGTCAAACAATATTTGCAATATACACCTTCCATAATTGACCATTTCGCAATGATTTCTCCTCTCCTTATAAGGAAGGCATTATACATCGCTATGACGCAATATTTATATAGAAATGTTGCTGTTAGCCGATCCGAAAATCCTCAAAACCGGCATAGTTAAACATAAAAATGCTCCTTGTTTTCATGTTTCCTTACACACAATCGGATGGGATGAAAAGAATCCTTTGAAAATGTTTGAAATCGTTACCTTCTCCCTTCGATGCCTTTCTGTATACTTGTTTTTATGGAGAAAAACTGCTGCAGGCATTGTTTGCCGAAACTTTTGCCGGAACATTTAGGTCGAATATACAAAATGAAGCCAAAGGCCTATTATACAAACAAAATCTATGTACAATGAATATTGTATAAGATGGTCAGTTAAATGTGGCCGTTACAATAAATCGGAGTTGTCATGAATTATGCCTTTACGAAAATAGCTTTTGGCCCGTTATACACACTATATGCGATTGTACATATTTGTTTTCGTGTATTCTTGGTACAAGCAAATTCAATAGAGACTTTTCCATCACATTTCGTTCCGGAAGTTCGTTTTTATCGCTATAAAGTGTGGTTATTTCATGCTATTGTGTTTGCAGTATTTTCTTCTTTGCCGTTGTTGTATTTATTAAAGCATTTTTGGAGAATGGTTCATTGAATTCAAAACGTTAAGAAGTCTTTGATATTAAACGATTTGGATATTGGGGTTGATGTAGAATTGGGTAAATAGCAGATTATTGTAAGATGGTAAATGTATGTTTTATGCTTTCAATATAGATTTAATAGTTATCCTTTTTGTTTAAATAAAATATTTAACATTTTTAAAATGATTCTGGTTTTAAAAAGCTTTTGATTGGCATTTCCCACAGCCATTTAATGATAAGTCTGTTGCATAATTTTTTCAGTTTTTTTATGTCTGTTAATGCAGGGTGGACATTAACAGACATAAAAAAACTGAAAAAATTATGTCCACCCTGCATTAACAGACATAAAAAAACTGAAAAAATTATGCAACAGACTTATCATTAAATCTTTCAGAGTGCGCAGGAATTAAGAAAGCTTCTTATAGCAACAATCGTAAAAGCAACATGAGACCAACAATATAATCTTGAAATAGAGGAATGGTTCGATGTCCTTAATTTTTTATCCCAATTCATCTAGACACATTTATACGTTATATCGCTTGTGTGAAACTGTAATTGTTTTGGTCATTAAATGTTTTTCTAAAATACAAGTGGAAGCTCTCGGAATGACGCAGTTAACATTATGCGAGTATGTACTGTACAAAAGTACAAAGCCCTTTAATTGTACATAGCCCAAAAAGTGTTTGAAAGCTCATGACACAGACTCAATGGTCCATATAAAACGCATCATCTTCAATCTTGTGACCAGCATTAAAGCGGCTTGTGTATTATTAGCATTTTGCGACATTTGGTTGGTGGGCGGGTCTTTAGCAAAGCAATGAACATTGAACATCCTTGGCGTGTTCATAACTTTTAGACATCATTTTCATTACTTTTATATTATAATTTGTATATTCGCTCTGTGTTGTAATGTTGCATGATCATTACATCATTACATGACATAATGATGGTACACAATAAAAGTGAGCAATAAATATGTTTCACAAACATTTTTTTATTAATATTTTTTTCTTAAAATACACGGCCTATAATTATGCTCCATTATTCAATTATGTAGTAGCCCGGCGGCTGGTAAATGTTACAACAACGTTGAAGCTGCAAATTTTTTTACAAACATAATAAAAAATTCCACTGGTAATCGTTAATTGGCATTATTGTTAATTACATACTTCAGCAAATGAAAATTTGATATAACGTATAAAGGGTGCAATCCAGTGGAAAACATTTAATTATTATATAGTCCATGAATGGTAAATTATTATTGCGACCAATGAGTGTTGGATGTTCATGCGTGTAATTGAATGAACATATCTACATGACAAGTCTTTTAAAGGGCTTTAGTGACTGCTATTTTACGAAGTATGTAATATAAGTATTATTTTATGTATAAAATATAAATTTTCCAATTTGCATGAAATTTCACAATACTATATCAATGTACTTGCACATCCTCCCAACCCAACACTGAAGAAATGGGACAACGTTTTAATTAAATATTAGGTTGGTCACTGGAGTGCTGTTCATTTCTCATGAAATGTAGAAATTTTATATGTTTATTGTACAATTTATGGGCAAATTTAAATGATGCGATGTTTATGAAACAAAATACTTTGTAGTGTAATTAATCTTTATGTAGTTATTTAATGTTTATATCCTGCTGAACGACTGAAAAATGTCGGAATGTTGAAGTAAAGTTATTCTTTTGATTTAATTTGTGCAAGATGAAAGATCTAAATATTCTTCATTTCGGACCATGTATAAAGTTCTCATAATTAAATGTTTTAAGTGATTTAATGGATGTCTTTATACGAGGATAACGCAAGAAATGAGTTTTAGTCAGATCGAATTTCCCGCGTAGTATCTTTAATTAAACAATGCTTCTGTCAACAGCCATTTCTTGATATACTACTGTCCACGCTGAGCGTTCATGTCGCCCAAAAGAGGTCGTCACGTCAGAAATTTTCGATAAAATCCATGGACGGTCGAAGAACGGAAGTGCATGGGGCGGCTAAAACTATTCGCGCGATTGCCAACACTAGACCATAAGCGCAGCCGTGTGACAACTTCAAAGAAGTGTTTGGAAATGTTCAATCCGAATAAGTTTTTGTGCCATTTCGTAACCGTGGATGAAACACGAATCCATCACAACAAACTGATGAACAGTCAGAGTAGTGGACTTCTCTTAGCGAACGTGGTCTGACGGCTAACAGTGCTACAAATTTCTCCAACTCTTTCCTATTTCCTAAACTGAAGAAATGGCTCGGCAGCAAAAGATTATGGTTATAAAGTGGTTATCGATGAATCAAACGCCTGTTTCTAGGACTTTAATCATAATTTTTAAAGTGCACACAAAAATTGAAAAATAAATAAAATCCTTTTTGGCGAAAAATAAACAAAATTTCAAAAACTCATAGACTTATCAAACTTCCCTAATAGTTTGTCATATCATGCTGTGGTATAGTTAAACATTTTACAGAGCAAATTTTAATTTCAAATAAATAAAACCATTTTAGAAGAAAATATTAAATATCATATAGAAGAATATAATCCTTTAACTCAAATATTCTAAACCTTTAATTACATGTTGTATTGATTATTGCGCCGTTAAGGTGTCGCTGAAATGAAATGAAATGGCGTGCGTTTCGAAACCCAATTTTTTAAGTACGGAAAATGTGGCTGTAATTCAAATTTTGTCTCTTTTCCAACAACAGTAGCCGCTGTCCAAATTTTCATTAAATCCGCATAACTTACACTCACCGAATCGTGAATTAACCCGACCGAGATCAATAAAACCAACCCGGTGGACATGGGCGATAAGTTTTCACGAGCCAACTTTTTATATATAGTATTCAAGTGTAGTTATATATACCAAACCAACCCTCATTGCACATTATAACATCTAAATATGTAGTAAAAAGGGTTCAACATTATCGGTATGCACACATTTTGTGGGAAATTTGCAATTTTATTCTATGTCATTTGCCACACAAATAACATTCATGATATTACAAAATTATTCAAAACCATAGAACCGTTCTAACCAAACGGGAGTATAATTTCCTTATTAAATATTATGTTCCCTCTGATAATGTTATCCAAATGTCCAATATAACAAACCACCAGAACCAAACCTCACAAACGCAAATAAATGGAAGTTACTCATTGAAACTTTAGTTGCTTCATACACTTCAGTATTTCGTCTGTAAAAAATGTAAAGGGCACCATGAAAAACTAAGAATTTATTTCAAAATGAATCCATTTAGCAAACAATTTAAAAATATCTTGGTTGAGTATTGTCGCATTTGAATTCGTCGCATACAATGCGAATGTCAAGAGAAGCACAAAACTGGGTCAATCGCTCACTGCGTTTGCAATGCCCCCGCACTCCGGTCCTCATAAGCTATATAAATGACTTCCTCGCTCGCCTTGCTGGATGCCATAAATGTGTTAAACTGCCATTAAGGACAAAAGGGCACAATACCATCGACGGAAGCAATATTGTCTCGACGCTTTATTATCTGTAATGCATATAATAACCGCGCGCTTCACATACGCCTTTCCATTCGCCCCCACCCACACAACAATAAAAAACCGACGACATTTCAATGGTTTTCGCGAGACGAGGACAACACATTTGATCTGCGTACAGGGCAAAGGTGAGAAGATGACATTATGTCGTGCATAATATTGTAAATGCAACGTAACTAAATATTTCTCGTGCAGTGAATAAGACTATACATTATAAACGCAATATGCATGTCACTATACGAGTATAGTAAGACATATTTGCGAACGAAGGCATGCCCTTGCACATACATAATGTCATTAAGTCTATATGGCTATGCCGCATAACTATGGAAGTGTTTAAGTGTGTCACTGTTGTGTTACAGGAAATCTCAGACACTTTTGTCGGTAGCCACATTATTTTCTGAGCGACATCTTTATCCCCTTGTCTCAAGTTTCGTGCCTTGTTTCCTTCATCCAAGCGTGGATATATAAATACAGCTTTCAACTTTTCACAGCATGTACAATGGCATTTTTCTCGTCTTCCCTATGAAAAATTCTTTGAGGTTGATGGTTCGTGTGACATAATTTTAGTCTTTCACACGTAAACGTATACATTCTAGAATACTTTTACCGTCAGGTATTAGAGTAATTGGTCTCCATATATATTGTGTGAGGTGTGGCTCTTCGTCATTTTATAAAACTTAATTAAACAGTAAAGTCCTTTACTTTTTTTACATAGGTTTTTTTTTAATTCTTAATAGATTTTAAAAACTATCAATCCAGTGTTTAAAAATTAAGATGATTGTGTGGGGTGGGATTTAATCGGGCTAAAACTAAAATGCACACGCGTTTATTGACATTCTGCAAGTAAAACCGACATATTTTAAAGTCGAAAACTGCGAAATAAATCGCAGTTCGTGAAAAAATGACTAATCCCAAAAAGGATTGTGGAAATACATTTGTAGGTGTTCTTGAAAAAAAATCCAAACTTATTTAACAATATATAATTTCACTTTTTAAAACAACATGAGCAACGCACAGACTCCTTTGGTAGTTTTTTTAAGATTATCACTTTGATTTAACGAAACAAAAAGGGGTGTGAATAAAAATTCAGTTGCAAAAGTTAAAATGGTTCATTTCCTTTGTTACTTCGTTTATAAAATAATGTAGTAATTACCAAGAATTGTAACAAAATATTATGTACTTCAGTTTATCCAAAAAATAATAAATAAAAGTTTACCAACAGCGAAAAAATATTATGTTGACTAATTGTATAGAATGTCACGAAACCAAGTTAAACCACATCTTAAGAAATTAACTAATTTACAATAATGCAGTATTGGATAATGTTTTAATATCCTGCTTATCCAATTACTCTTAATGTATGAATTTAAAATCCACGTCGCACCTACATGAAAATATAATTCAACGTGATGATACAATGTTGCACGTACAGACATTTATATAGTTAGAAGCACTAATCGCATTAAATCAATTGACTTAGCATTGACGTATAGGTACGTATAAGTTCATTTTCTCTAATTACACGAAAATGAAATGTCCTCTGGGCCATAAATCTCCTACTGCTTAATATTGCATGGGATATAATAATTTAGTTTTCAATATGCCAGCATGTACATGAAACTAAACCTACACCGACTCTCCCTTCTAAACCCTCACTCGTCCTTAGGTACTCCTATATGCATATACGTGGAAGGAAAATTCAATTTGATGTATTCGCACTTGGTGCACTCTTTCCCCGCCCACAACTGTCCATAAAATCCAACTGTATTTCTAGGAGCTTTTGGCACAGACTAAGTTTGGCCGTATTGACAAATTGAATAACTTTAATTACATGATGTCGGCAAAGAGACTGCACATGTGTGAGGCGTCTACACATAATATGAAGCCAAATCTGTGTATGTAAATATAACGAGTTCTTCTTACATGCATTAGCAATATGTCCCGAGAGAATATAATTGGGGTTGAAATAAGATTCTACGAAATGTGGAAGGACTCTAAAAATAAAAGCTTCTTGTCCCTTGACTCATTTCGTTCCAGAAAATATATATTTGTGCTTGTTTATTGTATTGGCATATTGTGTTGTTGATTTTAATTTGTTTTTACATCGTTTGCATTGCTTTATTTTATGAGTTTGTAAATTAAATAACCGGTCCAAATTAGCCCAAGCATTTCTGTTAAAAAAAAAGGATATTATTTTTAAAACATTATGAAAGCAATACAACTATAAAACACCACATCGTTATTGTACACTGCATTAAACTGTCATTGTATTTACTTTGTTGCATTGAAAACTTAACAATGTACATTTATTACCAATATATTTTACAATGTACAAACGTATTTATTATTGTGCACTCGTATAAAAATCCAAACACAGAACATTCATCAGAACCGAGTTGCAGGAATCCCTCAGGCGTTTACATAATTGTTTGACTGGACCAGAAACATAAATTCGCCACAAGGGACACATCACATTGTATTCCAACTATAAACTATACACCAAAAACGAGAATCACAACGGATAAACTACAAAGCTTAAAAACATTCTTTTCTGAAATCGTATTTATTACTTTGGTGTACTGACATTGGGCCACTCGGCATTGGCCCGGCTGCACAAGCTGCAGCTGCACCATTCTGTCCGATTCAGCTTGCACACTGCGGAGGCAGTATGACGTCAACGGGTGCATGCAGTTTGTTCCAATTTAAAGTGTGGCGTCATCAAGCACAAAAAAAAGGACCTGTAGCCATGAGTAAATTTTCTATACACCAAAGCGACAATAAAACGTTTTGCATTATGCCCATGTGTACATTATATATTATATAGATGCATTTATGTGCAATCAACTCGCAGTTTAGTACACAAAAATAAGTGTTCTATACGCCTTATTATTCAATAGGGGGTTTCCTATTCTTTTCCTTTTTTTTTTTGTAAATAATGCAAGCTTTAAGTTTTGCTCCAATTTACAAGATGTTGCTGCTGCACAATAAGTATGTATATACATACATGTTGAAAACGCAGCAGTGTCACCAGCATCACCAGCGATGTGTGTCCCCCAAATGGTATGGTGCTCATTCCGAATACAAAGAGCGCATGATGTATAATATTTGTGTATTAAATTCGCATGCAAGAAACGAGAGGGGTAGCAAAAGTTTCGCGCATCAGTATGGAGAGCGCCGACATGTGGAGGATTTTGCGCGAAACGGCCAAATAAACAGCGACCGTATTATATGTATAACATCGAGAAGCTGGAGTGGGAGATGAGTGGCGGTAAAAGGAAGAGGGTATATATCTGTGTGACGCAGCGCAAAGGACGCTTGCAAACGGATGCGGGAGAGTTCAGATGCGATTCTAAAAATAGCACTGGTGAAATGATATCGATCGGTTCCATGCGACAAAAACTAACTATTTATAGACTTTTTGAATATGGCAAAAAATAGCACACGCGGTAAAAAGAAAGCTGCTTTCGTTTCGCTTTGGATGGCCAAAGAACACACGACATGACGTGGAGGAATATGCGAAAAGCGGCAATGAAAGTGGGTTATGTTTAAAATACATTTTCTGTGTAAAGAGCTTTTAGAATGCGTCTGTATTAAATGAAAACATTATCGTTTCTACATCTACAATCTACATATAGACTGCGCTTGCCAATAATACACCGCATGCCATTATAATATGTAAACTTACATGCATATCACATAAATTTTGCAGTAAAACATATTATTTTTGTACAAATTTATGTGGATCTTGTTGTATGTCAGTTATGTTTATGAGATCTCATCTGGCACTGCATGGGAAATATGTGTTTTATGGTTCATATTTATATTAATTACATAAGTGTGAGCTGTGAAGATGCAGCCGGGGTGAGTTCACCTCTGAATTGTTACCTCAATCCAAAACCTTACACTACATTTAAGCTCAAGCTTTTTGTATCACAATCTCTTTTTTTACTGAAAAGTTTATATGAAAGAGGCTTTAGTGTAAGCGTTATAAAAAAAAACCCAAATCATTCTCAAACAAGGCGCGAAAAACGGAAGACACCAATCACCCACAAAGGTGACACGTTCGTTTGAGTACGTCCATAAATACACCGACATATGTGTGCGTGATTTCACGGTGTTCTCCGAATAAATGCTGCAACCACACAGTTATGACGACTCACGTTATTAGAATTGTGAATGGGAGTTTGTCGAATCAAGCGTTCATTTAGATGTGACTTGAATATTAAAAGCATTTGGCTCAGATACCATTTCGCATATCGCATCTTATACAAAAGCATCGATTTTTGAGGCATGTGGATTCCCCCGTATGGTAACGGATCATGAAAATATACCGTATAAGCATTCAGCGAATCCACGGCCCACGGGGGTTGCGGCCGTAGTGCTTAAATATACTTGGATGTGCTGAAAATAGCACCTGTTTGAAATACCCACGCGAATGAGGCTTTTGGAGTTTCTATGAATTGCTGCTTACAATGTATTTATAATCTTGCGCCATGTCATAAGTATACCACAATTCTGATAAATTGTTAAGCAGTTGCCATAAATAGAATTGGTCTATTTCTATTTTAAACGGTTGCGAATTCGTTGTGACATTTTATTGCAGTTTATTGAAATACATATTCTTACAGTATTATGAGAATTTGAGTTTTAAATATAAAATTCGCTCATGCAATAAAATTGTCGCATAAATTAATCGCACCACAGAGTTCCGTGAATCGGACCCACGCACGGTGCTATAACGATGATGAGTGATTTTCAATTCTATTTGAAACGCAGCTTTTAGGTCTCGCCATATTTATAGTTCAATTGGTTGGTGGAAATATTTCTCAGATGTTTATTCAAGCTATGAAATAATTCTGCAGTATCAATGCGCATAAAATTTGAATTCATAAACATTCAAAGACCCATTCACCTTCAATATTATTATATAGTTAATCACATAATAACATAGCCCACTTTCAAACGGGGTGGCATAACGCCACTAACCGCACCTTAAAATAAGCCAAATACTAATTCTCCTTGGCGCAAATATGTAAATTGCTTCGACTTAACAGATCTAAAGCATTTTCAGCGGGTGATAGATTGCGGATGCGAAGAATGAGAACTGAACCCCACCACCGGAAAATTGATGCTTCTGCTCACATTTACCTTGTTGACTTTATCTTGGGCAATCAATTTTATTAGATTCTTATACCTAACAAGCCGTACACTAAAGTGCTTGTTGATTTTGAGCCTTGCTCCATCCTGTTGTTTGTTTCTTGGTGTTTGTGTGTGTGTGTGTTTCTGTGTGTTTATTTGATTTTCTCGCATTCGTTCATCCTCAATAAAGCTAATTTTATTTCCCACTCATTGCGATGGGCGAATTCGTCTTTGTATGCTTATATGGTACTGGTAGGTATATCACCTTGGCGCAGTGTGTGTCGTGTCCCACCGCATTTGTTAAATTGTGTAACCACACAAATATTGAATAGGGGTGAGATAATGAAAGACACCCATACACATATGTATGAATTGTGCTTGCGGGTTTCGGAGACGTGGCACAGACTAAATAGACAACATGCACGATGGTGAACTTAATTGGTACGGCAGAAAACCTTTGCAATTAGTGACTTGTGCCAGAAGTCAAACAGTTTGGGATAGGAAGTTGGAGATGTTGCGACTCACCTATTGTACCTACTGACATATTCTGTATAGGACAATGATTTAAACTTTGTGACACAGGCTCTTTTTTAATTTGGTTTTTGTTTTAAATGCTTGACCACTACTTTATTTTATTTAAAAGAATACTCACCCTTTCTTTGAGACCCAGATTTTGTTTTTTAAAGACTGGAGACTGTTAAATTAAAGTGATTCCTATTATACTCAAATGTCATCTTTTCATTATACAACATTTTTGTTAGTTACACGGATTTTACTTATACTTCAAATTAAATAAACCCTCATGTCATTGAACAAAGAAGCTTATTTCTCGTATAAATAATCGCCAAGCTTTCTTCCCAATGGGACACATATTACAAATACTCGTATGATGACTGAATGAATTCAATGAAATATACTGAAAGTAATGATTAACAAGACTCGTGGGGAAACCCACTTTTAGTCCAATATATCATCTTGCACGAAGAGAGTAATAGCAAGTGACGTTAAAAGTGTTTTGGGGTGACACAGGCCTTTTGGTATATTAACACACCTTGATCATTGTACAAATTGGAGTTGATGTTGACAGCAGTTCATGTTATTTGGATTAATCAATAAATGTAATCTTTAAATAATCTGATATAGTAATCGAGGATTTATTGTCCGTGGGAACTGATAAATTTGTTGCTCTAAAGTGAAATATTACTGACAAGTATTTATTGGACAATTCATGTTTTCTGTATTAATATATAATGTAATTAAATCAAAAACTTCACATTTTAACTTTAAATTAATTTAATAAGGAAAATTATATCGGAAGTCATTTTTTGATTTGTATTTCTTTATAAGTCATAAAAAGTACAACAAGTATTCATGATATTTTTAATCCGAGTGCTTTCTTGTTAAAACTTTTCTCGGTCTATTTATTTATGTAGTCAGAATAAAGCGTTTTAAAATTTTTCCAACTTTCGTTTCTAAAGTTGCATATTTTATTTAGAGATATCATAAATTAATAACATTCATTTATTATAGAAAAAATTATAATTAAATATTTTGAAGCTTTTGTGGGGGACATCAATTTATCTTAACTTCACATTTAAATTATATTTAATGACTACGAAAGAATCGAATTGAACTATTGGTTGATTAAAACAACAATTTCGCAATTAAATCTTTTGTTCCCTTTAATAAGAATTTTTTTATCTGCTGTTTCAAAATAATGATGCAACAAAAATAACTGCATTGTAACTTTTTCTCAAGTCATTGTTGGTTCGGTATGTTCCATAAAATGATGTAAAACTTTACCAGAAGATTTTTATTATTCAGTTGGTGTATAAAGAAAATTTATATTGTAAAGATCAATTGCCTGAAAAAAAAATACAAATTTAAGAAAGTTTAATTAGGCTAAATGTTTAAAAAAAAAAATCCGCATTAAATTGAAATTTCACAATAAAAATTGTAGCAATTTTCATTTATTACGTTTTTAATGGGACATCATTGATGTTGCTTTCAGTTTTACAAATTTTCTTTGAGTGTTCTTTACATTGTTAAGTAAAATATGTTTCTGCTGAGTTTTTATCAATAAAGAAATGGTTCACAGAAGAAATCAATAAAAGTATGTGGTCTGATAAAAAAGCATTGTATACGAATTGCCACAATGAAATTGCAAACAGAATGAAAAAGTTTCACAATACATGTTCATACACTGGTCGGTCCAGGGTTTCATTTTATCCATTATACTGTAGACATTGCTCAATGCTCGTGTGTATATGATTTGAAGGGGACAACAAAAGATAGACTAAAATCGTTTAGGGAATATTTTCCCTTCAATGATGTTGCTTGCTTATACAATATACATATTACATACTTATATATTGCTCCAACTCAATTTATTTGTGTATATGTATGATATAAAAATTCTTTGGGGGATGCGTCATATTTGCGACAAAGAAGAACCGCATATAGAAATTAAAGTTAAATTTTATCACCGATGACCAAAAGTATTTTGGGTTACAATTTCCGTCCCTGCGCTGGCAAAAAACGAGGATACTGGCTGCCCTTTTTACGTGCTGATACCATCTAGTTTGGTGCTCAATGTTTTTTGGTTGTTTTTTTTTTTTTTTTGCGCCATCCTTGTTTTATTCCTCTTCCATCTTTCAGCTCACGCACCGCCATTTATGGACACATTCATAATCTGCAGGTCGACATTTCACCCGACGCGACGTTATATTCTCTAAAAGTTCGGATGAACGAGTACACTCGTATAGCATGTGCCGCTGGGTGTGCAACTATATTATATACATTGTCATTTCGTTTCACCACATTTTTAGGAAACACCCGCACTGATCCCACATATATGCATAGACCGCCCCCCACCGCCCATGTTTAATACAATACAGAAAACACTTTCCGGCCTCCGTATGAACTGTACTTCTATCTTGGTTTCCAGAGTGTGTATATATATTTAAAGAAACCGTACTCACTCTGTCTGTTGTCTCGCGTGGCAAAAATGTTTCAGTATACTAATTAATATAGTCCCTTTGGAAAGGGTTGCGTATATGTGTGCCAAAGCTGTGGGTTGTCATTTATAAAAACAGCGATGCGATGAGTGTGAGGAAAGGATAATTTTCAATGTGAATTCCAAACATGGACTGGTGCCAAAGATTTATGAAGACAGGGCACGATTCACTGAAATTAAAACAAATATCGATGGCTTTTGTTGATTATTATTATTAATTAATGTTATGAAATTGTTATTTAAATGAAAACAAGCCTTTTTTTTCTTGAAGTGTTTTCAAATATTTATTAACAGAATTTACTAAATTTTCTTGATCGACATCAATAATTGCGAATTTTAAATTCTCCTTCCTAAAAGGCAACATCTTGGAAAGCTCAAAGTAAAATATTTGTCCACATACCAAACTGTTAACGCTTCAACTAATAAAAACCGATTTCACACTGACTAGTTAATGTGGTGTACAAACTCTATTTCTTATATTTATTTATAATTTAGATTAGTGATCCGTAAATTTTCAGTTCAACAAACAAACGTTCTTTCTAAAGAATTGTAAAAACATTTTGCAATTTATTCAATATTTTAAAATATCTAAAAAGCTTATATTTTAAAGTTTACACGTGGTTTCAGATGACTTTTGAATTAATGAATTCATTAGAACTTCCCAAAATCAACAAATTTATTAAGTAATCAAAACATCTGATATTATAACTGTAATCGAAATCCGGAGTTAGAAACAGTATCAGAATAAAAATTCAAAGTAACAAAAAAAGAATTAAAATTTAGTTTTCATAAAAGTTAGAATTCTGATTATCATTCTGTAACCAGTTGGTGGTTTACATTTTCACTCCTCTTAAATTAACAATTGAACTTATCTAAACAATAAATTTCCCTTGAAAAATGTAGCTTTAAAAAAATTCCCGATCCTTAAAGTTTTGTTTTAGTTCTAGAAATTAATTAAATTTAAATGTAATGTTGAAACTGTACAATATACTCTTTACTATACATTTATTGTTTGATGGGTATCCATAAAAGCTCCATTCATTCGCATATATGATTACCCCAAAAATTCATTCAAATTTTGAATAATTTTACTTTAAATGCTTTAATATTTAAGGGTTGAACAATTTCATCCACTCAATTTATACAAAACAGCTAAAACCCACTGGAGTTGGATTTACATAAAAAATTGGTACAAGACAAAAACGGTTGTGTTATTTATCAAAGCGACAGCAGCACTTACTTTAATTAATCATACTGTTTCCACCGTTCGCTCCATGCCAATGGCTTTCATTTTCACTACTATTTCCCAGTCATGTTCCCTTTTTGGACTATTTCGATGCTCCATTTTTTTCTGTGTCTGCTTCTGTGCATGCTTTTACTTGATGGACATACCGAAACAATGGATTTTCCCAAATTGAACGTAATATTCAGATGCTATGGTCACTTAAGCAAAATAACTCTGGCATCTTGTCGTTGGATGCTTGACGCTACACTTTCCAGAAATTGTAGCAAATTTGTTGCATTAAAGGTTCTCGCTTTGAATTTATGTTTAGTGTTGAAATACATTATTCTTCATTAATCTTTATGCTTAAAGAATAGGTAGTGTTTAAAATCGGATGTGATTTAAATTTCAAATTTATAACCAACGTTTTAAACATTACTCTGTTACTACTTTTATTTGTTAAGTTTTTGCATTTTCTTGCAAAGGGGAAATTTATTGAAGTGATCATTTTGCTCCTTTAGATATATAAAAAATATACAGAAATAAAAGCACCCTCACTATACTAACACATACTAACTACAAGGTGGTGCAAAAGTTGCCATCCGATGTTTTTTGCTTTGATGTCAAGCTTTTTTTACATTAATTCGAGAAAATAATATCGGATAATTTTCCATTACTCTTGCCAGAACTTCCTGCAATCTGTTCTCGCATTCTTAACGAATGTCTCTTTGAGGTCTAGTAATAAAAGTCTGAGAATTCTGGTTAACTATTTCTTTAGGGCCAGTGTAAATCGCCAAAGCGAGAGGTTATTCAACCCGGAAATGACATCGAGACCAATTTTTCCGCATTCTTGAGGAGTATAGTGCTCCATTTCCTGCTCACGTGTATTTTCACAAATGTCAAATCAGAATTGAATTGGCCGCCATATGCCAAAGTCATCGCATCTTCCGATAGGGAGATGACTAATGCGTCACCCTGTAGTTGAATGCCGTATAAATACCCAATAACTATAGTGATGCTGTATAGTTAAGAGCTTACAAATATTTCATAATCTATGCAATACTTTATTGATGTAGTTACTCTAATGAATAATCAATAGAAAAATTAATTGCAGCTCTTCTATTCCTTATAAAAGTATAAATCCATTCTCTTGATTAGCTAGGGCGAACTTAATATCGCACACTCTTTGAGTGGATCATAATTTGTACGGATAGTTTTGTTATAAAATAAACTTTAAAAAATTTGCAAAATGAAATAACTGATTTTAAAATTATGCAAAACCATTTAATTTATAGCTAAACTGGATGGAGTTAAAACTTATATGCGGATGCGCCGTGTACCCAATCATTTGCAGGTGAAGGTAATCAAGTGGTTTGATTATCTGTGGCTTACGCAAAAGTGTTCAGATGAAGAAAGGGCGGTATCTTGTCTTCCTGATAAATTAAAGGTAATTTTACTATTAATATAATGCTATAATTTACAAAAGTTGTGATAACTATCTACAATATATAATTTATAAATTGTAATTAATCGGATTAATAATTTACGGGTCCTTAAAAGGAATTACATTTATTGATGTAATTAAATATCATAATCTTGTCATATTGTTAAAAATTCATAAAACAATTTATAGGTAAGATAAAATATGGAGAAGCGTAACAAATTTTGAGGACTCCTAAATTATTAATCATGAAAATTTTACGGGCGTGCATAAAATGAACTAAATGCCGCTAACCGCCATCACATTTTGTAACATTTTCTCTCGTTTTCAGGCTGAAATTGCTATAAACGTCCATTTAGATACACTTAAACGAGTTGAAATTTTCCAAAATACGGAAGCTGGATTTTTATGCGAACTGGTGCTGCGACTTCGGCCAGTGCTCTTCTCACCCGGCGACTATATTTGTCGTAAAGGTACACAATACACATTATGTATTCAAATTTTGTTAATTAAAATTCGAGTTTACGTCCTTTATACGGTGACGTTATGATATCATTGTAATGCACACGTGATACGAGACACACAAATGTTTGTGCGATTGTTTAACCATATTATGATTGTTTAATGTTCCTTCTGAACTTTTGGAATGTACATGGAGTCATTACACAGACTATATAATATGCAAATATGAGCTTTTAGGATTACTTTGAATGCCTCATGTATAAGTTTCATTTGATTCCGCATCATTAAAACTTTTCTATATGACTCCACGTAATCTCCATAAAAAGCGCAACTGCATGAATTTATGCTTGCATTGCGTATATGTATCGTACGTACGAGCGTAAAATCGAAATATGTATACGAAATACTACAAACTTTGTGTTTTCATTTCTTTTATGCCCACCCACACACATTCACACACCCATCACAACGTGTGCCCTTTTCTGGCCACCTCAACTGAATGCACTCAACATGGACAATTATATGTGGTGACTGCCTTTCACCCATTTACCCACTAATCCACGAATGTACGCCTGCACCCACCCACCCGCAACCATATTATCAACACAAATGTGCGCGCACGCAGGTGAAGTGGGCAAGGAGATGTACATTGTCAACCGAGGGCGATTACAGGTAGTGGCGGATAACGGTAAGACTGTGATGGCATCATTAAAGGCAGGTTCATACTTTGGTGAAATTAGTATACTCAACATGGGCACTGCAGGTAAAGAGCTGGGTAAATATCAGAGCCAGGCGGGACAATATATATATATATTTACATAATACATATACGTGTAATTGTGTCTGCAAGCAGTACGAATTTCGGCAATTGACTTTTTACGATTACGATTTTGCCTTTGTTCGTTTTGAAATTAACTCCATAGAATGCGAAATTTATGTTTTTGAGTTCCGTAATCAGTTTTTTATATGCATTTCTATGTATAAATATGTTATGTATCTTGATTGCGTGTTTTACGTTTTATGTTGAATGCTGTCAAAATATTTGTTTGTTCTTCAGAGTTCATTTTTTTATCCAACTCTCTTTGTAGAAAATTTTTCGACTTTTTTTATATTTTATTATCTCAATTTAAATAAAATATTATAAAAACAATCAAAATTCATAAATTAAACACCTGCATATACCTAAATTCAACACAACATTCGCCTTATTAAATTAACATTTTTAAATTTCTTTAATTAATCAAAAGTTGCTTCTAATTTAATTATTTAAAAAAATATAACCCAGAAATTGACAGTTATGTTTCACATTGATCATCAACAATTAGATTTTCAAGAGAATAGGTTTTTTAAAGTCATAATTAAGTTTTTGTATTTGCCAAATTTTCGCAGTGACCAATTGCAAAAATACAAGCAAATAAATGTGCTAAATATGACTCAATGTTTAGGTTGGTCGTGAATGTTTTAGTGTACTTTAAATAATGTTTAGTTTTATCCTCGAGGATCCATATTTTAATTGTGTATTGTCGTAGACTTCGCAAGTAGTAAAGTACGTAAGTAACATTTTGATTTCTAAATTATTTTTGTTAAATAATAGCACTTTTTGTGCATACAAATTTAATGTTATAACTTATAATAGCAACCATATAGTTATTCACATAAAAAAAACATATGTTACTGACTAGTAAGAAGGGTTGAATTTTTTTTTAGTGCTTCACATTAATTATGTTTATTAAAGCATAAAGTCTATTTATTGGAATAAAAATTAAGTGCAAAAAATTTAAGTGAGCTAAAAAATTATTATGCATATTTCTTTAGGAAGATGCTGACACTAAGGCCAAACGTTCCACATTCAATTTTAACACTTAACAACGATCATTAAGGCTTTATACATGAAAAATAGCTTGATCAGTAGGCAACATAACTTGATAATTATGAAATAAAATATGGAGGATAAATCTTCATAAACTTTTCATATTTATTTTACTTGTGAGGTAATGATTCTCAGCAGGGGATTACATGAGTCAGTATAATGAAAAAGGGGCGCCTACAATACTTCAAGAGCAAGGCACGACCATATAAATACTTATAGTTGATTGAAGATGAATTTATGAGGTTTCGTCATTTGATTGAATGGTACAAATCATCCTCCAGCAGTAATGAGTTAATTAAATGTTTCGGTGAAGTGTGAGAACATCTTACGTTAGACACATTTGTATTGCTTAAAACAAATATAATTGATCATAATAAGTTTTAATATAACATTGACACTTAAGGGAATAGGTTTTTTGTATTTACCGAACTACATATATGTGTTACATATTTAAGTATTCGTAAAAATTTGAATTTATAATATGTAAAATTATAATATATTTCACTTTATCGTTCGTCTTGTTTTTTCCATATATGTTTACGCAATTTATAAATTCACAAATTATTTAAACTTAAAATAAACCTATCCATTCAAAAGCTGGGAATTGAATTTAAGAAAATAAATAGCACCGATGTGGAAAAAAAGTAATATTCTGAAGCTGCAATGCAATTAACATTTAATTTTCAAAGCTCAAAGAAGTTCTGCTTTCAATAAACGCAGTTTGTTTTAAAACTCATTTGCAAAGTTTGAACTTTTGATTAACTCATCAATTATAAACAATTTGGCACAATTATTTGCCTTTATGCAGTATACGAGTACCTCGCTGCTTGGAGAATTGACCGCTGTTTTTATCCTTGCTGCGGTTTTCTGCGGTAATACTTTGGTGCTTGTATAATGTAAAATATAATTTAGTTATAAACAAATTAAATTCTTTGTAAAAGAATGCTTTTACTTCTTTCATTCGACATTTCATATTGTTGTACACACAAATATGCAAATTTCCAGAACAAAGTAATTTTTTTTTCATACGAGATTTCATTTTCATACATATTTTTAAAAAGAGCAGTATTTTATTGTTTTTTATTAACAAAAAACATTGTATTGTGCTTACCAATTCCGAAACATGCAAGGACTGCGTTCATTACCTAAAAACTATTATTGAAATTTCATTTAGTTCCTGGAAAGTGGAAACTATTAACAGTAAGTGACAAAAAATTCGAAAGCGTTTAAATTCCCTAAACGAATTTTGATTTATTTCACACACTGTTCAACACTTTCTGTGTGTTTCCACTCGATAATTTAATTTCCTTCGTGGAATTATATTTAATAGTGCTGTAATAAAGTAGATTGACTGCATAGAATATACGAGTACATTCCAACATGAATTGTTTATTTTATGGAGTGGCATTTAGTGCTACTGTTGCTTTTTCTGGTAACTCCTAAAACAGTCTGTTTATGAGCTCTTTTATGCATATTAAGATTTGTAACCCATTTGTGGCTGCAAGTATTGCAAAAACTTTACTATTTATACATTTTAGTAACTTCAATTTGAATTGAATTACAATTTTTTTTTTAAAGTAATTACTTGTTCATTTCATTTACTCACTAACTTTGTTTTCTTATTAAATGTGGGAAAACTAAGGTATACATTTAAATTATATTTCTCATCTCAGTTAATTCATCAAAACTTGTGTTATGGATGATGATTGATGACCGATGACCGTTAGTTTTATAATACGTTTGAAGGTGTTTACTGATTATTATCTTTACACTCAATATTACATTTCACAGAACGTATTATTAGTTTTCAAAGGCAAAAAGGTGAAACAATCTATATAAGATATATTTTAGGTACAGCACACGCAATACATAATAACACGAAACGTATATTTTTCTTATTTCTAAATAATTTTGAGTTTTTTGTTATTAAATTTGTTCCCCTTTAAATATATATTGCTTTGCCTGGCGTCGCTACCCTACTAGTGTAATACTAGGTATTCTATAAAATTCCTTATGTTTTAAGCAACATAATTTCTCATTTAAACATTCTTCAGATTTTTATTTGCCCTTTGTTTTAACTACTATAAATAGATAATACGTTGTAGTCTCTCAACTCATCTCTTTTTATCATTTTAAGCTAAATTTGGAACTCCTATCGCACTTTTCTCTAGAAATACTTTTATAAATCATCAAAATCGTTGACTTTTTAATTTAAATCCTATTACTTAAACTATTCTATTCGCTTCTCAAAAATTAATTGCCTTACCTTTACATGCTAGCCTTCATGTTTAAAAAACCTCTGCAGAAACTTAATTACAAAAGTATGATTTATAAATACAAACGTGCAGTGTTCAAATATTGTACAATAAAGTTGTATTGTGAAAGAGTTACAGAACCTTTTTAAGAGGAATTTTGTCGGAGAAATATGAAGTGATTATTTATTCACTTGAAGTTTCCACTTATTCATTATCCTTATATTCTATTTTGAACTTAACTTTACATTAAAATGTAATATTTTTGGTGTTAATAAGCAAACCTTTCTCTTCATTATCACTCGCAATTAAGTGGCAACGTTTGCAATTAAAAAAGTGGCTAATTGCAGACAAAAACGTAATGCTTTATGTTTGAAATTCATCATTGTAAAAAGAAATTATTTTAATTAGTTTTACTTGTCAGTGACAAGTAGGGTTAAAGTAAGTCAATTTTTAAAATATGAGTATACTCGGTTTGTAAGGCTTTAAAGAATTTACTTATATTTAATTATAACTCAAATTTAACAATTTTTTTAAAATTATGGGATAGTGTTTTTGTAATGATAACTCTCTGTGCAATGCAATACAAAAAATAAATTTAAAATCGTGAATTGAGAATGATCGTTTAATTGTTTCATGTGCACCATTTCCTTTCTCATTTTGCCATCTCAATCACGCACACTTCAATTTTGCGCACCCCCTAACCCCCAATTTAATGATCTTGCAATTTATTATCCACCTACCTTCTGTGTGTATTTTGTAATGTTCAAATTTATTGAAATTATTTTTCGCAACGTCAAATCATTCGATTTAATGAAGGTAATCGACGTACAGCCAGCGTACGTTCTGTGGGATATAGCGATTTATTTGTGCTAAGCAAAAAAGACATGTGGGACGTGCTAAAAGAATATCCTGCTGCGAGGGTTCGACTTGAAGCCATTGCCGTCAAACGCCTGGAAAAGTACAAGAAGGCACCACTTGAAAAGGGTATGTGAATGAAGTATACTACCAAGTGCTTTTATATCTAAAATTGCTTATGTCGAATTGCTTATCCCAAAATATTTTTGGTACCTACATGTAGAGTTAAATAAATATGTCGTAATATTAAGCATATTATGTTTTTCCTTTTTAATTACTCCACAAAAATCCTAGTGGCAATGGGCCGATGTCAATCCACGCCTGCCCTCGTTGAAACAAAAGGACGAACACCCCTTGAAGATATGTGGCTGTGCCCAATTTCCGCAAGCGCAGTTCCTCAAGCGATGACCTACAGTATGGCGTCAACCTATAGGTAAATCTTGCAAGCATTACCAATTTAGTTTTTTTTTTGAGAAATACATAATATGTTTAACATTAAATAGACCGTTTCAAAATAGCAGGGCTCCAAGTCCTCGTTCGACCAGAGGCGAAGTACTAATTGACCGTCAGAAAATGAGTGAATCTCCTGGCTCAATGAGTCCTAGTGTACACAGCTCGGATGGGCGACCAAGAAGTCGAGCAGCCTCGCATGTATCAAGGCCTCAATCACAACCCAGTAGACCAGGTACGTGCAACAATAACATTTCCGTTTAAAAAAAAAAAATCTTTAATAGCTTAATGCACTAACAACAATTTAAATACATTTTCCAGGACAAACATGTGCCTCAATGAATCACCTGGAATCATGCGGCGCCACACCACTACTGGGCTCACACGAAGTCCTCGAGGACGAGATAAAACGTTTACGTGATCGCCTGCAGACCGTCGAGGCGGAAAACATCACACTAAATACAAAATTATCGCAGCAGCAATGGGACTTAGAGCATCGTCTGGCCGAAATTGAAATGCAAATATGCGGCGCATCGTCGGCATCCAGCGTGGACCATGACAACGAGGCTGAGGAATTGGAACGGAATCGTGAGAGTATCATATAACACGGGAGCGTGCTGCCCCATTCGGTAGCTCTGGTATCCGTTAGCTGCTTATCATGACACCGAGCGCCATTCAAAAACGGGCAGCTACTTTTAATTGAAATTTTACTATATTCGGATCGGTTTTTAGACGATATTTCGACAACCACACTAATTACCCACACCATGATGTAATATGCAATATTATGCTGATGCATAATTGCATAACACTCGCTTCCCCTGATATTTACGCAGAGGTAAAAAAAACACGCAGTGTACAAAAACATATTATATGCAGACGTGTTATTCATTCTTGTTTTAAATTTTGATTTTTCAATTAGATATTATATTCGTATTAATTATTCATATATAGAGTATAGCAATGTACATACATAAATTAAATATAAATTGAGAATAACGTGGATATTTTTAGAGGACGATGAGTAACTATACGCAAGTTAGGAAAATTAACTAGAAGCAGTTATGTGAATCAGTTCATTTTTAAAATGAGAAACAAATTAATTACAATGAAATTAGGACAATTTGTAGGCAAATTAATGAATAATGAGCTATATACGTGTACTTCGAATTATCGTGTAGATTGAGAAATTATTAAATGGTAAATCAAAAAATTATTTATAAAAGTATGAAGCAGAATCTGTTTCTCAATATAGTCTTTTGGCAGTGTTCAATATTACATTTATCATTATTCATTATACATTATAAGTATAATGTGTATTTGTTCTTAATACTTTCAATTGTTGGACACTTATTTTAATAGAAAAACACATTTAATAAATTATTTAAGCATCCAACTGAATGGAAATCAGAGTTGTGGAAAACCTAAAATAATCTGTCATAAACTAAAAACAAACAATTCATTTTTATCTGTTGTGTAGTGAGTACTAACTATAAAAGTTCTTCCCATGTACGAGTAAAATAATCATAAACTTGGCAAACTTCAGCACTTGTCTATATTTTGTTTCCAAATTGAAATTATTCCAATGCGTTAAGTTCATATTTTTCAGTCCATAAATTAACTTGTTGTCAAACTTCTGATAATGGTGAAATTCTTGATCTTCCACCAGTCTCTGAAATATTTGAATGCTACTTAAGCTCAAGCCTCCAGAGTTACTTAATTCACTGTACAATTCATGTCACTATCTTTATCGCTTTGTAACGAGAACACTGGCAATACTTCGCAAGCGATTAATACGGGTCATTGTAAAAAATAAAAATAAAAATAAATAAAACATAAATTTAAATTTTGAACGTCAACACAAAAACAAATAAATTCAATGGAATAACTAACTCACTGAGCGCTGCAAAGCTTTAATTAATATATAAATGTGGTTTCAATTTTTTTTATCACTTAAGTAAGTGTAGGCTGAAATTTTAAGCAATTTCGCTTATTAATAAAATAACAATTGAAACTGCACCATATGCACTCGTATATGTGATAGCAATTACATATATATATATATTGTCAAAACATAATGTGGAAGGATAATTGAAAAGTACATCGTTTATTATATAGAATACATTTGTAATAATTATTGTGTAATTATTTTTACCGAAAAACAAATTTATCATAATTGTGCCAATTGAGAGACATGGTTGTTTTGATAGGACTATTAATTTACATTGCCAAAAATAAGGAAGCGGAACGAAGTCATAAGATTATGTTTTTCTATTTGGATGCCAAACATCGCTTTTAATTATTGCTATGAGAGAAAAATAAACTAATGTGAAGGAAAGAATTATTATAATGAGGGTGTTCGAAACCCAAAAAAAAATATATATGTACTAATCAAAAATGCCAAATATAGTTCATCATTTTAGTTGTGTTGAATTCAGTAAATTATTTATATTCATTTTGTTTTGAAAATATTGTGCTTTTATTCAATTATTATTCCGTATGCTTTACCAATGATCTAATTATTATTATTAATTATTATTATGATCTGTAAATAGTTTTAATCTTGATTGAAATAGAATTTGAATTAAGCTTTGTAATTTGCCTTTTTGAAATTAAAAATTTTACCACAAAGATTGAATAATTAATGAATTTTTAAAATTTAAAACTTTTATAAAAATAGTTACTTGTTTCATTCATTTATGCAGATACGTTGATAAATTCTTAAATACACAATATATTAAATAATATAAAATTACAATGGGAATTGTTTTCAAGGTTATTGTATTAGTTCTTCAACTAAATACAAACTAATCTGTTTTTAAGAATATTAATTCACACATTCATAAAGTGTGTAATAATTTGAAAAGAATTATGAATATGCTTAATGTGTTATCAATTATCGGTTATCACATACAAAACCCGGTCCCTTTTTAGTTATTTCTATAAAAAACGCAAAGGGAAATTTATGTAACGAATTGTTTTTCTTTTTAATTGTATTCAAATTTATTACAATAAAAACAAAACATTGTACATATATACCAAAAGTAATAAAATTATTGTCACGTGTGCTTAAATTGTACGTGGGATACAAATTTATTTATAAATAAAATCCTAAAAGAATATTATCTAAAAATTAATCCGTAGGTAGAAATTAAAAATTAGTTTTTTAGTTGGACGGTAATTTGATAGTACGTAATTTGATAAAAAAAAACCGACAAATATTTCTATGGTTTAATTTTTGAACAAATGCATACATCACAATTGTGTATTTTGAATTTTCCTTACATTTAGATATTTATCGAAGTTATTAATTATTATCGAAATGACATGGCATTTTATTTAAGTTTGTGTCTTAGTTTAAGGGCTACTTTTAACTATACTTAAATACATACTAACTACCAACAGTAATTTTCCTCTTCAAACTCCCGTCTTAATAATCGAATTTAAAGTAAACGAAGACCGTTTTATAGTATATAGAGTTCATTCAATTTCTATATTTATCCACAAAAGTAAAAGAAGTTAGTACATATATTATAAAGCTATTTGTAGCGGGACCAAAAACATGATTATATAGGGATGGTATATTTTTAAGTCATTATTTATAATTTGAATTAGCCACTTAAAAACTATACGTCGATCATTATAAATTTGTCAAAGTTAAAATCGGCTTTTGTTCTGGCAAATGAGTGTAGGACGTTCTCTTTTATAAAAAGAAAGCTCAGTATTGCTACGGTTTGTTAAAAATGGCAAATGATTTTAATTTGACGGCGATGAGTAATGCATATTTTTACAAAATGTACTAACTACCTAATAAATTTATAACTCACTGATTGATTGCAAATAATTATTTAACAACGTCAAATTGTTGTATTTAAAATAAGCATAATTGTTAAACAAAAAAAAAAAAAAATTTTATTTAAGGTGAATTTACCAATTTTTGCTGCAATTTAGCTTCCATCTATTTCCTTTAATGTAGCTCCCTATAAGCCAGGACACAAATTTTAATGTGAACAATTCAATATACGAAGGCCAATTTAAGCTACAAATAAAATGTGTAATATTTTTAAAAACGGTTATAAAAGTAAATGGGATGTTTTCAATGAAAAGTACCCACAATAAGTATTTAAATATCGCAGAATATATTCACTAGGATTATACTATACGAAATGGATGACTTATACTAATGCCAAAGCTCTTAAAATTGAAATATTCAAAAAGTACATAAGATTTAACAAAAATGAGATAATATTGTAAAATGCATACATGTAACTTATACCAAAAAAAAAAACTAAAAAAAACATGAAATCACAATTTTAAATTAAAGAAATTAATTATTTCATTCCACAAAAAAATCGAAGTGAAGGTGAAAAATACTGCCAACTATTTAATAAAAATTTAACACATATATAATTAGTCTATTCATGAGCGTATTAAAAAAAGGACAAAACATAATATATAAAATACAAATTCAGATCGAATAGAGACAGATTAAATTTACAAATTGTAAAAAATTTATATACTTAATGAAAATGAAAAAAAATAACAAAAAAATACACAAACCAAAAACGAAGATAAATATTTCTAAAAGAAAATTGGAGAAATAAATTTTAAAATATTTTATTTTAATTAAAACTTTACTGATTCTGTTTACATTTTATAGTCAAAATTTCATTACCATCTAATTTTTTTTAGGTTCTTTAATCACAAATTTATTCTCATAACTATACATCTAATTGAAATTGCAATTTTCGTCTCGTAATTCCCCCAAAAATTTATGCAAAAGAAACCAAAATACATATTTAATGTAATTTCTATGAAATACAAGAAAAGAACATGAAATCACAATTTTGTTTTACAATTGCAGTGCTATTTGTTTATTCAAAGGTTTGTATACACTTTTCTGTTCGTAACTAGCAGGATTCATCAATATTTTATTCAGATTTCAGACTTCAAAGTGTTGCATCTTTTCCGTTTATTTTATACAATTTTCAAGGATTTTTAAAGTTATGTTTGATTAAGTGGGTAGGTCTTATCAGAAAATCCTTAAATTGTTGTGCAAAAAATTATTATATCATCTTAAAATGTACAAACATATTAAGTATTTTATTAAGTTTAAAAAAACGCCTGAAAATATGCAATATGCAATGTTTCCTCGAACAGCTTACAAATGTCAAAATAATAATTCTTTTAACAACAACGCGTTTTTGCATAAAGAAACAGACTGTTTGAGGGTTTCAAAGTTTTTTGGAAGATTTATTATCATAATTATTTCAACAGAAAATGCATAAAAATTGGTAATTGTAGTTAAAAAGTAAAACACTTAAATAACTTCTTAATTAATTAATTAAAAATAACGATTTCATTCAACTCATTAAATTTTGTATAACCATTCTCCACGACGATTTGACGGCTACATTTTACGGTTGTTTAACTATATTGCACACATCCTACGCAATTATGCAAAACTTATGCTTCTCTAAAGCTTATATACCTCTCGCGCTATAGTTATACATAAAATAAGTGAGTTTATTGTATGTGGGAATACATGTGCTTGCAAAAACCTAAAAATTGAGAGCGACATTAAAATTGGAATTCCATTCATTTGCATATGTGGGTTGATGCCACAGCAAACAGGTCCAGCAATGCATGCTTGCCACATATTCTCGCATTATGTACAATACCTTGAGCGTATGTCCATTCTACTCTACTGAAAATAAGTACATATACACAATAAAATCACGAAGTAATTAAGTCTACATATTATATTATGGTTAGGATTTTGTATTTTGTAGATACTTTAGCACGCATTGTTACTTGTGTATTGAAATTGATTGCTACTTAAAAATTTAATTTAAAAAAGTTTAAACAGTTCATCCAAAAATACATCAAAATTCATAATTAAATGTAATAAAGCCGGTAAAATACTACACCAAAATTATACATTTCTTACACAAACGCACCCAATTTGTAAAAGCTCCCACAGCAGTACTAAGTTGAGCGACTGCCCCTTAGGTTTACTGACTTCTCACAACGATTACCACATTTCCCGCAATGTCACCTAACAGCTATGAGTATGATGTAACCAAACAAACGTTTTGTTTGTTAAAACTATAAACATAACACACATTCGCCGTGGTTGTGTATGAAATCGTGCGTATGACTTCACCTCTCAATCATTAAATATGCAAATCTATGCGATTATTGGTCAACTTCTAAGCCTACATATATTGGTGTTGTCGATAAATTAAGCATATTGCAAATTACCGCATACCTTCTAATCTAATAGTCTGTAATGTGACGCGATTTTTGAAATCATGACCAGTCGATGAAGTAAATGTATTTTCTATATAGGAATAAGGAAAATGTGGGAAGAAGTAGTTTGATTTTACAGCAAAAATAAACCACATCATCTTAAAATTACATATATGAATGAGTTTCAACAAAAAAATTGTACACATTGTAGCAGCAGCAATGTGAGGTGGGGCACAAAAGGATGGATATTTGAAATTCTTGTGCATTCTTCATCGCTTTATTCTAGTAAGTATCGTTCTTGAATGTTGTGATGTTATTTACTGTTTACTTTAATGTTTTGAAGATGGCTATTCTTGTATGGGTCACAATGTAGAGTCTGCATTTTCATAAGGCTTTAGTTTGTTTTACTGCCAACATGATTTTTTTCTGCACAATAAAAGTTAAAAGTTTTAATTAAATGTATTATGTTCAATTTATTTAAACCCACTTAATTTAATCACATAATAAATTCTATATTAAAAGTAAAATTGAATTAGATTGATGCATTGGCAAGAATTGTGAATCAACCATAATTGCCACTGCCTGCATCCCACAATACGTTAAACCAAAACAATTCACTGTACTGACTTGCGACTACATATTTAAACTACAAAACTTACAAAACAAAAAAAAACAATATACCGACTATACATACTAAACCCACGATGTAAATACAACGACTGAAACAGTGGAACATGCTCTCCAGTGTCTGGCATTCTCCTCAGTTTCATTTGGTCTTTCGTCTCGTACAGGTGAGCAATCCACCGTGCTCCATGGATCGCTGATTTCGAACAGAAATCTTTAAACATTTTTATTATTTATTTTACAAAATTGGTGTGCAGTGTTGTGTCAATTGCAATTTTATACTTTTTTTACACGTTCACGTGATGAGAAAAACAAAAATAGTCGCACAAAATATTAAAGTAAAACTTGCAGTGCTTTACAGAGAGATTAAAATTAAAAACAATACAAAATAAATAAATTACGTAACCTAAATATTTGTGCGACTGCGTAAATCGCTTTGTGTGGCTAATGTGTGTATGTGTGTGTGGGACTGACGTACATAACTTGTGTGGTGTCCATAATATAAGCTCTATTGGGCGTCCTAATGAACTGAATATAGTATAACTTTAAGATTCATTCACAAACGAAAGAGCTGGGCGTGCAAATAAGTGACAAACTTTTGATACGCAACGGTTTTCTGAAAAAAATTTAATTATTATTGATACATAAATTAAAAATTGACGATATTACTTGTTTCTTTTTTGATTTTGAAAAAAAAATTAAATGGTCACCCACGTCGAATTATTTAAGCCGCGTTAAAGCATCCATACAATGAAGAAATAATATTATTAATTCCTGACCAACGAAATCGGAAGTTAGTTATTTAGTGCATGTCATTTTGCTATAGTTAGTAGAACAATAATAATTGTGCACAAAAATGTAAACGTGGGAGATAATATGTAAGCTTTAATACAGCTTAAGCTACACATTCTCGTACTAAGTACTTATTTATCTCAATCATGTCCACCATGAATTGGTATAGTTTATTTAATTAACTCATTAAACGTTGAATATGTTGCATAATTGCAATAGCAGGTTTCTATACTAGATGACCATCTTTAGATCAACGTTTCACAATAACATTTCAAAAATTTCATTTTATTTTATTACACCTTAGAATTTTATACGAATACATAGCAACCGAACATACAAATGACGTAAGCGTATGTACTGTTTTGGTGTGACAGGGCCATTTAAGTAACCATAATTCATGAATTAACTTGAAGAAATTATAATGTGGTTTCTACAAGGCAATGCTACAGCATTGTGCATTGGATTTAAGTTCAACCACACGAAGGACATACAAATACTCACATAGAAAATGTAAATAAAAAAATGTTTTTTAGCTTTAAATGAACAGACCCAAACAAATATCATGCGGAATAAAGTAAACTTCTATATAGTTGAAAATTTCAAAAACAAGCAACAGTAAAGGTAAACACTTTTTGGTTTCTGAAAAATTGCAAAATATATGTGACGATCTGTACAGAAAGTTTTGTAAAAAAAATCAAGTTCTTTGAAGTCACTAAAAATAAAGTTGCTTACTTTATGTGCGAGCTTCATTCCAATCGGATGATGTCATTCCAGTATCTTCCACCGTTTCAGACACACACAGTCATTGCACAAGCTTCAAAGCTTGCGGTGTATGCGTGCCTTCGAATATGTACACCGAACATTTGGGACCGGCAGGCGGCATGCATCCTCACTTCTTTGCTACGCCTAATTTAACAGCGCGCACGAAATACAATAATATACGTCTGCAGTAAGAGTGCTGCATTTCCGAGCAGTCAAGCAATGCAGTCGCATTTTAAATAAGCTTTACATTGTATATAAGCAAATATTATGTACTCGTTGTTATTTGTAAAAAATGACGCCGTCTGACTTTTGGCCTATTGGTACACGTACGTTTGTTTTTGGAATGAAATTCCGAGACTTTTATACAATGTACACACAAACATACATTATTTGACTATGTGAGACTTTGTTGTGAAAAGAAAAGAGAATTTTTTTCTGAAAAATTGTATATGCTGTTGAATTGCATGTGAGCTGTGAGCATCAATTGATCTTCAGACCAAATTCAAGGTTAACCGCGAAGAGATTTTTTTGTGTGTTCCAATGATTTTTATATTGGCATGGCTATTATATTTTTGCACTCCGACGATTTTGTTCATTTGCAGTCATGCTCACGCAACCGAAGATTTTTGTTGTTGTTATATTCAATTAACGGTGTGTTTACTTAAAAGATGCATTTTTAATGAATGCCTTGTTAAAAGCCATTGACCTGGAAATTATCACATCTTAAATAAATAGTTTGGAATTTTCATTAAATTAAATATCGAGTGTTTTTGTGATTCTTTGCAGTTTGACTGGTTATATGTAAGAGATTCAATATGATTTTGTATCCGCTACAACATCCATATTACATCATGATTAAAATTGAAGCTCTTACTCAACATTTATTTGCATGTTTTATAAATTAAAATATCAAAAAAATAAAAATAGCACCATGATGCATTATAAATACCAATGTCAGATAAATAATAAAGAAACACAAACCACGAAAACAAAAATATAATTCAATTTATAAATTACTTTTTAAAAAAAGGGAATTTTTTAATTTTTAACAATTGGATATCAATCAGTCAAAATAATTGAATTCAATGAATATGAACAATTATTTTTTACGTATTTTTTATTTATATTTTATGGTTTCTAAATAATAACATCGCGATAATATAAACACAATTCATTTTGAACAATGGATTATAATTATTATGCATTTTTTTATTTCCAATGATACAAACTGGAAATTAATGTGAGGATACCATAAAAATTAAAAACTAAGATCACCTTCATGATAAACTGCACAATTTTAATTTGCTTGAAAAAAATATAAGGGAAAAACCTCAATTACATGCACATAGTTTAAAAAATTCTTAATTATATCAAGCCTTTTGCGTTTTAAATTTTATTATTTTATTTGTTTACAGAAAACTTTTTAAATTAGAACAATATATTAATTCAGTCATATTTTCAAAAACTGTTTAAGCAGATTGTATGCACTGGCCACTGAGATCCACGATAGTTAAGTTCACAGTTGGGTGGCACAGTGAATGCAAATTGAACCCCTGCGATTACATAAAGCACGTTAAGTTGAATAATTGAGCTTTCAAAAAACGGTCCATTAAAAATCGTTGTCATTTAAAATCAATTGAAATGAATCTTTAAACACAACTTAATTTTATTAAATTTCGCATTACGATCATTTTAAGTTTATTATTTTGAACTTAATATTGTTGAATTTATAAACAAATAAAATCGTTTTATGGTTCAGTTTAGGACCAGACAATTTCCATGACATACACACGCTCGTTTAAGCTAAGCGATTACGATTAAAAATTAAACTGCACACCTAAAAGTTCATTAGCCCTGCTATGTATCGTTATGGCTTATGAATATATTTTTATTTTTGCTTAATGTAGGCCATAAAAATCTGACAAAGAAGTGAACAAAAAAAAGACACCAAAATGCTGACATTAAAAGCAGCAAAGTGATAAAGTGCGCGTAGCATAAATGAACACAAAAGTGCCACATATAAAATAAAAGAATACAAGTTAATACAAGTATAACGATAATAATAAGAAGGAGAAACAAGGAATAACTCCTGATGATAACATTTCAATGAGCACACAAAATGGATCTTAAAGATTTACGTGATGCTAAAGTGACCCATGCTGGTCTGCTGCAGCACAACTCAGATGGGACGACGGAGCTGCAAAAAATTACGGCCGCTGGCCTACTGGCGCGTAGCCCCGAGGGTACGGCCGCCAAAGGCATGAATATTCGCGGCAACGAGGATTTATGGGTGGAAATACAAGCGAATACGTTCCGCAATTGGGTTAATGAGCATTTGCGGGAGACCGGAATGCAGGTAGGCTGTTTTTGGCTAATTTGACATTTTAATTGCCGTCACACTAGGAACATTGTAATACATTTGATTTGATGACATGTGTGGATTTTCTTTTGATATTTTAGTGGACGTAATTCGTAGCATTAATATGCCAACAACTTTTTGCATTGAGTCAGTACACTACGATTTATCTGAAAATTAAGTACCTTGCCTTGGGTACCTTGACTTCCTTCCAATTTATAAGCAAAAATGTTGGTCATTGTGATATGTTTACAAAAATGCATTGTTTCACTACGGGAAGTTAGTCACAGTAATCTCTTAATTGTTTATTGCATTACGTGGACAAGCCACTATATATTTTGTTTAAAATCATTTAATTTATCCGGATACAAGCACTTCAATTCACACCATTTAATTATATTCATTGCACTCTGCACTGAAATAATGTATGGCCATTTTTCGATTTAAGTACATTTTTCTTCATACCATAAACGTATAAAGAAAAATACAATACAAACGCATTCGCAGAATTAAAGCAGCCATACCAATTAAAGTGCTTTTCGCATTTAATTGCAGGAAATATTTTAATGCGATTAAATGAGTGAACTTATACAGAACTGTTCTCATTGATCGGATTCATAGAATGAGATGGAAGACGTTTTAAAAGTTCTATCATTATAAATAATTTGGAATGCATTCGTATTTGATATAAACTTTTAAGTTGGAAAATGATGAAGTACAAAGGTAAAAGAATTACAATTTAAGTTGTACAATTATTTAAATGTGATACAGAAATGAATTCACGTGCAAGTATGTTTTCAAAGTATAATGTTGCAGCTATGCGATTTGAATGATCACCCACAAATTCCACTTAAATACTTATCCTCATTAATCACCACATTTTTCACTGTGTCACTGGGTCAAATGATCTGCGTGTTCGAGCAATAATTTCAGCAAGATGAAGTACCTCACATTTAATTTGGAATTCAAAAGAAGAAAATAAAATGTGTCACGTTTACAGTTAAAATTATACATAATGATTACAGAACTTTCAGTATATTCGTAGTTTTTTTTATATTATGTGAAACAAGCTTTCCATTTCTAATTTCAAATATGTAATTTAAATTTTGGAGATTTGGACCTTTAAATTTAGACCTTGAAACAGCCTTTAAACTTTTAATAGAAATGTTTGAAATATTTTATTTTAAAATACATGATAATTCAATTGGTGTTTAAAATATGTTTAATGTGACCTTGAAAAGAGACACATACCTTCTAAATTTAATTAACTATCATTGCTCGAAACATTGAAATCTGTCTTGCAGTTTCCTAAGTCTATTGTAAACATACGCGCACACATTACACATTTTTCTAGAACGCTTTTTAACAATAAAATCTTGATTAAGTCTTCTACATAATTTTTTAATTATGGAATTAGGTATTAAAGTAATTATTCAAGTGCACGTAACACTATTACTACATTTAAATCGTTCATGTGACCTTGTCAACAATGTCACATTATTATTTGTAACTGCACTTAAATTTAATAACTGAGCAAACATCTTTCATCTTTCAAGTACATCGCATAAAAATCGTCTTAAGATTGTCAATTGTTTTGAGTTGTTTTTTTTACATAATTTTTCTGCATCAATTCAATTTTATTATTTTTACAATGAATTCTTCTCAAATCAACGGTAAAAACTAAAATATTCATAGTCACAATAGAAAGTGCATTATTGGATAAATAAAAATTTCTTTATGTGAAATCGTTTGACACCTTGAAAGTTTCCACTTCCCATACAAAAAATTATTCATTTTGTATTGAATCTTTCATTTAAGATTGCAGGAGCATATTATACAAATTAAAAACACAATACTTGCTTTGTATGGTTTTTCACACCGACTCCAGTCCCTAGTGTAGATCTAGGTGTAAGATTCCATTTCTACCACATGTACTCATTTATTTTATGTTCCGCTGTTGACTTAATGAAAACTAGCTAGAAAAGCCATGAGTTCATCACCTCATTCACACACGATTCATTTAAATTTAATGCCCGATTGAAATAATTATTCTTATTCCTATATAGTTTTGCATTAGCGCACAATTACATTAATGAATGAAACTAAATTTGTAGGTGACTGATTGGACAGCAGATTTTTGCAGTGGCACGCATTTGTGTGCCCTTGTTGAGAATCTGCAAAAGCGTCCGTTGAAGCCCTCATGGAATCGAAGGCCGGCGAATCAACATCACTACTTGGAAAACGCGACAGTCGCCTTGAAGTCCATAGAAGGCGATGGAGTAAAGCTTGTTAACATTGGTATATATACAACATTTTTGATGAACAAAATAAGAATGATTCAGTCTTTGGGAATGGCGATGATGCGAATTAAGCTGTTTTTGTTTAATTATTATTTTAGGTAACGTCGACATTGTGAATGGAAACATTAAACTGATTCTCGGTTTGATATGGTCATTGATCGTGCGTTACCAAATCGGACGCAGTAAATTCCCACCACGCAAACTAATGCTGGCATGGCTCCAGGCAGCTTTGCCAGACTGCAAAATCACCAATTTGACAACCGACTGGAACAGTGGCGTCAATTTGGCCGCTTTGCTGGACTATTGTGAACCAGGACTATTCTCTCATTGGCGTAGCTTGGATCCATCACAATCCATTCGTAATTGTACCAATGCCATGAATATTGCTCAACAGGAATTCGGTATTCCCAAGGTGTTGGAACCCGAATATTTGGCATCGCCATGGTTGGATGAGTTATCAGGAATGACATATTTGTCGTATTTCATGAAACCAGGGGGTCCTGGCTATAATGCCACAATGCGTTGGGTTAATACCCAAACAAAGACACCAGTCACAAATTTCACAACTGATTGGAACGATGGCCGTGTATTTTGTGAGATTCTACGGAATCTGGGGGGAAATGCACCAGCACCTGAAAAGCTAAGCAATGATCCGTACATGTACGAAAACAATATAAAGAAGGCCGTAGATGTGGGGCATAAGCTTGGTGTTAAACCTGTTTTGCAGCCAAAGGATATGGCTAATCCTGAAGTTGAACATTTGGGAATAATGTCATATGCGGCTCAAATGCAGTGGGTAACACCCAGGCCCCCATTGTCTGATTTGTTAGCAGTTCATCTTGAGAGCACTTCTGGACGGATTGGAGAACCTGTATGAATTGTGATTTAAGAGTTTTTATTCCAAAATAATAACAACACATTATTTTTTTAGACTCATTTCCGAGTTGAAGTTCTGAGTCGTGATGTGGAGTTGTCTTCGGTAAGAGCCTATATCGTACCCCCAACCGGACAAGCAGTGCCAATAAAACTAAGTAAAAATGGTCATGGAACATACATTCCAGAGAAATACGGAATGCATGAAATTGTTCTAGAAGTTGGAGAAGATAAGTAAGTTAAATAACTATTATGTTGGAGTTTTTCTGATGGTTTTCCTCGTTTAGACTATCTGGACACTTTTTCCGTGTACTACCGCGTTTGATTCAAGTAGCACCACCTGGAATGGCGCCATGCGCCCTTGGGAGTCTAGTTGAGGTGTTGGTAAATGCAACTGGAGCCCCAAAAACAGAAGACATTTTGGTGACAGCTTACAGCCCCACGGGTAGGTCACTCAAGTGTCCAATTAAAAAGGTTGCCGAAGGACACAGTGCCATATTTAAACCAGATGAAGCTGGCATTTGGGAGATTGCCATAACTTATCAAGGTCGCCACATTCAAGGTGGTCCCTTCACGTGTTCGGTGTTCGATCCGAACGGTGTTTCAGTTCATGGACTAGACGGTGCAATGCCTTTGCGTGCTCACTCTTTTGAGGTAGCTTTAATTCATTCATGAACAATATGCCGACTTTTATTTAACCGTTTTGCTATCATTGCCTTTTTAGATTGATGCTCGAGGCGTAGGCGTCACTGGTGAGCTCCATGTTGACATTGTTCATGAAAAACGTTCGCTTGTTTGTTCCGTGGAGAAACTGCTCGAAAACAAATACCGTGTGACATTTATGCCACGCCAAAATGGTAAATATCGTGTCTATATTTATTTCAATGGTTACGACGTGAAAGGATCACCGTTCATTATGCGCGTTGGAACGCGAGGTAAGTCGGGCAAGACTCGCAGCAGTGCCCACCATGATAATAAGTATCGATCCGAGAGTCCGTCAATGCATTACACAACGTCAAGCTCGACTAAACATAATGATTTCCGTACGGCAAAGCGTGATTTGTATGCATCACAGGATGCACAGAGGGCATCTTCATATTCGCCGCAATATTCACCGAAGCACGAAGAGTCACATCGACATGAAATTTATTCTACAAGACGTGAAACTGATGTGTATTCGCCGCGACTTACCTCCCCCATCAGGGAATCACCCAAATACAGTTCGGATTTATTTTCAAGTAGTCACAAAGTGGACACAACTCGCAAACAGGAAGATGATTATTACTTCAATAAGGAAAAGGAAATTTATGATCAGCAGAAAATTCAAAAGGAAGCTATTTTGCTGCCACCACGAGAGGAAAAATATGCCAGCGCATTCAACACAAAATCTTTTGCAGAAAATTATGCTACAAAAAACCATTCATTCAGTCCAATTTCAAGCCCCGTAAGTCCATTTCCCTATTCTGTGTTCACCTTTTACTTAATATGACGTTAGAACTATATTCAATCAATTATACAGATGCGAACGAGTAGCCCAGTGAATCAAATCTCCAGAAGTCCACTGACTGTAACAACGACATCACGATTCGAAACGACAACACGAAATTTCTCCTCCAGCCCCAGAAATTTAAACTCATCCCCATCACCAAAGTGGGAGAAAGCACAACCGAACACCTATGTGACTTCATTGACACACCGCATATCCAGCCCAGTGACATCGATTAATCGAATTTCTAGCCCCGTCACAACGTCCGTCCAACGAATTTCCAGTCCAGTCAACGCAAAGGTAAAACTAATACATGAGTGCTTTCATCAACACCATATGTGACTTATCGTTGTTTGTTCACTCATATGCAATTAGGGAGCCGCCAGCGACAGTTATCGCGTCACTGAAAAAAGCTCCACTTATAAAAGCAATTACGTGTCATCCGATGAAATTCGTGCCAGCCCACTTTATGGAGCAGCCAGGCGTGTTGATAGTCCAGATGGTAACTCCTCAATTACTTGTTATGTTTATCAACAATTTATAAAAATTGTTTGGTTTTATTTTAGAGCCCGTTGACCACTCATCCAATATTCGAGTATCATCATTGACATCGGGACCAGCTCGTCGCGACAGTTGGGATGTCATCAACAAGACTCGCCATTTATTATCGCATAACTCGTTGGAATCTTTGGCAAATATGACGCAGACGCAACTTAATACGGATCTGTCCTATGACCGATCACAAGATGTGGATACAGAGACAGAACGGAACACACAATACAACAAATTTGCACTAGCTGAGGCCAAGTTGAGACAGGAACAGCGTCGCAATTCTGGGGAATTCGATCGATATGTTAAATACTCGTAAGTTTTTTTTAATTTTTAAGGATACGTTAGTTTTCTTAATTGTCTGTCGTAATATTTTCAGACCAAGCACATCCACAGCTGTGCAACGGGAAACAGTTTCTCACGGTGGCAAAAACATAACAACAATTCGTGAAAAAAGTGAACGCTACATAACATCCGAAAGGGACAATGACTATGGATACTCGACCAGATTTAAACCCATCGATAAAGATGCAACTGGCGCACAAGCCATTCGCGTTCAAGATATTGTAGATGGCGTCCTTGGCCGCCCTGTTGAATTCGAAAGTAAGTTTGACGATATCGTTATTCGTTGGTGTTTCTCACTCAAAATTAAATGATATAGATAAAAAACATTGATTTGCTAATAAATTTTTGACGCCCACTGTATTTTCAGTTGACGGATCTCGGGCTGGTTCTGGCAATTTGGAAATATTGGTGAATGGCGGTCGTGTGACCTCATCCGTTCGAGCGTTAGGTGGGCAACGATTTGTTGCCAGCTTTACATCGCACGAGCCGGGAACCCACATTGTTCAAATAACATTTAATGGAGAGACTGTGCCTGGTAAGTTGATTACTTAGCATTTTTTCTGTATAAATTTATATTTGAGAATTTATTGGTTGAATTATTTTGTAACTGCATGGAATGTTCATGCAACTAATTTTATTTTTATTTTTTAAATTCCTTTCAAGTTTTAAATGCACTTTTAAAATTATTTCATATTTCATATTTTAAATGAGATAACATTTTTTTTAGAATATAATTAAAGTAATTTAATTTAGATTAATATAATTTTAGATTCTATTTAAAAAAGTTTAAAGTTTTCGTCAAAAAAATTACAATTACATATTTTTTTTAGTATAATAATTCCCTCCAAATCGATATCATGTCTTATTTGATCTCACCATCGCCAATATAAACCTATTGGCATTTGTTATGTACATACTTAGTTATGTAGCGTAATAATAAATACATATCAAATAAAATGAGAAACTGCTACGTTGTTCATTAGGAATGCCTATATTTGCAAGATTTGGGTGCGTTTGAGTGCCAACAAAGATCTTACCCAACAAGTGAATTTGTTTTCAATGAAATACTTCAATTGAGCAAAAGAGCCAACAGGCGCAACACAAATAGTTGATGATTGTGAATGTTTCGATCAAACCGTTTGTATTGTACAAGGCACACCAGGGGTTTGTACCGGTTCATTCAGCATCGTTATTCGTTGAACGTTAGTCGTTACGACGAACAACGTTATGGAACTTGCAATTTGTGAACCGTGAAGATCCCTTTCTGGATCAGGTACGATGAGTGCATTGTATTTGTTTAAATAAATACATAGTTATATAAACAATTCACGTAAACTCAATATATACGGCGGTTAGTTGATGACTGCTGTAAGTGTGGTGCTTTTAAGACGTTACGTAGATCTGATTGTATGAATAGTGAATACCTGCATGATCTCATACAATATGTACACACTTCCCCAATCCACACTAATCTTTTTAACGTAAAAACCTGAGGGGGGTAACATGAAATTCCAATTTCCATTGCGGCATATTTACCTTGCTCACTCTTTCATCAACGATCGCGTACAACTCTGTATAATATCTTCAGACATCACAATTCACATCCACAACGATTTCTTTTAAGTTATAGCACGAACAATTTAGCTTAAGGTGTATTCAAACTGTATACAATACACAATACACAGTGCAATGTATACGGACAAGCCAGAGAGTGTTGTACGCCTTTCCATAATTCAAAAGCCGCGATCGCTACAGTCTTTTGTCGAGTTTCTTGGTGGTTTGATCGTGGTCCGTTTCTCTTGCTGACTGGTAAATTGGTCAAATTCATACTGAATAATGTATACCTACCGTGCAGTAGCCATCTTGGTCCAATGAAGATGACGTGACAAGTTCCGTTTTACCGAAAATCGCTCTTTAAAGTTGTGTATGGAAAGATAATAAAAACGTGAAGGAAAACAATAACGATCAAAACATTTTCGAGTTTATTATTGTACTGTGTTTGTTGAAGTGAATTGTGTTTCAATTGGTATACACCTATGCCAATTAAGTGACCTGTTACAATATTATGAATGTACAGTGATCAAATAGGAATAATATTCAAAAGAAAAAAAATTGAATTCCCTATAAGTGTAAATATTTTCTTGCTTTTTTGAAACGAAGAAAAAGTGCAGAAAAAATAAATAAAAATAAAGTGGAATCCTAAATATTTTGGACTAGTACGAACGTTTTACTGAATTTCCGGAAAACTTTCATTGAAAAATCAGGTAAAACCAGTTTGCCGCATACCTACATATTTGTACATGCATTGAAAAGAGTTGCATTTGCAATTTGAAATTAAAAACCGTCCTCTCAAGACATAGCTTACAATATATAACTAGAGCTATATATACAATAGCTTAGTATTTTGCCATTATTTACCTTCTCTTTTTGCAATCGTTCGTACTTCTTTAATAGCAATTGCATTTAAGTGATGTGCGCTCTGTTTTTTTGTTTGAATAGCTTTGTGCTGTCAATTCGACAACAATAATTAAAAAATTGCACGCTTTGCAACTTGCAAGTTGCACTTTACATTCCAGTATGGAAGGTACAAGCTTGTTTCGTTTCACTCCATTCAGAATGCAATGCGTTTTCCAAAACAGTGTGAAACTTCCGGGGGCGCTGGCATTGTTTTGGCGGGTCATTAAAATGCAGGATTATTCAAATTGTGATTGTAACATAGAAAGCCGATTAAATAAAAGCCACATAATTATGAAGATCGCATAATTGTGTAAGAACAACAGTGGAACGTAAGCTGAAAACTAGAAAAAAATGGTTAAAAAGAGAGAGAGGGGACAACGACATAGCTCTCGACAATCGCAAATACAAAGTTCCACATTTTTGGTTCACCTTAAAATTAACATTCTTCCAATGTGAATGTTGAGGTGTAACTTTCTTGGGTTGGGTTCCCTCCAGTCGAAGATTATAATAACACTAAATGCACGTATGCATTAGGTCATTGACTATTTTTTATACATACCTTTAGCTGCAAGCTAAAATTTATAACTTTTATGTGAAATTTGGTTACGTTATCAATTTGTAACTAATTAAAAATGAATATTAAATGTGGATGAAATGCTGGGTTCACGTTTCATTCATTTTTCTTTAATTGTGAATTTACCGTTAATTATGCAAAAGTGGAAAAACAATATATTCAATTGCGTACAAATGGCGGTACAACATGTGTTGCGGGCACAAATTGGCCGTGTATACAACGCGTGAATGTGTGTACTCATAAATTAGCTGGTCACACAGCACATTATTACAAAGTACAAACAAGCAAGTGAAGTACGAGTGCCCAACAGCTACAATATTTTATTAGTGCTGCGGAATAATGCTAATCACTAATTGATCTTTAAGTTTTCTTAATTACTCAAAATGACTTTTGCATTTAAAACTAGCACACATGATCTCAAATTATGAGAATGTACTTCAATTTATTAAAATAAAGCTTTAAGGTATTCTTATTTCTTATTCTATTCGATTGTTATTTTAGTGAAATAATAAACTATATAATTCGTAATTGGAACTTTTATTTTATTTTCAGTTTTTACTGAATAAAATGTACCTACTTACCAATACTTAATACCGATGTCGTTTTTGTGTAGGACTTCCTACACAGAACGGAATAACGATGAGAATGCACACATATTAATTGCCCACACAATATCAATTATTGTTGCAGTTTTGTTTTATTTTCACTTGCAAATGGTTATTTCTAAAACCTCTTTCATGTTGAAAAATGTTAAAAGTCTTGAGTTGTTTATTATGCCGATTTATTGTGATCATGCAACTTGAAGCGGATATTATAAATCTTTATTCTTTACTTATTATATTTCTTGCCTTGCAATTTTTAATTGACTTTCCAGTAATTTAATGCTGCAGTTGTCACCATTGTTGCAAGCTTATATTGTGGTTTTTTGTTAAGTGCACTTGAGCTTAAACCATTCGCTAAAATGTTTTGGTTACTTTGTTTCTGTATTTAAATTGTATTCAAATACAAAGCAAAGAAATTCCTTTATTAAGGCTGTACAAGTTTAACAAATTTATTAATTTAATTTGGAATATCTGATAAGAAATTCAAAAATTGTGTTACATTGTCTTAACGAGTTTACCTATACTCAATTTTTGCTTCACCACTCTTCTTATTCAAAATTTAAAATAAATAATTATATTTTCGTTAAGTCACCGCTAAACGTATACATATAGGGTTTCAGTGATGCCTTACAGAAAATTAATATATCTAGTACTCGTACATCGGTTAACGGTATTGCAAGTGATTTGCAACAAACAACTGTATTTTCCACCATAAAATTATGCAAAGTTATTCTTTCATCATTATTATTCTATCTATTTATTTTTTGTTGGTATCAAGTAGAAACGGTATAACATATACTTCAGCATTGTACTTAAATTGTAATCGAAATGTTGGTTTGTATGGACCCTACCCATATATTGAATATTGACACATTAATAATTGTGCACCTTTTTGTATATTGTATTACTATATATTTTTCACAATCAATATCAAGCATTCAGTTCAGTTAATAGAAATTATTTGTTTTTCTTATTGGACAACATTTCAAACATTATTTTAAAAGAAATTTTTTGCGGGTTTATATTTCTTGAAAGACTAACAAAAAGTTGTATGTCGCATTGCAATAGGCAATAACAATTTTTTAACGTAATCACCTATAAGTATACCATGACTTGTGACTTACGAGTGCACACATAACCAAATATCATCTGAGAACTTGACATGATTGAATGATCTAATTACACGAATGCTCACAGCAGTGTGCAAATTATGACTAATGCGTGTCACATTGTTTTACCTATGCACCTAACTATTCGTATCTACTTCATATCAAACGTTGCTAATAACTGCAACAACTAGAGCGTGAACGAGACTACATTGCCTGCACTATCATTAACTTTAGTCGCACATGTTTCTCATTGTCTAAAAACTTTCCTCCGAAATATTGATTAGTTAGAAATTTCCCCCCAACCAAACTACGCGCATAACTCTTACAAGTATTATGTTCATTGTCTCGTTTGTATATACGAGTGTAATGGCTCACTAATTAATTACATACTTGCACAATTTAATTCTTTGCTCATTTAGCCATCGATTAACAATGGTATTTGTAAAATGGTTGCACATTTTTCAGAGGAGAATTTCACGAAGCTTTTGTTTTTCAAGGAAAAAAAATTGTAATTAAATGTTTGGCTGTTTGATTATAGCTAAACCATTTGTATAAACGGTTTTCTTAATTGCCTGCCAATTTCCAATGTGGAATCAGACTTCAATACATGCTGTAAATGTTAAATTGTAATAAACGAAAGTTTTTAGGTTTATTTTCATTATTAGATGCAATTTACAAATATATTAATGTGCACATAATATATTTAATGTGATTGTGTGTTAATAGTTAATACACAAATAAATAATCATACATCACAGTGTAAGCGACATAATACTTTGTAGTCGAAGTCGTATAAGTTTAAAAAATACAATCAGAATCAAATTTTAAAGCAATTGCTTCATTAAAAGTAATTTTTTGAGCGTCTTCATCCAAAAATTAAAGGTCTGCTTGACAGCTGTGCAGTGTGACGTCATCTGGGAGAACATAATATGAATAGTGTGAATTGTAGTTTAACGACATTCGGGCGAATTTTTGTATAAAAAAAATGGCGGCAGCGTTTAGATCACGATCACACCCTTTACTTTTTGGATCATGAATTTAATCTTTTTACCCATTTCAGTCTCTTTATTTTCGTTTAGTTTTTCGTATTATATGAGTATAAAGTAAATATTATACATTTGAATAAAAAAAATGGAATATGGGTATTTAACAAAATAATGATTTCCGTGTTGAGGTTGCGTAATTTATTCTTCCGCGTTTTTGATTAAACATTACTCTATTTGTTATATTTCCAAAATAAGTATTTAATTAAATGCACAAAATACAATATTATATGAATGTAATTTGTAAATGATGTGACCATATTAAACAATATCAACGTATGTGGTTTTAAAATTGTAAATAAAATCTAATATTGCGAAGTTGTATACCCATGTTTGCTTAACCGATTAACTTCAACAACAAGTAAACTATAGGTATATTAATAATTATTGTGGAATGCCGTGGTGCTGTTCAAATGAGCCGGTTGATACTTAAGATTTCAAAGCTTTCATTTGAAACACATCACAGCAAAGAAAATGGTTTGTAACCTAATATGACCAGTATTTTTTTGTTGCGTGATTTACTTCATCAAAATTAATTAGCGAGTCTAAGTTATTTTATTAAGGAACTCGTTTTACATGCTTTTAGAAACGCTCAAAATATTAATTAAAGCTTAAGTGACGATATTTTATTCAAATTTTTTGTGTTCTAAACGTACATGATTTTTATACATTTTTAAATTTAAGCAATATTTTTTAAAAGCCGCTTAGTACATAAAAGTATAAAACAACCAATTCAAATCCCAGTTTCTTTGTTAAATATTACGTAGTCATAATTTCACGGTCTTGGTTTGACTTTATTCAACAATTAGCATTATATCAACAAACAAATGCTATGCTGGCTGCATAATATATGAGCATCATCATTATTTGGATGGTTGAAGAACGATTTTTGCACTTCATCATTCATGCAATTTCATGTAGTGTACTTGGGATTGTCGAATAAACTTACTTGGTTTATGCAATAGTTGTGTATTGTTTATGAAACTACTTGCATGATGATTGTTGAAATTTGATAACATTTGACTGATGCAATTTGTGGACCACTTTCTTATTAGCCGCTTTATGTTTAAGTTGCTATGATATAAAACAAAAAAAAAATCTGTTTAAATTATGTATTTTATTTGTTTGTTACGTTAATTATATTGCTTCTAGTAATTTATTTAATAATTTAATGTAAAAATAAAATTCCTATGTATAGTTTTAATCAATTTTAAAACATCATCATACGATGACGCCCCAACCATCCATGTTATATTTAATTTTAAGCTCCATGCGCAGCATCTCGACAAAACATTCATTAAGCACACCTACGAAATAACTCGTACTCTTTATAGCCGTGCTTTCGCAACTAACTTTTTATGTATTGTGAATTGTGATGCATGTGAGTCACACTCAAATGTTAAATGGCTAGCGATCAATAAGTTGCGTGGTAATGCTGTGTTAAAACATTTAAGTGTGTCAAGCGGCAATTATTTTGTCTGCAAATGTATCCATCGAAAGACTAAAATGTTGGCTCAAATATTCGGGTCATAAAGCATTGACAACATGAATTCTTTATGTTGTCACGTACAAATTACAAATACATACAAAAAACTAGACGTTATTCAGCAAATTTCCAATAGTGTTTGTATATCTGCAGTAAAAGGCCGCTTACATGAACTATTGTCATAAATAAAAAGTGATTGGTAAAACTAGACAGGCTTTCAATGAAGTGTAATGATTGCTGAAGAATGCCCTATTTCATGGTATACATTTTGTATTCAATAGGAGTCAAAACACAGTGCTGGCAATGTTCACGTTGCACTCACATAAACCATATTTTGTGTCATGCGATTTCTTTTTTAACATGCATGGTTTAAATTTTATTTTAAATGTTTTAATATTTTAAAGAATGTGGATTGATTCAGAGTTGTAATAATTCCATTCTATTTTGTGACTTCCAAGGTGAATGTTTATTGGCTTCAGCACTGAAAGAGCACCACAATTTTTGCATATAGTGGGAGTAAACCAATTATTTCCTTGAAGACTAGTCTCCAGAGTTCTGACAAAAAGCCTAAAACAGAAAAAGTTTTACCCACACAAATGTACAATAAAAGTAATTTAATCGAAAACTGAATAAAATTATTTCTGTATTCCAAAATTTATTGTAAATATTAAAATGTTAAACCGGTTTTGTTAACTATTTTTAAAGCGTCTAAGTAAGCAAGTTTCAACTTTCTCGGTAAAGCTTAATACATAGTCGAAATTCTTAAATTGCGTCATCAAATACATTCCTACCTAATCCGGTTACGTTATATTGTTGTAAAAAAAAACGATTTTAAAAATCACAAATTAATCGAGTTGTGGCATTAATTTACACAAAAGTAATAATTGATCAACCATTTGACTCGCATTCGACTTTTTTAAGCGCTTATTTTGTATTTCAATTTTATACAAAAAAATATTTTTAAATAATTAAGGAAAACAATACTTTTACTTTCAATAGGATCACCTTGGCACGTAGAAATAATGTCATCACCAGGACTTACAGCATTGGGTGAATCAACCCGTCTTGTACCAGCTAATTCACCGGCGGTTTTTGAGGTAAACTTTAAATTTAATCACCTTTTAATATCTTTAATGTCAACAATGTTTATTATTGTACAGATACTGCCGCCTCCTGGATCAAGCCTCAATAGAGGCGAGTGTCTCGCAACTGTACTTTCCCCCAGCAAAACGAAAGTCAACGCTAGAGTCACCCACGAGGCGGCAAATGGAGCCATGCGAATTGAATTTGTACCAGCTGAAGTAGGCACTCACATTGTGGAGGCCACTGTCGATGGCACAAAATTGGTCGGTGGTCCCTTGATTGCAAAAGTTTACGACGCAAGCTTAATCCAAGTTACTGATGTTAATGGTGGTGTTGTTGGACAGCCCTGCCAATTTAGAGGTTCGTCCATTGTAATCTACCATTTCATTTTTTATTAATAATGGAACTGTCTGTTTCCAGTGGATGCCAGTGCAGCTGGTGAAGGTCAATTAGAGATTTCTATTAATGAGGGTGAGGTTCCCAATCATGTGCAAGTGGTCGGTGGAGGACGATGCTTAGTTTCATTTACACCGGAACAGGCAAAGCCACATTACATTGACATTAAATTCAATGGGGAAACTGTGCACGGGTGTCCGTTCGTATGTGCAGTGGCAGATACAAGCCGTGTTATGTTAAATCTGTCAAACTTAGGTATATCCAATTTAAATAATGAATTAAAATGATTTAATTTGATTAAAAATAATTATTATTTATTGCAGAACTCATTCCATTAAACCGTCCTGCAACATTCCATATCACTGTCAGTGGCGGTGGGGCCGCTGAGTTGGCGGTCAGTGTTCGTGGTCCCCTCGGTGAATTACCAGTTCGTGTTACCGGTGACATACATGCCGGGTTCACGGCCGAATTCACACCTGTCACTGTTGGTCCACACACCATTAATGTTGAATACAATGGCTACCCAGTGCAAGGTACACCATTCCTCGCTAAATCTTATGATGCAGCGAAAGTTGCAGTTGGTGCCGTTACCAAGGGATCTGTAGGACGACCAGTTCAATTTACAGTGGACGCTGGCGATGCCGGTGAGGGTAATCTAGAAATTACAATATCGGCCAAGGGCCACAACATTCCAACGCAAGTCCATCCGCAAGGCAATGCACGCTTTGCTGTCTCCTTTGTGCCAGCCGAACCATGTGAACATATAATTAATGTATCATTTAATAAGATGCCGGTACCGGGATGTCCTATTATTGTGGGAATAAGTGGGGGTGCGGCAGGACCTCAAGTTTCTGTGGGTGGACCTGGACCGGTTCATCTACCCAATTCGTTTGTTATTAATCATACTGGCGGTCGTCTTGATGATATTGAAGTCAATGTTGAAGGTAATTTTTGTTTGGTGGAGTTTGTTAAAATGTTGTACAGATTTATTGATTTTTTTTGTATTATATTGATTCATTTCAAACCTTCTTCTTTAAACCAATCCGAGGTAATTGTTCTCTCATGAAGTTTTGTGTACATAAACCGTTACTTTCTTATTCATTTGTATTTTTATGGGTACTCGATTTATGCACGTTTTCAATGTCAAATAATTACTTTTTAGGATGCTGAATGATTTTTTGTTTGCAACATTTTTTTCCCCAATGAACAGTTGTTGTTGAAAATTAAACTTCACTTTTTTTTTAACTTAATAACAAAATGTTTTAATGTTGCAAACAAAACTGTCAGTATGACTGATTTTTATGCAATTCCTTATTTTCTTAATATTATAGAGACAGAAAATGAAAACTTACAAAAGAAAATTCCTTACCCTTCTTCTTGTATTTCTCCATTACAGGACGACGAAGACTTTTGTACTAGACTCTTGGACATTCGCTTAAACTAACCCTTAGTTTATGTTTAATTTACTACAGTTTTCATTTCTTTAAATACACAAATCTAATGATCAACTTGATTCGATTATATTTGCCTAAAAGGCCCTTCTGTACGGTTATTTGGAATTTGGTGGAGAGATTCATTGAAATACTTTAACTCTTATGTACTAACAACTTTCAGGATAACGGATTTTATGTATTTTTCATTTCACTGTATTCCCTCCCTTATAATACTCACACATTTCACAATCTTCTTGTCAGCACGCCTAATGAAGACTATCAATTAAAAGAAAACAGACACTTTAAAAAAATACATACAAAAAAGTAAACCACTACTACAAATATTTATATGACTTAATTCCATCGCTTCCTTCTACGTTCATCTCTGTTGTTGTGCAACAAATTTCTACGAATTTAAATAACCACGACGTGCATGAAGGCCCATCTGGACAGTCTGTCCCAGCACAGGTCAGTGAAACCGCTGACGGTGTTTTTAAAGCGGAATTCGTACCACGATCCGTTGGAGAACATCGTGTCAGTGTGACTGTGAGTGGCCAAGCGACAGCAGGAAGTCCATATTTAGCAAAGGTATGATATTTTTTAAAACCCTTTTAGTGACAATTAAATAAATCATTAAATTTTTTGTTTGTTTAGGTATACGATGTAGCTGCTATAAAAGTGAAAAATGTCAGTAGCGGTACAGTCGGCAAAGCAGTAACATTCCTTGTTGAGACCAGTCAAGCTGGTCCCGGAAATCTCGAGGTGACTGTGAATGGCGGGCGCGTACCAACGTCAGCACAAGCTCAAGGTCAACATACCTACGCCATCAGTTTTACGCCACGCGAAGCTCAAAATCATACGGTTGAGTTACGATTCAACGGACAAGATGTTCCCGGAAGTCCATTTAATTGCCATGTGTCCGCTGCAGCACGTATCGTCGCCCCAGAGACATTGGATAAAGTCTGTGTTGGTCGATCATTTGATTTTATTGTTGAATCAGATGTCACGCCAGTCGTAGAAGTACTTGGACCAGCACGACGAATAATCCGAACGGAAATTGACGCAACTGATAAAGGATACAAAGTGCAATTTGAACCACTTGATGTTGGGGATCACTCTGTTGAAGTACGTCTGCCACAAAGTGGTCATGTGGAGGGAAGTCCATTCTTGTTGAAAGCTTATTCTGCTGAAAAAGTTATTGTCACCGATATTCGTCCCGGCGTAGTCGGAAAAAGTGTCAGTTTTGGCATAAACGCAAGTCAAGCTGGTGCTGGAAATCTCGAAATAATTGTATCAGTCAATGGAAAAAACGTACCAAATTTTGTGCAGTCAGAAGGTAATGCCCGTTTCAAAGTCAATTTTAAACCTACCGAAGCCGCACCACATTCTCTATCGGTACGATTCAATGGACTCGCTGTGCCTGGCTCACCACTCACTTGTCATATTGCGCCCGCACCAGTCGCGTTAATCAAGGCAATCGCCAGTGGAGATGCCCTCAAACAGGCCGCCATTAAATGCGACAGCTCATTCGAGTTGGAAGGATTCGATAACATTGAACCTCAGGTTTTTGTTACCTCGCCATCTGGAGATACGGTGCCATGTCGTTTGTCAATAAACGGTGATGTCTATGTCGCAACATTTCGACCAATTGCTGTTGGGCGGCACCTTATTAGTGTGACTGCAAATGATCAGCACATAACTTCTTCACCATTCTCTTGCAATGTATTTGACGTTTCACGTGTATCAATTAGTGGCTTGGATCATCTAAGTGGTCCAACCGCTTTAGGTGTCCCAGTGACCTTCAGTGTCGATGCAGCCGGTGCAGGTGAAGGTACTTTGGAATTGGTCGTTTCAACAGCTACTAGCACCGTTAAGGCGGAAGTAGTGGCTTGCGCACGTGGCCTCTACGACGTGACATTTGTGCCTCAATTAACTGAGACTCATTTTGTCAATATCACGTTTAATGATGTGCCAGTAGACGGAAGCCCATTCTGTGTGGAGGTGCAACAGGATGCACAAAATATGCAAATAGGCGGTGTTGCTTCAGTAGAGATAAGCAATGATGACCAATTGCTTGAGATCACTGGACCTGATATGAAGCAGACCTCATACACATTAACTCGAAACATGGCGGAGTTCAGAACTCACCAAATTGGAAATTACGTTATTCGATTTATTGACAGGGAGAGTCGCACAGTTGTCGCCACCCGCACAATGAATGTCTTTGATGCTACATTGGTGAAAATTGTGGAAGTCAGTGAAGCGTATTGTCATCGCCCAGCCACTATATCGGTATCCATTTATGATGCCGGTCAAGGCACATTGTCCGCGTTGGTAAGATGTGGTGCGTTAGAAGTTCCCCATTCCATTCGTGGTCCAACAAAGGCGGGCATATGGGAAATGGTGTACCATCCAAATAAAGTTGCGCCACATAAAATTGTTATTATGTACAATGGTGTCCCCATTTCAAATAAGGCGATTGAAATTAACGTTCTGCCACCAAGTAACGGTAAGGAAATATGTGTCAACGGAATGGGCCTATACCAGGGACGTGTTGGAAAGACCACATCCTTTTCAATTGATACTGTGGGGCGACCTGGCCGAGAGTTTGATGTTGTTGTTTCCGGACCTGGTGGAGAAGCATTGCCTGTTCGTTGTTACCAGACTAAAGGAGGGCATTTACAGGCTGAGTTTGTTGTCAATAAAGTTGGACAGTGCTTGATAGGTTAGTATATTTGATTACTTATATTTGAGTAATAAATAAATTAATTGAATTAAATTTTCAGAGGTGCTTCATCAGTCAAAGGCGTTGCCCGGAAGCCCATTTACATGCGAGTCATTTGACTCATCAAAAGCAGTACTTAGTGGTGTTCCAAAGAATCAGATGTATGCACACAGCCCAGTTAGTTTCATGCGTAAGTTTTTTTTTATTCCGAAATATCAGACATAAATTTCACGACAATTCTATTTCATTATTTCAGTAAACACTCAACAAGCTGGTTTGGCAGAAGTTGAGGTGCTCGCCACATCTCCAATCGGTCATTACATGCCAGTTACAATCAATGAGCAATCCGACAATATTCATTTTATAGAATTTGTCCCGGACATGCTTGGACATTACAAAGTCAGCGTCTTGTATGGAGGAGAGCAAGTAACGAACTCTCCATTATCCATTTCAATTTTGGCACATGGCGGAAGCAATAAATCAGAAGCGCGTGCTGCTGGAAATGGTTTAGAGGTGTCACACAGAGCGAAGGAGACATCATTTATTGTGTACTGTCCAACAGTTCCAAATGTACAAATTGAACGCTCAAATGAAATGGCCGAAAGGATTGAACCAAAGATCAAGGTTTGTAAAAAAATTTTTGATTTGCTATGTGTACTTTTAAAAAAGGGATGGATTTTAATTGAAGTTAATGTAAACTTTTACTACTAAACAGAGTCTCGGAAACAATGAATGGCGAGTCTCCTACACAATTCTCTCAGTCGGGAAATATCATATTCGAGCTAGCTGCCCTAATCGTGGACCACTACCCGGCTCACCATGGGATGTGTCATGTGTGGATTCCAACAAAGTAATGCCTGTTGGTGGATGGAGTCCATTATTAGATAATGATGGACGCCTTATACTTCCAGCTAGAGTAATTTTTGATACCAGTAATGCTGGACCTGGTGAACTCCAATGTTCAGTAGACGGAACAGAAATAAGCAAGTTTCTATTGTTCTTGAAACAGACCATGATTACTAACCAAATTGTACCTCTTTTTAGGTGTAGACAAACAAGCAGATGGTAAATCTAGACTGTATATATCCGCCGAGGGTCTGAACTCTGGTGAGCACAGTTTCGATTTGACATACAGCGGGATGCAAGTATCACAAAGTCCCAACAATGCATTTGTGACACCACAACAATCTGCTGACAAAGTCGTGCTTAGTGGCCGTGGACTAGCAGCAGCCCAAGCTGGTGAAGCAGCACACTTCACAATAGGTAATTTTATTTTGTATAATTCAAAAAGCACAAAATTCTAATAAATGATATATCTCAGATGCAACAAAAGCCCCACTAGGTCGTCCCGATATTATATTAACATACCAGGACAATACAGCAGTACCAGTCAGTTTAGTGCAGCCTCGATCAAATGAATCCATTTGGCATGCATCGTATAATCCACCAAGATCAGCTGGTGGGCCACTTAATTTATCCGTTAAATGGAATGGCCGCATGGTGAAAGGATGTCCTCTGTCAATAGCAGTCGGATCACTGGTGGATGCTTCTAAAGTATTGTGCTCTGGTGAGGGTTTGCGTCACGGTGTCGTTGGAAAAGAAATTCGATCATGGATCGACACTCGACGTGCTGGTCCCGGCGAGCTAACTGCCCACTGTACCGGCCCGCGTAAGGTGGCCTATTGTGAACTCTATGATCATGGTGACGCGACATTTACGCTTAATGTAAAGCCGCAGGAACCTGGACGTCATTTGCTTACCATTAAATATGGTGGTAACCATGTACCAGGATCGCCATTCAATTTGAAGGTTGCTGGAGCTCCGGATGCAAGCAAAGTTCGAGTATACGGCCCCGGCATTGAACATGGGGTGTTGGCAACATTCCAGTCTCGTTTTATATGTGACACACGAGGCGCGGGTGCCGGTCAACTGACCGTTCGTGTGCGTGGACCTAAGGGTGCTTTCCGTGTGGAGATGCAGCGAGAGAGTCAAAAGGACAGGACAATCTTGTGCAAGGTTTGTATTGATTTTAAATATGTGCAATTGTGGGTAATTTATTTAATTGTTTAAATGTTTCAACAGTATGATCCCACGGAACCTGGCGACTATAGAGTTGAGGTTAAATGGGCTGGAGAATTAGTACCTGGTTCTCCGTTCCCTGTAATGATATTTGATACGGAAGAGGAGCTACGTCGATTTTTGCAAGGCATTTAAATCGAGAAAGAAATACGTTAATTTGTGTAATATTGTTCTTTTATTTACTAAGAAAATCACACATTCTATTTTATCCAACTCTTAATATATTTGTAACAAACAACGAATTGTATCCATTTTTACGATATAAACATAACCTTTAAAGATTACTGATAAAATGTGTAAATGTAAATGTTAATCTTATTTAATAAAGAATTAATGTAACCTAATGTATTTGTTTGTTTTTTCCTATTTGAAAACAATGGTGTCATAGTCTTCCCCGAATGATAAGAATTCAAAAATGAAAATCATTATTGAAACCTCTAAAAATCCTGGGAAAGTGGGAGTTTGATTCAAGATTCAGCTAGTGCAAATTCTGATTTAATTTTTTTGGTATCGGCTAAATTTGGTGATATTATTTAAATATGTACATTCATTATGACTAGAGGACGAGAGATGGCGCTGCCACCTACTTTTTTAGAAATGACCAACATCCGTGATTAACAATTTTGAAATGTTGTGTTTAAAAATTTAATTCAATTGATGAAGTAATTCAAAATGTATAATAACTTTATATTTTTAATGTGAAAATCAGAATAAACTTTATTTTACCAAATTAAATATTTATCTGTAATTATAGTTATAAGTTGAAAGTTGCTTCACTTTTTCACCACGGATCCTAATACTCTCAAGATTTATGATTTCAATTGATGGCTCCTGTTGTGTATGTAATAAAGTCATAGGGCCATCAAGGCAAGGCATACCCTCCAGCATTACCGAGCACGAGTCACTAGGTTTAAAGATCTCGATCAAGTCAATGGTCGTTTCTCGCATTTCAATAATGACATCAGCCAAAGCATCACAAGACATGGAATTTCCGCCAATACTCATTCCCGTAATACTAGGCAGTAAAGTTTTAATGCTAGATAGTTTAAGACTCGTCAATGCATTGTCATAGAAGTGAAAAACTTCCAGACTCTGCAGCGTAATCAGCATGCGAAAATCGAATGTGGTGAATTGGTTACCTTCCATATACAACAATTCCAGTTTTGTCAAGTGTGAGAATAAACCAAAACTAAGACTCGCACTAGTCATCCGATTTCTAGCCAAATCTAAAACGGTTAAAGACTCCAGTTTGCAAAATACTGTTTTTGGTAGGGACGTAATTGAATTGTCGTACATATACAATCCTTCCAGTCCATGTAAACAATCGAACGTATTTGCCTCAATAGTAGACACGCTGGCACGATCCAAATGCAGCCACTTCAGCAATGGGTTAATTCCCAAGAACGAGGCCTTCCCAATAGCAATAATAGGATTACCTGAAATATACAACGCCTCTAATGTAGAACACTCTAATGAGGGCAATTTTGATCCAGGAATACTGTTGTCTTCTAATAACAGCACTCTTAATGAGGTCATGGCAAAATTAGCAAAATTTAAGCTAGTCAACGCATTGACACTTACATCCAAAATATCCAAGTTGCTCAATCCATTAAAAACCAGCGTTGGCAATTGATTCAACTTGTTTTGGCATAGGTTAAGAACTTCTAGGTTAAATAATCCGCTGAACGCATTTACGTGAACTGTAGTTAACATGTTGGTGCCCAGATATAACCGCTGCAATAGAGGTGCTCCACTGAATGTATATGCCGGAATATTTGTCAAGTTATTGCCAGTCAAGTCGAGTTGCATGAGATTTAAGGCGCCCATAAAATCCGTGAAACTAATTTCAGTGATATTAGCATTTTGAAGATCCAAAATCATAAGATTGTTTGTGCTAAATATTCCTGTTGGTATTCTGTGCAAATTACAGGAGACGAATTTAATTGAGATTGTATCCACCGAGTAAGTGATGTTCAAAGTTTCACCTAGTGGTAAATCAATATTGGATATAACAGCGTCTCTCTCAGTAACCTCAATATCCAATGCCTGCACCTGACATTTGGTAATGCAAATAATTCCCACTACAACAAAAAACAATGAAGAAATTTGTCTGCAAAAAAAAAGAAGAAATTTGTCTCGTATATTTGGATTTTATTATTTTTATGAATCGCTACAAGTTGTTATACCTCATTGTGAAATGTCCAATTAAACTTTTTACCACTAACTGAATCATTACCATTGAGTGAAATACTATTTATATGCTTCTTTTCAGCTTGATATCGGAATTCGCAATTCAATTTTCAAATTATCAAAACAATCAATTCACAAAAATTAATTGCGCCAATGTTGTCAATAAGTGACTTTTTGATATCATTATTCAAAAACATGTGTACGAGAATCTAATTTTGTCGTTAAATTCTGATGTGTGTCATTTCAACTCCACAGCATGTATATTTTTGGCTAACATTCTTTTAGGGAATCCACCATAAGAAGTCCTACTTCAGAGAACCGACTTGAAAAATTTTAAAATCACCAAAATTACATATTTATTTTTAATTCACTACATATTGATAACCTATATCAATAACCAATCAATTGTGAATTAAGTGGTTTTAGCAAAAATGAACGGAAGGAAGTGAACAAAATAATGGACTTGCGTTTTCATTCAAATTATGAAAGTGTATGTTGTTTATTTAATAACATTAGTTCATCAAAATTATTGTCTTCCAAAGATTAGAAAGTAATAACAAAAAAACGAAAAGCAACTGAAGCATGAGGTGCATATAAAAACACGATGTGACTCTTATCAATAAGATACCAGATTAAATGCGTGTATGTAGCTTGTTAATTATGATTTAATTCAAGATAACTACCTCATTACATACATTTACTATGCAATAAAATGCAGAGATAATACCAATTTGGGTGGTAAATACTAAACAATCATATTGATACCATGTGATAAATGCTGGACTACATGATTCCATTAATTAGGCTCAAAAAATATTTAATTTCAGTCTTAGATCTTAAGTCATTGAAACAGTATAACTAATCGTTGTAGTTTAGTGTGTTCATATTTGCGAATTGCAATTAAAATGAGGTGTGGATAATTATTACAGAACCATTTTATTTTGTAAATTCATTTTTTCATTTTTCTATTACAGGTCCTTATTGTGTGGAACCTTATTTGGAATACTGTGCCTTGTGAGTGGACAAACTGAACGCATTCTTGATATAACTCAAGAACATACAGCAATCTATTATTTCGAACTTTTGGAAGATGAAACACTCACCATTAACTATCACGTCGATCCCATAACTTTATCCTTCTTCTACAGCACACTGCATCGCGTGCCACAAGGGACGTTCAGTCGCAACACCATTATTGACTTGGGATTATCAGCGGCTGCAATTACGCAAATATCTGCTGATGATTTCTTTAATGGCACGAATTTGATTTATCTTAATCTGAATAATAATGAAATTGAGAGAATTGAGTCAGAAACATTTGTGTACCTTGAAAGCTTGGAGGCTCTGTACCTAACATCCAACGACATATCTTATGTGGGAGATAATGCATTTGTTGGTTTAACAAACTTAACGATTTTAAGCCTCTACAACAATGACATTACCCAGTTTGGTGATAACACTTTGAGCGATTTGGAGAATATCATTTACCTTGATCTAGGATACAATAAGCTCACCACAACAGACTTGGGACTTAACTCGGGATCACTACAAACTCTGGGTTTGCAAGGAAACCAGATCGATGTGGTGCGTAGCAACTCGTTTGTAAATTTGCCAAATTTAGATGCTCTTATTTTGGACTTTAACGGTATTAGTGAACTTGAAAATAACGCATTTGCCGGCCTTACTAATTTGGACCAACTCTCTTTGTATGGTAACGACGTTGCATCACTTCCACCTGGCATTTTTAGTCAACTAACAAATCTTAGGGTTTTGGATTTAGGACGTAATCAAATAACGAGTTCATCATTAAGCTTTTCACTTTTTGCACCTTTACAAAAGCTGAATTATTTGTGGTTTGAAGGCAATGCTTTAACTTCAATTGACATTCGTATGCTGGTCGGCATGACTGACCTTAGTGCCATGTATGTGTATGAAAATGAGTTAACATCTATGGACTTCGACGATGTTGGCTTTTACTTGCCAAGCCTTACTTACCTGGGCATTACCTACAATAATTGGGACTGCACGACTCTTGCCGACATTCTTATTAATATGCGACAGTTTTCAATCCAACATTCATTAGAAAATGAAAACACCGAATTAATTCATCTCGAGGGAATTGGTTGCACCGTTGATGGTTTGAATCGTAATCGGTTGCTTGCAAATAAATTGAATGCTCCGAAAAACGCCTTGGAACACCAGAAACTTTTGCAGCGAAAGAGCCTGAATTTAGAAGATAAGAAAACTGTGTAGAATTTTCTATTTTTATTTTTATTTTTTTCAACAAGAAATGTTATGTTTAATGTTATTATTTTGAATTGATATTCCGAGTCATAATAAACTTCTAGGACTAATACCATAAATATAAATAAGGTGCGTTTCATAAACATAAGACACCTTGATTTTTGATTATATCATATTTCAGATAACACAGTTTTTTTCTAAGTTGTTTTTTAATTGAATTTTCTAAGCAATAAAACAAACAAGTAAATATGGTTATTTTATTCAAAAAATTATATATATATTAAAGAAAAATAAATATTTGGGCGTTTCATAAAGATAAAACACTTTTCAATAATGATTTAACAAATTAATTTATTGACGATTCTTTGGGATTATGGGCAGATATTTAACTTTTTAATAGTCAATAAGATTACCCCCATCTGTAGCAGTGCAAAACAATATTTTTTCCGTCGACTCGCATGACTCGTCTTTCTTATGTACCACCATATTTTCCATGGGATTTAAATACGGAGAACAGGCCTGCCAACCCATTTTTTAGATAGGGCTATCCGTTAAAAATCGTTTTGTCTCTCGGCTGACATGAATGCGAGCGTTATCTTGGTGAAACATATGTGGTTTCACTCTGTTTGTTTCAATAAAAGGGACGACACTGCTCTCAAATACAGGAATGCACTGCTCTTCATTCGAGATTTCGTGAATTGTAATTCCACCGTGGCTTTCGATGTGAAAGCACACCACATCATAACCGAACCACCACTAAAATTTCGTTTGGAAAAGTAAATTGGATCCTTTCGTAAATCTCTTCAATAGAATCGGGAGACCTTTGGGCCATCAAGATTCCACTTCTTTTCGTCAGAAAAAATAATCTGTAAAAGAAAAATTGTAAACCAGAGGAGTTTTAGAACATGATTAAAGACTTACTGTGTTTCTGTCAGTAGAGAGATGATCTTCCGCAAATTTCACCTGCTTATGCCGTGTCATAAGATGTGGTGTTTTCAACACTTTTGAGAACTTAATACACTTGCTTCCCTGCAGGGTGCGCCAAATCTTGGTTTTTGACACTTTATTGTCCACAGATTGTTGCCGTTAACTTTTTTGCCGTTACCGTAACCTTTCGAAATCGGCAGTTCTTAAAATTTTCTGCCGTTGCAGTGCACTTTTCTGCCGTTTTTGCCGTTGCCGAAAACTTTTCTTTCAGTATTGACGTTGCTGTTGCCGGTGTCGATTTTTTTACTTTTGGTGTCGTAAATGAGTTGCTTACCAATATTATTGGAATCATCACCCAATCCTTTTTCATAAATGTTAATCACATTGTACGTGATCACATTGTGCATGTATGTGGGTATATTTTTTTGAACTCAGACCAACAGGAAACAAATATTTATAGCACAAAATGGGGAAATCCTTGATAGCCGATAAGATATGGCAAACTGATGAAATAATCGGAGGCTCCTATTCAGTAAATACAGAGTGTGAAGGCAATTACATGGATAGACATTGGCAATCAACAAAAATTGATATGATTTTTCCTAAATTTCAGCATCGTCCAAAATATAGGCCAATAAATGGTAGAAAGATAAGGTACATTTATCGTCATTCAGTTACGGTTTATAACGGTGTTGGCTAACGCGTTTCAGTTTAGTTAGCTAACGTGTGTCAAGAAAGTAAATCCATTAAATATGAGGTGAGTGCACAAAATGTGAATTAAAGTGAAATAATTTAATAATATGAAACAATTTTCAACAGGTTGTTACTGCTAACGTTTGCCTTGTGCTTCGCCAGTGTTTTGTCACAAACGGTTATTGACATTACTAACATCGAGACAACAATTTCCAACATTGTCCTCGCTGAAGATGAAACTCTGCGTATGAATTTCTACATTAATCCATACAGTATTACATTTTTGACATCTACACTGCATCGGATTCCCGAGGACCTTTTTAGTCAAGGCACTCTGGAACATTTTGCTGCTCCATACGCCTCCATCGCCGATCTGGAGCCTGAAGACTTTAACAATGCCACCAATTTACGTACATTAAATCTGCAATTCAACATATTAACTGAATTGAGTGATTTTGCTTTCACTGATGCAAGCAATTTGGAGGTGCTTCTTTTAACTGGAAACCAAATTTCAACAGTGGGCTCAATGGCATTTGAGGGCATTCCCCGCTTGCGTGTACTGAGCCTGTTCAACAACCGTCTCGTGACACTTCCCTCAGATGTGTTCCACCCAATATACAGTTTAGTTGAATTAGATTTAGGTTTCAACCAACTGTCCTCTATCGACTTCCCCGACTTTTCGTATCAACCGAATTTCGACACATTGTGGCTGGAAGGCAATCAGTTGTCTAATTTGGATGAAGATGCTATTGTTTCGAGGAACTTGAGAAACCTTTTCCTGTATGCCAACTCTCTTCAGTCCATTGGAAATAACACCTTTGCCCGTCTTCCCTCACTCGAGGTACTAAGCTTGCATTCCAGTGGTATTTCTGAAGTGGAGCCTCGTGGTTTCTATGGATTGCGTAACCTTGAAACATTGATTTTGTACTCAAATTCAATCGGTGAGCTGCCTAGTCGTAGCTTCCAAGATATGTATCGTTTGCGTACCCTTGATTTGGGCTCAAATGGATTGTCATCGGCTACTTTTGGAACATTTGCAGGTCTCGACTCTTTGGATACACTGTGGTTAGATCGTAATAATTACGAATCTTTTAATACACAAATATTGATTCCTCTGAGATATATGCGTTCATTGCTGTTGGCTGAGAATGAGATTACCGATCTTGACTTCACAGACATTGGTTTTATTCTTCCAAGTCTTAATCTCATTAGTCTGCAGCGAAACCGGTGGGTGTGTGAGTCTTTGGCTGACATCATTGCCAATTTGAGACAATTCCGCATTATGATAAATCAATATCCATCAGACTATGGACAGATTTTGTTGGAGGGTGTTCAATGTACAGAGGGACCAGCACCACAAGAGGAGAGGCTTTCTATGAATATTGAAGGTAGAAGGGAGTTGATTAGCAAAATCGCACCATACGCATTGAAGGGCTATCAAGTTAGGAACATTGAGGATGTGGTGTATTAGGCGGATATGTTCAATAAAAAAATTTCGAATCAAATCTTGTACAAAAACACTTTTCAATTGTTCTATAATTAATACGTTTTATGGAGTGTAATTGTTATTATTCCACCACGTTTAATCTTAAAGATTAACAAATTGTTTAATGTGGTAATTGTTGTGGATCATTATCATGAAATTATGTCACATTATATCAATTGCGGAGCACAAACCGGAGAGCTATAGATTCGTTATGGAATTGGAAATACCTTATCTATTGGGGTGTAAATTTGTTTTTATTGGTGTCCATAAATTGATTTCTGAAGCACATATTTGTGGAAAATTTAAACAACTAATCCCGAGGTGTGTAAAAAAATTTATGGTGGGTATAGCGCCAGCTCCCAGATATAAATAATTTTTAAAATAGTTGTAAACAATCTCTAAAAAAATGAAGAAACATCATCCGGCAACAGCATTTTTTGTTCTCAAGTAAAATTCGTTGTTTCATATTTATTTGATCAATTCATTACAATTAAAAATGATAATATGAGTTTCAAATGACTTAGTTTCAGATAACGAAACGCTTTCCTATCTGAGAGTGAGATTTCGGATATTTGTAGTTATTTAAAACCTCACCGTCCAATATAAATTTTATCATCTATGTAAATATTAAAAGAAATTCAAATACTTTAAATTTTTAATTATTTTTATTTTAATTATTCAAGAAAAACTGCATTAAAAGTAAGAATTGTCTTAAAACGTATTCTTATTGCTCAATTGGCAAAGCTGCAACCTCTGGCCGTTTGCCAATTTTTACACCGCGCTCCTCAGCTTCTCCATAAACCCTCAATTTTTCGACACGCACAGCATCAGAATCCTTAGCCAATTTCGGCGCTTCAAATAAAACATCCCTTGGCTGATATTCATAACAACCGATTCCCTCCAATAGTACTTTTGTTTGCTCAGCCTCATAAGTGGTGATGGACATGATATTAAAACGACGAATATTGGCAATAATTTGAGCAACCTCCTCGCAGTAGTAATCGTTGTCAGTGACACTCAAATACCTCAATTGCGGCAAAATGTATCCAACATCATTCAAGTTCAATGTGCTCAAGTCGTTATCATGCAAATACAATGATTCCAAATTTGTCATTGAAATGATCTTGCGGATGTCAAAGTTATCAAGAGAGTTGGACTCAATCCACAAAATGTTCAAGTAGTTTTTGTTTGAGAACAGTCTGAAGGTGATTTCTTCGATGTTATTGTATCCTAAATCCAAGCTAGTAAGCAAACGCAGTGGCAAAAATACACTGCCGGGCAGCACAGAAATCTCATTGTCATACAGAGATAGGGATTGCAATTGGTTCAATCCGGCGAAGGCGTTCTCGCTGACTTCATCAATTTGGTTTGAACCCAAGTTTAAAGTTCTCAAGCTGGGAAGATCGTCAAAAACGTAGTCACCAACACTTGTAAGACTGTTGCCATATAAATAAACGCTGAGCAGGGATGGTGAGATAATGGTATCATTGTCGATGTTGCTAATTTGGTTGTATTCCAACCACAGAGTGGACAAATTGGGAGAGCCGGATAAATCGGCAAAATCAATATCGGTTATTTGATTATTACCCAAATCCAGATATTGTAAGCTTGGCAATAATGCGAAAACGGCGGCTGGGAGATCAACAATGTCGTTGGAGTAAAGGTACAATGTTTGTAAATTGGAAAGTCCAGCAAATGCGTTAGCATTAATATCTACGATATCATTGTTTGACAAGTTGATAGTTTCAAGAAGAGGAGCACCGGCAAATACATTGGCAGGCAAAGATGTAATGTGGTTACTACTCAAGGACAAATATACCAAGCTTACAGCATTGGTCAAATCACTGGCACTAATTTCTGAAATAGATGCGGCGGCTGCCGAAAATTCCCTGAGAGTGTCTCTGACGAAAAGTCCATCCGGAATTCTGTAGAGCGTTGAATAGTAGAATGTCAGGGTTTGGGGATCAACCAAAAATGTGATCAAAAGAGTTTCGTCTTCTTCCAAGTGCAAATCCCTAATCTGAGTGTCTTCAGTGGCAACTGTAATCTCGCGCACTGTCTGTCCACTCACAAAGCAAATGGTGCACAAAAGTGTTAATAAATATCCAAACCTAAATGCAAATGGGCAAAAAAAAATTATTATTGTCACGTATTATTTTTTGTCACTTAATTATGTTACCTCATGATTCTTTTGGAATTATAGTTATGTTTAATGTAAAGCACGGTTTTTTTATAACTAAGATGGTTTTGTTTGTAGTGTGCTTTTATAAAGGATTTCTATGCAAAGATAATCATTTTAGTCACGGATAAAGAACATGACCAATGATAGCAAGTTTATAGGTGTACAATTTGGATTACGATTGCCACGGTATTACATTATCAGGAAAATAAGTTGATTGTAAATAGTTCAAGAGTATCATATAACCATTATTTATCTTCCTCGGCATTATTTTAAAGTTTGACTGAAGTGGAACTTCCATTCGACGCATTGTTACCAAATTTTTATACAACATTTGGTCAAAAACCGTAATCTTATTGGCTATTTCCCATTATTACTTAATTGCAACTTTACCAATTTTTAAGTGGAGTGTTTGTTTTATTAAAAAAAATTATCGGCTACTAGTTAAGGCCGTATGTTTCCGTTGTCAATTAAGCAATTAAGATAAACATTTTGTGTATAACCAACAAAGGCGTCATTTTTTTATTGACAAAGATAGAAGAAAGACGATTACAAGCAGTCTAGATTTTATAACCAACATGTTATGTGTTAAGGCAAAATCCAATGTGGGTATACCTAAAAGTACAAATATCTTTCGAATTTAAATTCTAAACTTAAAAATGAAAAAAAGTAAAGAAAAGGCTTTATATTATTTAATAGTAATTTATAGACTGAATGACAACTATATAACATAAGCTATTAAGCTTTACCCTTATATTTTAGAAATTTAATTAAGACTCAATAAATTAAATACTTGGAAATTTCTTATACCATTTTACTTGGTTCCATTAGATAAAACTATTTTGTTGTGTTCATTAATGATCATCATTAATTGTATAATTATGTAATCGTAAAGTTTTCTTTTAAATTGAATAATTAATTACCCAATAACTAATAATTTTAGAAATAGAGTCTGTCCTAAAATTATAAATAAAATAATACATGAAATATCAATAACAACATGTTTTCTGCGGTTCTCATAATCAATAGTGTGAGCTACAATATTTATTAATCAAATATATTTTCAATAAAACTTATTCTACAGGCAAGGCCCCAATTTCCGGCCGCTTTTTAAATGCGGTGAGATAATCCCCAGCTGGATAGTGCTTAAGTTTTTCCGCAAACACAAGCTCCGAGTCTATTTTCGTGTTCATTTTTACTAAACTTGAACTCGCTTCAACATCCCTGCATGCAAATCCATCTAACAAAACATAATCCCCCTCATTGTAATAATATGCGCTGAAATATATATTAAATCTTCTGAAATCCGTAATCATGTCAGCTGCATTTTCACAATTAAAATCGTTTTCAGAAATACTGATGCTATTCAGGTTTGGTAGAAAATATCTTACATCGGTGGTATTGAGTGATGTTAATTCATTACTGTTGATGTATAAATATTGCAATTGTCGCAGTGCAACAATTTTACGGAAATCCAATTCTTTCAAGTTGTTATTCTCCATCCACAGCGTGTAAAGATTTTCCAGACTTGAGAACAAACGGAAACTGATGTTTTCAATATGGTTATTGCCCAAATCCAAGTTCCACAGGGATCGTAATGGAAGTAGACTTCCGGGTGGAATGTCTACTATATGATTACTGTATAATGACAAATAAGTGAGGCTTGATAATCCTCTGAATGCAAACTCTTCAATCTCAACCAATTCGTTAGTGGCCAAATTCAATGTTAATAAATTGGGAACACCAATAAAAGCATCATTTTCAAGTTTCTGAATCTCATTGCCATAAAGGTACAAATATTGTAAACTCGGAGAATTAATGGAGTAATTTTCTATATTAGCAATGTTGTTGTATTCCAACCACAGAAGTGTCAAATTACTTTCGAGTCCAAAATCAGCAAAGTCAAGGTTTGATAAATCGTTGTTACCCAAATCCAAGATCTCTAATCCAATGAGGGGTCCAAAAACATTAGGTGGAAGTGTCACCAAACTGTTGCTGTATAAAACAAGTTGTCTCAAATTTGTCAAACCAGCGAATGCATTTGATCCGATTGTTGCAATGTAATTGTTTCCTAATGACAGTATTTCCAAATTAGGTGCATTGCTGAAGACATTGTCAGGCAAATCAATTATTTGGTTGTTGTCCAATTGAAGAACTTGCAAACTGTCAGCGTTCAAAAAATCGGAAGCACTAACTTGTCTAATTGATCCACTACTTGCGTAGAATAACTGCAATGTATCTCGACTGAATAATCCATCAGGAATTCGAAATATTGTGGAATATGAGAATTGAATTGAGATTGGATCTACCATATATGTAATAAGTAGGGTTTCTTCTTCCAAAATATTGAAACTGTATATTGTGGTTTCTGCAGTATATATTGTAAGTTCACGCACATTCTGTGCACGGACAAGACAAAATGCCCCCAATAGTAATAATCCTAGGACCCTAATGGAGTTTAAATTAGAACAATAGAGTCACGGTATATTATTTCAAAAACTTGAAAAACTTACCTCATATTTAATACACTTTTAGAACTGAAAAGCACAGCAGCAACTGGGACTGAAATTGCGAATCGAATGGTTTTTATAAAGATACTTCTCAAAAATAGATAAGGTGGACGTTATCTTTGAGAATATTAACTAATTATTTTTATTGTTTTATTGATATTTTTTGGTAACTATATCGAAAATCAATTTTTGTCTAGTACTGTTTAATTGGACTTTAATTTCATAATTACAATGACTTTCTTAAAAAAATCTCTGTTGGACCAATATAATACGTATTACAGTATTTGTCATTAATACAAATCATTCCTGTCACCTATGGTGAATATTTTAGTTGTGGTCTGAGTTCTGATAAGGTTTTCATCTTTATCTTTGAAATGTAAATTATTTTATTGTTTTATTTATTTTCGTTTGTATTGAATATATTTTGGGTTCCTAAAAATTATCTCTCTAAAAGGTAAGTGAATGTTTGATCTTTTACTGACCATTTGTTGACCATGCAATGATTTATAGGGTCAAACTGTACATTATAATTAATAAATAATCGGATACACACCTTTTTGTATAAACATTTCTAACATTATGACAAAAAATTACCATTAATGAAGTCGAAAGAAATCTCTTAAATTCCGTAAAGAGTTTTGAAAACTTTTAAACAAAGTTCTTGCTTAGGGTCATGGCGAATTGCCAATTGATGTTAGATAAAATATAATTAAATATCAACCTATTAAATTTGCGAAAGTGCTGGTTTAAAAATTTATAAAAGAAGTCAATACATGTAATAATAATACTTAATAAAATATAAAATGTTAAACAACAATGGAAATCTCATCACTTTATTTTTTTCATTTTGGATAAAGAGTATATATTTCCTCGTAAACTGTTTAGGACATTCATCACAACAAACTCTCTTTATAATTTCTGTTGAAAAAATTCTTTGCAATAAATTGTACCGATCTACATCCTGATTTCATTTACTTTAAATGAGATAAATAATTATTAGTCAATACATATATAATAATTCATTTATATAATTCATACCACAAACTTTATCAAAGAAATGGAAATAAGCATCAGTTAGCACGAACATTTTTACTTGGACGTCTTGTTGTTGAACGCTTTGTTTAATAATTCCTTTTTGGTAAGTCAAGAGTCATAACTCATAAGTCGTAACTCATAAGCGATCTAGATAAATTTAATCAGATATAGATATATTCATATATTCAAGTCACATTGATATACGAAATGTAATCGACAACAATATAAATTACTAACGTATCGTTGCCACGATGCTTTTAGTCTCTTTGTCATGGATGGCACAAATACCACTCACTAGGCGAATCGCATAGCAAGGTTTCCGTTTATACTTTGCAAACGAACAGAACCCATTTGTTGTCAATTTGTTGAATAAATTTTGAATTCAAAAAAATAGAGCATACTCCGCTATAATTGTCATGAAAATACAAATACATAAATAACATCTTCATCTGTAAAATAGCGCTAAAAAAAATTAATATTCACCTGTTTATTTCAAACACAGGAAGATAATTGCGGTAAGAGATATCAGAGATAAATTAGGACTGGACGCATTGCAGTGGTTTTCGGGAAATCGTCCGAACATGCTAATCGTAATTTTTTAGAGTCATGGGGATTCAAAATTTGTGTCAACATCATCACGAATCGGTTTTCCGTTATGGGTTTGACCAGTATGGTAAACAAAATATGTATAAAAGAAATATATTAAAATTTTCACTTACTAGATCATTTTCATAATGTGCGTATAAATAAGAATTGCAGTGCAAACATAAACAAGATAATCAGTTATTCCCCTTGGGCCAAGGCTTGTGGAACTTAGGTACTTATGCTTGCATTTATGTCAAAAAATTATTTATATAGGTAGGTATAGTACGAGTACATTTTTTTATTTAAATAATATGCATACTTTGTGTAAATATTAATCAAATAATATCGTATATTTATTTTATACCATTAAATAACAATAACAACAAAGGACCTTCAATACTTGTTATCACTATATCAAATCCGGGTAGTGTTTGCTATTTATGACATAACAAAATTCCTGGAACTAAAGGTGTATAACGAAAACTTTAAACATTTATCATAAGAAGCAGCATTGTATCGGATTTTTTTTTAAATTTAAATTTAGATACATTCGATTACCCGCATATCATAATAGAGAGTAAGTAAAGAAGTGAAAATTATGAATTTGATAGAGTAATCCCATTTTTTCTTGCATAAATTTTAAATACTTTTAACTTTTTTTTTAAACACATAAATTTGTGTTTTGATTCCACACAATTTTAAAACAAAAAAATTATTCAATTATTTTGAATAAATATAGAAATTTAAACGAGTTTTAATCCGTTAAATGATTCTGGGTTACTTTGCGAATTTCCGCAAATTCTGATAGGCATTCACCAATCACCATAGACAAAACGGGAGGAGGGGGAAAACATTTTACTTCGTGCCTCATCTCGCGGAATTTTATGTTCTCGCAACAAGTTAGTCTGAGTGTAACCATCGTAAAGTGAAGACGCGACTTTCGCGAGCATTATAGCGTCGACCAAATATTTTTTGGAAGGTGTTACAAAAGTTTAAACCATGCAGAGCCTTCAAAGATCAAGTCTATCGTTTATTGCAGTGATGACGCTTATATGTGTTAATGTGATTCATTTAGTGGGTGGTGCAGTCCTGAAATGCTGCAGTAATGACAACATTCTAATGGAAAACATAACCAGTGAAAAGCGTTTCCAGTACAGCTGTGTGCCTCGATCTAATGATCTTGTTAACACGATCGGTTACAACATGATCACAAATTCAGCTACAAACAACATTCCAGATTGTGATCGGGTTGAATTGATTAAAATCAATTCAGACGAAAGTGCGAATCTTCCTGTAAAATCTTGCGTTGATTTTCTTAACAATGATCTCTATGCTTTGAACTGTGCTAAGGATGATGAGTATTTTGATGTGCAAATCGTGAAATATCAAAAGTGCTGTCCACATGGTCAAACATTTCACCTAAAAACAAGAGTGTGTGTGGAATTTCAGGAATCTACCGTGATTTTTAGTGCTGTTATAAACAGAGTGCCTGCCATTGTTCAGAGTGAATTGCCTCAGTGTAAGCCAGGAGAAGTAACTGTTGAATACAACTCACATTCACATAAATTGGATTTGATTAATGGACATTTAAAAGTGAATTCACAATCGACAGGAACTCATTACTATAATAAATGGGAATCATTTTGCATTGATGGCGTCATTGATGGAATCCAAAATATTCCTAGCGGTTGGATGGCGCGCGTGTGTCAAAAACAATCTGTTTGTGAATCAATTCCGTGCATCAGGAAATGTTGCAAGGATGCTGAGAAATACGTGAAAGTTAATGGAACCTCCAAGTGTTTGCCGCATTCAGTGCATTACAAGCCGAAATTTCACGACGTTGATCTTCCGTTTAATGAGACCACAATCATTCAAAGCCGGCAACCCCTTGGTAACTTTAATCAGGGCACTTTCATAATCCATAATTAATACAAACTTTGTTAATTTGAGTCAACATAATCTTTATGTTTATTGCAATTATTTCGTGAATACCTTTTAAGGATGTATTTATATTCATTATTATTTAAAATTCATATGAATACTGCATTCATTTATCGAGCAAATAACTTTCAATATTTTGTATTTGTTATACTTATATCAGAGCACTATCATTTGTTGTTTGTTCCACTTCCGCCAGCATTGGCAAACCATCAAGTCCTAACCCATACAAATTAAATTATTATTTATTATCTAAGGGCATGTCAAAGATAAATATTGTGATTCCTTTTTATTCACTTAAACGTCGTCCTAATTGAACACATACAATAAATACTAAATTAGATAAGTTCTCCTGTCCACCCACATAATGCATCCATATCATAATAATATAATCGTTAAACTCACATTAGCACTGTAATAACTCTTAATGTCCATACAGAACTGCGGAAAATTGTGGGGGTTGGGGAGAGGGGGATAATATAGCACTTCCCTTGTTGACACTCTGTGAAAATAATCAAAAAAAAATTCTATAAAAGCGTGTTTATCTCCAACCACAATTACCGTTCATTAAATGAAGTTGAATTAATAGTCGATGAGCAATTGTTTCATTTAGCGTTATTGAAAATATTTATATCCCTGAGCACTGTATTAGTGCGTTTAATTATAGAGGGCGGGAAATTTTCTTCAATTCGCAATTCATCTTTATTAAATGGTTTGCCCAATTATACGCTAACGCATAATATCGTGGAGAAGTTAAATATAATTAAGGAATCACACGCATATCCATGTAAAATACTTTTACTTGTACCTACTTGGTTTTGGGCGCTCAATTATTGCGCGTGAATGCATGGGGGAAGAGTTTATCAGACGTGTAAATAAACAAACTTGAGATCCAGTTGGAATAAACAGTTCTGATTTTTGTGAATGCCTGGTTTGAGCCAAAAGCATACTTACTTAGTATTCCTAATCGCGAACGTGTGGTATTTCCATCGCTATCATTTTTTATTTGTGTTTGCAAGAGCATTTATTTGCGGTTTTTGCAATGTTTCCTTCTTTTTTTTTGTTTCATAATTGTTGCTTCTTTATAATAGAACTTATTAAAATATGTTAAAGACAACACAATACACATTTTATTCACTATTATCCAATTGATTAAAATCACAGCTCATCGAAATATTAATTTCGCATATTTGATATAAACATACATATAATTATGTAACTATGTTAATGAAAATAAAAACACAATTTATTTGATTATGTTATGTAATTTCACCTGTATTAACTTCCCGGAGATAATAATTTAATGCCTGATACCTTTGTCATAACACGAGTACAAAATTTCAATAGTTATTAGAAGTGTCTTATGTTGGCACTTCCTCTGAAAGCTAAACAATTATTTCGCAATGTTTAGTTACACTTATGACGGGAATCGTTTACATATTGATTGTAAATATTCCAATAAATGTTTATTTTTAAATGAATATGAGTGATTGAAAGAACATTTTCCAAGAAATAATGCAATTTAAGCGTAATTATAATTGGCTACATTTGTGTGTGTGGAGTTTTTTTTTATAAAATATGACAAAATTTTCTCAAAAATTTCCTTTAAAATGCTCTATTTGTATTACAAATATAGTTCACATTTTATTGCAGCTTATCTCATTTTTATATGGTTTATAAATGTACGAGGCAATAAACAGGCTGAACAAATTAAAAAATAAAACCCCAATCTGTTTCATAACTGCATTATTGCAATCTTTTGCAGCACGTGTACTTAGCTTATTCGTGCCAATTGTCAAACAATACATACATTTTACAGGAATCAATATTAAATTTAATTATTTGTATAATGACATATCCCGCCTTGAATTAAAGTACCCATCAATAATAATTTTCACATAGACACAAATAGAATCGTCATGAAATATTCTAAAAAAAAATCGAAAAGAGTTTGTTGAAGATTTGTATATTAATTAAAGCCGAATTAATTGATTCAGAGAATAACGATGCTATGTTAAGTATAAACAATGAATTATGCTTGATACTTTGTACGTTCTATATTCATGTGTCCATGATTCATATTTTTTAACCTTATTCTCGTTCATAACGTCATGATTCAGTTATACAAAAATACCACAAAATATGCAGTAAATTGCGTTATGAAACATTATTAATTCATAAAGGACCATAGAACATAATTTGATTATTAAAAACTTCGAAAATTAAAGCATAGTATCTAAGAATAAATATTATTTTAGTAATTAAATTATTATACTTAGTTATATTAAAATTTCCCTGGACGAAATAGTACCCTACCTTATATTCATTGTTACATTTATATTTGCTATCAATATTTACTAAAGAATTTATTCATTTTACTTCTATTTAACTTCAATCATAAAAATACATATATTAGTGATAACGGTTTGTGTTTAATTTAGGATTATTGCATGTGTGCTCATTTTGCATAAATTCTCTTTACTACTATCAGTCTCTCATTTTAATCACATTTAAATAATTACGGTAATAATTTAAATAATTTAAGAAATTATGAACAAATTTTTTTTTTATCAAGCACAAATAAGGATTTAAAATATGACAATATAAATTATTTAAAAAAAAATTTAAAATAAAATTAAAAGACAAACTGCAAAAAATGTGATTAAAAGATTGTATTCCAAAAATCTCATTAATAAATTAATTACGCTCATAATAATTCAGAAGCTTATTACAATAATTTATGAAGCACGTTTCTTCAAACATGCGACACCAAATTATCAGTGACGATGGCGCCTGCGTCTTGAATTTGAAATAGGCTATTTGAAATCAACACATGTACAAAGAAACCATTTACTTATTCAACATATTATTGCCAAATTTAAACATTGAATACGCATCTTGAATTCCATAGCAAAATAAATGATAACGATTATAATCCATGTATGGATGGAACCACCCAAGAATAACTGTGGTGAATATCAATAATAAACAGTTGTAATTATTTATAATTAACTCGCACTGAATAAATACTTATAATTTTATCATAAAGCAATTTAAATGTTAATATGTTTTTTTAGAATTTGGGATTCTACCGGAATTGACGTGTAAAAAATACGTTTTATATCCGGACGAACCGGATGATCTTCATTATTTGCACTATAAAACGGGATTACTTTATATCGCTTCTCTGGCCTATCCCCTTAATGATCAAGAATACTGCAAGGAGTTTGTACAGAGGGGAGCAGAAGCAATGGTAAACAATTTGATTTATTTAAGACGTTGGTAAACAAAATCAGTGTAAAACCAATAAACAAAATGATATCTCAACGATTTGTATTTTGTTGAATAATATCTGTAATAATGTTTAATGGACAGCTGGTTTACATGATCAGTCGTAATTAAAAACAACAAATATCCATCAAAGTCCTTTACAAATTTTTATTACCAAAATATCTCATTCACAGGAAATGGCATTTGTTTGTTTCGATCAATCGCCAAAGATCACCAAATTCAAGTTCTACCCGTATGGATTGAGTGTGTCAGTATTCTTCTTGGCAATAACTCTACTGGTTTATGCCTTCCTTCCAAAGGTAGAAGAGTGTATGTAAGCTACTTAACAGGATTGGTTTTGAAATTTGTTGATCTTATTACAGCTATGTAATTTGCATGGAAAAACTCTGGTCTGCCACGTCGTTAGCATGTTGTCGGCTTTTATTGTTCTGGCAATTATACAATTTAATGACGAGGAAAAGATGACAATGTGCAAAGAGCTAGGTAAAGTGAGATTTTCTTTTAAATATTTGTTTTACTATTTACATTAAATTTCTTTTAACGCGTGTTGCAGCTTTTATTACCTATTTTAGCTTTTTGTCAGCCTTTTCATGGTTAAACATAATGTGTTTTGATATTTGGTGGACACTAGGGTAAGAATATTTCTTTCTTCTATTACTTTCCACTATAATTAATTTAAAAACAATGTTGCAATAACAAATCTTCCCACAGATCAGTCCGACAATCCCGAGGTATGCGTAAATCTCGCGAAACCCGTCGCTTTCTTTGCTATTCAGCTTATGCTTGGGGTGTTCCACTTTTTCTAACAGCAACTACTTACGTGTTCAATGATTTTGACATAATTCCATTACAGTATCGTCCAAATTTTGGAGTTGTTTCCTGCTGGTTCAGTGGTTTGTGCTTTATTATTTATCAACGCCGACTGTTGTCAAATCAAAACTCCCACTGCATAATTTCAGATAACAACACACCAGGCCACTTGATCTTCTTCATCGCACCCATTGGCATTCAAATCTTCAGTAATATGGTTTTATTCACTTTGACTTCGTTGCATTGCAACAAAGTCAAGGGAGAAATTCATAAGATGCAAGATCAACCGGATGAGCAGAAACAAACCAGAAGACGTTTTATAGCTCATAAAGCAAAGTAAGGACTATAATTTAATTATATGAAAACTTTATATTTTGTTACAAAAAATGAAATGTTGTTTATTTCTTTATTTTAGATTCACAATGACGATTAAGTTATTTGTTGTAATGGGTGTGTCATGGATGCTGGAGATACTTTGCACTGTTTGGGATGGTGCTAATTTTTGGTACATTCCGGATGCTTTTAATATTCTTCAAGGAATTCCCATCTTCCTTATTTTTGTATTTAAACCAAAAGTTCTTCTTGAGTTTAAGAAACGATTCGGTAAATTTATTAATTTACCAAATTCTAATTTTGCGTATGTTTTAAATGATGATTTTATGTTCTGCAGGTCTAGTCCCACAATCAACCCAGATGACATATGGAACTTCTACCACAATGCGAACCGGAAGCAATACCATCAATGATCCTTACTCTTGTCGTTATGGTCCGATCAAAAAGATGGGAAGCGCCACAACAATGTCCAGCTCCCTAAATAACAGCCAAAAAAATTTACCTCTCAATAAACTTCATTAAGTTGGAGGGATTTTTTCTTATCCAAAGGAACTCATAAAATCGTTTAAGTATACACTCTTAAGGAGTAATGTAGCAGTTTCCAAATGAAAAAGATCTAGATCTGAATTATTTTGTTTAATCTCATTGCAGATAGTAAGACAAAATATGTATGTATTTTAAGTTTCAACATTTGCGCTTTAACTGTGAAATCGTTATTATTATCGTTTTGCATTAAGACTTATATATTTTAGGAACGTTGTAATCATTTTAACGATAAAAGTCAAATAAATGTACACAAAACTATACAACTTCTATGATTAAAAGAGAATAGTGATTATTATCAAACTAAAATTTAAATTTATATATTTTAATTTAAAAAAATTAACCTAATTGGATTAAATTTTAAAGAAGATAATTTTTATTTAAGACGAATCTTTATTTAAATTACCCGCCGGAAATTCTATTACATTGTGCTTTGCAATTTAATATAGAACTTTGTACCGCAAGTACACAAATTCGGATATAAGACCTGATCGCGCGCTATTACGTATTATTGTCGCGATACAGTTGTACCAACTACCAACGCTGAAGTCCGAAACAGCTGTAGACATTTTTTGTTTAATTACAAAATTATATGCGCCAGCCGCCAAGGCATTCTAACCTCTAATTTGATTTCCATAATTCTTATCATAATATATGCATTTCTTAAAAACACTTAAAATAACGTGCAAAAATGTCTGATAATCATCATATTGAGGACGAATTACTCCAAACTCCGATTTCATTCAAGTAAGCATGCTTAAAATCCTATAACATTAATAGTGGACGTAATACAAAAAATTTACTTGCAATATTGATAGAGATCTTACAACCACTGGAACCAGAATCTTGATAAAAGCAGACTATGATAATGTCGACGACGAATGTGATGATTTCTTAATCACCGATGAACCTTGCGGCACAGTCACTTCTCCATGGTCGCATTCATTTGCTGAGTTAAAAGTATCTATGGTCGACATTGGTGACGGCATATTCAAAAAAATGTCAATTGAAGGTTACGGCGAAACAATGCCCGCCAAAGCACGTGTCAAAATCCATTACAATGGATATTGGGAGCATGATTCTATGCCATTTGATTCAACAAACTTGCGTGGTAAGCCCAAATCTTTTGTCACGGAATGCCAAGACATCCTCATCGGATTAGAAAAATCTGTTCTTTCAATGAGACGCGGTGAGGAATCGCATTTTGTAATTCCCTACCAACTATTGTATGGTGAAATTGGATGCCCTCCCCGCATTCGCGCTAAGGCAGACGGCCTTTTCGTCATTAACGTACTTGATTTTGACGAGACTGGCGATCAAGATATTGCAAACCAACTCTCTGCCGAAAATCAACGTAAGTTTTCTGTGGTCATTGTCAAGATAAATGAGGCAATTGCAAGAGGTCGCGATTTGTTCAAACAACGTCTGTTGAAACAAGCTGCACACACATTTTATGTTGCCGTACAAAAGCTGGAAACATCCATCTTGGAGAATGAAGATGAACAAAAACAGCAGGTGGACCTTATTATCAAGTTATATACCAACTTGGCAATTACTTATAACATGTTAAATGAGCCGAAATTGGCATGCAAAATGTGTAACATGCTTAGAAATTTCACTGTATTGGAAAACTACTGTAAGGGATTATTCCAGGAGGGACGTGCTTTGTTCAAGATTGGTGATTACAAACGTGCCAAAGAAAAGCTGACCCGTTGCTTGAAATTGGAGCCGTCCAGCAAGGCTATACTCGACGAACTCGAATCATTGGAGGTAAAGTTTCAAGCGTTCAAAGCTGCGGAAAATGAGATGTGCCGCAAGGCTTTTAGTATGATGGCTGTAGCCAAGACAAATAAACTCGAGGCATCTGCGGTTAAAGAAACTGACAATGTAACTGACCAAAAACTTGAGAAATGGATTAAAGAATTCAAAAATTCGAAATCGCGAATTCTTTATCTGCCTACAGCGTTGCTTCCTGGTGAGATTCAGCGAGCCAGGGAATTGGCTATCAAGTATGAAGTAAGCCTTGAGAATGCTCAACGCGGCGGATATGTGTTGGTGAATAGGCAACTAGACTCGTAAGATCTATACAGTTTTTGAAGTTCATTTTCATTCAAGCAGGAATTTTAAAATGTTCCTTTGATGATTGAGAACTTTTTTTTTTACTTTTTTAATTACTATTAATTTTCTAATAGGTTCCTTGGTATACAATTGCACTTTTTGAAAATAAATGTTTATTTGTCTATAAATTGAAATTGCATAAAAACGTGCATTAATGAATCTCCAATGTATACAGAAACCTATTTTTAAACTTTATTACCATTCAGTAATACTAAAGTCTTCCTGTTATTACATTTCCAAAAAAAAACCGAATTTATATTTCAAATGTATTATTTAAAATGTATTTCGTTTAATAAATATGTTGAGTAATAATACAAATAATATGTCTTTTAAATGACTAGTCGTGTAAAGAAATTTGATCGCATTTAAAAAGGATATACGTCTTAATTTCATTGCGTTTTTTGGTTAATGATTGGCATTGTTAGCACCCTCATATTTACTTATTATGAAGACTGAGTTGGCTGTTGATGATATATCAAGTTACATCCGGTGAATGCGGCTAAATATATTTCTCTATCTGATAAATTTTTTGGATTTTGCTGCTTTAAATTGAGGTCAATTAATCGATTGACCATCCGATGCGCCAGAAGTGGTCGGTCACATTGACTTGTTAGCCAGTAACTGAAAAGAGTTCATTTCAATTTATAATTGTACGCAATTTAATATTCAACAAATATTTACTTTTCACTAAGATTTTCCTCACATAAGTGGATTGGTTTGTCTGCTTCTGCATATTGCATACTTCGTAATTTTGCCGTTGAAATTGATGGATAATCCTCTGCTATTAAGTCGTTTGGCAGCATTCTAAAAAAAATATTATTAATAGTTAAAATGCATTTTAAGCTAACTTATGAATATGGGCACGTTTTAATAAAATTATCACTGAGTAATTAATAAAATAACCAATAATTATAAAATAAACATTGCATACCTTAACGAATTTCCAGTTTTTGTTCTAAAAATCAATTTTTTTATTAAAATACAAGAAGGTTCACAATATTATTAAATTTGTTAAAGAACACACTAGAGAAACACGTCCTTCTCCCTCAAAGACTGAGTTGAATTAATACATATTATGCCTAAGTTTTCATGGCATGTCACGACTCAATTCACAAGATCCATATACAACGGCAGCGTGCCACATTGAACTCCAGTCAATGGTATGTCGCCCCGTTAGAAACAAACATCTGCTGCACACACGGCCTTCACTATAAGGGTACTTTTTGAAATGAAACCCCTTAAAAGAGAACGCAATGAAACGCTGAAACCGATTTGTTTATGAATGGTTACTGAGATACTATTCATTCCACACATATTAATATAAGTACGTAAATGTGCATCATAAATAAAAATAATGCATATGCATAGGCATGCTCCCCCTTTATATTTTTAAATTTTACAACGAGCATAATAATTAATAAGCCTTCTGATGAGTGAAAGCATAAACGATTGTAGACTATAGTCAGACGATTATAATTTCTTGAATTTACAAACAACTTGAAAGTCTAAATTAATAAAACTAGGAAACTCGATTTTGTATAATTCATGTACTCGTATATTTTAAGTTAATTTATTTGTAAACATTATTTTGAATCTCACAACACAATTTAGGGTAAATTTTAAATTTGTTATTCCTCAAAAAGACAATAAATGGATAATAACATGTATACATATTATGTAAATTCACAAAAAGTTTGAGTTATATTTTATACGTATATGACATAATTCAATAACACTTAGATGTTTATAATTATTGTAAAAATCTTGGTGCAATATAAAAATAAGTGATTTTTTTTTGTAAACGGTTATGTGTAAAAAATCTAATTGAATAATAAGGTTTTCATACAATTCTTTTGACGGAAAACATCGATATTTCATACTTTCAACTTTCTCTTTAGAACAAAATTAATTTAACTTAAAAATAAACATTCATAGGAACTGAAAATAAAATGAAATACACAAAGAATAATATTTTCTTCCTGAAAGTTATTTGAAAAAAAAAGAAAGTAAATCAATCTTAAATTTAGTTCATTCTTTAATAAGCTCTGGATAAAACAAGAGCTCGTCATTAAAATTATAATGAGAACTTATTTTGTTTGTCGCTGTGTAGTTCATGATACAACATCCTGCAAGGACATAAGTGAATTACAAATAATATAAACCGGAAACATAGTAAAAGGAATAACAATGTCCTGTGGCTTTCTTATAATACACATCGCATTCAATTAAATCACACGTGAAAGCTTCATCACAATAATTTGTATAGATATATGTAGTTTAATATGTATTGGGCGTTATATCTTTAAGTGTGCGGAATAGTATTTTTACAAAGTTTAAGCTTTATTTATAGTAAAATTTTCAAAATCGCGATATATTTGATTAAAGTGCAGTTTATGAATGACAATATTTCATACAGATTATCTTCGTATTGTAACAAGATTACATATTGCAAAGTGGGTTATTGAAATTTTTAAGAGTTGCTTTAATTAATACAATGTAATATCATAATCGGATTAGTAGCTAATAATGTTTAGCTCAAATGTATAGGTACGTTGAATTCAAAGGATCAACTTTATATGATAACTATGCGTTAATAAATATTATAATGTAAAAGTAATCTGTAAACATTTAATGATAAATGGACAATTTTAGAGATCGCTTTTTTCATGGAGCTCAAGCCAATTACGGCATTTGCTCATATTTGGTTTTGGCAATATTTGTGGCAAGGCAACATGATAACATTGTGCCAACAAGTGGAAATAGGGCAGATGTTAATGCCGATGCAGCTATCATTCCCATGTTTGTTTCCAATAATGCACTGCCAACAGTGTAGCAGCCCTGAAATTTATATTTAATTTTTTTTTTAATTAGTACGGTTAAATTAAATTTATAAGAAAGGATCACTTACATCAGTATAAATTTGCAAATCATCTTGAGTATCACAATTGCTTTCACGGCAGCAGGAACGTGGCACTGGACGTGGTGGAGTCAAATTAAGCCAATCAGCTGATCCATGATTTCCACAGCAATGCAGCTATGCAAATAGTGAGGCTTGTAATGTAATGGGATAAATCGATATTGACAAAATTTACTTACATTGGCTTGCATTGTATCAAAATCTGCAGATTTTACAATTGAAGTTGGTCCATATTGAATCATGCTCTGATTTAAACCTCTCTCAAAATCAGCACTTATTCTATCCTTTTGCATGTACATTGATGCAGCCAGTGCTACCTCCATCACAAAAATTAAAGCCAAAAATCCTCCATACTACAAAAAAAAAAAATAAATTTAAAAAACGTTCAATACGTCTCAATTAAATCACAAAAAAATGTGCGTACAATGTACAGTAATGATGGTTGACCCTTTACTGTGCAGCAACATGCCAGTGTGCCGAGCAGCAAAATAAAGGCACCAAGTGCCACCAAATATGGCGCAATGTTGCAAGAATCGGCGCTTAGCTCTATGTATTTGTGTAATTCCATTTGCATCCAAATACCAGCCAGGAGCATAGTCAGACCAGTGCCCTATTTTTCAAAATGAATTCACATTTAATCACAAAAACTATCCAATCTGCATAATTTAATTACATATTATTATTTATGGCCATTAATAAAATCGATTATTTTTTTATTTGTAGCATTTAATTTCAATTAAGAATTAATTATGGCCGCCCTGACCTATGAACATTCAAAGCGATTAGGGCACAAAATTGTGATTGCATGTTGCATTTTTTTATTTTTTTATTTGTGCTATTATTTTTATGTCACTGGCTATACTTCATGTTATGTTAAAAAAAGTATTTATAATGAAATTAATTTTTGATACATACCCAAAAGGCCAAATTGAACACCATAAGGAGGGTCTTCATGAATGTGATGGTGCCTGCTGTCTGAAAACGTTTGGTCATCTTTAGCAACTCTAACTCACTACAAGTATTTGCTACACACAAAATTGTTGACGCTTCGAAAACAAGAAAGTTTGATTAACAAAATGTGACTGATTTTTGCAACAGCTAGCCCGATATAGAGAAAATTGCTGCGTTGCTGGAGTGATTAAAATGCGAAGCTGCGATTTGAAATCTATATTACTGTCTGTACACTTTATGTTGTTTCAACAAGTAAAACGCCTGTGAGTACTGCTGCCAAGATACTGCGTCGCATTCACCTAATAATCAATAAATATTTCATATTGCACCCACACAATACACATGTGTTTGTGCAGAGTGCCTGAAATTCGACGCTTTGTTGAGGAGCTTTTTCATAGAGCTTTCGATTGGAAATTGTCATAATTATAGCTTAATTCTTCTTTCATTTTTGTAATTCGTTGTAGATTAAACATAACTATAACTCATGCACAGAATCGGGCTTTTAAGCTAGTGCACTTAAATGGATCGATTCAAATAAAGCGCACGAATTTAAGTTTTCCTACCAGAATACAGTACGCACCCATAAGACTATTTCATTTAAAATGCAAAATCCAAATATATAGGAAAGAAGAATGAAGTAGTTTATTTATGAGGCCATAAGCCAGTATTAGTCACAGTAGGAAGTCTCCATCATGCAGGTTTATTATATGGTCCGTCGCATTGCAGATATCATTTTAATAAACTATTTGAAAAAAATGTTTAGAAAAAGGGGAGACGAAATCTTCCATTAAGTCTGCTCATTCGAAGCTCTAAATTACAAAAGAAGGAAGTTCTTAGTCAGTCGACTGTAGACCAGGAAAATTTAAAAATGTGTATTTTTCTGTTGGTGATATCGATTGGAATAAGTGCGGTGAAACTAACAGTACAAGGGGAACCAACAGGGAAAAAGTGCTACCAAAAATAGCAATATAATTCATCTCCTTAATTTTAATATTTTATAAGTGCATGTACTTACATAATATTAATTACCCATGTTTTAGTTTTCATAATTCGTTGCAAATTTGCAGCTTCCTCTTAAAGTCCTTAATTTTTTTCTAAAAGATGTTATTCTTGATTTTTTTGATGGAGTGTATCTGTACTGTGGGTTTCCATTTAGCAGGACGCTGCGCCCAAAATGCGTTTTATTGTTTGAAGCTTACTGCTTCTTCTTTAAAGATTAGCTGAAAATTCCATTAAAAGATACGGCTAAAATATTAGAAAATAAAACACTCAATATATTTGTTATTTTCATTATTTGTATTTTATTAAATATGTATTTATTTTGATAATTATTAAAATAGCAATCTGTTAAGCACTTTTCTCAATATTTAAATACTGGGTGTTTATATTTTTTTCTACTTTCATTTCATTTCATGTATTTATTTATTATTTTTTGATTGTAATAATATGTAGAAGATAGTAATAATACGTATGAATAATAATAAATTGTAACACTAAATAATCACAATAATTGTTTTTGGTATATTAACATTAATGATTTACCATAAATAAATAAAATTGTTCCAGTTTTATGTAAGTAGGAATTTTGCTGACTGAATCAGGAGGGATGAGTGTAGCTGAGGGAGCAAATCGTCACTATAAAGAATTCAACTGGTATTTATAATTTACTTGTTTTTACTGTGGGTTTATTTATGTGACTTAAACGTTATAGTGAAATATGCAATTTCTTTGTTAAACAGTTATATTCTGCCATAAATATTGCTGGTACGCAAAAGCCTTTTACATTTAAAAGTATATATCATCATAAGTATAGTTTAATTGTTAACGATTTTTCAAATGAGTTTTTTTTTTTTAATAATTACATTTTATTTATGTACGTTTTATTCTAAAGTATGTTTTTAGAATTAAGAGTTGTGTGATCTTTATAAATTTTAAATTTATTGTATTTTTTTTTTTAAGAAATCAAAATGGCACAAATTATATTTTTACAATGTATTTACAAAATTCTTGGGGTTCAATAAATAAAAATATAAAAATGAGCACACTGACTGTAGATATTTTGTGATATTTTTGTGTAGACTAAATCCGTCGTTCCAGGACATTTGAGACAAATTTGTGATTATACAGATAATACATTAAAAATACAATATATTATTTATACTTAGCACATGTGTACTTTTGAAAAATCTACTGGATATATTTGCAGGTTGTTGTGAGAGTATTTAGGAATATGATATGGTTTCACATTTGTTTAACACTTTAAATATTGGAAGGGTGTGCCTTTTACTAAATTATTTCTATTGTGGGGGTGTATTATTAACATTTATATGGAAAATATATATGTAGGTTTAAGTACTTTATCTTACATGTGACAATTTCTATTGATTGATTTTGATCCATTTGAAAAACATTTAACAGTATTTAAACATTAGCATAACACAAAATAAATAATACAGCTCAACATTATTTATCGAAAATTTTTGGAAACATGAACTTTTAAACCAAATCATTGTTATTATGTTTTGTTTTTCTATCAGGGATCTTTATTTGAAAGTAAAGAACACCCTTTATTACATATATTATGTTAACAACTAGAATTTATTTACATTAAGGCTAATTTTGTTATTTGATAGTAAAAAAAGCTCTTCAAAAAAACTTGCAAAATGCATAATGGAATTAATAAAATAGAAAGAGCTGACTTATAGAGAAAGTTTTAACGACGTCAATATTTCCGCGAATTTAATATATCGTTGAACATATAAATCAGAATGTACATACTCCAGTAAATAAGTAATTTTCTATTATGTATGATAAATAAAAAAACATTTGGATGAAATTAAAGAAAAATAATTTAAAACGTAATTAAGCTAATTTATTTTAATTTGTTGTTTAGCTTAATTGTGATCGTTTCGTTTAAACTTTGAAATCAATTTTATAATTTATTATGTTACAGGTTTAATGAGAATGGATCGTAATATGAGTAATCATGGTTTGCCCTAAATGAGTTATTATGTTATGCTTTCAAACATATAATATGTTATATTATTTACGTACGTTTTAAAGAGTTTTATCGAGCGATTTTACGGGATTTGTTAATTTTGTATTTACTATGTATTAGTTTTTGAGAGAAATACTCTACTACTACTGGAATCTATAATTATTATATGGAAATAACTAGTCAAATGGTCCATTCTTTGACACACATTTTTACTTTTTGACTAGACTTGCCATCCGCAGTAACTTGTTTTGAGTATTTTGCTGCGACTGATTTTGTTGGCTATTTGCGTCCTGTTGCTGCATTACTGAGCTACAGCTGATTGTTCGTGTTGGTGTTGCTTTGGAGTTGGCTAGAGCAGCCTTAGCAATGGATAATGCAGCAGATTTGGGAAGTTCACCAAGCTTTGCTTGTTCCTTGGCGCTCCTGAATATTATAAAATGAAACATTACTGTAATTTATACACATCTCTGCATAATATTGAACAAATAAAAATTGTACTTACAAATATCGAGTCAAGTCTTCGATATCGACAAGCATGGAGTCTTGACTCATATGCAACTCATCGCGTTCCATCAAAAATTGCACTAAATTCTCATTGAGTCGTTCAATTTGTGTGTGCAGCTCGTTGACAATGACTTGCAGTTGGGCGATATTCATATCGGTCAGCATTTGACGTGACACACGACGCTTTTCTGGTGGAAATGGTATGCCCACCTTTTGCAAGGAGTTGCGTATTACCTCAGTGATGGGCGACTCTTTTTGTTTTTGGCGATCAATCTAAATGTGTAGCACAAAAATTACGCGGTGATTTATTATTAGCGAGTTTTCTAATTCCCAAGTTCATTGTGTTGATTTACGAGCAACTGTAAATGCTTGCGTGCTGAAAATAATGTTTTAAGTTTGAGCATGTACCTCCATTTGCATGTGGGCCATGTCCTTGGCTTGTGCCAAAGCCATCCGGGCTTCGATTTGAAGGCGCGCCTGCTTCGTAAAGAAATCCGATTCTTTTATTTCTTCAGCGGACGGTGGTGGCCCTAGTGACAATGTTGATGGACGTGCTGCAATTTGCGAAATTATATATTTATTATTGTGTTATTTATATTAATTTAATGTTGTAAGAAACTTTAAAGTATCTATGGATTGGCACTTACTGTTAATGCTTGGTTTCTTAATATTAACCGACAAAGGCCTCGAGTTGTATGGGTTTGTGGAACTACTGTACCGTGACTGATAACCACCACCATTACCTTTCCCATTGTGCGAAGCGGACCTTGACAATTTTGGACATGTCTCACTATCCGAGCTTGGACTTTCTGTGTCAGATGCAGTTTCGTTCATGAAACAGATCTGTAGATTCATTCCTGTATGCGTTTTGTGTTTTATTTTTGTTTGAACGAATATGCGAATGTGGTTGTAGGTCCAGCGGGAAGGGTGTGAAAGCAATTTAGGAAGAAAAAGTGCCATGATTATACACAAATAAAATATTTGTAGCAAGCTTAATATTCCATTTTCTTAAACATATTAAATATAACAATCACCAAATAAAACCGATACCAAAAATATAAATAAAAGTATATTACAAAACTAAATGAACGAAGGAAAGCATGCCAACTAAATGTTACACTCACCACTTTGTAATCGTGACTGGAGACTGGGCTTGCGACCAGGCCGGTCGCGTATTAGATTACTTAGATAGTCATCTTCGGCGCCCATAGCGAGTCGGCGTCGAATCTCCTCCCGGTCATTTCGTCTCTGCGTGTTCCACATTCAGCAAATTCACAAATATGTATAGTATATGTGAGAGAATATGCGTAGTGATTTTAAATGGCACATTTTTGGTGAGGGGATGCAAATCAGCCGAGGAAATTATGAAGAACAAACATGGAAGAGAGAAAAATTATTATTATAATAACAATGAATATTCATTATTTTATATTTTGACGCTCGTTGTGAGCATCCTTATCCTTATACATGTCTGTAAACATTTTTATCCACGAAGTGTGCATTTTTATTCAATTACATTCGACTATACAAAACGTGTGAATGTAAATAACGGGAATTATAATGGAGGTTGTTTTGCATACGTCTGTGAGACGCTATTAAGGCTTTAATTTCATATAATTTAAGACTTGTGCAAATAATACTTCTTTTGAGCACACATATCACATACGTCATATCGATTGGAGGGCTCCTGAACACTTATCACATGTAAAAATTTGTCAAACACGTTATCCATTTCGTCTATGATCTTTTCTCTCGGCGCCGTAGCCACTGAGCTCACATCCACTTTACTGTTTTCCATATAAACACGCGGAAACATTTGGGGACGCGAAAAACTGTAGACGTCGTCGTCGTTCTGCCGAACCGTCAAATAATTCGAATTGAATATTTTATTGGCAATAAATGTGCTCAACGAAACATCGTCCTGTTCATCATAATCCCGAGAATTACATTTTTGTGACTTGCCCGACCATTTTGACCGCAAATTGAACATCATCTGCTCAAACACCATTTTGGCAGTGCACCGTTTTGTGCAAAACCATAAACAAATAACGATTAAAATGAGAAATATTTATGGCACTGTGTAATATGGCAGCAACAGTTTAAACTGCAAAGTTCAAATCTATACCGAACGTAAGCGCGCAACAAATGCTCAACCTAAACTATATTTTTTATACGGGCACATCCATCAGTAAGGCACACTATTTTGAATTACAGATATTTTCTTGGCCCCAGAGACCCTCGGCATAAATTCAAAACCAAACGTCTGTTTACATTTTGAATAATGCAAATTCAAAGAAAGGAAGCCGGGCCCGTAACAGTGAACGTGTGCGAGCAAGAGGCCCAATTTCAAACATCCATTGTACAATGTACACATAATATTTTTATGCACTCCAACTCGTACGGGTATGGGCTATGGCGATAATAATCGTTGAAGCGATGAGGATTGAGGGTCTCAGCTGAGCACATGCTTGAATTTAGATCCCCGATCCCCTTTTCATACACTAATATTATACTCGTTTATTATGTGAGACGCTTCATTTCACAGCAGCTGCTGGAGGTCTTTAGGTTTTCCGATAAAAGTGCCGCTGAGATTTTGTGACAAGGGTTTTATTGTTAAATTATTGTAGTTTTTACTTCGAAGTATTTAGTGATTTTCTTACAGTCACTGTACTTCAGCAACATAGTATTTTGGAAAAGTCTGTTAGATATTGAATATAATACAATATCATTAAGTTATAATAGGATTTAAGATTTAATTGTAATTGGAAAATTTTTAAAGCCACGTTTCTTCAAAAAAAAATTTTAATACATTTATCACAATTTGTGTAAAAAGTATTTAATAAATATAAGACATTTATAAAATTTCACAATTTGTTATTAAAGTTAGATTTAAACTCGAAAATTCACGGTTCACTTAAAATGGCCAGGTACTGTAAAAGAATAGAAAGAGATGAACTTTACAATGAATTCATTGAAACTCCTCCAATTGCATGTGCGGTCTTTTCAAGGTCAGGTAAAATTTTCAGTATATTACACGGTGCACGTTGATAACAAACGAGGCATTTCTTAAGAACATATTTAATTTTCTTACACAATGTTGTGAGCACACCTGGAGCGTTTTGGGTCGAAAAATGTAAAACACAATCTCTCTTGAACATTGAACACACCTCTTGGAGCCTTATATAATTATTAAACCAAACCAACCATCTGATGCTTAGCAATAAAGTGAAACTCACCAAATTGGGATATGTAACATATTTAGTTGTTACCGAATTTGCAACTTTTTCTTTTTAGTTGTAATGCACATATTATTTTGATTTTTACCACTTACATCTTTGTCGAAAACGGCAAACAATTCCACAGAATCTAAACTCTCGTGATTATCATAAGTTAGTGTATAGAGATCGTTGACAAAACGAGAATCTTTCTTATAGTGTCGCTTCAGATCTGTTAGGCTAGGCAGTGATTCCATCATCGTGCTACCATTGTTATATATTGCATTACAATTAACTTCACAGTATTCACAGTTCGCACCATACACTCGAGACGTTTGAATTTAATTATTAACACTTTAGATTCACATTTCCATTAACATCACAACTATTTCTGATAAAATTACGTTATGAATTTCATTTATTAATAATTATTGTAGAAAATGAATTGGTTGACCACTCCGTTTAGCGTTTAACCTCACAACAACTATAAGCCAGTATGATGGCATGTACAATGTACATTTTGCCAATGAAAATGGAAACGGCCACGACTGAAATTCACCTGTGCAGCACAAGCATTTTTTACACATCGCGAGTTTTCCGCTACTTTTTACATGTGGATTGCGCCCCTCTTTTCAGCCACATTAAAACGTATTTTCTCTTCACATCATAATATGTTTATTGCCGTGTATAACTACACTGCGGAATATTATATAAATTAAATATAACGTACAACAGCGACCATGTACATTGTACATACGCAAAAAAAAAAACAACAACTCACAACAATATTAAAAGAGATCAGGTGAAATTGAGCGCAAAAAAAATCGCGGTTTTGTGCTGTTTGTTCATTCGCATTGGCAAAGATCCATAGCTGATGAGATTACTGCAGCCATGAGCCATTATGTTGTGCACAGTTTGATTGCAATTTGTAACTCCATTCATTTATGAGTTATATATTATTGTTGCGTGATTTGCGTTGGGCAGCATAAGAATTTAAAATTCAGCGCGTCAATTTTTTGCTATACGCAATTAGGAAGCCTACGATCATAATATGTTGCCCCATTGAATTCCATTCGAAATGTATGTATGTGTGAAATTCAATTCCAGAATAATGGGGTTGTGAAAATAAAACATTTGTATAACCAACTTGGTGCAAAATAAAAAGCCAAATAGTTCCTCTCTTGTTATATCGGGGGATTCTATTACACTCTTTTTCAAAAATGTACTTTTAAACTGTGCATGTCACACTATAGTGTCTTTATTCCGTTGTGTTGGGAAGCAATACTTTTTGGCAAGAAAGTCTGAAATTTAAATACGCCGCAGCAGGGTGAAGCTTTTAAACAAATTAATGCAATTACGGCTGTTGCTGTACTATATTTGGACGGAAATGTTAGTCATCACTTAAATTGCTGCATGTAAATCTTGTTACATTTCATTGTCTTGTTCGTAGTTAATTAACTGTGGAATTTTACTAATTTTTCACCAGTTTTTTTTGGAACAAGAGTTAATGTGTGAACATTGTTCTTAACATTGATGGAATGGAGATTGACGGTCATCAATTCCCTTGTGTTTTTAAATTATAATTTGTCTTACCAAAAATGTTCTTTCATTAAATTATTATTGTAAACATTCTCTATCAAAATTTTAATTAACTATTTTTGAACTTCCTTTTTTTACAGAAAAGTTAAAATGTGTCACAAGATTTAGGTTAACAAATTAAAAATAAATTATCACAACAAATTTAGTAAAACATTTTTTTAATGTAATGTAATAATATCATTTTATTTTACTTTGCAACACTCAAAATATGAGACATTTTCAACATTTCATACAAAATAAAAATATGACGCAATATACTAAAAGGGTTCTTAAATATTGTGTATCTGATTTTTATTAAATTTCATAAACAAATATTGACACAATTGCGCCACAACAATTTTACATATTTAACTATGTAAAGAATATCTAATGCAAGGTACAATAACATTTATTAAATAAATATTGATATCAGAATGTTGACGAAGAAATCGCAAATATTATGCAGAAAATAAAAATTTTGAAAACAATTATAAGCTATATGAAAGAAATCTAAAATTTAATTTATTTTTCCTATAGTAAAGAAATGAGACTCCCTTATCACGTTTGAGTACAGTTAAAATATATCATTTCATATAATTGACTTAACATAATAAACAAAATAAGATAATGTGTATTTGAAATGGTTTACTGAACAACCAAACAAAAGCTTTTTGAAGCACGCAAATATTCAATAAGATCTTGAAAAAACTAAAAATACATAAAATTCAACACATTACAGTCTCGTAAATAGGTTATTGATTGCAGTATTATCGCATGCAACTATCTGTACAGATGCATAAAATAGAGCGCAGATATTGGATAAAGCTTCTAAGTTCTAATCTATTTGTATTTACACCCACACGATTATTGAATGTCAACTAAGTACCAGTCGAGAAGGTCAAAGGGTAATTTTATGGGATGAGCTTTTTGAAATATTGAATAATCACTGTATTATAGTTATACCTGCGCATCATCATCATGCACGCCTGACACAGGTTGAGAGTGGTTCTTGTTTCCTGGTGGTCTATTGTGCAGTCGCTCATAAAATGGATCACTTTCATCTATTATACACTCGACCATCATTGTTAATGATAGAAAACTTGATATTGCTTTTACCTCAATCGAATAACAGTATTTTCGCTTTAATTTTAGATTGATATTATATACTATAATAGTTTTAAAGTGCCTTTTAAACTTGTTGTTGCACTCACTTCAAACCACTCAATGCATTGCACAAAAAAGTAAAAATCTAAATAAAATCGTGTTTGTTAAAAGTGTTGTGAAATCACTTATTTAAATAAATTACGTGCTGCGGCAACTTTCAGCGGTATATGCGACACCTGTCTTTAGATTAGTAAGTCCACCTAATTTTCATATCAATTTTGGCTATATGGGAAACAAGTAGAGAACACAAAGTGGTGTACATACACTGAAAACACCAACGATGACAGCTACAAAACAGGTAAACGCTTTGATAACGTTTAAGACCGCGATTAAGCCGCTTACATTACGGTTGATTAATAATAGGTAGCGTTGAAACTTGAATGTCTGTCCGCAGTGCAGTAATTCATCGCCGCCACTCGCCACATTTCATAAAATTAGGCAATAGCTTTTCCATTTATTCCCCCCCCCCCCACTCCACTTTAAATATCCCAAACAACCCTTAAAGTGTGATGTAAAATTTCATCTCCGGTGGTGTTTAATAGAAAATTACTTATCATGCTTAAAAGCACTTAAATCCCGAAAGCTTTGTCCTAACTTTTGAATAATATAATATACACACATCTACACGATTACTTCACAAATCCATTTTCCACGTAATTTAACACACACAAAAATGGAATGGAAGCTGGAGCGCTTCCGAATGGCAATATACGCATAAATTTTATCCAAATAACTAAATTTCATTTTTAATTTAAACAATTCTCTTTTCAGCCATTCATTAAGTTTGAATACTGAATAAAGTTGCATAGGGCCACTCTTTCCCTGATGCTGCCCACACCATGTCTAACTATGTGTTGCAACCCCGACCACCCCTAAAGCCAATACCAATGTATCCAACGAATGAATGAGCAAACATGAAGCAAAATGAATTCTAAATCAAGCAGGATGAGCCATAAAAAACTGCCCTTTTCACACAATCGCCCTGACAGCGGTAGGTACTTCGAATATATGGTGGTGTGCACTTCCGATTGATGGGCATGTACATTGTGTGCGGTGAGAGCAGCCGTAGCAAACGAAAATACCTTCTCCAATATACCTGCACACTTTAGTGTCTAATCCGAGTACAATTTCTGCTTCGGCTGGATAACAATTGTGTAAGTGTATGAGTGGGTGGGGGGTGGGTGCAATATGCCAATGTTTTTGGCTTCCGTCACATAGCTGCCACGTGGTTCATTGCCATTTGTTTCAATTTACTGAAAAACGCCTGTTCGCTGTGAGTTCTATTTTCAATGTGCTTCTTATCAGCCTTCCAAATTGACTACCGTCCTTAATTGAGTTTATCAATTTCTCGGCGCACATTTTGTTGTTTTTATTTCATTTTTTTTCGTTGTGCTTCTCATCGACGGTGTACGAGGGATTTCTTAATCTCTGCGGATAAGATTTCCGCGAAAAATAATACAAAATCGTTGAATTGCACGGAAGCCAAACATATATTACTTATGTTGGTATGTACAATTGTAACAGCATAATTTGTATGTAAATATGAATAAATAATTGTAAATAAAATGATGTTGAGATCATGAATTTGGAAACAATCCCATCATTCATAAAAATGATTTGCATATCGACTAATTCTATACATAAAATGTTCTTGAGAGACTCTCCGAAAATACTGGGCATCCCAATAAAATACTATTATTACCCGCGTTCTCCTGCATATGTTTCTATGATTCATACGCGAAAACATTTAACGCTTGCAAAGATAAAATAAAATTCCCCTTTAACTGAAGTACACATCAGCTGCTCGAGTTGACAACTTATTCATAAATAAAACAACTTAATTGCTATTATAAAGTGATAATAAGTTTTCAACCTAATCTTCCCAATTATATAATTCTTCTATGCTCCCATTATACTTCTTTCTGTGTATGTTTATCCCCCATAGCATGTGGGTATTGTCAACAACAAATTTCGAACTTTTTGGCAGGGAGGGCAAAACTGAACTTTATTTAATTTTGATTTTAGAAACTTTTTCAATAGTAATTAGTAATTACTATAAACATGATCCAAAAAGTAACGGTCTGCTTCGAGAATGTTTCCGCCATTTTTTTAATTGCCCGGATAACGTCAAACTGTTAAAATACAAACTATTCATATTATATTTCCCCCAGATGACGTCACACTGCACAGCTGTCAAGCAGACCTTGACTTTTTGGATCGACAATTTCTCAATTCATCGCAATCTGCACAATATTCTTTTAACAAAATGTTTGTTCCAAAAAACAAATGAAAGAAAACAAAATTATGGATATAAAAATTTAGGAATTAAATATTGTGCAGAAAAAAGTTCGCGAAGACAAATAATGTTATGACTTATGGGCTATGGCACAAATTAAAGTACATATTATACACAATCACATTAATTATAATAATTACATGCTCGCATATTATTTCCGTAAGTTTCGTAAAATGTAATACATCATCGAAATATGTTGGTATTCGTGAATGTGTGACATCAATTTAAAAAGTGGGTGTAAGCACAATTAGTTTAGAACAAAAATTACGCATTACTGCAGTAACAACAAGTACGTTGTTGTGCTGTAGTCAAAAGTATAAAGCTGAATAATAAATTGTTCAACATTTTTCGAATACAATCTATTTAATTACTGACAGGCCTAGGCGCGGGCATACAACTGCTATACAGGCATTTGATTCCCCATAGAAACGATGACACAAGTATACCACAACTTATACGGAAAACTTTTCGACGTTGTGTGTACTTGCACCATATTTGTCCTAAGCTGGGATGTCTTCATTTTGATGATTTTTATGTGCCAGCCACTATGTCATTTCAAAGTTTTAATGAAATTTTTGTTGTGCTCTTGTTTCATTATATTATGGCTCACACACATAAATGAGGGCCGGAAAATGTATGTTAGGTGGAAAACACACACAAGGTCGTTTCAATTTGGACGTGAAGAATAACTTATTACACGGAAATGTGTGTATATTGTGTGAGCAAGTATAGTTAGTCTAGGTATAGGTATAGGTAGCGTAAAATGTACACATTTTTTGGGAAAGTGGCGGAAGGACGATCAGGGTTGGTGTATAGTCATATAGTTACACACGAGGATACGTCATATGGTGCGCTCTTCCCGGATATATGTACAAACAAGGGTGGATCATATCATGTGTTTTTGTGATGTCCGTTTATATATTATATGTACCGGAAAACAAAAAAGTCTAGAAACAAACTACCTTACATCACATGTGTACATAGTTGATGTATTTCGACTACGTAAATATATGCTGTGTAATATATTTCAACGTGAACATAAAATAAAAAGTAAGACGTGGAGTACTAAAGTGTAACCAACTAGAAAATCAATATGGAGACATTTTTTGGGTGCTTTTACACTGGTGCACATTTACGTAAAATATTTGTTTTCTCAAATTTCGTCGAAAAATATTGGTACGCCTTTTTAGTCATTTCTTTTTGCACACAAAAATTTCAGGCTGAAAAACAATGCGAAATGGAAACATGTGTACTCGCGTTTATATTATTAGGAACATAATATTTAATATATATGTTTCAATGAAAAGACGTGTCCATTTAGGATGTTGGAATTTTCTTTAAACAAACTATGTACGCAATATTTAACAAACATTTTATTAATTGAAATAAAGATTAAGATATTCTTACCTTCTTCTCCTCCTCCTTGGCTGCCTTTAAATGATTTTCAATTGCCTCCAAGTCAATTATTGGCAGCGCTGTCTCAATGTTGTACACATCAAAGCTGGCTGTCATAAAAAAACGAAAACATTAACTGAATTCACAACCCAACGCTTTACAATTTTTTAATGGGGGTATTTTGATGAAACATTCATTCCTCAAGAGGACGGCAACACAAACAAAAGAATAACGCAAAATTTGCTGACAGTTTAAAACCGATTAAACTTATATAAAACGGAGCTATAAATTTCAGTCAATGAATAAAATTTTCTTCGTATACAGTCAAAAACACGCAACCATATTGTGATGAGCCGTTGCACGGATTACAGAATAAATCTGTGTGTCGTTCATCTGGTGATGGTGCTTCGTAAATCTGCTTTCAGTTAAGGAGAGGATTTTCTAGTGATACCTTATTTATGGGCCAAATCCACTGAATGAAGCAGCCTTTTGTTGCGGGATACAAAGTTTTTAATAAATCATCTTAAGACCAGATTAACACTGTGTATCGGACTTTTACGTTTATAGTAAAGTTTTATCTGCGAGTATACGAGTATATGATAGGGATTGTGTTATTAAATGCTTTTCACAAAATAGAAAGCGGAATAATTTGATTATTTTGTTGAGTTTAGAATTATTAGTTAAGATAAATTTAAATAAATTGATTAATTTACAAAGCAATTATTGCATCAATTATCGACAAAACATGATGTCGCAATGAATTCAGAGTGTTTCCTTCACGTCAATACTTATTGCATTACAAGTAATTCATTCCATCAATGTATTATTTAATAACCGAAATGGACGACGCTTTTAATCGGCAATATCACAATGGCGGATGCAATGAAGCAGTATAAATTATAATGCAAGTTACAATAGACATGAGGCTTCATCCAGACGAAAGCAATAACATTGGTAGCTTGCCATAAATGACAATCCACTTCGAATTCAATTAATATATCCCATCCTCACCATTTTGCATGAAAGTGCCATATGCCATTCAAAAAATGACGATTCAATTTAACTTTGTGTCCGCATACAATTGAAATTGTAGGATAATTCAATAAAGTTCCCATATCCAGCTACACATTAAAATAACACATTCGGATAAATTGTAGATGATAACAGTGTGAATATATGTTGTATAAGAATGCGGGATATAGGATAAAGCCTTTATGGCATCCCTCAATCTCACATTCAGCATGCGACGGTATGATGTATAAATGTCATACTAAAAAGGGTTGGTGCAATTTACCTGATGGGTCTTTGCCTCCCTTGCCCTTCGTCTTCTCCGCACTGCAGCCATTACGAATTGATGACACACCGCCATTGTTATTGTTATTGTAATGAATACCCTTGCTGTTATTGTTGATGCACGTCACCACACTTTTCGGCGATGTTGATCGCTTCTTCTTGTCACCCGACCCCACCATCAAACCACTGCCACTGTGTCGCATGCTATCCATCATCATGGCAGCAAGCTTCTCTCTGTTGCAGCGTCTCTGTGGTGTTACAATGGCTACACTGGCACTACTTGTACAGCCACTACTATCAATGTCTTTCTCACTGCACTGGCGCAATGCGTTAAGCTTTTCTTTTTCACTGCAAAACACTTGGGACGTCGCTGTCGTTGGAACCAACTTATTGTTTGTGGTCGAACCGCGGCTTATTTTGCGATGCTTACGCTCGAATGTGGGCAGCAGTTGAATTTTACGCGATCGTTCAGTAGAAACGGTATTACTGGACGCCGCAGCACTGCTCTCATTGTTATTGTCGAACCACGATTTTTCGCGATCTATGCACACGACCGGCGGCAATTGACGGTCATCGTGTGATGTTCGCTGATATTTTTTCGGCTTCACAATTGCCGTTGGAATGTGATTGCGTGTGTGCGGTGGCGGTGGTGGTGGCGGTGTTGTTGAGGGTGTCACCAGCTGTTTTGGTTGTGGAAAATTCTCTAATGGTGGTTCTCCAGTACTGGGGGGTTCATCAACAAGTTGAGACGTTTCCGCACTGCTAATCGTCAACGTATCGGAAAATGTTACGCTTAAGTTGAGATCAAGATCACATCCGATTTCACTGAGCTGGATCGTCTCTTTTGCATTAGAGAGAACGGCGTCCGTTGTCTGTAAGATACATGCACGGATTATTTTAAGCGTACAGAACAAGGCGAGTCATCGCTAATGGCGCAGAAAATAAACGATTTTAAAGTGTACGTCGCGTGAAATTGTGGACTTTATTTTGTAATTGTTTGAGCGATTATGATATAGTTAAGAGAGTATGTGAAATGGAAGTATATCGTCTGGCCCGTCCTAGATTTGATTTAATGGAATTGTTTACAAATTTTGAGATGCTGCATCAGCGAAACTTATTTTACGACAACACTCAAATATGAACAATCCAAATCGTATGCTCAATGCTCATGACAAATGGGGAATGGTCGTATAAGCGTTTGAGTTCATTATTTCGTGATTATATATGTGGACGCGCCCGCGTCAGCTCTGTGTATACAGTAAACAAAGTATTGAATGATTATATTGTATTTGGTTGTAGGCTGTGGCCTATCTATATGCGTGTCTGGCATAAAATACTTACAGATCTACGCATAAGAGAATTTAAATGTATGCGAAGTTGGGAATGCGATGTTATTAATAGGATAAATATCAGGGATTATCTACCTCGTATCGTATTAAATTGTGTGATCTTCCTGGAGCTTAAAAGCTTCTTTATACAGTTTCTGTATTATACCTACAATGTGACCCACATTATTTTTATCGCATTCACCTATTAGACCTTTACTGGAAATGGGAATCTAGGGATTCCTTGCATACTATTTGATTCCAATTTACTTTTTCAATAAAATAAAGTTCCCCAATTAAAACACAATTTTGGGTAACGCACGGAGGCAAATGGTTTGCAAACGCTGGCAATTTACTAACGGGACGTCATCACCCTACAAGAAAGTGTCTATGTGTTCAATGATTAAATTCATTGGGTGTTCATAGTGTGTTATCATAATAAGTTAAATGTAAACTACCACGATAACATTAAGAGAGTAACGGAAACAAAACTTTTTATCCCAAAATTCTGATGAGATCACACACATAACGAGAAAGATTTGGGAATTTCGTGTGATTGTAAACGAAAATAGGTATACGTATAATTCATATGAAAGGTATGTGAAAGCCAGCTTTAAAATTTAACTTTCTCAAAACATTATGTAAGTCATTTCTTTGCAAAAAATGAACATAATGTCTACTTACTTTGTCAATGCCTGATAAAATGTTGGCAGTGTCAATTGAAATCTCTTTTGACAGCTCCGAGTGACAATTCTCCTCCCTTGATTTGTATCCGGAGACAATTAGGCCAATTTCCCGTTCCACTTCTTGTCCGAAATTGCCCACAATATCAACTGGTGATGTCGTCCATTGCAGAAGTGTTCCCTCCTCCTCTTTGCTGAGCACAGTTTTCGATAAATTCAATTCATCTGGCACAACAATGTCCAATCGATTGATGCATGTTCCTGTTGTAGCTTCAGTGATGTTGTCCACTAAATTGGCATCTGTGTTCGAGTCAGTGGTGAAAACGTTCTGCAATAAATCAGGCTTGTGATTGCCGTCTTGGCCATTATTTGTGTACTTTATTTCGTCATTTTCCAACAAAATATCTGGCTTCGCGTAAATAGTCTCTACCGGCGACGGTTCAATGTTCTTCAGATACGACTCCAGCATACACGATTGATCGGTACGCTTCTCCTCACAACCCACTTTTGTCGTGCAGTTTGCATCGAAACCGTCTTCCTCGTCGCCATTGTCTGAGCCACGTCGATTGCCGCACATCTCTGCAACTGCAGTCGTTATCTCGTCGACAATGTGCTCGTTACTATTTTCCTCTGCACAAACGTAGGAATTTTCCTCACAGTCGTCGTTGTTAACCTCTTTGGTACAGAATGACTTTATCTCCTGAACATGCTTAACGGGTATATTGAAATTATTTACAACACTGTCATTGCCATTGTCAGGCAATTCGCTGGCAACCGGTACATTATTGTTCAGATTGTTGTAGCGTTCGTTATTGGCGACACGATACAAATTTTCGCGACTTAGTTCCACCTCGAATTCGGAGATGTCACTGTCAGATGAGTGTTCAAAGTTGTGATCGATGAAGTGTTCTGATAGCGTGTGCGCGAGATGCTGAAATCCGGGGTAGTTGGGATTTATTATTCCACGTGGAAAATTTGGTTCTGGGGAGCTGAGTGACGCGCATGACGATGGTGTTGCGGAAAATGCATCTGGAAAAAATAAATAAATAAAAATTTTAGATGAAATTTTGGAAATCACTAATCAGTTACCCAGTTGTTATTAATGGATAACAATTTTACAAAATTATTATCTTTTACATGTTTAATTTTTAGGTTTTAAAGTTATGCACTAATTAGAATTTAATGTTTACAAATAATAAATTGCAATTTACAAAATATAATGCAGAAAATGTAAACAGAAATCGAAACAAATTCAAAATTTATAATCAAACGGCACAGAAATTATTTTAAAAGCAAATAACCCGATTCAACCAATGATTGTTTCTTAACTTTATTTATACCATTTTTATGATTGCATAAATAAACAATACTTCTTTAGTATATCAGACCGAAAGAATGCTTCTTGCTGCATTTTGCAACATAGTTCGAAAGTTTGTTCAACGAAATTGAAACAAATTCTCAATTGTTTGTATCTACAACAAGTTCTCATTTTAATAAAATTTTCTACGGGTAAACAAAGGTAAATATCTATACTTTTGAACGAAATGCATAAACCCAACCCTAAACAAATGAAATTAAAGTAGACTATACCGCATCAATTTAGTGATGCGTTGGTGCAGTACATGACTGACAAATGAAAATATGCATTTAAATAAATTTTGTTATGCAAATGCGAGAATTATACAATAGTTACGGTAAGAGCCAATTTGTTGTATACGAAATAAATAAATCGAGGAATTGTTCAACAGTTTGCAACCCTCGAGGAATCAATATACCAAATCGATGTACAGATAATATTTTAAATTTCTTAATGAAAAAACCGCATCCAGTCGTTATAAAATATTGCACACAATTCCGAGAATTTTGCAGCAAAAATCTGCCCTGCATATTGACACAAGCAAACACAAACATACACGCTTATGTGTACACATTTACACACGAGAAGTGCCGAAATCCACTTCCGGAAGCGATTTTTAAAGGCGTCACACAGTAAATCCTTCCGCATCACTCCTCATCAAATAAATGCCAGCACATTTAGTTTAAAGCACAACCCCTTTTTCATCGGCAGCCAGCAATGAGCTTTTAAATTGCATCCCCCACTTCACTATGAATAGCACAATGATTCACAACGGGTGGATTTAATGTGGTTTATGGCATTTGCGTCAGTCCAAATTAAAATGAATTACTTATGTAATAGAAAAGAATGCGGAGGCGAATTCAATGAAATGTGTCTCTTCCCAACTAATCGGGGGATGCATCACAAATAGTTTTCATGCCATCACAAACTAGTATATGCCACTAACTATGTCAAAGCCCACACATAATGCAGATAAAGGCGCGGGTGTAATAAAAATGCAACTTTATGCCGTTGTTGGCGTGGGTTTGGATGTTTAAATGCTTTCAAGATGTGCGACTTTTAATAATCTTTCATTTTCTTGTACGCGGAGGGAGGTTGTGTGTTTATATATTGAGGCCACAGATGCGGTTTTGTGGGCATAAAGTTGCCATAAAATCAGATAATATTTGTTTGCGGTGGGAATTATGGTTTCATGGCTGCTAGGTACTCGTAAACTTATTTCTTTTCCTGTCTCTTTAAGGGGTGTTTTCCTTTTTCAAATATTATGTAACGGGACTTTGAAAATGTCCAAACATTAAATGTATGTGTCTATATATCAAAAGACAAAAACGTACCGGCACATTTCGATTAACATGCCCCATTTCACATGCGGAATGGGAAGTTCAGTGAACATTTTACGTGCCAATTTTATGCATTTTTTCCAACCGAAACATAAACAGCAAGGAAAACAAGGCGATAGAAAAGCTCGCATCAAATGGGACATCAATATACAGCTACTGTTTGAGTGTGTATAAGTACGAGTATGGTTGTACCACAGTGTCAGTCATTATTGATCTATGTAAGTTTCTGCTCTGTGTCAATTTGGATACGCTTTGTTTCACATTGTTTAGTGTGCAGGACGCGGGTTTTGGAATTGATGTTATGGGGTTAATGTATAGTCGGCTATAGAATTCAACGGGCTTACCCTCTTCATCCATAAAACTGTCATCTGGGCTGGATTCGGAACATATGGATGAGCTACCACCAACCCTCCGTCTATTCCGATTCCGCTGTCTATTATTTGTGTCTAAATCCAGTTTGGCCAAGTTTTCGCGACGTATTAAATTTGTTGTGTGATGATGGTTGATGTCGTTCAACTGCAGATGCTTCTGTTCACTGAGCGCACTCTGTGAATACATTCCAATATTTATTGAAATTTATCGATTTGCATACTTATATTTAGTTAGACAGTTTCTTTGTTTTATATGCGTTCATTCACTCATACAAATTACTCTTTTGTGGCGTTGAATTATAAATAGGGGTGTGTTTGTTTTTACTCGACATAGCGAATGCATGAAACTTATTTTTATGAAAACTTGCCGCTTTTACCTGAATTAAGCTTTCCACATTGTTCGGCACCTGTTCAGTGGAAGTTATGTTGCTGTAGAAACTTCGTTCATTATCGTTGATTAGTGTGCGATTTAGTTGATTGATATTGTTGTGAAAATATTCAGAATTCTGGTATCGTGTCAAATTCTGTATATTCTGATTGTGTTTGTTGAAGGAGACATTGTCGCTGATTGTCACATTACTGTGATCATCATTATTGTCATAATTGGTTATGTATTCATGACTGGTTAATCGATTTAATGGGACTGTGTCATTTGTGTTTCCATTCAGTGAGCCACTGTTGATGTCGTTGATCCCATTGATTGTTGCATTATTGGTAATGGTCGCCAGATGGCCATCTGTTAGGGCAGAATTGTTGGTGGTTGCAGAAACTTCTGGCGTCGCCGATGAGGTTATGTGCTGCAAATTGCCGTTGTTGCCGTTGCTATTGTTGTGCAAATAGCTGACCGGTTGAAGAAACCGCATGCTGATAGCCTGTTGATGAAAAAATCGATTAGTTTCCACTTGGCAGATTTTTTTTTTTTTTGGAAAATGTTGAATACATATTGTAAAATAATTAACGAAACAAAAAATGCTGTTAAATTAATTCGAAAAAAAAAAAAAATAATTCGATCTTGCCAGGAGTCGAACCTGGAATCTTCTGATCCGTAGTCAGACGCGTTATCCATTGCGCCACAAGACCTGTGAAATCCTTTTTGACAAAATGCCTTATTTGAACTTTTCCACATGTCATGCCCTTATTTTTTATCATTGATAAAAATGTATCAACAATAGAAACGATACACAAATAAAGTTATGTATATTTTAAATGTTATTGACGTCAAACTTTGGTTTTCCCAAAAATAAACCAAAATCGAAATATACTCCTTTCAAACGGCGCACACGTTAAACACACACGGCATTTTCATCTAAAAATAGAGCATTCAAATGATGACTTCAATTCTTTCTCCAACACTATACTTGTCATTTTCACAAATCGTAATGATAGACCAGAGCGAATTGTTACGCTATTTTTCTGATTAAATGCGTCAGCAATAAGTGTGGAGTATACAATTTGTATGCCTGGTTGATTGCATTAGTGTAGACTGTAGTGTTTATTTCACACATGGTAATCCGGATTATTCATTCCATTTAAAATTACGCGACGTCACATCACAGTTTATTCTTAATCCTAAGTGCAGTGGGTGGAACGAACCTCAGCCAAGTAGAATACTCTTGTGTACATTCCATTTAAATTACATGTCACAGAGTAAGGGATACACTTAAGCACCTATGCAGAAAAAGCCTCCTCGTCAAAGATAACAGATGTATTTCAATTTGTTCTATTTAAATTAAAAGTTCGCTCTCTAAAGCACATGGTATTACGCGGAACACGTTTTGTGTCTGAATGTGGTGGGGGATAAATTCGCACACAACAAGTAAAAATAAGGCAGTGTATGGTAATTCCGGCACGCCTTGGAAAGAAGCTAGATAATGTAATAGGAATCATAAAAGTGGCTAGCGTTTGCCAACAAACAAAATAGCAGTGCATATTACATATAATTGTACAACTGAAGCAGTGTTCAACGAGCACAAAATACAACACTATAGTTACACTGCCTACCTATTATAATATCTGAAGGTCCTATATAAATATACGACTGTGTTGAAGAAAAGCGTACAGAAAAAAAACCCCATCCGCAATCGTCTGTCAGACTGTATTTTAAATTTTCATTTTCCATAACATTCAAATAAGACACAAGCCAGATGCGCGCATCACACAGCATGGAATCCGTGCGATGCATCTTCTCATAAAGACAAAAGGCATGGATGAATCCATCATTAGAAATAAGCACTTTATATTTATCGTCTGGAGAGTCACTGACGAGTCATTGTTTTATCTTCATCAAATAGATGAGAGAGATATTTCTTCCCAAGCAACACACCCCATGAGCAAACTTGCAATGGTGTCTGCAACCACCAACACAGGTCATTGCTTGGCTGCTGAATCGTAAAAGCAAAAAAAAAATGCTGTAATGGGAAACTTGAAGAAATTACCGCAATTCCCTCTGGATGTTTATACGTTTTGAGGAACAAAAGGTGTTCTGCACGAATATACGCCATATAAAGAGAGGGTGACTTAAGCACATAGGCGTCGGGCATGCACAAAAAAAAGGAAAAAAGAAAGATAAAGGAAGAGAACAACGAATGTGTAAGGTGAAAGTCTAATGAATTTATTATAAACACAAATTCCCGGCCGCCCTAAACACTAATAACAAAGAAAATCGTATTTTCAGATCAGGAAAATGTCATTCTAAATAATTCAAAATTGCGAAATGAAGATGTACATTGTACATCCAGGGTATAGAAAGTTTATATATTAACCGCTCATTTTTTATCCATTCTTCTCTTATTTTTGCGAAATGTGGAGAGAATATAAAAAAAAAAAACGTAAAACTTCAAAGGACCAAAATTGCTTTTATACTAACTTTTCAATGAAACACATAAAATATCCTGATTTGCTTGGAAAAAGTTAATTCCGTAACAGAATTCACCGTTAAGTGTACTTTAGGGCGACATTCAAGATTTAGGAAAGATAAACGAAAGTCGCAATATTTTCGACTCATCAAAAACACGTTAAATGTTGCGAAATTTAAAGCCATTAAAGACGTATTTTATTTTATTGGTTTTAAAGCAAAAGTTAAATTGAATTTCTTGCCATAATTAAATTGTATTGAGAATATGCAAAAATACAAAATCATTTTAATTGTTTCATCAATAAAAGTTTATGCAATTTATTGGGTGCCCGTTATTTCGTCCTCGTTTTGGGGTTTATTTTCAAATTGAAAAAAATTTAAATTTTGGAACTTTCTTTTTAATGCAAGTAGGCTCCATTTCGTTGAATACTCTTCTTCCATCATTCTGGAAGTTGCATAATTCCCTGGATGTATATGTTTTGCAAAAAAGCTGATCTAAGTGCACAGGGAATTGATGGAAACTGTGTTACGATGATTTTGCAGCGGTCCGAAAATATGGTAGTTAGATGGTGCCAGGTCAGGACTATATAGTGGATGTTGAAGCACATTCCAGTCAAACTCAAGTAATATTATCATTACATTCAACTGTCGAAAAAAAGACAATCTAGTAATTAAACTAAATATAGTCCTAAAAACGACGACAAAATAAACGAACACCCAAATAGTTACATTTGAATTATGTCTCATTTTTATTAGCATTTATTTTGTATTTAACATATAATTCTTAAAAATCATCCGTTATTTATAAAGCGCATATCAATATTACTTTTTTACGCAAAAGTGGTTGAAAAAGTAGAAATATACGGAAATGCATCCAATGCGATAAGAACCAATGCGTTATTATAAAAATATTATAAGAGTAAAACACACATCTAATAAAGACAGCATAGAACAATATGTCTTAAAAATTCAAATTGCGCTTTCCGCATTTTTGTATTCTGTGGTCGTCGCACGTTTGCTTACAAATTTGCCCTTCTGCTGATGAAAATTCGACATATCGGTGACGAACGCTGCATAGAACACGATTTCCCCGACTCCGTTGTCAAATTTTTTATGGATTTACCAACTTTTTTTGTTTTGGCATTTTTACTCTCACTCCCTCCTTAATTCTTGGCATATACAGTCACATCATATTAGGATGTATGCTTTATGCTGGCTGCCTCTTCTGATTATGAAATAAACGGCTACAAGTTGATACGCTCATGCGAACGTACATATAGCACAAATATACAATGCAGAAACCAACCCAGGCAACAGCGACCGTGTTGTCTTTGGCTCGTTTACTTATATACCTTTATCCCGGTGAATGGATTTAGATTTTAAAGCTTTTTTACCCTCCCCTTGAATTATACAAGGTACAAGTTCATGTGTCTCCAGCGCAAAAGGGAGAAACAGCTATCTGCGATAAGCAATTTCAAAATTTTGTTGTCATGATCGTAATTTGTAACATGTTCATACCATATATATGTACACAATACAACATATTATATATGCAAACTCGTCATGTGCCTTTATATGATAATACATCGAATATTTGGCTGAAAATGTGTAGGCTCAGAGATCGAATATTAATCCCATTTGTGAGTCGCATGTTACATTACATATTATATAGCGATATGCGTTAAGCTTTTATATGGTTATGCGATTTGCCTTATAATGACATACAAATGTTATTGAAAATACATAATATTATAATTAAGGTGATTTGATCCCTGTTGCATGTAATATCGAAATTGTGTAGGGGATTAAACGATTTATACGTTTGAGTTTATTGCCATACATTATGTGGCAATCATCGTAAAAAAATTGGTAATTCGTTGTATTATTACATATATTGCATATTGTTTTACATAATTTTAGCATTTTTCGTTTAAACTCTTTACAGTATTAAGTTCAAAACAGATATTTTGAATCTTACAAACACGTTTTCTTAAAAAATCTATTACTTTTATCGAAATGGTCTTTAATTTAAACGCCAAAAGATATTCACAAGATATTGCATATATTGCAGGCAAATTTTGTGAAAAGCAGTTATTGCGGCGATTATTATTGAATTCATCTTGTTATAAAGATTACTGAAATGTTTATTTTTAGACAAATGCCCTTGATAAAGTTTGCTTACTCACTTTGACGAATTATAAATGCTGAAGTGAACACAAACACTATTTTTTTGGCAAGACCAGTAAACAATTACACATCGAATAGCGCTCAATAGTCCGTCGTCAAAACAAGCTACTTTTACGTCAACAGGGTCTTGTGGCGCAATGGATAACGCGTCTGACTACGGATCAGAAGATTCCAGGTTCGACTCCTGGCAAGATCGAATTTTTTTTAACATCTATTTTTAAAATACTTAACTCGTTAATTAATAATACGGAACACATTACAATGTATGTTTAACATATTTTGAAAAAAAATCAATGTTCTGCTAAATATATAATATGTATTTCTACTTTCTAGAATCTAGACATTATAGTGAACAGTATAAAATTATATGTAATTGTTTTAAAAAAATCAGAAATATTATGTAACATCATTTATAAGCTGTCATTATCTCGGAACTAGGAAGGGAATACAACTGTAATTAATCAAAATAAAAAAAATCAGGTAGAAGCTGTCATATCAAACGGATTCCAAAATGTCACAACATACGAATAGCGCATTAAATGGCATGTTAAACCTAAATTAATCATTCCAGATTTATGCGGAATAGAATGACAAATCACTTTTTCGAAGCGCCCATTTCAATATGTATGCACAAAGACAACTTGTGCCCATTGTAGAACCACCAAAAAGCGCTCTATCATATATTTTAGACTATATGTATATTTTATGCACATACAAAAACCAAGCAAACACAATAAACTTCTTGGAAACAGTTCTTTAGCCACAAAATTAAATCATAAAATCCTCTCAGACGAATGCGGTTCATTAGGTGGAAATAACAATCCGCTTAAATAACATCTATAGCATAATATGGAATAATACATACCCACTGCAAGACAAGACATAGTCAGCAATGAGGTTGTTGAAGCACATAAGTAGTCATTCACCGTTCAAGACAAATTGCTCAGTCTAATTCTTTACACAAACACACACAAACAAGTCCAATTAATTTGTAAGCCAAAGGAAAGCATTTTCTGAACAACAATTCTTGCTTTTTGAATTCAAAATGCAACCCCCTTTTTGCTATACCCACATGCGTCAACCAACCAGACCGTATATAACCAGAGAGCCGTACATATTGTTAGAAGAAACCTAATCGACACAATGTTCCGACCGCCTCGCCGCGCCGTCAATGCTTTCGATGTGACGTAAATACATTTCTTGCATCATAAGATATGTTAGCTTTTTAACGCCCAAAGCAAAAGCTTTTTCACATCAGCGCGCTATGTGTACTTACATTGTCAAAGAGATAAGCACGATTTCTTGTGGGCACATACCCATTCTTCTTAATCCAAAATTTTCTATAATATGTGCAGATGTGTATTTTTATTTTTTTTTTTATTTCTTTAAAAGTCTAGACGGAATATAACGCTTTGAGTATAGAGTTGCATCCCTTACCACCGCAATACAAAACAAAAAAAAAAGTCGAATCAGCGCGTCGAAAATATTGCCTCAATTGCTCACCAAACGACATGGAGGTAGGATTTACGAGTATGCATTGTATTTTATGATTCCAGTATAGCATACTGTTTTATTTTTTATGTATATGATTTATGTGCAGCATTATGTTATTGATGAAGATTCCCCTGCAAATTTATATGGCGAATAAAGCACTCACATGCTAGATTATCGGGTGCCGACCGTGCTAAAACGTGTGCAGACTGCAGTGCTCCCTAAAACGTGAAAGCGATTCAGCAGTGAATTTGAAGCAACATCATTGCGTCCAATGAAATGTGATATGTTTAATTTGGGGCATATGCAAATAACTTGGATTTAAATTGAAAGACGATAGCAGTAAAATGTTTTTAAGGCCAATAAATGTGACAATTTTAGGGCTTCCAAAACTTGATACGTTGCAGTGCAGAAGTGATTAGTTTCAAATTTAATCGCATGTACAAGCACAACAAAACACGAAGTTCGAATAACATAACAGCATTCGATTTGAATAGTAACGCTTTATTTTACAACCCAACATCGTCGAATTTAACTAACTATAACATGTCACAATAATATGGGCAACTATCGATTAATATTACACTTTCATAGTGATGAACGTCCTTTGTCATTCAATCACCCTTATTTTGACATTTGTCGTTGCAAGCGGCAAATTGCCGACTCACATCAAGGGTGTGGTACTGGTATATTGATTTGAGGTGGGCAAGTGAATATCTTTCTAGCTGGATACATTGAAAACAAACAGTAAAACCTACAGCAACTTTTGTAAATCGATCATTAAAATATCCTTTAAATTTGACACCATTTCGCTAAGTGGTTACTGTTTCCTTTCTTAATGTTCACCACAAAAAAATTGTTTCAACTTGAACATTCCATCAGTGCTAAACCCATTCCTATATAACGGTGCTAAAAATATTTCATTGCGGCCAATTGTTATATTTATCGCAAATTCCCATTATAACGTGAGTTTGTGTAAATGAGCAATCAAGGGTTTCTTATTAATGGATATGCGGCAATAATAGTTGAAAATCGGACTCATTAGCGAACATTATTTTAGTGGGGTTGACAGCGACTTTTTGCACGCTTATGCTATAAAATATAAATTGTGGTAAATTTGTTTTTTTATATGCAACTATTTGAATGAGTATCTTTCTTTTTAATGTGCTGCCGTAGAAATGTTAATAACAAAGTTTTATTTTTTTACAAACTATTAATAAATTAAGTGCTTCACAATGAAAAACTACTAATGTAGTGAATTTAAAAAAAAATTAAACTAATTAAAAAAGTTACGTAACATAAAGTGCATCGTAAATTTAAATGCATTTAAAATGAATCATTATTTTTGTTACAATCACTTTATATTTAAGTTGGTAAACCATCAAGAGTTGGAAGAAAAAAATTCTGCAAATTTTTATAAAGAAAATTTTTTGCAATAAAAGTCATTTCGGAAATTTATGTATTTTTAAAATAGCATTATGTAATTCCGCTTACATAAAGAAATACTATAATCTCACAAAGCTAACGCTAAATACTTTAAATACATGTTATAAATTAAAAACAACCATTACCGCATAGTTAATATTGTTAAAAATGTATCCCCCACAAAGAAACTTCCAATTTTCCATTGTAGGTTGCATAAATAATTAAGCAAGCAATATAATAGTATACTTTTTATAAACAGCAAGTTCAAGGATTTCGGTTCACTGTTATATAATCAGAAACTTCAATTTCATAAACGTGATGTTGCATTTGCGGTTTAAACCCCCTGAAGCAAAATAATTTTGTTAAACTTCACACAAAAATGCAACTTGCACATAAATAGGTTAAATGCAAAAAATGCAAATAGCACCTTAAAGCAACATCAAAAAATTGCATGCATGTGAAGGTCAAGGTTTCCGAGAGACAACACTGGGTTCCTAAGTGACTCAGTTGTCATAAATTGTGTTTTTGGTAAACGCACGAAAGTAGAGCATGTCAACAGATAAGAATGCACATCATCAGGAGCGCATCCTTCACATCGATTTACATTTTCCTACGTAAAAGAGTGCAAATTTTAAATAAATCATTTGGGTGTGTAGCATTACCCTCGTTATGTACACTGCATTCCTTTCGACACAATTATAATTGTTCAGTAAAGTTAGAAAAATCTGAGCATTTTTGGAAAGGATTTGAAATTTGGTTCTATATTGTCGGGACTTAATTTGGACTCATGCACTCGGCCGCCATTTTGAAAAAATGTGTAATTTTCTTCTTATCAACTTTATGCAAACATGTGAAGACAACATTTTTGCAAAAACCAAGATACATTTAATTAATTTAAAATATGTAAAGCGTGCACATACCATATACAATCGATCCAAATAACATTTCCACCCCATATTCTGCATAACGTTACACGTACCAGTTAGTTGAACACTTTCCTGTGGTCGCTTTGACTCCTGCTTGATACTTTTGAATTTAACTAATTAAGGTGTTTTAGTACAAAACCGCCTTGAAACTCTTGAAAGCTTTCATTTCATTAATGAAATGTAAAACTTTCTAATCACTTACACAGCAGCGTTTGTGAGTGCAATTAATTTAAATACAGATCGTATCAAAGCTTTTAAATATTTAACGTAATAATGGAGTTCTGATATCAAATACTTTAAGCAAAGCTATATTTATTGGTTAATTGATTTTGAATAAAACAACCACTTCAAAATGTCCTTCACAAAATAACTTTTACATAATACATATGAGAAACACAATTTTCTTTAATAGCAAACAATTAAATGACCAACCCTCACAACAATTGCTCTATAGTCCTTTCCGTTAGGTCATATGATGGGTCTCTGCTCAATTATCGTGTATACGACTTGATGTACCCGTCCGTCAGATCCTTCACTCCTCTTGTAATTTGTCCCCAATCTGATGCTGCCAAAGTGCCCAATACTCATTCGGAAAAAAGTCACATCTAATTCAAAAACATATACAACGAGATAAAGCTAAGCCGACCCAAACATCCTGCGGTCAAAAAGCGTTCCCTCCCTTATTCAGTTATCACCATAATATGTTCATGCACCATCCCATGCCGCCGTCTTCACATTTATTAATATTTATTGAGGGTGGCGACAAACAACAAAACAAAACAACACAAAACCAAACAGACCATAACACAAATGCATGCCACAACACCCAAATTAACTGAATAAATCTTGACATTCTTAAATTGTAATTTAGATGTACGCAGTACTGGGCAGGGGGATGTAGAGGTAACTTTCTCCACTCCCATATACTTTTGTTGTAGGCTTCGTTCTGTGGTGCGTTAATATTATTTTTTTGGTTTTACTGCCACAATTTCATATTCTGACTTTACCTATTTATCTGTACAGCTAACATACGCTTCCATAAAGGACTTGTTTTTGTATTGAACTTAATGTTAAACGCATGCACATTGAATAATACAAGGATATTGCGTGGGTGGCGAGTATGTGGTGAGCTTTGTTTATTGGAAGAGAACCGCCATTCTGACCAATTGTGGTAAAGTTATGTAGTGGAATGGGCACTGCACAGAAATCTTTTAATCTCACATGTAAGTCACTCGGTTTATCCTATCGGTCTGTACTTTCGAAATTGAATATTTTTTTGCATTTATATTTGTGCATGTGCGGGCACTGAACAACTTAATAAAATGTGTTTCTATATCAAAGGATCTTCATTTTGCTGGGATGAAATTCATTAATTTGTTTGGGAAATTGTGTTCATAAATTAGTGTGACATGATTAGGAATTGGGTTCGAGAGACAAACAACGAAAATCTAAGTTCATACCATTTATCACGAAGCTGTATATTGTGTGTTCTCATAACAATATCAGGGAATTGAACTAATAGAGAGCATTAGGTAAGGAGCATTGTCAGCTGAATTGTCTTCTGATTTATAGTAGATAGGACAATTTCAGAGTTTAATTGGCAATTAATTAAATGCTTTGTACACAATTTTGAAAGATGATGAACGATGTATTTAGTTGAGAATCTTGGGAAGGTAACATTTATCATGTTTGTGTACTAACAATTGTGTTGAGATTGTTGCTTAATTAGCATTTATACAGCGTTAATTAAGAATTTTTTCATCGTTGACACAGAGCAAATATTTTAACAAAAATTATTTCAAAAAGTATTTATTAATTATGGCTTAGGCATTGGTGTTTGAATTTTGCTCAATTAATTTGAATTGAAACTGCACGTTCTATAACCTAAGTATATAACAAATCATTACATCCAAAAGTAATGAATGCAAATTATCTAAATCATCAAGTGAGAGAAATAGTAATTGTAACAGAACAAAAAACCATGCCCCAAAGTATTACCAGTGCATTAAAGAACTCTTGTCATTATATATAACTGGTTACTGGTTAGTGCTTCACCACACTAAAAATTTATGATATTCATTTATCTTGCTGATAGTTGAATGCCTGAAAACACGGTAGCTGCTTGTTTGTTCGGACAAGAGTTTCGTGATCAGCATAGCTTGCATATGTCTGTTCCCACAGCCACTCACGTGTCTCACACACAGCATCCTCCCTAATGATTATTATGCTCATTATGAGCACACACATACAAGTAATGTAATGTCTTTTCCACCTAAGTTATGTCGACACAAATGCGTTTCAAGATGGCAGAAAAACTAAAAATGAAACTAATTGCATTTATTATTATTACACACACATAGTTATAACTTATTCAGCTATGGCAATTGGCAATACTCGTAAGTAATAATTATAACAGAACGATGAAGTTAAAGGTGAACATTATTTAAAAGAGGCTCTGAAATATTGCTTTTTTACAAAATTACACGAATACAATTATTCGGTTTTCCTTCATAAAAGTAGTTATTTCGAGCAGCCATTAATTTAATTTTCAGCAAACCGCACAATTTAATAAGTGTGACCTTCATGCCCCACGCTTTTATTTGTTTAAAATCATTGTGTTTTCCTCCTTTTTGTTTGCATGAAATTAACGCTTCGCCGGCCCACAATATTTATACATATTTTTTTCATTCTACACAAATAAAAATAAAATGTATATTCGTAAGTGTGTGTCCACAGTATATGTTTTAAGCTAAGGATAATAAAAGCTCGCACACGTTTCATTCTATATGGTTAACTCTTGCAAACATCCGAATTATATGAATAAAAAAAGAAAAACATAAAATCGATTTTCAGTGCGAAAATACGCATCGAGTCAGGGATACACGAAGAAGGCGGAAGCATATAGTCGCACAATAACGGTATACACATAATAAAATTTCGACAAAAGGAAAATGGTAAGTCCCATAGGGCTATTCAACTGGAGTAACGAATAAAGTAACTGACCATTCTAAAAATGTAGAAAAGTTATTCGAGAAATTTGGCAATAATATGATGAAAGTAGGAAAATGGCAAACATTACGGGGGAATTTAATAGAATAACTGAAACGGAAATATGATTTTTTCATCTTTTCACCCAATATTCGTGATGTGGGGATTCAAGAAAATCTGTACGCATATATTGTTATGTATTTATTGCATTGTAGAAAATAGTGTGCCAACTTGGGCGGACATAAGATATAATGTTATCAATTCAAACTTTATTTTATTTTAAAATTGTCAATACTTTCTATATTGTACTTTGTGTTTTGTTTTTAGAAATTATTTAATGTTTCCTCGAAGAAAAATCGTAAAAAATCTTGAGCAGACAAACCTCACATTTTCTCAGCAACGCCACACAATATGAAAATTGTTCATTCACATATTGTGAATGGTATTTTATATTATAATATAAAGCAATTTGATGAATATTTCAAGGTAGGGGTAAACTTTTTATATCTCCAAAACGTTAATTATTTCATAAAACTGTCTTTCAGGTTATAGTTGCTTTTTATTAAATAAAATAGTTTAATGAACTTTTCAAGGTCAAAAGTTGAAAGTTCAAAATCATTCTTTTAATATCTCAAAAACTGAATGAAATTTTTGAAAAAAAAAATTTTACATTATTATAACGTTTAATAAGATTTGCTGAACATATCAAGGTCAGAACTTGAAACATGAGGGTCATAGTTTCATAATGAAATAATTCAAAAACTGTTTGTGCTAAGGTTTTATTATTATTTTTTTTACAGAAAAAACCTTCTATTCACCTCTTTAAACAACAAATAACTATAGTAAATAATGCATCTTGTATTCTCTTAAGAATATTAAATAATGTTTTTAATTTTGCGTGCCGGTGCGTTAGACGCACCAGATTACATCCACTGTTTCACAAACAATTCAAAAATGACCATTAAATTCAAATTCGACTACGAAGTTCGTCCCTTGATGCTTTTCTTGATAAAATCGACGTACTTTAACACAAAAAACCCATACCTGACTGAATAACAAAAAAATGAAAATCAAATAATATGAAAAGAGAAATTTTCCACCTGAATAAAGTTCTCCCAATTGGGGGCAAAGTGTGCGCACTGAAGAAACGCCTTTCGCAGAATACAATACATATCACATATCAATTAATCATCAATACATTGAGTCGTGTACCAGAGAAAATGCGCATTAAAAATTAATAGATTCTGTGACTCTTTCCAATCTTTTTCCCATACCACTTGTAAGTACTTTTTTTTTACACTTTTGGAGCTTTCGTTTCGCTTTGACGTTATCTCTTGAGACGAGTGAGGATCGCTTAAGCTATTCATTTTAATCGCACTTTGCCCCTTTTCCCTTATGTTCCATTTATAAAAATTCGTATTATACAATCTATATAAATAGCGTAGGCAATACGATGTCATCCGAGTTAAACTTTGCCCTCTGGTACTACCTTCCTGTTTCCGCCATATATGATTGTACATATTTATATGGTATTCGGTAGTTACCTTACAACAGTGCTGTATACATAATTTGGTACATACTTATGACATTGTAACGTTAAGTACTTTTTAACAACTTTTTATCATCCCTTATGTTCATGATGTCATATTCCCACACTCGCTGACATTTTGTACTGAAGTACGTACACAATAATGTGCAGTGTCGCATACAAATCTATGTAGATTTTGCTTACAAACTAAATATACCGCACATACCGTTAGTAAATAGAAAGCTTTCACGTTTTCACGGTTAAGAAAATTTGAATAAGTTTATTTAGGGCGATTTGAAGTGAAAACGCACATAAGCGTGCTAAAGAGACGCAATGCCTGTGTACGTATCGCACTTATACGCGATATAATATGCCGTGATGCTCATCCCCTGAAGACCAGGAAGGTACAATCTATAACCTTCTCCCCAATTTCCGTGCTTACATCGACATTTTATTTTCAATGCGATGGTTTTTTTCTTATTTACATTCCACAACGTCAACCGGGCCAAAGTCTTCAATGCTTTAGACACCTTTCACCCCGATATCATCACATCAAAGAGTTTAAAGGTGACTGAGGTTGTGGTGCGTTGGTGACGTCTTGCCACACAGTCAACTGTGGGGGCCCAACATTAATCAAATTTTATTCGTTGGTCGCACGGGAATATTCAATTTGCGCCTCCATCTTGGCATTATGATATTTCTTGTTTGTGCGGCAATCGTTTGCCCACAAAGCACCCATTGCCCCCCACATCGCACCGCACCATTATCTGCAGACGGAGCGATATTTGTTTTTAAGTTGGTTGTTTTGGTCGGCACACATTTTTCACAAAATTCTCACGCACATTTTTATTATTTTTTTGTGTTTTGAAGCCTTTTTATTCCGTACGAGGGTAAGAGGAGTGGGAGTTTGATGAGAAAATTTGAGGAATTTTGAAGGGTGTACTTAAATCAATTAGGTGCGGACTACACGGGTGATGTTGTTGTTTGTGCGTGACCTTTTCGCGATGTAATCCAAGCTGGGTTGTTATTAGAATAATATACAAAATGCATTAAACATTCCCGCATGAGTTGGATACATCTATTTATGTTTAAAAGCTGTTTTACATTATAAATTAGATTGTATTTGTTATTGTTATTATTATGATTATATTAAGCTTTGCAGTGTAGCACCTTTTTGTTGGATCACACCACACTAGTTGTATCAAATTAATGCTTATGTTGACGTTAGCAATGGGTACGGATGTCCTGTGGCGCCCATTTAGTTATTTCATTTGCATGATTTTAGCTACATAACTAGATAAAAGTGGTGTAGAAGTGACCCCTCTGTGCCAGTTACTTTAATTAATAAAAAATGTGTTCATTGCTCTAACTTAACTCAACATAAACATAATATGTGATTAGTTGTTTAATTTTTGGCGCCGTCTAGACGAAGAACGAAAATGTAAGCATTATAATTACTCTTCAAAGAGTGGTGATTGTTAAAAAGCCATTAATATTCCTGTACCAATACACGTTCGGTTAATCTAGCGAATAATGATAGCGTGCCCCAATTCATTGTTAAAATTTCTCGGTTTATACAAATTACATTTGAATAGGGCGGAAAAGCTTGCCAACTGGCATTGAGGTTAATGAAAACTGACTGTATATGTACGCCATTTAAAATTCATTTCACCTATAGCTAATTACAAAGCAAATTTGTTGTACAATTCACGTGTCCCGCTTTTTAAGGGACGTTTTCGTTCAGTAAATACATACATACGCCGTTAATTCCTTTGCGTTTACTCTTTATATGAATTCATTGCAATTAAATTGAAGTGGCTACTCAGAAAAAGGTGGTTGTTTCAAATTTTTTCTTGGAAAAAGTTCACAAAGTGTTTGCATAGCACTTGTTGGAAAAACGTACTACAGCTTTAAGTTGTAACCATTGTTTTAGTGCTTTCAATTTTTTATTTTATGCGTTTAATTACATGTTATTTACATAAACTCAATATTTATTTTATGTTTTCTTTTGAACATTTAGGATTTTTGTTATGCAAAGAGTAGAGGCACTGTAAACAAACGGTGTGCTTTTATATTATATTATAGCAGCTATTAGTAGAAAAAAATTGTTCAATTTTGAGTTCAACATTTTAAACCTTTTTTTGATACCGAAAAGCGTTCAAAAAGCCGTAATATGTATAGTGAACATATTAAAATAAAAACCATTTGTTCAAAAATATTAAATTCCTTCATTTTTACAAAAATATATTGCTATTTCAAAGGTATTTATATTGGATTATAACTCAGTATGAGTGATTTAAAAAAGGACAACAAAGCTCACAATATCAAATTTACTTAACCAATTTTTGTAGAAACTGAAAGCTATTTTCGTGGTCTTCTAATTCGCTGTGCATATACAAATACAAGGAACTGCATGGAACATGTAAAACAGCGGTTTCTGAAATTATGAACGAGAGCTGCTTTTAGAAAAAAAGTGTGGCCATAAAATTTTAAGTATTCTTTTATATGTGTTAATTAGTGTTGAATTTTAAATTATTTTAAAAGCAAGAATTGTATGCAATTAAACGCAATTAGATAACCATTAATCGCCTTAACCCCCAGTAAAATTCACAATCAGTTTAAATTGAAATACATTTTTCTTTCAAAAGCTTTTTTAAATTGTTGATTACGTTGTCTAAAAAAATAACAAAATAAGTTAAAAAACATCAAAAATGTATGATAAAAAAAAATGAAGAGAATGAGTGCACGTGGGATTACCTTTTTCTACAGAATGACTGTAAAATTATGCACGTAAACATTTTTAAATGCTCACGTATGCACTGGAGTTATGAATAAAAGTATTATAATACTCACTAGATATTATCAATTGTGAATCGATGTTTTCAAATGAATATTACATTGAAATGAGTACAACACGTCATGAATAAAAGTGATTGAACAAGGCAAAAAGGACAGTAAAATTTTACATAACATTAAATCAATAATTTCGCTGCTACAACCGGCTTGTAGTTGGCAGTTACATGTGTGATGTGTTACAGCATTGTACAATGTACATACTATGGTAATCGGAAAGGAACCATTTGCATAATTCGGACAAAAAGGATTTTGTATACCGCATATATGTCCAAGGAGTCGTAATGCAAATTTATGGGCGGAAATTATTATTTTGTCGTTAACATACAAGAAAAAAATGGACTTAGGGAATGGTCTTTTATTTACAAGCATTTATGGAGCTTACTTTATAATAATAGTTGCAGGTAACTAACATAAAATAGTATTTACTATAAATCAGTTTAATCTTTCATTCCAATAACAAATATTCATCGAAAAATTTCCAATTTAATTTCATAAAAAAAGAAAAAGGCTTTAATCGTATATGAATACAAAAAAAAACTCTTACTTAGACAACATACTTCTCTGCAAAACACTCTTTGTCGATTCAACACACTTTGAGATTGTTGCTCCATTGTCGACATTGTACTCAATATCATTTCGATTGTGTCATGAAATGGTAACAATGCAAAATGTATATTGTGCATGTACATAAAATGCCACAGCTCTTCGATGAGTTTCTTTTAGCTAATGCTGCGGCTGCTTTCTTTTTGTTATCATAATATCATGGCGATAGGTTTTGCACACTACATAATATTGCTCTACTATATGCTGGTTACTGCAGATAGTCTCATAATATGTGACTGTGCAAAGTGTATGTTACAAAGGCATAAAACTAAAGTAATGGAAGCGCATATAAGACACTCGGAAACCTGACATGAATAATTGAATTGGTCGTGGATAAATACACAAACGAAAGAACTTGTATGTAGTGCCTTTTATAATCCTTACGTCTCTTGACGTTAGAAGATGTAGCTCTATAATCGAATGTGATATAAAGTACGAGTATAACGTTATTTACTACTGTATAGAACAGGGCGTACCAAACAATATATTTTTCATTGATTTTTAGAACAATTGTGCGAAATCAATTGAAGGGTTGCTAAATCTTAACATAGTTTATACTTTAAATTGTGCTTCAGAACGATTTATTATACATTGAAAATGATGTTACCGTAATAATATATTCAGGACAATAAATATTCGTTATTGTGCAGCTTTTAAATATCGATTATTTGAACACAAACTCATTGACCAAAAGGTTTTCTTCTCCATTTACATCAAAACGGATCCTGCCACAAAAGCCTTTTTGAACCTATAAATATAATCTCCACAGCTCAACTTACCCAACATCATTTTGACAACCGTTATCGCGTGTCCAATATTGAGGTTAGAATACGATTTGTTTTGACACACAAAAAAGGACACTTAACAGTCAGTCGGTTTACACCCTTAAGAGTTGATCATTTCATTTATAATCCATACACTGGACAATTTTAATACACACAATGTCACAGAAATTTTCTATGTTATTTAATTTTCTGTATTGGAAAAAAAAAACAACCACCAGTCATTTACACTACGCGTTTACAATCCTTGTAGTCAAATCAATAAAATGTTCACTGTTTTCATTCGCACTGTATATCCACAATGGTTGAGGGTAAAATTCTGACTGAATCCAACAGCGCCGTCAGTGGTTCAATATGTTGTGTGCATGCTCGGTATGGTTTCAGTATTTTTCGGCACAAAATTATGCGGGTGATGGGGTGGAAAATGAACATACACAACTGCAAAGTATGTACACACGAATATGTTGCACGTACCCCCAATTCCCACCCGGTGTGTATGTGAAACACAAATACATTCGTGTCCTTAACATGTATTTTGTGAGAGAGTATTCTATAGAGTTTACGCTATACCACGTACTGGCTCATGGCTGCATAGTGATGGAAGTGCAAAATAATAGGAATATAGGAAACATAAGGGATGTCGAGCCTTTTATTGCCGAATAAAATTTACACAAATGACAAACATTTAAGGCACAACTGGTACGTGACACTGATAATGATGGTCACTGTATGAATACGAGGCGAGCACAAAATGGAAACGCGTGTATTCTAAGCTCATTTCAAAATGATGGACTACATGCTTGCACATCGTATATCCTTATTCAGAACGTACGTGCGGACTTTTTTCCATTTTCGATTGTTGAATGAATATTCTTCCCACCGAAACGATTGCACAACCCTGGAAACGTGCATGCAAACTCATCCTCTGCGTTGTACAAGCACATATCAAAACCACATACGTATAAAAATATAAGCCTACACATGAATTGAGTATGGAGTCAGGCTGTCGCAACAGTGGAGTCCACCACACCACCAAAATTTAACAGTGCTGTATATGTTATGGCAATTCCCTATTTTTTCCTTTGCTCCAAGGACACACGAGTTCACAATTCTCTGAATAGCGTATAGTCAGTCTATGTGTGCCCTTAGCTGCTTGACATGCGCCTATATTCATACAATTAATAATTGTACGTTGGCACCTTCACCCATCACCACCCCACTGCAGTTCATCGCAATATACGTGCACAGTGACAAGGATGAATATAGTGTTGGTTGCCTGAAGCACACCCTTTTACAGAGAAGGAAAGCTTTCGCCCATTTGTGAAGGGGAAGCTTTTGTCCCTTGCTCTCCAATGGTTCTATTTGAAACGAAAAATGATTCCAACCGTAAAATTCACCGACTACAGTGGGGAAATAATTGTGTATGGTTGTGTAAGGTAAACGGGGAAATGTTGTCCTCCACAATATATTTCCAACAGATTATTGTGATAAAATTTGTGAAGGTGGATGCCGGCAATGAGGTGCCATAGTTATAAAACCACACAAACACATATAAGTACGTCTCATTGACAAAATAAATAAGCAGCCGACTGGCGTGATGACCTGCATATTTTACTATGGAGTTGTGGGGTCAGGATAGGAAGCAATGAATTGTGGAGAATTCATCCAAAACGGTTGCACACAATAAAAATGAACAACGGTCACGAATGACGATCAAAATGTCACATTAGTAAATCAATAAAATTCATTAATTGTGAAGAGTCAGCAAAAATATTTTGTGAATGCAAGTAAAATGTGAAAATCATCCCTTAAATAGTAAGGCATACGTTATTGGTAAATTAATTTTATTTTTCAATATTTATCCTTAATTATAATAAGGACTGATTATATAATTGAAGAATGCTTACATAACAAGAAGTATAGAGACAACAAAAGCCGCAATAGTTGAATGTATAAAATAAAATAGCCGTGCTGTTGTTAAAATATTTCAGATGCAATCTAATTTCGTAGAAAGCTGCTGGTGCTTCTCTATGCAATAGCACTTACGAGAACAGAGGAAGTTGAAATGCCATTGCAATTTCCTGCAGCTTTCTTGTAGCACGGCTGTAATTGCATTTCAAATAATAAATTTAATGCCGAACACAAGGACTATACCGTATACGCCACCATGCCCTTAAGCCATACAGAGATTCTCAATTCCAAATACTTTACACATTTTATGAATGGACAATTGAAAAAACAAACTGAATAACTAAACACGTAAGATGCATTACAATGGCTGCGGATAAATTTGAAACACAAATGTTGCCGGAAGGAACGTGTTACGAGTTACAGCCCAATAATGAAGTCAGCCTTGTGTTAATAATTTAAACGCACAATTTGTTGTCGGAAACGCATTTGTGTGTATGTGTCATTGTACGAACACATACGACGAGACAACGCCGCCGAATTACACAAAAGCGATGGGAAATCGCAATTAAATTAAGCTCACACTTTGGTGCCGCATCCGTTTTCGCTTGTGCGCTTAAATTAGAATATCCGTGCTGGCTGGATAATGAGATTGGTTTTTAGATAAATCGTTTTTGCGTTTTTATTCATGAACACACACCCCATATCCGCTCAGCGCATTGACTATTGTAATTAGTTCGCTAAAGGAAGCGATTAGTTGGTAAATTAATTTTTATTAAGGAACAATGCAGTGGGTAGGGATGATGCGTACACCGATAACATATATTATAATTATGGTGGAATGGTGTGGATTCATTTAAGTGCAAAGCGCGCAATCAATTGAAAAGCTTGAAAGCTTCGGACGCATCCCATATTTTTTACATTTTCATAAAAGCTTGTAGTATGTTCGAATTAGTACAGACGCAAAAAGGCGCAATTGTCGAAATAAAAGAGCTTTTATCGAGGATTTTATTTTTGAAAGCTTTTTCAAGGGGTGTTTTTGTGCCATACACACACCCACGTGTGTACTGAGAAGACGCATACACTCATATGACTGTTTCAGATATTATTTACGTAAACGCATAACTAAAGATAAATTGATTTATGGGCACAATTTATGTTCATGTCATTCTTCTACTTATTACCGAATATGTGAATGGAAATGTTACACATCGCATCGCGCAATGACGTCACATAACATAGAACGAATTGTTTACAAGCCAAAGTGTTGCGCTTAATATGTACAACACACAAAGCTTCTGATGTATTTTCAATAAAAAATAAATTTATTAATTTTTTTCTTATTATAAGTTGGGCAAGTAAATTCAAATAATTACTATAGAAAGATTGTTATTCTTTATACATTCAAAAGCTCATTAAAAATATCGTTTTTTATATTCTTAAAAATCTCCATTTAAAATTTTACATTAGCAATTTGAAGAAAAAAAAATTCACTTCTTAATTAAATATTAATGTCGACATAATTTCATTCTTCGCAATAATTACGGAAAAGGCATTTAATTAATGTCATGTTCCCAGAAAATTCAGGAAATATTTTCTCAGTAAGCGCAAACATCAAAGACAAATTTAATTACATAAATTATTTGACGGAAAACGAAAAAGTTAACGTACGTCAGCTGGAAAATTCTTTTATCAACTATTTCCATTTTATATCGTGCGCAGATGGGAAATCGGTACAGTGTACAGTAGCATGGCATTTGAATGTTAATTTAATTATCTGTCGTAGTAAAAATATTTTTTTTTTTTTTTCGCCAATAAGATTTTAATTATTTATTTATTTAAAGCTCAAATATTTTTTAATTATGAAGCATAGAAAATTAATATTTCAGTTTTAATTAAATGCTACAGAAGACCTCCTCCAAATCGGCCCAGTTAATCCGGAGACTTCTTAATATTCTTGAATCATGACTATTTTTTCTAATAAAGGGTGATTTTTTAAGAGCTTTATTAATCTAAATCATGAGATAAGCAAATCTGGTCGTGGTATGAGTGTTCACTTGGGTGTGGATCGTAGTAAATTTACCATACGCCTCTAGTAAACAAATGTCGAAACTATTGTTTTTGACACATCATTTGTTTTATTTCTGAATTGTTTAGTTGTGATAACGAATGTGGATAATTTTGTTCGATTTCGACGTACTCTTTTTTAAAAAGTGTCGGATTATAGAAGTCGATTGCAGCCTTCTAAAGTACGACAAATTCGATAATCCGACACCGGCTTTTTTTATCCGGGTTCCACTGTACCAAACCAAACTCGTAGCTTTAAATTTATAAGTGATAAAATTGTCATACATGAAGTTTCTCTGAAAAATAAAACTTTCAAATATGTATGCAAAGCACACATTGCAATCTACAATCAATGCAACATGCATGTCGCATCGACTTGTTTGCGTTATCACAAAATTGATCCATTCAGCGTGTCTAATGGCATATTTCACGGGCTGTGAAGTCCATTTTATCCACCCTGCTCTGTTGACAATTCTTCTCGCATGCACATAAATGTATACATTCGGACGATGCAGTTCACTGTACGATCACAATTTAACAGTCTACTAGTATCCACATTGATTAAATTGGATCGCTTTTTATACCATTTAATCTTCAATGACAAAATTGAGCAAACACAGCGAATTGTACAACAATGTAACGTACAATATTGTATTATACTTGGATATTCTCACAACTCATTGGTTCTATAAACAAAAATTAAACCATCTGAATACACATTTTTATTATGCTTTATTGCTTTAATCTCAAATGGGTTTCTTACAACAAAAGAGCAAATTTGGGATATTTCCAATTCATTGGGGGTGCAGGCTCAATTCCCTTATACAGACATTTAGATAAGTATATGGAAAAAATTAAAATCCTATTTGGGCGTATTTTCACCCAATTTCAATATATAAAAAAGACGATATCCACTTAAATCAAAATTGTTTGCAAAAGTATCAATCGATTACATCCCTACATGACAGGGATGCTTAAGAAGTTATATGATATCTGCACTCAGTATTATCCCAGTAAGTTGTAAGGGATGTGTTCAAAAGTTGAAATCGTATTTAGAATTTAAAAATATTCCGACCTTAATGTTGAGCCTCAACGGGAGCGGCAATCATCTCACGAAAATGCCTTTTTGACCCAGCAATGTGTATTCAAATCGATTCAACTGCTACATATGCCGTACACATTGTGTAAAGTTTTGCACAAAAATTATTCTGCATTGTGTTCGTATGTTGTTTTTACGTACATATTTATGCCGGGATCCCTAAAATTGTGAGCCATTCAATACTTCTGGGCCCAACCTGACTTTATATTATAGTGGAATGAATTTCACTGAATGAATGAAGTGAAAATTGCTCAATTCTGCACCCGAACCGTACTTAGTTGAATTGAGGCACTTTTATTGGGTCAATCAGACTCATGAGTCAACAGAATTTATTTTTTATTTTTTATTTTTTTGAAAAGGGCGGAAATACACAAATAGTTGTCGGTCTTGTCAACTGACCGTCATGCCCTTTGGCCCACCCATTGATGAATATATGGAGGCTTTAGCTTTTGTTGATGAATTGTTTGTGGAAAATGGTCATATGATATCAACAATAATGGTTGGGTTCATCATAATATACAGCATTCACATATTATGTACGTGGATGAATGTTGATTGCAGCTTCAAGCACATGTGATTTATGGCGTGTATGTGCTGTGGTGTTTGTGTCAGCCTGAAGGTAAACGAGTATGTGAATTCTTTTAGTCTGGGTATGAGGGTGATATGGCTTGTCAGCTTTAGACAATGCGGTTGGAAGCATTTTCTCGCATTTTTCGACAATTCTAAGGGATGTAATGGGTTTTTAAAATGCCTTTAGGTATACCGTCTTATCTGGATGAAACACGTAGTTAAACGAGAAAATAACATATGTGTGAATTTAAAATGTAGAATGAAATATGGGGAGACAGTTGTTGAGAAACCAACTGAAATGTGAATTATGTAAAATAATACATGAATAATAAAAGAGGGTAATAATAGTATGAATAAGGTTACAATGTAGAAATGTAATCATAATATGAGCACAACCATTTTTGTGTGAAGAAAGTTCCCTTTTCTACAACACAAATAAATACGGGTTGATCATACGCTCTATATTCCAATTTATTTTGCGTTCGTTAAACACATAATTTCCCGAATGTATAGCATGAGAAATTGGGATTGGTCTGCTGTGTGTATAAGAAGCCTTCCTCCCAAAACAGTAGCACATTCAGCAATCTAAAATAGCCCCAAATATCTCAAAAGCTCGACTTGAATTATTAGCAAACACAAAAAAAAAACGTTCGTACAATGTGTATGTCTCTCCAGGGATGGCAACACTACATCAAAGCATTCCTGTATATTTACTCCTAAACTGATTTACTGACGCATTGTTGTGCGGCATGTCGAAAAAATATGCGCATATATTTTGAACACACAGCACAGATATGCCACCAGAATATTTGTAAGCACCCCAGGCCTATTTACACCCTTTTACGTTAAATCTGAAAGTTTAAAAGAAAAAAAATGTCTGTTGTGCTGCTACTGCAGGAAATTCAACAATATATTACCTTTCATATGTACTTATTCACACATTTGTGTCTTGCCACCATGCAAATTTAATGTTGCTGTATACCCTTCTCCGTATCATACTCAAATAAACACGACGACGCATTTGTAAAACAAAACAAAAAATTATTATGCGAATAGAACAAAAAAAATGGCGTGAATTCGCCTATTTAATTTTTAATATAGGTTTTATTTTAAAGCGATATATAGCGCACCTTTATAACATGTAAACACACTTCATGGGTAATGGTGGGGAAACGATTGAAGCAAAAGCCCATTCAAAGAAACCAAACAATAATTAAAGCTCTCGCCGACTTTTTAAGTGCACTTACTTTGATCAGGTGGTAACGAGCGTGCAATAAAAATATTGCTTCTGCGTTTGTATATGTTTAGGGGTTCAAGTGGAAATAGTGAGACGATGCGATGTTCTCTTCTTTCGTTATTGCGCTAGAGTTGCACTCAATGCTTTACAAATTTCCTGCAATTTTCTGTGTACACATAATTCTACGATTTTTTTTATGTTGTGAATTTTAATTAATAAGAATATTATTGTGGCTACAGCATTCAACGTAACTAAATGGTTTTTATAAAATCTATTACATTCAGTTACGTAACTGACTTGTTCTATTTTATTTTTATAACGTAACATACAAATAACGTTGATATTTTTTAAATAAATTCCATTTATCCAACCTGAATAATTAATTAGATACATTTTAGAATTTAGACATGTAATTTAAAAAATTAAATCTTAAAGAGAGAAGACATGTCTTTAAAAAAAAACTTCTATTTAAATCACGTCCTTGGATTTATTTGTAAACTTTCTAGGATGTCTCAGGATACTTAAAAAAGTGAAATCATGTTTTGTATAAACATGACTTGACTTAAGTTTTAAATGTTTGAGATTAAAAAACTTATTTATTGCCTTTGTAAAACAAAAACTGAAAGCTTTGGACAGGTTAAATTTAAAATCTCAGTATATTGTATCCAAACAATTTTATATCGAATAATTTATATTTTACAATTACATATATAGAATTTGTCAGTCAAAAAAGCTTGTAAAAAAATCAGGACACCATCTCTTTGTGTTTTCTTTACACGCGTAGACAATTTAATTGGTGTATAAATCCAAATTCCTTTTTTGTTAATTTGCAACTAATAAAAACAATTTAAAAAACAATCTAATGTATATATTTTGCACAAAATGACAACAACGAAATCGCACAATAATTTAAAAAAATGAATGTCTTCCAATTTCTCAAATAATAAACCAAATCTTGACACTTTGGCATCTTTTAATGGTCAATAATTCAACACTCACGCCAGCTAATGTATAATGTCGTCATGATAAAGTTGTCACATTTTAAGTCTCATCTATTTATTTTAATGTTCAGGAAGACATATATCGACATAAATGATGTCAAATGAGCGATTGCGTGGTCCGTACAAAGCTCCATCACAGCTCAGAGCACATCTATTACCATAACCATAAATTCATGTTATGTTTGTTGTAATTTGTACTATACACTGAACAAGGCTGGCTCGTTCGCTACATTAAACATTATATTGCTGCAAATATCTTTGGCAATAAATATGCTCGCCATGACTCATTCTAACTTTAAACCCCCGACAAAATTCTTTCATGTATTTTGTATAACGTTTAATATACACAGAATCGGTACATTGTAACCACATAACGAGGTGCAATATCCTTCAATCAATAAATTCCACCCATCTCTATGTATAGAAACCAATCACTGACAGCGCCTCATGTATATTCCATCAGATGCCGGCTTCATTCTGGCGTTGAAAACCATTTTTTCTGAACGTTTACATACAGCGCAGAGTATACATACAAAATAAATATAATAATGTATAATAATAAATGCATACAGTGTTATAGTAATGTAATAGCCCTAGCATGTGCTCATATGCATAAAACATGATAAGGGCTTGTAAGTTGTGGCGACAGAGTACATAACCTACTTTCCTTTTCAGTGGACATTCACTATTATATATTTGCATGTAATATTATTATAAAATAAGTAGTTTTCATATAGCTATAGTTTATTTTTTTAGGGGCATCATCCCCACAGTATTCCAACATAATAAGTGTGTATTATATAAGCGGCATATTGACAAAATACAGATGATAATGTAAAGCTTTTATCGTTTAATGACCAATTTCCTTGGAATGTTTGGGTGTGTGGCGTGAGCTTTGATTGATCAATAAAAGTTTAGTTGTTTAAACACAATTTTGTATACATAGCAATGTGTGTTGACTATTATAATATATAAAGGATGACTTATTTTCATCGTCTTTTAACATTAACAGAACAGAGCTTTTCATCAGTAAAAGTAAAATTAATTATGTTTGGCCCTCAGTCAAAGTGCTTTCAATGTGAATTTAATTATAAAATCTAACCCAATTTGCATTCGCAAATAATAATTAATAATTCACGTGTGTGGAATTTAAATTTTAAAACTAAGAGGTAAAATTAATATTTGCGACGAAATATTGAGTTGGCATTTTAAGGTCAATAAAAAAAAACATTAAATTCTGGATTAAAAGTCAAAATGATGTGTGGCTTTGTTCATAAATCATAACTCTAATGATGTCTTTGATCAAAACCGATAATAAAATATAATTAGTCCTTTGAATTGTTTTAAAAATATTTCCATTCAGTTATGAAATGTAGTAGCCCATGAAAAATTTATCTGATTTTGAATTATTCTGTTTGTGAAACTATTAGCGTAAACATAAACATAACTAATGAATTTGAAATGCAATAATGAAGTAATGTGACCTTTCAGTATAGTGAACATGAAATGTTGCGTATTTATAGAGTTGCTATACCCGTACACACATTGAATTATGCTTATTAATATTTCAATGACATCCAGAGATTAAAGTTGTAATCTAACAAATCATAAGTATTCAAATAAAACAAAACTTATTAAAAACGTAAAGTATTCAGTTCTGAATTTGTGTGTCTTTAACTTTAAATTATGTAAATACAATATAAATTTGAATTACCTATTAAATATTTTATGATTATTATATTAGGAAATCAATCCAAATGTAAGTATTCTAAGTATTAATGTAATAATAATTTTAATTTAAACCACAAATATGATGAGTTTTTAATTGTCAATAATGTATTTCATTTATGACTCTCAAATTCTATTGTTGTCTATTAAACAAAGTTATTATACATTATATTGTTGAAGGAGAATTTTAAAATATTTTCTTTTTTCTTTTTAATTTTCAATTTAAACTTATGAATATTTTTAAATACATAAAATTTTAGCATTATGAAGCATTCGCCTGCTAAATCTTGCTATAAAGTCTATACTAGATCAACAAGGCTCATTTCACATTGCACGAAAATATAAGAAGCCTGAATATGACAACATTACTTTTATCATTGTATTCTTAATTTAGAATTTAAGAAAAAGTTATGGTGTGTTTCAAATTTGAATATCTAACATCCTATTTTCGTCTCCTAGTTCTCATAAATCTCGTGAACCGCAGCGCCAGAATTCAATGTAACAAGGTCTTGTGGCGCAATGGATAACGCGTCTGACTACGGATCAGAAGATTCCAGGTTCGACTCCTGGCAAGATCGAATTTTTTTTTCAGATTCTCATAATATTGAGTTAAATATTTTTTATTATTTGTTTAATTCTACTAGTTTGTGTATAACAAAAGTATTGTAATCATATCATAATTTAAAGAAAATTAATTATTTAAAGAAAATCGTTTTGATCATTAGCCTTACTTAACTTAAATTTTGGGAGCCCACACATTTTGTAACGTGATACAATGGTAATCTATTCAATTTATGTACATATTTCATCGTCAAACTGTTTGATTTTACAACAACAATAATCTCGTCATGTCTGTTTCACTTCACTGTGAGTTCGGAACCGCTATTTTGACTGGGTCTGTCATTCATAAACTTTTAAATCAAAATAATTGGTAAATAATTTGAACAAAATTCAAAATATTATCCACATTATCTCAGCAGTTACGTCTCCGTGACAGCGATCGTTCTTTTCAAAACAGTTTGGTATTGAAGTCGTGAGTAGAGACCGTGAAGATATTATTGCTAACTAAAACTGGTCAAAGCCCTTTTAGTTATTTTAAGAAAAAATTAGTTAGACAGTAAATATTGTTTTACCACAAAAAATTCAAAAATCCGTTCCCTAAGTAACATAAACAAATAGTTATTTTAAAATTAGATAATAAAATAACTTTATATTGAAATTTAATTAGCAAATTGATATTGAAATCTTTGTTAACTGAATTACGTCATATACTCTGAAGTGCAATGGAGGTTCTTAATTAAATTAAGTAAAGTAAGTGCAGTAAAAGAATCCAATCTTCACATCTATATTCTAATCTTTCCAAACTACGATACACAACGCAACGGATTAATAAAAGATCATTATAATTAACTTCACTCGTTGACTGATAATGTTAATCCACTATTCCAGCAAATTAATTATAACTGCTACTTAAGGCAAACACAATACTTAAACACAACAATAATATAATACATAAATAGGTATACGTTTCATATAAAAGCCTATTTTATCTAAGGGTCATAATCACTATATGGCAAAAGAGATTTAGCGTTAGCCATAAGCACTCAATTACACCACTTTATTTTCCTGCCTTTCGCATCTTTTGGCAGTTTAATGTCGTAAACCGAAAGAACATCCGTTTAGAAAGGTGAAGATTTTTTCTTTAATAAATAAATTCTGAAAGCCTAATTCTCCACTCATCTGCAGAATTTTCTGGTATTTTTTATTGCTGTATAATTTATACGAGTAGGTATATTGTTTCATTCAACTAACTCGTATGTTACCCCCATTTCTCATATGACTTCACACATATATAGTACAATGTACACACTATAATCAATATGGTCAATATGTTTTCATTATTTGTTTTGCACTTATTTATATTGCTTCGTCACTTGTCTTTGATATTGCATCGGCAACTTTTCCACTGAAAATCCACGAGGAGCAGCTCATAATATTTATATGCCCTCGCCGCATTTTCTACGAACCCCCATTGCACAAACAGTAATAAATCGAATTATTTGCCGAAATTAAGTTATTGACCTAACAAATTCAGAGAAATAACGTTATTTTCCTGTGGCAGACAAATCAATAGCACAATAAAACTGGAAACAACAACACTTTAGCAAACTTTTTTTAATAGCTCGCTCGCGTTGCCGTTTTTTTTTTCATCTGCCATATTTTGCTACAACAGAAATATCGCATGACTCATGCAAAGTACAAGCCTTTTGATCGACAATAAAACATCGTGCTGATGGCATACACATGAGATTTATTCGAACACACTCTAGGCGGTTCATTCTCTAAAATCCTAGTATGGAAAGGTAAAATATAAATCCTGAATAGAGCATATTATAGTGTGTTATGTTTTATGACTTATAATGTGAATACGTATTACATTTTGTGGGAGGTATGGAGTGAGTACTCTTGAGTTTCTTTTCGGGGTTATCGACCATATACATGCGAGCATTAGGCGTGTGGACATTCGTCTTGATGAATGACCCATCCAATTGACGACATTTTTATGTTTTCCTTTATTTTTGAAATATCGCGTTTGAATCTGTTATACGGCCAGAAAAGGAAAACAAACATTGTTCAGCTGTTTCTTTTCAATTATGCATCCCTTACACACGCACAGTGCACCCACACCTCAAAACTCCACGCATAAAGCTTGAAATTTCCAATTGGAAATTGTGTATTAAAATAAAAGCCCTTGACACGATACAGGGGTTGTTGAGGCAATCGTCATCATTTCGCTTTATGTCGATATCTCACTACGTCAGTACTCACATTCATATTAACTTACATAATGTATTGGATACTTAAGCAATAATGGAAAGTAGCAATTCCACGGATGCGTATACATTATGATCGATCAGCAGTTTAAAATAATATACACATTCATTTTGGTTTGATATTTTTGTGTGTACTCACTTTTACTGCAAACTGCTTGCACTTGAACTGTTTATAATAATCCCAATTGGTGAATGAGTGTTCACTTAAAATTTTGTTTATACTCTTTTATTAACACAATTACAATTTTATTAAATATTTCACTCGTTTTTCAAATAACTGCAATATGCACCAAAAAAATGCGTTTCAATGTTAAGTATTAAAGACCCGGAACACTTCCTCGTGTCATGCAATCACATACAAAACTAAGCAAATTTTCGTAGCAATCATGGTCTAACGGAAAATATCCCAAACACACTGCGTCGACTCAAATTCCCCACGTGCCTGTGCAGTGGCGTTCCTGTTAGAATACACACAAAATGTGTTGTATGGCTTTATTGTAAACGCTGCTGTATAGTGAAAACTGAAATGGAACACCGTAAAACACAAATCAAGGGTAAGATTTGGAAATCGGAAAAAATAAAAACCCATTACCATATCCTAACAATTTTGGGGTTACATATTTTGCACATACTCCTATATATGTATAATACAGAAAACGGAATCCCCTCCAGGTCGGAAAATTCAAGCAATGTGCGGGATTAGACAAAGGATATGTTGGTTTGTGCAATTTTATATTATTCACCACAACATTCCCCCTTTAATGTACAACTATATACACTTGGATATATGTATGCAGATATTTTTGCAGCATTGTGGTTTATTTGGTCTATATACATATATATATATATGGCGAATGCATAAACATTTAACCCTTCGTATAATTGAATTTAATTTTAATGAAACTGAAATCGCATATTTGCAAATTTCGCATATTTGCAAAAACAGCAAAATTGTAATGCCCACTCTTTTCTACACCAGTGGTGCATCATATCGTAATTATTTATAGCTTAATTAAATTGGATAATGTAACGGTCAAAAGCCCATATAGTATACTTCAACACATTTTTTCTGTAGGCGCACGAACCCACCCACCCTCTGGCATTAATCATAATCGAGAGGCGCCTTTCATACTTAATCCATTCAATTTATATAAATCATGTGCATGGCCTTTTCAATTTTGATGTCACTTTCATAAGTGACCCCAACGGTGTACTGCCCGCGGCGTTTTACGTTTGATGCGAAAAATCTGCAACGAGAACGGTGAACCACGGATTTAACGAGTTTTCATTAAAATGGAAGCTTTAGCGTAAAAAGGATGCGGTAAGTGTAGTGGGTAATAACTAATAAGTTTCAGCAATCGCCGTAGGGTTGACTGAATTTGAACCCTCGCAGTACGGAAATTGCACGCTTACATTACATTATATATGGAAAATTTCGCTTTCGATTAATCTCTTGAGAATGGATGGAATCGCAGCGATAGTGGAGCAAGTTTTGGATTAACTGCTGGCTGTGCTGAAATGGGAATTTGCTTGGATTTTATGAGTGGCATTTTTTTAAGTTTTATTAAATTTGCTTCGATGTAATTTTCTTCGATAAAAAGTATATAGTTTAACGTGCGAGTTATCATGAAAGAAACATTTTAAACTTTGTAATCCATAATATGGTGTTAGTACCAACACTTGGCAGTAAATTGTTCACCGAAAATTGTTAATACTATATACTTGGAAAAAATACATTTGATTTTTTCTTATACATTTCCAAATCCCCACACACGTGAATGTGTATTTTTATGTATTGAACATGGAAGCATCCCAATAATTTATGTTGCATAGGTACTTTGGCGTAAAAATGTATCTCCGAGGACCCACATATTTTTCTTTTATGCATGTTCGTCGTTGATATTATTTGTTTCACTTGCCACCCCAATGTTTCAATGCTGTTAGACAAAACGGCGTACACAAGCTTTTGGAAATATTGCGTCTGTTGAATTGTTGTATTTTTTTTGAATATTAATAAAGGCGTTGTTTTGATTTATAATGACTTTAAAGAAATATAATTCAGTATTTATGTGCATAACATCAGCTTACGTCATTTAAAGAAGAAGTAGGCACACAGATTACAGACCTTTTAAGATACTCGTCTTATAAAATAAAAATGCATCGCAGGAACAGTGAGGTGTGAATTTATATTCGCTGCTAAACTACAATTTAACAAAATTTTTCTGAGATATGGAAAATGTGCCCTTGAACTTTTTGAATTTCGTTATTGAATTTTTGAGATTGAGAACATGATACCCCAGAAAAATAAGTTTTTGAATTATTTTGATTATGAAACTGATAATCATCATGATTTCTCAAATATTGTCCTTCAATTGGTCAGCAAAGTTTCCTAATCTTATTAAAAGTTATAGAAATGTAAAAAAAATTAAAAAAATCATGGTTTCTTTGAGTTATCCACACCCTTTTTGGGGGAAGGATTATATTTGTCAAGTTCGGATTGCAAAAATCTATATATACCCTTGGGTTGTATGTAAAATAAAATACATCGATACATTTAATATGAAAAAATTAAATTAGTTGATTACTTTATTGAGAAAAGCACAATTCTCCTACCATAACTTTCAACAAGAAAAGTGGAACAAATTCATCCCAAATTTCTGTCAGTGGCTTAACTACTAGCTCAATGCAAATGCATAACTGCAGTGGATTGCAGCTGATGCACGTAAATTACCAAACATATAAAAAACACATTTTGAATGAAACCGTCCAAATAGAAAATAAACTTTCAGCACGCCAAACTTTTGAAAACTAAAAAAAGAAGATGCTTATCGAACACTATAATATGTGCACTTTTCGCAAACTCTTTCATCTTCACTGTACGAAGAAAGTTTCGTGTGCAATCATAATATGTAGTATGATATATTATCGTCAACGTACATACTCATGTTACAAAATAAGATATTTTTTGTCTGTTTCGGCAGTGAAAAGAAAAGTTTCACAATGTTGCTTAACATAAAGTTCTTATACATATATACGGACAGCATTACATAGCTAGTGCTTAATTGCTTTATTATGTTTTTGGTGTCCAACTCTGATACTAGCACACTTACACTAAATGTCCCTGGCACATAAAATAAAACTTTTTATACAGACTTCTGTTTAAATTGATTTTCCCTTTGTTGGATGCCCTGTCAGAGCGTTGAGTGTTATATATATGAGTGCATATTTTGTGTGTGTTTACTTACTGTCGGGAAATAAAATTACTGGTGAGGAAAACAAACGAGTTCACGGCTTTGGGCGTTTGGGGTTGGTACTCGTTAATGCATGATGCGTCAATTATTCGTTCATTTTGTCAGCTATCGCAAGTATTCACACACATGGAGAAATGAGCATGAAAGTTTTAGATAAACAAAAAAATTGTCAAAAAAGTTGCCAGAAAATATGAAGGGTTGTGTCTGCTGTCTACCGTTAAATGTGCAGCTTCCAGCTCATTTTTAGAAGACAACAACGTCCTGTCATTTAATAGCCTTTTTGTGGTGTTTGATTTAAGGTATAATTATATTGTGGGTTTGTGACTTAAAGCTTTCCCTCAATACTGGCATGAAGTTTGTTAAAATTTAAATTGACAGGTCGAATTTTTAAAAGCAGTTTTTTTTATGTATTCCTAAATTATATTTTATACCACAGCATAAAAACAAAAATAAATCCCACAGCTTCTCCAAATAGTACAACTTGATTGACATTGCGGAATTAAACTTTCTTGATAAAGTTTGTAAATATTTAATCCTCTCAGCACATAATAGTGATTAGTGGTCGTACTTTTGATTGCCTTATAGTTGATGCAAGCTAAAGAATTTAATTAAGAGACAATGAAAACCGTTTATTTACGCACAGCAGATTTCTCGCAAGTGAACATTGTTCAACGAAAGAATGCTTACATTTGCAAACTTTTCGATAGACACTTATATTCAGAAAAACATTTCTAACCCCTATGACTGTAAAGGTTTTGCAAACGACCCTACCACCATGTTTCTTCCCTTTTTCAATTCAATTCCAAATACAATTCAATTCGTTAAATAGCAATTCCTATTTCCGCATTTTTTCAATTTACCTCCCCAAGAACTGAGGACTGCGTTACTTTAAGAGGATTGCGAAGGTACCTGAAAATTGAAATGATAATATAGATGCACGCTTCGAACATTATTTGTGGGATTGAAAACAATGATAGCCTTTTAAGGGATAAAAAAGGAATTTTAATAATTTATTTGATAATGAATGTTAAAAAGGGTAAAATTGATCTTACAAATAACAATACAAATAATGAACGGCTACACTTATCAGTGTTGTAACTTTTAACGCACTAAAAAATTAAAAGGATGTATTTTGTAATGTAAATAAAGTGGATAAGTTGAATTTAAATCCGGAACGAATCCTTCCAGCTCGGAGTTTTCGATCAGCTTTAAAACTCTAAATTTGTTTTTCCCCGTTTCACAACTACAATGTAGAAAACCACAATAAACGTTACAATTACAATTGTTAATTATTTGCATCAGTGGATTAAAGAGGACATTTTCCGCGAACCATCAGTGCAACTGTAATGGCGGTATGCAAATCCCACTTTCAACAACAATAAATGCAGTAACTTTCAAACATTATAATTTTCGCAACAATTTCCATTTGAAAATCAACCACAATCACTGTATTGCAGCAGACACAAGCGCGCAGTGTAATTTATCCAGCTCACATTTCTATTTGAAACTTGACTCATTTTAAATTGAAGATAAGCCAACAGACCGCAATTATCCCGCACGCTTTTGTTCATCATGTTATCTTTTGTTCACAGGAAGTGTGTGGCAATGAACATTGCAAGCAACTGAAGGGAAGTCATGCGCCAACCCCAAGGGAGTACACGCAAATAATAAGTGAAAATTTATGTTATTTCAGGTTTCATGCGATGCAGGGGTTAGAAGTTCAGCTGTATTACACATTACGGCACACGCCTGCAGAGCACAACTCACCTTGTATGTTCACACTTTTGAGCGCAAAACTTGGCACTTGATGTGCTCAGGTTTATTGTTATTGTGAAACTATAGAGCTCGCAAATGCTTGAGACGCTTTGTGCAGCATCTTTGAGATCGCGAGTGAGCTGGAATACGGTGAGTACATGCACTTAGAACAAATTTTCTACAAAGAAAACTTTAATAATGTTTACCTTTATGACATGCACATGCGAGTATAACGGCTTTTTGTTAATTATTAGAATTCTATGTCATGGCTCGTTTGCTAATGCAAAGCTCTCAAACATGTTATGGCGCGACAGTAACAGTTCTTAACCAAATGAGCATTTTGCCATTCCCTCTCCATTCCATTATTATTTATATATTTTTTGGTATAATCTTTTACATGCAGACACCATGATAATCCTTTTGTGACATCTTAACACCTAAAACCGAGACATCGTTTTGGAATTCGTCGAGCACCCAGGAATTCTGCACAGTATGGGAGTGGAAGTTTTCATCGCTGCTGCAATATTCATGATGAGATTTATGTCTCAAATACACTCGGCCACAGAATTGAATGGGAGTTTGGTTTGAAGAGGACGACGTAAAATAGATTCAAGTACAATTTGTGTATTTGGTGATCGCTTTAACGATGTGTGTGTACGAGTACCTACATTCGTGATTGCATCAAGCATCTCTCTGCCCCCTCTGCATGGTATATTTCATGCCCACTCCCATTCTGGGACAATGCTACCACAAAATTTATTGGTACCTAAGAAATCCCAATAGTTTTTTTTTCCTCTAACTGCCTGCCATGGATTTAGCAATTTTCATTTCCCCCTTGAGTCTAACTTTGAATTCGTAACAATTTTATGCTGTCGTGTGTTGCAACATTTGTTTTGGAAGTTTTAATTTGGCGGAAAAAAGGCAACCGAACAATCCGAATCAAAGCTAGAAGCACCAGTATTGGATTGTGCATGAAAGAGTTTGTAGATCCTTTATATGGAAGCGAAAATTCAATTTATGGCTTGTGTGGTGGTTGAAACTGTTTCGTTGAAATGCAAATCAATGCACTGCAATGAATGGCGTTAATTTAAGTGGAGTGTCGCGTTCACATTTTTCCCATTCATGTTTGGTCGAATGCCAAAATTTGGCAGCACCGCTGTAATTCAATTTGGTGTCGTTTAGCTATGATGTCTGGAAAATTTCATTTAAAATGCGGATGCCGTGATAACCAATACGGGAGTACTTCAATGAAAATCACTCATGGTTGCGCGCTTCCTAGGACATTTAAACTTTAAACTATAATATGTTACATGCTAATTGATAATCGATATAGGATAGTCGACAGGCATCACCGCATCGTCCGCATGTGTAAATTGAATGCCATTCTGAGGTGAATTTGATGCTTTATACGAAGCACAAGACGTAAGAACAAACCTTTGTATATGTCCGATCTAAGTGTTGGCATTTTCAGCATAAAGACAAAAAAATAAAAATATTGAAATGATATCGGAAAAAATCCGACTCAATCATACTCCATCTTCAAATAAAAAACACAAAACAATAAATGAAGACCGACACTTTTTCAGTGGATTCAATAAATGTCCTTAAAACAGCAAAAGCTTGTAGAAAGATCTTCCATTCTTCCCAAATGAAAAAAAGTTTTCCTTGTAGAAAACTCCAGAATTTATAAACACTTAGCATAGAACACGAAGGAAAATGTAAAACGTTGAAAAAGAAAATACATTTGTGCCCACATCAGTTTCATGCAAATTTTGCTGAAAGCTTATACGAGCTTGTGTTTTTTTCATAGTGTTTTTTGCATACATAGTTAGAAATATAATCTATATATTCTTAAACAATCTTTTCAAGACTTGTACATCGATTCCTTTAGGGAATACAAACAAATATAGGAGTTAATGTTATGTGTTATGTATAAAAATACGACTACCATTAACTTCATAGTCTGTGCGTAAATAGATCTTTTCAATAGCATATATGCTGAATGAAGTATTTAATTTTCATCAGATTTGTGATCAGATTAATATATTGCGTCAGCAGATAAATAACTAATGGAACATAAGCTTTCTATGTTCCATCAAAAATAGATTTTTTTTTGAATTTAAAATTATTCTGATATTAAAATTCACCTTTGTAATTAAACTGTAGCATGATTACAATACTTATAAATATATTCCCCAGCCTTGTAGAATATTTTACAGAAACACTAAAATGTTACAGTCTAATAAGGATTTGCATGCGATATGGTCAAAAATATCTGTGTCATGTCCATAAAATAAATGGTTTGTATAGAATGGCATGAGCAAAAAAGATAATCGAAATATTTATTGTAATATAGGATCGGAAAAAATTGGAATGTGAACAAACCTAATTTGTATTTATACAAAAACAAACCCCTAATAAATATTTGCCTTTATTTCTACAAATAACCAAAAATCAATAGCAGTTATACGAGCATTAACATGACGAGAAAATTGAATCTCTGCTTGTGAAAATGTGTCTCTAAAGCCCCGGACTTACATTTACCTTTTTTATAAGCATATTTTTATTGGTATTGAGCCATTTTTCTAATCAAACCTTTATCATCATCAAGCAGTTATGCCATAAATTCAAATTTGTTTGTATATTTTACGAGCAGCTACGAACTGAAAATGTACATATTTAAATATTGGAAAAAGGGCAATGCATATCACAAAAGGACATCAAATACGGAAAGAAAATGTACAAGAATATCCTTGCATATTTTTCCCACACACATGTCAACAAGCTGTTATGCACGGACAACAGAAAATCCAGTTCCACACTATACAAGCTGTCATAAATAATTATAACTCATTCAACAATATATGCACAAAACTAACATCATTTTCCAGAACGATGCGGTGGAATTACGCAATTTGTGTCAAAGGCAGCTCTCTTTCGAAAGCATTTTTGATGTGACCTCTTTTAATATGCATCGTCTGCTTTGTAAATGTAATATTCAACATGGTTCACGCAAACACAATAAGAGACATAACAAGATCATAGTGTACAAAACTTATTGCATGCATACACGACGAGACGTAGGTGCATATAAATTATAAACTATAATACACTTCGTACATGAAGAGCTTTTTATAAGATTTGACCCAGTTCATTTATATCTTTATGGGCAAATAAAACGTACTCATTCATCTAAGACATTTATCATTTAATCTCTATTCTGCAGCATTAATAAAATGTATTTAATTTTTTTTTCTAGATATACTTTGCACATATATTAAAAATGTTTATGTGATGCCATTCCCCCATAAAAGTACACTAAATTGAAATTAAATGAGTGATTACATGCAATCCTTCAATGTCATTCGCAGCTTTTACAACAAGTGTTCTTTCTCTATGCAGTTTTAATATATGACTCAAACAATTTTTCCCAAAAGCTTTTTGCATACATCCCAGTGGTGAATACGACGCCGAAACAACGTAGAGTTCCACGCCGAAAACTACGTAGCTTTCGGCGTTGAGCATGTTCCCTTTACTCGGCGTCAAAAAGCTTTAAGTGAATAAGCTTAAAAGGAAACATATATCCGTCTCTTTCTAATTTTAAATGTTTGTCTCGCTCTACCTTTTACTTCATATTTATTTACTGAAATAATAAAAAATAAAAAATAAAACAAAAAGTGAAACAACTTCAAATCTGTGTTCGTTCAAATACCATTATTTTTGTCTCATATGTTACATGATAATTGATATGGTTATTTTTATTAATTAGGATGTAATCTCTTTCTAATGCATCCATCTGCACAACAGCCACTTTTTGCTAATAACTCGTATATTTAGTAGTTTAAAAAGATTTGATCCAGCTATGTGTATCACATATATCCATCTGATATATAGCTTCACTAGTCGGTTGGTTTTATTCCACACTCATTATACGACTCAATCGCCAATAGCTGCTTGGGGTCACACCTCTCACGAGTTCCATTAACAAATAAAACATCAATGGTAGGATTTGCATGCTCCTGTTTGTGACTGACTGCAGTGATGCAATCTATGGAAGATTCAATTGTATGTAGTTGTGAGTTTTAATATTTAAGAAGAAAAATTAAACAAACCTTTGCAAGTGTTGATCAAATGTGGTGGAAATATTGAGACCCAACAAGATTCGGAAGAGAATCAAACAGAGGTGCAATGTGTATCACCATGGAAAATAGTATTTACATCGTGATGTAGCTGAAAAACAAAAGTTATTGTCCATGTTACATTAAAATATTAAATATTAATTTATACTTACTTGGAATCTCTTAAATAGAAACGTTTTAATTCATTTTTCCATATTGAAATATTTTTATATTCCACAATCAGTATAATCGCGCAAAAAATTACATTTTTGAAATGTTATTAATTTGTAACATTTTGAACTAAAGAAAACAAATCACAGGACAGTTATTTCTCAAAACGTATGGTAATGTGATCAAAAACAAAATATTTTTAAACAACAATTGTGTTTCGACGGTGAAATACGTGCTTTTGTATGCATGCAGGCGTTAAAATTGCTTAAATTTATCATAGCTTTATTAAGTAGAGACAGGACATTTTTTCGCCCTTAGTGGGAAAGGAAAAACTATAGAAAAAAATGTATGAGCTTTAAAGTTTAGGGGCAGGGCAGAGTCTTTCACCACTGGGCACTTTTGCAACAAACTTTTTGTGCATAATATTTCCACAAAAAACCACCAGCCATGCTTAATACGTTTTTTACATTCAAAAACGCTACAATGCTGAATTTCACTTTAGAGTTCAGCTGCAATTTCAAATTTCACACACAAAATTCAACATTTAATTGCATTTTCTTTGACAGCACGCTAAATGTTAAGTTGGTACAAACACTCGATGCCATTGCACCGCATATTATTATTCAGCTGAAACTTGTAACCCATTACAGTGCCTTCTTTTTTGGTACATGGCGCACCAGCAGGGCAAAAAGAAAGCGGGAGCAATCCGACGTGAGCTGCTCAAGTTTAAATGTGGAAATGCTATCGCTTCCAACAAGCATATAATTTAAAATACACACTGCTAGGAATAGAGTCACATTAATTTTAATATCTTTAGGTTGTCTGATACAGAAAGTGTGTATATAAATATAGCAATGTGTATAGATAGAATTGGTATTTCTGGGGCGAGCTGAAAATGAATAATGTTGGGGACGTGAGTCAACTGCTAAGCGTCGGGAGCTTTCCGTTTCAGCATTGTGTTTTTGTCGCTTACAACAGTGTCCATGTATACCTACAGTACTTATGTTCCATGATATACGCGTATACGTTGGGAATCAATCCTTTTGAATCTTTTGCAATGAAACAGAGTCCACGAAAGGTGTACGATAACATATGAAGCGACGGAAACATGTTGAGCACAGATTTTGTTGTTCACGTCTACTCAAGTATTCATGAGATGAGCTATAAAATTAATAAACCGTGTTTCTGTAGCTACAGTTGCATGAAAAAATGAAATAGAGAGAACCAAGATGCTTATGGGGTTATTTATAATTTAGTGTGGACGCCAACATTCTTCCAGGTGGCTGATTTAATTAATGATAGGGTTTTGAAAATTAAAAAAAAATCCAATCAACAGTTTTTTAATTTTTTTATTCATTATTAAACTTCTAAAAATTAATTAAAAAATTTAAATTAATGATAGTATCTATAGAACGTAAAATTTATATTCCAGGAAATTTTTAAACTGACAAAAAAAACATCCATTTCCGTTGTCAAAATAATTTAGTAGCATAATTGCGACCCTCTTGTTTCTACCACCAGCCATATATTTTCATTAAGCAAACAAATGTATCCTGTACCAGAGTTATATCCAAACAGTAAACACTTGCACCTATCGGAAAGAGACAGTTCAAAGGCACGAGACTTCGCCAAAATCAACCCCATGCTGTTGAATGACTGTGCAGCAATCTCCGTAACATAAATACGTGAATCATGGGGAGCTCCGCATACAACTATAAGAGAAACACTCATAAGTGAGACTTTTCACTTTATTCAAATCCTATTTAATTTTAACTGGGTGTTTTTTTTATTATGAAATATTGGCAATGTAGCAACAAGAATGCCGCACGCATTATTACACGAACTGCGCAAATAAAAATGGCAGCATTCGGTGAAAATAAAAATGATTATTTATGTACATAAGCAGGCACTAAATGGCTTTCAATTAATGTTTTTATAATACGAGTATAAGTACACGCATTCAATTAAATTTAAATGAATAAAGAAAATGCAGATATGGCTTAATAATTAAGTGCGGTACTTCATCATTTCGCACAGTTAAATCCCATGGTTTTATGACATACAGCCATAAGGCTTGTACGAGAATAATATGTTTATTTGAAGGGTGGTTTTAATACATTGAAATATGAAGGGAAAAGTAATATATATGCAAAAGAGCGTTTTTTTATTCGACACAGAACTTTAGCTGGTATAACAGTTAACTCTTTTAAAAGTTATATCACGCTTAAAAAAATACCCTTTATATATTTTGCGATATTTTTTCAATCTACAGACATTTTAGGAATGAATAAAAATAATAGAAAATAAAAGATTCAACATTAATTTAAAAAATAACAGCAATTAACAAAGCTGCAAAATGCAAACAGCATATCTTGTATCACTTTAAAGTTTGAACAATAGCAATAATTATATTTTAAACCTAATATTCTTTAACTTCAACACTTCTTTCGGTTTTCAATATGGTTTTCAGCATGATTGGATACAAAAAATTCAGTAACAATTTTGGATTATCTTATAGTTATAAGCTTCTACTCCCGTATTTATAACCTCTACTCATTCTGTTTATTTCATCCCCCTTTTTATTGATTTCCGTAAATCGATTCTGTCGCAAGAATATACACAAATTTTTATTTAAAGAAAATTCTCCCACCCCTCTTCATATGATGCATTCGAAAGCTCACTTAACACGCTCCGATAACGTACATGGAGAGTACGCAAATGAAATTACCATTCACGTACACCCACATAAAAAAAAACGTATCTAAAAATAAGGAAGTAATAGAAACTTTCTCTAAATTACTTCAACTATTCTGAGGGTATTTAAGGGCATACAACGCCAATCCTTCTTAAAATATTTTTACGACCTTTACATTTGACTACACGTTAGAAAAATTTGTATCATGTACGGAAACGACAATATTAGGAGGAAAAGCAAAAAAAAAACAGAATGGAAAAGCTTCGCCATAAAAATGCTGTAAAAAAATGTTGAATATTCTATTCGCGCTATAAAAAAGGCCCAATGAGGTGCGTCCAGCGGAAAGGCTCAATTCCTAGCGCTTTAGCGCGTCCCATATGTATATACACGAAGGCACCTAGCGAGCTTATTGCGGTTAGCGATAATGATCACAATAAGTACGTACCTTGAGCTTAAATATTTCGACAATTGTTCCATCACACCATCCCTTCCACACCGCATGCACAAGTCATACAATAAGGTTTGAATATGAACACGCTGTGGCAGGTGCTGGAGAGTAATAAAAATGAAAATATTCACGTTGTTGCTGGAAAATGTTCGTTTATCATGGAACAACAAAAATGTATATGCAAATCGTTGAAAAACGCTAAATGAAGATGAAGCGGTATGTTAAGTCTTGTAAAGTACGAGTACATCGCCCGCGCAACGAGTGCGTAATCATTTGAGTGTGTATGTGTGAGTCGCAACTCGCAACTCGCATTATTTGCTTGATGCTTTTGGTATAATGTTTACAAAAATAACACTTGACTTTCAACATGATGTGATATAAAAGATTTATTTTCAAGGCAGGCGACAAAGTGCCTCCTGGTTATGACTGAAATCACTGCACACAAGACTGTGGGTGGTACATACAATAACGCATACAGTTGTATGAGTTGGGGTGGTTGTTGGTTGACTTTTGGTTTTACACGCATGTGGCAAAAACAAACAGATTCGTTTAATTACTTCATAAAAAGTTATTTTAAGATATCTACAGTGGAAAATGCTTACTATACGGTTTTATGGTGGTGCAGAGTAAAGAGATTTCGTGAGTGTACTGTTGCGTCGTTTAATTATTGTATAACGTAAGGGTGAATTTTCGTATTCACAAATTTTGGTCTAATTTAGAAGTTTTGAATGACGCACATTAATAAAGCTCGTATGTTTGTGGAAATGAGTAGTACTGCTTTATTAAAATAGTAATTTAATTTTAAATAGTGTTTTTATTTAACAACAGGGGTTTTTAAATCTTCCTTTAGTCTCCATTTTTTCACGACAATTAATTTAAAGCAACCTTAAAAAATACTTATTTTACAAATGATCCTAAAAATATATTATTTTAGAGGTTTTTTCCCAGGTTTAAAAAAAGATAAACTTTTTGACATCATGGAAATTTTTATTGTAATAGATTCTTTTAAATATTTTTGAAAGTTTTGAAATTTATAATAAATTTTAACCTCGCTCTCCCTGTGAAGTAGTTTTTTAAGTTCTTTGATTCAAAACGATTTCGAAAAGTTCAACCTTTCCTGCAGTAATTTGTGTTTTGATATTATTAAATCCATTCCTTATTTTTCCTTTCTTATTCCGGAAAAAGTATTACTGTTTCCAGCCATCCAACCCACCTCCAACACGTTAGATTGTGTGGCGTATTTATTTACCTATACATGTATATATCGTATGTATATACATACAAAAAACGCCACTGCGCTTAATATTAGGGGAAAGCTTTCATGCGCCCAGAGAATATGGGATATATTGAAAAGGGGAAATTTGTACGAAAATATCCCCCATTCACAACTTTAACGTTTAAATATACAATTATATCAAGACAAAACTGATTGTAAAAACAATTTTAAATGTATTTTAATGACTCGTCACTGTAAATAGAACAGAAATATGCCTCCACCACCCCCCTCCAGCAGTTACTTCCAATAACAAGCTCAAGATAGTTAAACCAAACCAATAAATTAGTTACATTATACAGGTAATACGCATACTTCGTGTCACGAAAATCGAAAATCGTTTGACAAGAACACGGAAATCATGATTTGTGACCTATCAGCATTGTATTTAGTCAATCAAAAACGAACCATCTGTCGCGTGTAAATTGGTGACAAATATTTCATCATTTTATCGAACTGTGTCTGATGCGGTATGGTAAAGGTATTTCCGCACACATTTATTACTCAATACATCCGATCGTTTAATGGCACCATTAATTTCACCCAAAGGAGCACAAGGAATGCATTATTTTGCATGTCCCGTTCAATTAGTGAGAGTATACTTGTGGAATTACATCGTTATGATTAGGACGTTGGGAATACGATGCCTGATCACGAGAAAATGCAGTTTGTATAAGCTGAATTAACCAAACAAATCTGTGTGACATTCGTATGCTAATCGTCTGATGCTGTATATGTATGCGAACAATTTTATGATTTATTTTCAGATTGCGGAGAACGTGCATTTACCAGTGAAATCAGTTGGGAATTAATTTTGTTAGACTCGACTTTAGATCAGTTTTTATCTACTATGCGATATACATAATATAGTTTAGTTTTAATATGTGTAGGAATGAAAGTTCTGCACAATTGCCATTACCATTTCTCTATTTTAATCCTCTTATTTTCACAGATCCAAATTGAAGCTCTTTCATTTCACAATTCACCTCTGTAACTGTCAGCACCATAATGCTTATTCCGTTTGCAAATTACTATCCCATCTATACATCAAGGTTATAATATGAATGAGAATGGTGTATTGTGCAAATGCTGACTCATGGAGAAAATTAGATGTCATCGCACACAAGTACATCTCTTCAGACATTATTTTCGATTAAAACGAATTGAATTATTTGCCTGTAGACACCATAGACGAATAAATTGCATTTTATATAAAGCTCAAATATATACACGCATACACATTGACATTTTAAGTCAGCAGGCAAATAAACAGTTTCCAACAACAACTTGCACTACTCCCGTCGTCCTTTTTTACTGCGATGCACGTAAGTTTTACCTTCTAAATCAGCGCATAAAAACAATGAGGCACACTCCACGCGTGTGTAAAAGGGACGACATTGCATCCGCATTGAAACTTTGAATAAATCATAACGAAACACATTTATTGCCAGACAATTTATATGCAAATGTTTTAAACAGGTGAAGCTTACAGTTTCCACCTATAAAAGAAATAAAAATTGTGTAAGGTAATCAAAGCCATAAAAAAAGTAACCATAGCTGCCACAGTCGGATTCGGGGCGTTGTATGGTGTTGAGATTTTGTGTTCTCGTATATATAGTGCGGCACCGTCTCCGCATCTATAATAAAGCCTTGATGTCATGATGGGTACTCGAAAAAACATTTGCAGCAAAGGCATTTTACACAAATGACTCCCCTAACGTTTGAATTATAAATAATCGTTTAAACATAATCTTTATTGCCTAGACTAAGTAGCATAATTCTTTTTTATTGGGCACTTTTCTTACAGCATTGTATCGGGTGGCAATAAAATCGGTCAATGTGCTTTTTCGTGCAACTATATATTCAAAATTTAATTGGGCAAAACATTGGCATAACATTTTCACTTGGTCATGTTTGCTAATGCATTGTGTGGCATATTTTCTTATAACGGATTGTCTATGTTTTGTGTAGCTTGGCGGTGAAATCGTTAAGGGTAAATTATTACATTTTGTTGAAACAGTAAAAGAATTAGATGATAGGGTTCACCAATCCAGCCCCTTTTACATTCAAAGACGTAAATTACAATTACAATAATTTAATAAGCTTTAATTAAGCAGACTGAAGTCTGGGACAGAATTTGTTCAACTTCTTTGAGCAAGAAAATAATTGTCAAAGGGGTGGAAAAATAGACAAAGTTTTATGTTTGATATTGAATTTTTTTTTTTTTTTTTAACTGAATTTTATCACAATAATTTAAATAATTCCAGATATTTTAAATGTTCTTGCTACCATTTTAAGAATTTAAATTTTAAAGGGTTTTCAATTCAATTATAAATTCTTGAAGAGTCAATAAATTGCCCTTTACAAACACTATAACGTGTTCATTATGCAACTCGTGTACACTGTGCAGTGTACAGTGTAGTGCCATCTTGTGGCATTAAATCATTGCTCAATTATCCCCAAAGTATGCCGGAAGTGGTTACATTGCACAAACACAAAACTACCAAATAATGCACGGCTATTATATCTGTTGTTTTGGTTTTTGTATAACGTTATAAAGTATAATTCAAATGCAATATGGATATGCTTTATAACCAGCAACTGATTGTGTTATTGTTTATTGTTGTACTGGTGCATTATCCAGCGTATTTAAAACAACAATTGCAATTTATTATCGGCCAGACTGAAGTATATCTGAACGCTTTGTATAATAGCTTACGTAAGTTAACAATTGCGCAATAATGATAAGTACAAAAACCCTTCCGATACGTTTATTTAACCTCTTTCAGCTGCTTTTAAAACTGAAAAACGTTTATAAGGGCCGTATTCCATGCAGAGCTTAATGCATGAATGCAAAGTAATAAAGAGAAAAAATAGAAAAACACCAAAAGTTAAAAAAGGATGGCACTACACAAATTTATGAGATTATTTTAGCAAAGTATTTCATAATGGCGATTCACCCACACACTAAAAAAAAATAGTATACGTGTGTCTCTTTCTATCAATTTCAGTCGCATAAGCCATAATACATTTTTTGCATGGAATCATGCATTTTTTGTATCGAATATCGGAATAAATTGTATAATAGTTTTCATCTATTTTTCATTAATTAATAAAATATGTACTATTGTGTTTTATTGTAAGTAATTGGATTCAAATTGTTGACGACGATTGAATAGAATCCTTAAAATAAAATCATCCAAAAGCAGGCTTGCAGAATCAATGAATTATTTTTTAATTAAAATTTTGCTGAAAATAGCCTTAAGTACAGAGTGGAATGCATAATATCGCAGAGTTGGTATTTATCATATATGTATGCCCCCTAATTTCATTCATGCCATCGCGTGTTTTCAAGCGACTGTAAATATTTTAATAAGACCCAACATCCACATTTTGCAATGCCATGCCGCCTTGTTGTCTGTGGCCATAGTAACATTTGATGTGCTCGTTGTATTTTCTTGTATAACGGGAAAGCACAATATATTTACAAATATTATTAAAGCTTGTACTGTGTACATTCAACGGCCATGCATTCAATTATGATCCCCAAGCAAAGCATCCTTATATCTTAACCTTGACGTTGAATGTGCCGTCGGGTATTTTCCGTCTATACTCACACGCTGGTGTGGATGTGCGGCCTATGCTGTATACTAAATAGATAAACTGGCGTCAATAAACTGTTGGGTGGGTGCTGGAGAAGTATTGCATGCATTGGAACTTATATGGATAGTGGTGTGGTGGCACAGAGTATGAGTGTAAAACCTTTTAGAAAAAGAGCGTGTTGATTGTGTAATTTTCTTTTATGCCTGTAAAAACAGTCATGCGCCCAAAATGTAATGAAGCGATGTGCAAAGGAATCTGTAAGGAGGGCCGAACATCCTCATTACTAATAAATTCAATACATGCGTTACGAAACAATGTGCGAGAGAATGTGAGAAGGTGGTGCGAAACCTCGTCAAGGATATTGAATAACCAGAAATGCAAAGATCAGGGGTTTTTCGTTCCAAATTGAATTTATCACGAATGTATGGGCGGCAATCAAAAAAATATATACTTCTTGCTGCTACAATCTGCCACCCTCATTCTCACAGTTAGTGTTATGTCGTCGGACGTTTTACACAAACGACGGAATTGTCATTTTTGTTGCAAAATCCAAGATTTTATTATCCTCTCTAACAAGACATAATTCCTTTTATATGCAGACTACAATCGTCTACTTTAAATTGCTTTTATTATTGAGCATATAACGAACTTCATGTGTACTTGATAGAGCTCTCACAGACATCACAATTCATCATCTGCGTCGCTTAAACCTTTAATGAGGCCATTATTAAATAGCTGCAGACAAAACGCTGTCTAGGTGTCTAGTGTCTACAATTTAGCTTGCAAAAAAGGATACTCGTAGCAAAATGTGAGGAAACAAGATTCAACTTGTGCAAAATTGTTCCATGGCAAGCGGAAATTACAAAAACTCGTATGCTGTTAATCAAAATAAACTTCGCACATCAGCGAAGACTTCATGAAATTTAAATTGCACCCGTGGCAAGATTAAAATGCTTTCCCACATCGTACCACCGATGTGCCCACCCTAAAGGTACTTTATATAATATGTACTGTCTACAGACGGTATTATAGTGTGGTAACTTGTCTAACCGAAGAGTTTTTCATGTTTTTTTTTTTTTTAATTCTTCCCATTCCGTTTTTGGCGCAAAATTAGTTTCTGCACTACAGCAGAAACTTTCAGCGTGGATGCACCAACAAAATAAATACATGCGGAGGGAAATGCTCGCGCTGTACAACAGTTTTACTGTAATTTGAACTCGCGTGTTTAATTAAACACACATAAAATGTCGCATTGTTGGTTGCGTTCTCCATCAGAACAAAGCATAGCACACAAAGCTGTACACGTGTTACATGAACACTGTATATATTATTATATTATCCGGAGCTACCGGATTTTAACCAGGATTTTCCAATTTACCTGAAACGATATGATGTGCGACAGAATGTCCCCCCGATAAGAGAGCACCGGTGAATGGTACGTTGGTGTAGTTGGTACGGCTATAGCTGCAAATTGAGAAAATGGCAAATCAGCTTAAATACAAATTGGTATTCCTCGGGGGATTTTGTAATGATCTCGTGTTTGAGAATAGAATTCCAATGTCTTAATTAACTACAAAATCGCAATGGGGAAGCCTGAATTCACTCAGTATTTCTTAATCGTGAATGTATACACCCTCAATTATTTTCAGCAAACAAAAGGAGGGACAAACATTTTGTCACTTCTTGTAATTAAAAGTGTGTAAAATTTGCTAAGCTTATTCTTCTGTGGGTTATCTCATCTGTAAGTGTCTGATGATGCAATTTATTGTTGAACAGCCCTCGATACAGAACACAATAAATTTACATTTTATCTTTAATAGAAACGTGTAAAAGACACATTCGAGTTACACATATACGAATGATCTTATTTCACAAATCCATTGTATTTATTTATTCAATTTCACAATACAAAACTTTTATTTATAAAGTTTGCAAGGAGTTTTACTGATGTCCTACACTTTTTCTTTACGTTAAAGCTATGCTCCAGCTAATGACAATCAACCATTTTGTTGTCACCTGTGCATTGGAAGAAAGACGTTTCAATGCCAGTGCAAAACGTAAGTGTTTTCTGTGCCTTAAATGTTTAGGCAATAAATTCATCCGCACACAGGACATAAAGTCAAAAGGTGCAGCGAACCGAAACAATTCCGCAAATCGATTTCGAGTGTGTCGGTATTTCAATGTACTCAAAATCGAAACGTATTTATAATGGAGTTACTATTTAGGTCTATAGATGTTGTGTGCGATGCGATGGGGGACGACTCGCGTGGAAAAAGAGGCAAATTTTGAACGGAAATTGATGGAATCACATCTGATGGCAAAACAAAAGTAGGTATACGAGTACACAAGCAAATATAAATTCTGATTGATAATCAATAGAATGATGCCACTTGTATATGTGGAGGACCGCAATTGCTTTTTGGGTGTTTCATTCAATAAGAGGCCTAAATGTCGTTGGTTTCATATATAGCTTATATGATGCAGAATATGTGCGACAGAGTCTTCACATTTCTTACTACTATGTGTATATTTTCAGAGGAATCTGCATTTCTATTGGCAATAAGCGGTTGTTTTTATTGATGAACACCTGCGTTTTATTGAATTCTATCATTTTAAGAACAGGACGCAAGCCTTTTAACTATTTGTTTTCTTGGATATTTTTATTCAGTTAAGCAACACATTAGTAAAATTTAACTCATAGGAGAAAACGTAATGCATATTTTAGTAATATAATCGAGATGATTATAATAATCACAACTATTATAGAATAAATATGAAGAAAATATTTGTTTCCAAAAAATATCAATGAATTTCTTGGATATTGTAAATAAAAATGTAAGAGCAAACTCTATTCAATATATTTCTCGTTTATACGCTTTTTGCATTTTTCATCTTATTTACTTTGCGAAATTGATTCCAGTCTTGTAAACATTGATATTCCGTCGATAAAAAGCGTCGAAATAACATTGAACTCGATTATAAATACATCAAGCATTCTTTTACCGTGATAGCTTTTCAAATTTGTTTTCGAAAGATCAATGGAGTTTTCATGTTACAAAAACTATCATTATAATTTGCATCTTAAAGAATGCACTTGAGATGCTTATACTTTCATACAAAAATATGGCGACAACTTAACACAAAGTACACCAGTTTCTACACTTTAAACTTTTGTAGAATAAATTTGAATATTAATCAGTAAACTTTGTGTGTCAAACTTATGGGAGTGATCAGTAAAGACTGAATAAGGAGAAACATGATCCATTTAATGGCATAAAATTGCAGAACTTATGTTAAAAGTAGAAAGTTGAGTAAATACTTAAAAAAACAATTTCCCTCTGAAATCTAAAATTGAATTTATTTGGAAAGCTCCTTATATCGATAAACTTTGCAACAGAACAATGAAATTTTAAATTTAAGAATATATTAGAAGAAAATCTAAAAATAGGAATGCTTAAAAAGCCAATCGACATTAACCTTTTAGCACCTGAATATAATAACAATAAACATCTCGAGAAATTAGATAGCATTGCCAGTGCCGCAATAAAAAGGCAAGCCTATCAAAATAAATCGTCATCATTCTTCGACCGTTCAGTCCCACATAAAAAACAATGCTCCAACCGGATTTCCAGTCGTTCATTCAGCAGCTGAACCGGCAGCATGCACCCTCGTCAATCAAGTATAAGGGACCCTGCATTGGTAATATTTTCAAACCGAGGCAACGTATTTTATTTGATTTTATTATAAATCGATATGAAGAGGAAATGGAAAATGGTGTGTCCTCCTCGTCTTACAGCATCGATTTGAAACTTGAAGCGCTGAAACAACAAAATAAAGCCATACGTATATAGAAGTTATAGAAAACTAAGCACAATATCATGTCAAAAAGGTATGAACTTTAAGTCATCTAACCAAAGCTAAGGGAGGGAAGAAGTGGACATTTAAACCTGTAGCGTATAAGCATAAAAATCTATGATGTAAAGTGAAAGCAATAAAGTTCCAACATATGGGTCGTTCTGTTTGGGAAAATGGTTCATGCAATTTATGTACAATACCTGCACCATACCAGTATTATGCTTTATGTAAAATGCAATTGAAATGAAAGTTGCAGGTTCCGGCGATTGCATTTTAAAATGCAATACTGCAGTCTTTCAATTGGTTTTAAATTTTTTTTCATTTTTCATTTCGCTTTTAAAATGAGTCATGAAAATTTAAGTATTCAATGAATCCCAAATTAAAGATATTATTAAAATCAATTTACAAAAAAATACTGCAAACATAAACAGATGGCTCTTTCCACTTAGTAATACATTTTTTGATTGGTATTCCAACAAAAACATGCCCTAACTCGATTATCTATCTCTGGGTAATAAATATATTCGCACATTTGTATGCGGGGGCAAAAAATCTACGGCAGCGGTGTCCTGGCATATAGATATTCTCTATTTTCAGGAAATTTGATCGTTTCTATATACGCACATTGCTTTCTTCTTACGAAGTATTTCGGTGTGATGAAAAACATCCAAATAAAAAGTTTTTATAAATATTATGTACATACTCGAGTATCAGTATATTATGTGAATATGTCCCTTATAGTTATATGCTTTACAATAAACAAGCCCAAGGCAAATAAAAGGGAGATGCCAAACGCAAACAGAAGGGCTGTTCCTTAGTTCGGGAATTCTTTATTGGATTTTAATCCATCACACCATATTTGTGGAACGAGTGACCGTATAGAATAATTGAATTATTGATTGTGGGAAATCACTGAAATAAACATAATTAATTAATTACATAATAACCGCTTCTGCTTTAATACTTTTAGCATTAGTATAAAAAGAATTAAAGAAAGTATTAATTGAATTAGGAGTTTTATGAGCTCTTTAAATTTTATTTACACCACAAAACGCTTATTATTAAAATCCAAAACCCCTAGTTCGTCAATTTTCGGAGGTCTAAAATCTCGGTAATTTTAAATCGCGACTGGCCAAAATTCCATTGATCCAAAATACCGTCAGCCAAAAATCCCGACAGCAAAACGTAAACTTAAATCTCAACAACCCTAAAAGCTTTATATCCAAATTTCAAATCCTCACTGGCCATATTCCCTTCACACATGAGAAAAATGTAGATTTAAAATAAAACAAAATATACATTGGTTGAAAAGGAGAACAGCAAAGTGAAATAGACACTTTTTGCAATTTTTAAGTTTTAGATTCGAATTACATTTAATTATTAAGATCAAATACTCAATGATACGAGAAGTAATATGTTCTAACGATCGACAGATTGCCATGAAACTTTGATGTTTTGTAGAAAATTATATGTGGAAAGTCAAAGACACATTTCTTTAAAAAATACCTTTAGAAAAACAATACTAAATTTGTTAGGACTTTGTGCATAATAGTACTACAGGCCTAAATAAAATTCATTGCTCTCCCTGCTGTGTAATAAAAGATATTTTATAAACCTATCTTTAAACCTCAACGGAATATTACTTAAAAAAAATATGACTCAACCTTTTATATCGTCGTTTACGAGAAAATTGCGACCCAATTCCATATTGCAATGCTTTTGTTTTCCACGAATCACGATAATATCTTGCATTTCCACAGGCTTTTGTTTCGCATGCAAAAGTGGGTTACTGTCATGGGGCATTCATTACCATGCACATTTCCTGTGGGGATATACGCCGTATGTACGTGTATGAAAGGCAGCTGCACTCTGCATCCATGTTTACTTAGGCCATTTATGCGGTATACCGTAAAAACTTTACATCTTTATGCAACTTTATGCATTTATGATTTACCTGCGAAAGTTGTGAACAAGGTGGCAAATGTTTCGAATGAAAATAAAATGCTTGCACGAGCTCTTCAATTAATTGCAGTGCACTTGATATCGTATACCATTTTTCTATGGATAATAATTTAAAAGAAACTCAATGCGGGTGTTTATGTATACATTTATTTAATAAAAAAAAAGGGAATAAATATTAAAGAGTTTTGCATCGTTTAACGTTTGGTGAAATCATTGCTTGTGCAAATGTTTGTTTAACGCCAACCCTTCCGTCACATCACGTTTGTGTTGTGGTTATAAACGCATAGACATAGTTATAACTTATACAACATACAACATGGTCGCCTTCAGGCAATTTTTATATGGACGTATCCTTTTTCAATTTTAAACACCACATCTTGATGATGAATTTTGCGGGTGAAGTGCGTCTATAAAGCTTTTCGTATTTGCTTGTTCTCTTTTGATAAACGAGTATTTTATGAATTTTTCTTCACTTTAAATACAATTTATGATTTTTTTCATTAAACGATATTTTGTAACCATAAACATATTTATCATTCGCAAATTGCTGTAGCAGTTAAAGGATGATTACATCGTGAATAATGTATTTTGTTTAGATGCATTCTCATTTCCAAGTACAAAAACGCTCAAAACTTGCTAATTTAATATATATGTTACATTTACTATTTACGTTACTGCTTTATTTAAGACAAACTTACAAGGTATATTTAGCAATTTGTTTGCCAAGCCACATGCTACTCTTCATAAATCAATTTAATGATCACTATACAGGAAACACTTGATGAAAAAAAAAATGATTGCAGCAAGCCCATTATAGTAAAAATGCCACCTCCCGTACAGCACATATTAAAATAATCCAGATAAAAAAAAGCTTCACGAAATTAATTTATCTTGGCTATAAAAATGTGGTGTCGAGTTGAAGTGTCATCTGAAGGATAAGTGTTTCCCTGCGACACTACCGTCAGCCTCGCGCAAAGAATGTGATTTATTATTCAGAATCATGAAGACGTGTAATTTGTATAAAAGTGGTAAAAGTCTCTGGCACTAATGGAGAACATCAATTGACTTTTTCATCAACAGACAATGTCGTCTGTCTTGAGCATGCAGACAGCCATTGAAATTGCTAAAATGATATGGGCTTTACGCACACAGTTCCTTTATAAATTATGTCGCTTCAATTATGTACGCACATTATATTCAGGCACACCACACTTATTGCAGCAACAGCCTTTTTTTGCAAAATAATTAGGGCACTTTAATTATGAATTGGGAATCATCTAATATGGCAACACCAAGATTTGAGTAAATAATGCAAACAGGTTAGTGATATTTCAGAACCGCTTCGCACATAAACCGCATTTCACCACGTCATTTTTATTAATTATCAATCTCCCTTTTTACGTTTATTTTATTAATTACACAAAATCTCTCCGACCACAAAAAATTGGGCTTGTCGCCACATCAACGTGTATGCAAATAAATTGGCCAATGCGGTCACAACATAGAACACTGCATTGTGTTTATGTAGAAATGCCTCACCACAATAAAGCAACTTTAATTTCCTTCAAACCGTTTCAATGCGTTAAATTCTACAATCTACACAACTTTTCAGTTTCGAGTCTTTTGTTATAAGCGGCTTTTCAAATAATTCCCCAATGAATTATTATTCTCGGTTGGAGGTCAAAATGTCGTCCAAAAAGTTTTTGTTATTTCCCAATTGGATAAAACTGATAATTTTATTTCTCTACTTATTTTACTTGTCTGGCATAAAGTTGAGAACGATATTCCACCCATAATACTGAAATAAGGGAAAGCGTCAATTGCCTGATGTGCAGTGGCGAGTTAGAGCAGTCCAGGACGTAATCAAAACCTTTACAAGATACATATGTATGTATTTTTGATGTGGGAGTTGAAGCTGTTGGTAATTGTTGTATATTGTGTAGTAAAGTTTGACAATAACAATTTTTTGTGTATGCTTACTACTTAGGGGAGAAAGTTTTAATGGGGTGAAGCTTTAAGTGCAACGTCAAAGATGTGTGCTTAAAGTGTTAGAAGTTTGATGAGTGAATTAGATATTTTTTCTTGTTGAGTATTATTTTTCAATATACTAGGATTTGCTTTATCATTGCGAATGAATTTTTATTCGTTTTAATGGTATTAATAATATTGTTTAATATAAATTTAAAATATGGTTGAGCAAAAGAACTTTTTTCGTTTTATGATGCACAATTTATAAACTCAAACCATATGATTTGAGTGCACAACATGCAACAACATTAGGCAAATAGTGCATAAAATTAAATGTTAATACATGTTTTGTAGTTGAAAAGCCAATTTAAATTCAATTGTCCTCGAAATTAATTTGGAATAAAAATCTGTTAATTATTTGGCAAAACTGCAAAAACTTTAATGATGTAATCTAATATAAAATTTAGCCCACAATGATGCCGATGATGTGCACTTAAAACAGATTGGTGTCATTATAATAAATTTCAAAATCCTATTGTGAAATATAACTGATGTCTATAAGACTATTAATTTACGTGATAATGTGCAAAAATACGTTTGAAAACCAATAATAATTTGTACATAAATTATATTGAATAAATTTTCATTACTTAAATTTCAATAAATCAACCATCGACAAGGGTACAGTATGGAAAATTTATGATTTTTTAAAGAGCTTTTGTACTCTGCAAACCTTTACACATTAAATTATGAATTATCTGCGTGTAATAATTCTTTTACGGTCTGACAAATACTCTTGATGTATTTTGGTTTTCAAGAATTTGTTTTCCCAACGCCACAATAATAATATTTACAAGAAAATGCTGTTAGAGAATAAGGACACAATCGCCTTATATAATAATACAAATTTATAGTTCAAACAAAATGCAATTCCATTTTCAACAACTTTTCTAATTTAAATCAAGTCAAACAGATAATTGCCGCACAATTCTGGTGTACGGTGCGGCACACACACACACGGCAGTCTCACACAAATACCACAAGAAACTTGTACAATATAAAAATGTCCACACTCATTCAAAGAATAGCATATTGAAGTTGATCAAGATACTTTAAGCCATCAAGTTTATCTTCACAATAGAGCAAACACTGCATGAGTCATTCACTGCTGAAATGCGTGCAGAATAGAAAAGTTCGTCGAAGCTGCTCGACAACCAAACTCTATATTTATGTACATTGTACAATAGCCAATATGTTTGAAAGTTGTTGTGAAGTTGTGGAAATGTACTAATGAGTCAAAATACGCTACAGCCATCAATTAAAACTTTTCAATACGTAACACCGCCTGCAACATCATTTAAAATTAATGTATTCTATATTATAATAACATATTTTATGAGCTTTTTAACACATAATTATAAAGCTGTGTGCGGAAGTGCGACTCAATACGGTAATAAAATGGATTTAATGAATTAAATATGATAAAATGTATGTTTGGTTGGCCTGATTTAAATGTTTCCTCTTTATACACAATTATAGAAATAAAGCTTTTCCCGCATTATTTTTTTGGTTTACCATTTTTTATGTTGCATATTGTGAAAATGAATTATACAGATAAGCTAATAAAAATATTTATTTTAAACATACACACGTGTTAAAATTTACAATAAAAATTTTATTTTAGTGGGGTGGAAAAATGGCGCACACAAACATTTCATTTTCACATCTCCGCATTGCACATCGACGCTGATATCAAACATTTATGGTGTAAAGCGCTTTGAATGGGCTGCAAATGTTTCGCAGGATGCTTCTAAATATTTATCGATCTAATTTGTTGTCTGGTGCAACTGCATTCGTCGACGCTTTGCAGTTGCAGCACGTTCTACATGTTGGCTGAAAAGATTTTAAATAAAATGCTTTCTCAATGTGTGTGCGCTCGCTGCACACTGCACAGCTATTTTACTGAAAATACTCGTACTTCCCATATACGTGTGTATGTATAGATATAATATGTGGGAAAATTCTTTGCATTGCTTGGCTGGGAAAGTGCCGTATGCATAAAGCTAAAAAGTCATAAATAAAGCTTTCGATTCAGAATACATAAGCGATTTTAATTATGCACCACACAACAAGTCACGCTTAGTCCTTATATATAGCTGTAAATTGGGGGTAGAGGGATGATGCAAATTTAATTGAAATGGGGTGAATGCTCGATTTTGTCTTTGGATTGTGCATATTCAAGCTGAAGGCTCTATTGTTGATTGGCGTTCTTTCTATAGTGTAATTGGTTCTGCTTCAACAATTTCCATTTGGAACAATTTTAAAACCAAAATTTTCCACGCCGATAAATTTTAAATTTTCGTAATTAGTGGTTTTATGTATTGAAGTGACAACAAACATTTTGTTGCATTTAAAAGGTACATATTTAATTGCTAATTATTCTTAAATGATAAGTTTTTTATAAAATGCGTTATTACTGAAGTTTAAAAAGATTTAATTATTTCATTTTATTAAGGATTATTTAAACACCTAAATAAAAACATAATACCTTTAAAACAGTCATCAATCATTCATTGTCAACTTGTTACCGTAATCCATTAACAATAAATCCTTCGAAATCATTGAACTGCAAAATTACTTTATAATTAATTTCATTCAGAGCTTAATGTTCCTGACTTTTTACACCAAATACAAAACATTATTTCATATAGCTAAACATGAACTGTATACCAGTATACATGATGCATATATCCTTTTAACACCCATACGAGGAGGCTAACACAAAAGCCATATCCGTGAACGAGTGAGATATTAAGCGCCTTGGTTAACCAACATAATTATCGCGCACAGTGAACACACATGCAAGCATATAATATATCCATGCAGATAATGGAAAAGCTTTTAGTATTAAGGATGTATATTATAATACATTTACTGAATGCGATCCTTACTCCTTAAGTTGAAGCATATACTCGAAGCAGTTCACATATTGAAGGCAACCAAGAATGTATGCGCTTCAGTCAGGAGGCGAATAATTAGAAAAACTGACGACAGACATTAACCTTTACTTGAGTTTTGTAGTGTAATTTAATTAACATTGTTGTTAAAGCTGGTTCTATTAAATATGCAGACATCAGGCAAAAAAGCTCCGACAATGCGTTAAAGTGTCAATTATGACTGTTGATCAACTTGTTATTAGTTAATAAGTAGTAGTTACTAGTAGATTGATTTATTATTTGGCGGTTATATAATATAATATTATAAAGTATAAGGCAAATTCTGCCTTTAAATTTTTATATGTTTCCTTTATGATATTTCTTTAAATATTTACACACTCGTATTTTGAGAGTAAAACGGGAAAAACGCACTTCTTACCAAAGTCTAAGACATTTGTATCCCTTAAATAACGTCCTCTAACCCAAAATAACGTTAAATATTACACTGGCAGTAAAGGTCCTTGGAATCAAAAAGGTATTCAAATAACATATACAAATCGTCATTTATAATCTGAAATAGAAATCCTTGCAGCTCCATCCAACTCGTTTTATTTGACAAGGGTTGAATTGGTTTTGCCGTTTCCGGAAACAATCAAAAGGAAACCATAGCATCACAAGTTAATTGAACTCTCAAGTAGAGTCTTTTCAATTTGCAAATCTTCAAATTCATAACCGCGAAAGCTATAAGATTAAGATGCCATTTTGTGTAAATTCATTCACTGCATAATTATGTAATTTGGGATTATGGGTGTAACTGTGTGCAATTAAGCGACAGTATGATGTTGATGCACAAAAGTAGAAGAACGTTTCTTCAAAATGGAAGAACGAGGGTGGGGCAAAATAAAGCATTTGCATAATTTTGCATAAAGTAGGACAAATTATGTACTATAAACATATATAAAAGGCACTGAGTAATGTACATTCTAAAATCCGAGGGCAAAACAAAATGATGGGGGGATGGTGCAGGGAAAGTGAAATCAATTTACCTTGGATTAAAGAGCCGTAATCTTTTCCTCATTTTTTTAATTATCTTTGTTGTATAAGGTTTTGTTCCATCCTGCATATATACCCACACTTCAGCCCGCCAACATACAGTTAAATGGTTGCGAGTGCGTTGGGGTGAGGAATGAAAACATTTCGAAGGGTCGAGGCGTTGAATTAACGGTAAGGAGCACGTAGCAATTCTTTAGAAAAGCATTCTATATATTTTACCTCGCTTTGTGTTGCTATTTGATAACAACTGCGATTTACTTTATTCGTGTTGTAAGGACTTACGGAGCTTTTTTAACTGTTCTCTTTAGAAGATATGCAGCAAGACAGTAGTTTATACGTTTAAACGTGGCGTTTTTTTCTTCTGTGATCAATTTAAAAAAGCAATCAGTTGCGTTACTATTTAGTTAACTATCATTTTGCAGAGAAAGTATTTTTTATATAAAAGAACTTAATTTTAAATAATTTTGTTACTTTTGTAACGACTCATTTATAAAGGATTAAAGAGAAAATCAAAAACCATTCATCAATATTAAAAATGTTTAAGGGAAGAATGGAAAATCCCAATTAGAATGCAGAGTGATATCATCTGTTTACTAAAGAGTAAAGTCATATCTCTGTGTATTCGTTTCCAAGAACGGTGACATAGAAAACAAACGTTGCTTGTTTATCGTTGCAGAATAATTCATCACCTTCATTTTGTCACACACTTTGTAGCCGTCACCTATTCAATTTACCTTCCGGAATAACCTTCATCCCCTATGCCTTGCGAACTACAGCTCTCTAGTTATTCTTAAGTGGGTTTATTTTAACACCGTTTCCTGAATGAATGCGCGTTGCGTCATTGTTTTATATTCATGGATGAATACGATCAATTTAAATGAAGATTTAAAGTGAGAGATTTGTTTAAAATTCATTATTTGAACAAGTCTCTAGGCTTATTTCATATTTAAAAATTAATTTTATCTGTAATTATATAATTTATAAGTGCAGGTACTTGAAGATTTCTTTACATTTCAGTTATTTCTTCAATCGGAACAATACGAGCAGTAAATATCAAGTATGCAATTGTGTGAAAACATTAAAGAAATATTCAAAACATTAGGCACAGATTAAAGTGTAACGACCAGTAAAATATAAGGTCATTGTTACAACGATTGTGGGCATCCGAGCGTGATGAATTTAGACACAACCTAGTAACTGTGGAAAAAAATGTCAGTGATGAAACAATACTAGAGACTTTTTGCATAATTGATTTATTTATAATTTAATCATTAGGTTGATTTAATTATTTAAATTGCTAAAATTCCTGTCAGTTTACTTAATTTCGCATTAATCTACATATAAATAATTTATTAATTAAATGTGCTACAAGTTATCTAAAAGGCTGTGCAAAAGAATCTCTTTAAATTAAATTATTAAATCAATAAATTGTGTACTACTTTGTTGTGTAAAAATAGTTATTCTATGTTTTTTCATTATCAAATTCTACGACATTGGCTTACACGAGTATACAATATTTAAATATATAGGCTACATGTTAAATCATAATTAATAATTATTATCCCCTTCCATGCATTGTAGCGGACATTAATTTAATGGGAAGATATGCATAACAAAACGCACGCATGACGTGTAGGTATTTCATTTAGCTGATGCATTTATTTTTACGTTGTGTCGAACTAATCTTGTCCTTTCAATCGAAGGTCATCCAATTAGTGCGTCGTGCCGCCTGTGCCGAGGTTGAGGGCAGTCGTTGACCGTTGCCGTTTGTCAAATTGCTCTCGGACAAGTGAAACTGATCGAGACCATATTTGCGTAGAAGCTCCAGATCGTCGTCGTTGTTAGCCGACTTTACGATGCTTAGTTTCTTGGCTGATGCAAGATGTTGGGGTGTGTAGAATGGATAAGCTGGATTGCTAAAGCTGCCCTTTTGTAGTGCATTAGCAGCACGCATTTGGCTGGCAATTGTGTTGGATGACGAGGTGGATGATGAGGAGGAAGCAGACACAGAGGAGGCCGCTGAAGATGAATGGGCGGTACTGCAGGTGGCGACAGTGGCAAGCGGAAGAGGCTTAGCATGTTTATTAAGCGGATCAAAGTCTTCTAGTTCAAAACTGTTGTTGCTTGTGTCGAGGGTAATTAGATCGGTGGCGCTACTTTGGTCTGGTTGTTTCTGTTACGGGTAAATAATTAAGGAATAGTGTATGTGTTTAGGATTATTTAACAACATTAGTTATAACGATAAGGCAATGCGAGCGCCCAATTATTTTGAAGCAATTTTTTTTGTATGTTTTAAACATTAAATTTAGAAAATTTAACCAACTCCGTTAAAAATTTTGCAACTGTTAGACCATCACCAAATTTTAATGATGAAAAATAATTAAAAATGACTATTAAAAATTTCGTAATTGTAATTCAATAAACTCTTATACATATCTGTTAAATTACGATATGATTTAAATACAAAAATTCCAAACAACTTAAAAACTTTAATATTCATATACATAAATGATGAATTATAAAAAAGGACCAATCCCAAAACTGGAACAAAACATTCAATAAAATGAACAATTATAATCAAAAGGAGATAGCAGCAACGCACAAAGCAAAGAAAATAGCGAAAATCACGTAATTAAGAACATAACTCACCTCAGCGGGCACCTCAGTCTCCCCGCGTGCTGTTGGTGATATTTTTGGCAAACAAGATGATGAAGAAGGATTTGAGGTAGAGCTAAAGGAATGCACTAGTGGTGGTGCTGTTGTCTGGTTTGTTGGCACACACAAAGCAGATGATGATAATGAGGGAGGTGCTCTATGCTGTGGAATGATGGTCTTTGAACTAACCGCATTCGAAACGAAATCGTTCTCAAATGATAACGGTGATGGTTTACTACCACCAGCAGCTACTATTGCACCAGCACCTCGTGGTCGCACTGTTGACGTAGCAGCCACACCCAATTGACTTGGACGTGGCGCCGGCACAGGCGGTGACGGTACATCCGGGGGCACATCAAAACTTTTAACCTTATGAGTATTGCTGATAAGTGATGATGCACTATCGTCCAAAGAAATTAACGCCGGCGCATCATTCGGCAGGACAGCTACGGGGTCATCGGTCTCATCCTCGATTTCGCATAGTGTCGCAACGGGCACCTCTTTCAGGCCACCATTGACGGGAGATCTCGGCGTGTTGAGAGGAGCTCCTGTGCGTTGTGGTGACGGTTTCAACTGGACATATGTCGATGTTTGATTTTGGTCGATTTTATGTGATTTGAATTAATTTTGTGTTCAAATGATAGTGACAGGGATGGAAATTTTGAAGAGTTTACAGTATTTGAAGACATACATATATGCATATATAAGGTGAAGTGAAAACGTTTGTCATTTACAAGAAAACAGAACAGAAAAGCAGTTATATAAAGATTATAAGTGAGAAAACCAAACCAAACCACTATTTAGGGCTTCTGGGTGTGAGTGTAGAATAATAAAAATGTACTCACACTTCGGTCCACTTGTGGTTGCGTTTTAAAAAGAGCATGCTGTTGCAACTCTTGCAATATGTTCATTTCAGATGAGGAATTGGAGCTGGGCGGACTCATTGAAGTAGGACTGCGTGCACTGGAAAAGTTGTTGTAACTAGAGTTCATCATTGAGTTTGAGGTCTGCAACTGAGAGCCACTGGGTTTGCGGTATGTTTCCGATTGTTGCCGCCGATTAAATACGGGGGAACTGGGTGCAGAGCGATGATATGCCGAGCTCGTGTTGCCATCGTGATTTCGTGACATTTCTACATGAGATTTGGGTGGAGTGATGTCACGTAATTTAGATTTCAAATCCTTGTATGCTGTTTTTACTCCACGGCTGCCTTCTTTTACCTTTATATTATTATTTTGATAGGGAAAAAAATAAATTTAATACCTTGAACGGAAGTTAATTTATGCATTTATTTCAAAGCTATTGCCTCCTGCACACTTCAAGCACTTACCGACTTAACCGCTGACTTCATAGCCGGATTGGTCTGCAAATGAATTTGGCAAATGGATGGGGGGAAATAGAAACAAACACGCAATAATTAATTAAAAACAATGCGTTTATGAAATTTTAAATGTATATAGGTATAATAATATATGTATTATGTATAAATGTAAATGTGAGGGAAGAAAGGCACTCTTTTTATTTAAAAACTTCGTCATTAAAATCAATTAATATCGTATTTTTTGAAAATCACACAGCAAGCAATTTCTTAATCGTTAATACATACTATTGTAATCACAAAGTCTTGTAAAAGGTGGAAGAAGGTGACAGAGTTCTAGTAAAAAGCTCAACCGCCACCCAAAACCTTCTATCAATAAAATGATAATTTCTTACAAATTAAAGAGATTACTAACTTTAAACCGTATTTTAAGCGTGTTGTTAGATAAAAATATAATTCTAAGTAAATGTCTTTAATTGCTACATTAAGTATACATGTAAAATGGGTCACAGATTGGTTAACTTTTATAGTCGAATTAAATACTTGAATTTTTTAATTTAATTTGCCATACAACTATTGTGGTGCCAAAATCATAATTTATCATTTATGTTAACTTTTAGTGCTTTAAAAATTGTTTGTGCGGTTTCACTGAACGTGGCAGCTTGAAACGTTTCCGCTTGTTGGACGCCGCCGCCTCTCGGAGGGGGGTACTCTACGGAACTGTAAAATGTAACAGAAAAAAGAAAAACAACTAGAAAATCATATGGTAAAAAAAAACTATAATCGACTAATTTTAACTTTTAAAAGTTGATGGATTTAATAATTGTTGGGCTTTAATTTATTTTTGGACTGTTCATTAAAACAGTAATTAAAATACCAACATAACTATTTGATTTAGAATTCTTAAAGCAACTTTTAATGATTTTAATCATTTAAAAAAATAATCGTTATCTCACATTATTTATTTATTTAATTTATTTATTTTAATTAACTAACATTTTTGATTAGACCCAATAATTATCATCATAATAAAAAAAATTAAAATTACAAGACAGCCCTGCAGATGAGAAGCTGCTGTAAATAAAATAATTTTTTTCAAATGCAAGACTGAATGTAATAGTACAACAGTTATAAAATAAAGAAACAACATAACAGGGGCCCATTTAAAACCTATACCATTGTTAAATTTGTTTACATTGTAAAACCGTGTTTTTTTCCAAAATTATTTTTAATTCCTTAAAATTAATTTCTGAATTATTAAAATTTACGTTTCACTTTAAATATAAAACTGCCATCTACAAAAATGATATATAATACGAATACTTTTTATAGTTCTTTGTATTTAGCACATAACACAAATTAAATATTTAATTTTAAAATGAACATAAATTCCCACCATAAAGGATGACCTTAGTTTATTTGCAAATTAAAATAATAATTACTCCACAAAGTATGTGGCAAAAACTAAATACACGAACTATTAACAAACCATATTGTAATCACCATGGAACAAAATTGCCCATATAATCTGCAGATAAAACAAACAATCGCGTTTAGAATTACATTTGCGGGAATTTTGTTACCAAAGAGAAGGAAACGTTTAAGCCTACGCCAACAAACATTGTATGAAACACCGTATTTAAATAAAGAAGCAAAGTAATCAATACAGATTACAGTGCAGCTAATCCAAACCCCAAATCGACCAGGCTCAAATGATTGACATTTGTTACAATTGCAACGACTATGCAGTACATTGTTCGTTAATAAATGCTTGTGATTAGGTTTTCTTTTTTTTATAAATGTTTAGCCGATATTGCTCCAAATTTGTAAATGAATAATATTATGCGATCTGGTTGTCTAAAAAAATTACATGAAATGAAATATTAATAAAAAATTGTCTAGTGTTGACTCCATCTTTTATTTGTGTTCCAGAAACAGTCACAGAACATTTTAATGGAATATTATCAAGAGACCGGCACTCGACAATGCGACAAAAGACACTGATTATACGTTCTTGTTGAAAAAGAAGGTTAAGTAATTGTGTGCAGCCTTTTGTGATTCAATTATAGTTTTGTGCTTAATCTCGCTAACAAACTAGCACGCCATTCATAATATTACAATAAAGGAGGACAACAACTTTGAAACTGACTCAAACCGCAACCATAAATAGAAAATGAAAACGTCATCAAAATAAATGGGTGAAAATGCACTGAGTGAATAAAGAGAGAAGGCGTCGAAGTTTTAGTTAATTCTAACCCTAGCCACTAGTGAGATTGACACTCAAAATTCATATTACCTGTATAATTGATCCTGTTAACATTTTACTCTCTTCGTTTATAATAAAATTGGCCTTTACCGGAATGTATAAAAAAACAACAATACTAGGAGCAAAAAAACAAAATTTGAAGATGAACAATGAATACTGTAGGAATATACGGTTAGAACAAAATACACCTAAATCCAACCTTCTCAAAGACTTGTTTTGACTCATAGCCTATTGGCAATTAAGAAAACAACAAAAAATTATTTGAAATCAAAAAGCAATGAAGAAAAAATATGACAATAACAAAAGAAGATAACACCCACTCACCCCCAGAAAAAATAAAAAAGCTCTCAAACACCAACAACGAAAAAAAACGAGAGCGGAGACGTTTCACTCACCTTATCCTTGACGTTCTTGAGAAACTCCTTGTACTGTTTGCCACGCTTGGCAGCCAATTTTTCTGCATGCCGTAGTGTCTCCAATTCAAATTCATCAGAGAATCCAAGGCCGGTGTTGAGCATCTCAAGGCGCTCCTCAATAAACTGTAAAAAATTATAGCACAACCAACAATTAGCACATGAGCATTGAACATACACAAATGAGATGCGGCTGAGATCGCCTTGCCAAGCACTTACTTGTTGAAAAATCTGCAACTCCATCATATTTCTGAGAAACGGTCGCAAATGCGGTGGCCGTGACTCAACGAATGTATCACGATCCCATGTTATCCGTTGGCCTTGGGAAAATTTAACAGCATCACGATAGCCGCCAATTAATTGCACCAGAATTCCGAGGAAGATTTTTGAGATACGATCGCCACCATGCTCATGTGAGTTGGCCAATTGCTTTTTTAGCTGAGCGATCAACTCTGGTGGCATAGATTTAACATCGTCAAATGGAGACTCAAGGATTTTTCTATCACAGTCTAGGATTACCATATCGCCGAGTTCTTCGCGGGTCATCTAAAAGGAATAATCCATTATTATCAATTGAAAAAGTATTAAGTATTTTTATCGTTTAAAAGATGATAAAATGATTTCAAAATAAAAACATCTTCCGCTTAATACTACTCTTTAAAAAAAAATTAAAACTTACCGTCATCAAAACAGCATTTGGAGCTCCAATTAAAAACGGCATCGGTGCATCCAGGAAGTCGCGCATTTTCATTGGCAATATTGGAATAAAGATGTGCTGCCACACCATGGGATAGAGGAATGCATTGGCCGCTTGAATGCACGACGACAGCCGATCAAGACGGCTGGACGTAAAGACAATGCGTCGCTCCGCCAACATTGCAGCAAACACACCAATCATACATTTGGGGTCAACGAAATTGTAGTAGAGATTTAAATTATGCTATCGAGTGGGGGAAGCAATCGAAAAACTCAATTAATAAATGTGTTGCTGTGATAACACAACGAAAATGTATGTTGCAAAGACATAATTCATAATACTTGATGCGTGATTCAATTTCTGAGAAATCGAAATTGTAGCGCGAACTGCTTCATTAAGTATGTGCGCGCACACGGCAAAACGAGAAAGTATAAAACAATACAAATATACAAGCAGCTGGTTGAGCAATAAGTATGATTGTGTGGTTTCCTAATGAGTCACATCTTTCCAAGGTAAGACAGTACTGGCTGCTGCTGACTTTTTGTGTTTACATTTATCGTTTCAGCGAAATCGTGTGAATTAGGGGAGTGCAGGGTGTTGCTATTAAATACGTTGCAGTTATTAAATAATAATTATTCAGATGCTCATTGCATATTTGTTTGAAACGGAAGCACGTACGCTCGTGTGTTATTTAAGTAATCGTTGTGATTATAAAAGCAAACTTCAGTTGATGAAAAATGAAAATACATATTTTTATTACAGGAAGTTCAACCTGGGTTTTCTTCCTTTGAGATGCGTGGTATTGTTGAGTTTTAAATTCAAGGATATGCATTAAAAACAACTTAGCTCCACGAAATAAACTGTGACATCGCAAGGTGTTAAAATAGTGAATCATTTGTCTTTTTTTTTATAATTAAAAATATTAATGAACGAAATGAACTCACTATTCGTATCTGTAATTTCTAATCCAAATTTGAATTGAAATAATCGTTGTCATAATGAAAACAACCCACCCACTCTCTACTCTCCTACGCTAATTCCTTCACACACGATAATTCAATACTCGAAATGTATAGACTTAAGGCGTGTGTGATACACGAGTATATGAGACATGAGTGCAGTCAATTGAATTGCATACAGTTTGATTGTCGCAACACAACAAAGCCAAACAACAAATTAGATAAAACCATGCTACTGTCTGATTTCTCATACGTAGCTGCATATACTTACATTTTCCGGAATACTGGGCAACTGGAACTGTGACGGACGTTGAAACATAAAATTCTGAAAATACAAAGCACAATTAAATTACAATTCTTTATTCAATGGCCATGATTCGGATTTATGTTTGGGATTAAAAAATGAGATTTGACCAATCCCTTAAAACCATAATAAACAATTGAATTACACTCAATGAAATAACTTACACTAATTCCAGCATGGTAGAATAGTTTTAATGAAGCGCCCGGCTCTGGGACACCCTTGTTGTACGCCTCGGATAGGAACGGTTGAAATTCACCGCTGGAAGACTTTAGTAGCTCACCCAACACATTCATGAACTTAATGAAAGTGTCATGCCATGGCAGATATGTGATGATGACCATTGCGCTTTGTGACCGCGGATCATGGCGGCAGAATCCAAACCTAAACTTTGAGTCATCGCTGGTCAAGACAAAGCTGTACGTTTGCACGGAATCACTATAAATTGGCGGAAGAAATTTTGTTCAATTAACAAGTACACACACTTTGTACCTCAATAATCAATTCCACATTAAAAATTAGGTTTCACAAATAAAATTACTTGATAAATTCGCAGGGATAAACAAACTCTGGAATTTGTTTGATAATTGGTGTATCCTTGAAGGACTCTGGAAAACTTTGAATAATGTGTCCGGGCGCTTTATCATCGCTGGCTGCTGGTGACACCTCACACCAAAACTCAAACAGACGATGCACATCCTCTCTGTGGGTGGAATTAAAATGACACGCACCATTAAAAATAAATGTTTCTTCACATATGGGAAGTTGGTAATTACTTGATTCGGGAATTCATTCTCGCCTAGAAGTGATCTAATACATTTTTTTTATTATCACTCCCTGATTAACACGATACACCAGTTAACATGCACATAACGTTGCGTTTTCACTTAATGCAGAGAAACTTTTTTTCGCGATTATTATGGCTATGCAGAGTTTCTAATGTGGATATCCGTCTGCGATGGAGCTTTAATTGTTCACAGCAAAAAAAAATTCACTACCTACTTCCGACGACGACGTCTCTCCCGCAGATTCGCGAAATCACAAATGGAATGAATAACAAAAAAGTAAAACGTCACTTTCACACATATATCGCTGCAGAATGAAGAATATGGTTTAATGCAGCATAAAAAAACATATAATTAAAATGACGTCCTCCTTTTTAACATTGACAGGGTGGTTATGTTTATGTTTAATGACGTTTGATAAAATAATTTAAAAATAAAGCAAACTCTTTACGATTACATATTTATGTGATCAAAATATTGTTAACTTTTCAATTTTCTTTGTTTATGTTTGTATCAAGATTCGACAGAAAAGAAATAAAAATTTAAAACAATAATCATTTCGGAAATACTAGATGTATCAGTAATTTTTTAATACAGTCACGTTTCCAAAAAACACGCTTTTGATAAATTGATAAGGAATTGAGTTTTTATTTGCAACTAACGGAGAATTTTGTACCAACTTCCATATATATTTGTTAAAACTAAAAAAAAACGAAAATACCAACAATATCCGACAATTTTTCTTTGTGGTATAACCAAAAAAAATAAACATATTTTTTCGATACATTTCTCATATGTAATAAATAAATTAATATTCAGTAGAATAATTCGATTTAAAGTACGGAATTATTATGATTTTTCTCCGACAGTTTTATGTACATTTAAAATTACAGTTTTTAAATTTGGATCACCATGTTAGGCAGAAAAAAAAAATTTAGAGATGTCAGTTTAAAATTGTTATCAGTCATATTTTTATGTTAAGTACGTCACGACAGTCATTTTTATTATGTCAAAATACTAAATATAGATTTATGTAATATGTGGGTTATTTAGTAAATATTAAATATTTAAGAGTACAAACTACAACGAAATGAGGCTCCCGATGGTGGCATCCACAATTAAACTACTAACTCGAGCTCCAACACAAAATGTTCTGCATCCATTGACAAAACGTCTTTATTCATTAACACACAGGAACACTGCTCTCATTATATGCAACCATAACCTCAAAAAATGTTTTGCAAGTGCCGCCTCAATCAATACTCCCACTCAAACATTGGAAACAAGTGACATCAAAGACCACGTAAATGTTGGCACCATAGGGCATGTCGATCACGGCAAAACAACACTAACCGCTGCAATAACTAAGTATCTTTCGAAATCGGGACTTGCCAGTTACATACCATACGATGACATCGACCGTGCGCCTGAAGAAAAAGCTCGAGGCATAACAATAAATGCTGCCCACATTGGTTATCGCACTGATAAGCGACACTATGCGCACACGGATTGCCCGGGTCACGCAGATTATGTTAAGAACATGATCTCTGGAGCATCGCAAATGGACGGCGCTATTCTTGTGGTCGCCGCCACAGACGGTCAAATGCCTCAAACAAGAGAACATTTGCTGCTGGCCAAACAGGTCGGCGTTCAACGTATTGTTGTGTTTATTAATAAAGCCGACCTTGTGGATGATGAGATGCTAGAGCTGGTTGAGATAGAGTTGCGCGAATTGTTGTGTGACTTTGGATTTGATGGCGACAACAGTCCAGTTGTGTGTGGGTCTGCGTTGTTGGCGTTGCAAGGAGACCAATCCCAATTTGGAGAACCTGCATTGCAGCGATTGCTGGACACAATTGATGACTATATTCCGACACCGCAACGTGACCTTCAGTCACCATTTATGTTGCCCATTGACAACGCATTTACGGTGCCGGGACGAGGTACAGTTGTGGTTGGTACATTAAAGCGGGGCACAGTATTGAAAAATGCCGAAGCTGAGTTGCTGGGATTTGGCCAGAAGCTTAAGACAACCGTTTCGGATATCCAAATTTTTAAGAAAAGTGTTCCACAAGGATTGGCTGGTGATAATGTGGGTGTTTTGGTGCGTGGCATTAAAATTGCAGCCGTTCAAAGAGGAATGTTGTTATGTGCTTCGGGTAGTTTGAAAATTTCCAATCATTTTGATGGGTCTATGTATTTGTTGACGAAAAGCGAAGGTGGACGATCAAAACCGCTGACGTCCAAGTACATTCAGCAGTTGTATAGTAGAACGTGGAGTGTTCCATGTCGTGTGGATTTGGCTGATGGAAGTGACATGCTGATGCCTGGTGATCATGGAAATGTTAAGTTAACGCTTTTGAGGCATATGGTAATGACGGAGGCGCAACCGTTTACGATTAGAGAAAATGGGGCGACGGTGGCGACAGGAATGGTGACAAAAGCCAATGACCCATTGCATCTACCACTTAATAAACTTTCAAAAGTTATTTTATAAAAGTGTTTAATGATTAAAATGTTAAGTTTAATGTGCTAAATATAATTTGTTTTTTTTTACTTTCCTTTATTTTAAGATTCATAACTTAACTAAATGAAATTGAATTTTTTGATTAGGTAATTTTATTACAATCCCAAAAACGTCCTATCACTAGTAACCAATTATTCCATTATATAAACTAAACAATCCAAGGTACAAGGTTATAGTTAGGCATCTTAACTACACGTCCTTTTTGCTTAAGTCATTCATCCATTTAAGAATCCTTCTAGTTTCCGAAGACTACTTATGATATGGCTGCTTTAGGTTTAAATATAATACTAAAAAGTACAGTACAAAGAACAATTAATTGAAAACATGTTTAAGTATTTAATATTTATTGCATTTAAATTATTATTAACATCACTGAATTACATTGCATTAATATATTTTATTTTCCTTTTACTTAAGAGTGATTGTTTTAGTTGAACTTTACACTGGCTACATTTTTGTCTCTATACAGCTTAAATCACTAAATACGGAAATGCTTCAATAAGTTGTTATCATCATTTATGTGTAGCTTGGTTACTCCTACCAGATCGTTCTTTCGATTGGAAGCAACACTCCAAAAATATATTATGTATCTTTGTTTAGGTAATAAAGTTAGTTAAACAAACAATAAATCCTAATTTAAAATATTTAACATGTCCAGAACAAAGTTTTAGTAAACGTAATAAAAGTAAATAATTTTATAAGTTGTACGAGTAATGCTAAATAAGTACGAATGTTTTCAATAAATACAATACAATAGGGTAGGTACACTATCGGAATGGCAATTTTATAATGCATCAATCAATTTTAAATAGTTGGCTACTTATATTAATTGTTTTACAAATCAATTTGCAATTTAAATGTTGGGTAAACCTTGTTGGTCTTTGTATAATATTGTAAGAAAATATAGGATGGCACTCTATTGCAGTTAGATTGCAAATTGTATTTTTATTTCTTTTTTAATTATCAAAACTATTTATTATGGGTTTTTTCATAAATTATTTTTAAGCAACTTAAAAATAAATACTTCCGGCACGTTAAGTGGTTGCGAATTTAAGGATTTTAAATTTAATACGTTCCTGTTTTCTTTAATTAGTTAATTATTTGATCTTAAGTACATAGGCTTAATTTGTTTATGTTTATAATCGTGTTTAAATGAATACATTAAATTCTCGGTAGAAATAAGGAATTTTTTTTGTTTACTTTTACCATCACTAAACATTCGTTACAAAATAAATCGACATGCCTAAACATTAAATCGCTGCTTCTTTTTTGTATTTTCAACTCGTTTCAAAAACGATTTAATTTCATTTCAACTTGAAGGAACAATTTTGGTAACAAATTATCATTGATAATATTAAATTCTATGTAGTATGTATAAATACGCGATATAATTGCATTTATGTTATGCAAAAAGATTATTTTTAATGAAGAAAAACGAATTAATGTTGAAATTAAATTTATAAATATGCTTAAACATAATAATAATAATAAATTTAAATAACAGCGTTTCAGTAAAAGAAAATTTGAAAGGAATGTATAAATTTCATTTTCTTTTAAAATTATTTAACAAAAAGTCAATATTGCACATTGTGGATGTATGCATTATTGCAAATTTCCACAAGAATATTGCAAAATTGGTCAAATACCCAGAAATGTCTTTTAAATAATTGAATTAATTAAAAACTGGAATGGTTTAAGATTTAACACAGACAAGGATAACAGTCCTTATTCATCTAATGAATGACTAATATACTATATGTTTGTAAATATTTTCTATATAATTTATATTTGTCTAATAAATATCTATGTAATTAATTAGCTATATGTAACAACGAAAAATTAAGTACATAATAATGATTAAGTGTATATGAATACTTCATTTTTGCCAAATAACTGATTAACTTCGTTTCATTTGCTATGCAAAATGTTCGTCCCAATTTATGCTCAATATTCTTCCTTATACAGTCACAATTCAAAGATTAATAAATTGATTTTAGCTAAGTGTAACAGGAGTAAAATTTGGAAGATTCAACAAGGGACTAAGAGAACATAACAACTTAGTTGCACATTCAAAGTAAATAGGCACACACTATACAGTTGATGGAAATTATGGAAAAACATTTTAAACATTTTTTTAATCCAACATCGGCGTAAGGCTTATCACGACTCGAAGGTCCAATCTAAATTTTTTATTGTTTATCGCAATGCTCAAACAATTTACAATCACGGGCTGCATACAATCCATTAAATGCTTACCAAGACTTAAATTTTCTCCATGACATCATCCAACTTCAAAATGCTCGGCAGCTCAATCTCCTCCAATTTTATTGGACTATAAGAATAAACCACTTTCAGTGGACGCAGTGTCTCCTCCATAGCAAATTTGTCACTCGACAAATGTGCTGACTCTCTCTCGTTCAGCCGTTTTGTGAGCTTCTCAATGAATTCGGGTGTTATTGGAGGCTCACAGTCATCAGCAGTGTACAACATAATTATCTAAAAAAAAAATAAAAAATAAACATAATTCTTATTATGTCCAATAAAAACACCGACCTTTAAAACTTGTCCTTTGGTTAAGTCAGAACAAATTTCAAAAACATCATTAACATTTTCCACACTCTTCTTTAATTGCAGAAGCGATGACGCTTGAGTCAATGGTGCAAGTGGTAGCAAAATATCGTTGGACACCTTTTTCTGGCGCACCCAACTCTCCAGGCAACTAACGTTGTATCGAATTCGCATGCCCGTCTTCCACATGCACAAGCCCTTTCTCAACATCAAATTATTCATCGACACCAAACATATAAATGACATTAGTTGGGTAAGAATTTGTTCCACATAGCACTCGCTTAAACCAAAGAATCCAAACTGTTTATAGAAAGTCTCCAGCTGATTTACAAGAACTCCAGGATCGGTGCCACCGTCAGGAGAGGTCAAGTCAAGAGACAAAGTGCGTGGACGATTAGCACTAAGTGGGCCACGTGCCATCTCGTCGTGCAACAGAATGGCAGAAACAATGCAGGGCTTAATTATTTCTTGAATTTGTTGCACTAGCAAACTATAAAGACATATAATTGTCTCGTGTACTACTTGACGATACTCGGAAAGATCGAAGTTCTTTAATAGTTGTTGGTTTTGGGTCTCAGTATTTGTTACCGCATACTCATCCAGGCCACCATATTGTTTCAGCAAATTCAAAAGGCTACCAATGAAATTTCAATTAAATATATAACGATCAAGAAATGTAATGTCCAAGTAACTTACACAATAGTATTGACGAGCCACAAAGTACGCACATCGGATGGGAGATTTGGCTGACGACACATTTTCTTTACCGACATTATGAAATTGCTCAAGAGCGACTTAACGTGTTGGTCATTGTTCACCAAATCTGTGTATCGTATGCTCATAAATAGAATATACGACGGCAGTCCCGGTAACAGGGTAATCGCTACACGGGGTGTCATATCGCTTACTAGCCGTTGCAAAATTTTGCTTTCATCATCAGGATGGTATCGGAAAATGCCTTGGAATGCCTGCTGCTTTTTCTTAGTAACCGCTGCCATACTGTGAACGTCTTCGTTTAGTAGAATAGAGTCGTTGAGACCATGTTCCTTGAGGCGATTGCAGAGAATTGTATTTTTCTTTGTTAGATCAACTATTTTCTTAGACAGTTCATTTATATGAGCCTGAAAAGGAAAATTACGTAAATTAAAGGAAATTTTGACCAAGAAACCATGTTATAGGGCCCTATTTTTGAATGAATTAACGTTTATAAAGAAACGTTTTTCCTTCTCATCGATACGACTAATTGACGACACCCATTTATAAACGTTTCATTCAAGAAAATCCCACAAACCTGCAACTCCACGTAACTAAGGGCAGCCTTGTCCAATTCAAATCTTAAATATGAGTCATTGCGGCGCAACACCTCCAAATCTTCAACACCAACATCGGAAAGTTTTTCTTGCAGAATATCTTGTAATTTGGTACGTTCAGCCTGCATATCATCAATATGTTTACTCATTTCAATGAGACGAGCATTGTGTTCTTCAGTGAGTGCCGTTAATTCCGACTCTAACTGTCGATTAACCAGTTTCTGCGCCTGGAATGCTTCTACTAGCTCAATATTGTCCTCACGTCCATTTACATGAGATATAGCCTCATTCACCTTCATACTGGTCTGTCCAAGAGAGCGTAGCGATTGACTTTGTTGCGCAAGAACCGCACGCAATTGAATGCATTCATCACGGCGACGCTTAGACTCTTCCTCTAGGGCAGTGTATTGCGACTCCATTTCTTGCGCTTCAACACCCCGCACAATACTGTTCCGCAACAACTGATAGTCTTGGCGCAGCTTTTCATTTTCTACTTCCAATTCAGAAACTCTAAAAATCAATAAAATTAGTAAAACATACCTTTAAATTTTATCAGAAAATTGACATTATGGCTGATAGCATTTTGGGTATGTCATTTTTGTTATTGTTTAAAATTACCGTAGCGAATCTTCAGTATTTATAGACGAGTTGTTCTTGCTCTTGAAACGTTGAATTTGGCGACAATATGAGCCACCTTTCAGCTTTTCATCTTCCAAAAATTTGCGCAGTTTCAAAATTACTACTGTCTGCGAATTTCTTCTATGTGGCGTTGTTGAAATTTCATTGTTCTCGGGTGTATCATCAACAGGTGGTGTTCGTTTTATTTCCAAAGTATTTTTAGCAGATTCATACCCATAGTCTTCGAAATCACTGCGTTGGGAGGCATTACTAATGGAGCGCGAGTGTGTTGCATAGTCAAGCCCTTTGGTATCTCCTGTCAGCCTCTGCAATCGTTTAACCTCTTCACTCAACAAATAATTATCATTTTCCAATGACTCCTTGTCCTTAACTGTCTTTTGGTAGGCCTGATGTATCTCCATGTTATCTGCCTCGTTTAAAAGACGATTCTGTGAGTTTCGTACACGAATTTCATCCTTCTTTGTCATTTCAATCATTTCTTGAACTTGCTTCTTCAATTCATCATTTTCGGAACGCCACACAGCCTTTTGTTGCATCCATTTCTTCTCTTCGATTTCTCGTTCATCGATCAATTGCATTTTCTCATCACGTTCCAAATCAAATTGCTTCATTAGCTTTATTAAATCGTCTTCCTTATCAGCCATTGCAGTTTTCAGGGTCTTCAACTCATTGTCCAATGCACGCATGTGCTCGACCTTACTCTTGAGCTCTGGAATCTCCTTATTCTGTGTCTTCAATAAAGCATTTGCTTTGCTTAGATCATCCATTTTCTGCTGCAAAGTAAATATTTTATTCTCCAAACCCTTGTAACGCATTTGAATGTGTGATATTGTCCTGGCCTCAGCTCGTAATTTCTTGAACAACCGGCGTCCCATGAATCCACGCACTGCTGCCTGACACTTAACAATTAGGCGTAATTTCTTATCAAGTCTTTTTCGCGCCAAATATCCGCGGCAAAACCGCTGAATCTCCGTTGCCTTATAATTATCCAGTGCAACCTTATAACGCCTTCTTGCCAACATGCCACGTCCACGACATTGTATCGCAAGTGCCATCTTCCGTAAACTGACAAAACGGCGACGACACAACCAACGTCTAGTCCATTTTTGGATAATAACAGCTGCGCGATTCTGTCGTAGTGCTTTAGTTCGTTGACGTGCCAGAAATCCACGAGAATATGTTTGGATGGCGAGCACTGTGGCCCGCAAACGTGTATATCGAATGTGATAAATGAACCGGCGTACCATTGACTGAACGATTATGATGTGTTTGCGACGAATATCCGCACGAAGTTGCTCCAAATATGCCACTTGACCAGCCCGGAAGAATATTTGCGTGAAACCAAAGCGAAATTTGTCCTCTTCTTTAATCCAATTGCCGACAATGCTGCGGCAGGATGCTTTCAGGTCCATTTCCACGATTTGTTTCTTTTTGCCCAGCAAACGATAGCGAGCGTAAAAATCTTCGTAGCTATATCTGGATGGAAAACCAGCGGCAGAAATTCGAACCGTTTCAAGGACGCCACACGCACGCAATTGTTGGTCAATTTTAGGTGCCTCCCATTTGAAAGCGGCTTTATCGTCATTTGGCTGATTAGACGGAAATTAAAAGATTATTAATTCATTTTGCATAATTGCGCATTTAAATTAATTACCTTTATACATCGAACATAATGGGGTGTCGTAGCGTGAAGTGTTGAGATTAATGAACTCAGGCTGTCTCGGAATTGGGAACCAACTGTTTGACGCTGCTGTTTTGAAGGAGTCACCTAATTAGTTAAACAAATATGTTAGTATATTGCCGTTAAAAGTTTTGTTTATACAATGTTGTTAAAAATTAAAATAAATAAACTATAAGATAATAATGATCAATTTCGAAAACCCTCATAAGAAAATAAATAATTAAAAATATCAGGACTTTATAATTAATACCACTGTAACTGCATGCGTGTTAAAAAGAAAGTTTATTGTTACTTAGGCTTTGAACCAAAAAAATGTTAAGATAAGATAACAAAAATCTAATGTCTACGAATGTAACTAAAATACGTTAGTCAAATAAAAATTTACGCAAAAACCAAAATAATATTGACTAACTCTTTTTCTTCCTTGTGGCACTGCTTGCTGCTGTAGAAACAAATTTTAAAATGAACCCAATTATTGAAAAATTCGACGACAAAGCAAATTAATCTCATTAAATTACTAACCACGGCTCCTTTCGCTGCTTGAACGACAACACGTCCCCCGAGGGAAGTAACCGAATTCCTTCCAACATCAATTTCTTCAAGATCCATGATATATTTTGTAAAACGCATTTTAGATTCCCGTAACACATTCACAAGTTCTTTCGATACGGTATCCCGATTCTTTTCAAGAAAGCCCACCGAACTGTATTCCACTGTGTCCGAAAAATGCTTAACACAAAATGCTGCAACAATTTATCCACAATTAGTGTTACTCATTATCAGAATTGGAATAATTTACTTACACATTCTTCCAAACCTCGGTTTATCAAAATGCTTATATTTAGCACATTTTTCAACTAATTTTCCCACCCACGACTCATCAGATCCACGGGGCATACGACACTCCTCGTCAAGCAAATCCAAAACGCCCAACTTAGACTCAATCAAATCAATGCATGGTTGATTATCGTAAAAATCTATCATCGTCCAAACAATGCCTTCCTTGAGATACACCTCTTGCTCCAGTTTAAAAACATGCTGATTGAATTGCTGTTGCAATTTTTCGTTTGCATAATTGATACAAAATTGTTCAAAGGAGTTAATTTCAAATGTTTCGAAACCATAAATGTCCAGCACACCAATGAAGCAGTTCTGTTCCCGACCACTGACCAGACTTTTATTGATAATTTTGACGATGTATTGAAATAGTTTAGCGTAGGTGTGTTTAGCCAAAGCATCCCTAGCAGCTTCGGCGGCATCTTGTTTTATTGGAATTAGTACTGACTCGGACATTGACTCAATTTGACGTGTTGTCAACCACTTTCGAAGATTGTCAATGTTAAGATGAAGAATTTCACTCACAACGTTAAGATGGGGATCATTGTTCTACGATTTTCGTAATGAAATTAAAATATATTTTAATTATTATTTTGGTAAATAATTGCTTACATTTATATCGCAGCCATCAGGATCAATTTCATCAGAATTTGCTTTTCGTTTTGATGTAAAGGTAACATTTCCGAGATGCAAAATTGCCGCTAAAACTTGTCGTATGTGGCTGATATCATCCTTATTAAAGCCCAATGTCTTTAAAGCATCAACTGTCTCAGTAAATTGTGCCAAATCACTGACCCTTGCAATATTTGGCGACTGCCCTTGATTCAGATAGCGAAAACTATCTTGATGGTCTAATAAATGGAAGAGAAAAATGTAGTTTATAACTAAAATTCAATCAAATAACAACAAAATTCTTACCAAGCTTTAACTCTGGAAACTTCTCCCTCGCTGCACACAACTGATAAAATATATGATAATTTCGTTCACCAGGCGCCTGAAACACAACGCGTGACTTCTCCAACAAATATGTCTGCATTGTGCCACCAGTCAGCGACATCACACTGATCTCATTTGTAAACAAAAGCTTAGTAAATTTGCCAAATCTTGAACTGTTATCATTTCTAGTCGTCTTGGCATTGCCAATAGCTTCCATGATTGGACTGCTGGCCAACACCTTGCGTTCAATTTGCGTTTCAGACTCACTGCCTCCAACGGCGGCAAAGTAACGCATTGCATACTTGGCGGATACCGTTTTACCAGCACCCGATTCACCACTCACTATGATGCTGAGGTCACATTTTTCACGCTCCAACTTGGCGTATGCCTCTTCAGCAACTGCAAATATGTGCGGCTCCAGTTCACCCATCGAGTGACCACGATATGCCCGGATGATATCGGTGCCATACAGTGGCAGTTCGGCGTACGGATTGATCGCCACCAGCACAATGCCGCAATACGTGTATATGGCTTGACGTTCGCAAAAGCGCACCTCCAAATTGTACAAAACATCGGGCTCATGCAGATAAGATAGTGCGGTGAGGTCATTTTGACCAATGAGAATGGAGGGATTTCGGAGATGTGGAAGGTCCGATTCACTTTTGAGGGGAACTTCTTTGCGTTCGCCACTGTCTGTAATCAGCAACACAACTTTTGCTCCGGTACTATATGACTCCAAAAGGCGAGCACCTTCCCACACGCTGGTTGGATGCGGCACCCATACTCGCGCGTCCTTTAATAGCATTAAACGATTATTTTTAATAAAATTTGTATTAAAATTTAGACTCTAAAATTTAAATGATTTAAAAATTTTGCTCATGACGAATGAATTTTAACGATCAAATTTGTATAATGTTTTACAAAAAATGGCAACAGGTGTAGACTGCCTACTACCGTCTCTGATTTCATCTGTAAACGTCTCAAGTTGCCTAAGTTTTTCTTGTGCTTGATGGTGTGAAAAGGCGTAATAAGAATTATAATTTATTTAACTAGTATTTTGATCGATGATATTTATTACATAAAAAATTTTGCATTAAAAAGTAACAATAGTTGACGTAAGAAAATCTGTGAAATTAACCAAAGCAATTTAAATTGCTTATTTTCACTCTTTTAAGAATGGGCACAGTCAGCGTCGCGACGCATTAGTCACGTGTATATTATAAGTTCATGTTTGAAGTTTGGATTGTATTACTCAACTTTTGCAGCGCTTTTTATGGCTTTTATAAGTATGTATGTAAATATACTATATTGAATACTTTTGAGGAAGCTTTACGTAGCGTTGGAACCACTCACTCACAATACAATAATTGTTCTTACTGCTTGAATACTTTTTAAACACACTTACGGTAATTCTTTGCTGATAAGATAATCGGTTTGTTAGGAAATACATTAACTGGATGGGAATTGAAATTTCTAAATATATTGTTGAATCATTTTGGCATGGAGGAGACATAACTTTTGGAACATTTTAAAGAAACCGTTAAATTGAAAAAAAAAATGAAATATTAAATAAATTATTAATAATAATAACTAAAACAAATGCGGCCTAAAAGTCAAAATAGGCACCGGCACTGTATCATGATTTGTGATTTTATTATTTTATTCTATGTATAAAACGACGATGATTTTAATAAAATTAATAATGATTGATTAAAATCCATCTCAAGAATTTTTTTTGTAGAAAATGTAAAACAAAGATTGTTAGTTACAAAAAAAGAATGAAATTTTAGTATGGGTTTCTAACAACTGGATCTTAAGAAATCGCAAAAACTATACCATATAATTTGTTTATTTATTTTAGATAATGCTCCAACTATAAATTATTAAGAAAAATACATCATGATCACTGCAAAACCAGGGGGAATACAGAATAAAGTTCAAAACCATATAATAAATATGTAATAATAATCCCTTAAAAGCGACATCTTGTGCAACATAAACATTAGAAAATAAAATAATGACACATTAGATAAATATTTGCTTACTTCAACAATAAAATAAAGACCACAGAATATATTATTCTGACCATAAAAAAACAACGAAGACCAACAGCAAAATGAAACAATGACCTTATTATTCAATTACATATTCGGTAGAGTATAAATGAACACATATTAAATTTCGTGGTTTTTAAATTACACAAACAATCGAAACTTATATATAAGTGACATAGGTATTTTGGTTAATTAAATCATTGAAAATTAAGAGGCAGCAAGACTTTTTTTTAAATATGATGAAATTTTAAATAGGAAATGTGAAAACAATAACTGGAATATCAATATTAATACATATATCACAAAAATTTACTTTTAATTTGTTATCTTTTTTGTACTAATTACCAATAAAAAGAATCAATAGGAAAATAAAGCAATTGAAAAAGAAAATGCACGAAGCATGAAATTTTTATTTTGTTTATTGTATGTGTTATTATACAATTAGCACATCACCCCTACTCCAATTTTTTATTACAAAACATTTAATTGAATTTAATTAAGATAATGAACCGCATACCGATTAATTGTTGCGTGCAAGTTCCATCTCCGCTCAATAGCATGAAAAGTGAGATTAAAATCAGTATTTCAATTAAAGTCAGGATTAAAAATGTGCATTGATTAAAATGGTTCCCACACAATTAAACGAAGAAGAACCTCTCGTGTTTAATTAAAGAGCAATTAAAGGTTAAATGCATTGCACATTATACAGTTTGCAATAGACCAACTAAATAATGAGTAAATAAATAATGGTCCGTGTTCATTGATTAGGTTATGAGTTCGCAATCGATGCATGATAAGCTGCAATCATATCATATTTTGATGACGCACGTTTAACTACTTGTACAAAACAAATAACACATTTACTATTTGTGAGCAAAATAATCAATACAGTTTTTTGGCAATCACTTAATATTTGATGGTGTCAAGGGACGATGTGTACTTCTCTAAATAGGGCCAAGATTGCAGTTATTGTGATTTGAGTCATGTTAAGGTACTCAATCGTAGTCATGACTTATATTATATTAGTGTATTATTCCGCGCAATTAAACAAGTAGTTCATACATGTAGGTGTCAAAACAATATAAATTTAATCGGTATAGGGCGTCACGTCTGCCCAAGTAGGGCAAGTACTTTCAGCAACTGCAGCAATGCCCTAATGCTGGCTTTGGTGAAGTTTTCATTAAATGGAACATACCTTTACTTCAATTAATTATTTTGGGAATTCAATCCTAGTGAATAGGGCATAGGCAGTTAGTTGTTTATTCACATATTTTATACGTACTATCTTGTCTTATAGATATATGTGTATATGATTCGAGATCTTTTGTCACGACAAGGGCCGCCCCTTTGCATGTATGTTGTATTTTGTAATGAAAGTTTTAACAAGCTCTATGAATCCATAAAAATCGCAAACAGTCAAACACCAAACGCGCCACACTAGCAATATTTCATAATATCATTCTACAAATTACAAAATATTATGAACGCTATTGTACCTTGATGTAAAGCTCAGTAGAAGACATTATATCCAGTTGCTGATTTTATTAGCTTTGTCCAGCTTTACTCCTTTTACTCATCCAAAGATTTTAATTAACGAATGCACATTATATCACTTTTTATCATTTTTCACTTAACTTCATTTAAATTTATCACAATATCCAAAGATTTTCGTTGTTTATGAAGAACAATTGCGTGCTGAGGACATAAATTAAATTCCTCTACTATTCCGATATGATTTAGTTTTGACACCGTAATACAACCCGGGTACTTTATTTTGCCACCTCGACCCGTTAGATTGACATTTGAGTTCTGCGCTAAGTTGTCATTTTTTACTCTTCATAAAATGTATATGTGTCGACTGTATATAATATATAGAAAGGAACAGACGGTCCTTGTACAACGCACGGAAATTAAATTAATTATAGTTTTTGTTTATTTTTAAAAATGTGCAAAAACATAACATAACAACTAATACAACTGCCTTTAATGGCTATACATGAACTGTCAATGTGCATCAGCTTGATCCAACAATATTTCTATTTTTTTTACAATTTTAATAATTTAAATATCTGTAAGACCTTTTGTCTTGTGTTTAAATTTAAGTTTTCATTCGTGTTTTGCAACAATTATTGCCCGGTTTATGAAAGATTGCAACGGTTTTATTATCCATTTAATTTTTTTATACAAATTTTAATTTGCTGAATAATGTATATATATAATCGCCTTGTGGGATCTATAAAAATTAAATATATATTCATTTCAGTATATGTATATATATCTGCCAGAATTTCAGTGTACAATGTACATCGCTAATTTCAGAGGTTATGTAAAAAAGAATATTTATTCATATTGTAAATTGAGGTTACGACATAGCGGATAAAATATTCCATTCTAAATTAAATTAAATTAAATAATAATAATAAACAAAAATGCTACGTTTAAGTTTGATAAAAGTTTCCCAACAATTTGCACAAAAAACCGGTTGCCAAAATGTTTCAAACTGTTTCCAAAAGATCCCCCATCGAAATCTCTACGCTCAAGTTACCCTTGGCATCGACAAGTATTTGGAGTCTCGAGAAAAAACCAAAAACCAGTACGTAGAAAATGTTGACAAATTTCGCAGCAAAATGTTTGAGTTCGTTGAAGGCACAACGACAAATCTCATTTTTACCGAAGACCTAAAGAACATGGTGCACATAATCGAAAACACACCCGAAGATGGAAAACTGTTAGTTCAAATGTTGCGCAAATTTAACGCACAAAACAAGGAGCTTCGTTTCGGGAACTTTGTTTTTGGTCCAGTGGTCATGCGTGCATTGCATCACCTCAATAATGACACATTGGCACTTGAATGTTTCAAAGATCCAGAGATGGAAGGATTTTTTGACCAGCTGATGTCACATCAAGTGTTATTAGATTTGCTTTATGAGAAAAAACGATATAATGATGTTTTGGAAACATTCAACATCATCAGATCGAGGCAGATTCAGGGTGGGAAATATGGCAAACATGTTGTCGTATTAGCGTTTGCTGCGTGTTACAAGGAGGTTTGTGTGTTTATAATTTCAGGAATGTTACCCACATTAACCAATGATGATTATTATTTTCAGAACACACCAGAATCATTTAAATTTGCCACAGACTTGTGGAAAGAATTAGGCCGTGTTGGTCACATTCCTATGCGAAAGGCCACAACTTTTGCTGCCGCTTTGGCAATCAACCAAAATGCTCCACATATTGCACTGGAAATACTTTCCAGTGCCAAGCAACAGAACTACATGACCGTACGCAATTTAAAAGCTATTGCTCTGACAGATTTGGGACGTTGTGATGATGTGCTTCCAATTTTACGATCAGTGTTGGAGATTGAGGATCCAACACAACAGAAGCATACATTCACTGAGGATGTACTCAGTAAGGTGCGAGTCGAAATACAGAAGTCAAATAATAAACAACTGGAGCAGGATTTCCTGAGGATCGAAAAGTTCTTAATCGATCAAGGACATGTGTCAAAGAATGTATGTTTGAAACTACACATCCACATTTTTCTTAATTTTCTTAATTTTTAAACTAATTTATTTTTTTAGAAAATGGAAGATTTATTGACGTCCGAAATCAAATCCACATCACAATCATCTATGGGACGAGACAGAAATGTACTCGCTGCCAGTTTCTCAAAAGGAAATCGGCAATATCGTCCTCGTGAACCGTTCAACAGGAGACAAGGTCTTAAGGATTTGTATTAAATTATGAGAACTTGATATTTGTTTTTATTTGTGTAAATAATAATGCAAATAAAACTGTATAGTTTTAACTTTTACCAAAAAATTGTTTTTAAATGAAATCTATAATATATGGTTTGAATCATGCGTATTTTTCTAGCACATTTTTAAAAATATATATATTTTTTTTTTTATAACGTCAAAACATATATAAATTATATCCCACAATCATCGATGCTGACGACGGTGGCATTCCTAAAGCTGTCAGAAAATTTATTTCATCAGCAATCAGCATTCGTAGAGCCGCGCTAGCTAAAAACGTGTATGCCAAAAGTAAAAGTTTCCATTTTTGGTGAAATTCTCATAAAATCGCAGGAAATAATTACTTAAAAAGTGTAAACATGTCATCGAGTGAAGGACAAGCGGCTGCACCAGCCCCCGCCGGCAATAGCAATTTGCAAAAACAAGATCTGTCGCAGCTAGACATTACCAAGCTAACACCACTGTCCCCAGAAGTAATCTCCCGACAGGCCACCATCAATGTAGGCACCATTGGCCACGTAGCGCACGGTAAGTCGACAGTCGTCAAAGCTATCTCTGGCGTACACACTGTACGCTTCAAGAACGAGCTGGAACGAAACATTACCATTAAGCTGGGCTATGCAAATGCAAAAATTTTCAAGTGCGATAACCCCAAATGTCCACGACCGGCGTGCTACACATCGGGCGGCTCCAGCAAGGATGACAGTTTCCCATGCTTCCGTCCGGCATGTACCGGACGCTTCCAGTTGGTGCGTCATGTCAGTTTTGTTGATTGCCCCGGTCACGACATTCTTATGGCCACCATGTTGAACGGTGCCGCTGTCATGGACGCCGCATTCCTCTTGATCGCCGGCAATGAGTCGTGCCCACAGCCACAGACATCGGAGCATTTGGCCGCCATTGAAATCATGAAGTTGAAGCATATTCTTATATTGCAGAATAAAATTGATTTGGTAAAGGAGAGCCAGGCCAAGGAGCAGTTTGATCAAATTGTCAAGTTTGTGCAGGGTACCGTAGCTGAAGGTGCGCCTATTATCCCGATTTCGGCTCAGTTGAAGTACAACATTGAGGTCATATGTGAGTACATTACGAAAAAGATTCCGATTCCTCAAAGGAACTTTACATCTGCACCGCGTCTTATTGTCATCCGATCGTTTGATGTAAACAAACCTGGTTGCGAGGTGAATGACTTGAAGGGTGGCGTTGCTGGCGGCTCCATTCTGTGCGGTGTGCTCAAGGTGGGCCAAGAAATTGAGGTGCGCCCTGGCTTGGTTAGCAAAGATGCCGATGGCAAATTGACATGTCGTCCAATTTTCTCCAAAATTGTCTCACTTTTCACTGAACAAAATGAGCTGCAGTTTGCAGTGCCCGGCGGTCTTATTGGTGTGGGCACCAAAATTGAACCCACATTATGTCGTGCTGATCGTCTGGTGGGACAGGTCTTGGGTGCTGTTGGGGCATTGCCGGAGATTTATATTGAGTTGGAGGTGTCGTATTATTTGTTGAAACGTTTGTTGGGCGTACGCACAGAGGGCGACAAAAAGGCGGCCAAAGTGCAGAAATTGAGCAAAAATGAAATTTTGCTTGTGAATATTGGCTCCTTGAGTACTGGTGGACGTGTCATTGCCACCAGAGCGGATATGGCGAAGATTGCGCTGACGAATCCCGTGTGCACGGAGGAAAGTGAGAAAATTGCACTCAGTCGTCGTGTGGAAAAGCATTGGCGCTTGATTGGATGGGGACAGATTCGCGGAGGCACCACTATTAATCCTGTTATGCCAGAAGAAATTGCAGCAAGGGCAAAGGCAGCAAAAATTTGATTACTTTAATATGTGCCCAGTTGTAACCAACCGTTTGAGACATTTAATATATAAACGATTTCATAAAAGGTTTTGTTTATTTTATTTGTATTTATTTGTATTAATTAAAACATTTTTCCTTTTGTGGCAGATTGTAGCGGAATATTTGGAATGCTTGCTCATATTTAAAGATATTTATGAGAAAAATTTAAATCAATAAATTCAGATGAGATTGGTTCTACTTAAAACCACCAAATTTTCAAAATATAAATAGAAGCGAGTTTTTAAGTATTATCTTTTTTATATTATTAATTATAGTAAATTTAATTTTAAATACTGAAAGAAGACAACAACAAGCATTAATTTTTTGCAATTAAAAGGCAATGTTAAATTACAATTCATGTTGAAAATATTAAAAGAAGAAATTAAAGAAAAAAAAATTCGATCTTGCCAGGAGTCGAACCTGGAATCTTCTGATCCGTAGTCAGACGCGTTATCCATTGCGCCACAAGACCCTGTTAAAGGGATTGTGTCAAAATTTATCGAGAGAACGCCACAGCGATGAAGATTCATTTTAATGTTGGACTTCTCAAACAACAAATCGCACGTGATTATGTATATAATATATTTTGTTTTATTTTATGCGTAATGGTGATATGACCGTAATAAATAATTTTCATAACAATTAATACCATTAAAGATTCATGGTACAGTTAAATATATTATTACCGGTTGTGTATGCTTAATTGAATATTTAAATTTTTTCTTCAATTGTCACATTTGTTTGATTAATTCTTAATATAAGAAATTTTAGTTATGTTCTGAAAGCCCAGTCTTAAAATCAACTCTGCATTTTTTCATCCCACATTTGGCTCAAAGATAGTGTCAGTTAATAATTTTTTTTCCTATATTGAGATCTTTCTGCTACAAGCGAAATTGTTTTTATTGGCAGGAACTTAACCAACAATCATGCTACCTGCAAATAAAAAGGGCAACCTCACAGTCTTCATACAATCCGCCCATTAGTTTTTAGAGATGTGGGTACCTGGGCCACATTTTTAAACTCAGCGAATTTTTTCTGAATAATTCTGTCATTTTTAATTATGCTTTTCGTAATTACCCAAAGCTACTACATTTTTTGATGCCCTTTGTTCAATCGTTGAATGTGGACTACGACAGACTATAGTCTCAGATATTCGATAACGACGATGCATTCGGACTTCTTTTTGGTGATGAAAAGATACTACAAAACATAATTCAGGACACCAAAGAATATTTACAAAAAAAAAACAATAAGTGTTACAATAAAATCATTAATCAACAATGTTTATTATTGCTACAAAAATACGAAACTAAAACATAACATAAATGCTCGTCATACACATTAATTCTTCGAAACGGCTTCCTTGCCTACCAGACTCTCAATTTTGCCCAACAAAGTCTCATCTATCGTCAGGCTCTCCGTAATAATTCTTGCAAAAGCTGCACAGTCTGACATTCCAAAATCAACGCAATACTGCAAACAATTGACCGCCTTTGTTGGTTGTTTCTCCTCCACGCACAATCGAATGTAATCCCCAAGCGCCTCCGCTTGAGGCGCACCAGCGATCTTATGTTGACTCTTGTCCAGCGTCTGAAACACTTGGCTGGCCCGCTCAAAGTTCTTGGAACGAGCCAACAAACTCAAAACATCTCCAAGCAATTGCCCAGTTGGGACCAACTTTTGCATTCTGTACTGCGACTGCTCCTCAAATTTATTGAAAATATCCCAAGCAATATTGCCAAATTTGCCATTCATCTCGTCAGCAGGGTCAGTTGGTTTATTTGACATCATAATGTTAAGAATTTGCATTAGCAATGATTCCCGATTTGTGTGATCAAACATGACCATGTGTGACCAAATTTCTGGCACTAAATGAAACGCACCATTAGCATCAATCGCCTTGAGCAATTCCGCCATTACGCCAGGCTCAGGTATGTAAATGTTAGGAACTAGCACACGGTACATCTCCATGAAAGTATCTAGTGGTTCCGTTTGGCATAACAGCGCAAAATAGTGACGATAGTAAATAGATTCTTTGAATGAGTCTCCAATTAAGTTGTAATTATCCCCAAAATGCAGCAACTTATGAACCCGTTTGGCCAAAGCGTTGTCATGCAGATGATTTCGACAGACATCCATGGCGGTCACAAAAAAAAAAGTATCTTTTAGATCAGCAATTTGAAATTGTTTGCCTTCTATTTGAGTTAAAATGTCAACCAAAACGTGGCTGGGTGGTCCACGTTCACGACAAAAGATGGACAGCACGTAGTACCATGTGGCCAACGATGGAGTTACATTTAAATTGTTTTTGAATTCAGACAACACTGCTAACGCAGCACTTCGTGACAATCGGCTGTTGCCAATAGTGCTAATGGATGCCATACAAGCATTTAATGTGCCTAAATTTGGAAGCAACTTGGCACTGCGCAATTGCTGAAGCATTTCCTGCAACAATTGCCATCGCATTTCACCACTTTCTTTTAAGAACCCAGCCACTTCCATCACTGAGTTATATGTATCGGTATTTAATTGAAAGCCTTTTTGTTGTGCATCTTGGAACAATGCCCACGCTTTATCAACCTGATGGTATTTGCACATGCCACGGATAACAGCACTGTACGCCTGCACACCGGTAACCTCTTTCAATTCGTTAAAGAGTTCCTCAGCCAATTGTCCGTCTTTCCAGGTTTTGCGCTGGCGCTCTTTGCCGCTAGAACCACTCTGCTTAAACCATCTTTCCTCAATGTATTCGTCTGATAGTGTATTTTCCTGATTGCAAAAGCACAACATTTCAAGTAATCGTTGTTTTAGATCAACTCCCAGTTCCATATCCTTTCCACGCATTAATTTGTACACAAACACTGCATCATCTACCTCACCATTCTCGATGAGATCGGAAAGAGCTTGTGCATCTACAACACTGTCATCCGTAAATACCATTTGTGGGACAAACGCCTCAATAGGTGGGTCTGCAAGTTTATGTTGAAACATGTCACTGTGTTCCTGTCGTACCCAAACAGCTGCTTTGCGACCGGCTTCTTTTGCCAGTGCAAATGTACGTTTTCCAATGTTTGACATTGGGATGAGGTACGGATCATCGTGATACTTGTAGTGAGCTGCTGTGGGATCGTTGCCAACAGTACTGGAGAGGGCCAGTAAAATGTCCGTGGACGTGCGAGGAATTCGATTCGGGATCACAATTTTTTCTGTGGTTGCACTGGTTGCACAACTTCGAAGGACAATTTGTTGAGTGATCCTAACATTGTTTTGAAGGGAAAGGAAGCGTAAGGCGTTCAACATCTTAGCGAATTTTTGAAATGAGCATGTAAATTTAAAGGATTAATTCCCCAAATTTGCACCTTTTTAGTTTTTACTCCACAGAGATTTAGGGTTATGTTGTGACATTTCGATCATAACGCTGTATATATCTGCTAGAATTTAAAAAATTTATAGCTTCGTTTTGAGTACATATATAAAATCCAAACTTAACCCTAAAATAAATATGTAATGAATCGTAAAAAATAACAATTTTAAATTGAAAGAAGTAGAAAAGATATAATATGAAGTCTAATTTAAACAATTATATGTTTGTATGTTTCTCTTCTTTACCCCATAAGTTTTGTTTGAATAAGAAAAGGTAGAACGCCAAAGGCCCTACCATACAATAATCTTTTAGGTTGCAAAAAGTCCGTTAATTTAACAACTCATTTTAATTTAATTTTCGGAATTTTCATAAATTCATCTTTTTGTTTATTTGTAAGTAAACCGTGCACGAAAGTCAAAGATTTTAAATAACCGGATGTTTCAATTAATTTCCGAACTATTTCTGAATTCGTCTTAATATTTTTTATTTCTATTGTTTCGAAGTTGTTGTAAAACAAAGCCTCAACAAAATCGTTTGTAAATTTCTTAATGTTTGCCAATGAAATGTGAGACAAATTCTTCATTGATGCCAGCAATTTTAAAGTCTCAATCTTGAGTGGCATTTCTGACATAGTAAAACAATTTAATTGATCCCTTTGACAAATATTAATTAACAACCCATCAGCTGAATGTTTCCCAAACAGTTGTAACTCTCTAAGAGATTTTAGCTGTCCAATGCAAGTTAAATCATTTACATCGCAACTGAAAAAATACATTCTTTCCACCTTTGGTAGGAACAATCTACAAGAATTTTCTAATTCAAAATGTAGCACTCTGCACTTTTTAAAAGAGATACTGTTCAATTGTGGACTATGTTCACAAAACTTATCAAAATTAATAAAACGAATATTCTGGAAATCAACTTGATGCAAGTTCAAAGCTACTAAATTTCTGCAATCCATTTCAACACCGAATTTGCTATACAACAACAAACATTTCATCTTTGGAATGGGATCCGGAAACAACTCTTGTGGATCTGTACACGTTTCATTTATCTTCAAAAAACAATTTTCAACAGTTTTAAACACTCCAATCATCGCAAATAATGCATCATAATGAAAACCACGCAGATAAATCGACTTCAAATTGTCGCAATTCTGGGAAATTAAGACGGCGTACGACATACCATTTTGGTTACAGTAATCTGTACATTTAATAGAATGAACTGATTTTCCAATATTATGTTGGAAGAGAAATGTCAGGTCTTCTGGTGAAATATAAAGTTCATCGTCGGGATGCTGACTAAATTGAAGCTGTCCAATGCGACACAATGCAACTATTTCGGAGAAACGTCTGCAACTTCTTGCCACAGATATCAAATCCTGCACTGGCAGGTATGAGAATATTTCCACCAATCTGTCTGTGGTTAGCAGCATAACGTCTAACATCGTCAGGTCTGTGTAATATATTTGATTTTAACAATTATAGTGTTTTAAAAACTTTTTTACCTTTTTTGTGGAGTTTTTTACTCAATGTATCATTGAGTAGAAAACGTCATAAAATTTCACAATCAAATGAAATAAGAAATCGAAAAATTGACTTGCCTATGTTGTAACGTTTGTAGTATTGTTTTGTTCGTTAATGAGTGAGGCGCGAGTTTACTTACTACTGTGAAATGACCAAGCCCAATTCCCAATGCACACTGGACACTGGTTGAGGTTATGTTAGTGATAATACGTGCAGATTAATGTATCGATAAGCCAAATAATCATTGGATTTTTAAAACCTATAATATCTAATGCACATATGTGTATGTACATATGGGTTATTTTATAACACAATAAGTACAACACATTTTGATATCCCCAAAGATGGGGGTCTATAAAAAACGTTGTAATTACACACATTCATGTACATTTGTGCACCACTTGCGTTTGCAACCATATCTCAGAAACTACTCGACCGATTTGTATTACCAAATACTAATATGTAAGTAAATTTCTGATCTACTTTTTTATATTCCAAGGCCCAATGATGAATGAAGTTCAGTTATGTTGTCAAATAACTTTTTACCTTCTATGAGATTTTGACGAATTTTTGCACACAAACATTATAGAATTCTTGATCTCGTTTGCATTTTACAACCCCAAAGTGATTTTTTTTTCAACATTTCGATTATGTTAATATGTGGCTATAATGTTTTTAATACTAGAATGTTATGATGTTCTGCATTATTTTACTTGTCTCATTGAATCGAAAGTATTTGTAAAAACTTTCATAGTCGAAATTCAAAAATTTCAAGATCACATATTCCATACCTCATAAGATGCTAATTTTTCGAACCAAAATTGAATACACACAATAAAAAATGAACATTTTAAGTACTACATTAATTACAATCATCTCAAAAAGTCTACAAGAACCGTGTCGTAAAAAGATTCAATAATCTCAGAAGATCCATAAAATTTCATAAAAATTTTTTAACTTTCATTCCATTTATAAAAATAATATAATCTCAGAAACGGTTTTTTAATCGTACAATTGTATGCATTTATGACGAGGCAATAACCTTTCTGTTATAAATCCTTTTTAACACTTTATTTTGGACTTTCATAAATTCCATTTCCATTTCCCATTAAATTAAAATTATACATTGAAAGAGCTTGATGTGTTAACAACAAAATCCTGAACATGTTTCGCAATGAATTCCAATGCTGGTTGCGCAGTTGTTGAAATTACGCAATCTTATCCGACTCCACCTCGGTCCTCGCATAAATCTAACATTACACAGTGCATACTAGATAACATTGTTGCGTATACACAATTCTGTAACTCACCAGTGACAGTTGAGCCGTCGTCGTTTTCGGAGCATTACACCTTAGAGACCTATCACCTGATCTTCAAATAAAACGAGTAGCAAACATGGGTGGAATGGAGGATGGTAGTCCCAGAGGTGTTGCATAAAGTGGATTTCAGTCCTATAGATGGGAGATTAATTTTTGTTGGCACATCCATGGGATAAATTATACATTGTTCATCAAGTCATTATTTTATTAATGCAAAATTTCGTCCATTAATGATAACATAATTCTGCAGAGATTATAATGTTAAAAAAATTTGGTAATCCTTATTTCTAAAAAGAAGCGCAGCAATTTATAATTGCACCTGCAATATTTACTGCGAAATAATTTCCTCTTATATATTCGCATAATGCCAACAAAATAAGGATGAGCCCGAATGTGGTCAAATAAAAATGTATTTAAAAAATTGTTGTGAACATCTTTTGTTGTAACAGCTTATTGACGATGGACCCCTCACTGAATCGTCTACTTATTGGGTCAACAGGCAACAACATAAAAGGGATCAACCAACAATATATAATTTTTTATGTTCCCAGTTGTTATTTGTAACATTATAAGAATATTGAAAAGGATCCTCCTATATTGTTATTTGTAGTATCGTATTTACTCTCTTTAAACATTTTTTGCAAACAAAAGCTATTCTCATCACAGTTTTTATTGAGGATAAAAAATGACAGCATTGTGATAAACATTGTAAAATCATGAATCTCAAGAGACACCTATTTTCTGATGAGATCTGGGTAAATGAGACGCACTTTAAGAAAATCCGTTGTGACGTTGCTTCTTAAAATGTATTGCAATACTCATGAAAATAATATGACGGGACTTTCATTATGCATTATCAGGATGTACTTTAAATCCACGCACTTATCTGCACCCACATTAACGAGTCAGTCGGGAGATATACACACCTATACAAAAGGACCGTTTATATAATAATGTTACGCCTTTTGAACATTTAGTTGGAATATGAAGTTCTAATAAACATTTTATCAGAGGGTCATTCGGTTCCTTGTGGATATGAGTGTGGGTGCTATGTAGGCGTACGTGAATTGTGAAACCAAAGTTTACCACATTCGGCCAATATTACAATCTTCAAAGAGATGCAAATTTGTATTGCTCGTACATGTGTCACCTTGAATTCATATTGACTGTTGCAGCGTAAGTCGTATAGTGTTCAAAATGTGGATGTACCGACGTCTTGCGTTATACTTTAGCATTCATGGCATGCATCCTTATATTCATTACGAACTTATAAACCTCTTACCGCTGTGTCTTGTTTGTGTTCGCCAGGATATCATTCCTTCAATGTATCTAACATTATATTAATAATGTATTTTGTATGCATCTGCCATTGAATTATGCATAAGGTTTATGCTTTAATCAAGGATGCTATCCATTGCGCACGATGTATGTTTCTGCAATGTTGAAAGCGTAACACATATCCCTATCTGCAATAGAATGTTGATGTATTTGTTGTTATATAAAGTAAATTATGGACAAGTAATTTCATAAATCTGGAATGTATCACGTCATACAAGATATTTTAACATATTTTGTCATTTAAAACCAAAATTATAACTAAGAATAATATTGGTGAATTACAAAAACTGTTAAATTATAAAATATGGGATATCAGTCTAATATTGGGTTGCCATGAACTTTTTAAGTATTTTCTATTAGCCGTTTATTAAGCAGTTCCTAAAAAAAAATGTATTTGGTTTGTTTTTAATTTATTTATTATTTAAATTCCTAAATTGTACATTGTTGTTTAATTTTAAAATATTGGTTACGATAACAATTTAAAGTATTTTCCAATTTAAGGGGATGAAAATTGGAATGAGAATTGAGCAATTATTTCTCCTTTGAGCAACTATCAAAGGGGAGATAAATTAACCGCATGCGCAATTGTAAATTGTTACAATTTGTTTATTTTGGGGATAAAATGTCTAGCAATATTTTCTTTGATCTATTGCCATTAAAAACTGACTTACAGGCTATTGTAACAAGTATAGCTTGTTCTTTTAGATGAGGCAATAAACTAATAACAATTTAATGACATTAAAGTTTTCTACTGCTACTGTTCCACATGTTATGAATAAAACAAAGATTCACAATAAAATTTATTAATTAATTATGTAGAGAAAATTGCGAAATCATGAAAACCTCGAAAGCTCGAAAAAGGATATACAGTGTACGCATAATTTGCTGCTTTTTTATATGCTTCCGCCTGCACTACTCCTCTGCTTTTTAAGTGAAGAACTTATAAAAATAGTGACTTCTAAAATAAATATCGTCTGAACACTATATTACTGATCCACATCAATTTTTGTAAATATTCTCCCAAAAAAAATAAAACAGTCAATTTAGCAAATAAATTAAAATGAACTAAATTTCTATTTTTATTTATTTATGGGACCTTATAAGTTTCATAATAATCGATAATCGCAAACTTTATTTAAGGTTGTTGAACATTTAAATTCAATATTTAAATGCAGTATGAAAAATTATTTTTTGGGCACAAATAATAATTCATAAAAGTTACATTCACTAAAAATATTCTGGTCCTAGCTAAAGAGTTGTTAGCAAAAGCAAGCAAATTAATTTTAAAGAGAAGTGTGGAGGAAGAAAGTTTGGAATCACGAAATCCTCGAAATTTAAGGAACATATTAAGTTAAAAAGCCCAAAATAAAATAAGTTTTACTTAAAGGATCATGGCGCAATAAGACTTCGTTTTAAATTATAAAAGTGTTGTTCAGGAAACTGACTTGAGTCCACGTGTATCTATAAACCTATTATTATCCTATCAATCCCTACAATCAATGAATCCTTAGTCTCATTATCAACACCTATAATTACCGAAATAATTAATTTGCATTAATGCTAATCAATTGGAACTTCAAGAATTGATTTATTTAACGACAAACCTACATATAATGACTAATCAGATTAAGCCCAAAACAAAGAAATCAACCCCTGTTAAATAAATCATTCTATTAAGCGCCAAAAATAAATCACTGAAAGGGTTTCCTGAAACTCGATTCAACAAAACGGGTGCGTTGGAATGATTTATGAATAATGCCATCTATAATATATACGCGTATGTGCTCCGCTTTTATTGTTTCGCACATCCACAAAAATGCGGTATAAACAACTGTACACTTTTATTTATGCAATAATTGCCGAATGATGAGTGTGAAACAATGGATTGGTAATGGGTGAGGCCACAGACCAAACGATGGCAAACTTAATTCCCGCATTTATTTATGCGATAAGCTTTTGCAAAGGGACGGAGGATCCAACTGAATGATAAAACACCAACAGCACGTATGAAAAGCTCTTCGTTTGTGAATTCGGGCTACACAACACTATAATAATAATTTGCGAGTACCCTTTAACTCATGCCTCATCTCAGATACATGTTCGGGGATACAGGCTCTTGAGTCTTGGTTATTAGATGAGAATGTGGCCAAAGTGGTTGTTATGTTGTTTGTTTTACTTGATTAGTCGGTATATTTGTGTACTCGTATGTATGTGTGCGCTTGAGCCATTTAGCTTTTTGGAAATGAAGATAAACGTTCGCCAATTAGACGTGCAGGATATATGTCACAGGGGAATTGCTGAATCCCTTTTGCTCTCGACAAAAATTGATGAACCCCACGAAACGACTGCTGTTTGCATATACGAGTACATACATTTATTATGATTTTTGAACACGCACGGCAGTACGTCTCTGTACATTATGACTGAACAGTATACAAATAATTCACATGCCATAGCTTGAATTTTGTGCAACGCATTTTTGTGTGAAATTTTTGGGGGTTTCGTGCTTTTTAATTAAAAATTTTGGCTGACAAGAGTTTTTAAACAATTTTTTTTCTGTTATCAGAAGATACATATAAATTGTATTTAGCCTTACAGGAAAATGCTAAATTAATAATATATTCAATTATATTCTAATAATTGATTGGTCCTTTTAAACTTACGTATACACCAAAATGCAATTGCAAAATTTTAAATTTATTGTTTGATCTAAAACTCAACATACATTTAATAGATAAACAGTAAAACCTTCATTTTGAGTTTCGTTGACCTTCAGCAAGTTGTCTTATCTTATTAAAAGCTACAATAGTGTCCAATAAAAACCAGGAGGATCAGTTTTGGCTAAGGTAAACGTTTTTAAAATAACCGAAAACAGCGGAGTTTGACCTTAAAGTAAAGGAAATTTTGTGATTTTCCTTTAATATTTTGCATAAAAATTTCATGTGTAAACATTTTTGAATAGCAAAATGTTTCTCATATCCGTTTGTCATTATATAAATTAAAAAGGTTATATGTATACGTGCCACTGCTGAACTTTTCCTGATATTTATGACACAAGTGAGTTAAATTATTTTTAATAATTAATATAAATACTACTTAACACATTAAAGAACTAAGACCTTCTAATTAAGTATGATGTACAGCGATTGAATGTTTAATAGATTATTCGTGATTTACATAATAACAGAGTGAAGATACGTATTATTGGTAAGGTGTGTACTCATGGTTTGTATAACTATTATTTTAATTTGGCCGATTTCCCAATATGTACCTTTTTTGGATTTATAATATTTCTTTATATTTCACATTATGAACTATATCGGGTGAAGTCGTAATAAAGTTACACGAATTATTCCAATAATAACATGTTTTCACTATATTTCCAATATGTTATTTAATCACACACCCAAACACTTTCTGCTCACACCACATTAGATTCAAATAAAATCACTCACTGCACTATTTATGCAAATGCTAAAAGCAATAGCAACAGCTGCAATCGCTTTTTGATCAAATGCATCAATGTACAAGTGTTCACAACGATTTCAACAGCACTCCTTTGCATTGCGTTGGCTTGGTTTGAGGAAGTGTTTCACATTTCGATCACTTTAAGTGCTAACATTTCGATCGTATTCAATACATGTTTGATATTCGCAAAACTCTTCAATCTCCTTTTCTACGAAGCTTTTCAGTGATGATGTGATATCAGTAAGGAGTGGTATGATGTTAGAAACAGAATGCTGGCAGCTGCTCAGATGGGATGGAATTGGAGTGGTTGATTGATTGATTACCTCACTTGTCATCTGACTTTTATGATATTCAACTGATTGATATTTGATTATTGAGTACGTTTATGGTAAATTGTCAGTTTAATTATATTGTGTACATTTCTTAAATACATTTAATTGCAAAAATCAAAATTTCATCCTAATTGCTCTATTAATATATTCGTTTTTAATAAAACACAAAGCACGACTTCGTTGTGCTTTTGACTGTTATTCATTAAAGACTCAAGGCGAATGCTATTGAATCTTGACACGATTAAATTCCAAAACCCCAAGAATATTAAATCTCCAAAAAATCTACTTTTTCATCAAAATTACTCAATTTTTACATCCTCATCGAATTGATTAAAATAAATTAGAACAATGAAGATTTACGCATTCAGAAAATAAAAGTTGCAAAATCCGTTTATTTAGGATTCAAGTCATTTTGTCTCGTTCTGCATTTTTAATCTACAAGTTTCATATAAGAATGTCTTTACATTTATAAATAAAGAAGACCATAACCTTGTCTCTTTTGATTCTCCCAAATCCAAGCCACCACCAAGGTCAAGTGTACATTGACAACAATAACAAAACGTACACATACCTGATGACCACATGAGCATTGAGCATTGATCATGTGTTGCATAACATCGCTTGTCCGTCAGCTCAAATGCTCGCACTCAATTTTCATGATTTGAATACCTAATAAAATTGTTTGAATTTAATTGTGTCGCACGCATGACTATATGTCGCAAATGTGTTGAGACTGTATCGTGATGTATTTGCTGCATATTCCATGCGAACCGTCCATCCATAAGTCGTCGGAGCTACCTTGAAGGATTAGCCGGCTGGATTGATATATAAGCGGGCAGCTACTGTCCTACCAGTATCAGTTCAATTACATCTGTTCTTCATACAAGTTTAACAAACAACCAAAAATCAATCAACATGTTCAAATTCGTAAGAAACAATACAGTTACAATTATTTAATTTTAAAGTTTTACTTAAGTGAAACTGCTATCTAATAATCCTCTTGTTGTTTTATTTTAGTTCGCAATTGTTTTGGTAGCTGCCATCGCCGCCGCTTCAGCATCACCAGCACCAGCACCAGCACCCGAAGCCAAGCCCAATGTGTTTGCGCCAGCTTTAGCTTATAGTGCACCACTAGTTGCTGCCCCAGCTGCCGCCTACGTTGCCGGTGCCTACTCACCATACTACGCTGGATATTCCGCATACTCTGCACCATACGCATATGCCGCTTCTCCATATGCGTCCGCCTACACTGCTCCTCTGCTCTTCAAGTGAAGAACTTATAGGAATGGTGACTTCTAAAATATATATCTTCTGATATTACTGATCCACATCAACTCATTGTAAAAATTCTCCCAAAAAAAATTAAACAATCAAGTTAGCAAATAAATGTTAAATTAAAATGAAGAAAACAATTTTTTTTATGTCTGTCGCCTTGTTACATAATAATAACTTTAAATCCGTTTTCAATTAACTTTATTTTAATATTGATCATTTAAATTCAATATGAATATTTTTTTTGGGCACAATTAATCCTTTAGATTCTCCATAAAAGTTCCATTCACCAAAAAGCTTCTGGTCCTAAATATAAAGTGTTAAAATAAAGAAAATTAACTTTTTAAGTAATCATTTTGGTGTAAAAATTAATTTCGAATAGTCCTCTTTTTTTCCCACTTAACCGACACCGTCTTAAATGAATTTCTTTCTTTTTTTTAGAAGTTTTTTCAACAAATTTTTTTTTTGTAGAAATAAAAGGATGTGTTGAGCTCATATAGAGATGAAACTTAAAACGAACAGTAGAAAGAGTTAACTGCACAGGGCATTGGTTCATTTTAACCGGAGTTTTTGTTATCCGCTCCGATGCCAAGTTGTCCCTTTAAGAGGGATTCCATATTTATGTATTACGAATTACGATTGAAAAACATTAAATTTAAACTAATACGCAAGAGATGTATCCTGTCAATGAGGGTGATGTAAATTAATGATCACGTGTAGACTGATTCCAAAATTCCTTCCATGCTAATGTAATGGAACTTTCTTGTTAGCGTCTTGCACGTTTGAGTTTACCTCGCATGATAATGCGTATGTAAAATTGATTAAATTGTATCAATCAGGAAAAGGTCACAAAACAATCCCTAAACATCAACATGACAATGTCGAAAACGGCGAATAAGGTAACATGCGTCCTACTTACTGATTTGATTGATCGCCTATAATTTGTTGCAATGTAATGTAATCAACATATATCAATGATTGAATATATTGGCACATGTGCTGGTGTGAGGTGTGAATATAATTTTAATTGAAACATCACTTTAATCTGGAATAAAAAATTGGCTTATTTAAATAACAATAAATTACACATTCAACGATTTATTTTATTGTGCAAATAGTTTCCAAATCACGCATTATAATTTTTAAACATATGATATTACTATTGCATCACCGCAAATTATTAAAAATGTAATTAAAACGCTTTGAAGCTGCTTAATATTATGAAAACAAACACACGAACTTCATTGGCATTGGCGCAGTTCGACTGGTTCCATGTCTGCTCCATTTGTTGCACATGGTGGCGGTTTATTATTATTGCAAATTGTTGTACTGTTTGTTTAATATGAGTTTTATAGGCATAATATTTTGGATACACACCAAACATTAAAGATGGGCACTATTTTAAGTGCGTGTGCAGGAATGTAGCATGGTTTCATGGTTTTGTGATACGGGCGAAAAAATGTGCAAAAAGATTTAATAAACTCATATGTTTTTGTAACATTCATTTAGCTGCGCTCAACTTTTAATCAATGTTAGCCTTTTATTTGAAATTGATAAAATTTATCTTAAGGATCGTAATTCAGAACAAAAGACAAGAGTTCGATATGCTAATATGGCCACGTAGCACATTATATAAATATGTTTTATGCAATAAACAAAACGGCAAGTTTATTCATTGATTTTAGATCGATTACTTTTCTTAATGATTCAAATTAAATATGCTTCACATGATATATGCTATATTTTATATTATTATTTGTGTATATTTGAAAGCAACATGGCGTATAGTTTTCGTTTTTATTTAATATTTTACAATTATTAGGTAAATGTTGTTGAAAACAAATTACAGTGCAAAAACGAGGTATTGCTGGCACTGTCTTGAATGTCTACCTACTAGATGTTTATCTTTAAAAAAATAAAATCGTATATTCTCCATAGATGGTTTTAGTTAAAACCACACGTTTTTTGTAATTTTATATTATTATATGTTATATCTTTAGACTCAAACAATGCTAATTTTATATGTTATGTTAAATAGTGCAGATTTACAATTCTGGTGGCACCAATCGTCAAATGGTTAGGAAGCCGAACGGGCCGACACACAAAATATCCTGTTTATTCTAGAATTTACAATTTACATAATAAAAATTTTAAATCTCTCTTCTGCCATATTTAATTTTACACAAGTTTTGTACAATTTGAGTTATTAAAAAAAAATTGTACGAATTAATAACTTATCATAAAACTATTTATTATTGAGTTTTCAATGTGGAGATTTTAGAGAATGATGACAACAAATGAATGCTCATATTTCTTAAATAATAAGTCAAAAAAATGAAAAACTAAAGTTTCAATTCTTTTCTTTGTAACGTTTTTGTGAATTATGGACATTAACACTTTATAATCCGCCAAATCATGTTAAAAAATTAAGCTTTCTTTAAAAATAATTTATACGCGTCAACGATTGTGCATCTAAAAACTGAAGACATTTTTTTTTATCATAAATTTCAAAAATTTAACTCTTAGATTAATAATTTTTAATTCATTAATTGTGATTACAAAAAAAATTAAAATGTCTGTTTTCGAAATATTTGTGTACCATTTAAGAACTACATAATAAAAGCGATATTATTGAAGCGGATTAAAACTGTATTTGAGATTTATAAAATCATCCTATTATTGCAATTAAAATACAAAACTTTTGACTTAAAAATATAAACGCAATGGCTTTAAAAATATGTACAATTCTTGTGTAATTTCACGACTTTTTTGGCTAATGGTTTTTTGAATTAAACGTTTTTATACGCATAATATAACATTACAAGTTAGAACTTAGATCAAATAGATCATTGTATTTACATGTGATCAAAATTTAAACTGCCTAGTTATTTATTGGAAAATGGAACGTTAAAAATGCTCACACGACAATTCAAAAATATATATAGTTCCACATTAAATAAATAAATTATACATATTGATATTGTTTTATCATCCAAAAAATGTTGAATTAAGTTCATAAAATTACTGATAATTATGAAAAATAGTAATTATGTGTAAATTTAATTTAAAAATGAGTCTAATCCCATCGATCTTGATTGCAACCTCCGCCACAGTCATTCTCCTCCTCAATGAATTCCACATGAGTGAACGGAAAATGACCGATTTTTCCTTTCAGCTCACCCTCCCACTGTCCATTTATATTCATTTTGGTTACTTTTATTGTGTCACCCACCTCCAGCTTCAGTGCGGTTTTATCGTATGCATTGGGCACACGTGCCTGTTTCACTCTGGCGTATGCAGGAAGTTTGCGCTGCAGCGATAAAAAGATATATAAAAAAAAATGAGGAGAATATAAATCAAGGTTGCGAATCTGTACAAAGTGTCAAGATGAAATCGATGAAATAAACATACATTTAGGTTAGACTTTTTCAGTGCGCTATCCATGTGCTGTACGCCCGTTATATTGCCACTGCATCCGCCACCACCACCGCCACCATCAGATCCAGGACGCTCACATGTGTTGGAATCATTCTCATCAAAATACTAAAAGAGATTTCAGTTTATGTTTAATTTTTATAATATAGTAAATTGAGAGGAGTTTTTGTAACCTTGGATCAATAATTATTTAAATAGAATATTGATCCAAAGACTTCCCCTTATGCCTAAAAATTAAAATGCTAAACTTAGCAATAAACTCCACTCCAAAGTATCTCAACAAAATATATCATACCTTTTGAACATATGGTACTGGAATTTGACCAGTTCGTCCGTATTCATTTCTTGCAGTCCACCATTGATCTTCATCTTTGCTGATAATGCAGAGTATTTCTCCCTTTTTAAATGGAAGATCATCTGAATCCTGAAAATCAAACAAAACATTAATGAAGTATAACCACTAAAGTACCTAAATTTAGGACTTACGCTGCCCTCAAAATCAAATTTTCCAATCACTCTTTCAACACGACGCAGTGCCGGACGCCGCAATGGGGTCGTATCCAAATAGTGCAGCTTATAGAATGACAGCAGGTCCGGCAAATCGCAAAATGATTGATCGCCTATGCGATACACTGTCTGATCATTTTGCTGTATCTTATTTATAATGTAATGCGAAACTTTTGTGTCCTCCTTGACACTTAGCACATAATCGCCGACAATTGTGTTGCTGTCGCGCACCAAAAACACTCCACCCTCCAGTTCATTTTTCAGCAAGTCGATTGCACCTTGCCGGGACATAGCACCAAAGTACCAGCTGAAATTGTGTGCAAAAAATATTATTGATTTGTTTACAGTTTGTGAAGTTCTTGTGGGTATCGCAGGGCGACACAATGTGGATGCATTTGAGGGATGAACTGGAACTAAAGGACTTGGAGACTGGGGAGGTAGTATTGGAACTTTGAGGCCGCGCACGGATTTACCTGTTTTTCGCGTTGACGTCAAATGAAGTTGCCATGCTGTTTTATTCATTTAATTTATGTGTATTTATTAGAACTAATTTAGCGATCAACATGCACACAAGGGCCGTATTTTTACTTTAAGATTTCTTAATTATTATTGTACTTATAGAAACTATTCACCATTGCGATTATCAATTTAGCATTTTCAACTATCAAGGATGGATTGCGATTAATTTGACACATAATTATTGAAAAAGTTACAATTTACAATTTATATATGCGAAATGTCAGTTGTGTTATCACTCAAGAATTAAATTTTCTAGCAGTTTTATATATAGTGCATCAAGCCCAATAAATTAATTATTTTTCCATGAAAAACCTTCTTATTTTTGTTTATTATTGTTTTTTGTGAAGCATTTACAAATTAATATAAAATATTAGTTAATAATTTTGTCCAGAGCAACGCAAGTTCCTTTATTTGTGAAAAACATGGATAAAGAAGACAATAGTTTTAAGCAATTGAGTGAACAATACCTAGCCAAAATAAAGGCTGAAGACTCTGTTTCACTGTTTGGATGTAAATGCAGATACTTTTTAAAATAATGCATACCTAAAATTATATAATTAAAAACCTTTATTTTGATCTGCAGGGACCCGAGTTCAAATTAGAAAACTGATATTCTTGAGAGGACATGTGTACAATAACGACATTAAAAAGAAAACACTTCCTCCAAAAAAAATTTGGCGGTAAAATTTACAATATACTTTTCTAATGCTTTTCACATTTTTTAATTGAACAATTTTATTTAATATTTCTTAGAGATATACAAATAGCTATTGATCCAGATTGCATTCTTACCAGAAAGGTAATTAAAATGAAGTGGTACTATTTGGTTCAGAAGTATAAGGTAAATACTAAAAAATTTATATTATTATTTATTCCTGTTGATATGATTTATTCGTTTAAATTTTAACGCTTTAAAACAAAACATTTTTTAAATTATTTTCAGATTTTAAACAAAGAAGGAGATGAGAATAAACGCTCTAAATGGCATTTTTATGATGACATGAACAACGTATTCAAAAGTCAGGATGCATTAGAAGAAACATTAGAAGATGAATCCGATTTATCAATTGAATCTTGTGACGATACTACAGAAAAGAGTTTTTTTGAATTTAACAAACCAGAAGCCTCGTCTACACTCCCTGAATATCCCGATGATTCATTAGAAATTCCGGTCAATAAAACTATCAGTAAAAAGCCGGATTTAAAGATGCACTTAGTTTCCCCAAAGAGACGAAAGTCAGAAACTGCTTTAGAGGAGAAGGTTTTACGTTGTAAAATGTTTAAAAATTCAACAGATAAATTTAATGGCACTCCAAGTCCATGCAAATCGTCAAGAAAATATGTGAATTATGTAAAGCGACGTGATAAGGTATTAATAGAGCAGAATAATAGAATGTTAACAATGTTGCATCAGCAACTTTTGTCTAAAGGTTGTCATCTGAGTTTTAAAGATAAAGTAACAGTTGAATTAAGTGAAGATGAAGAAGAATTGTAAATTGTTTGTTTTAGTACCGAAAAATATTGAAAAACTTTTGTATCTTTCACGCTTTTACCATACTGCAATTAAATGTGAGACTAATTATCAATAGTGCGTCGATTGATAGTTTTCGTGTTATGAAACTGGACTTTCTTTCAAATATATGTTCAAACAATTTCATGATCATTTTAGTTTTTTTTGTTATAAATATTTTATTTATTTTAATTCAACTCAATGGGCAAGAGAAAAAGGAGCTTTATTACGGTCAACCGCCAACTCGACATGGTGCAATAACAAGAACGTCAGTCAAAATTGGATTCACACCCATAATTTACATAATATGGTGAGAAAATATATTACTTCAAATTCTTTTAAATAATAAAACAAAATACTCTTAATAATTTATACGTTAAGTTAGAAAGGGTGAACGGAATACTTATTGTATTCCCGGAAGGTAAATTTGAGATTTTTTATTGATTTGGGACATATTCTTCGTACATCGTGGTCGTTGTATCTCCGTCCATTTTATCCATTTTGCTGTGTGCCACTTTACTGTGTCACAAATAATACGGACACTTAAAGCTCACAATAAAGAGACATGCTGAAGTAGGTGAGAGGTGGGTGTGAGACAAACGATTCCTGTGAATTTCGATGACAAGTAAAGCCTAAAGGACCCTCATCGTATTTCCTATGTATAAGATCGTTTATTTTCTTTTCCAATCCCCAACTGCTATATGTATACCTACCGGGTGCCAAAATGTTTACGCATGCACCTATTATGTAAGATGTACGCGCAGTATATCCCAAAGGGATGGGTATGAGAAAATTGTATGGCGTCATCAACATTATAGATACAGCATACAAACAACTTGTTGACTGAAACATGTATGCTAAATTATTGTGCTGATATACATAGACACATTGTCGTTTGAAAGATGTATTACATATCGATATGAAGGATGAAACACAATCTACAAAACATTTTGTGGCATTCTACGTCCTACAGGACTGAAGCGTCTGGAAGGTTACATAATACAATAGAAATGCCATCGGATTTTTATGGCATTTAGTACATCACTACCAAGCGTACACAGGATTCCATGTGGTATAAATAAGGGCAACGTTAAGTCAAATGCATAGAGGAAAAAAATCGTATAAATTCTTTATCACCTTTGTGTAAACAGTCTCATTTTTAGAAACATAAAAGCACTTTAAAAGATAAACCGTACAAAATGAAATCCTCACATCCTTGTCATTGCACACGCACGAATACCTCATTTTATCTTGTTGTTATTCAAGTGACATCAACGCCAAGTTGTACCTTCGTAAGCACATGACCATGTTTGAACATTTAATACTCAAGCAATGACAACATAAAAGCAGGGGGTTCATTTTTATTTTTAAACATTACACGAGAGTACATAAAACATTTGTAACATAAATTGTTAGCTTTTACTCAAAGGAAGCGAAACCGTATTTTTAAAATTATTTGTTGGATTGTTTTTATACTTTTTTAAATTATGTGTGCAAATAAAAACATATTTTTCTTTAATTTAAATTTATTACAATTTACAATCATTTCTAATTTAAAATACGAACGAAAAAGAATTCAAGTCAAACCTGCAGTTTGATTCACTGATTATTATTTTAGCGCTCATATCAGAAGTGTCACAAGCAAACAGTATGTGTATGACAACATGCATTATAATGCATATGCGTGGAGCATCATGTCAAAGGACATGACAATAAAGTTTTCACATTGCAATTTATCGTATAACCAGAGAAAAGGGTATAAACTATTACTATGCACGAAGTTATATCTGGAAATCCTCATGGGTCCCCTTATTCCCTCCACTATGTCATGCAGTGTGCATTTCCGGTGTCTGCAGTGATAAGAACTTGACGCATCTATCAATGTTTAATATCATATAAGCTTAGCCAACATGAAAGCCAGCCAACCAATGCAAATTCTAAAGCCTTTTGACATGCATTTAGAACCTGTTCTGTGGCTTGCTTCGAATAAATATAATATGACCAATGAAAAGTTCACTATATAGTATATATAGTCTATACTGTTATGTTTTTAAAATAAAACTGAAACGGTTTAATATTGAATCAATTCAATGCGAGTGCAATAATTTTAACAGCAAGTAGGACTAACAAATGATGCCGAAACTAATTTAAATTCTCCAGGACAAATGATGAAACATACAGCAGCGTATGTCCTAAAAACGGTCCATTAGAACAAAGCATACATTATATTAAGACAACGTTTTATTTTAACCACCTCTTCAATTGTTAAAAGGGACACTTGCAAATAAATACAGACAATCAAAAGAATTTCTTCAAAGTTAATAATTACAATAAAAATTAAATCTAAAAAGAAAATTGCATGCATGAATTGTTTATTTCAGTGACATTATTGCAAGAAAATTTAGAATCACTTGCACGTGCGTCGCACATTTTATAAGGATGTCAAAAATTAATAGACTTGAAGGATATGGCGTGTTTTGAAATGAAAATAATTAATTTTTTTTTACATTAAAGATGCTTAGAGTAGGCATAAAAGTATTCCCAGTATTATCATTTTAGGAATTTTTTTTTTTAAGTAATCTTATTTTTATTTTATTTCAGAATAAGCAGCATTTTTAATAAATTTTACTTGTTTTTTTGCTCGAAATTATTAATATTAACCTATGTTTTTTTTAAAATTACTATTGAAAGAGTTTATAATAATATTTTTTAATTTTTTATTTTTGACACATATTGCTCTAAACTTTAATAAAACTTGAAACACAATTATTCTCAACGGAATTTTTGGTATTTTCTCCGATTTGTTTTCTAAAACAATTTTTAATTTGGAAATATTCTATAAGTCAGTGAATATGCGCACAAAAACCATCCGTTTTCTACATTATGCTTCATAAATCATAATACCGAGAGAAGTACTCGACCAAAAACAAATATGTATTCGTAATTTCTGTCTTTTGAAATACAAACTCAAAAACATGAAAACATTGAAGATTTTGTCTCATAATAACTTAATATCGTCAATTAATTTCGGTGCTATTGCTTTTGTTTTGAAATCTTTTCTGTTTCAAATATAAAATTATATTATTATCCATATTGAACTTTAATATTACAAACTCGTAAATTTCCCTACCAAGAAAACAAATCAAAATATAAATAAACGTTTTATTAATTATTTATGCAAAATTTGTTAAATATCAATCAAACAGCACGATTGAAATGATTTTTATTATCTACGTATGCTACTTGTGAGTCTATATATAGGCCACTTCATAATAATATGTTAAAGAAACAAAGACTTCTGATGCAGTAGGTAATTCTATCTAAAATCTGTGCAAAAAAATATTGTGTAATGAAGTTATTACAAAGTGCCCGTTATTGGTTACATACTTTTGGAATTCATGCACCAGAACCTAGAAGTCCTTTAAAAATTCGATGTTTCTGGTTATTTATTATGTATTTTTTGTGTCCATCATTGGTACAGTTATATTCTACACCTATTTATGAAAAAAATTTAATAATGAATAATTCAAATGTTTATTTATTCTCATAACAAGATGCTTAGCTGGGTGACGAATCTCTCAGATATTGAGGAGACAATAAACACAACCTCAATAATGTGCATTCTTACAATTTGCATTTTGAAATACTGCCTATATATACTTTTTATGGAGAGATCTGGAGAGTTAATGACACGTATTCAAAAGGTCTATGACATATGTAAGATAAATAGTTTAAAAAAATGTAAAAATGGTGTCAATGGAAATTTTTTTTTACAGGTTCAGCCAACAATTATACCAAGCACTTTAAGCACGCTGAAGTATTATCAACGAAAGTAACAACAATCTACGCGCGACTTTATTCGGCAAGTATAGTTTTGGTATCTTCGTTTCCATTCATTGAAGTATGGAGTGATTATTTAAACGGAAACTACTCAATTGATTCTTGGACGTTTGTAGTCAATTTAAGGTATCAATAATTTCATTATTTACAATTATAATTTTCGTCAAATTTGTATTTTTTAACAGCGTTCCGTGGAACACTAAAACTGTTTTTGGTTATACGTTAACCGCATCATTGATATTTACGGTTAGCACTGCATTGATGTTTAGTGCATTGGCTGTGAATTCCTGGTTCTATTCTTGTCTACTACAAATAGTGGCATCTTTTAGAACGCAACAAGACATGTTTAAGGAGTTGGATGATATTTTAGAGACAGAAAAGGACATGAAACAACGATATCAAAGCAAAGTCCGTGATTGCATTCAGTTTCATAACGAAAATTTGCATTTAAGAGAAATCCTGGAAGAAACTGCAAGCGGTTTAATATTTACCAGTTTTGCTTTCAGTGTATTTAATCTCTGTCTCATTTCATTTCAGGCTTCTGTGGTAAGTTTTATAAAAATTGGCTTTTAATTAATTTTAAAACCACTTTGTTATTTTAGTATTTGGATAATGGGGATATAAGAATAATTGAGGCAATGCTCATGGGTGTAACAGCATTAGTAGAGCCGCTTGTCTTTTCATTGTTTGGCACATTATTGGTATTTGAGCAGGCAAATATTGGATATGCTGCTTACAGCACAAAATGGTACAAACGACCATTGCTGTCCGGAAAATACATTATGCTGATTATTCGGCGCAGTCAAAATGTGCAGTATTTGTTTGGAGCAAAATTTGTGGAGTGCTCCTTGGAGAGCTACAAGAGGCTTCTAAATACAGCGGCGTCTGTTTTTACATTATTGCAAAGTGTAGAAGGATAAACATAATTTTGGATTGCCGTTATCATTGGTTGATTATTATAAGACACTAAATTTGTCGTTAGATTTTTCTGCAACTGTTTATATTTAATTATTTAAAATTTAAATGTTCACTATATAGAGGCTATATAACAAAGGAAAGAAACCACTCTTTTAAAATTTACCACAAAAGAAAATTCGAAAAATTGCGTGTGCACAAAGAACTAATGAATTGAATAACATGTCAATCAAGCATCACGATTCTTGTATTGACATTATTGTCATTAACTTATATTATTGCACATATTATAACACAAATAAATGCTATTGGAACACGGATCTTTAAATACTGCACAACGAATATTAAATTATCAGTACAAATTGAAATCTTTGCGGTTACAGTAGTGTCATCAGACTGTAATAAAGTATCTTAACAATGAAGTTGCTATTAAGTGCTCGTTACTGGTTGCATATTTTTGGAATTCACGGCATTGAACCAAAAAGTCCTGTTATAATACGCTTCTACTGGTTGTTTATTATGTGTGGTTATTCTCCATCTTTGGTAAATAATTTTAAATATGTACCATCAAATATGAAGATTAAAAAATATTTTAATAGTTGATCCATATGGTACAATACTTATCGGACATTGATATGACAATGGACACAATGTCTAAATTGTTTATATTCCTAACTTGCATTATGAAGTACATGTTTTTCATTTACTTCATGGATCAGTCAGGAGAACTTATGACACGCATTCAGAGAGTGTATGACATATGTAAGACAGTATATAACAAAATTTATGATTCTTGGATTTTAAAATGATGCATTAATTGACAAGGTTCTTCAAAAAATTACACGAAACACTTCAAACACGCTGAAGAATTATCAACGAAAGTAACAACATTCTATGGGCTACTTTATTTCGCAAGTGTAGTAATGGTCATGACATTTCCTTTCATCAAAGTCTGGGATGACTATTCGAATGGATCTTACAGTGTTGATTCTTGGACGTTTCCAGTGCATTTAACGTATTTACAAAATATGTTTCAGTTTGCCATTTAATAAGATAATTTTTGTAAATGTTTTATATTTTATTTTTAACAGCGTTCCTTGGAACACTAAAACCATATGTGGCTATACGTTAACCTCGTTTTCCATATTTGTCGTTAGCTTAACGTTGTTGCTTAGTGCATTGGCAGTAAATTCCTGGTTCTACTCATGTTTACTACACATAGTGGCATCTTTTCGAACACAACAAGAAATGTTTCAGGAGTTGGATAATATTTTAGAGACAGAAAAGGACATGAAACAACGATATCAAAGCAAAGTCCGTGATTGCATTCAGTTTCATAACGAAAATTTGCATTTAAGAGAAATCCTGGAAGAAACTGCAAGCGGTTTAATATTTACCAGTTTTGCTTTCAGTGTACTTAATCTCTGTCTAATCTCATTTCAGGCTTCTGTAGTAAGTTTATAAAAATTAGCTTTTAATTAATTTTAAAACCACTTTGTTATTTTAGTATTTGGATAATGGGGATATAAGAATAATTGAGGCAATGCTCATGGGTGTAACAGCATTAGTAGAGCCGCTTGTCTTTTCATTGTTTGGCACATTATTGGTATTTGAGCAGGCAAATATTGGATATGCTGCTTACAGCACAAAATGGTACCAACGACCATTGCTGTCCGGCAAATACATTATGCTGATTATTCGACGCAGTCAAAATGTGCAGTATTTGTTTGGGGCGAAATTTGTGGAGTGCTCATTAGAAAGTTACAAGAGGCTCCTAAATACAGCGGCGTCTGTTTTTACATTGTTGCAGAGTGTCCAAGAGGAAACATAGTTTTAAACTTATTTATTCTTCGTAGTAATGCAAATTTGAAAAAAAAATTGTTAAAACAAACTTTTATTAAATGCACAAGCTAAATCCACCTTGCAAAACAAAAAGTTATATAAAAATGTTGGCTTAGATGTATTAAAAGTATACTGCATTCAGTTAGTCTTTCCGACTGGATATAAAACAGTTGTGATGAAAAGTGAAAGAAGACGATTGCCTGAGTTGTAAGTAAAATAATTAATGTTTTCTTATTCAAATTAACCCCTAGATTAGGGAAACAACAATTATTTTTCGATCGTGAGCTTAAATCAAAAAAAAACTCAGGAAATCGCCAGAATGTTTTTAAATTTAGCAGTTAATTTTACTCAAAACATTTCAATAAATATTTCACAACAACAACAATATTAACTTAAGAAAGATTCAGACCTAGATATCAGTTCCTAAAAACTAATGGTTGCAACTAAAAATACATTTAAACTTGATAGATAAACCTCCACGGGTATGATTAATAATAATAAAGAGTTAAAGCGCTAGTTGGAGAATGGAACACCTCACACTGGGTTCATCAATATTTAACGGTTCGTTAGATGCCACTCAAACATTAATGAACGACATTTATTTTCAACATCTGTTTTAATTCTCGAAACCAATTTGCAAATTGTTCGTACAATGTTGAGCACATTTATTTACTTTATATTTTAAAAATCAAGCGACATGGGTTCGCATTTGTTTGGATACAAAGAAAAATGAATGAATGCATGATTCACACAATGAAGATGTCACCACATTTAGTGGTTTAACGCCAACATTCATATATCTACTGGATTTATTACTGCAAAAGAATTAATTTTAATTTGTCAACAATAGAAAAAGGTTCTCCATTCAATTTTGACACCACTACGTAGATTAGGGTGTTTAAGTAGAGATTAAAAACCCTTTTTACGAGAACAACGTGATGTGTTAAAGACAGACAGGATATTTAAAATTTATGTTTTAGTCGTTGTGACATAGCTTTTTAAGCTTTTAGCTTGCGATACCAAGAATACATATTATATTGAAGAAATTCATTTATGAAGGGTCGACTGAGCTAATAAGTTTTAATCGGGGTGTTTGTGCTTCAGTAGGCAATTTGATTTCTTAAAGTGACATTCTATGAACCAATTTTAGATGGGTTCTCAACAATTTGTAACATACCCCAAATGCCATGGGCGTACGTGATCAATTGGATTGGGGCTTGTTTCATTTGATTTGGTGTATCGAATATAGGTGATACAGCATCATATTGTGTCAATGCACACCAAAATCAAGAATACGTCTTTAAGAAACAACGATATCGTAGGTTCGTGACCTGAATTTAAGCAGCATTTCTAACAGATTGGCTGTGGGTGTTTACATTAAAATTGATTATGTTTGTCTCAGCTTTCAATAAGATATAATACAACCGTTTAGTTGTTATTGGTACAACTTCTAGTGTGAGTTAAAAAAAACTGCAGACAATATATTCACATATGACATATTACGTAAACTCGTGTTCATTTGTTTATACAATTTAACTAGTCATACTTAAATAAAAAATGTATTGAATAAATAAAAGTCTCTATAACATAATTTAGCTAAACATTTCCATATTGAACATCACATTACTTAAACGTCTTATTCCAGTTTTATTGTTTAATGTTTCTGGCTTATATTTTTTAAATTAAATACATACGTACCTAATATAGTATTTGAGAGAAGGCAATCATTTCGAGTTAATCACTTGTACCTGGAAATTTAATTAAAATCGTATATTACATTAACTTGTGGATTGATTGTTGGAATGATTTCCTTTCACTGCTTCACAAAACATTCTATACCTTTGTATCTGTATCATTTACATCCATGTTACTTCAAGTTCCTCGCGACACGCGTTCCAATCCTTTGAATAGGATTGATTGTTATTTGCTTCAAACTACGAAGGCATTAATTAAAGAAAATGGAAACTATGCAATGAGCAAGCAATCCAAAGATTGCCTGTTTTGTGTTCTTCTGTAAAATATACTGACATTAGACGAATGTGAAGGAATTTATTAGGCCTCTTATCAGGAAGAAGAACAAAAATTGAGAGTATTTAGTTTATTCTGAAAAGGAAATATTTAAATAAATTAATTGAATTAAATTCAGGCGAAGGTTAAATTAAAATTGTGAATTGAAAAAAAATGACGGTAAATAAAAACAACTTTTGAAATTCTATGTATAAAAAGTACAATGACCAATTTAAAAATTTATTCAAACCATATTTAAGTAGTTATACACACTTTCTTGTGCCGTAATAATTTGTAACCCTCATTAAAAGCGAATGGTTCAAAAGAATTATTCCCGCTGAGCTAAAAAGCTTCACACTTTAAAAGTCAAGCCGTTGCGCTGCGTCGCAAGTGCCTACCGGTGTAATCTGCTCGGAGCTTTGCTCCATCACGACAAAACAGCATTTCTTTATAATATAATTTCATTCTGGTATGTTTTGTTTAAGGTGTGCTTAAATAATAAGGTGCTCGTGAAAGGTGTTAAAAAAAAGGACAACAACAAAAAGCCACAAGATGTTATTCAAGTTTATTGTTACATTGTGGCTGCACTGCTTTAAAAATCGAAATGGAAATCTGTAGAGAAATGAGTGCTTTTAAAATGCCTATATTTACTTGTAACGAAATTTCCCCGGATCTAGTGAGGATGTTGAAGTAAATTTTAAAACCCACTGAGTTATAGCTATGGTCATACCTTTCAATTGGGCCCAGGGGCCCTACCCTAAATTTAACATTATAATCCAAAGGATACGTTTTTGGGATATACGGTAAATTTTATTTTATTTAGAATACTTTATACCTTTTAAAAATTATGTTTTACTTATAAATTTTTTGGAAATTTCTTTATTAACTTAAATTTACCTCTCAAGATAGGAAGAACTTGAAGTCTACAAAATCCGCAAATCAAAATGCTCTTAAAGAATAATTGTTCATTATTAACTTGCCAAGCTTTGATAATCAGAACTGGAAAATAGAAGAGCCCATCCCTGTGTCAAAATCATATTGCACGTCCACCTTTTAGAGGACAGTTCAACAAAATCAACACACCTGCAAATTCCCGGGAACGCAATTACGAGTATAATGCAATATTGTTGTTGAGCTTCATTTCAATTAAGTATGTTAAATTTTACATGCATAATAATGCGTTAATTTGACGATCCTTGTTATTGCGTAACTCATGAATACTGGCCTAAAATCATGACGTGTTTTGACTTACGTAAACAATATATGTGCTGAAAGTTCGCAACTATAATACGAACTGTAAAGTGAACACGCCAATAAAAGCTGTCGAATGCTTTAATGGGACATATGATATGATATTTTGCCCTTTTGGTGTTACCGTTTCATTTATGAAAATCGTAAACTTGCATTGCATTGCGTGTTTTAGATAAACAAAATAGCAAATTAATAATTGCGATGCTTTTGCGTGTAGCTCGTTATTGTTCAGATGATACAATTATATTGAATACTGATCTATACAGTTGTTACAGTATTAATTACATATGTGCATATAACACGTATTTATGTACCTAACATAAAGCATAAACAATCACGAGAATTTTTGGGAAGTTACATCAAATGATTATTGAACTTACCCAATATCCTGATTTCGACAATGACATCGCATTATTTCTCTTAATCGAGGTGGCGCCAATGGGTTTAACATAAAATAGAGGAATCACATAATGCATAATACATAATACATAATACAATAATCATCAATCATTATGTTACTTTATATACGCATTAAATCAATTTAAATTTATATACTATCCCAAAGTCATTTATAGATTTTTGCATTTCGTACTTTTTCGTGAAAAAAAATTGTGATGCTCGTTTTGACACCCCATGAGTCCATAAAGTGTGGTCTAGAAAAAATGTGCAAATGTACGTCCGTTCGCTGCACGTCGTTGCCATGACCGCCATATCTCAGAAAGTGCTTCACCAATTTCTATGAAATTTTTATATAAAATTTTAAAGAAAAAAAAAATCCTTTCAACCTTCTCATGGTCAAGTAATTACTAAAGAACTGCTTCATTTGTATGGGGGCTCAAGAATTGGTCCGACGATTTTGTTAATTTTCACATATAGCGTTTTATAAAAAACTCTGAAAATATGTATTTCAAGATCAAACTTTTTATAACTTTCTTTTACATTACAGTTCAATTGATTGAATTGAAGGGTTTGCCAAATATTTCAAGGTCAACAATTTAAAATTCAATGTATTTGTTTTACATACAATTTTTTATATTTTATTATTTTATGAAAATGCAATTTGAATTTTAAATATTAAATTATTAATATTAAAATATTTTTATTGTGCTCTCTTTACCATATTCTTTTCAAATTCCAGTCGTATAAAGGATGCATAAAACATCTTTAACTTAACAAATAATACGAAAATAAATATTATGTGCAAATTAGAAGAAAATGAGCATAATATGCTTCTATTATTAAAAATAAATCTCATTTGAAAGTACTAAGGACCGACGGCGTAAGAATGTAGTCAAATAAGCAACTTTTTTCGGAGAGATGAGATCATAAAAAATTAAGTGATTGTACTTGTGATTCATGCAAACGTAGCAAATTTTGGCACATAAAAAGAGAACGAAGGAGCTGATTTCTTGTCACTTACCATGTTCATTTGCTAGAACTTTCGCATAAAAAACGAGCCACAATTTTACAGTGGGTATTTAAATATACTTAATGTTCTTCTACTTTAACAACATGTTTCGCATAATGTTGGAAGCTTAATATTGTTTTTCTGCATTTATTTACTTAAATTGACAAACATTTGTCTTTCATGATTTTAATGAACCAGTCTTATTCTGATACTATATAAAACATATAATAAATTTGTTTGCATAATGAATAAAATTTGTTTAAAATTGATGCCCAAACACACTTGACCATTACTTGCCGTACAGTAAATTCATAAATAATATTAATAATTTAATTTGGAATCTCAATGTGTATTGCTATAACAGTAAAACTTAACAGATGGTAGATTGCTAAAGAATCAGTGCAATAAAGTTTGTGGAAACGGATGTATATCAACCATTCCACTTCACGCCGCAGGGAAGTTGTTAAATTATATGGGATTTAATTTGTACGCGAAGACCATGCCTCATATTTATGTGTATGCTGTACCACATGAAGATATTCAAAATACGTCATTTTTATTATAATATTCTCATATATGTACTCAATATGTAAGTATAGTCTGAGTTATAAAATTTTATTAGAGTTTGTCATACATTTTATACTCGTATTTTTATGAAATGGGGTACAATCAAAGTTCGTTTTTTTACTTTGAATATTATTTTGTGGGGAAGAATTTTATTATTTGAAGGCCCTAATACTCCATCATTATGAATTGTTATTTATTATTGATCAAACAATATATTATGGAGACTGCACAAATTTTATATTTATGTCGCTAAACTTTACATACAGAGGCCATAATTGCATTCATTTTCAAACTCAAAAACTGGTTAAGTTCAAGGTCAAGTTAGAAACTATTATATTTTCCAATGCGTATAAAACTAAATTGATGATTAAATATTATTCAATCATTAAAAAGTTATTAAAATTCTATTTTCATTCCATTAAATGTCCTCTTATCGCCAACAATCAATCACAGAGCGATATCTATTTTTGTCGTGATTTTTAAAACATTGCTGCTTTAATATGAGTGGTTTCGTTAGTTATCTATAATGAATAAATAAGATCGATTGCGCTGAGATGGAAGTGCTTTTTGCGACAATATTGATTTCGTTAAGATGAGCAGTTCTGATGGAACATAAATAATAACGGTGCAATAAATATGCAGATATATTTCTAGGATTGATTACATTTGTAGACAGAATTAGATTACTATTGATCCATTGAAATTCTGTTATTGCTCACCTTACAAAGGGATGATTTTGATGCAACTGCTGATATAGTAAGAAACAATGGCTACAATGAAAACTTTAGGCTTTATATACGAGCTTTCAAATCATTTGTTTACATATACACCTACACCATAAAGTGACAAATTTTATATAAAATATTGACAAACTTTAAAGTGTAGTAAAAGCAAAAGAACTCGTAGACATACAAATCCGCGCAAAAGATTATGGAGATTTTCTGAATGAATTCCTCTTTTTAAAAATCAAATAAAATAAAATAAACGTGAAACACGTTTTCTACTCGTGTACACATGACTTTGAAAAGGATTTTGTTCTGTTTAACAATGTATTTTTATAGCATAAATACAATTTTTATGTACCTATACAAAAAATTACAATTCATGGTTTGTTCTGCTTATACAATGAAGACATATCATTCGCCATCCAATATTATCTGAGGATACAGATGTATTTTTTACAAGACAAAGATTGACAGATTAGAACCGGTGAGACTTGAGAGCTATAATTCTAGAATTGTAATTCGACTGCTATTGTTGCTTTTGACGAATATGTTTTGATATTATAGACAAGAATTTGATGTAAAGAACGTCCTTGAATAGCAAACATCACGTCCTATATTGTAATCATATTTCCTTGATACATATAAAACGTCTAGTGATTCGTCAGTCGTGAGTCGTGACACGTCATGGCAAAATATGAATTATTAAAAATAAAAATGATAGGTTGGGTGTAAAGCAGAAAACACAATACAAACGCATGATAATATTTTGAAATAATTAATCTAAGAGATTTATTGCTTTCAATGTAACAAACAATCAATCAATTAACACCTGCTATATTAATTTCATATTGCACGCATTTTTAAAAATGATTTTTTTATCAATTGGTTAATTGTTATGGCTTTTTACTCATATTTTATTATTTGGCGCAAAGCCAATTTCATTGTGAGTGGCAATCAAATAAATAAAATAATGCGGTCATATTTAAAAAACAATCCGTCAGAATAATTTAAAAAATCAATGATGATTTTGGCATTCATTGAAATACAAGTGCAAGTAAAATTTAAATTATTTATCCATGCCACATTCATTATTATTGCAGGATGAGTCGCAAAAACTCGATTATGCATTTTTTAAATGTTGGACAGAAATTAATTTTTGGGTCATAAGTTGGCACACTAATTTGCATATTTGAAAGCTTTTGAAATATAATTCAGTTACAATTTATTCTATCTACCTGTTTCATGGAATTGAAGTTGAGAATTAGGAAACAGGTGTTGCTCATGAATTATTTATGTTAAATGGTTTTTGGGTTTGCTTTTGTATATGAAATGTGCAGGTATTTAACAATATTGTGGAAAAGACATTCTGGGTAATTTATGTTTTTAAAATAATCAACTATTCATAATAAGAGTATGTATATGGTTGAGATTAGAATTAAATATTGACATCTTAATTGAAAGCATGAAAGCCCATAATATAAAGTTTAAGAGTATTTACATCATTGCACAAAAGTCTTATTCAACGTTGTGCTTTAATTAATAATTTGTCATTTAATTACAACAAGAGAATTACACAAGACCTTCAACGTAAATTGAGATAATACGTAAAACCAAATCCTCAAAGACAAATTATATCATGACCGAAAAAATATAACAGAGAAATGCTATAAAGTCGACACCCTCTAGCATTCTGGGGCTGTAAAAGCACATTGAATCTAGAAATTAATTTAAGCAGTATTTTTCCGGCGATTGGGCTAATGCCCCATCCGTATAGTAAGCTAATTTTACCCAAAGTGATATTGTTTTGTGAACTGTGAAAAAGATTAAGAAATTCATGTGAATTTTCCATAACGAAATTGCCGCTTCTATCATATGCTCAAGTGCGATATACGATGACATGCCCACACACAATGCTTTCCAATCGATTGACGCTTTATTCTGTCATCGTGCTGTAAAGTTGTGTGGCTGTGAAATTGAATGCTGAGAATGCGACCCTCAATGTACACGCAATATGTAAATATTCTCCTCGCCGTGGGGGGAGTTGGATGTGGGGGAGGGAGGGAGGGAGGGGAGTTGTTGAAACCTGAGATGCTGAACGAAGGCTCGCTCGCATGTGAAAACAATTTTGACACCTCAATTGATGAGTTTTTAATAGACTGTCGCATTGCTCGCTTCGCGACTACCACCAACGACTTTGTATAGGTTTTGGCTTTTGTTGCTATTTACCATATTAGAGCCTCATTTTAATTGAGTTTTATATTTAACTAGAAGCTAAAAATTACCATGTGAAATATGAGATGAGTTGGAAATTAATCGATCAAAAAATCAGAAATCGTTTTAGTGATTGATTTGCTAATCAACGTTTATCATGTGGAAAATTGAACTTAGCAATTAGTCCGGAAACTTAAAAGCAGAGCAGTGACTTTTCAAATTATTTTGGGTTGCGGTTGAGATTTTAATAACTTTTAACATTAAAGTAAACTGAATTACATTTTACGAATTAAACAAAGTTAGTTTTCTTGATTAATCTCGACATAAGATTTTTTTTTCTACAGTCAATCATTTTCATAATTTCACGAAATTTTCTGTTTATTCAATTCCATTAAAATACTCGTAGCATTATTTTTAATAGCGAAAGTTATTTTAAGAACATGTAAAACATACATACAATTTGGCACTTGACCTTTTAGCCAAAATAAACTGAACATAACACGATTTGAGCTACCTATCTCAACTCATATTGTAAACAAATATAAATCATGCAGCTCGTCCATAATTAAATATAAATCAAGTGCTAAAGAAGTGAAGGAATCTCAAAGTTGAGGTAACTTTTTAACAAATTTCTTGGTCAAGTGAGTTCTATTAAAAGCTTTTACTCCCTATTTAAAAAAGCAGTCATTTCTAATGCATTCGGAAATATTGTAATGACTGATGAGCATCATGCAATTTTTGCTCGAACAGTATCAAAATCTTCATCAGAGATGGCACTTTTTAATTAAATGTAAACGTATTAAGATTTTTTTTATGGCTTGTGCATTAAGCATAAGCTTCCTATATTGATTAGATTTTATGAGAATTTGCTACGGAAAGCCTTCCAAATAAGGAAAAAACGCTTCAATGCGTGATATAATATATATTGCGTTACAAAAGTTACTATTCACATCTGCCACCACATAAAGCACTAAAAAGGACAACAAAACGTTCATGTGTGTATGTATAGGGAATGTATTGTAATATATTGTGTAGTCATTTATTCATTTAACGAGGAACTTGAAGGTTTTCTAAATACATATAAGACGTACCAAACCATTTATATATTTTCTTGAGCTTTTTCTGGAAGCAGTTTAATTTGTAAGGAGCATGTTTTCTACGTGAAATAAAATGCACTTAACTCATTTGCTATTTGTAAGAACTTTTTTTGCGTCATTTGAAAGAAGTATTGTACTCAATTCATTTATATTTGTATTGTATAACTACACAAAACGAGCAATTTTGCGTGCATTTTACTGTAGCAAAATAATTATTTGTTTTGTTGTGCTAGAGCAAAAATTGTTTCTTCATAATCTGCTCTGAATTCTTTTTAACTACATAAAAAGATGGTAATGAACAGAAACAGAAATATTGCAGTTAGTTTTGCAAACCACGCTGGTTTGCATATAAAAGTTATGTTTACTTAAATATGCGATTTCGTGGGTAAGTAAAAAAAACTTAAACTTTATAGCAAATTATGCAAACTTCATAATAATTAACATCCCATTCGAAAGTTTATCTTGAATTCATTAGCTTTTTGTTTATAAATAAATTGGTTTAATTAAAAAGAAACAAGCGTTATAATATTAAAAGTTCGGAAGTTATTTATTATCATAATGAGGTACATAAAATCTAAAAAATTCAATTTTAGAGACACGAAAATTGCGTATTAAGCTGTCACATTCCATGGTACGAACGATCCTTCTTCCGGCTCTTCAAACTAAAATAACAAAATGTTAGGAATTCATATACATATAATTTGTATAAAAATAGTAACCATTCTGGTAATTTGATCTTGACACGCCATTCGAATTCGTTCAGAAGTGGCAGGAGACATCAAATTAAAATGTGGATCAACATGTGCATCTTTACGAGCAGCCAAAATTGCTTCCTTAATTGCGAAGAATGCAGATGCCGCTAAAAATAGTGGTGGCTCTCCAACGGCCTAATATTATAATTAATGAAATGTAATTATACTGTTTACAATTAATACGAAATATTATATACCTTAGATGAATAAATAGCCCTTGGATTGGGAGCACCACTCAATATGGCAACATTAAATTCCCCCGGAATATCGCCAAATCCTGGTATTTTATAGAGTCCGGTATTGGTTGATAAAGGTGTACCATCCGCCTTAAACATAACATCCTCTAATGTGTACAAACCATAACCCATCATAAATGCACCTTCGATTTGACCAACATCAATTGCTGGATTCAGACTTGAACCAATATCCATAACCAGATCACTGCGAATTACTTTATGATCCCCAGTTAGACAGTCGATTTCAACTTCAGAGCAACCGGCACCGTACACATAGTAATAGTATGCTAGTCCTGAATTTGTATCCAAATCATAACCAATCTCTTTATTAGCATAGAACCCGGTAGTTGACAACGACACTCGATCCATATAGGCTGCATTCACCCATGCAAGCCAATCACTATCTGATTGATTTTGCTTGTAAGGCTTTAACCGCTCATTGATTGTGTTGCATGCATTAAGCACGGCCATTCCGTACAAGTCCGATGAAAGACTAGCACTAGTTGTGCTAGTGTTGGGCACTTTATCTGTGGCTGTTTCAATCACCTTAATCCGATCGATTGGAATATCCAATGCTCTAGATGCTATTTGAATCATTTTAGTATGCAAACCTTGACCCATTTCCGTGCCACCATGTGCTATGAGTACTGAACCATCACAATAGATTTGCAGTAGAGCACCGGCTTGATTTAAGTGGGCTGCAGTAAAACCAACGCCAAACATGGTGGGAACCAAAGTTATACCACGCTTACGCCAACGATGTGTCTCGTTGAAGTCATCAACAGTACGTTTGCGTTCAGCGTAATTTGAATTTTTTAAACACTCGTCCCAGCATCTATAAACATTGTACAACATTAAGATAACTTAAAAGAAAATTGGTACCTTAAACGGCATACTTATCCAGACGACAGCCCGTAATTTCTTGATGATAGTGCGTGACTTGTCCTTGCTGAATAAAATTCAAGCGTGCCACCTTTATATAATCTAATCCAGTTTTGATGGCAACATCTCGCATCATGTGCTCGGCTAAAAGCATACTTTGAGGACCTCCTGTTCCCCTAAATGCAGTATTCGTTGGGAGATTGGTGCGACAAATCCAGCCATTAATTAGCACGTTTGGAACATAATAAGCATTCATGCAATGATGCATTGCACGTTCTACAGCCTTTAAATACGGCCATTAAATATAATGTTTAAAATGGTGAAAATATGAAAAACTGAGAAATAATATTTACAGCGCATGAAACATCCATAGAATATCCCCCATTTAGATACATGTCGATATGCATTGCGTTAATTTTCCCATCACTGCCACAGCCGATTTTGTATTTAAACAAAAACGGATGTCGTCCACCGGTCATGCAGATATCCTCGCCACGATCCAACATACAACGCACTGGCCTACCCAAACGATATGCAGCCAATGCCACCGGAAATGCCACAACCATTGCCCTGGTTTCTTTGCCACCAAATCCACCACCCACTCTTTTCACTTTAACTGTTACACTTGCTGATGGAATATCTAACATTTTTGACGCCACCTTTTGAATTTCAGCAGGATGTTGAGACGAAGAATATATTTCAATTTCGTCACTATCCTTGGGAATCGCACAACACACATTTGTTTCCAAATAAAAATGTTCTTGGCCTCCCACTCGAAATGTTCCTTCAATAATATGCTCTGATTTGCGAAACGCGCTTTCAGTGTCTCCAATTGATATTGTTTTTGGATGATTTGGCAAAAAAGATTCAAGCGCGATTGCATTTTCTAAAGTCACAACTACAGGTGACAACTCTTCGTATTGAACATTGACCAATTGAGCAGCCTCTTGGGCGATTTGTTTTGAATCAGCTGCAATAGCACCGATCGGTTGCCCACAAGAAGTCACCACTTCACTTACAAATATTTGCTCATCCTCAATAATTACTCCATACGAATTTTGTTCCTTTGTTAAGTCTTTAGCAGAAAAAAATGCGTGTACACCTGGCATTGCCAAAGCTTTAGTTGCATCTATGGATATTATTTTAGCGTGAGCTTTTGTGCTTAATACAAATCCCAAATACAATTCGCCTGTAAATTTGGGCATGTCATCACAATAAATAGCCTCGCCAGTGGATTGTTTAAAAGCAGACTGATGAACAATCGGACGACCAACTAAATCACCCCTCTTTTGAGTGTCCGGAACTTGCTCAAATACTTGACTGCCTTTTGGATGAGTGTTCTTAAAGACATCACCACCACTTTGGTGGTATTTTTCAATGGCTTTCCCAATGCGTCTTGGTAGCACAATGTCCAATTTTTGTGCAATTGACAGATAGAATTTAAAAAAGAGGCTACACGCCAAGGCCATGCGATATGTTACTAGGCCACCTGGTGCACTATAGTCAATTTTATGCTCCTTCAGTAGCATAACATTGACAACCTCAACAATATCGTCATTCCAGTAAAATCCTTCAGTGGATGCATTTAATGTGCTCATCACTGTTTTGTCTGACATCCCTCCAAATGCGCAACGAAGTTCCTGTATTCTATCCAAGCCATCATGAAATTTTACATAAAATGCTCCTGTTACAATAGCTATATCATCTTCTCGCCGTTTCGACTGCTTAAAAGCCATAACGTATTGATTTATTTTTGTTTTTGGTAGAAAAACTGACACAAGCACTTCATCCTGTTCAACCACATTTTTCCGGTAACTGGTGAAGAATTTATTGTCCATTTTCAAGATTCGTTTACCGCGTTTGGCACTAGCTACAGTCAGCTCAACGCCAAATGCACAAAATATTGGATTCAAATCGGAGACTGGGCTGCAGTTCATAATGTTGCCACCCACTGACCCAACGTTGCGCACCTGTTTCCCAGCAAAGCGATTTAACATGGTTACGATCGTTTCGTACAGTCGCGTTTCATGCGACTCCGATTTCAATTGCTCCTCAAGTACTGTCTCTAATTCAGTTAGCGTACAAGCGGCGCCAATACTTATGCCGCGACTTGTTATCTCAATTTTTGTCAACTCGGGAACGAGAGCTGGATAAAGCATAATGGGAAATAACAGCTTCTTAAATTTCACTTCAATGCTTACATCAGTGCAACCGACTACCATTTTTGCATCAGGATGTGCTTTCTTTAAACGCAGTAATTCCTTCAGAGTAGTGGGTCGATACCAGTTAACGCGAGGGCCATGAAAAACGATTGCCTTGTTATCCAGTGTGTCATAAAGTTTTAACTCTGGTGGAAATATTGGCTCTTGAGATGGATCCAAAGGCATAAATTCACTTTTTCTTGTCAACACATCGTCTGCAGTTACATTTGCAATACCATTACTTCCATTTTTGCAACACTTGTCACCCATTGCACAAACAAACTCTTTGGTAAATGTTTGGAAACCCTCCATAATGGGACGGTACCCAGTGCATCGACAGAGATTACCTTGAAATGTTTTCTCAAGGTCACACTGCGATGGATTGGGCAGTTTCCGCAACAGTGCGTACATTGACATAACAATGCCGGGAGTACAAAAACCACATTGTGATCCATGACTTTTTGCAATTCTTTCCTGAATTGGGTGTAATTTTTTGCGTGTACTTCCAATTCCCTCAATTGTTGTGACCGCCATGCCGTGAACCGCACAAACGGGCGTTAAACAAGCGTTTACCGCAATGTGGTTGATGATGTTTGTTGTTCGATTTATTTTCGACACCATAACTGTACACACCCCACATCCGCCATCGCCACATCCTAATTTGGAGCCGCATAGGAGTAGTTTTTCTCGGATGTAGGTGAGGAGTGTGCACTCTGGGTCCGGATGATTTTCAACAACCTGTATGAGAATACATTTGTAAATTAAGAAATTTAATTCTTATCATATTTGTTTCAATATGATTAAAATGAAGGTACTTGAAATAATTATTTTTACTTAATATCACATTATGTCTTATCAATACTTAATAGTAAACATTATAACATTATCAATTGTCCAATTACGGGCAGCAATGGAAGTGTGTATTTAAACTTGCTAAAACTTGGAATAGCAACGAACACTTGCGAATAACTAATATAACTGATAAGTGATAGCAATTTTATCAACACATTTTATTTAAAAACTTTATGTAAATTGTATTATTATTGAATACTAATTATTTGCACAATAACTAATTGAATATGCAATTTAATTTACGGCGTTTTATTAACATTTCGTTATATTTGTCCTACAACCTTTTTTCCATTCACAAAAAACACCAGCACATCTCCACTGCTCTCCACTTTGCTGCTCCCAATAATTGGCATTTCAAAATGAACACAAATAAATTAACAATTTGGGCACCGAATTCACTGAATTAATTATTTATTTAATGCACAAACACAGAAATTTAATTACTGACTGGGTGGGTATGGAGTATGTTCGAGTACCTATAATATGTGCCCCGAGATTAGCGAGCGTCAACGCGATGAACACCCAAATGACCAGCACTGTGTTTGACAAGTGAGTGGCAAATATATAATGCGTTGTAATTTGCGCAACACCATGAAATTTGACGATTACATTGGCTGAACACATGTGTGAATATTGTGAATAGAGACAACCATGTAGGCAATCTATTTATCAATATTTACATAATACAATAGAGCCTCTATTGATACCGTCTAAACACTTGAGTGAGAATGAGATAACAAACGATAACCATCACGGTAATAATTAATTTGCCGCAACAAACATCTTTTATTTATGTAATATATGTAACATGTTGTACGAACATAATGTTAAAGAGAATTTTTTATTTGTTATTTGTATGTATTTTCATTGAGTATATCAAACACAATCACTCAATTTTTTTGAAAATAAACAAACGTGTTTGTGTTCTTTTAGTCGAAAACAATCTTTCAATCGAGCTACAATATAAATTAGAGAAAAAAATAATGATATGAATGTGCTTAAAGCATTTTATAAACCTTACAATGAATTATTTTATAATGCTTTATTGTATTTTAGTAAAAAACAAAAAATTTCAAATTCTAAAAAAATTATCAAACATTAAATTAGTTTTATTAATTTGAATGTTAAATCATCTAATCGTATTTCTCTTATAACATATCTTGTAAGTCAAACTTTATAATTGAGTGGTAATTAACAACCGATTTTACACATGTAACTCAAATAGTTCAAATGTGCATGCAAACAAACTTAGAAAATTATTTCACGTATCGTCAGTATTTCACAAGATTAACTATTCAGTTTCATTGCACTTATAGAACTTCAGCAGAACGCAGTGTGCTTCTCGAAGGAAATATCGCATGTTGAATTTCTAATGTAATTAGATAGCTGGTTGGAAAAGCACAAACCTAAACTCGTCGATTAGAAATTTGATGGCTGAAAGCGCAGTAAACTTTTAATGAGAATTTCTTAGCTCTTGCATACGAAGCCCGATTTAAATCAAATTGATTGCTTAGTGATTTTTTAAAATTTAATCGTATAAGTAAACCTTTACAAAATTAGTATAGTAATGGATTTGCGTTTAAGTTATCAAACTGTAAAAATAACAGTAAACGAATATAGCATGCCTTATAATTAGAAAGGTATAAATATTTATATAAAGTCTAAACCATAAATCATAATATTTATGAGTCTACAGCATCTAAATTCAGTATAAGCTTTTTATAGCTGTTCAACTTTTTAAAAGTGCTGTTTGACATAGACAAAGTTCCATTGCATTGCGTTTGCATTCTTAAAGATGAATGGACTTAGAATGTATGAATGGAGCTTTGCCAACATAAACAATGTACACGATATGAAGCTTATTTTGAAACATTGCCAAAAATTAATTTGCAAGAAATTGTTTCAAAATCATCTGTGCATAATTTTAATAAAATATTTTAGGCGTTCAATTTATAGCAGTTAGTTGCGATAAAATCGTAATACTCACTACAAATTGTGCATGAGATATTTTTCATAACTTCGTATATTTGATAAGTGCACTTTGGGTGCAACATAATGAGATATCATAGTGTAAGCGTCAAATTCAGTAGTTTGAATTTGGCGCTCATTCGTCAAAATCTCCGGCGAGCCAATTTGCAACAAAGCGTTAAATTCGCCTGCATATGGTATTTCTGGCTACTGGAAGATCATATGTATTTGGCGCAATTGTAAGATCCGTTCTTTCTCCATCGTGCGGTTATGTAGTACGAAACCCGGTATAGGCGAGATAGGGTGACCTGAGTGCAGGGTAGAGATATATAAAACAATGTATATCAGCGGACGGAAGTACAATATATAGATACATGTACAAGGCCAATATGACAATGGACAAGACAGACAAAAGAGACAAATGAATAAGAAGTTAACGGAAAAGAGTTTGAGAGTGGACGTGATAGAACGAACGTCTCGTCGATAGTGAAAAGTAAGGCGAACATAACTGGAGCGTGCGGTGGAGTTGGGAAGTATCGAAAACCCTCATTTAGAGATAACGGTAGCTTCTACTTCAGTCCTTACAATCTACTTCAGTCCTTACAATTCAGATGTGGGGTCGTGACGCGTAAACCCTTAGATAGAAATAAAATAAAATAATCATCCGCCATTGTGAGTGACGCATTAGTGTCGGAATACTGCGCATTTAAAAAAAAAAAAAAAAAAAAGTGGCCACATGTGAGTGAGTAAAAAAACACATTGTGGAATTCGCACATCACGGTTATAGAGATAGTTGGCCATTGCGCGCTTCGTTGTGTTGTGAACAAAAGAATTTTCTAGTGAAAAAAATAACGTGTAAAAAACGTGTGGTTTCTGTATTGTGCGACGTCGAAAAAAAAAAAAAAAAAAAAAAAAGGAAAGAAAAAAAAATAAGAAAACGTGGTCCTATCGAATGTGCTGTGCTCTTTGGCAATAAAGAAAATAAGAATAACTCGCAATTATAAACTTTCGTTTAGTTTCGGTGATCTTGAGTGTTTAGTATTCAACACGTCAACATCATGGCACCGCCAAGAAAGTCATGGCGACGGGATATGGAGCAGAAGCTAGATGCTGCCATGATTGAGGTAAAGAGGCTGCAGGAAGAGAACGAGAGCCTCAAGAGGACCAATCGTGCGTCTCCAACGTTGATATCTGATACGTCAGACAGGGTCGAGCCGGGGCAAATCCCCACCATTAATCCAGTGAAAGGTGGATACGGTGGTCCCATCCGTATGGGCATATCTGAGGTGAGTGCCCTAATTTCCGAGTTTAACCCCGAACAATACAGACGAACATCGGCAAGGGCATGGATTGCTCAAATCGAGCAGATGAAAGACCACTACGAGTGGGACGAAAAAATGGTGTTCTTCTACGCGTCTCTGCGGTTGGCAGGACCTGCTCGGTCGTGGTTCAACTCCATTCAATCTACAATGCAATCGTGGGAGCAGTTCAAGTACGAACTAAAACGAAGCTTCCCAGATGCCCAAGACGACGGCGATGTAATGTTGCAAATAATGCAACGGAAAAAAAGAGATGATGAATGTGTAGAGTCGTACTTCTACGATGTGGTCGGTTTGGGAAGGAAAATCAATCTCTCAACTGACTCCATCACACGATACATTATTTCAGGATTGCAGGACGATAACCTGAAATCCATGCTCCTCGCTTCAAACTGTTCAGGTTTTCCTGAAATTCTTCAACAAATAAAGAAGTTTGAAGAGGTAAGAGCGCAAGGCCAGGCAAGGAAAAGATTGATGGGAGAACACAATCGTCCTACCATCGGAACAAGCAACCCGTGGAGAAAACCGGTAACCTCAATGGGTAAAACACGTTTCATGCCATACGAAAAGACGTTTGCAGAGAAACAGGTTAGGCCTGGTTCGCAACACATCGCCAATACTGATCAAAAAAGGGTGTATAACTGTTTTGGATGTGGAAGACCGGGACATCTGAGAATTAATTGTCCAACTAAACCAGTACACCTGAGGGACAGTGGTCCACGTCAACCCGAAACGAGGAAATGTTTCCAATGCAACAAGGTGGGACACCTGTCAAAAGAATGTCGAGTCCCTCGCAACGTTTCCAACCTCTAGTAGCCACGGTGGACTTGGACACTCATTTTAAAATATTACAATGTATTTTAAGAGAATTGCAAGGCGCCGGACTCACTCTTAATCTGGGAAAATGTAGTGTCCTACAAATTCGAGTCAGTTTTCTGGGATATGAGGTATCAGAAAATGGAATCCAACCAGGATTTAAGTTGGCAGCAGTAAATGACTTCAAGGCACCAACAAGTGTTAAGAAGGTACGACAGTTCCTAGGTTTATGTGGGTATTTTCGAAGATTTGTGAAAGACTTTGCCACGATAGCTAGACCGTTACATTGCTTACTCAAAAAGGACACAGAATATGTCTGGAGCGACTCTCAGAATGCGGCGTTCTGTCAACTACGAGCGTGTTTATCTCAAAAGCCAGTTCTTGCACTTTATAATGTGAAGCTAAAGCATGAACTCCATACCGACGCAAGCAGCCTAGGGTTGGCTGGCATCTTGATGCAAGGGGAAACGGAAGGTATGAAACCTGTGTCATACTTTAGTCGGGCAACAACCGATGCGGAATCCAGATATCATAGCTATGAGTTAGCTGTGGTTGAAAGTCTGGAACGTTTCAAATATTACTTGTTGAACAAAGAATTTAAAATCATCACGGATTGCAACTCACTAAAACAAACACAGGAAAAAAAGGATCTAGTGCCTCGAATCGCAAGGTGGTGGTTACGAATCTCCGAGTTCAATTATTCGTTGGAGTATCGCAGTGGCAAACAAATGGCGCACGTGGACGCGTTGAGCCGAGCGCCGGTCGAAAAAGGGCAGGCATTGGAGACAGTGGCTGACAAGATAATGACTATCGAAATTGACAGTCTTGATTGGTTGGCTACATTACAACAGCAAGATAGTCACATCGTAGAGATTCGCAAAATGTTGGAAAGCAAAGACGGAAAACGAAACAGTCAAGTGAACAACTACAGTCTAAAGAAGGGTAGATTGTACAAGGTATGCGAAGGTGGTGAACGATTCGTGGTTCCATCGGCAGTTCGGTGGAGGGTGATCAAGATGACTCACGACGATATGGGACATGCAGGGCTGGACAAAACGCTGGAATACCTGAGAAGAAATTTCTGGTTTCCATCTATGCGACACGTAGTTGAAAAGTACATAAATAGTTGTGTTGATTGTCTGTACAACAAACGTGGACCGGACGAGACCAATTATCATCTCCACGTGGTGGAAAGAGAGCCAGTTCCCTTTCACACAGTGCATGTGGATCATCTGGGACCATTTCCAAAAAGTCGAAGTGGAAATGCATACATCATGGGACTTGTATGCGCCTTTACAAAATTTGTTATACTGAAAGCAGTGAGAAATACTTCTTCGAAATTGGCAGTCAAAATGATTACGGAATGTACGCAATATTTTGGAACACCCACAAGAATAGTCAGTGATCGTGGAACAGCTTTCACCTCAAAAGAATTCAGGAGTTATTGCAAGGAGAATTTAATCAAACATGTGATGTCTGCGGTCAGAACCCCAAGAGCTAACGGACAAGTAGAGCGCTATTTTCGGACTATAACACCGGCGATTGCAGCTATGGCAAAAGAGGACGATGCAAAAGACTGGGACCGCAATATAGTCGCGATCCAATGGGGATTGAATAGTTTCAAACACGCAGCTACGGGCGTATCACCACAAGAAATGTTGATGGGATATACGCCAAAGAGCATTCTTAAAAATAAGCTTTTGTTGGCTCTACAACAGGAGAATGAATTAGAGATCGACAAGGAAGAACAAATTCCGTTAACCGAACTAAGAGATAAAATTCGGGAGAAAATGTATTACCAGCAGCAACAACATGCGGAGAAGTTTAACAAGAAACATCGATCGCCAAAGGAATACAAGGAGGGGGATCTTGTGCTGCTACGACAAGTACCAGTAGCAACAGGACAGCCGAAGAAGGCTCAAGCCCGCTTCAAAGGACCATATCAAGTTAAAACAGTGCTGGGAAATGATCGTTATGTGGTGACGGACACAGTGAACACACAAATTACCCAGAAGCCGTACGAGGGGGTACACTCAGCAGAACATCTGAAGCCATGGTGTAGGTTGGCGGATCTGATGTTAGAGGATGAAGAAGATGATATGGATGTAGATGAAGACGAATGTTAACGGGTAAAGTGTGAGGAGAGGAAGGAACGATGGTCGGTAGGTGATTTACAATGAGGTAAGCATCTGATGATGAAGACATACGAGTCGAGGAGATAAAATGTGAAGTCTGGAAGTGACTGGGTGAAAAGGAGAGTCTGGTGCAAAGAACTTGCAATCCGAAAGGTCATTCGCGGTTTAATTGGGAGCTATTGGGCTGTCAGACTTGTGAATGGACGTCGGAAAGTAGTTTAATCTTTGATAGCCAGTTTTCGGAGTGATGTGTGGAAGTTTGGCAGATCTGTTGCGGGGCAAGCACTTAGACGGACGTTTAGAAAGGTTACTTCAGGTATTAATTGGGAGCTATTGGGCTGTCAGACCTAGGAGTGGCTGGAGCTATTCGTCGATGCATCTTTGCTGTGCCGTTTTCAGAAGTCTGGTTGGGGAGTGTGCTGATACAATCTCAGGAGGAATCGGTGGATGCGATTCGTAAAGCCTGGTACACAGGTTGAATCTGCAACACGATTCTATAAGCCTGTGTGTATGAGTGTGTGTGTATATGTGTGTGTGTGCTGATACAATCTCAGGAGGAATCGGTGGATGCGATTCGTAAAGCCTGGTAAACAGGTTGAATCTGCAACACGATTCTATTATCCTGTGTGTATGGGTGTGTGTGTATATGTGTGTGTGTGCTGATATAATCTCAGGAGGAATCGGTGGATGCGATTCGTAAAGCCTGGTAAACAGGTTGTATCAGAAAAGATCATATTGGATGATGGCCCTTGGCATCGTCCAAGCATACCTTCCAGGTTGTGGGGGTGAGTCCTCCAAACCTGAGTTGGTTGTATGGAATTCAGGTTGAATCTGCAATATGATTCTCTAAGCCTGTGTGTAAGTGTGCAGGCCCAGGTCAAAGTGACGAGTGCGTCTGTCAGGCCTGTGGCTGGTCGGCTGTTTGGTGACGACCAAACCGAGTCGAGTGATGATATAACTTCAGGTGGAATCAGCTGAGAGCGATTCGGAAAGCCTGTGTTGTGGTTATATATGGTTGAGATTGTGATGATATAACTTCAGGTGGAATCAGCTGAGAGCGATTCGGAAAGCCTGTGTTGTGGTTATATATGGTTGAGATTGTGATGATATAACTTCAGGTGGAATCAGCTGAGAGCGATTCGGAAAGCCTGTGTTGTGGTTATATATGGTTGAGATTGTGATGATATAACTTCAGGTGGAATCAGCTGAGAGCGATTCGGAAAGCCTGTGTTGTGGTTATATATGGTTGAGATTGTGATGATATAACTTCAGGTGGAATCAGCTGGGAGCGATTCGGAAAGCCTGTGTTGTGGTTATATGAGGTAGAGAGTGATCTGCCGTATTGGTGTTAAGGGTGTGTAAGGGACCCGGATGGGCATTATTTCACTCTTCCACTGAGGACAGTGGATATGTAGATTGGCCGAGTTGTAAGCGTCAAATTCAGTAGTTTGAATTTGGCGCTCATTCGTCAAAATCTCCGGCGAGCCAATTTGCAACAAAGCGTTAAATTCGCCTGCATATGGTATTTCTGGCTACTGGAAGATCATATGTATTTGGCGCAATTGTAAGATCCGTTCTTTCTCCATCGTGCGGTTATGTAGTACGAAACCCGGTATAGGCGAGATAGGGTGACCTGAGTGCAGGGTAGAGATATATAAAACAATGTATATCAGCGGACGGAAGTACAATATATAGATACATGTACAAGGCCAATATGACAATGGACAAGACAGACAAAAGAGACAAATGAATAAGAAGTTAACGGAAAAGAGTTTGAGAGTGGACGTGATAGAACGAACGACTCGTCGATAGTGAAAAGTAAGGCGAACATAACTGGAGCGTGCGGTGGAGTTGGGAAGTATCAAACCCTCATTTAAAGATAACGGTAGCTTCTACTTCAGTCCTTACAATAGTAATGAATTTGCAATGTGCATTCTGTTGTTTGAAGTTGGATTACGTGGTGTACTTGTACAAATGGAGCATCCAATTACCAGATATTCTATTATTATTTGTCCCTGTAATAATGTCTGTGGTTTCTGCAAAGGCAAACTCGAATTATCATGCACGTCTTTGATATGTAAGGTCTCTGAAGCATTTATACTAACAAGTAACATTTGTTTATTTCGTAATTACAGACGAATGTTTGTATTCTCATCGAGAGGATGCACATAAATACACTTCATATCTTTATTTATTTACTTATTTAGCTGGCTTACATGCTTTGTGGATATGTTATTTTATCAAATCATTAAATGTGAATGGGAAAAGGAATACACTAAATATGATTTATTGTGAAATTTGTAAATGCTGGGAACTCAGCTTGGCCACTCTATGGACTTTAGTTTCTGTCATGAAACTAAATAAATAATGATTCCTAAAAAAACTCCTTTTACCTGTTGTGTTATTTTACAAATCTTCAACAATGGTAGTGAGTGATTTTTTTTAAATGTATATTTAATGTAACTACGATAAAATAGATGATTAGTATCACCATTTGGTCTGTTCACTCCGATTTTTATAACTAATCCAATAATATGAATTTTTATTGTTTCAATTTCAGGATTGTACAGAGGCGATTCTCTTTAAATTCCCAAACAATTTTCAAGTACTTAAGTTGATTGGAATTTAAAAGAGGAAAACGTAAGGACTCTTTAAAAATGCTTCGCAAATAATTTATTAATCTGAAGAATTTCTGGCACTTCAAGTAGTAGTATCCAGTGACTCTCGTAATTTCAGAAAAACAGGAAAGGACGACAATGCTCATAAATTCTTTTCGTTGATAATATTTATTGATGTTAGAAAATTACCGTCGAGGGTGTAATGTTTTGTTGCTTTTTTACGTACAACATGTAATGGTTGCCGAAACAACTTTTAAATTTTAGTCCGTATCGAGCTTTAATAGCTAGTTGTATTAAACTATAATTAAAAACACAAACCTTTTTATATAAATGAAGATTCAATCAGTTATGAAAGTAATTATTGTGTCGTGGCCATTTAAATCACAAAGCTAAACGTGACATACTTATAATGTCGATAAAACGACAAACTTGTTCATTACAAATTATTATGCATTCAATAGAGCTGCGATCCATTTGAATATTTCAATTACAATCTGTTTCATGGCGTTGAAGGAATTTTTGAATTGAATAAATTCCCAACGGAGGTGGTTGATACACGTAAATATTTACTCGAGCTTATTGAGACCAAAATATGCAAATACAGGTTAAATTTACATGATGTCATATGGGACATTAAAATTGTAATAAAGGTATTTTGATGTTAAATATTGTATCACAAAGCCGCAATGTTTTGCATTATTGCGAACATAAATTACTTTACTTTTGAAAATATTTTGCAAATGCATTTTACTGCAGTTGTTTGTGTTTACGGGATTCTATGTACAATCTAAAGTAATGTATATTTAGTTAAAGTCATTTTTTCACAACCCCATAATTGCGTACAGAATGGTCATTACTTGTTAGTCATTACGGAACCAAAATGCCCTTCGAGTTTCTAAACATATACCTATTGATTCTTTGTAAATTTTGAAAGGCATCCAATTGTTACTTAACACTATTATTTAAATTAGGAAAACAAGCCAACGTGTAATCTTATCTGTCTACATCAAAGTCAATTATTCAAACGACGACCCCTGTCAATTGGACCATTAACTCCCTACAGTATTATAAGAAAGAATCATCAAAGTTCCGGCAAGAATACAGATTTCGCTTTTTAAACTGCTATCTAGCCATACTCAAAATCGCATACAAAGTTTCAATGAGATTTTATGGACTCGTAGGCATTGTAAATCTTATTTAATTTTATTTCTTTTTCGCCATTTTTGTATATAAGTTGCGCCCTCTAGCAATTGATTATAATCTGTTATCTGAGCCACATTTAATTGCTTCAACAAGAATGTGAATTATTTTCATTTATGAAACAAAAAGTCATTGATCGTCAGATAAGTCTTATGCGCCCATCTAGGAATTTTCAATTTATTTTAATTAAAAATTAATTCTTCATTCTTTGACGTTGTATTTTTATTTAAAATTCTGATTTATTATTATTTAATTTTTGCATTGTTTGTGTTTAAATATAAAACATGTTACAGTTTTACAATACTAAGTCAGAACTAGAGTTTACAAACACATTTTAAGAATTGTATATTTTTGAACACTGCAAAAATGCTCATTAACAATGAATATACAGAACCGTAATAATAATAAACTAATGAAAAGAACAAACGCCTATTTCGGGAAAACTTAATGCTTAATTTAACTGTAAGATTAAGAAAACATAAATAAAAATATTGGAACTACAACATGAGACTTCACAAAATTAATATTGATATACATTTACGTAATATTATGATCTATGGATGTAGGTAAGTAGTTTCATAATATTATCCTACTGGGAAATTCATATAGCCCAAGGATAATTTGTATTACACATAACGAAAATGAAAACAAACTTGTTTTGCAGCAAAATCATACGATAAGCGCGGATAAATATTCTTTGAGAAAAACAGATTTAAGACAATATATGATACACATAATATTTAAAGCTAATACGCATATTCTGTAATAAATTTGTTTCAAAAGTTTATTTCGGTACTAATACTAGAAAAGTTAAAACAGTGATCCTAAAACATTAAAAAAGAAAGACCATTTTCATTCAAAATATTACAGAGCTGTTTGAAAAAAAAAAACAAAAACACTTCTTTTTTTTCATTAAAATTTGACTAAAACTAATTGTGCATGTTACTCCGACCTAATTTTTTCCCATGTGAAAAGCATCAAAGAAAATATTGTTGTGTGTGAAAACATTGTTGTCATATCCAACTCACAAAAATACAATTGCAATCCTTGTTTTTCACAGCATTTGCAATTTAGAAACAATGACCATGCAAACGTGAAAATTTGCGCAATTTTCATTTTTTTCGCCCGAATATACGGGTTCAGTAAAATAACGTTTGCTAAGTTAACAATTTGGCATTGTGTTTAATTTAAGATATATGTTGAGAACAAATATCAAAGAGATATGCACAACAATGTGAATGGCACTGTAAATAACTGCTGCACAAAGCTCGGGACTTGGTAGCTGAATTCCATGCATGAACACTTTTTGCGAGTTATTGTTTCAAAAGCATTTTACATAAACGAATGAAGGAAGCGAATCGCAACATTATAAATGTGCATAATTTGTTTTTGTGCATATTATTTCAAATTATAACAAGGTGGTGAAAAAAGCGTAGACTGCATTCAGCATGCAGGTGATCTTAATGTATAAAAATGTTCGCTATAAAACTCGACAACCGCTGAATCAATTAACATCAAAATTAAACAACGTGTTACCTTGTCTGCAGGTTGACTTCAATTAGATATTTTAATTATTCGCATTTATAAATGTGGCTCGTAGGTTTAATAAATATATATCCATCTATTGAATGTAAAAAGGATCATGTATCCAAAAATATAAAATCATTTTTACTTATTTTAACACCCACATAACGATGCATACATTTTACGTGACACTTAATTAAGTATTTATTGAATATTACACAGATACAAAACTAGACATAACTGTAAGTTTACAATGTTGCAGGTATATTAAACTGCATGTTTCCGCAAGACCGGAAATTGTGCAACCAGGTGAATTTACACGAAATCCAAATAATCCCAAACCATGTTCGCCTGAATGCTTTAAGTGCATATAACATTGCCTAACGCTATTATATATCTTAATTCCATAATTCATCTAAAATAGGGAAGGGTGTACTGGAGGACTATACATTGACTTGAGTTATTTCGTTGAATTTGAAATGTGTACTTTTACACTGTTAGGCGTCAGTTTAATTTGATGATGCCATAACTCAAGTAAATATGGTACGATCAAGTGTGTAATGCGTTATGTTTGTGTTGGAAATCCTTTAACCCAAATTTCTGAGACTTTTAACTAATGGTTACTCACTAAATATGTTCTCGTATATTTAACTGAATACATTTACTCGTATGCGGACCCAAGGCGATATATGAATTCTTGTTTATCCGATTTTAATGTATTTGCAGCTTCGAATACTAAATAACTGACTTTAATTCAAATGAAACCAGTATACGGCAGCAATCAAGAGTATAGTAACACTATAATGCCCTTAAATTCTTTTTTACACAATGACCTCCATCACCGGGAGAAGTGAGATAAAAAACATTTTTATGACAATGGTCGTAATATGGAAAACATAAATTTACTTCCATAGTGGATATTTTTGGATAACAATAATATGATAACTTTTGTACTTGTGAAACAATTGGGGTGCAAGATTTCGCAAACTAATGTTGATTTACTATATTATGAAAGAATGCAATAATAATAACTTCTTTAATATCTTTCAGCCATTCGATTAATGATTTAAGTTTTTCATTAATGTTCTGAATTAATCACCAATATAAATAAAAATGTAAATTGTATAATACGTTGTTTATACCAAACTATCAATTGTTAGTTTTGAAACAATGCAGCTGCGCATTTAATTGTTAAACAATTTTATTGCCACTTTTGTCTAAATTTGAAATTGAAATTGTGAATAAATTAAGTACAGTTTTCGTTTTATTGAGTGTTATAAAAACCACCCACTGACATTTGTGCTTAATTGAACAATTGTTGGACCTTTCTGGAATTTGTATTAAATTAATTCCTTTCAAAATTCGTTATTTTTATTGAATAAATTAGGGTGATGCGGAAATGCAGTTTATCTTACACGGAGGATTCGATAAAGAATAATTTATATAACGCGTTAAATATTAATCTAAAATCAGAGCACGTATGTGCACATTGCACGGGATTATAAGACGAGCACTGTGTGGACTGTGAAGGTCGGTATGTGGACATTAGACAATTTATTTATGTGCAACAGTGCAAAAAACATTTGGTGAGTATTTTAGTTATTTTGGATAGAAGTAGGTTATTTAATGATGCAACGAATGTATACTTGCACGTCCACTGATGACTGCAACAAGGAGTCACATTTATGTGTTAATTGCAACCGAATTAAAGGTAAACAATTTAATGCTTATAAATAATAATTAAAAAACACTTTCCTCTTTTTCTATATTCAAGTAAATACTATACTATTAAAAAATTCTCAGCTCTCATTTGAAAGCAGCAAAAGGGCTTTAATAGATTTTCATATTATACATTTCAACAAGAAATTTAAAAATAATCAAAGTGATTCTTATTACAACATCCTAATTTGTACGGTCTAATTAAATAAATTATTCAACCACATCACGAACTTGCAGCCCTTTTTTAACTCTGTAGCTGCGTCGATTGGACACACAATTGTGACCCTAATTAACATGCAAATTCATTTATTTTTGTCGGCAGACATTTTAGCTTGAATTTTTTAGCAAAGGAACTCAAGTCCCGCATACAGATACAACCGTATAAAGTGTTTATGGAGAATAACTTATTACTTATCCTTCCCAAATGATGTATGTACATAAATAATTTTATATAAGTCCACCTTTTGTCAGTTTATTGAAATCAGTTAAAATATTATTTTGAAATTGAAATTATTCAACATATAAAATTAGCTGCTAAATAGGTGTTTGTAAAGTAAATAAAATAATATATTAAATGGAAAATAAAAATGTATAATTGCACAACTTATTCAGTTTAGAATGTTTAAAATTAAGTTTAAAATTAAATAAAAATGCGCTTCATATACAAATTTAAATTTAAATAAGAGAGCACTTAAGTACACTTTGAGTATTCAAATTTGTTGAGTATAAAGTACCGGTGAAGGAGTAATCGGAGTAAATAATTTGTTTGGAAAATATTTCGGTGGGGAAAATTTTGCAATTTAGGGGAAATTATCAGGGGTTACACCAAATATGATTCACATTAACATTAAGAACAACATTAATATTAATTATTAACATTATGTAATTGAATTTGACAAAACATTTGGCAGAAACAAATTACATATTAATATGTATCTTTAAAATTTATAATTTGGCCAAATATCGCCGTTTTTGCAGTACTTTTTTTTGCATATAGCAAAGAGTTTTCCATAATATATTCGAACACTAAATAAATAAAATAAATAGAACAACTCTTAGTCGTTGTTAGAATTATAAAATATTTCCAAGAGTTACTGCACATCACGTAAAACAGTAATTAGTAATTACTGACAATAAAATAATAATAAAAACGAGAATTAGAAATCATTATGCAATAAATAAAACGAAAACAGAAATTTCTTCTCAGCCACTTAACTACCCAGAAAGCAAAATTACCAAAACTTTCCTAATTTTCTTTGGTACAATTATTTTCACAGATGCTTCCTATATATCTTTAACTCCTTTACCATTTTTTCCACCCCATGTACATCCTTATTAAAGGCATACGTGCATAATCTGTAATCACATACCGTAAAATTTGCACATTTTTCACGCAAATGTTAAACGCATTTAAATGTCATGTCATTTTGTCACATTGTGCTTCTAAATAATTACCTTGATAATTGCAACGAAAATATTTAAACTTGTTAATGTCTGCATTACAATAATAACATTTTCAATGATTTGCAATTTTGCTTATGTTCTGTCTTCTCAGTTCCATTAACATTGTGTTTTCATTGGGTTGTAACATGATTCCGACTCTCGAGATTAAACCCGCAATTTAATGGAATAGAATGCGAATTGAAATATAAAAATATATAACTTGGAGTTAGACCGTCTGTTTGTTTATGAAAAATGTTTACCATTGTGTCTCTTTGTTTCGGCCCGCTTTCGTTGAATGCAAAACAAAAACGGAAATCGCACATCATTTCTGGGAGAATGTATATCAAAAATCTAATTTAAAAACAGATGGAAAATGTTGTGTTTCTTCTTGAAAGCGCAAATACATGTAAGGAAACGGGATGTAACCTCTGACTCTTTTAGGTGTATTTCAGGCATGAAATAATCGTTCTCGGTCGTTTAACGAATATGAAAAGGAAACATCAACAGGTGGGCTTGATGCAGCAGTGTAAATGCGAAATTGTTTTATTTTGGGAGCACAATGTTGAAAGCATTCATTTCGCATGTTCCCACACAAATGAACACACATATATTCGCTTTATGCGTCATGCATTTCAAGTTTATAAATCCGATTTTCATCCCTACTAAAATCTTATTATTCTGTTTACCTTTTATGTTACATATATGTATATTTGGTTATCAAAAGGGATTGCAAATAACAATAATCATAAATCCCTCCTGCATCTCAATACGTTACAATGTTTATTTTATGTGAGAAAGTCACAGCTATAGGCGCCACTTCGTGTAAGATACTTATTTTTGTTTGATATCATAATTTCACATTGCGAATAGAATAAATTTCCTGTAGCTTCGCACTGTTTGAGGCGCGCACAGTTTCAGCATGACAGTAATAACACCAGTGGCATACAGATTAATGCCTCCCGTTGCGTTGAATTTCATAGAATATATTGCTTGCGAGTACATATAGTGCACGCCTATTTTATTATGTTACTCACATGACACACCACAATTCGCGTTATGCATACAATCCGACAGGATGCAAACATGTATGAAATGTTAAGTGTTTTAATTTGAAATGGTGTGTCCAAAGAAGACGACTGTGAAGGTAATGTCACGTTATATACCAGACACTTCGTTTACAATTAATACTACAACTATAAGTAATGTAAAATCAGGATCAAAAATCACCTCTCTGAGTCTGTAAAAGGACATTAATTTTTGATTGTATCAAAAAGCCGGCATATCGAGACTAAATGAAAACTCGATTTTCGAGTCTGAAAGGGTATGCGTTCAGCCGCCATCTCGGTTTATCCAATTTATGTGAAAATTGCGAAGACAACTATTGTTGCAAAACCTGAGATAGATATCTTTAATTTGTTACGTTTTTCTGGCATTCTTATTTTTACGCAACACTAAAACAACAAATTAAAAAATTAAAAATTTATTTCAAAATACCTACGAGTTAATATACCCTAATTTATTAGTCCTCCAAGGGTTTCACTTGCAAGCATTAAACCCAAAATTTAATTTAATTTTTGCTTAATTTAAATCTTTTCGTCATGTCAATTATATTCTTAGACAAGCGTAGCTAATATGTAAATTCAATGGACGTGCTTCAAAATTTAAATGCATGTAACGGCACGGGTGGTTTGCGCCATGACGGTGTCGCACTAATTTAATTGGTGCGAAGTGCTTCATTAATCTGTCATGTGTGCAGTTGCAAAGAGGGAATCGTAAATTCCACACGTCTTGTTAAATATTTCTGCACATGCAATTGATATTTATGCTGCAGAGTTAGTTGGTAAATATAGATGTATAGAGTTATTTTGTGTTCAAGTGTAATTGATGTATACATCAGAAGAATGAAATCGTTTATTGCACAGTTTGCAAAATTCTCTATAGACTGACGTATGTCTACACAAACCAATTATTATTAATCTAAACTGATGTATAGAATGACATGACAATTCATTCCTCAGATGCATAAATGTATTGAAGATGTAAGCAATGTTTAATCAGCACATTTCTACAATTAATTAATTTGAGTAATCCAAGGGATTTATACAAAAGCCTTTAATCACTAAACTATAAGCAATGTTATGTGAAAATGTTTCGTTAGCAGTTATTCATTAGCTTTCACCAAAGTTGTTCTATTAAACAAAGTGTGTATAGAAAATTGGTTTATATAGGAATAGCAAAAGTTTCACACCCTCAAAATGTACATGCTCGTAAATGTATCTATTTTTGGCAGTGAAGCGTCACAAGTGCGGCCTAATAAATACGAGTATAATTTATATAGCTAAATAAATACAAAATTAATTCATATAACTTTATATAGTTAAATAACTTAATCTCCTTCAATTAAGTTACAAATCTATATGACACAAGGACAAATATCAAAGCTATTTAATTATTAAATACGTAAACTTTTCGGGGAAGCAAATAATTAATCATCTTCTTATCTACTTTATGCAGCGCAGATCATTTATAAATTATAGTGAAACTGTAACTAGCAGTAGCTATTAAAATGTAATTTAGTTAAAGTTCATCTCGAGACATTACACAGAGTGTGCCTGATCTTGCTGTTCCACGCAATTTCACAACGATATACTCAGTAATTTTTGGATGAAAACGCTCTACATCAGTGTGTTTGCGTCCATCTGCCACCCGTTTCAATTTTTTAACGTTGTGCTATATTTTTGAATTCAGTGAATTAATATGCGCGAAAAAAAAACGAATAAAGAATATTGCGTTTTGCTCTTTTTTTGCATGGTAATGTCCCCCATTAATTCTATTTTCAATGTTGTTGCATTGTGTTGTGCCTTTAAATTAAGATAGTATGGTACACATAATTGAAATGTATCTTTGCACGTGCTTGCGATTAAATCAAATTACACCTTTGCGGGCCGAGTGGAAATATTAATGGTCATCATCATAATTTTTTAGTCTTAATTTACATCAATTTCTAAAATGATTATTTATGTTTATGAATGCAAATTTAATGAAATTTGTGTTTTTATTTTTTTGGGTTGAGAAAAAAAAGGGGATGTGGTGTTTCAAGGTTAAAAAAAATTACTTAACAATTAAGGACTCTTGAAAGCTTATCATTTAACATTTTTCAATTTAAATCTGCAGTTTGACCAATCGCATTTTAAAATTGTTGGCCTCGACGCTTACAAATCATGTCAATCTAAACTTTATGATTGTTAATACGAATTACAAAATATAATAAATTTTTATTATCTAAAGCCAATCTGCATTTATGTCAGTATTTAAAATATTTTTAATTTACTTATTCTGTAATCACCCAAAATATAAAATGTGTAGTTTATTTAAAAGTTAAAACATATTGAAAACATTTTCAATTTAATTCAACTGACACACAAATGTCGCGTTTTATTGAGATCTCATTTAGTTTATTTTACACGCAATACAACGGCAATATAAAGTTTGTTTTTACTATTGTATATTGAAATTTGAAATAAACTTAAAGAGATCGCAATAGAACGGAACTAAAATAAAATTCAGTCAGTAGTAATAGTTTTTTAATTTTTTTCCATTAAAATTAAAATGTCAAAAGTTTCTAAAAATGTATTTAAGTTAAGGAATTACCATATAAAAACTGTAAATAATTTTAAAACATTTAAACAAAATTTAAAACGACTTTTTTTTTGCTTTAATAAATATAAAATTTCATCTCGAAACAATAAGCCTACTTCTAAACGCCGAGTATATGAAGGGAATCGTCGGAATAAGTTATATATTAAATATACTACATACAACTAATATACATAATTAAATGAATAAATAAATAATGCTCACAATAGGTAAAATAGGTATAGTATTATGCACATTTCCCATATGCCATTGCAATGTCACGCTTAAGAACTTGAATTTAATCAAAATTACAACGCAACACATCACCCTATATTTTGTAACATCTAAAATTTCTGTGTAGCAAAATATTGCAATTAAAAAGTTTTGTATTCGCCCGCATTTAGTTCACAGTTCACACTCTCTAATGACAGCTTTTCCCCTTCGTATGTGTAATGAGACTGGTGTCTGTTATTGTTGATTTTATTTTAGAAAAGTTCATTGCCAAGGGTAACCGTACTGCATAATTCATGCCAAGTGGAAACTAAGGGATATTTTGTAGGTGGTTGGGGTAATCTGGAAAACTTCAAGTGATGTCGTGTTAAGAGTTTTGTAGACAATATTAATATGAGATTACTTTGTAATATTTGGGAATATGTGGAAATATGTTATCATATCAATTTCTATCGTAATTGCTGATGTTATAATTGAACACTATATGTTGACAATTATTAATTATTCATATATATGATATGCATGTTAATCACTGGAGGCCAGAGTACTTATGATTACAATTAAAACATGACAGGTGGTTATTGAATTATCCATTAACTAGTTAAGTACCTACATTAAATTATGCTCATTATACGCAATGTGCTATGTTTCATTGGGTATCAGGCGTATTTAAATTTCGAACACGCTTTCGAATAAATATTTAATGTATGAGTGGTGCATCATTTTAAAATTTTTTCCTACAGTAGTTAAACTAATCACCCCATATCCGGAATAAATACTAACGGCATGAGTGCGTTGTGGCAGACGAATGAAAACTCAACCGTCATTCAATGTAAGCACCTTGTAATAAAACTATGAGATGAAAGAATCTTGAATATGATGAAATTAAACCTTTCAAACTCAGTCTCAAGTTAATGGCATAGTAAATCGTGTAAACGTATAGCTGATTAAGTTTACCCTTTCATCAATGTGCAAGCTAAAGTTCACTCTCTAATAAAACTCATAAAGCTCGATTGAATTTTTATTTGAAAAGGCACCACCCTCTTTATAAACATATGTACATATACAGTTACGGTTATTTGTATAATACTGTTTTTGATGATGTGGTTAATCAAAAAGGGAACTTTTATAGAAGAAATTATGCAAGTGTTTCCAAATGTTGAACAAATTACACATTAGTAACTACAATTTTCTTAAAATTCATAGTATTATCCGGCGCAGCGGTACCTGTTGCTGCAGTTATATTTAGGAATATCTATATGTATGTATAACGTCATTAATTACACTTTTAGTTATTTTTTTTTACAAACGAAAACATTTTTTGTCCCAATTACAAATATAAAAGTTAACAATTTTTTATTTATTTACGACCCAATTACCCAATGTGAAAAAATTTATTCAATTCATGATGGATCCAAATTCCGTCAGCCATAGATCGAAACAGCTTGCTTGCAACAGATGTTTGCCCGCTCTTCTACTTTTACACTCGTATATTAAGAAGATAAGATTAAGATTAAGATTAACAATGAATTTTAAATTAAAAAAAAGAAAAGTTTTTATTTTATATACATAGCAATATTTGTTTTTATCTGCAACATTAGATTTTACATACATTATTCAAAGTATTGAACAAGCATAATGCAATGCTGCGGCAAATGCACACTTTAGATTTGCCATCTCAATTGTAGTTATTTTATTATTTGTGTGATTTGCTTGCTAACGTGTTCCATCTGTGCACGCTGCACATTGCACATTGCACATTGCACAATGCACATGCAATATGCATGCATTGCTTGATTAGAAATGTATTCAGTTCATGACATTTTGGATATTGCATTTTGTAATGATTCACAAATACACTATGATTGACGAATTGCAATTCAGGAACGCAGGAAAAGTCGTGATCGAATCACATGAATACGTTGACATTATTTATTGATTTGGCCCAATCGTCAATTTTCCGCGAGATACGCTCTTTTTATAAATGCATTGCCTAATAAATGAACAAACAACAATGTTTTTTAAAGGCAATTTTAAATGAATGATGCCCGCACAATTTCATGTATAAAATCATTAATGCATTTTTGTAGGTTTTCTTAACATTAATTAAGGAGTAAAACAGAGAACTAGTAGTTAAAAATTTGACAGAATTTGAAGTTATAAAGTGATATACATACTTTAAAAATAAAACAAAAAACCCGAGAAAATAAAAATTAAGTGTGGTAACATTTCCATTTTCGTCATTTTCTTTGCTACTTTTAAAATACAACTTTTGATTTATGATATATGCGGTATATACTAAATGTCATTAACAACAATTGCTTTATAACTATAGGAACATTAAAATGTAAAAAAATAAAAAAGTTATTGCCACTAAAGTATAGAAACATTTCAATATTTTTATTATTCGAAATGAAAAATGTGTTATTTATTAAATAACTTGCACATTGAGTGAAAATGTTATGATTTCAGAAAATTACGTACGTCGTTATTCATCACATCAATGAATTGGCAAATAAAAGTTTTATTAATACGTTTATTAAAATAAAACAATTACATGAAAGTTGTGAATTAATGAAAAGTATATTCGTATATTATTATATTTGGGCGTTTTGATTGCCAATGAGATGTATATTTTAAGTTTATTTTCATTTTCAGACAATAGTGAAAATTTAAATTATGCAAAAATCAAATTATTTCTTTAAATTTATAAATGAAGGACCATTTTTAACTTCTTATTGCTGATCGTGTAGTATAATGCAACATTTGACTGCAAATTTTTAAACTCGCTCATTCCAAACCCTAAACGCTCACAAATCGATTTTTTATTACTACAGTCTCGCTAAATATAAACACACAGACTGACTTGCTTTGCAATTGGATTAGTGCTTTCAGAACAGACTTGTCGTATCACAATGATTCACGCCGCAAAAAGTGCAGCAGCAAAAGTATACTTCTACATGTGCAATATATGAAGAAAAAAAGTAAATGTCAATTATCTGGCAGCTAACAGCGATGAAAGTGGTTGAGGAGGAAAACACGCAACAAAAACATCCCTTGCTGCATCACTGCGGGAGCTTTCAATATTGCATTAGAATTTCCAACCAGAGCAGCGCGCATGTAATACTGGAACTTGCAACAACGTCTATTGTATACAAATATGCATACTGTCGACGGACGTTTCTGATGTAACTATAACAATATAGTTAGTAAAATAGGTAGGTAGGGTATCTTTTGGGTGGCTGCAGTGTGGATATGTGCAGTACAAACAGTTTGTTTGACCCTTATCAGTAAAACAGACAACTTGTAATTGAATAATGTTCAGATGTTGATGCAAAATAAACAGCATAACTTTATTTATCTCTTGCATGTGATTGGTGACTGTGTCAATTTACATAGGTAACGTTATTGAGTCCTTTTCTGTTTTACGATTTTATGAAATACATATGAGATGGAAATTTCAATTGTTTGTCATGTAACTTGCAAATTAATAATTCGTTTAGTTTATGCATATAACTGTGAGTAGATATATTAAGTCATTGGCGTTTATTTGCATCATACCAATATCCCTTAGGGATATTCATCATTCGATACATTATAACAGAAATTTAAAAAATATTTTTATACAGCGACCGAAATTCCATTTTTAGCTGAAAACCGCGTTGGAATTAATTGAATTTCGTTCACTGTATTTGTACATAAAATATATAATTTTATAAAGCATCCTTTAATACTGTTATTCTTAAAGCAGAAAATTCATTAAGAAAGAACCTAAATGAAGCTTTCAACGGACAATAACAAATAATGGATATCCCGTTGTAATAAAATAGATTAATGATGCAATAAATTGAGGGAATCTTTAGTTCGTGCGTTTAGTAATCTAAATATTAAGACTAGCAACGGATTTACTATTATTGGTCATATACATTCCTTTTGGAGGCACATATTTTATGTAATTAATTAAGCATAATATCGTTTTCCCTTCAATCAAGATCTATATCTTTAATTTTTTTTTCAATTCCTTCAACAATTTACATTTCGTTAGAGTTCATGTTTTGAAAAAAAAATTAAATTGATCTAAATAAAAGTGTTTAAATATGAACAACTTAAATTTTATAGAATTTAAATTTCAATAAATAAAATTGAATAGTTACACATACTATAATACTAACCATAGACTCTAATAAATCATTTTCAATTTACAATGAATCCCACAGCAACTACAAACTCTCGCACCATTCAAGAAACCTCTCTATTTCAATCGATACTAATTGATTGAAATCGCAACAATGTTTCCGGCGCTGTAGACATGCTTTTATACTTTCATTGGAATAAATCCATTCTTGACTGAGCTTTTGTTAAAAGGAAAAATTATACATCCTTTACTGGATATAAATAGTTACGATTCTCATTAATTTTGAATGAGGTTTCGGAATTGTAACTGAATGAAACCCTTCCAAGCTGTGTAAACTATATTCACTTGACACAGCAAACAAATTTCATTTCAAAATACACCCACTGCATCTCGCCCAATTTGAAAATCATTATCGCAGGATAGGTGGTTACAATGAACGGTAAATATCACATGAATATTCAAATGTGACCCCTTTTCTGCAACAGCAGTTATTTAATTAACCTTTAAATTCATAAAGAATTTACAAGAAATTAGCTCCTTGAATCAGATCATCCAATTCAGGTTTTTTGTGTGGTGTGATTTAATAATAAATTTTGGATTGTTCAGTTTGAAAATTGAGTAATGGATTTACAGGAATATTACTTTTAAACAATATAAATAACAAAAGCTCAAGCCGAAGAACTTACAAAAAAAATTAAAAAGTCTTATTATTCTTTACTCGGTCTGATTTAAACTCTTGTGCGCTACGTCTGCCTATCTATATGTGACATAATCTTAAATTAATTTACAAAGTTTATTTCTTTACATATTTAATATTAATTTTTTAATTTGTATGAAAAAAAAATTTCAACTAAAATGCTCTAGAAACAAAGTATAAATTTGATAAGTGAACTTTTTAAATCCTCAATCCACAACTAATTGATATTTATTCTTTATTTCAATAAAAGTTTGCAGTTCTCATTTATCCTCTTGCCAAATAAAATTATTATTACACCAATCAAATACAATTTCTTTAAACGAGAATTGCACATTTAATTGTGACAAAGTGTTTTTATTTAAGACTCTCTATTTAATACTTGGTTGCACTTTTCTTTCTTTCAAATTTTATTGAATGAAGCGCGACTTGATGAAAATTTTGCTTCAAAAGTTTTTCAATAAACTAAACTTCTTAAGTTGGGTGTGGGATAAACGGATTTTGGAAAATTTATCGAAATAACTTTGTTATTTCTGTCTAATAATTTTTGATCTGATTTAAGATGCTATCACAAGTGGATTTAAAAGTTGTTATTTGTTTGTTGTTCCAACTCTGGTTAAATTTAATGTTTTTAAATACAATTTCCTGTACATACCAGTTGTCGTTTTATGAAAAATCAAATTTATAAACCTTAAAGATGTTTATTCTAAGTGAGAGAGTTGGAAAATTGATACGTACTCGTAAAATACCAAAACCCAATACACAAACTTTTAAAACTTAAAAAATATGAAAGCAATAAGAAATTTAAAAAAAAATTGTAATTTCCTTATGTAATTTCTTAAAAATTTCATTCCATTAAATATCCGAATACATTCGCACTTCATTTTAAGGAATTTTTTTCGTGAACAAAGTATTTTGAAGTTTTTAATATCATGAAGTCATTTTTACCTATTATTTATTAAGTTTACAATACAAATTAAAATTTTTCAGACAGATTTAATATTAAATTTAAATTGCACGGTAAAAATGCTTTATACGTGATCACATTTCAAAATTATTTGTGATGTATCTCTGACGAGCAGTTACAAGTGCTAACATAAATTACAAATAAAAACAACATATAGCTGCCGTAAAAAAATATTTTCTATCAATCATAGTTGCATTATACAATAAAATTCCATTTATGGGCAATCATTTTGTACACAACACTTTAACCTAAAATGTGTTCTCTAATAAAGATTAATAGTTTTGTTGGGCTGCCATGGCAGACAACAACCAATGTGCAGCTGAGATGATAAATGTGATGAGAATAGAAACACGATTTCAAGTTTAGTGTCCAACATTATTATACTTGTACCTATAACCCAATCGATTGTATCAAAATAATAAATTGCCTGGATCGTTTTTTTATTTTAAAGGTCTCTCCAAATTTTATTTATTTATATTGGGTTATATACATTTTCGCATGTATAGTCAATCTCATCCCCCTATAGCATAGCTGAAAATTTGTAACACATGAGCCAAGCACATGCAATGAACTTTGATCGTATATAGTAACAAAAGCTTCTATTGACTATGAACTAACACCAGATTGGAACAATTTGTCAAAACTGTGACAAGTTTATGCGGTCGCTTCTTTTTGTGTAACTATAATACAAAAGCCAGCTATTTCATTGAAGGAGATAGAAATCGCTGTAGATTTTTTGCGTCGAGAATATCGCTTTAATAAGAGCATATTGTGGCATATGTGTGCGTCATGATTTGGAACGTCACTTACACTTAGTAAAAAATACACAGCTCCAAACTATGAAATGATATAGACAATTGGGGATGAAGAAAAGCTTACAAGTGACTTGGTCTGCAATGTTTATGCGAGAAAAAGTATATAGCTGCTCATGGTTTTCTTGTACACTTAAAATTCGTGAGACATAACGAAATGTTACTTTAAATTGCTGAGGGTTTTTGTGTCTGCATCAGGGGTCAAAAAGCGAGGACTTTGTTTTAGTTGGGGTTCGTAACAGAATTGACGATGTTGTATTTATTTTTAGAACATTTATAATAGTTTTATTTACCGTCGTCGATTAATAAGTTCTGTCAGATTTTAATTTTTAATTATGTATGTAATATAAAAAAGGCGGAAAAAACATTTTCAGGACATTAAAAAAAATTGTAGGTAAATAACTGCATGATTTCCTTTTATACAATATTGACATCAATTATTCTTTTTCGAAATGACATCATCATAGGTTTCAGTTTAATGACACAAAAATTTCGAAAACCCAAGATCCTGCTGTTAAGGCCAATTAGTAACAACTAACATGTACCAATACAAATGCTGAAAATCACACACACATAGCAGGTTTCACCTTAAAGTTTGGTGGTGAATCGTAAAACAGCAGGCAGTCCTTTAAATCATAACACGCTCCACGTGAACACAGAAATATTAAAATGTAAAATCCATAAATGTGAGGGAAATACGTCTTATTCTTATTGGTTGGATTGTGGAGTTTGATGAAAAGTTGAACTGAAAAGGAATCCTTAACTTGATCAATTTATCATATAAAAAATCAATAGAACATAAACAACATGATTCACAATTAATTAAGAAAAGGGAAGGCATCCTAAAAGCATTTTGTAAAGAGAGCATATTTCCAATGTTATTGTGTGAATATGAAAGATACAAACCACGTAGGGATTTTCATTCAATTTTAAATTGAATTGAGCTTCTTTTTTCTTGGCTTCTTGTTTGCTACATCTTCTCACATTCATATTCAAAGGCCGCAATAATTTTCATAAGAATTTATTTCAATTTAATGTTTAGAGAAAGTTTGCGAAATTTATTTAAATGGAATTCTCCATAAAATGAGTTTATTTTATGTGCGATGTATATCGTGAGGTGAGAGATTTAAACATTCAGAAGCATATTTTGTTTTTGTGCAAATATATGGCATTGTGCCGCACAGTTGGTACACTTCCAAATGAATGATTCCTTATTTTAGGCTTTGAATCAAAATCGCTTAATGATATTCTGGTATTGTTTACAGCTTTTGTATTTTAATGCCTTTACCAAATTACTGAAAAGATTTAAAGCAATACATTGTTATGGTAGAAAAAATTATATTCAATATTGATTTGAATTTAAATCCTATAAAAAGTGACTTTAATTCAATGTCCTATTTATGAAGGAGTTTAATATATTTTAATTTGATTTGTTTTTAGAAAAAGGTTTACGCAAAAATAAGAAATGGACTAATTATTTCTACGAACTACTTTATTCCTTCTTAGTGACAGTTCAAATACAACATTACTTTTTTAACATAAAATAATAAAATTTGCCAAGAAAACTTAAAGACGCAATACCCCGCAGTTGAAAAATGAAAGCATGCATATTTTCTATTTATCTTTGTCTGTAGCATGAAGCATCGTTATGCATATTTATTCAGCTCCAGCCTCCAGGGCAGCAGCACAGCATATCGACTGACGTAGCGCACCACAATTCACCTGCATTATCTTTTCAGTGAGTAAATAATGTTAGTACACAAAGTGCTACCAGGAAAATATGTTCAAAATTGCTTATTTTATGTTGCGAAATAATGAACAAACTATGAAAAGATGTGATTAAGAATTATTATTAAATAATGGCAGAGCGTTCCTTTGTACTCGTAAATGTACCAACGTTAAAAACACACAATTGCTTATTTAATTATGTTTTAAGTGCATACTGCATTTGGGAAATTTATAATTTATAATTTTATAATACAGCAATTTGTTGACACAATTTTTAATATATTATATCTAATATGAATAAGATTTAACCAAAATATAAATAATTTTTTATACAAAACTCTTAATGAATTGCATAACGAGGCACGCGTGCTGCTAATATAAAAAACCTCTTACTTTAACGACTAAAGATGTACTAAAACAGTTCTTGACACCACATTCAACTTAAGAGGTGTGTTTTTGTCCTTCTGTACAATAACAACATACTTAAATAAATGTACTCTTTGAAGAATTTTTCTTAAATTTGAAATAAAAACAACTTTGCAGGAGTAACAATCTGGCATTACCTGCACAACAAAACGAGAACATAGTATTTACGATTAGTTTGCAAAAACTTCGATCCTTTAATGACATTTTTAGCAATTAAGCACAATTTTGTTGCTTGGGAATTTACATCAGGTGAGTGGAATGGGTTTACCATCATTAACTCAAATATATAAAATTTTTAACTGAAGTCGTTATTGCATTAAATGTGTTAACCTCCGCGTTTTCATCCCGAAACACCTAGTAAAGAGCACATTCAAGTTTGGTGTGAAGTTCATCGTGTACAACACGACGTGCATATAATATGTAAATTTACTAACAAGCTATACATCGTGTAACAATGTACATCATACTTAAAATGAAAACCGAGAGCTACAAAATCACAAGAGCTGCAAAAGGAAAATTGACACTACCTAAAGTACATCATACCTATTACCTAGTGTAAGTGAATTTGTGTTTTCAAGATATTTTTTCAAAAAAGCTTTTTTGTTATTATTTTGTAAATAGTTTTAAATTATACATTATACTATATTATAATTCGCGGCTGCACTACCTTTTTTCCCCAGCTAGCATTATAATAACCGGTCGTATATAAATTAATTATCAAGCTTAACTTAAATCTCTTCATCAGTTTTTGATAATTTAATTCAATAAACTATATTTTGCTAAACTTTTATTCTGGGAGTTTCTCAAAGCTGAACATACGATTTAATTATAATATGTATAAGACGTTATAGAGAATCACTTTGAAACAACAACGAGACTTAAAAGTTATTTTTATGTTCCAAAAAGTTCCACTTACCGATTTTAATATAATTCGTTAATCATAAATATTTCAAAAAGAAAATGGAAAACTTTTAATGTACTTTAAATTCTTTGTGAATTGTAAAATTTGTGAAAAAATGTTATGTGTTGCAATTTTCATTTCATGTCAGTTACAAGTTACAACCCCCCACAAACTTGAGCCTCTATTCGTAAAATGTGTAAATAAGCATGTAACAAAATGTCGCGTGTTTTGTTGAACTGGTTGACTACATGAGTATGCACGTAATACACGATTTTTGGAATTCACATGACAAGTAGGTATATGCAGAGCTATATAAAACCCAACATAAAACCTATAACAACATATTATGTTTAAATGTGGTTTATTGTGAAGACTGTGACAAAGACGGTTCTAAAATGAAGTTGTCACAAATGCTCATACAATGCGACGTTTTGTAATCTTATTTGCGTCATCTTGAATTCATATTTGCTTAACTCACTCCACATGCTTTTGATTTGGAGAGAAAATAAGACATTCACATATGTTTTTATATTTTGTTTGCATGCTATTTATAAAATTTGCAATAGATGTATTACAAGAACGATATAGAATCAATGTATTTATAGAATCAAAGTCTTGCATTACAAGTCCTTTTGAAATATTAGTAAATAGAGAATTAAGAAAGGAAGTCATTTTTTTTAAACAATTTTAACTTCTTATCTACAATTTTATTGAAATTAATTGCCTCTTTTGTTTTTCAAAGTACATAAACCTTTGTTACTTAGCAATAACATTATATTTTTGATCTACCCCTTTTAGTCTTCTATACTTAAAATGCGAGGAATGCCTTGGCATGGATAACAGTAAGGCCCTCATCTCTGCTGGCTTAGGAAACTTGAGATTTTTATAACTGGACTTTTTTTAAATATATAAAAAGTAAATATTGGTCCTTAAAATACCTATTAATAAGCTAAAATCAATAAAGTAAAAATGTACTGCAATAAAGAATTTTTAAAAGGCAGATTCTGAACGTGATCAAATATCAAATATTAATTTACTTATCCTTTTTGGAGCTGTAATATAATATTAGCAGATTTCCAGATACATTTTCATTAATGCTCATTAATTAATTGCTATAAATTTACGATTCATTACTTTAAAAAGGGGTTTCATTTACTTACTTAAAATATGTGGATGGCTTTAATAAAGTGTTGGCAATACCTACAGAAATGTTAAAACATTGTTGAACATGTAAACCAAAACATTTTCTATAAAAACAATTAGTGTCAAGTTAATTAGTATCATCCGCCATTCTTGAGGTTGATAAATTGCTTTGATCCTACATCCTGAAATCAGAAATCAAAGAATGGGGTGTTTTAATCCATTAGGATTTTATGGGCATAAGTACTCGCATATATTTGTTACGTCCTGTATGTACGTGGAATGTACATATTGCAATGGTTTTATGTAAAGCACATAAATGAATGATGGTAAATAATTAATTTGTCATATGTCCCTTGTGGGGAAGGCTTGTCAAGTCGCAAAAATCGTTTTAGGCAGGGAAATAAAATAAATGGTCGCAGTATGCAGAAGCAAAGAGCAGTAACGAGAAAATAATTCCCCAATTGATGGTTTCTGTGAACGGCTTTGTTTTATGATAAATGATTTCTCGCCAAAGCAACGATTTGCGATGCTCATTCCATTAAAGCTGTGTAGCAACGTTTAAAAAGCATTTAATACTTTTGTGTTTATTACAGATGCGACTTACATGCGTGTCCACAAGGATCAAGATCATGCTAAAAATAAATAAATACGCTATCCTACATTACATGTTATGCATGAATGTGGCTTCAAAGAAGCGAGTGAGTTTGTGACAATGGCAGAATATGTTGAATGGAATGTCACAGAGTTCAAAAGTCGAATTTTTCATCAGCTCCATCAGGAATGTAACATTTCACTTACAAAGCCATAAATTTTTGATATTATTTGAGCTTGCGGAATAACCGACATCTGGTGAAATTTTGCGCTTGCAATGGAAATAAATAACTTTTGATACATCATGTCGTTCATCAAGTGAGCGAAATTTGTATGCGATTTCCTTTTCCTATACTTCATACACCCAAACTCACACAAATACACACAACATACGTTTTTAGGTGGTTGGTCCATAAGTTAAACATATATTTAAGCAATATACGTTGGTGTTCAATATAAAATGTACATATTTGCTTTGTGGCCACAGTATTTGTAATATGTCTCTAAAAATTTCGTAACCATTCATGCGTGTGTACCGCCATGAAGGTGAGAAGATTCATCGAAGTGTAATGGACACAAAGTAATATAGTAATTCGGCAATACCTCTTGCCGAGAAACAAGTGGATATCTTAGGTATCGAGGCACAAAATTAGATTTTATTGCTGCTTGTGGAAGTTAATTGCTTCGTTTTATGAACTGCTATTAAAAACATCGCCTTCCTGCGTGCGGAAATATAAGTAACTGCGCGCGCCTTCATGAATAAATTCTATAAATATTTTTGGGTTGCTTTCAGCGGTCTTCTGCAATTATTCGCGACGATTTAATTTAGCCTTATTTCGTTTTCCTTGTCTGGTATTGGCTTGTACACGTTCGCTCAGATTTTCTCAGCTCGGTGTTATTTTATAAATCAACTGCATTGACAGTGCCAATAAACGAAACAATAAGATGCTCAATTCTATTGTGCTTCTGGCTATTGAGCACGATTACTTTATTTGCACGCGGACCCACCCAACTTCATCCCTTATGCATATATCTATATATTTATCTATAAGGACTATGTAACGTACATATACGAGTTAAGTACGTTATGTGCAAGAGAAAGCTCTAAGTGAAATAAAATTGGCATTGCGTTGGCAATGGTGAGGATGACCTTTTAGGCGAAGTGGAAGTGAAAATATATATCAATAAAAGAAATTGAATAAAACGTTATATACATATTATATTTAGGGGAGAAGTTCTGGGAAAGACCAACTCGAAGGTCAATTGGATGTTAGGGGTTGGTTTCACATGTTTACTTTGCGGATGTTCCTTTTTATGTAAATATTGTTTGCACCCCGGGATGTTTTTTTTGGTTGGTATTTTGAATTTTCATTTAAATTGGACTATACAATGACGAACATTAATTTCTATTTAGTCACACTATGTATTCTTCTTAAATTTATGTCCAAATAAGCTACGTGAGTTTTAAGCTTTGAATTGACAACAAACGGCCATTTTCTGACGGTAGATTCTGTTGCAACTTGCAACGGAATTTTAAATTCTGTTGTTGATTCTGTTTTGGTTGCAAACTAATTGAAATTTGTTTCTGTTTCTCTTTCTTGTTCTTGTCCCTTCATAGCTTAAGCGTTGTGTAGAAAGATACATGCGTCTTGCGACGCGCGTTAAGCTACGTGCATCAAGCAACGTTCATTTGGCATCAGAAGGCTTGTGTTGTAATATGTCAAAATATAATAAATTATTACAACATTTAAATAATTGTTTTTCGTAAAAAAAATACACATACGAAATCTTTAAAAATGTATTTGGCTTTAAACTGTTTATATGAGTAAAGAATGTGCAAAAGATCAATATTTCTGAATTGTCACAATTCTTTATTTTTATTATTTTGTTTTTATTTTGTGTAATTAAAGTATATTTTCGTTATACTAAACGTATGTTCTTGACTTTCGGTGATATGTTCGAGTGCTCAGTATATCAGAGATAATGGTAATTGAATAACAATTTACATGTGTAATTTATGTGATTTGTAGTGGCATTAATTATGAAAGGATATTTTTGTAACAACAATTTAAAGGTATATTTAATTATTTTTTAATCGCTAATTATTTGTCTGAGTCATTGAAAGCAGTTATGAAACAAGGTCGAAATCGAGAGTTTAGCTTCTGCAAAAAACTTAAATTAGCATTTCATTTTCACGGAGTAGGAATACGGCACATTTTCTCTATAAATCTATGTAATACGGTTCAAAATAATAATCTTATTCAAATTGGATGACTATTTCATTCCTTAAGCTTACTTATAGTCTACATAGATACCATTCATGGAGACACTACTCACAATCATGGTGTGATATCGCAACTAATCGTAATTTCCATTTACTTTTACCATATAAATAGTTTCTCAAATTGTCATGCTTGTATGTTATTGTGCAATGTATTATGTTATGAGCCACTTGTGTGTTTATGTGTTACTTTGCGTAATTTTCCACAATCTAGATTTTTTGACAAAACAGAAAGACAATTTTTTGCAATTTAAATGAAATAACAAACAATGAAGGGAAAATCTGTAAAAAAAAAAATACATGTCCATATTAAATGTCGACCATTTTCTTTTATTATGATAACAAACATCTCAAGACTAATAAGTAATATGTAAAGGCACGTTCAATTAGACGCAACACGTGTACTCTGTGCGACCTTTCACATTGCATTAAAATTCAGTACATTCACTTCCGCTGGATTAGACGAGAACATTTTCACGATGAAATGTGCGACATCGACGGCAGCAGCTTAATAAACACTTAATTATTCAGCCATTTACGATGTGCTGATAAAACATGCTAATATAATATAATCAATCGATGCAGATTAGTGCGGTAGAGAGTTTGAACGTAACATTTAGTTGATTAGCCGTTAGCGTTTGTTAGGAACGAAGGAGTTCGTGAGCGGTGTGTAATGTAGACAGTATAGACAGAAAGATAGTTATGTATAAAGATCGATGTCTGTAAGAGCAGTTGATTGTCTTGTATTAAACACTTGTGTAATATTGTAATTTTAGAAAATTATAAAATACTCTCAATAATAATAAAATTAATAAGATAATAATTTATAGAGATTTTGTAGAAAATCGTAAAGAAACAAATTTTAATTTTCCACCTCAGTAAACCCCTAAAAATTAAAATGCTTCTAATACCACATAATCGGTTTTAAAGGACTCTTTATCAAATAATTACTCAACCTGCCATTATTATCGTAACGAACCTCAAATGTCAAGAGCTTTTAATTACAAAAAAACATACCCTTAGTGTCAATCGGTTTATGGATGATTGGCGCTTGTTGTCATGCAAATTTCATTGTAAGTTGTAAGCTCATAATAACGACGCGACATCCCATTCCCGTGCATACATAGATAGTGTATAAGCAAAACAGAAAAATGTCAAATAAAACAACAGGGGGTCGTACGAAAATAAGTGAGGGATGATCTAAAAGGAATGAAGTCATTTTAAGTGTCATTAAAGTGACAGGCTCTCAGCAGTATATCTGCGTGGAGATGTTTTCGTATTTTAATTGAGGGGAAAACATAATGTTCTCGAGCATCCACAGAGATTATTATGCTTAATGGCGCCGATATGCATATAAATGAGAGACTCAAGTGTATCGTAAATGCGTGCTTCACAATCTTACCATCGTCTTTTTTACAATTTATTTTGGGCACATTTTACTTTTGAATTAGGATGAGGCAATAATTGTTCAAGGATCTCTTGCAAGAGTACATTGCAGACAAATAAATATGGGAACAGATTACGCGTAGTAAGTTGTTGTTTGGAAGAAAACATGTACACAACTTTTAATTCACAACTACGTGTTACTTTCAACAACATGACACATGTCGGAAAACATCTTTTTATTCGTATAAAGATTATCTTGTGCTATAACTAGCTGTTGTATTTGGTTTTTAACCTTCATATATTTTACACAGAATGTTAAAGTTTTCTTTAACTTCAGACACCTCTGTGGCAAAGTCTTTGGTGAAATGCTATCTATCTCCATTAGTTCGCGTCTCTGTCATTTCTGATTACTGAGTGTGACATGCGAGTCCAATTTCGTGCACATTTATGTGCTTTTCCTATTTATTCATCAACGTTGATCATCACAAAAGTTTGCCAAATCGTGTTACCATAGTTGTAAATGGATATCTTTGAACAAACTTTGAATTTAAAGCAGCCAATCTTGCTTCGCACTTGCACTGTTTACAAGCTTATGTAAAGTCTAGGGAACGGCATTTTAATGGGTCTACATCACAATGGCAAAATTTCTTCTTGAATGCATTGGTTGCACCACAAAAATAATGAAACATGAGTAACAAATTTGGCCTCCATTGTTACTTCAAATGATTATTTTTGCTTATCCATTTATAAAAATATCACTTTTCAGAACTTTTTGGCATTGTTTTTAAAATATGGTTCAATTCAATTTAATATTGCACAACGCTGCAGACATTTTTATATTTCCATCGATTTTCTTTGTGATATCCAAATAAACAAAATATAATAAAAGGAGAAATGTAAACGAGTAAATATTTATGTACAAAGAAAAAGTTCAAAATTTCGTTGTTCTACAAAGTGCGGCCCATTTTTCATTGGTATTCGTCGTGTGAGGGAACAAATTACTTTATACACACGTCGAATCGTAAAAAAACAGCACGCTGAAAGAAAGCATAACTAAGTTGTATGTTGTTTTGATGCTTTTGAAAGAGGATCCTGTTTTACATTAAAACTTTTGATTAAGTTCAAAAAGCTGCCGTCTGCTACTGAAACGATTTTTGTAGTCATCTATAATGGAAAACAATTTATCATCACATTGTGATGATTCCATTACAACTTATTGGTCGTTATTGCAGACAAAATGTGTGCATGTATCTTTAAAAAATTTATTTTGAGCAACTCCTTTAAAGTTCGTTCTCATATAAATAATTTAAATAAGCGGGTAAACAGTCCGCAAACAAATATTAAATTTTTTTTTTTTGATTGACATGTATGATGGAATTCTCATGTCTGTCAAAAAATTATAAGTACACCTGTCGCCACTGCCACTGCCACTGCCTTTACCCAATAAAAAGTCACGTCCTGATTGGTTTCTGAAAATTCGATTCATCGAATGGATTACATATTTAATAGAATATTTCCAGCACCCCATATGCTAAATTTCGGCATACCGAAAGCGTATATTAAAGTTAAATCACTTTATCCCCCCTAAAATAACGGCGAAAAAAATAAAATTGTGATGAGATGCGATATAGGCGATATAATACGCATTGAATATCATCCGCATGAAACAACATGCGTAAAATCATCATATTGTTTGTTTTTTGATGAAATCATTTGAATTTCGATGTGGCTTATTATTTTGCAGACGCAATCTGATGGAAATCAAATATTGTCCCATATTGCGATTACATTAAAACTCATTTCAGGTGTTTTGCAAACGCATCCTGCGAACCACCTGCACGCGGGTAACATCTCAATAATGTAGAAAATTGCGATAACGATAACATGCAACAAATTCTGAAGGAAGAAAAGTTGAGTGTTAAAAAAGAAGGGCCAAATTTAATAAGATGCGAGTTTATTGAAATAGGCTTAAGCAGTGTGTATGCCCGCCGAACAGCAAGCCGACAATGTGATAAGGCCTTTTGTTGAATTGTGACACTTGAATATGTGGCAGGTGACGGTGATTTATCAACCCTTGTTGCGTAAGAGTGGAACATTTACTCAAGTGTACATGCATACCTTCTACAAAAATGTTTGCGAAGATAAATGTAAAACGCTTATGGAAATAAAGGATTTCGGATGATTGTAATGTAAATATTAAAGAGGTTGCCTATTTATTTTTGAAGCCAATGAAATGGGTATTTTGCGTCAAAGCTTTTGTTGAAAATACATTTTGGGCCGTCTTATTATACCTAACAACTAGTGTATAGAGTAGTCATTAGAATGTTGAATTTATTCATGTTTTGTGTTGCCTGATCACACAATTTAAGTTTCAGGAAAATAACATGCTCGGAAATGTTAAAACAAATCGATATAGACCCCATTAATTATATAAAATTTTAATTGTTAACTCATTCCTTAGTCAACCCAATACTGACTTCATATGGCAACTATTAGAAGTTATTGATCACAATGCAATTAGAAAGATTACATTGTGAATTGTATATCGATATTTATAGTTAATTTAGGTTGTGCATATTGGATTCAATAATATATTTAGTTTGTGAAAGAATTTCATTTATTAAAAAAACATTTGCTCATCCAGCAATACTATCGAATCTCATTTCTATATATACGTTGTATACCATATTCAAATTATTCACCACTAAATGTATTCCACACTACCTATATAAAAATAATATATATAAAATAAACTCAAATCAACATATTTCGTACATTCTACATCCCAAAGGTATTGATACACGTCAATTGAATTCACTTCATATTTGTGAATACGAACACAGACTGAAATTTACATTTTCCATCAAAAGCTCCATTTGATGTTTTGTTAAAAAATTGCTTATAAAGAAAAATTATCTAAAAGAAATGTGCATTAAAGAAATTTGTAGAATAACGTAGGTTTCTACTTTCATGTCAATAAATGTTTGCAAAAATACTCCGACCTTTGTCGGAATTGATTAATATAATAATTATTTGATTGCTTTACTGCAATTAAAATAGGCCCAGAAATACAAAAATAGGTTGAGCATAACTTAATCAATCTCGCTTTCGTCGCTTTCCGGATCATCACTTACAATCCAGTCCAGCATTCGTATTTAAAGCTAAATCAACCACCTTCGACAAATACATTACTGTGGAAGGTAATCATGAACGGCCCACAATTATATGGAGCTAAATGAAATAAACTTCAAGATTATTACAAAGCGATTAAAGTAAAGTTGATTCTGATCCAAAAAAAAACACTCGTTTTCCACAAAGTAATGTTGTATGTGTACTTACTATGATGATTGAAGTTGGAACAGCATATTGTAAAATTAAAGTTGTTCAGGTTGTTTACTGTAAAATAGCCTATAGTGTGCAATCTAATTGATGTACATTGGTGCATCGACGGCAACTGTAAAGTCCAATCGTAACTTTCCAAATTGGTTAGTTTATTTCAATGTAAAAGTTTTGATATTTATTGTTATATGATTTTGTTGACAATTTCTCTAAGGACCAGTACTTGTAGACAAGAGCTACTTGTATATTGTTATAGTAGACTAATCGGCGTATAAGGAGAGGAATCGGATGATCTATTAATAGATGAATAACTAGTGGGAGAAGAAATTGGCAGTGAAAAATTAGAAATAATTGATAGTCAACATATTAGAGGCCGCAATTTTCATGGGAGGTGGAAATATATAAAGACACCGGCTTCAAAGTTGATAAGGCTGTTGTGCTGTTATTAACAATGCTTCGAGACAAATCTACTTCGGTTATTGGACATCGGATCATTAGCCTCTTATATTTTTAATTTAGAAAATAACCCAAGGGTTTAGGCTACTATAAACTCGGGTTACAAGTTAAAGAGTTGTAGAATATTTTCCAACTAATTCTACTGTGTATTTTAGTAAGTCACTACTGATCAAATGCTTCCAGGCGAAAAATGCGTTTAAATTAAAATATAGTTTTAACACAAAGTGGTCGTTAATCAAATTTTAATCTAAACTACTTCACTTCGAAATTCTTATTGTCTCCTCTAAATTTAAATAATTACATTTAGCTTTCAAAAACTGTTTTAGTGTCTTTAAATAACGATGTTGCATTTCTTGGGTGTGCCGTGTGGTTCAAAAACTTTTGTCAAAAGTGTTGAAGAATCTTATCTACAGTTTTATAATTAAAAAAGGTTTATACCTATTAGTCATTGTCCTGCTACTTTTTTGCTACTACCTCTGTTTATCAACTTAGTACAAGACTGATTACTGAAAAAGTCAACATCAAAAATGGTGTTAATTAATGAAATATTGTAAGCGACAAATAATGATTATGTTTTCTAATGATTAATATCTGCAAAAGCACATTTCAATTATATAATGAAATCGCTCAATTGAGCTCAAATGGAGTTCCCCTTTCTCAAATTGATTAAATGAAGTATTTTACGACACTTTTTATTTAGATAAAAATTTTAACTTTTACAAAATACTGTATTCAAATCGGAATCCCTTTTCTGTTGAATTATCATAAATTCCATCACTGTGGAAGTTAATCATCAATGGGCCTGATTGGATTGCTGCTTGAACAAGAAAAAGAAAACATTAATTAGTAGACTTTCATTATAAATTTACATATTCTTTAAATTCTTGCAATCGTACCCGATAAAACTGTTCCTTTTTTAAGAGATTGACCACAAAATTGTGTGGCGTAAGGCTTGTCAACTCCAGTTTTCGTCCCTATAATTGTAAGGGAATCACCATTATAGCAGTCCTCATCAAAACCCGATTGTTCGTCAACAAAGCTGGTCCAAGATTTTTCAATTCGTTGAGCCAAAACAACATTTTCTTCCATATTTTTCCCGATCGTTGTTTCGGTCGTTGTAACATCTGCATTAATGTCAGTGTCATTTAATCCATTTAACTGTCCAATTTCAAAGAAATCTGAGGTGAGTCTGTTGAAAAAGAGAGTTTTATAATTTAAAATGTTAAATTTATTTATAGTTAAAATTCTTTTGGTAAACAAAATGTTTAACATTACCTAAGTTCGTTACCGCTGCCTCCGGTTTTGAAACACATTGTGTAATCATCATTAGGCAAGTAAGGACCATTCCCTCCATTGTAGTTAAAAGATTGTATTTCACCAATGTCATCATAGAAATATTGCAGACAACCATTTGGTGAAATTTTCATTTTATCTGTCGACGCTGTTGGATCAAGTTGTGTCACAAAAATATTCCACATGCTAGAGCTTCCGGACTTAATGACTAGGTCCATGCTGTTCGCCGTGGATGTAACATTAAATGGTACATAAACTATTTAAAATTGATTTAAAGTAAATTAACTGGCTCTTCAAATAATTACATTAATTATGCATTTGAATATAGAGTGGTATTACTGTGCTGTTGATGGCTTGATCCACACGTTGTGAACTTAAATTGTTGATATGCAATGGACAGTGATCCTTTGCTGCATGTTGGAATGCCATTAAGTGCCACAGTGGGTTGGTCCACAATTAAATTAAAATCAATACGCAGCTGTGTGATTCTCGTGTTGTATGCCCTAACCGTGTAGGTGCATACTGGTGGAATGACGTAAGGTGTGACCATTTGCGTTTGTTTGTAACGCGTTGTTTTGCCACATGCATCAAGCTTGGGTATAGTAGCAGCATCTTATATCAAGTAACACAGATATTAATAATACAACCCATTTATTTTATAATTTTTAATAAGCACATACTTGTTATAAAAAATGAAGTCACTCCACACAAAAACACAGTTAACACTAGAAATAATTTCATTATTAAGACTTTATGTAAAATTAAGTTTTAATTTAAGATTCAATGTATTCCCGATCAGTTCTAAAATATGACTGACTTGGCATAGAATAGTGGAACGTTTATATACTAAATACCAATTCATTACATGGAGTTACTCCTGATTTTGCGGCCTTGTTCGAAATGTTAATCTATGCTGTTAAACATTGTTATCAAAATCATTCGTAATGGAAAAATATTGTTTAACCCATTTTTTTTAAATTTTTGATGTTATTCCCCGTTTTTTGGTCTTATCAACTTGTTATTGCTTCTGTAAATTTCTTTGTGAATTTTTTAATTATCTTTGAAAATCGTTTTCTTTTTTTTGGGAAAAAGTAACATGAAGATAGTGGGTGTGAAATAGGTGCAGCTCTAAAGTGCATTGGATTAATTAAATTGAAAATCGCTTCAGTTTGCAAGTATTTTATTCAATTCGATGTCTGCCTTTATCATTCAATAATATATAATTTATTAATATTAAACACCTTATTTATACAAAATCTATCTGAATACAAACCAAATCAATGCAATATATAATTTTCGGGCGTTTTTTTTAGTAGAACTTGCAAAAGCAGTAACTGTTAAACAAAAAAAAAATCCGTCCAATTGTGTGTAGATTAAATTATCATGCTTAAAAAACACCCTTTGTATACTTTAAGAAGTGCAAGAACCAAATGAATCAGTTTTGTTGAGGATAGTCATATTTTTATCAAAATGAAACTTTCGATAGAATCGATATTTAAGCTCAAGTATCATGATTTATTTAAAAGACATCACTGTCTAGGCTACTCCCATGCAGCTGGAGAGGTACTAGATCCAACTACAATGAGTGAAAAATTGAGTGATTATGATGATTTAAAAAATGTTCACAATATTTAAAAAATTTAATATTTTAATAAAATTTGGGTGTAAAATAAATAAATAATTTTCCCTAATGACTGTTTTATTACGCACATTTATTGATAAATCTTGGTGTGAGACACAAATTACTTAATGCATTTTAGAGACTAAATAAGTCAAGAAACCTAAAAAGTCTCTAAAAAACAATTAAAGGCCTGGAAAGTATAGCCACTAGCGGAAAAGATTTGGATAAAAATCAAAGTGTTTTTTTTTTTACATTATATTTCATGATGATGATTTTCTTGAAGTCAATGATTTCCGCCTTTAAAAAAAATATTTCTTGTGTGTAGGCTTTCAAGTTGGAAATTTTTTTTTTAAATTTTAATATTATATGGATTTTGGAGAACAAACTTTCGAAACATAGTTTGTTCTCCAATCCATATAATATTAAAATTTTAAATCATTTTTTCCAACTTAAAATCCTACACATCAGAAATGTTTTTGTTTAAATGCGGATATCATTGACTTCAAGAAAATGTCGCCTTCCATGTCAACAACATTGAATAAATACAGTTTTATCATTATATAATAAGAGATCATGCGGAAGATAAAGCTGTAACGACTTTCTTCAACACAAAATCACCTACCTGGTACCAACGTGTATTTATCTTCCCTTCAAATTGTGATGCTTACGAGACTTATTTTATATAAAATTCAGCTTGATCATAACAAAATTCTATTGAACAGCCAACACCGTAATGTCGGTATTGGGAATTCGATTACTTTGCGACACCAATTTTCCATCAACTCGCCAATGTTCAAACATTTTGCTGAAGGAAATTACTCGGTTTTTATCATCCGTCGCGTTGTGCAGCCATACAGAACACGCTTGTTGGATGTTGCTGCGTAATGGGTAAGTGATACAGTATGCTACATCTGAACAGATTTTCACAATTTTCCATTAGCAGAACATTTGTAATTTTAAGGAAATTAAATTTTTCCGTTCACCTGTACAGGCGACTTGGTAATTGTTAGGCAATCAACGTAGTTATGAAAATAGAAGTTTAACAGCAATCACATTTTGTCGAACCAAAAAATTACAATAGAAAAGACACAACCAATAGAATGTAAAGCGCTGCGAAACCCTTTTTAATTAAACTCAAACAGACATTTTCTTGTCAATGCATTTTGTACTACCAATACTTGTATTGGTATACTTATCAGAGACGTTGCAAAACATAAAATTATGAGTAAATAATTGGACAACGAACAACAAACACTCAAAACGGAATGACAAAAAAAAAAGTCTCTGAGTGGTGTTATCAATTTCGGGTGGTGTTATCGACTATTATAGATGTCCAGAGTAAACTGTTATATATAGGGAAAAAAGTAAAAGGTACTTTTTAAAACAGATATTGTAATAATTAGCCGATATAAATTTAACAACGTTTTAAATAACTTCATGAATCATGCAGATTAGAGACTGTTAAGACGAAAATTTAAGTTCGCTTTGTATATTTGCAAACCAAGGACGAAAATTGCGGTCTGAAACGCTTGCGGTTTATGAACTTTTAATCGAATTTCCTATAGAAAGCCTTCGGTATAATAATTAAAATATGTGGCAATGATTACAAGTTGGTCAATGATAAAAGAGTTTTTTTTGCTAACAAAAAATATTGCAAAAAACATCAAGAATAATAATAATTTTGATTATTAAAAGCAGTAATCAATTGATTTAAATTAATACCTCAACTTGGAGGACCATTGAGGACAAGTTGGTCTGGTGTCAAGGTAAGGCTACTCTCACCACATTAATTTGAAACTTAAACTATAAAATTTCAACAAAACGCAATTAAAATGAATTCGCAATAACTTTGAATTCCTTTCTTATGTGATTTATTAATTTAAATATTCCAATAATGCAAGCAAATTTTGAGCATTAATATTGCATGTAATATTGCAAAAAAATGAAATTCATACCATCTACATTACATACAAACTGTAAATTCGGGCGTATAATTAATATGTTATCCAACAAACACCCATGCATGTTATTATAATTTTGAAAATTTGCCTGGTAAGCTGCAATTATTTGTCCTTATTATAAAATTGCTCGTTGTGTGGAAATTTCGTTGTATCAGAGTACATATTTAGTTTGCGTTCAATTAAAACTTTTGTAATTTCCATAATTGTAGTTACCATCCATAATTAGCAGAAAAACAGCTCACATAGCTGTAACTATCTACATTGCACATACACATACTGGTAGCAACATTTTAAAATGATTTGGTGATGGCCGTCATCGACGAAATTCAGTCATAGAGAAACATTAATCAGTTTAAACTTCTCTACCTATTTAAACAACACTTTAAATACTGAATAGTAATATTACAAGCATATAGTTTAATGAAATTAAATTTTCCAGTCACACAAAGCGTATACCAGCTACATTTAGAATACGCATAAAACCTCATTTATTTTATGCGAGTTTGTCGTCGATTTAATTAATCGTTCAACACCACAAAACCGCGTTTCATTAGTCCGTCAGTGCATGCATTGCATACCAATTAGAAGGTGGCGGCACCGCACAATAAATTGACGATGTGCAGATGGCCAGCCACTTCTTGAGGCAGTCTGCCAATATATGCACATTGAAAAGTCGATTACAATTCTTGCATAAACAAGATGCTATTTTGCAAAATTGTGGGCATCCATAGCATTTGTTAATGCTGTGGGGGGGAACGGAATCGTGAGGTGTACACAAGGAATAATATGCTGTGTGGGTATACTGCAGTGTACATTATGTGTATTCAGTATAATGTGTAATTTGCCTGAAATGCCTTGACGTTGGCGCTCCATCACACCAATAATGTAAGCAATTTGTTATGGGCGCTAATTAAATTTGAGTTTGCCTTTCAGGCTTTCACGATGCTTAGCGAATAGGATTCTATTTAAGTGCGAAAATTTCACTTAAATGGTAATTATATATGGCGTTAGAGTATTCTATATTTATATAATACACGAGCATATTTATATGTATGCGTTAAAGCTTTTCAGAATTTTGCGACTGATAGAATTAAATGCTTTTTAATTATTTCCTTATTTTGGATGTAAAAACGCAAAGAGGTACGTGGAAAGGACATCCATTAAATACTTTGTACACGATGTTATTTATTTTCAAGACTATTCAAAATTGATTTGGAAAGTTGGCACTTTTATAAAAAAAAAGGTGGGTCTTAGGCGAAAAAAACTAACTTAGGGAACCTGGCCAGTTTAATAAAATTAATTATGAAATATATAAACGAAATGTCATCATTATTAAAATACCATCTCATTCAAGGTTTAAATATCGTGGCTTGTATATGTGAAAAGTCGAAGTCTTAAGACATCTCTACCTACAATAATTGCGGTTAATTGTCAACACTAAAAATAACATCATGGACAAACAATGCGCACGCCTACTAGCAGCCAATCGATCCTTATTTAGTCTCAATTCTCCTTTTTTCCAAAGTTTTAAGTACAAGCTTGAAGCTACTACAGTCCAGGGCTATGATCCTAGCCAGTCCTCCTAGACGTGGAGACTGAATGGGGAAGCACTTTCCTTTATTACCGCGTTTGAAAGGAAACTCCTGAGGAAGATCTTTACAACAGCATCTTTACAACGCATGATGATAATTATGTATATGTGAGCTCCAAAATGGCTTAAACGACTTTCACAATTTATACTTTTTATTCCAATTTGTTTTAATAAATGTGGAAATTTGATAATGATTGTGTTTTTTTTTCTTGCACAAATTTTAAACAATGTCAAAACAACTTTTAGCATCTCACGAAATTTTATTGGAAATACTTACCATATACTTTTAAACTTATGTTATCCATGAAAGCTTTAGATTTAATCTTACTAATGATTAAATTAAAAGGACAATTAGCGATCTCTCTAATAAAAACGTTATTCTAACTCAATTTTTGAATTATGCTCATGTTAATGTATATTACTTAACTTAATTTGTCAGCATGTTTTAAATTAAAGCATATTTAATTGTTTAATGGATCATCTGCGATAATTATTCTACTTAAATTTCAAATACAATATGATTCCCAAAATGATGTGACAGAATTAATATTAAACTCTCAAGTGCTAATATGATAATACGAAACAACACCATTTAACAAACAATGAAATATATATCAAGCCTAACAATGCACGGAAGTCAATACTCAAGTGAAGTACGTGTCTTAAACTATTATAAGCAACGTAATTGCCACAATGATTGGGCTAGTTTGATCAAATGATTGTATGACCCTGCCTCATTGTAACACAGCAGCGTCTTGTTTAATTTTGTGGAAAATGTTTCGCACATCTCGTTTCTTTTGTTGTCAGCGTCTTGCACTTATTTGTGTAGACATAAATTGCTCTTAAGACGATGAGATGCGAATGTGATATAATTTTATTAAAAAATTGTATCCCATTAATGTGGTGCGGTTGTGAAGAGTTCTTGAGTTAAGTGAACCATGTACGAGATTAAAGTGCAATGTGAATATGGTGGTGTTTGAGTTTACTAGCATAGTAACAGGATTAGTGTGATAAAACTTTCTATTTTATTGTGTGCATTATCTAGATGAGAATTTCTATTGCCTAATTGTCCTAATTTTTAAAACAATTAAATATTGATGGGAAACAGAACTCAATTGTGCTACCACAAATTACAATTATGTCACAAAAAGAAGAAGAATATACTCGGGTATACCACATACATTAATTTTCCTCAATCCCAAATCTTTTTCGATCTATTAGCAACATTTCTCCCACCAATTTTTGCAGTATGAGTTACATTTTCTTTTCACCAAATCATTCTGTAATTTGATTATTTTCCGTAACAGAATCATTCAAAGCAGCGCCAAAAAATGTACACATTGATTAAAAAGAGCAATTCACTATATATGTATGTATCTAGGTACTTGGAAATAAAAACGACACCGCCCCGGGGTAAATTCTAATTGGAATTCTCTGTCAAAGACCTCCCACCACCCACAAAATGCCGACCAGACAGATTCGTTTAACTGAATAGAATCTACAGTGTACATTTAATGAGACCAGGAGCAGAATATAAAATTTTTATGGCAATTGAACCACACCTCCCATGCTATTTGGATATTGGTAATAACTTTCTGAGGTTAACTCAAGTGAAATTATTTAAGATGATGCTAACTCATGACTAATTCCGCAGGTCTTTGAAATTTCTTTAACTGGGAATTTTTGAGGGTGGGTTTAATTAATGATATCAAATTCTAGAATTTTCTTTTAGTTCACTATTTTAAATACGAGGAGGTGTACAAATTATCAATTGACTTATTCTGCATCATTAAATATTCTGTTAACTTTTTAAATGTTTGAAATGTTAAATATATGATGCATTTGTAAGGTTGGCTTATTTATCCTTAGCTTAATATACTCTGAGTTAAAAAAAACTGTATTGTAGGGAGAGCGAGGTGTGAATTTATATGCGACTGCTGCTTAATTACAATGTAATAAAGCTTTTGAGATATGTAAAAATTTATGTTGAGTTTTTTAAATTTTGACATTGAAATCTTCATCAAGTTTTCTATTCTTATTAAGTGCTATAATAAAGTAATTTTTTTTTTTTAATATTAAAGGAACGTTTTTGAATCTACAAAATAACCTCTTTTATTGATCCAAAAGCGACTATCCCTAATCTGAACGAAAATTTTCTCAAATATTTATCGTTTCAGATCTATTAAAAGTTTGACCTTAAATTTTTCGATTTTGACCATGACATTTTTTCAATTATAAAACACTACATAGATGTGAACGAATTTTTTTCGATGTGAATGTACATTTGCACATTTTTCCTAGACCACTTTTTTGGGGTGTCAAAACGAGATTAAATTAAAAATATTAAGAACGATAGTTTTTCATACTGACTGGTAGTTCTTTCCCGATTTTATCTCATAGACTTTGGATCGACTTTAAGCAAACAAAAATACATATAGACGTCAAAAAATTTAATTTTGCGTAAGTATAATTAAGAAAATGTTACTGAACCACCCATTTCTTTCCATTTACGTAGAGGGCTACGCAATAAAATTTATTGCAGACATTTTACTCACCAAAACTCTGTGTTAACATTTATCAAAATAAATATCAGCACCTAGGAGTATAGACGAACGCTGAAAAGGATTTTTTAATTATTTAGACATAAAATTTTCTTACTCAATGCAAATATTTCTTTATACATTTATATAGACGTTTATTTCATTATCTTACATAAATATAATAATGATTTTTATTAGATTATTAGTTTTTACATTTCTGAGTAAACTCTGAACACAAAGTATAAAATTAAATGGCTGTGGAGTAACAATATTTTGGCTTTATTATCTAAACAAAAAAAGCTGCTGCCATTAATATTTATTCCCAAAATCAATGAAATTAAAGTCTTAACTATAATAATTATATCAAATCTTCTTACTGATCCTTACTCAATATTTTTAAATCATAATTATTCCATAAAAAAGAATACATTTTTGGTAAAATAAATTAATGATTGAAGTTTTACAACCGTTTCTAATATGCGAAAAATATTAGTTACATGATGTTTGTTTAATTTTTGTACACTCCGCTGCTCATGTAACTTTACTTCTATAATATGTCTACATCAAATTGGAGTCTAATGACAATATGTAGCATACAATATTATGTACAAATTAATTATTTACTTTATTACTTATTGATAACATCACAAATTCGATGTCTCTTGTATGTATGTTCATTTACTCATTTACTATAAACAAGTTATACTTGCAATATGATATTTACTATGTATTTATATTATTTTATATTGTTAAATTATGTACATACAGTAATTTGAATTCTTAGTCACAGAATCGATTCTCTGCATCCAAGATTGGTAGAACGACACAAATAACCTACATCAATTAATGCTAAAATGATTACACTTTCATGCTATTGAACTGCTAAGTTCTCTCGTTTTGAGGTTGACTGCTCTCGTATCATCGTACCTTTAATATCATCAATTGACTAATTACATATCATACAATTGTATTTTGATCCCCACTTTGGGGCTTGCCTAATGCTTTGAACGTATAACTATAGAACATGATTCCATTGTGCCAATTACACACAAAGGACATCACCGAATTATTGTTTTGCGAGTATAGAAGCCAGAAGGTGCTTTCAACTAATAGGGATTTCAATTTTGGTGAAATGAAATAGGATTGTGGGGGAGGGAGGTTATTTTTCGGTGTTCATTGAGTTCAGAATTATTATAACTAAGCTTCACAGAGCTGTGACCTATGCACTGTTACAATATTAGACTTTAGGTGCACAAATAAACTTAAATTGCTTTTAATGTTACGCAGATAAAATTTTGGGTTGGGAATTTCTTTGAAAATTACTTATAAAGTATCTATCTGGTAACAAAAAGGTACATTCATCTTGTATTTAAATGCGGAATCGTAACGTGCTGACAAAGAGTCATTTAAGAGGATTGCATCAGTTAAGCTATCATCACTACGCTACCGTTAAGACATTGACATCCGTCCAATATGGGTCATGAGTCGAGGAAGCTGATGAATAAATTATAAAACTTTTCCTGAACTTACTATTTATTATTGAGTTTATTGCTGAACAATGTATAAGAATGTCAATTTTAGTCTTTTGATATCAAAGGTAGAATTTTTTATTAAAATATGAACAAAGTAATCAATAGGAATTCTTCAAAAATTTTACTACCAACCGCAATTTCGTGAAAATATTAGTAACATGTCGCTTAATATAATTTTATGGCACTTTTCACATTTAATTTTTATAATGGTGCTTGATTGACTGTTTCATAAAATCAACAATAAAAATGGGGGAAAAGTCTAATTCAACATGTTTACATTTACTCAGCTCCATCATTGAAAACTAATCAATTTTTTGCTATTCCATTCTATTGCCTTTTTTGCCCATAAAAAAATCGATGAAATTGCAACCGAAAATCAACAACGAAAATTGCAAAATGTTGATCTTGCGCTTGATGAACATCAAGCTGCCTCAAACAATTGCGGTTCGGTTTGTTATTTGGCGGCGCTACTGCAATATTCACATGGCTGAGCATTGAATTGACGCTTTGTGGAGTTAATTTAAACAGAAGGTGGGAACATTTGACTGGAATCAATATATAATGTTTGGGAAGGAAAAGCAAAATGGGACAAAAAAACGGTGAAAATGTATACAAAAAATTAAATTAAATGCTATTACGTTCGTTTGATATTTCTGCTATACTGAATTTAATTAATACAGACCAACTTTTGGGGATGATACTCATAATTTAATTGTTTAATGTTATCAAAGAAAGTTTTAAAATCACAATATATGAATAACGGAGAGCAGTCTTTTCAATATATATTTTTTAAATTGAACAGTACCTGTAGTGTGACTAGAGTGGATATTTTTTAAGTTTTATTCTGTTTTATGTATCGACGTCATTCAGCCGATTATACATACCTACAACCCTACTTATTATGTGGTTTAAGGTCGTGCGAAGTCGACAAGAGACATAATTCGAAACTAAAAATGAAGTGTATATCAATAAAAATAGAAACCTTATAGACAATATAGTTTTTGTTTGTTTTTTTTTTTAAATTCGACATATTGCTGTTGTAAAGCTTATGAGTTATAACACTGACGCATAATAAGTAGACGTTATACACAGCTTAAATAGTTAATAGTATTCTGAGTTCAGGATTAGAGATTAAACTTGACATTCAATATGGATTTGTCCGTTAAAATTATAAAATATACGAGTGTACAGTTACGAATACGTGCGCTTGTTTTGTGTTTCAATGTCTGTGTCTGTTTCAGTACATAATAAATGTGAAAAATTTGCACCAAATTTCAATTGTTGTGTTTTTTGGACCATAATAGAAAAGAAATTAGTGAAACATCACGTTTTAACAACGCACCTTTACAATTAGTTCTTTATCTATGTTATATAATACAATGGGATTACATAAAATACTTGTTATATTTACTTATTGAAGTTTGTTTTGCCACACCTCTTAAAGCTCATTTAGATTTTGTTATAGCTGGAGATATTTTCAGTACTTAAAACGAGTAAACTAAATTAATTTTGTTAGGACATAATATTTGTAATACAATATAATAACAACAGAATGGTGTAAAAATTAATGTTGATGGAAGAAATATAGGTATTTATTCGTTTAAACAGCTTCATCTGCAATCGAGCAAATGCCAGTGTTGTGCTCACTCCCATTGTGACATGGACTCTTGAGGAGGATGCCATTTTTGTCATCTGCAGCACCCATGAGCGGCTCCATTGGGGTGCGTTGCTGTTGGTGAGTGCTACTACGGCTATGTTGTCGCTGACGCCGCTGATGACGTTTCCACATTTGACCAATGCGTCCAAGACGAAAGGCACCACCTGCACCAACACCACCACCAGCGCCGCTCACTTCACCGGCCTCATCCCGTCGGTAGTCGCTTAGTCACACCTTCTCCTCGCCGGGCATTGGTGGCGCACACCGGACAAACTGGAAGCGGACCGGCTATACCAACCATTTGACATTTTCTCAGAATTGTTACTTTCCCCAAAAAACACATAACACCATACGAGTATACCAGCGACATATACATGATTTTGTTAAAGCACACAATTGTGAATTTTGAAGCGATTTCAAGAGATATATTAAATTAATAATAATAGTTAACTGCTGAGAAATACATACAGATATTAAAGAGGTACATTACATTTTTTGTTTGTATTGATTTATGTGTAGACATCGAGATGCTGATTGAAATGTGGTGCAACCTTTAACCTTTGAACATTATTTCTCCACTCTTAAAGATTTTAAAATATATAGACGAGTATATGTATGTACAGTTAAATAAAATGGTGTATTTGTATTTTTGTGAGAAGCCACACAAACTATGTACACATGCATTCAGTGAGTCAATGGCCGCCAGCGTAATTAGGTACATGAATTTTTTAAATTCAATTCATTGTTGTTTTTTTTAACTATACTCATTTTCTGTTTACTTTTTTCTGTTTACTTTTTTTATTGGAATGATATAGTGGGTGAACTTCCAGTCATTTTGATTGTCGCGGCGGCCACTGGGTCTGATTGTGATTTCATTTCATTTCATTTTTTGTTTGATTGTTTTTTTTGTTTTTTTTGTTAGCACACAGAACATTTAACCAATCATATTGTCGACCGATTCAAAATATCTAAATAATGTTGAGATAAAGGAAAAACCAAGTGTGAAGAAGTGACTATTTAAAATATATGTAAATATAAATAAAATTATAAGATATAGCTTAAAATGCTTAGTTGCCTGAACTTACCGACACCTGAGTGGCAGTGTAAGAGTTTGCGCGTGGCCGTGTACTGAAGAACATAGTTCGCCATTTTCGCTTCACTTGCGCTATCACCTCGCCGTTGCAAAAGCAAAATAGAATTGCCACAAAGAGGCCCTTCAATTGCAAATCAATAACACGTACGTGTGTCAGTGTGTCAACAATTTTTTTTTTTTTTCAAAAATATTTATCAATGTACCTGAAACGAAGCTGTAAATGCTGACAATGTCTCATAGAAGCGCTCCCACGAATGGCCAGGATTGGGCTTGAACGGTGTCAATATGTACTGCAGCCCTAGCAATGGCACCAGCAAAAGTGTTGCCCTAAATGCCTGTAATATTGTACGCGATGGTCCACCCCCTTGTGGACCAGCTGGTGCTTTCATCTTCAACAGCACTACACGCACAATGTTGCACAAGAATATCAAATTTAATAACATTGATATGCAAACTGGCACAACTAGCACATTTGTCATGAGGCACTCATTCATCCAGCACCTATTATGTGAAGACACAAAAAAAAAATTTTTTTTTAATAACCAAAGAAACTTTTAATCAATCCAACAAGGAATGGAAAAAAAAGTGTTTGCGGAAAACAAATTATATTAAATCCGAATCGGAAGTGCATAATGTATTTGTTTTAATGCACTCACTGAGCTAACGTTTCGTCTTCACCCAACAATCCACGCAAAAGGGAGTACAAAAGAATGATCAATGCGGGCGCACTCCAACCGAATGCAATCAGCCATCGAACGAGTTTCTGCTCAGAGATGAACGCCGACACAAGCACCGTGTGCAAGTAGAAACCCTCACACAGCATCCACGTATAGTTTGTCAAAAGGAAATAGTGTAGAACAATGTGCAGGATGATGCAACCCGTCTGTATGCAAAAGTTATTAATGATATAGTGGCGGTTAAGTCCGGAATATTACAAACATAACATTGATTATATAACTGTGCACATACGAGCATAGCCTTGTTTAGCAACTAAACATAATACAATATACAAAACATATACGAGTGTGGCATATATTTGAAGGTAAATTTATTCAAACTCTCACTTGAATTGTGATATTTACCTGAATACCATGAACCATGTATATTTTGCAAGGTGAAATATATTTTTGTGGATGATTTTACTTACGCCATTCTCGTTGATTACTTCCGTGTCGTCTAACACCACCCGATACCATAGCAACCAAAGGGAGTTGTTTGCCGCAAATGAGGCAAATAGGTTCATGTGTAACGTTATGCGGGCACATTTTAAAGATCTGAAACAAAAGGATGAATTATGTTGTGAGTTTTGTGTGCGGAGTTTATACTTATGTTGATACATGTGTCTTTATATAAATTAGCTTGAGGTAACAATACGTAAAGACGGTTAAAAGGGTTGAAAATTTAATGTAAATATACAATTGTTTGTCTTTAAATTCGCTCACTTAATATTTGTGGTGTGTTTACTTGGAATACAATTAAAATACAAACCAAAATGTTAACTCTTTTCTTTTTAAATGAAACATGAAATTTTTTTAATATTTTTTAAATAAATACATAAAATTAACAATTGCTTTCGTTATAAAGTGTAGAGCATCTTTTAAGGTTAGTCGATGTTGCCTCTTAAGTAAGGAGCACCGTCATGTGGGCCAATTTAGAGATTTTCTGTCCTTATAAACTTTTTAAGTATTTTGTATCAGTAAAAAAAGACATCAGCAATATAAAAAAAAATTCTCAATGAGCAATAAATTAAGTCAGGTACATATTGTATTAAATTATATAAGGTTAGATAAAAAATATATACAATGTACATCATAGCAGCCAAAATGTTTTAAATTTTATTTTTCCGAAATTCGCTTGGTAATTAAATTTACAAACAAACAAAAAAAAGGACGACCCTCATCTACAGAGAATAAAGCACGTTTACCTACCATTGCTATAGCAATATGCACTCAATAATTCCCCAAATGCTAAAAGCCAGACAATATTGAAATATTTTCAGACGTGAACTGTCGAAAATGAAACATTTCGTTTTAAACATACAAACGTCCCCTCGGCGACTCTGTGAAGTTTGGCACATGAAAGCCATCTAAAAACCGTGATGCCACGAACACAAAACTAAAAATATTTGAACGCGTATTTGAAATATTCATTCAACGCTTACAGTCATAAAGTTAACATCAATAAATCGAAAATGCAGGCTGACAGTTTCAAAGAATTACACATACATAATATAGTAGGTATGTGTAATGTGTATGTGGAATGCAAATAAAACACACAGTTTCAAAGCACTTTCCATAAATCATAAATGCAGTAAATATTACCATCAGTTGAAGAAAGCTTTTGCATCCTGTGCGCGTGCACACAAGTCACATAGACATTGAAATGCAAAATAGAGCTTAATGTTAAAATGCAGTCAAAAGTAGTTCAACCATAAAGCCTTTTTCATAAACATTGCAATTGTAAACATATATGCACTTGCATAAAGTATAATATGGCGACACTTAACAATTTCTTGTGAGTTTGTGTTAGAAAACTTAGCAAATAACAATAAAAATGTGCAGAAATTTACTTAATATGGGGACGCTGCAACAAAACTCGACTGTATAAAATTCATTAATTTATAAAATGACTATATGAAAACGTCCTTTTCTGAAAAAAACCGAACAATGTACTTTGTATATTATGGATTTTCTAAGTTTAAACCACAAACTGTGAAATATTACAGTTCCTCTACGTTGAAATGCTTATTGCTTATCACCATAAATACATAATTCGGGGACACTTAATTGCTCATAAATTAGTCATGAATGTGGCAACCGCGGATTAAATGCGGTCTTTCAGCGCTATCGCGAAACTCTTATTCGTATCCTTGCCGGTAAAAAGCGTAACGTTTCAATTGAAGCTCATGAAATGGAACCACCATTATAAATTTAGTGGGTCAGGCCTTGGAACTGGGCTCAACATGTGCATTTGAGGTTAGGAGTCATATGTGTGTGTGCAGTTTAAATAATTGATTGCACACCTTTTGTTTCAGCATCTGGCGGTACATTGCAGTTGCGGTAAATTTATGTTTTTCGCTTTTACACACATGAACGAGTGTGTGCTGGCATTTAGGGGTTGATGAATTTTTACATTTTAGTGAAGCCGTGCCACCGTGGTGAAACAAGTTATACTATATAGCTACAAATGTTTGTATTTACGACAAAATAGTGAAAATGTAGCGCAAACTCGTACAATTAGACTGCTTTCATTTGATTAACTTTATAACACACGTACAAGTACGACATTTTACCCATTTCTAAACCACTAATGAGTGTGAACTCAGCGTGTACTGTGCTTTTCTAACTAGATTAATAATCCGATTCATTTATTAATATCCCACATTAATTACCCAAAATAATTTTGCGTAATTACCCGCATTCATAGTAAGTAATTAAATGAAGTTAATTATATTTCTTAATATAGTGATATCAAATTATAATCATAAAGGTCAACATTAATTATGGGTATTTGAAAATTTTCGCAACCAAAAACTAATTACAGTGCCATTGATATTTCCTCGTGCCAATTTCTCATTTTATTCTACACATTATAACAATCCCTTTACTAATTTTGAATGCAGAATGCTATTTTCATTTGCATTTTGCATACCAGCATGATTTTTCATTACAGAAATATCACCAAATTCTAATAACAATGGAGTTCTTAACTATTTAGAATGCAGTGCACATTCAAGCAAAAATTTCATCAATTTAATAACTATGGCATGTGTGAGATATTTTTGAAAATGTCACTGAGCAATGGGAACACTTCACATAATTTACAAAAAAATATTACTGCTCTTTAAATTGAGATCAAGTATCAATATTATCTAAGAAAAAAGTTAAATGTTAAAGCTTAAGCTTAAGCTACGTAATAGAAACAACAGTTCAACCCACTTTAACGTTCTTTACACAAATTCAATGTACAGACTCGTACATCCTTGCAAGCATCATAAAAACGAGAAAACATAATAACAACAAAGTCTGTTTTATAATGGCCACAGACTACAACCCGCAAGCATTCAACTCAAATTTCCCCCACCCACCCCCCAATGCATAAATAATTACAGTAACGCACACATCCAGTCAGTGTAAACCTTGAGATAAAATTATGCTAACGTGCGATGTCCTTTTATATGGGTTACAACTTACACCACGCAATCCCTCGCATACAAAAGTAAAACAAAGGGGACACAAAATTAAACGATAGCGGGTTGTGAAAGAAATCCATCAAATTTATTTTTATTACCTGAAGTAGCTAAGAATAGCCAAGGACAGCAGGATGGCAATCAGCGATATGCAGTAGCCCGTTTCATAGATAAGGTTAACATCGTGCCGCCACTCGAGGTCATCAAGGTTAACACATGTTGTGTAGTTCGACCACGTCTTGTTGGTAAGCGGATGCTTGAACCAAGTGGCGTCGGTGCCGCATTCTTTGTGTGCATAGCGCATCGGATCAAAACCCGTTATAAACGCTGGACATGGTGAGTGTGCGGACGTTGCGACGGGCGTATCCGGCCAGCACAGCCACCCATCAAACAATCCAGCACAGTATTGACCTTCAGGAAATGATGTCATCGATTTGTTGAGACGCGCGTTGCAATCCAACTCCAGTTGACGATGGTCGATGGCATTGTAGGGTGGTGATTCTGTGCTTGAGGCCATTTCCTATATATATGAATGTACAAAATGAAATTAGAGACATCAAGTTAATGTATGTAAAGAAAGTGCATTCAACTTATAAGTCGTTATATAATATAATGTTGATGGGTTTTGGGATATTATGTTCATTGATGAGAAAATTTCATGTGGCTTTTATAAAAGTTTCGGCACTCGCGTAGACAAACGCGAGCAAATATTGTGATTGTACATCACAAATGTAACAAAACATAATAACTGTTCACTTTAGAACAATTTAATGATGTGAGCTTGACATTGTATGTAACTGTGAAAGGGTTGTTTGAATTGTAATCCGATACATTTGCATGGCATGCACTACATCAGCATTGTTGATGAGGGTCCTTAACACAACAACCCTTGTATTTGCGTGAGTACACGTATGGTGCACTCAATAATGACACATTCAAACTATATAACAGACATTTACTTTGTGCCGAATGCTTTAATTTTATTAAGACGATGGAGAATTTCCTTTTTTTGTAATTTTTTTGCTTTTCGTGTCACATTGCGCAATTGCCGTTAAGAGAATTAACAACCATTTCAAAAATGTAAAACTCATGTAAAAACAGTACTTTAGTCAACCCAATTTTTTTTGCTGTTTGTTTTTAAAGAACTTATGATCAAAACAATCCATTTTGTAAAATCATTCATAATAGTACGTAACTATAAATATACACTGAGCAAACGGATCCACCTAAAATCCACTTTTAACGAACGATTTCCACCTCGAATTAAATTAAATTAATTTATTGTTTTCTTGAATTATTTTTTCTATTTCGAATTTTTTAAATCGCATCTTTTTATTTGGTTAAGATCATTTAATAATTGTAATTTTGTAATTTTTAGTTTTTACTATAAAATATTTGTTTAAACCACCGTGGCCGTGGAATAATCCTGGGACTTTCGATGTGTGTTGTCGTTACGTCGAAGAATTACGTAAACATTTCTGTTTTTGTAATAAAATTTCGCATCTAACTTCAAAAGTTGCCAGTAATTATATTTAAAGCAGAAAGATTCTTTTTAAGATGTCGTTTTACCAATCATTTATTAATTTCTCAATGGATTTATATAAAAATAACACCGTTATAAACGATGAACATGAAGCGTGTGCGGATGTTGCGACGACCGTAGCTACCCATCAAACAATCCAGCTTAGTATAAAGCCCCACTGACACTATACATTTTCATTGAAGTGACATCGTACACACATTTCCCTCATCAATATTAATGCATTATACAAAATATAAATAGCACTCCTTTTAAGTATCATCGCATTCGATGCAAATGGATGTATTGATCTTAATTTGTTTTATAATCGTATTCCGCCTTTATTGGTACGTTGGCGATTGCTTGGCGAAGAATTGAAATTGCATTTGATTGAGAATAAATTGCTTTGGGATGCAGCAATTACTGGTGTTTAATTGCTCAACAATTGTTTTAAATTAATTTATGGGCTACGCTAACTACTTGTTTCTCCTATTTGGATACTGTTATTGAATTTATGTTGAATGCTTTTTGTAACTATGCAGTTAAATTTATTGATAGTCTGTTTTTATTGTTATAACCGCGCCAGACGCTGTTAAACACCTATTTTCTTTATAATTCGCAGTAAACTTTTTTTTTTTTTAATAAAATAAAAACTATATATTGTATGACGCTGAAAGACTTGGAGAAGTTTATTTAATTACATTATAGTTTATGGACATATTATTTGTATTTAATAATAAACAAAATAATTGTCAATGAATTCAGAAATGTCGTTAAAAAACTATAAACAACCTTAAACAAGTTTTGAAATACAGGGAAAAATATAGTCCTTTACAAGTAATAATTATTATGTAGACTGCACTTGACAATAAAAAAGTTCTGCAATAAAAACTTCATATTCAAATTAAATACTTTGTCCTATGTAATATTGCTCAACTTGCAAAATAAATTTTCAACAAATTGCACCAGCTATTGCCAAGAATAGTTGATTCCACATCCGGCTAGAGCAATTAGTGATATTAAATTAAAGAAATTTTCCATAACATTCATTCCACTATAAGCAAAAACATCGGAAATAGATAGTTTGCACAGGAAATGCATTGTCTTTGTATGCTCTAACAGACAGTTTGTTTGTGATCAAACATGGTTACAATTGAATTAGGAAGTCATTAATGTTTTAAGAAGGATATGCAGCAATGCATTTCCTTTACTTGGGATAAGCATGTGCAATGGCGCATTTGGAAAGTTCTCCAGACTACCGACTATATATGTACGTCAAAACTTACCAAAAGTTCACCAGTACCATTCCGTTCTATTATTCATGTACAAGAAGGGAATGGTGCTCCTAATGGAATTGATTTCAACAATTGAATTCTCTCATATAAACGATAATCATTTAAAAATTTGAAACAGAATAACTTACATTTTGAAATCTTTCCAAAGCTAATTAAATAAAAATTATAATAAATATGGAAACAACGCCAGTTAACTGTTTGCAATTATTTCCAATTATCACATTTTTCAACCAAACTTTGGCAGCAAAGTGCGACCTATATTTCTTCATTCACATTAAAAAGAAAAGGGTTCGAATTATAATGCTATCGTGTTTCAATAATGAAATTTTAATGACTTTTCTTTCCTATACAATGTTGAACATTGTAGAAAGCTGCAGCTTTGCCGCACCTAAATTCTCAAGAAATTTATCAAAATGCGCATTTGTAACACTTTCCAACATTATTTGAATGTTCTTTGTACCGAAAATAAAACATGAAAGTTTAAGAGCATACATGCAATGGCGTCACCTGTTGACAGTAAATATTCTCGAACACAACATGAATGTAGACCAAGTGCTATCCCAGAATAAGAAACAGATCCACACACTGTTCTAAAATGGTAAAGGTTACGTCAAGCAAGGAGCCGTGGTTGTTATTTCAGCACTTTATGTTGGAATGTTGTTTTAGCGCAGTGTGTTCTATCTATCGATTCGCAAATATAAAACAACAACAACAACAACAACTAACAACATGAACTGATACTATTTGTGCACTTTACTGAACTGTGAGCACTCTGCTGCTTTTTATATTTATATCGTAGCTTCGCAGATTTTCTTTTATTCAATATGGTTCTTTCTATTTAAAGAAATGTTATTGCTCGTTAATTGTTTTTCACTTGAGTAAATGCATTAAACGAAACTTATTAACGCGGTATACTACAATACTCTCGGCGCTCATATATAATGCGTGGCAGGCGTTCGTTTGCTGATCAATCAGCATATTATGTGTGTCGAGGCAAGGAAAAACAAAAAAAATTCATTTAAAAGAGTTTATCTCAAAGAAAATGTTGTGCCAATAACTTCGATTGACGTTGTACACAATAATTTTTCTTTGAGCTTTTTTAAAGATCACAACTCTTAAAGAAATTTTGAGTTAAAACAGAAGTCGCGCGCAATTCTCAAGGGCACCGCCTCAAAATACTTGAACAACTTACTGCACTCTCTTTTGTATACATATTAAATGCGGTTAGTTTATCAATATCTATTTTTAATCCAGCTACATGATAAACTATAGCGTTTTAATCTCATTCCAGGCACCCCTGCCGCTCCCAATTAAAGTGTGTGTAAATATTTTGTTAAGACATGAAGGTTTGTCTATGCGCGCTTTTATTTTTGCGTCTTCACTTGAATTCACTTGCTTTGCAATTAATGCTCGTACATTTACGGTTGTTTGTGCAGTACGACAATATACTTAGTTTTAATTAATTTTTATTTGTTCTGTTTATCAAGATATAAATATAGCAACTTTACTTAACGGACATTCCGCTGATACAATTGAATGTAACTGTGTGATTAACGATTATAAAAAGCAAGATGTTCAAGGCAACCCCAATCCCTGCATGTACGATGAACACAATAATGTAAGCAAGCTTCTTCTTAAACACAACAACTCAGATAAAGTAATTATTATTGTCGACTGTATCACGTTTTCTATAATGCGTAATGGTTTCTGTGACGATTTTTGGTATTTAAACTGCAAATATTGCCATTTTAAGCTTCTGGTTTATATAATAGCTAGTTGATATTCGTTCTGTTATGGTGTAGTAAAAAGCAAAACCATATAATAAGAATTATTGACTCAAGTTATAAAAAAATGTAAACAGATTAATGTGACAAGTACATTTGCAAATTACTCATGGTACGAGCCGCTAATTCAACATTGTTTTAACATTTTTAATTGCGCATTTTTGATATTTGTTGACAATTTTGTAAAAACATATTTGTTTTATATAATTTTCCATCAAAAAAAAATACATAGAAACTTAATGGGTATTGATTTATCCCATTATAAAATGACTTTAAACACAACAAAAAAAGTCTGAGAATTTTTCTGCAAATTTACATCCCTTATGAGTTATGAGTTATGTCAAAATTTAAATATTTATTTCGCATGTTGTTTAGAAATATTTTTCTCATTTTGAATTTATGTGTTTATATTTTTAAAAAGATATATCTTCACATACTTTAAGAAAGGTGTATGAATTTGAGTTAAATACTTTTAATAAATAATGCGTTAAATGCCTTAGCCAATGCTTAAAGCTTTAAAGTAATGTTCCAGAGTAAATATTGAAAACATACGGAAGTGAGGTTAAAAGACAAACGAAAATTTGTGTGAAAAGAGTAGGTATGTACGAATAAATCAGTTGATTAGTTAGTACACACTACACACTGGATGTTTAAAACTTACGAAAATGTTAGGAAAAATACAGCGTGTATCAAATTTGATTTTCATTGCTTACAACACAAAACACTCTTGCAAACAATGAAAATCTTAAATCCAATGTGATTTTAAAACTTTGCCATAACTCCATCCATCCAAGTAATCTGAAGATAAAGAGTGTAGGTAACGAGTAATAATCAAAAATGCTATTTCAATGTTAAATCAAAATTTATGAAAATTTTATTACAAATGACATGCAGCAAATAAAAGTAAGAAAGTCATTGTTGTTTTATGTTGCAAAAATGTTCATTTTATTTTATGCTCTCTCGTCTGGTTGTGACAATTTTTGTGTAACATTTTGAATAAAACCAGAAAATATATTTCGGCAGCTTCCCTTAACATGCATTCAAGTGACAAAAAAATAAGAAATTTTCTCTCTACATTTTACGTTTCAACATATAGGATGAAATTTCGGAACACCAAAACACGTCAATTCCACACATTTTCAAATACTTTTAAGGTAATATGTGATACTCGTTAATTAAGTATTTAGAAAAAAAATTAAAGTACAAAAGATTACAAAAAAATTAACATAACAGTCGATTTAATTTAAATTAAATTAATTAATTATATAAATCGTCGGTTTAAAAGCAGAAATCACTAAGTCAAAAAACATAGTTTTTAGTAAATCGATATTTAAGAAGTTTATGTATCTGAAATAATAGCACAATTGACTTAGTGCAATAAATGTGCCCCTAAAAACCCTCAATAATATCAGTTTAAGACTTATAAGATTTTGTCAGTATAAAATTAGCATTATAATGACTTGATTTAGTACAAAAAACCAAAAACTTGGAAAATGTACTTAGTGAATTTTGCTTGTAAACCAACGAAATGTTCTTTCTTAACAATTCACACATATTCATTTGTAATAATTAAACTCAGAATATAATATAATCATTTCAAAAACGAGCAAATTCACAATTTCGTTAAAAACAACAAATATGTATAAAGTAAAAAGAACCGTGAACTCGTTAGTTATTTGCTTCCTATAAATCGATTTAATATCAAAGAGTTTGAATTTATGTCTTCTGAATTTGAGTATACATAAAGTTGTTGTAGTTGAGGACCATTTGAGGACTTATTTATTGTAGATTCAAGATGATAACAAACTGTTATATTCTTTAATAGGTGTTGTTCGGGATAACTGTTCTACTATAAATAATTTATGAACAAAATTGGATGGATTTTTGAGTAAATGGTGGAAATAAAGGATACATAAAAAGCTCTTGTTCACGCAACGAATAAGCGTTAAATATTCATATAACTGTTATTATTTATTGCGGTTTACAATATAATGTGCTAACATTTTTTGCTTATTTTTATAATACGGATTATAACAATTCATTGAAAAGCAATACGTAAAATAGACAATGAATATAATAAATTTAATTTGTTTACGAGTATATGACGCGAGAAATTTAAAATCCAACAAAAACATCGTTATTCAATATTGTGTATAAAGGCAACATAATATTATACAATTATTTTTGATGGCAACAATAGCGTAATTACATAAGCATTAAAACGCATGGCCTGAATTTTAATTATTAAACGAATTAATATGAATGTCCATTATTGTGAAACGGAAAATAATAATCGCTGGTATCATGACAAAATAGAATAATACTAATTGCAATATTTAATTAGGTTTATATAATAATTGTAATATTTCATTATAATTAATATTGCTTTTTTTAAATATTTAATATATGGGTAATGAATAAAATTTATTTTGTGATGGTTAAAGTGACAAAAGAACACTTAAATACATATGACATGATCTCATTAAAAAAAAATTATTTTTTGACATAGAAAAATAGTGACATTGAAATATTCAGAAAATTTGATCTGTGGAGAAAAGCAATGTGGTGGTTCCAATTTAATTTAATAATTAGATTTCCCTTTATCTTAATCCATAGATAGATGCATCTCAAAATCCCATAAAACGGTTTGATAACATCACGTTAAATTTAATAGTAAACAATCAAGCCTGCGTGTTGAATATGGTGTGTGTTATTATCAAATTTCCACCTTTTAACTTTATTTTCTGCCCCCTAGAACTTCAATTCTGCTTTTTTTTTATTGTGCATGTTGTCTCATAAAAATAACCAACACCAAATTAAGTTCCATTGTGAAGTAAAAATAAACCTGATTAAGTATTATGCTTGATTACCAACTGAGCATTACTTCGTGACTGCAATGGCAGCACACTATTTCGGCTGTTGCGTGTCAGAAAAATTATGACATGATTATCATCAGTATAATGCAAATTTATTTCACAAACAAATGAGGGCGGCGATATATTTGTTAGTCGGATTAACAAATAAATATAAAGTTTCAGCCAACAATTTGGTTTAAAGTTTGCATGTCTATCAATGAATTGTTATTAAGCACATAATATCAAAACGGAAATCTTTTACTCTAATACCACTCATACATCATAAATGAAAAAAAAAGGGGGATAAGAATCAAATTCATTTATTTTGTGTATATTTTTATGGCAAACATTTGCAACACAATTTTTTATCACGCGGATATTAACTTTTTTAACGATAATATTTTCAAAGTTTCAATGTATATTTTAAAACTCACTAAAATGTGATGTCTGACACCAAATATTTTATGATGACAATTTAAAGAAGAAAATCGTAAGCTCAAAATTAAAAACTCACTCATAGAAGAAAGGTCAAGGTCATAACACACAACCCTCCCTTGGTCTGCTGCGTTTGAATGCCCCAAATATGATAAAATTTATTAAAATCTGCTATGTCACAAAATCGCATAATGAAACCAAACTTTTTAATTAATATTTATAATTATTTATATCCACTTCCGTCAGGTATTATCTCTCATATACAAAAGAATTATTTATGCATCCCCTCCATATTATGTTATTATATAAAAAGAGTTTATGAAAAAAAAAAAATGCTTACAAACATTTAATTAACAACCCTGGAAACGTCCCCTTTGCTGTAACTTACAAGTAATCCAGATTTGACATGGGTACAAACAATTTGCGACCATAATTTTTTCATAATTCCACCACTTTAAATCCCAAGCTCACTCGAAGTGCCTTCACAAAGCATTAAGGGTATAATCCTACTTCAAAATAGGCACACTCAAAGCAGCTGGGCAAACCACAACTGTTGACAATATTGAAAATTTCATTTGGATTAAAAGATAATTTTATACGTACGTTCTACAATACATACACAAGTTCAAGTAAATTTAGTACTTAAGTTGGATAAATGTACTTAAAGGCACGAATGAAGGTCAGAATGAATATCAGTATCCATATCATTTTGTGATTGTCAAAAATGTGAATGAAAAAAATACGATATATAGAATGTGGATTGTGTTTATTCATTCATTCAATAAAATACGCAAACTTAACAAAAATTAATTTAATTTCAGATGACTTAAAATTTTTTTTTGAAAAATCAACAAAATCGAACTTTAATTTATTTTTAAATCCTTTTTTATTAATTCTGTAGTGAATAAAAAATGATGAAAAAAGTCCTGGTGCAACCACAATTTTAAAAACATTTTCTAATCTTAAACCACATGGAAGAAAAAGTTTTAACCAGATGCATGTCCTTTTTAGTGCACTCCAAATGTTGTAAACTTTAAGTGGCTTGAAAAGTTGTACAATGTACAAGTACAAACGCACACACAAGAGGACTTTGTGCAAGTACAAGCAACACAACAGGTTCTCTCAACATTTCGATGTGCTTTAACCTTAACCGCTTTTTGTTTGTAATTTAACAAAAACTTTTAAGTTTCTTACCACGAAATAAAAAACGAACATTCCAATATTAAGTAGACAAATTTACAAGAAAAAATAAACTGTGCAAACATTAAACATAAACAAACACATTTGAACATAGTATAAAAAATCTACTTTATTGTAAACCATAATGTATTATGATTGCAAAGTATTTGGTTCACTTGACCACATTGTTGATTAAATATACAGAACCAGGGAACATTTGAACGACTTCATTTGCTGTAATAAAAAATGGTATTTTAAAAATACATTTAATGGCGGTCGAAATAGCCATTTCCTGGAAATCACCAACGTTTTAGACAAATAAATAATCGTTTCTATTATATGCACGTACATATGTAGCTATAGAGGTTACAGTTCTACATTCAAGAAATTGCATGTAAGTGGAGCGAAAGAAAAATTGATTTGCTTAGACATGATTTGTTGGTATATGGGGCGGTTGAATTTGTCTGTTCCTTAAATAAACTGTCTTCGGCAAAAGCAGTCACTGGGAAAAAAATTGAAATTTGACGCGGATTAAAACAAAAAGAGCTTGAAGAGTAAAATGTTGCGCAATTGGTGAAAAGGGGTTTGGCTTTATTTTAAATTGTGGAAAAATTAATTTGCTCTCTTTAATCATGATATTTTGTTTCAAAATTTGTACAATATTTAAAAAATAGATTTTCTGCAATTTAAAGTAATAGGTTTTCTGACAGAATACTTGAGCAAGCATCGAGAGATTTTGTAGATTAAGGGCACTTTAAAAATATGCAAGCATCAAACTTTTAGTCGGAATGGATTCTCTCTCTTTAAGTCCCTTTTTTGCACAAATCTTGATGAAGTAATTAATTTTTATAATAAATCCTTAACATAAACTTAGCTTGATACAGAATTTTTATACTTCTACAAGTTACGTCATATGTATAACAAAAATAAATTCTAAAATTTAACATTTCAGTTTTCATTCATTCTGTCAGGAACAGAAGCACCCTACCCAGGACTTTCATTTGGAATGACAAACAAAGAAAATGAAAACTGCTGGATTAATATGTTGACAGAATAACTGAAATTGGAAAACGAGCAACAATCAGTCACTGCGAAGTCAGTGTGTGCTTTTTTGCACACATGACTGCTGCCCGATTCTTTATTACACGTGTCGTGCATGTAACTTTTAGCACACAAACCATTCGTTTAGCATTTTTCTATAGACGCCCCGAAGTCGTGCACAATTTACTATGTCAACTTCGTTTACAATGTACAGCATGCCGAATGACATGACATGAAAATCTAATTATTTATACCTCAGTGCAGTATTGAATTGTGATCATTGCAATATAAATATGTGTGTACTTAATACTCGTTTGTTTAAGCGGTGAATGGCAGAAGCACTTGTCTTTACTTTACATTAGCAGTGTTCAATAAAAATAAACTGATTCAACAGCTTTATCGAATGCAAGTGTTATTTATGTGTTTTGATAAATTTATGCAATGCAACGATGAGTACTCCCAGATGAAAGTGAGATTAAACGTGGAAATGCATTTTAATTGGCGAAAATGCTGCAATGTTTCAGAATATAACAGTTGCTTTTCTATACAGTAAAATTTAATTATAGAACAGAGTGCATTCGTTTTCTAGTTATCTGGGTTGGTCCACTTTGCAAGGTGTTTATGCAAAATTTAGTAAATATAAAGATATTCTAAGAAGATGAATAACTTTTTTTCTTTTCTTTTTTAAAAGTTTTGTACAAAATGTTTACAGAAAATTCCAGAATATTTTATTTTGAATGCTCATTAAACTGGGCTTTATTCAAATGGTTTAAAGGAATATAATAAAGTTTTATTTAATTTATTTATTTATAATTAATTTTTTAATTTTAACATGTTATAGAAAAAATATATGAAGAAATTTTTAAAAATTGTTCTTAACTATTTCTTTAAATCAAGACCCCCTTGAAATAAGCTTTTAGCACAACCAAATTCTTGGAGTTCTACTGTGATAACTGATAACTAATAAGTGATGACTTATAAGAGTCAGAATTTTTTGTTTAAAAACCTTGCTATTAGATATAATTACATTAGTTGAAATACAGTACAATTTCACAAATAAGATCCACTTTGTTCCTCGGGTTGTTCTCGTTTCTGAAAAGTTCTAATTTTTATTCTAATAATTAATAAAATTATTGTTTAATTATTTTAACGTATAATTGAATTGGATACGTTAAAATAAAACTAAAAAATACCTAAAGAAATTAGAAAGAAAACATCTATTTTCACGGCGTCCAATACAATGGCCGGTTATAATTTCTGAATGTATCGAATTTGTGAGAGTTCTATTTCATGGAATTCTACTGTATAAAATAAAAATTTTCATAAATCCAAAGCGTTCTGTTTGCTAAAAAAAACACAAAATTTGTCTTAAGAGGGGTTTTGCTTTAATTTAAGACCATCAAAAAAATAAAACGCTTTGATGAAAAAATTAGCAATATGTCTGTTTATATTTTATTTCAAGAAGCTTTAAAGTGTTTAAGCAACTTTAATGTTGTGCGACAATTTCGTCCCATTTAGATAATAATATATTTTACAATCTTTTATTCAAATAATTTTGCAATAAAGCATCACCCAAAGCTCATAAAACCAAATTAATAATTGAACGTTAAATTAACCAAATTCATAAAAATCCCATTAAATGACAAGAAATATACAATAATCCCCATTTGTTGATAAGCAAGCATAAATTTGCTATTATATATTAAATTATCGTCTTCTTCAGCATGCATATTGCGAACAACAATACGTAATATAACCAATCACAAAGCGATTCAGTAAAAGCATCTTTAGACTTTATCATTAAATTTTAACATCTTTTATGCATGCGTGAAAATGTACTTAAATCAAGAAACCGCCAAAGCCAATCGTTCCGCCGCGCCGGCCATTAACACCAGCAATTTATAACAACCAGCTGAGCTTTACCATAACGATCACCGTAAATAAGCGTGAATCTGATATGCTGCGGGGACCGTATTATTGTTTATAATGCTTTATAGTGGTAATTATCGTGTATAACGATATGAAAATGCAAATAATGCATAATCAGTGAATATAATGCAACGAATTTGCAATAGGACCAGACACACACACACGGGCATGGGTAACGTTCATTTTTACGTTGCGCGTATAAAGGTGCAGCCGAAAATTAATGCACAATGTGCCGTTTAGTGGGCAATAAAATAATGTGGAATTTATTAAATATTATATTGGGGAGGGGGAGCCATTAAAATAAACTTACACTTTCTTAAATGGTAATTTTAATTTTTGTTAAATGACAATCTTTTATTTTAATCCTCTTCAGCTCCCTGTGTTGCAAAAGGCGCAATTACATTAAAAATTCCTTTCAGCTGTGCGCGGCTCACAACACTCGACTCACATACATAAATTAGTGGAAACGCATGAGCGCATGTGGGAGCTTTTATTATGTACGTGAAATATTTTCTGATTGTATTTCCTTATAAGTGAATATTAAAAATTATTATTTTTTGTTTGTTTTGTTTCCCACTTTTGGATTTTTAATTTATCCCATTAAGCAAGATAAGATTCACTGAAACGAAATCATTATTATAACTGATTTGACTAATTTCATCAACGCACTTAAGTCCTTGGAGGATCATTACACGGATGGATGTTTTTGCCTCGGTATTATTATATTATGTTAACACACACGTCACACACACACACACACACACACACTGGATGTTTAGATGATGTGCGTCATGTACTTTGAACCTGAAATTATGTATTCAAGCAATGGGGCACTTAAATAAACATCAGAATGTTTTCTGCGAAGAAATGTGGCTCAATTTTCGTGTGACACCGAGTGAATTTTAAATTAAATCGTACGCTATTTTATTCACTATTATATTTATGTTTAAGCACAATTCACGAGACTACAATAATAGAACGTTTATTTTATATTTTTTGGTTTTCCTTTTACACAGACAAGCTATTTCCGTAATAATTGTAACACTCCGTCGGAATTAATACTGTGGGGAATATCCCTTTTTGAATCAGAAATTTATATTTAAGGGCTTATCAGGCTTTCTTCATTGTATGTAAATTCACAAAAAGGTAAGGATATGTTATGGAAGTTCCTTTTTATTGAACATAAAATATCACCGATTTTATAATGGAAACTTTTTACTTCACTGATTAACGATTGTACACATTGCCACTTTGGTACTCTACAATAACAACAATTCTATTCGCACATTCACTTGTTATCAACTATTCACCTAATTGAATATTCAATTCAAAGAAGAAATTTGATAGATTAAACTCAACAATGCCGCAATGCATCACCACACACAAATTATGTTGTTAATTTAAGCTAACAGCCCACAAACAACACCCAAACACAATTTTTAACACGCTAACCGTGATGGTTTTGTAAATTTCTGAATCTTAGCACCCTTACAAGTCGCAGTTTCACATTGTACCGCTCGACCATTTCACATATTTTTTGTGTCGTGCAATCCGACAGATATCTTACAACGGACTGGCGCGATATCGTCCGTCCATTGCGACAATTCAGTTGGGGCCACAATTTCTCACAGTCGTCTCTGTTAAGTACGCCAGTAAGTACATGCGTGTGTTAAATTGTATCACATTGTGCGCATTGATCATATGTGTTTGCATACGCGAGTAAGTACTTCTCAATTTCTCATCCGATGGAGACGCGCAGGGGAAATCATCCGTTGAATAAAAGTTGCTCAGTTTCAGTGGAGGAGAAACATGATATATTTCATTGTATGTGCATTTAAATGTTGTAACGGGTGGAACTCAATCAAACAGGTGGGTTATAATGTAGGCTTGGGCGCAGGTGGGTGCTGGGTCATGTGGTGTGGGTGGTGTGAATTTATTGCTTCATATTTGATTAGCTTATGTTTGAATATACGTGTTGGAAGGGAAGCGATTTGTAATTACAATCAATTGGCGTCTTTTGCGGTGAGCAAATTTGTGAAGCTTTGCGGTAAATGCCGAGCACTTTGAGTGCTTTTACAGCAACAAGTGGCATTGTTGGGGAAGTATGTTTTCATTTCTTAATTATTGTTAAATGATTGAAACGGAAATTGGTTACGCGGTTATGTAATTTAAATTTTTGATAACAAAATTTAACATAATTGTTTAAATATAATATAATATATGCATTATTCTTAGGTGTATAATGAATTTCAATGCTCTGGGTTTCTTTGTGATAACATACAACATGGAAAATAATTGAATTGTGTTTAATTTCATGTTATAAAAAGAAGTAAACTCAGAACTCTATTTCAGATACACATGTTTAATAGAAGGGCGCAATTTTATGATCTTCGTACCTACTTTTATATCATCAGTTAGTTTTTAATAGTCTCATACGTATTTTTGTGTCCGTTTTCGTTTCATATTGGGGTTTAATACCTCCACATAGACAATGGATTAACTTTCTATATCGTTAAAGATGGTTATAAAATCTTTGAGCATTGTTTCTTTTTAATGTTCTGCTTTCCGAAATGTGTTGAAAACAAACGAGTGGCAGGGACAATTGCAAAAACCTGAAGTAAGTTTGCATCGTGTCAAAAAAAGCTTAAAAATATTTATTTTTAAACAACTAGCTTTTAACCTTGTGAAATGTGTATTTCTTCATTTTATTGTTTTCATGTTTTAACCCACAAATAATGCTGCTGGTCATTAAAAATAAATAAGAAATTTACGATTTTCCTGTCATTGAGTCATTAATATGTCAGAACACATTCCCATTTATACGTTTTAATGACACCAAGGGGTGGCAAAACGAATTTTTATGGAATTTGTGACACGATTATTGAAATTGTGTTTTCTCTTCGTAGTTCAAGTACAAAACAACAAAGTTGGAATCATCAATCACACCCACATTAACAATAATTTCGTAATGGTTATATTATTCATGCAGATTGTTTTATTTGATTTTTGTTATTACATATTATAAATAATATTTTAAAAATTAAATATAAATATTTTATTGTAATTGTAATGTTTTTGGTATACATAATTACAATAATTTAAGGCCACATTATATTTTCATTTTATTAAATATGCTGCCAGCAAAATGCCAAATGAAGTTAACATCCCAAACGCAAATGGTAGTTTTATTTTAATCGTTGTTGACATTGGTCGCACGAAATTATAATATTACGTTTTCAATTATCCATGCTCATTTTATTTTGCTAATGTGTAAAGCACAAACGTGCACAAATAAAAATGTTAAAAGTGTCCAAAAATGCCTTTATGCACAATTAAAATTTTAAAAATGTTGATATAATAATACATAAAACATTCCTGCATAAATGTTTTCCAACAATCTGTGGAAAAAAACGCTTCCCTTTGTAGATGAAAGCATGAATGAGACTATGTGCAGAGTAATCACCGATTTAACTTTTATTACGATTTCCCTTGCAACTTGTAGACACAGAGTCCGCCTTTTTTGCGCGCACAAAGCGGCAGAGATTCAAATTACCACGCTCAAAGGACGACGATTTCACGAACATTTTTCTTTCAAAACACTGTAGACTTTTTTGTGATAATAACGTCCGTGTTTTTACGATTCCGCTTTAAATGTATGAATTTGTGGAATTGTTATAAACACTTTTCGAAGCTAAATTATTGCTTTACATATTATTGAAATTTTATTATTTTAATTTGGTTGCGTTTCAGGGTGACCAAATTTAATTGATTTATGTCGTTGTTTCTAACATATAACATATTCAAATAAAATTTTTAAAAGGCTATATTTATAAAATCTTAATAAAACTATGTAAAAATATAAAATCCAATTAATTGCTTGCAACTATGAGATGTCTTCTATTTTGTGCACTTTCAAAAGTTTATTACAACTTCTTCAAAATTACCAAAATGGAATGAACCCAGACAAAAAAGGGAATGCAAACCAAAGCTTGTCGGTTTTCCAGTCGTATATTGTGCAATTTTCAATGAACATTGTATGATTAAAATGTAAGGAACTGGTTTGGTGTACCTCATTTACCAGCACTTATATGTCTTAACGTCTTAACGTCTGCAACCTCTTCAAATAATTTATTTTGTTGCACAACTTTCACGCAACTTCAAACAAAGAAACCACTCTATGAATGGATGTTGTTTAAATCCTTAAAGCATCTGCATGCATTGAGAATTAATTTGTAAAGCTTATTTCCATTTACTTTGCAATAGCACAGAATCGATCTATTCCTCTAATAGAACCTACAACACATAATATATTGAATTGAACTGCTTTGCTGCAGAGCGTCATTATGTGTCACACTCACATATTGCGTTGGCCTATTGAACGTCTGTGTAAATTAAGTGACAAAAGCATTGATGGTGCAATTATATATGGCAACACAATATGTTGCCAGTGACAATAATCTATATACGCGCGTAGAATGGAAAATTGTCATGATAGACAATGGATTGTGTCAAGTACCGTGTTGTGATAATGCGGGGAGTAAATATACGCAAAGATGAGCATTCGACGATCTACAAGATTGAAGAAGATACGATGTTAAGCATTTTGTGACAGTTTGCGTGACGGCTGGCTGGGCCTTTTGTAAACAATGCGCACCGTCAACAATAAGCCGACGCTCTTACATTGTTCGTTATCAATTGATTGGCTCATGGTCAAGGTAGAAATTTCAATTAAATATTTATTCTTGGAGAATATTATTGACAGATAAATTCGTCCTAATTGACATTATCTTATCTTGTACATTCCGGTTGTCTTTCTTTAATATCTTCAGGGAAATAACACTCAGACAATTGTGTAAATGTTTTTTTTTTTGTAAATCTTTAAATTGGTTTATTAATTACCTGTTATTTTTGTTAATCCACTTATTACACAAACGCTGAGGTTTAACGAAATTAACATTTTATCTTAGTAATTTAAGGCAGTAAAATTGTTTTTCAATGTCAAATCGTTATTTTAAAATGGAGTCACAATCTCTTAAATGGTCGGTCAAATTTGACTTCTTTTGTAACAAAAACACACATAATAATTTGTTTCACTGAGTTTATAAAATTGCCAACACAATGAAGATTGCTTTATATTTCATTTCACAATTTACGGACTACATGTGAGTTAACAATTTTCCGAGTCAGTGGTCTAAAGAATAATTGTAAAAACTGTAATTAACGAAAAGCGACTCTCAGCCAAATTCCATGTGTTCTGTATACGATGAATAAACACATTTAAATCTCTTTTATGATCCCTAATCCGTCCTTTTGCGTGGGAGCTTTTACAAATCTCACATATATGTATGTTCACATAAAATACGGGAAACGTATACTTTTTATCTATGGTTGCTTTAACAAATAAAAAAAGAAATGTGTAAGTATACCGAATGCTCCTTCTTGGATTAACAAACATATGTACTTGAAAAAGACTTTAATTATACATTTTGTGGAATGGCTTTGCGTGATATACTTTAAATGGGTATTCTGAAATATGTAGGTATTGACCGTTAAAAAAATGTGGGCATCCACTCAAACTCAAACAAATTCCAAACAATTATTTTTAATGAAAATGTAAGCCCATATAAATGTTTGCCTGGTTGAGTGCAAATGGACCGCTTCAAAACTCTTTCACATAATTGTTATTATTAGTTAAACCGACAGAATCTTAATATCCACGAAACAGGATTCTTTTCATTTGTATTATGATGTTGAAGAAAAACAATCATATACCCACGTGTGTTTTATTTGGATTTTATTAAACATGCCTGCGTGTTTATGTTTAAGATGAATAAAATTTCTTGAATGCTTTTACACACATCTCGTTTGTGGAACTGCGTTTTACAAGAAACGCAAACTTTTCGTAAGTATGTAGTTAAAAATAAACAGCTGTGTACGGCTCTTTGCGAGTTTGCGAATAACATTTAATTTTTTTCCACACATTTAATTACTTGTGAATTTTAATATATGTGTTTTTTAATGGAAGATTGTGGGAGTTTTATGGGGAGACTCAGCATTTTTTCTGAATCCACGAGAAATCGGTGAAGAACGCAAAAGAAAAACCACCTCATTAAAAATTATGCGATTTTTATGCAAACCAGGTGTAAACCAATTAGGTTAATTCAACTCGCGAAAAATCTAATCACAATAATGTATTATTTTTATTTTAATATTAAGAAAAGAGAAAGAAAATATGTATTTGAAAATAAATAGGCAATTAACTTATAGATTTTAAGTTATAGCCAATAAATAAATGCGATTTCACTGAGATACGTTCAACAAAATGTAAATTTCGTTAATCATTTTTGCAGGTTTTTTTGCATAAAAATGTTGCAAAACTTCAAGGTGTCTCATTTATAAAATAAATAAAAACAACAACAACGCTTTTTTTGATGCCGTTAAAGTACAAGAGGCTATATGCGGATAATCCATACACAATTTTAGCATTAAAACATAATATTGTCTGTTATTATCGAGATAGAGGGTTAAAAACTGTTAAAAATAGTTTATCATTCCTAACGCGGATAATGTTACCTTTAAAATAAAAATTATTTAAAAATATGATCGTATATTAACTTTTTTTCATTTTTAAAATAAAGACATTTAAATGAACCACTTAATACAGTGTAAATCATTCTATTCTTTTATTATAAAGCGAAAAGATTAATTTGAGGGTTAATACAGTTTATAGTTCAGTTTCACTTAATCAGAGGGCACTACAATATATGTATTTATAATTGTACCCTTTACAAAATTATCGCAGTTTCAATTAGTTTCGTATCAAAGTCATGCACCACAAGAAATTTTGTTTATTTTAAACGAATAATGAATGTTTACACAAATATATGCAATTTAAATCCAATTTCATTTATTAGAATTTACAAAACTTTTCTAAAAAAAACACAAACGCTCTCGAATTCGAATATTATTCGCGATTATGTTCTAAAAAATAATCATTTTAAGTTGCTTAAGTATTACATATATTTAGCAAGTACACACACCATTATTGTTCATCAATATTGTACTTTAGAATTAAGTGCGTTATATTGAAAGGTAAAATTTTCAATGGCTGATGACTAAGAACTTGTATCCATTCACCAATGTACTGATTGTACCAACTTATTTAATGCGCATTCTTATCTGCTCTCTGAACCAATTTTCTTACTGAGCTTCCTTAAGCATTGATTTTCAGATAAAGTTAAAAAATGCTCTAATTCTATTTACGAGTTTCTAAAGGTCCTTGTCGCCAGGATCTAAATTCGTAGTGCTGTAAGTCTGGACAACGAACAAATGAAACAACAATAATTTTTAATTTTATCCTTGCTTCTTATTGGGAAAAAATATTATTACGTTGCACAATTTTTACATTTTTAAATAAAATAACAATTGTAAAAAAAAGCGCTACGTTTAAATCATTTTTAAAATTCTATTAAAAAAATACAATTATGAAAGCACAGTTCGTTCAACTAAACATAATTGATTGGCAAACATTGAAAAAGACCACTCAACGGTGCGTAAAATAGTTCAACCACAGGTTTGACAAAGTCAACAACTCAGGAATTTAGAAGAACATTCTTTAAAATTATTATGAAATCATAGTAACAAAATTGTGTATAAAAACTGAAAATTTAAACAACCTCTGTTTTCATTCGCAAGTAGCAGCCGCCATCGATTGGTGGCCATCTCAAATAAGCAATTAAAATGAATCACATTCTATTGAAAGTGCTCCCTTTAATAATGATAAGTGGACTTGTGAATAAGTGCAATTGTGAATCCGATCGATCGGTGCGAGGACTGCTCATTAATCGAATTGAATCGATGACGAACAGCTACCACCAGTGTATTCCGAATGACAATGCCGGCATTGGCACGTGTATGCGGCGGTTTGAGTGCATTAGAAATGAGGGCACGGTCACTGGCACTTGCGACAGAGGGCTGATATGTTGTAAAAGTGCGAATTTCAAAAACACTATTGTGACTTTATATAATGCGGAAAACAAATTAACGTTTGTAAATTGATTTGTCTGATTTACAGTCACTGTGGGTAAATGCAAAATGGTGTCAGCAAAGCGATTCAATCTGATGCGACCGCCTGGCAACACATTGAAGGATTGTACGTACACAATAAGTGCATTCAGTTCACGCGTCTGTCAACTTAAGATTGAGTTCATTGAGTTCACGTTGGCTCTTCCAGAAATCGATTCTGCTGGCGAGTTGAAGTGTCGTCGTGAAAGTTTGCTGATTGATGACGTGGAGTTTGAATTTTGTGGAAACAACGATAATCAACATGGTTTATTATTTAATAAAATTCATTATTAACTTAAAATTAATTAATTATAAATTACAGTTTTCATTGATTTTGATGCTGAATCAAAATCGACAATGAATCTAATATTCAAAATAGATCAATTTGAAGCATCCGATTGGTATCTGAGTGTGACGCAATTGGAATGCCCACAAAATCCTAAACCAACGTACCGATGGCAACCGTTGCGTGCGGCTTGGAGCTACTTTCATTTTGCAAAGACCGGAGATAGCCTTGTTTCCAGCATTCACCATTCATCGAGCACAAGTGCAGATATTCACGAGCTGGCTCCAATTGGTTGCATGCAATATTTTACAGAACCATCGGGGGTTGTTTCGTCATTTAACTATGCCAATGGAATGTATTTGCCGGGCATGGATTATGCAATCTGTATAAGGCGGCTACCTGAGAACAAACAATTGAAGTATTGATCCTTATTTCTCCTTTTAATAATTGTATTACATATTTCATGCTTGAATACTTGATTGTTTAGTTTGTACTTTGATGAGTTCTCTCTTGGGGCCGAGCTCAATAACACCAATGGAGATGTTGACAATAATTGCTTTGTGCCAACCACCACTGAAGCAAGGCAGGAAGACTATTTGCTGGTGCCGAGAACCACATATTCACGACCCGAAAATATGATGAAAATTAGAAATTCATTCTTTTGTGGAAGGAGTCTGGATGGTGCTGTGGCGGAAGCTGCGTCCTCAGTTGGGCCATTTGTTCTGGTTTTCCATAGTGACAATATTTATGTTCCCGATCAAGATGTTGGGTTTGCTTTTAGTTATGATGTAGTATAGGTTTATTGAATACATAATTATAAGTTATTGTTGCCGAATAAAAATATTTGAAATGTTGTATTTTTATATTTAAAAGCTCAAATTTAATTATTTTTCATTTTTAAATATAAAAGAAAAATTACTTACATTTAAAAAGGTTAGTTAATTATTTTAATCATTCGCCAATTAAACTTTGAAAACTCTATTTAAAATACTTAACATACACTTCCACCCTTTTCATTGCTTATCTCTTTTATTGAAAAACAAAACAGAAACCGTATTAAAAACTTCACGTCAACAAGACATTTCGAAATCATTAAGTAAAAATCAGTGTATTACACCGAACATTCTTATCGCAGCAATTATATTTCATTATAACAGTAAGGTCATCTAACAAAATACCAACTATTACCCAAAGTGACAACTTCCAGCCAGTCAATTGAAAGAAAGCAATGAGGACAAAAAGTTTTTAATTTTATAACAACCGAACAATTAAGATGAATTCAAAATTGCAATGTCTCATAGTTTTTGTGTCCTTTCTCTGTGGATGCGAAGCCACTTTTAGTGAGTCAGAAAAAGTTTGCATCATTGTCTTAAAGCTCATATCAATAAAAACAGCATGCACGCAAACTAAACGATAAAAATACATTTAATTTATTTAGCAAGTGAAACAACACTCACCTGCGGCAAAATGTCCACCGCAAAGACAACAGTAATGCAATCACCATCGAGCAACGTCCCAGCAGACTGCATCTACGAAATTCGTGCGCAAAACACAAAAGTATGCCAACTACGAATTGAATTTACGACAAATCTTGAAGTGCCTCAGATCGGATTTACTGGCTATCCAATATGTGTCCGCAGCGTAATGTCCATCAACTATGAGGGATTTACCTTTGACATGTGTGGAGTAAATACAAAACAACACAGTAAAGAAATTTCTCTTGCAACCATGCAACTTAAATGTGTGATGTGAAAATAACTGCTCGTTCGTGTTGTTTGTTTGTTTGTTTGTTTATTTGTTTGTGTGCACAGTCTACGTACCGTTTCGTCCCAAGATACGTACATCAATTCCATCGCAAATTGCCCAGATCCGAGTCAAGACTGTGTCAGGGGGTAGCTGGACTATTGTGGCCACACAATTAGAATGTACTAATGCGGCTTCCATTGAGGGTCAACTCGCACCAACTGGATGCCTGCAGTATTTCACACAGCCGACCGGTGTCATTGAGTCTTTTAATTACAACAATGGATTCGGACCATACCCACCAAATATGGACTACGCCATCTGTTTTAGGCGGTCACCAAATGCCAATGCAATTAGGTTAGTTGATTGTTTCGCTTTACTTGTCCCACCATTATTTAGTTGGCAGGGTTTTACATTTCTGTATAAATATTTGCGTATGTGTGTCAGATTTCAAACGGAGTCCTTTAATCTGAGCATTGAGAACATTGAGGGGGATGAGTGCATTGCGTCATCAGATACAAAGGGTTATGACACTGATTGTCATTCACGCGTGCCCACTGTTGGACGAAAGGGTGACTATTTGGAATTTGAAGATGGCATCAAGGAGAGCACACCATTATTGTATGCGTCAAAATTCTGTGGCCAATCGTTGGAGAAGAATGCAGTTGTTGTTGGTACGCAAACATAATTAAGTAATTTGTGTGGAGTATTGGGGCATTAATCTCGTGTACTTATTGGTTACAGCAAATCATGTCGGACCGTTTATGGTGAAATTTCACAGTGACGACATTTATCATAACAACGAGTCTCCTGAGCTGGGCTTTCGGTTTAAATTTAATGTTATTTAATTAAACTCAATAAAATGCGAGGGGTTCATAATGTAGTTGTGTTTCAAATTAAATTTGCGTGAAGGTATAAAGGTTGTCCGAGGGAGGCCTGCGTTTCAACATACATAATATGTAATATATATGTGCGTATGCGGTACAGAACTTATGCTCCTCGCATTCGCATATCAGCTTGAACTCAACTCTCAAGTTTGTTTGCGCATTAAACTTCAGTTGTTCACAAATGTTTACTTACCTGATCTCGTTCCATTGTTGGGCGAAAGAGATGTTTGCACACATAAACACTTAATATAATATGTGTTTGCGTCTTTACATATAATATTATGTGAAAGCATCTGAATGCGTCTTTGCGTACTGGGTGGGTATTCTTATGTGTGTTTAAGTAATGTTGATTAAAACTTTAAACTAAAGTGTCCTACATAGGAAACTAGCCACAGAGGCATCGTGCTTTGACAATTTAGGATTACAACATGAATCTAAATTACTTCAAGGGTTTTAGCCATGTTACTGCATACAAGAATATACCTGATTACATGGAACTATTTGTTTGGTTGGCTTGAGGGTGTAACAACAATTCTTTAAAATTGTATTGAATTATTTAGGACTTTCGGAAAGCTCTTAAGATAATGAATTTTTGATGTAATTGATAACCTGGTTTTTATTTTACTTCATTTTTTGTGGAAGAGTTTAGAAAAATATTTAATAATCATAATATAGAAAGCCACTCGATATTCGATAAATATTGTTTACCTTTTTTTGCTAAATTTTTTATTGCGGTCTACACGATTTCATCATATTATGTGGAACGACAGCATGTCTTGGCCTGACACCAAAGTTGTGATATAATATAATTTACCTAGTGGTATTGTCGTGTCCTTAAAATAGATGATTAATTTTGAAAAAATTTCTTTTTGTAGAGATTTTTTCTATGTTAATAACTTATGCTTTTTGGCAAGTAACAGCTATTTGAATATAATTATTTTATTTACATTTAAATCTCCATATTTTTGGCTGTCCTTGCCGGGCGTTTTTTTTTATTTAAAGGTAAAAATTTAAATATAAAATAACCTGTCCTTAAAACGTAAATTAATGATTTAATATCCGTCATTGTACCTACACATTACACATATTTTAAAATCAACCAAATGTCATTCATTTTTCACTGAAAAACGATCGTAAGAATGCTACACGAGTAAAAAGAACAATGACTGCAAATAGTTACACGTCGAATAAATAAATAAAACGTTCAGTTACGTCTCAAATTGGACAATATAATACTTATAGGTTATATACTTTTATTTTTCCTACATATAATATAGTAATATGTGCACTGAGAGAATATGTCCACCTAAAATCCACTTTTAATTCAATGTGACTACGTAGGGAATTCCGGTCAATGTAGAAGTATGTCAACCCAAAGTTGATCTACCTTGATAATTATAATTTGACTGTAAGAGAGTAAACCTATGTTTATTTAATTTTTTTTTATATTAAAGTATTACCGCTTAAATTTATATCAAGCCACATAAATTTAAGCAATAATTTGATTTTAATTTCAATTTTAATTTATATATTGTATTTTTAGAAGTGAGAATTTTTGGTGTTTTCTTAAATTCATATTTTTATTCAGTTTTTCATTTTAATTGAAAAACATTTGTCGAATTAGTTTTCTATTTTTATTTTCACTTTTAACTGATGTAACATTGATATTAAAATATATTGATATAGGTGGGCTCGATTTCTCTCAGTGCGTACATGCCCAGATAGGCATTTGTCTAATTATCTACTAACTCAAAGTGTTATGTGTCAAGTTCAGAAAAACTTGAAGCCGACAGTAAAATAAATGCGAAGCGCAATCATTTTGATAGAGGGATTCATTGTATGCCGCAACAGAATGGTCAAGCATGTAAAAGGTTTCTATTCAGTGGCAATGCTATTAGCGAACACGCGTTTCTGCTATACGAATAGACTCAATATATTATTATGTGTGTGTAACATTCCCCCAAGTCCATTAGGGATCGATTCGTTATCAGCGAGAGAGATGTGTTGTAATTGATGCATGTAGTATACGAGTATGTGGTCTGGATTGCAATATTATGTTATAATTACTGTACAATTGGGAAAAGTTCATAATGAGGGTTTGTGTAGTTACTTAATATTGATGAGAGCAGATTTGAACGTTCAATTATCGGGTTTGTACACACGTATATTTAAAATGTATTATTGGAAAAGGAATTACATTAAAAGTTTGGTACTTAATCCTGGAAAGATTTAAAAAAAAAACGTTTCTTAAACACAATGCACTATTGTTATGCACCAATTCTACAGTGCAGCATTCATTAATCATTTAAGAATTTGAGTCAAAAGCTGAAATACCGTACGAATCATCCTCACATCTGCAATGCAAGTCGCAACACATCCAAAACAAAAATATGACACACATTGCGACCACAAAACCAACGAAAATTACTCATAAACTATACACATATAATGTGATCGTTATTTTACCCTCTTGGTACATTATGCAGTTTATGAAGATGACGATAGTCCGAGCACACAAAAAGCTCCACAAAACGACCCCATAAATAATAAAGGAAAGCACACATAACGATGTATAGACGAATACACATACCGCCTCTAACCAAATTGCCATTCCTTTTATGATATAACTTGATGATGATGATGACTGCGGTGGACGCATATATACCTCATAATTTCTTTTAATGTAACGATTTTCTTTCCCAATTCCTTAGCATTGTGTGTATAGGCCTTTTATGAACTGAAAACTGAAAAGGACACCATATAATTGCCAAGTAGAACACAGTCTCCCAGAATTTAATGTGCCAGCTATATTATAGTAAAAAGCATTTAGGCGGTCGAAATGAAATGTTTAAGTCCACACTCCACACGTTAAACGTGATGACACACACTCACATCACACAAAAATCATCACACCCCCCCCCCCCCCAGTAAAGGTTGACATTGTTGTTGCGTTTTGTTAGTGCGTGCCTGAAAATAGTTCAAGTGTGAAAGCTCACACAGAATGTGTACACAAAATATACAGAGACTGCGGCATTTCTGGCACAATTGGTAAATGCGCTTAGTGCTTAAAGTGGTGTGAGAATCTGTTCTTTAATTTGGTTAAAATGACGAGGCAAAGAAAAACATGTTAAACTGGGAAATGTGTAAGCCACAGCAGTACTGTATCACGTAGATATATTTGTTTGTGTTTGTGTTTGTGTGTGTGTGAGGTGCGGGTGATAAAGGGGTGATGAAAAAGCTGTAGCATTATACGGGAACCAATATCCTCCATCCGTTGCTGCGCGTTCGGAATTTTAAGAAGATTGATGCAAGCTTACGGATTATTTTTCTCCTCTGTTTCTTTTTCTGTTTTTTTTTTTTTTAAATTTTCGCATAAGTCTTTCCACTTGCTCTCACACAAATGAAAATTTATAAAAACGCCCAAATGAAACAGTTTGCTCTCTGAGTGCTATCACGGATGTATGGCACGCCAAACTGTGAAATATAAAGGGTGTGTATAATATAAATGTGTGTCCCTACGAGAACCTGTACGAAAATCAAGAGAAATGTTGAGTGAAACAAGAGTGAAATAAATAAATAAAATAAAAACTCACTGTCAACCTGTTTGCTTGCTTATTATCTTGTGCTTCATCCCACACAAAGTCATCCACTCGCTGGGTTTTTGCAAATTAAAGACAAAACCAAACAGCCAAAGAAACGAACTGATACGAGAAAAAATTATGGTCATTAACGGAAGGGCGAGAAGAGGGATAAAAGGAGCAATGGAACGCAGGCGGGGCGGCGTATACGTTTGTGTCATGTTATTGATTTTTCCTGTGAAGGGTGTTCATCTCTTTGGATAGGTCTGCTTGTTGCTTGACGAAGTTTACTCTTTTCCTTTTTGACAATGCATTTGTTGTATCATCTACATGGGTGTTCATGGAGTCTATTAGATGATTTCTTGTTGCATGATTGCTTGTGAAAGTTATTAGACACAATTTATTTTTACAAATGGAGGTTTATCAACTGAATTGGTAGGCATATGGGGCAATGACGTGAGTTGCAACTTAATCAAAACCATTCGATAGCAACATCATGCAAACACATTTAAATGTGGATCATCATTTAAACATAAAATTCCGTTGTGTGTGTGTTCGTATTTCTTCTCCTTCAACACGGATCGACCGATTTTGTAATGAACACAAAATTAGCCTACTACGATAATTTTTGATATTATTTGAAAGTTCCCCGCTTTTAAAGCTATTATTTCAAAAAATATGTTTTATTAGCGAGGTCTGTGGTGGGACAAAGTTCTTCGACTCCACTAGTTTAATATAAAGCGGTAGAACTGTTTATCGATAGAAATGGTTAGAAAAACGCAAGAGATTAAAAATTTATTATTTTTTAGTGGGTTTAAGATCTGTCTTTGCGAGTAGACAATTAATATCAATATTTCTTTTGAACATCAGTCTGGTGAACTGTGGCGCATAAACGCTCGGTCTGGAACAAATTAGTTGGGATTATGTAAATGCTAAATGTGAAACCAATTTAACATTAAATTACATTGCCTACTCGCAATTAACTTTTAAATTACAACTCAGTTCCTTAAACTTAAGTACGTTTTAAAAATGAAAACAAATAGCAAACCCCCTTAATTGCTTACCATATTAAATTACGCGCCATGATCTAAAAAAAAAGTGCATCTCCTGTGACCAGCCGCTCGCAAAATAGACTATAGCTTATAATATTTACTCAATGCTGGCATACTCGTACATCTACTTGAGAATACTGTATGTGTGGTGTTAATTTTCGCGTAAAATTTTGATGAATCAAAGCAGAAGCATATTTTAATTACATTTGCAAACGAATGCATTTGTACGTGTTATTCAAAGCATAAAACAGCTCAACATCCTCCAAAAGTTTGCCAGGTACAGTATAAAGTTGTCATGTTGCAGGAAGAGTGATGTCGATGATGGTTGCCCTTAAAATATTTATTCATTTGCATATGTGCGGGTGTATATTTTGCCGGTAATGATAATAAAATATTTGATAGCGTACATAATTTGTTGCTGCATCTGACAGCAACACGCTTCCCTTGGGATGAAAGTGCTGAATTTTTATGCAGGTCACATAATGTTGAAATTTGCGACATGGGCAGGCAAAAGGGAATTAAAAAAAAACGCAAGGAGAATGATTTTTTTATGGTCAAATTTTAGCAAATTTAATTATTGGACACAAAGAGAAAACTAATGATTTTAAATTTAAGGATTTCCTGACACATATTTAGTAAGAATATTTTGAAAACAACTAAACTCGCTAGTCGCTGGTATAACCTTGAGTGTGTACATAAAAATTTCTACAAAACATTAATGCTTGCCTTGGAGTTTGTAATAGGCTTACACATTTGCCTCAAAATTAATGTGTGCTCAATTTTTACATTGCCTGGGTATTTGTAATTTGTAAGAGATATAGTTAAACGCAGTATTGTATATTACACATTATAGTTAAAGTACCCAAAAAAGGTGCCTCTCCAAACTCTCATCGGTTGCCAAGGATACGTACGGACATACAATAATTATGACAAACTGCGATGCAGCTTTACTCCAACATCCCACGAGCGATAAAACAACCCCGACGTGCTCTGAGCTCTCAGGGCTTTTGCGAAATAGCTACAACACAACTGTATGAATACATATCTGTAAAAGCTATGTGGATACGTGGCTGACACAATCGCGTCTCGCCGCCCGCATACACCCTTTGTACGCAGAACGCAGACACCATGGAGCTCTATATGGGGGAGCTTTGTGATGCGATTCTCCTGCTGCATGCAACGTTGTACATTATATAAACTATATGGAAATAATAAGATTCACTTGCTATTAAAATGTATGTTCACGTCCCTACACATGTGTGTAGAATCACATGCACAATCTCACACATTAATGTGTGTCTGTTTTTCTACATACATATATATTATATTGTAGCTTTTGTGCTTTTTTGTCATTGCTGTATACATTCTTGTTTTGTGTTTTGCGTTGGATTTGTTGCTGCCGACATTTTTCATTTGGTTAGTTTTACATCCCTCGAGGGATTTTTGGGAGATTATACAGTGAGCTTTTTGGGTCTTATCCAGAGGTAAATAAATTACACTGTGTAACGAATCGAAATTAGGGCACTGTGTTACTGTAAATTATATTCGCGTCGTATGGGTACAGAGTGTAAAATATGCTATAGCTGTGTGTTCATTTTGTGTATGCGAGAGGGTGCAAAATTTAATGTAGATTCATGCACGACTAGAGGCGTCAGCATTGGCGATGGCGGTGACAACACCCACAACTTGTCCGCCCGCATTAAAGAACACTGATGCAGTCAAATCGTTTACAATTGTGTTAATTTGTTTTGGGATTTTGGTAAATCTTTTTACAAATCAATGAAATGAAATGAGTTAGTTTTGTACTTTTTGTCTTGACTTGTTGCTTCGAGGTGTCTAAGACAATTTTGTTTATGGTAATCTATGCTAATTTTATTTTTTACAATTAATTTAAATGGTGAAGATGGTTTTGATAACTGATTATATTATTTGTTATATTGTAAGGACATGAAAAACGGCTAAAGAAGTGTCATTTTCTCAAGCTTCCTTCAATTCCTGTAAAAGTACGCAACCTTTCAAATTAGACGTGAGAATAAACAAATGGCAAGTAATAAAAAATTAACTGTACGACGACTTCATTAAAATACAATTGTCTATAAAAGCTCTCTAGTTTAGAATTCATTATTATCATTATATCTTTCAGAATCTATACATGCATGCATTCAACTTCTATTTCAATGATGCTCTTGCCAAATAGGCGATTGCATATTGTTTATTCACGTTGTACGGCATTATCTGTTTGATCTCCAATTGAGGCAAAAATATGTTCCAGCTAATATTGGCTTATATCCAATACGCGCAATTTTCACTATGGTACATAAGGTCAATCGCATTACTCTTTTCGAAACGTTTACAATGGCTTTAAGCTGCATACCACACGACGTTACAGCATTTTTATTGGTTTTAATGCATTGTGTTCATTTTTTTCTAACAGTTTTTATGTGGTTAAAACTTTTAAACGAGAATAAAATCTACTGAAGACTGAAGTTGACTATATTTTGTTATAGTTAAATATTATTGGTGAATAACGTTTAAAATTAATATTAAAATATTTAGGTATTTAGAAAAAAATTTAATTATTATTAAGTATACACTGAGAGAACACTCCAACTAAAATCGACTTTTAATTGAATGTGACTTAAGTAGTGATTTTCGGTTCATCAGGAAATATGGTATGTAAATTCGACGGGGACTTCGATAATTCGACTGTAAAAAAAGTGGTTATTTTGATTTTTGTATCCATTTAAAATTATATTTGTGTGTTGGTACGACTAGCACACTTTTATAAGTAGACGAAAGTGGAAAAACATGTGATTCTTATTAAATTTGTTTTATGTTTTTATTTAAATTTAAAACATAGCAATATAAGTGCAATCGCATGTACCGGGTGATAATTTTTATTTACAAATAAACACTTGCAGGATACACTGAAGATGTTGTATCCATCATCATATATGTTATATGCATTAATGATTTTTGTATAATTTTTAGAACATATGTAGTTACAATAATGATATAAAACTCGGTGGTTCATCATTTTATATGTTTCCACATTATCCTAAACTTTGATAATTTTAATGATATTTAAATGTATTGAAATATGTAGGATCTATTCCTCTCAGTGTACTTACTTAAATACCAAATTAGTGAAAAATAATGGTGACAGAAAACTATAACATACGAGCATTTTAATAATTACCCAATTTTCCAAAAATCACAAAACAAAATTTAAAAAAATTCTTTGTTGGTTTAATATTTTCCATTCTGCGACACACCATTTTGTATATAACGTATCATCAACTCTGTTGTAACGCGAAAAAAACAGTGACACAGCAAAAAATGTGATGAAATATTTAAAAAACGAGTTAACCCCAAATTATTTAAAATAGTATCATGACCGCAAGTAAAAACATAAAGAATAAAATGCAAATATACATATACAGGAAATAGCATGCAGTGCGCTATTTGAGTTTCCCCAAATGAGCATTGTGCCCATACATAAATACTTGTATACATTATTTTTGTTTGCTATACATAAAATACAACATATATATACCAATGTACTTATGCCTACAACAGTTTTAACTTGCCCACCCCACACAATGGAGTACACACCAACATTGGAAATGGCGTACTTCAGCCAGCCCACAACTCCCCTTCATTCATTCGCCCCTCACTAACAGAACATTGTTTGTAATTTTTCGTGCCAATATTAATTATTAAATTCAATACATTCCAGAAGGCACGCACACAGTCACGTTCGTGTGTAATATACATTGTACAATGCATCCCCCGAAAAATGTCTAACCGAAATTCACAAAAGTTATATATTTACGGTGGTGCGCTGGATGAAACCACCGCTCTCATACCACACTTATACCCTCTTGTGCACAAATACAGTCACATTAAGGGTGCCATTGCTGTACAGCAGTTTACCATACATACATTTTATTTTTATTCCCCACAATTCCCACCCACCCGGTTTATGTAAGCGAGTACGCTTATGGCAGCACTATAGAAATTGAGTGTTTGTGGGGGATACTTGTGAGTTGTGGTGGTGTGTATGTTAAATGTGCAGTCGTATTGGACGCAGATACGAACGTGAGTCTATAATTTGAAGCAACCATATTTCCCCCCCAATGTATATATTATTATACATGTACAGTTATGTGTATATGGTGAAGAACGGAAGTGGGAATGGTTGGGCATGATGGTGGGTTAGTGCTGGAAGTTAGAACACCATAAACAAGACAACAAGCTCGACCGAGGGTTGCATGGAATGCTTTCACATCAATATCGTTTCAACTTTGCTGCGAGTACCAGCCGTTTACATTTTTGTGCGCCTCAATCTCTCGCACATATTTTGCAACATTCTATGACTTTGCGTTTGCGGATTAAATCACATTTATAGTATTTTTTTGGCGATGGTTTTTCCCCCCTTTTTTTGATGTATGCAATTTTAGCTGTACACTTTTTGCTCTGTACATTGACCTTTGATGACTTAAAACGCCATGGTAAAATGCATTTGAATATTTAATAATTGGGTTTGGGTTTTATGTGAAGTGAGTCTCTTTTCTGATTTAAGTTTAGAAGGGGATTTTAGTAAGGGGGAGAAGTTAGTTTATATAACATAAATAACCAAATTATTAAATCCCATGACTTTTAACTTCAAAAGCTTAATAAATGATAATATTAACTTGCTAAATTAAATATAAGAATATCATCAAATTGATTGTAAATCATTCTTAAATACAAATTAAACAAAATATCAATGAATAACCAAATTTCATCTCAAATCCAATCATTGTTTAAATACAAAGAATTATTTATATTTGTCAATCAATTACCAAAACCAATTCAGCCTTTTAAACCACCCACCGCAACCATTTGTACATAATAATTCACAAATCCACAAGTGAAAATCATCGTCATCATTCAGGCGTCTATTGCCGCAAAGTAATCGGCATAAAATTCCCAAAAAATTCTTCATTCATCTCTCCACACTCTATTACATTTACACATAAACCAATCGATTGATCCACCCCAAATTCATTCGTCACCAACGTGTACTCGTGTATATACCACATCGTACAATTTATATTATACAGCTCCAGCAAACACAACAATGCGCTAAGAGCATGAAAAATCACTTCCTCCTCAGCGAAAAAGAAATAAAGGAAGTAAAAATCGACGAAGGGCCGCTGCCGTATACACTCAAAATATGAATTGAGGAATATCACACTGGAACACGGAGCATAATATACAAATGAAAACGGTACATAAGCTGTTGTGCCACATACAAAAGCGATGATGCTCCGTGGACCGTGAAAATATGTTACGCGCCCCATTTTTATATATGGCTCGTATTTAGTCCCTTAAAATGTTTGCTATTCCTGCACCATACACACCTTGGTCGTATTGCTTGTATACGCCATACAATATATGCAAATGAAGTACCCTCTCCACGCGGCCACACTATTAAAACAGAAGGCTTCAAAATAATTCCCTTAAAATTAAATTAACCATCTGCTTCACAAACGGTTGCTGTGTATGCGAGCACAACTCGTATATTATTGCATGTAGTTATACACATTTTATCGATATATTCAAATTAAAATCAATTACAATAATGCATAATATCGTACATATTATGTCCTTTCCTTTATAGCAATTTATTGGTGGGTGGTGGATGCGATGTCAGACGATATGGATGATTTTCTAAATACCCTCATCCCCAGCATTCGGCATACTTAATAGGCAGAGGGGGGACACGCTTTCCTTTAATTAGGCCATCAATGCCAAAATACAAATACAGCTTGTGTGTTTGTGTTTTACGGAAATTAAGAGCACAATAATAACTATGATTTTATGATGCCTATATACCGATTTGGTGGCACAGCAAGGTTGAAAATTAAAGAAGTCCATACACACTTATACAAAGGGAAACGAGATCATTTTGGGATGGGGTGCGGGCCGACGAAAACAGTAAAGCGCTTGCACAGCTGAATGGGAAGGATATTTTGTGGCAAGTCATTTATCATCAACCGCCAAACCAAGTGCGTGTTTGTGTTTAAATTGAGAGCATAATGCAAAAGGCTTGTGTTGTAAATGTGTGTGTGCGTATATGGAAAGGCTCATTAAATTTAATAGGACAGCAGCCCTATTGCTTTTATGTTATACATATAAGAAAAACACAAACTAACAGCTTTCAATATAATATGCAAAGTTTGTTGAAAAGTGTTGGCACATTCTGTTTGTTATTTACACCTCATCAATTTTAAGACAATGTGTCGAGCAAATCAAACACCATGTCAAACAAAACATCTTTTTATCCAATACAGTTTGAAGATAGGGTTAAACAACGAATTCTTATAAATGCGCCACCCGCATATTGTGTGTGCGAGCGTGTTATGCCAGCATTCCCGTTGCAATGAATTCTTCTACCTATGTACCCAGTCGGTTAATGAAGTCCATGTCCAGATATAATTTGTGATAAAGCGAAAATGTAAGTTTGGTGAATAGTGGACACAATCGGGATATGCTTTGTATGTGAATAACTGCTGCAAATGTTCCCTGGCATGCACGTATATCTACTTTTATGCGAGTTGAAAAGCAGTGCAGCAACGAGCTCAACGTTTTCCGTAGATGTGTACCAGTGTACGCTTCACGGTTTCCATTTGAAGTTTAATTAACTGTTCAAACAGCTATATCGTTAAGCTTTTATAATGTATAAGAATGTATGGTTGGCAGTGTGTGTGTGTGTGTGTGTGTGTGTGTGTGTGTGTGTGTGTGTGTGCTTGCACGAGTGTATTTATTTTGATTCAATGTACAGCGTGGGTGGTAGGAAATGGTTTACGATATGAAATAAAGTTTTATTGCATACTATATGAGTAAGTGAATATTTAATTTTGTTTTATCATAACAAGCTGATGCAATTCCATGATTTATTTATGGGAAATATAATGCCATTTACTGTTATGTTAATACCATAATTGTTTTGTAGTTGTTAAATTAACAACGTTTAGTGTTTCTTTTATTTATTATGGTTATTGTACTAGCTGAGAAGAGAGTACGGAGTAGTTTTGTTGCAGTCATTAGGGAAATTCAGCAACAAACGCTAAAATTCATAAAACTTTTTACATTAAGCAATGAACGATCTAAATTGCTTGTATACACAAACTAAGTACAAAGTAAATTAAAAAACTTCTAGTAGAAAATTCCTTGAAGAAAATTGTTTTATTTAATTGAAGCATATATATATTGTATTCAAAAGCGTTTGAGAAAGAAAATCTTTTATTGTTATTATACAAAGCTCAAATTGCTTCAATAATAATGTAATATTAAATAAGCTGCAATGTATTATTAAGTGGACTCATCATCATAGTTGTTTTTCTTTCTATTTTATTGAATAACACATTTATTACAAAAAATACTCTAAAAATCAAATGAAAATTTATGGATTGACAATACGACAATCAATACTATTCAAACGTCATTTTGCCAACCCCTTTTTAATACTATGTTGTTAAAACGTTGAAGTGTTCATATTCATCGGATACCCCGAATAATTGTCATCAAATGCTGTCCCATTTCGCAGTGTATTCTATATGAGTTGTTATGATGAATACAAATGATTTTCTGAAAATCTCCAAGCCTACAAGTACCAACCAATTTCATTATTACGACCCACCACACTGGAGTAGTAGAATCTTCCATTTTTTGAAATTGAAGACTTTAAAATATGTAAATTTCAATGTCAAAAATCTACGGTCAAGGTCAAAATTTTCAATGCAAAAACTTTCCATATCTTAGAAAAACTTTATTAATTGTAGTTTAGCAACAGTTTTTTTAAATTCAAAATTTGAAAAAATACGAAAAAATAAAAAAATGCTCTTTTCCAGGTTTAGTTGTACAGTTTTATTTTAAGTGTAGCTGGGTTCTGCGAATGACTTTTGCCTATGCTATTTTTATTAATAAAAAAATTTGTAATTATTATTAATTATTGAATTATTTTAATTGGATAAATAAAGTTTCAGATACTTTAAATTAAATAAAAAAAATTATGATAAAACTAAAAATTCAAGGTATTATTTCTACTATTTTAAAATTTTTGTCGCATTTTGTTGAGCATTTATATCAAAATATATGTTTTAAATGTTGAAAATATCCTTTTACTGAAAAAATTCGAATGTCAAAACAAACAGAAAAAGCACGGTAACCAATTACATTTTCGCTTTACTATTTCCCACTAAATTAAAATAAAATCACACGTCGCTCTCCCTGCATAAACGCAGAATTTTTTTTAAATATCAAATTTTGCACCCATTACAAGTTACGACCTCTCAACTGCTTTATGTTTAATAGCACAATTTGTGTGGCCCGGATGCATTGCCTGCCAGATGATGTTATCAGAATCTCCGTCACTGGACTGGAATGAGAATTGAGAACATAACCGAGGTCAAAAATGTGAGCGAGTTGGTATTTGTATTTGTGTGGCAGTGGCCCTTAACTTTAGCAAAAATAAATGTTTCATAACCGCACATCGAAATGAACGCAACGCCAACCCACATCAAAACGATTTCGGTCATTTAATTTCCACTAAGATTTGATTTAATTAAACCACCGCGACGCCACAAATCTAGATTAAAGATGTTCACCCTATAAGTGCACCGTTTAGATAAGAGAGGGGTGCCATTTGCACTGAATGTATGATTAATTAAAAGCTTAAACCTTGTGACTGTGGCCACTTTTCAGCTTCGTATGTATGGAAAAGAGTGTATGCGGTACATGCGACTGTGTTATGCGGTTCGCCTCTCGAGTATGTGTCCTTTCTCGCATACAAAAAAATGTTAATAAAGGGAATAAAGTAGAGAAAATTACATAATATTAAATGGTGAGCATGTGTGTAAGAACCAGGCAGCCAAGTAAAGGAATTACGATCATTAAAATGGCATTTCACTTACTCTTACACTCACATTTTAGCTCGACGCTTATATATGCGTTGTGTTTTTGATGATACGTTTATACAAAGCTCCAGTGTATGAATAAATGCTAAATGCTAAGCGAATAAAAAGGTCTGAATGTGAACGTTGGAAAATTCATATGCGGGAGCTGTATGGCAAGATTAACGTAAATTACACATGCACAACAATGCACCAGAGGAAAGTGTCCTTTTGTTAGCGCATGATGACGCTTTATTGTATATGATTTGGTTGACTGTTTGATGTTGGAGCTTGAAAGTTGTATCACGTTGTACCGTTTTTGAAAGCCACGAGACTCTAGTAACTGAATGCAAGTTAGGTGCTTCCAAGCATGTGAGAGCTACTCTACTCATTCTAAAAACACACATAAGTATGTACACGTCTTGTATAACATACGAGTATGTGCATTTTACATATAATTACAGTGAATATTTGAAGTAATCTACGCGATGTGATTACTTAATGGAATATGCAAGCGCTTATAGTGCTTATAAAGTATACATATTATATACACGCATAAGTTAAGAAAAGAGTAATGAATAATTAAGCATAAATGTTTCTCTTTGGCTTTCATACACAAAGCATTTAACGTCCCACTATCAATGTATAATACTGCATACATGATACTGGGATAAACGTACAATATGCATTTATGTGTATCAACCCTTTAGGTTTCAAGTATTCCTTTGATGTGAGCATATTATTATAGCTATATACTGCATAAGGTAGCATACATTAAAAGGTATATACTTCATTTCAAACTAGTATTGCAACAATAAAGAGACACAAAAGAAAGCATTTAATCTTTAATTGAACAACGCATATTTCACAAAATTAGCATCACAAGCATATTCTGTGGGTATTTGTGTGCACATTCAGAAAATTGCTAAGATTAAAGTAAATGTTAATCTTTCCCGTATTAAATTTATTAATCAATATCGTTATGATACATAAGTAATTATGGTATAAGCAAATATGCATGTCAGTACGTGAGATAGTTAAGGGTTGATATACCTTCCTAATCTGATAATACTCATCAAGTAATCAAGTGAACCAAAAGTGCACTTATGTCTAAATTATAAATGACTTAAGAGCGCTAGATAGCAGATTTTCAAACTCAAATCAAATTCGATATTTTTGTGATTAAAGAAAATTAAAAATATTGGATTTAAGCTCAGTTATGAGAGTGGTAGCAAATATTTCTATGGTCAGAATGTTCAGCTTGACAACGATTATGTAAACAAAGAACAAAAAGTGGTAGGAAATTTTGACTTGAACCTTAACCGCGGAAATATTTATTTCCTTGGTGTAAATAAATCGGCATTTCAATTTTTATTTTAAAAAGATTGTATTTAAAACATTTAATTTTGTGAAATTTTTAAAAAATATAGTTGGATTGACATTTTTGTTCATTTTTTGAAAAATATGGATCATGTTGTTTATTAATGGAGTATATTCAAAAACTCATCAATAAACAAAGTGAGGTTTGTGGCGGAACAACGTTCGGCGGGTCCGCTTGTCATTTATAAATAAAAATACATTTTATAAAGATGTTAGACTGTTCTGAATATTCTTTCATTGTACAGTACATAGGTGAATAAATAATTGTTTGATGCATCCTAATTTGTATTCCACAATTTTATTGTCACCACTTGCACCATTGTCAGCCAACAATGCAGCGATCAAAATACACTACTTAGCAACATACTGTAACGTTTTAATCCAGCTGGGGATCTTTAGCTATCATGTGTCACACTTCCCTGAGTTCAATGTGTTGATGATTCATAAAATGCGACATTTGCTCCACATCGGTGTTGTGCATCAAAAACCTTTTGCCGTATATACGCACATATTGTACATTTGATGTTGCTTGCTCCAATTCACTTTTAATCATCTACAATGGAAGGGTGGCTTTGTTCCAGTTATAATGCAAAGCTTAACACCATATTTTTGCATTGCTTTATTTTTAGTACATATAAGTATATTCTTGAACACTGTGTGACTTTTTGCAAATTAGCGCGAGAGTGCGTTATAGTTCAGATACAAAGCAATGATGAAAATACTATATGGGAACTTCAAGCATACAAAGGGTTTTTATATTTGAATTTAAATGAAAGCCCTAAACTTTATGTTTTGATGCACAAAAGACATAACAACAATTTCTATGCATTGTTGTTGGTCCCAAAGGAAAAAAAAAGCTTATTTACGTAAAAATTCACTATTCAGAATGTCAATAAAACGTAACTTTTTAATATTGGCATTTCCTTCGATGATTTTTATTGAATTCATTGCATGAAATCCATTACAATTATACAGGGTGGTCCGTATAAAAGCTCCTTTAAAAAAATAAACAGTGCGATTTGACACTGTTGGATTTTTTTTGTGGGTTACCGTTAAAGTCTGTAGCTGGGTAGATAATCTAGAGGCGTTATTGACGAGATAGGAGATAAAATTGTAGAAAATATGTCAATAATTGGGGACAGGATGAGATACTAAAAGATCAGCCTAAAAAAGCCACTTAAATGAAATCGCTTTTCATTTCTAAAGAGGATACAGCTACCTTTTAAATAAGTAAAAAATATCAACGTAAAATCATTTCATAGCATTTCTAAAAATGAACAACACTGACCATGAAATTACGTCTTCAATATTTCGATCGGTTATGCCACAGTACGAGAATAAAATAGAAACCCGCAAATAAACCACCCTGTACGCACTTAAATATGTGTATGTTGAAATCAATTTGAGCCACATTGCCATAATATGTTATGAATTATTATAACACGTAAAGTCAACCCCTTTTGAGTATATTCCACATAAGTACATACATGAGCACAATCAAGAAACACAAATAATTCGTGCCTGGCATATGAATTATTGCGTTGAAAACTATTCAGCATAAATGTCCCTTATATACGCACACATACTCAAACTCGCAGCATGCGAAAGGGTTGAGAAAAATTGCAAAATCGTACGGGGCAATCCTCCTCCAACACACATTTCATTCGTTATATAATAACTCAGTGGAACGAATATTTTTAAACCACATTATTTCGTGTATAAAAGTTGATTTTTATGGCAAGCAACCACCATAAAAAAAAGTTGCTGGTGGCACTCAATAATAAGTGAATATAATATTTATTCGGTAAGGCCCATCACCCTTTAGGAAATAACCCTAAATGTTCATTAACATGAAACGACAATTTCTCTTCTTCACAATTGACTAAGTGGCGATTGCAACAAAAGAATAATAAGTATTTCAGTTGAAAGGGAATTTACGTGGTCAAAAGTCACTGAACAAAATAATATATTTTATAGTTGAAACGTGCCCCATCGGCGACCATGTGATGTGCATGCAGTTGTGTGACATTTTGCTGTCAAGATCAATTGCGATTTTTTGCTATAATACTCCACAATTGTTGTGGAAACGTTGTTTTTTTTTAAATTCATCCCCCTTGCAGATCTTTTTTCATCAGACACATATACGGGAATATATATTACATTAAAAGGTGGGGGGGTTGGTGTTTGAACATAAAGAGGTGGTGGTTTGTATATGCATACGTGTGGTGAAACAACAAAGAAAATCAATTACAATCAATATTTTGTTTAAACATGAAATAAACCACCTGGCATGGTGGGTTGGTATCGTGTATGCTTGGTTTATATGTCGTGTTGGTCTTCTATTCGTTGCCGTTTTATTATTTTTCTGTCAACATAAAAGCAGTCGTCGCAATGGCCGACAGACGACCATCCCCGGACAAGGGACGCAGCAGCACACAATGAAGATGAAAATGCCAAATGTAACGAAAAACAATATTTGCACGAGATGACTTTTTGTATTAAATGTGATACAAACACACACACACACACACCACCCACAAACACCACATGTATGCGTTTACTCCACAAATGATCTGATTGTCTCATCAGGTTGCTTTCGTTTCGCTTTTAGTTTTATGACCAATTGGTAAATATTTATGGGCGCAGTGAAATGGTTTATGTCGGCGGAATGGGGAACAACTCAGCCACACATGCACATACAAAACTCAATTTGTGATTAAATGCTGTTGGGTTTGTCGGTTATAGCAATGTGTGACAATAAAGCCAAAAACTTTCACACCAAATTGAAAGTATATAATAAGATTTTATTCAATAAATTGTTCCACTGCACGATGAGCCCGGGCATTAAATCTGTCATCACAATTTATACAAAATGAGAATGCATTCGTGTTGATGTCAAAGTTAAACTCAGCTTTAATGTGCTTAAATGATGTTACATCAGCCATGGAAATCCAAGTTTACCACAAGCCGCAACATTAAATAACAAAAGCATGTGCCTCTGTCTCTAACAAATTTTTTTTTTGTTTTTATAATTCACAAAACTCTGTGTGCAGCGTCCTTCATCCACATAGTGCGCTCCACTTTCATTTCCCGCAGCTTGGTGAACAACTCAAATACAACATCGTTATGCAAGCCAACAACAGCTAAAAGCTACAAGCAGCCGACCCAAATAAAGCCATGGCAAATATCTTTATGTATAATGTACGAGTGTATAGTATATGCTTCTGCCTGCACAACAGTAACACGCCAGCCACATATAAGTTATGCCCTTTTCAATTAGCATATTATAGACTTTGCGGCCTGCGAGCGCAATGCATCGCCAGATTATATTGCTGGCACACACATTCCTGCAGTACCTACACTGTAAGGTTACTATGTAACTATAAAACACATTATTCCATGGATAACTAGAGATTGTGTGACATCCGGTGTACCCGCACTGGCGAACACAAGAAGAATACACGACATTTAAAGAACAAAGAAGTTTGACAACTTTTATTCTCTTTCACATAAACTATAAACACATAGAGAATGGTACAGAAAGGAGTCACCGCATATATCCTAGCAGTCATCTGTACGAATAGATAATATGAAGGTACGTACATATATATGGAATTGGATGCTGCAGCAGCATTGCCTTGAATAATTTAAGTGCACCTCTCCAAATGGACATCATCAACAACAACGACCTCTGTTCACCCGACAGTCGTACCATAATATCTACCTTCATCTACCTATAATACATTTCACAAGTGCACACCCAACCTCCACCCCACCTTGTGATGCACAACATTGAGCGTTATTCTTTCTAGCTCTGATTATATAAAGGATGTGTGAGCATGTGCGTGTTTGCATGTGGTTGTTCATATAAAATATACATGCAAGTTTGGAGAGGAATGGTTTTGGAGAAGTGTACCGGATGGGATCGAATTTTGTCTCCCATGCACAAGGGCCAAAAATGACCACACGTCCATGACCATAAACAAACACATAAACCTGCTTGAACAGAATAATCGCAATGATAGCGCACATCGACAAACGGGATGAGTATAAGGATGGTGCGGTGAATGTTCATAATGATGACGATGTTGATGATGATGATGATAGACAATGATGGTGACAACACAGCGTGTTTGTACATTTGATTGAAAGACATATGGGGGTACGAGGTTGGTGCGTATTTAGTGTGGTACGTATGTTCTATATTTTATATGCATACAACAACGACGGGCAGCAAGGAGAGATTGACGATGGGGGTGGACAAGGACATTCAAAATGTGTGTGCATCGTAACTAAATACGCAGCGAGCGGACAAGCGACGACAATTCAGTCTTGTTAGTGGGAGGCAATGTGACCAAGACAACAAGTTATGGCGGTTATATATTCCGCAACACAGTAAACTATTCAAATTTCCATCAATTTCCAACGGCACATTTCCGTATTATCCTGTTAATTATGCACAAATATACGACACATATGTTTAGCAAAACGCGCTCGCTAAATTGTTTTTAAATGGGACTACCAGGTTGGTTGCGCTTCGCCCTTAATCGAAATTCATATCCCCATCCTCTGCATTCAAATGCGATACATTCATTATGAATACTATATGTGTATGGGTATTGTACTTATGCTGCGCTTATACGAGTAAAATTGCGTGTTCACATATTATGCACATTTATGTAGTTTAAACCGCTGTTATCACATAATATACACACGAAAGTTTGGCCGATTTTTTCGCTTTATTTGCTTTATGTTAATTACAAAATACATTGTCTGCACAAGCCATAAATTTTCATTTCGCTTGCATATCCCTCCCCGCAGCACTCTGCCCCAAAATTGAAAACTCTGCCTCTTGGTCGTCCGGCATCGAGTTGGTGGTGTTGTGTGTGTGTGTGTGTTGCAGAGTTCTGTCCTACGCCACCCAATATATTTGCTCCACTCACCACACTTACAACCACACATTTGTGTAAAAAAAAAAAACTTACAATATAATATTTTGGTGAACTTTTTCAACACGGCATACTCGTGCAAACATCCCCTCGCAGGTTCAAATTTTAATAATGCATGTTGTATGAAATATCGAGATAAACAATAACTTTTTGGGTCACACAGCAGTATCAAATAGTTATAGTGAACTGGTTAACGTCCATTTCTGGTTTATTGGGTTTACGTGTGTTGCCGACATTTTATATTGGTGAGAAGCCCTTCAGTGTAACTAGCTATGTTGAATGTCGCATGCAAAAATACCTGTTGTGGTTCTATTTAATGTTATTTATTACAAAGGCGACAACAATGTTGTGTTCATGTTATGGTTTAGTTATTCAATTATTTCAATATACTGTTTGTTGTTTTTACATATTATGCGTATAAAACCAACATTGATGGTACATACTGCCAATTAAGTCAGGCAACGATTTTAATTATAAATAATAATTTATGGATAATGTGTAAATTAATTTACTTTGTCATCATGTGCAATTTTAATCAACGTTCTGTTTGTTTGCTTATACAGGGTGGCGCAAAAGTTGTTTGGCTCTAATTTTTTTTATGAATGTAGATCGTTTGTTCTGTTTTGCAATTATATTTACTTGATGTCATGATTTTTTCATTTTAATTTGAGAAAATGATATTTACCATGTGACCCATTTTACATTATAATTTTCCATCACTCTTGCCAGAACTTCTGAGTTGTCGCAACCCTCAAGAATATTCTATCTGTGGTTTTAAGGAATCTGAGGCTTGTTCACTAGTAACCTAAAAACCACACAAAAAAAGTCTGGAACTGTTAAATCGGGCAATCTTCCTATCCAGTGCAATCAGAGTTTTTTCTAAAAAATAGGTCCTGATGACGCCTATAGCGTAAACAGCAAACCATGCACTTACTTTGGGCGGGTGTCATGGATCTTGATGAACGCTGTACGCGGATTGTTGGGGTCCACAAAGATGGAAATAAGACTTTTCGGCTATGATGATTTTTGATGACAAAATCTACCACTAACGAATTATTTCACGGAAATTTTTTTTTGCGTATTTCGTATCTGTTTGCTTCATAAATGTCAAAGCAAAAATGACATTGGCTGCCATTTGCAAAAGTTATGGCATCTATTGACATTGTTGAGTATTTTTGCACCAACCTATATTTAAAACGAATTTGCTTCCGTAGAAAATAATGATTTAAGTACATAATAACAATTTGACTTTTTAAAGTTTTTACCAAGAAAAGTATATTTTAAAATCGAATAAACAATTATTTCTTTATTGTGTAGAATAAGACGTTCTGTACAAAACTGTAAAATATACCCAATTAATTATCTTAATTCTAAACTATCAATAAGATACAAATCCTCTTCTGAATATTGAATATTATTTTCCTTAAGAAGCTTAATATTAAACAAACGCACGAACATGATTTAAGCAACCAGTATTTAAAAACAGTAATTAAACACAGATTTATTGCAGAAAACAAATCCCAAAGCATGATCCAGCTAAAAAAAAAATTCACCACGAAGAAAATACTCTGACAATGTGGCTTTTGCCAAGTTTCACCCGCTTTGTTTGAACACATCATTCTTGTCCTTAATGGAGGGTGGCATTTCGACCAATTCTCGGCATCATAATTGAAGGCCTGTGCCAAGCAATATATTAAACACATCCCAACACACATAAACGCGCACACACACCACCAAACATTCATACACAGGACATGCAGTGATATGAAAAGCGGAAGCCAAAACATGGTGTAAGAAGAAACCAATAACATGAGAAATGTCTTAGTTGGAAGGTGAAGTTTTTTCCCGTCTTTATTTTCCATAAACTAATTTCTTCTTTGCTGAATTTTTGTACTTCTTCACTTGCTGTTGCTGAAATTGTTGGGGCTGTGCAGCTTCATGGTCCATGTATACACATTATCATTAAAGGAAAAACGAAATCTCAATTAGGCCTAGTTATATACGTTGTAACTTGTATTGGATGAAGAAGTGAAAAGTGTTTTCTGTTGGACGAAATGGAGGGGAATAGCAAAAATTGCAGATAAAATTAACTTCGTCTCATAGTTGATCAGATTAAGTGGAAAGTATCGTTCCAAAAATAATTTGTTTTTGTTTTATATTGCGTATTTACTTGTTGGGTGTTTCATTTTTGAGATGTGTAAGTACAAATAAAGCCAAAACAAGTATAAAATAGTCAAAAATGTATGTGAAGAAAAGTCTGCAAAATAAAACGAGCACATTTTGCCCTGTATATTACATTGCTTCAATTATGAACCACTTATGCATGCACGTTGAATAAATAAATTAACACCTACAACATGAATTAACCAAATACATATTATTTTTCCAACTACAGTTGGAGGTAATTTTTCAGCACAGTCAGGCTGCATTTCATGTGAAAGGGCGTAGTGCGCGGATATGCGGAAAATTATGTAATTGTAAAGGGGGATGATGGAGGAGGCAGCCATTAATTGAAGTGAATAGGTGGCCTGAACTTCAATTTAACGAGCCGACAGCATGAAATGAAATGAATAAATAAACTCGTACAATGCCAAGGTATGTGTTTGTATACGCCAATATAAGGGGATGCTGTGTGTGCGATTGTCATCATAATAATAATTGTTTGGACAAAAATATTTTTCCACAAAAATGTGTGTATAGGAGTACTCAGGCGGGGAAATGGATTGCATGCTATTTTAATTACAAAATAGTTCGAGTTAGTTCAGAAATTTTATAAACAAGGCAGTAGAAGTCTTTGTTAAATTCAATATGCAAAAAAGAAAGAAGATCTCTTCTATATTTCGTGGAAAAAAATATTGTACTATAATATTGCATAAACTCTATGCGCGCCTTGTTCCTTAATATATTAACTATTATATAGCCTGTTAGTTGTTATATAAAATAATACAATAAAAGAAACGAATTATACTTCAGAAAATAAGTCTAAAATAATATAGGAATGTGAAAAATTTATCGTTGAAATTGTTCATGAAATGATTATAATTGAAACGCCATCCTTTTGTGAAAACATTTTTTCAATTAATCTTGGAATTTGTAACAAATTATTTTATTACCCAGAAACAACAGCAACCACGCCCTCAATATTAACATAGCATCAGATTAACTAAATCATAAAACAGTCTCAACCGCATGGGTTAGCCATTTTCTACAACCCAACAATTTTAATGACCAATAAAAAGAGCTTTAGTTAAAAAGAGAGTTTACCTATACGGTATACCAGAATGTGTGCAATGCTATGTGACCAAGGGAGGAAAACCCCACCACAACTATGTGCTTTCAATCACCTACATGTTGTATGATGTAGGTACGTGAATATCCTATTAAATCGGATACCGCGACAGAAAACGCCAACAACAACGCAACGCGAACAGCAAATGGGGAATTTGTGTTGGTTATTTGGCGGCGTTGTTAGGGCTTTGTTCACTCAGCAGTTTGTTGTAGTTTATTGTTACCAAGGTGTCGGAATTGTTTGACACTATGATTGAATTTTGCGCGAACATTTGACTGCGGGGAAATAAAGAAAAACTCAAAACTGTAGCCAATCAATTCATCGAAGGAATGATTTTATGCAAACCAACCAACAACAAATTATACTTAATAAGTTGATAGTATTTTAGGGTTCGTTTATTGTTTTAATTTTGCAATTGAAACCTAAAATGTATAACAATTACCCAAAAGACACAAGTTAACTAAAAGCAAACGCTAAACCCACAAATTTTCATTGTACAAAAACAAACGTGAAGGGTCACACATTTTTTAAAATACACAAAATGGTTGTCAAGTTTCTACACGAAACACCTTTACAAAATTTACACCATTCATGGAGTCATTGTTTCCCACCTAAATGAAATCAACAATTTTGCCATGCGATTTTAACTTATCAAGAAGTCATTTCTTTCCCAGCCATTTATCGATTTGATGCACTTGAAAGGGTTTTCCCCATATTTCAATTTTTATTGATCTCACTAATCAGTTGCATTGTTTTATGCAATGGCCGGTGACCGGTGAAATAGTGCAATCAAATGAATTTTTGGTGCAGTCGAGTTTCCTTACACCTATCGCACAATATACAACAAAATGGTTGGCATCGAAATGCATGCAGACGATTAAAACATAAGGAGGGTGGGGTGGCATGATAAAACGAAGAAACATAAAAAGTTAGCCTCATCCAGAATGAATGTCGACGTAAAATTGGCGTCGCGTTTCACTACACTGTATTATAGTTATATGCCTAAAGCAGTTGTGGTGGGGCGAGGGTTTTTTTTTCGTTGGATATGAGGTAGGGGGGTAAAAAGGGGGTTCTCGTTTTGGGCAATAAATAAAGCTTTTAAACCCAATTAATTTTCCTTGCTGCTTTCTGCAATGTTTTTGTCCTTCTGTTTGTAACTTTCTTGTTGCTTTTCCAATATTTCTTTTGCAGGTTTCTTGTTATTTTGTTGTTTTTTTTTTTTTGTTTCAAATCTTCATCCACCCTGCCGCTCATCATTTATCGCTTTTAGCTGTCGGTTGTATTTCAATTGCATGGAGGTGGCTGAAAGATTGGGGTGTACATACTAAAATTGTGTATATTGTTATACAGCTTTTGGGGGTATTGTATAAAGGCTTATCCAGTTGCTGCTGCCGCACCTGTTTGCAACTCTTGTTAAATGCTACTTGTGTTGTACGTACCTTTTCAGTGAGACCGCATTTAACAAGAGTTATATAACTTATAACTATAGTTGAATTTCAATTTTTTTTTCGTTCAATAAACATTAATCAGTTACTTGAAATTAAATAGGGCGCAACCAACCGAATGGCAATGTGTTTTGTGAATTGAGAAATTGAAATGGCACACGATGTAAAACAAATACGACCGAATGCTCGTTGCACAATAGGCAAGTTTTGAAGTTAAAAAGAAATTTTTTGTTTACAAAAACGGTGGAGCTGTATAAAGACAAAACAGTGCATCTCAATCTATACACAGAGTCTGAATATATGCAATGAGCGCATTATGCAAACTTCATGCTTATTTCAATTTGTGTATATGAATAAAGTTTTCTGAAAACTTAATTGACTTTTCTCAGACTCATAATGTTTTGTTAACTCAAGTGTTAAAGAGATTTGAATTACAAATTTTATTATTTAACTTTATACCAACATAAATCCAAACTAAAATTTGTGCGTAATAGCACAAAAATGCATCACCAATCCCTCGTCATCAGGATGAAATGGCAAATTATGCAAATCACATCGCCGTCAAATTATGAGAAAACAATTAGTGCAATACGCACCACTTGAGATATCGGCATTACCAATATAATTGTGCAAGCTCAATTGTCAAATATTGTGCAAGTCACAAATAAATAATGCGGCACATAAAAACATAACAAAAATGAGCACAAAATACAATAATCTCTCCCTATTACCACGTATATATGTGCATCAGCGTAAATGCACCGAGTACACACATTCTGCACATGTCATCATCATTGAATATCTGCCTCTTGCTGAATGCATTGCGATTTGCGTATATGTATATATATAGCATAAAGTACATGCCATTACCATCCCCATATACATAATAACATACGCTGCCACATATAATATGCACAGGAGTGCAGAATGAACGAGCAATCATATAATGTGAGCTGTAGTGTACACATATTGAGAGCAAACATGAATCCGCCATCATCAATATATCACAGCCTCGCTGTGCACTGCACAGGATGTGATAAGGGGTGGTTGGGTGGCCAGACAGTATGCATTTCCATAACTGCGCAGTGTTCATGGCATATTTACCCAGACGATCGTACAATTTTTGTTGATATGAGCCACACACGATCGCCTAATTTTCCATATTTATATGAGCGGAACAATGTAACGTCTGGGTCTGTCTGTCTTTAGGATGTGTAAAATGTATTTTAATTTATCTACGATAAATACCTTTGTTTTTAAGTTAGTTTGGACTAATATTTATGAATTTTTAAAAGTTTACCAAACACACGTTGTTTGTGCATAATTCGTAAAGCACTTGATGTATTTTAACAATTCCTGATATGAATTTACGAGCAGCATTTTCTGGTTGTTCAATGTTGAGCACATAATTCAACTATATTGCGATGATTTATGGTGAAGTATGTAATAGTATCTCAATTATTTTGTGTAATATTGATTATGTCATTGTTTGGTGTTTAGTCTGATTACAACAAATATTATGCATTTAAATCATAAATATAGGACCAAATTTCAAAATGCGATTATGTATTTTCCAAACATTGGTTGCATAAATGTATGCAAATTGTTTTTGAAATATTTTAGAGTTAAATTGCCATTTTTTAAAGCTTAAGAGGCAGAAAGCCTTTTGAAATTTTTTAATTCATCACATCTTTTTTGACATACTTTTAAAGCAGCATTTACCAAAAAAAAATTTTTTTTTAATAATTTTAATTTTAGTGCGTTGCTTTAAAACAGTATTTTTATTCGAATTTGGAGGTTTTAATTTAATTAAGTTAAATAGCATACGGCTCAATCCCTTAGATGAAATCCCAAAGATTAAAATCAAAGAAGAATCGCGCTCGTTCTCACATTAATAAGTTAGGATATATACATTATTGACCTTTATTTGGACAAAATAGTCTCCGCAAGGGAATTTCTCCAAATTTAAATCTGTGTACGACCATAACAGTGTAATAATGCAAAGTGTAAAATTCTAAGAAAACATGTTTTTCTAAAAAACTGGACAACACGAGATGAAATAATTCATTTTAGACCTGCAAAAAACATGTGCGTCACAAAGAAAATTTCAATAGAAACTGAAAGAAGGCTTTTAGGTTTTAAGATTTTTAATTTAATAAATTTAGAATTTAATTTAATTATTGATGAATGATGTGCATTGTTCCTAAATGAATAAAGGTATACGGTAAAACACAACCCCACAAAAGGCATAAACAATTTCAAATCTTTCTGAAACGGATCATTGAAAACTTATCTCCTTGTATTTACCTCTTTTTATGATTATCATCATACGTACCCCTATTTTGCACATTTCACACGACACTAAAGTATTCCGTCGATGTTATACAAAAGCTCAAATCATATTCCATCACCCATGCCGATAACCCACCCATCCACAGTCACATGCGTACGTATGTATCTCTGTACCATTTACTGATTGAAGGATGGAAATGGATCAGAAGTATAAATAAACATATAGAATTACCCCCACAGCATTCAATGTACAAATGCTCATACTTTATACCAACGATATACGTACATGTTCATTCATTTCAACCATCCTGAAGGATTTTATTTTCCTGTCCTATTTTTGTACTCATTCTTATCTCTCTTCGTATCTTCCGTTTGTATGAGTGGAAGGCAAAAAAAAAATCGGGCAAAATGAGCAATCGAGGAAAATCAAAATGACACCTAAAGGATATTTGTTTCATGTCATGTTATGGAATTTTAATGCAGGAAGTACATCGATCCATCCCTGACATACATAGAAATGTATGCACATATATTAGGCGTCCGCACATGCACACCTCCGTCATCCCGATTCCCGGGGTGTAAATGCACACACACACACACACGCGGCGATGTTTTCGCATTTTGTATCGCTTCTTGTTTTTTTTTGCCACTTGTTTCACTAGTGTGAAATTTCAAATGATGTTTAAGGGTTTGAATCTTTTATCTCACTGTGTTTCCACTTCCTATTTTATTATGTTTGGATTTGTTTCATCTATCCGCACTTTATCTCTCTCGGGGCCCTGGAATTGCGCGATTCATTTTATTCAATGCATTCGCACGATGATGTTTGTTTGTTTCATGCCGGATCAATGATTTTACGTATTCGCTGCCTTCACATTGCCATCCGTAATGAATATCCTGATTCATGCTGCTTATTCAACCATAATATATATGTGGGTACAGTGTACACGTAAATACAAAATTTTATGTGTGTAATATTAGAAACACCTACATAACAATAATGAATGCTACAAAAATAATGTGAAAAATAATCTGCACATCAATTGCTATTGAAGGATGCATACGAGGCTTGTGCAAGATATGCATCCTTTATCTCCATTCCACTATAATTACAGCACACACATACGTGTGTTTGTGTGTTTGTGTGTGTGTCAGCATAATGGACATGCATATACATTATGGTTGTTGGGATTTCACATAAAATGAATGAAAACAATATAAAGAATGTGAAACAATTCTGACTGCTGCAATTTCAGCATTCAGTGCTTGGTGGTGCAACGGTTTGATATGGCCGGATGATGGCATGGGGATGAGTAAATTTTGAGCTGTTGTAAGGGATGGAGTCTTTGATGCAAGCCGTTTTACTTTTGCATTTTTGCTATTTTGTTTGAAAGTGCGCAAGGAAATGGACTGGTTTGTGTATCTATATATTCTGCACATTGCATATAAATAAACGCGTATTCCTGTGTGCATTTAAGGATGTATGTGAATTTTATGCAAATATAAGTATAAAGTGTAGTACATTTTTGTTGTTACTTCAGTCATTGCACTGCAACTACTGTACTAGTTATATAGCTACAGCGTCTATAAAGTCTATGTGCCTGATCCATTAAGTCTCTCTTATAGTGCAAAAAGCCTGCCGCATGATAAAGCTGGCGAGGAGAACAAATTAAAAGAATGCGAAATGAAATCGAGAGGAAGAAAATGATGATGGATGGAATATACTCTAACTCTTATGTTAATCGCTGCTCATTCAATTCTTTATTTCATTCCTTGTTCTTACGAACTCGTGCTTTCATTTGCAGACTCTACAGATCTAGTAGTACCACTACCGCCATATGCATCATGCATATAGTACGAGTAGCATAGCACAGTATAGTTTAATGGATTTCACACACAAAAAGATGATTTTCTCTATATAGTTTTTGTTTTTTGTTTTATGTGCATTTGCACAAAGCTCTTGCTTTTCTTCCCTATGCTTTATACATAGGTACACATTTTGTTTAAACCACTATGCGTCTTTGTTGCGGCATTATTTTATGCTTTTAAGTCTGCCATTCGATGCAGCCATGGTATTTTAAGGGTATTTACAGTGGGTGATGTTATACACATATAATTTATTTGAGCGCATAAATTTTTGCATTTTATGAAGTAAGATTTAAAAGATTTGGTAAATTGTTTTAGCCCAGATTTTATAATTGTTGAACTGAACACTTCATTGTTATAATTACAAGGTAGTTTTAAAATTGATCACACATTTTACAATGTGGATTAACTATTGGTTTTTAAAATAAACTTTAAAGCTCTTCAATCAATTTGATACAAAAACAGAGATTCAGAAATCGATTTAATTTCGAAAATTTAAAAAAAATTGTCAAAAAGTAAAAAATTTAAAATAAAATCCAACCCATAATATTTATGTAACCTAATTTTCTTCCACTCCTTTTACATATAGAACCGGGAAACGTCCTATTTGACCATATCCTTGTAGCCCAACATTACAGGCTACAGCGAAAGGTGCGAGATGAATTTATTTTAAATTGATTCCGTCTGCGACGCTAGCTCTGTTTGAAAAAGCAATCCGGGAGATTTACCCGCTTGATAACTCTAATGCTAATCGAATGAATTATGATGATATAAACGATAAAAGATGTGCTAGAACAGAAGCTAATAAGACTTGTCAGGTTTTAAGCGCTTTTCTCCCGCGCTTTTATTAATTCATTTATTACGAAAATTGTCAGTTTGGAGTTAAATGCGTTTAATTTAGAGGAATGTGTTTTAAATTTAATTGAATTATGAATGAAGATGAAAAAGCTACTAATTCATTTTAAGTCTCATCTATGGTACAATAGATATTGGAGGTTGCAGAAGGTCAGAAGAGCTTTAAATAGAAGAACTTGTTTTTTGTTCAAAATAACCGTTTTTCCAGAAATTTTAGCTAAATTTACCTCGCAAACACCTCCGATGAGCATTCCAAAATAATTCTAATAAAATAATAATAAATGAATGCATTCCATATGCATATGAGTGGTCATAGTTTGCATTTAAATCTTAACAGTTGAATAGAAAACACAAACCAACAAAATAATTGAAATGCACTACAATTTTACGCCAAACCAAACTGTGCGCGGTATAATAGTAGTTGCTTGGTTTGGTTTGAACGAATTATACGGATGTACGAGGCTAAAAGGTCAATAATAGCACCATATATGAACATTATACCTAAACGCATGATATCCGGATAAATGCAGATAGCAAACCAATTGGAAAGGCGAAGGGAATGGTAATGAAACGAATAAATAATTATGAGAACATAAAAGCCGGAAGAAAGGGAATTATTGAAATGGTATGCAACTCTATACCTATATACACATTTACGAATAAAACGAGTGTATGAGTGAGTGGCGAACGGCGAACATTTAATAAAACCAATTTTCAACAAAATTCCCACTGTGCGTATCGCTGCCGGGTTTTCCCCATTCAGTTTTGATGATAAAATGCGGCGAGGGCTATTGTGGGCTGGGTGGTTTGTGAAGTTGCACTGCACTGTGTATGGTGTGCATTGGCCATTTGTGTGCTGAATTTATTTATTAAAACACAACGATGAATGTATAACTTTAACCAAAAGGTATGAAAATGCACAGAGGAATGTGTGTAATATCATCGACCCTTCTAAATAGATCAATCTCATTTAGTTAAAATTTTAGACCAAAGGTTTTGTGGTAAATAAATGTAAGGGCATAGTGCGGAAGTGAAAATGGGGAAATTAACGTATTTCAAATAATGGTGGTTCATAAAATATCATATAAATTAATACTTCCTCCGCTTTATCGTGAATGAAGTCACACAAGAATAAATTCAATTTTGATTCACAATTGCAAAATGTCCTAGTATTAAAAATAACTGCAGATTAAAATTTTAGTTAATTCTAAGTTCTAATTGTCATTCCTTTAAATTAACAAAAAAAGCATTGATGAAAAATTTAAAACAAAATTCGATTAGAAGATTAGACAGAGTGTAATACCAAATAATATAATTCGTACAAATTTGTGCTGCAAAATATCACACACGCAAAAATTAAAAACAAACATACGTCCCTTCTGTATCATATAGTTTATAGACAAAATCAATAATTAAATACCATTTCAAATAAAACCAGATAATTTCTAGCTAAATAAACAAAATACCAATTAAAATCCATGGCATTGCAATCACCCATTTCCTATGTGAATTGTGAAAATGCAAAACAAACGAACCCAATTGCACTCCACATTCAATGTGCAAAAATTGTTTAATTTTTAATAAATTCACTTACTGAATTTAGTAACATTGCTACTCCATTCAAATTTGCCATGTAAGTAATTTGTGTTATATGTATTATAATATGCACACACACTCAAGAAGCGATAACATCAAAGTGTACTCCTGTGTGTAAAATATGCAATTAAAAAGAGCAACATTAACTATAAGCAGAAAAAAAAATCATTATCATTAATTGCACAAACTTGAATTTTGTAATTAAAAATTGGACATGTTAAAATAGTTGCTAAAACATACTTATAAGACTCGGGTATTGGTTGAAAGAAACCAAAAATACCTAACACAAAACCAAACATAATATATTTCTTTACACTTTATATTGTAGTTTTTTGTGTACAGCTGCTGTGTATAGTAATAAATACTTAATATACGTTAACACATAAATAACTACACATATTAATGTATAAATGTAATATATAAAGTGCAGCATATAATAAGGGCTTTAAAAGCTCGTGGTTTTCCGGTTGTGTATATAAATATTATAAGATGTATGTATAATATAATGGTTTTATAGTTTTCAATGGAATCAAAAGCATTTTTTGTGGCATGCACAGAGAGTACAGAGTGAAATTAAATGGGAAATTAAACGCAAAGGCTTTATGCCACCCACTTCAAAGTTCTCTATGTTCTCTGCAACACATACATGTGGATATTTTTTTCATGCGCATACACAACTCCACCCCCATATACCGCACACGCAAAAATACCCCCAACAGGCTCAGCAAAATCATGATGATCACATTTTGATGAAAAATAGAAAAAGAAACAAAATTATGAAAAAGAAGAAATATGCGAAAATGAGATGAAAGTGGGCGAATGATGGTATAGCAGAAATAATTACATTGTAGGGGCTGAAATCGCGATGCCTATATAAGTACATATATAGGTATACCTATAATGTGGGTGAAATGATGAGAGAAAATATAAAACGCGTTATCACACTCTTTGCAGCGAGACTTTTTTATGAATAAAAATGAAAATGAAAGAACAAACTGCTTTTAATAGCAGAAAATAGTTGGGTAGGACTTTGTATCTTCCTTTTAGGAATATAAGAAAAATGTGTGTATGTGTCTACAAATTGTGGGAATACTAAGGAATAATGCAAAGAATAATCCTTTGTTAATTGAGCTCTTTCGGGTTTCTAAATAAATTATTAAAAATTTGAAAAATATTAATATACATATATCTATTCAAGTAAGAAAAAAACTCAAAAAAGGAAATTTCACACTTTAATACAGTGAAAACTGTTGTTTTCAAAATATTATAATGAAACAACATACAAAGCATTACAAACAATTCATTTAATTTAAAATGAGTGTACCTGATCTTTTTCCTTTTCTAATAAAAGTTCTAAAAACGGTTAAAGTATGTGTAATACAATACAACTTTTTTGCTGCATAAGTTTAATAAAAGAGTATCTAAATTTATGCGAAAATAAAAAATTGCTAGCTCCCATTGAATAAAAAGCCTAAAGCATTTCTAAACAAGAGAACCAACGAATTATTTCCAAAATATCAGCGGAAGCATTAAATAAATATGTCGACTATAAAAATGCATTCAATTCAAGTTGTTGTTAAAAGCTAAAATAAAAAAAGGAACTAAACTTTCTATCAACAAAAAGGAAGTCAAAGAACTTGTACAGCTTTAAGGCGTAAAGTATTTTTGTCAACTGTAAAAGCAGCATACTAAATGCAAGAAAGCCCAAACTCAACCAACAAAAACTCTTCAGTTGTTATCAAATCAGTAGAACATTTTACTTCTTTCCATTTCGATAATCAACTTGCTCATGTATACAACACAATTAAATTCACATAAAAGTTATAACTGCTCAAATTTATATCACAAACTAAATACATCCGGACCGAATAAATTTTAAACCACCATTTCCCGCATTTCCGCAATGCAAAATGGAAAAACAAAAATAATATTAGCCGTAGGCCGAAATATCACGTGAAAGATGTGCAAGGAGACTATTTTTTTTTAAAAAGAACACCATTTTTACTGTAGGCATTGCTGTGCAAATTTTACAGTAATCAATATGGTGTGCTAAGCGCGAGTGATTGTACATAAGAGCGGGTTGTGAAAACTTTCAAGTTTCCTCCAACTGAAATTGAATTCAATTGCAATTGACAAAGAGCGCCCCATCAAAATGGCGACAAATAAAGGATATAATAAAATTATTCCAGGATCATTTCGTTCTTGTACTTCCGCCTAACTTTATGTTTCACTCAACTTGCCTACCCTCGGCAAAATATTTAATTTCGTAAGAAATGATTTATTCAAATCTTTGCGTTTGTGTGTTTTTGTGTGTGTGAGAGAGCTTTTTTCGCTGTCATTCAATCTCTTTTGATCTTCCTCGGAAACAAGGCGATGTCACAGCACATTCTATACGTTTCTACGACGAATTTTCAGGGAAAAGTATACCTCGACATGGTACACGGACTCGTTGAGGTATATATTCTTCCGTAGCGAAAGCGATTCATTTACTTTTCAAAGAGAGTCAGCAAAGTTAATTTACTTTTTAGCAAAGTCATTCTATGTCACAATATGTTTATTTTATGATCCCAAATGTGTCAGTATTTCGGGCTTAGTTATTTTACTTTCCACGCTGTTATTGCTTCTCGGAATTCGGTTGAAAATATTTTCTTCTTGGATTTGTTATATTACAATCATGTACTTTGATGACATATCAGGACACAAAAGTAACTCTGATAAGATTTTATTTTGAAAATTAAAATGGAAATTACATTTTAAAATTGCATTTAAGATTTTAAGCAATTTACCTTTTTTTGTTTAAATATCTTGTCTTGTTCTCTGCTAAAAATACTCATGATATTCAATTGCATATTTAAAATAAATTTAATTGAATTTAAATTGTTTAATGTAAAAAAAAGTTAATTATTTTGTCATGCTCTTATTTAGTTCAACATAAATAACGTCCAAGAAATGTAATTCTTATGCGCATATGTTTCTCTAATTCAAATATAATTCGATGCATGATTAATTGTTTCTCTCACAACGCCAATTTATACACATTCCAATAATAATTAATTACCATAATTTAGTCAAATGCCAACTGCCATATAACGGTAATAAAATAAAAGTCACAAATTACCAAACATGACAGAAAATGTCATTGCAAATATTATGCATAAATTATGCTGAAAACGTACCTGCATACATATTGTATATTCACATACATAATATGTATTATATTGCACATATGTAATCAAGATATAATATAATATGTATAGCCTGCCAATTACTAATAAATCGACGAATTTCCATCACATTTGCATTTGGTTAATTCAAAAATGTCAAACATGATAAGCTTTTCCCGGATCCTGCGGATTGACAACCGCAAATATCCGCTGTTGAGTTCCAAAACATTGCACACATCAATAATTCCTCTTAAATACACGCGCCAATACGTGCAATATATATCAGTAGTTGCATATATGCCCAATGTGATGTATTAATTTTATATCACACACAATGGCGTATACAAAATTTCATTTAGCCAGTATAAATATACGTAGTAGAGGAGCAATAAAAATGTATTGATCACTATTCATAAATATAGTTCCATGATAACCGATTGATCTTTATTGACAAACACACCCTGTGCAATTCACGATCATTTGTACAAAATAATTATTTGGATAACATAAACTCTCCCCAATTTCATATTTTTTATACAAATGTAATATGTTTTAAATGTATTCATATAAATAGAAATTGGGTATGAAAATCGATAATTATTAAAAGTTATTAACCTTTTAAAGATAATGATAGTTCCAACATAATGTTAAAAGCGTTCCATTAATCATTAACATTTATAATTATTGTAGTCCGCCAGAATAAAATTTTCTGAATAATGAATTCCATTTCTCATAACTAAAAACGTAAATACATACTTTATTTCTTTACAACCACTTTCACTTCCGAAAAAAATGTTCACAAACTGAGATTAAACTTCCAATCGAAATATATGTCTATATTAAGCGAACTGATCAGCATGTACTAAAATTTGTGAATGCATTCAAATTCAATAAAACACCATAAATTTCTTAAATTTTAGTCCAACAAATATTTGTGAATTAAGCAACAAACTTACAAAAGATCATGCTTTTTGAAATGAAAAACCACAGAGGATCATGTGCGGGTTCAAATTTCTTTAAAACGCATTTAAAAATTTTAATTTTATGACTACAGGCGACGGAGATGATTCAAAGTCATAATATATGAAGTGTTTATAATAAGCGAACTATAAATTGTAAAACATCAAAATATCAAAAATTTAGTTTGAAAATTTAGTTTGACAATTTACTTTGAAATAGCTTAAACCACGATGTTGGCTACTTGTCTTCCATAAATTAATGTATGTATTTATATGAATTGAAAATACATATTGTAATGTTACCAAAACTTTTGAATTATTTGGATTGAATGTTACAATCTCTGCATCTGAATTGTAATAAGGATTTCTTAGAATTAAACAAAGCAGTTGTAGGTTATACATATATCACAATCATTGTTGCATTTAAAACGTTTCATAATAACTCGTACATAAACTATTCCATTTAATTATCACAGTTTACAGCTAAACGCACATTACGATAATTTTTGAGTTATTGTATCAAGTATGTTCGTTGTTCACAATTCACATTAAATATATAATTATAAATGATGATAGCGAATTATGTTTCACCACTTCATCAAGATGAGTGTGCCAACTTGAGATTAGTATGTGCAGAAGCAATGTTTCTATGCATCTTAACATTTAAGTTTTAATCAACAAGAATAATATGAATTCTAAACATGAATTTAAATTTTAAACACACACCATGCGGAAATTTACTAACACAATATATATAATCCTATCAAACTTCAGTTAACAATCTCGAGAACGTGATTTCTCTATAATTCAACCAATACCCGGAACATCGAAAATGTGATCGGCTTCATGTCATCAAAATTCAGCACCCAATAAATACGTACACAAGGCTGCATGTCATTTTTATTTTATCAGCATAAAGGTCCTAACAAAATTTACCTTTCCAAACGGTGCCTATCTGCATACACATCGTTACCATAAATTCACTTACAAACACACACTTTCACAAAAGTTCCGTTTAATACTGGCCGTAGGTACATAAACTTATATAGTACACTGAATGATTGATTTTGTGCTGTTGATGTATGGTGACACGGGCCCTTATCAGTTCTCCGTCCAGTTGTTTCAAACAAATACACGAGGCGAAAGAATGATAAGGGTTCGAGTACACCGGCACTAATCTCCCATTCACACTGGACCGACAACACTTTTTGGCATTTAACACTTCTTTTTCTTCATTTTTTGCTCAGTAATGTAACAAAACGTAAAAACTGTAGTCCATCCGCAATGAAGTGTAGTGCAAACTCTATTGCATGCTCCTTTATTTTCGAAGGAATTTGATCACAGCCAACAGCTCACTTGATTTCACATAGCTGCACTGTAATAAAAGCTCAACAAAAGATATCCTTAAATACAATTGGTACATAAACATTAAATTGTGCAGCAGCTTGTTGGACAACAACCTGGATAAACCACTTAATACAATTAATGCACATGCTGAACACAAAACTGGGGAGTTGTGTTTGGGGGCAAGCATAGAAGTCTATGACTGAGCAGTAACGAGCACTGACAATTTATGTTATTAACACTTTGTGTGCAGTCTAAGGATTACCATGCGCTTATTGGATTAGAAAATAGTTGTTCGTGCGTTTATAATCGTCGACACCTTCAATTTTAACGTCCAGCCACATGGATGATAATATGCAAATTGATTTTATTAGCTTAGGACTTTAGATGTTCCGCTATTAAAGTTGTTTGGAAAATGCTTTTAAATAAAGGTTGGTATTAGTTAAATACGAATGTTTTACCATTTACTTTTTTAAATCTTAGCACATTAAATATTGAAAATTTATTAAAAATTAAACATTGACACTGTTATTATTAAAAACATTGTTAAAAATGTTTTACTAAAAATGTTTTTACAACCAAAGTTACAGGACTTCAATATTAACATAATACATTACAAGAAAATTTGAAGCAATTACTATAGCAGACACTAAAATGAAAATCTTGTTGGCACCCAAATTTGTCTGTCACTGATAACCTATTTACCCAACTAATTCAACTTTATGTTCATGGCCACATTCAGTGTGTTCGGCGATACAATAATTCACTAACGCTATCTAATCGCGCTTTCTTATCATTGACAACGCGCGTTTTCCTCATGTCTCCAAAAATTATTACAATTTATAATCAACGTTGTCCCAATAACCTTCACAATTACTTTAGTGTTAAAAAAAAGTAGATAATTTTCCAATATGTAGCTAAATTGATACAATACATAAAAATTAAATTATGGCATGCAATTAATAAATAATTAACGAGATTCTGTGGTAAATAAAACGCGCACCAAAATTTATTTTTAATCAATATCGATAGGGAAGTACGTATGTACATTGTACACCCAACTTCATTTCTTGTTTAGTCACTGCATCCAACTAAATAATAATTTTCAATCGTTTCAGTGATTTTCGTTTACCGTAATTCGTGTACAAGCCATGCCATTTTTCCAACCCTCCTTGAAAAACTTCTGGACAAATAAAATACAAAAAAAAGTATATAAAAAAAACGCACAGAAAAGAAATCAAATACAGACCAAAAGGAGATGACGCAAAAGAAACACAACATAAATACGTAACACGACTGGAACACAATTTTGGGCAGATGGCCAAGGCAACAACTAAAATACCTATATATATTTGGATTCGTATTCGAGTTGTGGAGGGAAGGAAATGCCCTTTATTAATTGTCCCATTGAACATGAGAGCTGTGCTATATGGCTCTTGGAATCACGATGATCATCGACAACATAACAATTTATATGGCATGCGGGTTGCGCCACAAACAATCGATTGTTTCTTGCAGTGTGGTGCGCTCATAGACGTCGATGGGTGCTCTGCTTTTTAAATATACATATATATATGTATACACGAAATGCAAACGTATTGCTTTTATGGGGCGCAACATATTTTTCAAGAAATAATGCGCCCCAATTTACCTTATTTTCTTATTAAATTTATTCAAATTTAGGATAACAATGCGGATTAAAGGGCTTAAAACTGTAACTTGAATGAGATTTAGTGTAAAATTTATTATTTGTTCTTAAGGAAAACTTTTTTGGAAACAGTTGCTTTTGCATATAAATACTTGCGCAACCCGGTTAGGTTCACACTTATAATGGGATGTAATAATAATTATTGTATAATAAGTCAAAAGGGTGGGCGTAGGTCATATCACATATGGAAAAAGGGTTGTTTCTGTAGATTTCAATGCGGAATATTAACCAACAGTCGCCTCAAAACTTTGGCACTAAAAATAATCTCCAAACATTAATTTCTATACACACAACTACCTTCCATACATACAAAGGTTCCTTTAACAGATTTTTCCGAAAACCCTGTAAATTTGTACAACCTTTTTAATGAGCAAGGAATAAGGACATTGGTGTACTACGATAGTAAAAGGCGCAAAAAGTGTATGGGGATATAAAAGGGATAATTTGTCGTCTTATAGTTGTTCTTTAAAACTGCCTCTATGACAAACAGTAAAAAAGGCAAATTGTTTTTAAAGCGAAATGCAAATGAAGGGCAAAGGGCTTTAATAACGTATGGGGCATGTGAGTTACTATGTATGTGGTAAATGAGGGTTATTTTACATTATATGATAGGTACTTATGTGCCTCGTACACATTCAACAAACTTAAACACATTATGTAATATGCTTTAATAAAAACGTGGTACACAGATTACATTACACGCCGTACATGTGGAAGAGCATTAATATACTTAAACATGTTTGCAGAAGGAATAATGGTGTCCTTGCAAAAATAAAACGATCCCTTTACAGTGTACACATCCTGCTATTATAACTTATAACGATAAAGTTAATATACTTCAGTGTTTGTGTGTGGAGTCGAGGCAAAAAATGTTAATTAAAGGGAATGTGTGCAAACATTGTGTCAGTGGAAAAAAAAAGTAAAACTAATATTTCCATTTTTTTTTATCGGATATCCTATTATCCTTTGATGATTTACTGATGCTGTGATTTTTTTGTTTGTTTTTGCACTCTTATAATATTGTATTTAACAAGATAATATCAATTCAAATTCTAGCAGTTATGTCCCAATATATTTAATATATTTTTTTATTATTAAGTTATTGCCCTAAAGACACTTCATACATCTGATCCTAACATTTCATCCCAGCGTTTATTGATATATTGAACCAGGTAACACTTACCTTGATTTGATAAAAAGAGTAAATCGTATTCATGTATGCATTTTACCATTGAAAAAGGAGACACATAAATTGGACGATAAAATTGGTAGCTGTATTGAGTTTGCTTTTCTATTGCGTTATATATTACACCTAGATTTGCAGCTTCAACTTGATACCAGTCGCAAAAGTCGCATGCAAGTAGGAGAAAATTGACTATACCACCATCAATTTATCGATCCAAATTATGTTATATGCGCGACAACGATGCTGTTGTAGATGAAGACTAATATAAAAGTGTGATCGAAACTTCATAAAATGGTTTGCATTGATTTTTGACACAGAATGCCTGAAGGTGTTTGTAATATACTTTCTCATTTTGATTATGTATACAGGACTCAGTCAAATATACAAACTCTATACACAATATTCTTCACCAAATCATCTTTCTTGTGCTGTGATGAAATTATTTACACATTCCAAATGGAAAACATCAACCACTGATAGTGTCCTTTTATCGTCTTATAATGCCAGAACTTTTATACGAACATCTCACATCTTAATACAGATTTTCATCTATGTGACACAATTTGTGATGTTAACACAGAGAATGGGATACATGTGTAAGCTTCTCCGCGTTATGACAGTGTTGTGCGTATGAAAGGATATGCACAATATACAGGAAGCATACTTACCGCAAAATGAGAGCAACTTTTTGTTATATATAAAAGGTTTCTCCTCAATCCACATTATATCAATATTCGCATAAAATCGGCCAAAAATGTGCCAACATGATAGAAGAGATCCTTTATACATATTATGTGTCACATACAAAGTTGTACAACGCATTATACATATAAGAAATACCTACATAATATTGTAAGAAATGAAAACACGGATATAATGTCAAAATAAACGTAAAAAAAATGAATAAGAAAAAGATAGGAAATATCCTTAAAATTGAATAATACACTTTGAATACCATCAAGGGTGACGTTTTTGTTAAACCGCGCCCCATCCACCCCACAAGTCACTGTCTTGTTTTTCTTGAACGTTCCCCCAAACCTATCTCCCCCCGTTTTCACTTTTATATGTGTGAGTACTTACACATCTTTTTATTTTTTTACCAAGATGTATTTGCAATATGTAACATAGTTAGTGAGAAGGGATGGAAAATATATACTCGTGGCAACAAAAATAATATGAAAGCATCGAGGAAGGATGCGAAAGGAAATAACTGAACCGTGCTCATATTCAATATCAACGTGTGACAGTGTGTGTGCGTTTTCACACATGTATATGTTTGCGTCACTGTGCCATGTTTGTAAGAACAAAAAAATGGTGTGTATAGAAAATCTTATAGGAATAACTTGTCTTTAAGACGAACGAACTCAGAATCGAGATATGATGGATAATAATAAGACAAACAAAGCCCACTATACGACAATGAAAATAAAAGAATGATGTGAATTTATTTAATATTGTTCAAGAAAATGCGATAAAATGGCGATTGAAAGGGTGGTGGAGAAGTAAGGCACATTCAAGCAATGTTGTATGTAGGGCGAATAGGTTACACAATAGAAAATATGGATGCAGTATGTATATACTCTTTAAAGAAAAGATTTTCACAGCTTCAGAATAAATTCAATATTTTGCACTGGATATATTTATACTTTAAAGATAGACTTTTTGCCTGACGTCACAGCTGTAATGTATGAGAACCATGAAGCATTTTATATGTACACGAGAGTATGGTATAAATAGGAAAATTCCAAAACAGCGTTTTGTGTAAAAAAAAAGAATCTATTTTTGACCAACCGATTGTTTACATTAAATATTTGGGCGTTGAAAAAAAGAGAGAGGAAAACTTAGCAGTTTTGGTATTATGGGATGTTCTGTATTCAAGGTTTTAACTGCAAAAAAGTTACTAAACTATTGTATATAAAGTTGTTATACTTTAAAAACTGAGGATTATATAGCACTTTGACTTGGCAGCAATAAACATCCTCCCATATTACTCACACAAAAAAATTAATTTAAATACACTTACAAAATTACAAATGCAAATCATTGATTGTCTGATGACACGTCTGGTGAAAAATAAAATGCAACCACATACAGTGTAACGTATACAGACTATAACTAAACAACACATTAGCACTCTTCCTTTTACTTTGGATTTAAAAACACATCCAATCATTTCACCTATAAACATTTTGATTCCGATATAGTTCAAGACATCAGCTAAAACCCACTGAATAATAATCCGAAATAAGACCGTAAAGAAAACAGTTAAGTATATACAACGTATGAATGTGGTCCTTAATGCATGAACATTGTTATAGCTTCTGAAAGAACATTTAGCTTGACAATAGAAATCGAATGCTAAGTGAAAATAAACTGCCCAACGACAACAGTGCTACAAATATACATAGATGTGAAGCGACAATACACGTCCAGAACAAAAACCTTGCTGATCATTTGAATTTGAAATTAAATTCAATTGTAGTCGTATTTGATGCGACCTACCGACCTTCTGAATGTGAATGCCGCATCCACCATTTAACATACATATACTCAGTTGGGGTAAGGCAAAATAATTTAAATAACAAATTCAGTTTCACGTCTACAAAAAGATTGAAAGCGAGACTACTTCAGTGAAATAATGTATGAGGATTTATTTAGTCGGAATCACGTACGACAGCGCGTTTGCGACAGATATTATAGAGGTGAAATTTCCACACAAAGGTATATCAAAAAACATTGTTCCTTAAAAATGGAGGATTCAAATGAGACTATGAAATTATTTTAATAAAATTTACATCGCCTTTATATATAAAACTAAGTGGCAAAAAGGGTGTGTTTCCTTTTATACAACAATTTAATAATTACGGTACGAATTTTTAAGCATTAAGAAATATATTTTGAAAAGCGAAAGGAAAATAAATTTAAATATGCACACGCTTAAAAGTATGAGCAAAAGAGTTTGGCTAGTTTATATGCATCAATACATCAAAAATTTATACTGTAAATTAAGGTGCATTAAAAATGTTTCCATTTAATCTTAAAATAAAAATTTTACAACTTAACCACATCCGTAAATATTTGCATAGTACTCCGCCCAATATTCCTGAGGCTGCACAAACATCAAAAATATTGTTTACAATCAGTTTATTGAATCACTTCAATACAGTAACTCTGTATACAATTAGAGTTCATCCCCTTGGCCACAAAAACAGTAGCATACTAACATCAAATCAAGGTGCATTGAAGGGTTGCCTATGTGTACAACGATCGGTAAACTCATCCACCCTTCCCTTAATCTTATGAATTTCAAATAAGGCATCTCCTACTCCCACAACAAAGACATCGCTTCCCCACATCCCATTCATGACTCTGAACTTTATAAGCCTTATAGTATAAAGCAATGAATTAAGCAGAACTCGGATTCGGTAAACCATACAATCAAACACAAGCAGCTTCCCCTTTTCCGCAAGGAGGAAAACAGCTTGGATCATAGTGCAGCGTACAGCGTCTGGAAGGTATGTATTATGCGCAATACAACAAATATCATTTCCCATAAAGCACCACAAATATGCAAATGCATGCAATTAGATGCTATACAACGGGTGTAACGCAACGATATAAACATTATATGCATTTTCTGCCAGACACACATATGCTGGGAATAAACGAGTAAAGCATGTAGAAGATGCGGTAAAAACATAACCAAATATAACTTACTATATTTTGTGTATGTTACATACAGCTCTGGAGGATGTAAATACGTTTGAAATAGGGAGTACGTCTATAATGGACGTCTGACTGTACAACAAGTTGAACCACACACAAATTAAACAGCAGGGTTTATTAAATAACTGTTAGGAGTTTGCAATTGTCAATGTAATTTGTACACAACATTTTAAAATGTGACAATCTTAACCGCCCCTCTTTCATACGCAGCCAAATGCATAAACCAACATAAATTGATCTATTATGCCCAGTTGCTTGTTTCTACCACAATGGATTAGATATTAACATGCAGATGTTTGGGATACCATACAGATTATAGATTTCTCATATTGTGTTTGTGTGTGTGTGTGTTTTACTTATTTCATGGCTGCCATCACACATTGATATAAACATATTCATTTAGATGAAACACAACAATATATAGGAAGGGAATTAATTAAAGCAATTAAATTGAATGTGCCGCCTTATCGATTTGATGCTGACTGTAGATGTTTGTATAAACATACAATATAATATCGTACAGTGCCAAAGCGTCCAATGGGGCGCTGCACTGCCGCCTGGTTTGCACTCTAGTAAAATTGAACGCTGGTTGCAGTGAAGATGTTTGTTTGCTTCTAGCTAAATTATTACATGACGTGTTTTCTTTTTGTTATAATTTGGTTTTATTTCACAGACTATTGGCTGTCAAATGAATATCAACATCCCAATGTTAAACATGTCGATGAATCACACAAAGTTGCGTACAGACGACTCCCAGGAGCATTCACCCTTGAGGATTTCATGTATCAAATGGAATTTTAATTAAATTATGATAACTAGGTAGGTGCTTCAATATTTACGCTAATTTCAATTCAATTTGGTATTCCATTGCATGCTTTGTGAATTGTGAATGAGTTTTTCTGTTGTAAATAAAGAATGATTTCGAAGAGCTGCTCGTTGCAAAATTCTGGCAATTATGAGATTTTCACGAGTACGAGGCCAGACTGTATTATAGTTTATTAGTGAATCATGAACCGTATAGATTGGAAAATTATTAAACATAAAAATGTTTATTGTAGAAATTTTGCATTAATTTAGGAATATTATAAAAATGAAGGAAGCATGAATTGAGTGGAAATTTTAAAATTGAACATACTCTGAAGATTTTATTATGTCAACAATTTCACAATATGTTTCATTATATATTTAAGCAGCTTAAAATTGTGAACATTCCATAAGGAACTGCAATCTGAAGGAAAATACTTGAAAAGCTGTGGCTCCTAAAACTTTTCGCTTGTTGGTAAACTTTTTGCAACACAGTGTCTGCAAATTACACTGTATCTTGATGTGCTCAGCTTCGAGTTTTATCAAAACCATCACGCTATATATCTCAATTTGCATCGTCTCATCAAACAACAAACTTTATCCCAAAAATGTTTTGTTTTTGGTGTGCTATTTATGTACTCCCTTATCTGTCAATCAATTTTCACGGGGAAAAGAAAATTTATTATGCGCTATAGAATTATTGAATTTCATACGGATAATAGAATTTAACAAATATTTAGATTTGATATTTTGTTTCCGCTTATGTTATACAAAAGTCATTAAAACTTTAAAACTAATAAACACCAAAAAACAATCCACATAAAATGATTCAACGAAGTGAAAGCCTTCCAGTCTACTAATTTATTGTCTTGCAGTTATACGAGTATTATTTGTTATTTAAGTCTGTGTATCATAAATCCCGTCCTCATTCCACAGGAGCCGATAATAAAGTTCACGAAAATGTACACCATTTTGTGTATTTTTGCAGAAAGCACTGAACAACAACAAATACTCCGTGATGTGGCGGCTACACATTCCCGTATAACTACATCGCGAGAAGAAAATAGTGGTAGATTGTCGGGCGCGCAAAGAGGAAGCGCACCGACCCATTCATTGTTTCTAATCAACGCCAATTGATTTCGTCGGTCGTGGTTAGGTTCGCCGCGTTGTTGTTGTCTAGTCAATTGGTCAGCTTAATAGGCACATGCAACAGCAGCATCGACGTTTTGGTGGTGGTGGGTACACATACGATAAAAATTGCTCAACATGCCGGCCATATATCTTTCGTGTTCATCTTACATGGGGATCCACGGGCATAATAGATTCATTGGGATGTATTGCGCTCCCTCCACTTACAGTAGTTATGTATGTCTGATGAAAACGCGCACAGGGGAATTTATATCTTGTCGAGCACGCTATGTACAGCACACACCATATGAAAAACTGAAGAAAGGATTTCCAATTCCATTGTCTTGATTGAGAATAACGACGCACATATTTCTATAATATGTGTGCATAGAAATTGCGCGCATTTTTATTCAGTGTGCGAGGTTTTCTGAAAAGATGTAGGCCACCCTTTTTTTGTTGTGAACAACTCAAGTCCATTCAATACACAATACGTATTTTACACACACGTAATGTAAAGAGTAAGCTTGACAAACACACATGGATGAGGATTGAGGATATAAATTGTTCATTGTTTCATAGACAACAATAAGGGCTATTTCGGAATATAAGATTTAAATTTATTTGTACGACAAGGGTTCACATATACATACATCTATGTACCTACCCAGTTAGAATAGAAATATTTGTGCACAACTTAAAAATACAAAAGCCATATGTTTAATGCAAATGCTCATTTTCATATTTGAACAATTTCCTTTGAAATGCTTCCAATTTTTTCAGCCAAATTCTAATGCTGCTTTGTGTTGACCATTTTGGAGAAGGTCATGATTACATCATCGTCTGGCGTTACAAAAAGACACATGTGCTGTATGAATTTGGGGGACATTTCACATTTTTCATGTTGTTTAAATGAAACAATTTGTTTGAAAATTTTATGAAAAATAAAACTCACTTTTCGTTGATAATTAATGGCGTTCACTCAATTTTACATATTTAAAAGTTGTTTATAATTTCAGTTTAAGGAATACGCAAAACAGACAAACTATTTAGGCATACATAAATGAAAAAAAATAAAAAAATACCCAAACTTTTATTTTAAATCAATTGGACAATAAATAACCATAAAAATATTTGGAAAATTTCATGAAAAACAGCAACCCAAACTCAAATAAAAAGTTTGAAGTAATTCTCCACGCAACCAGCCAGTCAATAAAATCCAAACTAAAAGTCTGACTTTTTTGCAATAAAAAAATCCATTTAGGTGAGTACTAGTCTATCATACAACTTTTATAGACTTTTTCGTTTATAAGATGTTTTTATGCATTTCAATTCAACTCATTTATTGAAATGAAAATTGTTGTGAATATGAATCGGTTAAAATGTAAAGCGTAATCAAGAAACTTTTGCATTCAAAAGAACCAAAAAAAAACGCTTCAAAGAACTATGGTTTAAGTTTTGCTGTAAAAAATGTTTTGGCAATTTATGTGCTCGCATTATTAAATCAACAAAAATAATTTGAATACAGATTGGTCTTATCAAAGTACATACTTCTTCTTTTAAACAAAATATTACAAATATGTACCTCCAAAAAGCACCACAAAAGCATCCCTAAACTCAATTGTTCTCGAAATTTCACCCCACAGTTAAATCTCTTGAGGCTTGTAACAAAATCAATATAATAATAAAAGAAGCAATAAACCTATACATGGAGCAGTCAATTCAAATAGCGAGAAAAACATAAGTAATTATGTTCGTATATACGAATAAGGGGGTGACAATAACTTTACGTAATTGTATTGTGATAGGTGCATGCGTAACTATTATAAAAGTCGTATATTATGTGGATCATAATAAATTTAATAACATATCGAGAATAGGATTTAATTCCTATAGGGTTTATTTAGGCATTGTATCAATTTCTAATCGGTTGCAACATATTTCAAAATCCGAACAGGCACAGCAACCCTTAACTTAATTTATGCAAAACTCGATCAATCACAGCTGCTGTTTTCAATTTTGGATTGGCTTTCCGGCTTTGGTTAATTTGCGAGTGGGGGAAGTACGTACAAGTTCCACAATATCGTTTAAACCTTTTGCATAAAAATTCGCAGCAACTGCCAAATAAAAAAGGCAATTTTTTTAAAATTTTAATACCAACCATTAAAGGTATTTTTAAAGAAATTTGTTTAATTTTGCTGGAAATATCAACTTTAAAATACGCTTCTTGTTCAAAAATATCTAGGAATTCGTGTTGAAAAAATATAGACATTTTTATGCCCCTTCTGTAAGCCATAAAATCCACAAGTGGGTTTTGAAGGAAAAAAAGGCCACACCATAATATTTGAAGGCCTGGATTCTGTTAATCTACATGTGGCAGAAAATAATGAAGAAAATGACACATGTTAGCAATAACTTGAAAATTTGTAACACAAGTTGAAGGTTTATGGTTTCTAAGAAAAAAATTAAAAATAAATGTTGTGATGATATAAATTAATAATTTTGGGAATTAACTGCACAGGAGCAAATTGGTCATTATTCAGAATGCATAATATACTTAAAATCACAAAAAAAATCTGATTGGTTATTTCTGCTAAATTGCTTCTAGCTCAATCGTGGTCGGCAATCCGTGTAAACGCTTTCGGTGTTCCCTCGCAAATATGTGGATCAGACGAAAAAATCCTTCAATACTGCTCACAACCAAAAAATGTAAAACATTTCGCAAAATTGCGCTATCCAAATATAGACGGAGACCAGAGAAAATAAAATGAAACGAAACACTAACACATTTATGTAAATTGTAGGTACGTGTGTACAACACACAAAAACCATATGCACATATTCACATGACTGATTTGTTAGTGATGTTAGTTGTTACCTACCGAAAAATGTGTGCCTGTGACAAGGACATGAATTCGTACAATTGAAGCGAAATTTCCACACCTGGTCATTATCCCTTATAATATATATATGTACCGCTATTCGGGTATAAACTAGCATGTGAAGTTAGTTAATGGGTGTGGTGATTGGTGAATATGTATAATGAAAAATTTTCCCCAGCACAGAGTGCCAATTTATACAAGGATTCATGCAATGATGCAAACCTGAAAATGGTTTATTAAAGGATCGAACTAGTTATACTCGTACGTATGCCTAATATGATGGCATCAATAATGAGATTTATAACAGAACATCTTTAAAAAATATATCTTTTTGAACTTGAAAGATGCTTTTTAAATAAAAAAATAAAAAATATTAAAATGGCAATTAACAAACAACATGTGCAATGTGGTAATGATGCGAATAAGAAAATTAAACATACAACACTAAAAACATGTCATTATAATTAGTCTTAAAAAAATTCTATAAACCAAAATTAATTAAAGAGGAATTAGAAATTTAATCCCCACTATAGTAGAAAATTAAAATTTGTTTCACATTAATTTAAATACACCAATTGGCAACTGCCAACCTAATTGATATTTAAATTGGAAAACGGTTAATGCACAATAACGGCTCATCATTTTAATAAATTCAAAGGATTTTACTGTTTGGTAACAAATTTGAAACATTGTTTTAGATTTAATTTCCACATTCATGTGTCAATTATGAATTAGATGAGACTACAATAATATGATGAGGATTGTAGCAAGGGGCAGCAATAAACAGCGGCAATGACGCCAGATTTTTTATATAAAACATTTCCCACGCATTTCTCATGTGGAGCATAAAATAAAGCATATACGCGTATTATGTACGAAACCGTTAAAACTATGCATATATTATGATGTCTGTACAATATGTACACGTTGTTATACAAAACACAATCTCGAGATGAATGAGAGAAATACATAAAGTTAAATAAGTTTAATGAATCAGTGGAATTATTTTGTGAATTGTGTGCCTTGCTTATAGTTATGTGTGTAATGTGCCTTGCCTGAGTGCTGTGAATATGTGCCTTCGGGATGCAAAACGAGAACACAAATTGAAAGCGTCATCATTCTCTAATGTGACCGTTAGTCAGCCTGCACAAACAAGTGTTTCGTTTCAGCTGCCCTCGAGCATCACTCAGTAATGTCCTCTCTACATATTTTCAGCACATGGTCTTATATAGCTCAAACGAATAATCGATGTATCATCCATGTACAATGGTACAGAGCGTCGCATACATTTTGTCATATAGGGGCGACGGAAAAATTGCTCAAATATATTTACACAGGGACACATTTGCATTAATAAATTGAGGTTATGTTTACGCATACACGTGCCGAATTTTTCATACGCAACTTTATTGTGCCAATATCGGATTTATTAATGTGTAATGTAGCATCAGTGATAATGGCTTATATGGGAAGTAATTATTGTAAAACATTGTTGAATTTATGAAAGCGAACGCAAATGAATAAAAAATAAATAGAAAAAAAATAACTAAAAAACCGTTGGCACTTGGCAGCCTTTAGATCTGTTTAACTGATATTCAAAATTTTAACATGGACTCTTACTTCTTGGGCATAAGGCAATGAAAAATTACTCGGAATGCTCACAGCGCGCTTATCGCTGCCAGAGCAAATATTTGCAGCTTTGTCACTAATATAATTCTACAATTTACAATTTTTGTTGTTTCCTTTGCCATCTGAATGGCAAAACTCACAATATGTTTCAAGATAACATGAATAAAATATTTTGTAAAAGATAAGGACATTATGTATGTAAAGTTTTAAAATTTAAATTCAAACTGGAGCTTGTTCGTCTATACATTTAAAGGTTATCTTTGCATAGCTGCATGTTTGATGCGATATAAAATGAACATTTTTTGCAGCTTGCAAAATATGATTTGATTTATGCTGCAGAAATGAAATTACATATTCAATTAACTGAATTAACATTCAAATTGCTGGGGATTATGTTTTTGATTTAATGATTATTGAATGAAATATTTTATCCATAGCTGTTGGAATCTGGCCAAAAACACTTAAACAAATTATTACACTTTTATTTTTTTACAGCTCTCGCCTTCATTTTGCTTTTAAAAAATGTGGTATTTACCCAATTATATCCGTATTTGAACTGATAATTACAGCGCCAAATGTTTACACAAGAAGATCTTATCTTAATCACTAAATGTGATAAATATTAAATCGTATTGAGGTATGATTGGGATTCTTTTTAAATACACCAAAATGCACTTTGAAAGTTCACAGTATCAGTAATAAAATTATCTTTTAATCTATTCTCCATCCCGATTGGCAGTGCCTCGCAACTGTTTAGAATATGTGTTTTTAAAATGTAGATAAAAAGAACAAGGCAGCCTTAATTATTTTCACACCACGTCTATTTCAGACCACGTACTTATTTAAACTGAGCGAGTTGCGACTTGCGACTTGCGAGAACCAACTACCAAGGGCTGCCGCCTGCCGAACGAACCCTGAGGAGTGAGGAGTGAGGAGTGAGGACTGAGTCACGGAGGAGAATACTGATTACTAACAACAGTTACGTATAGATTATAGAATATAGATCTAGATTCTAGTCTCTGGATGTACGTTTAACGTTATACAAATTACAATTTACATTGTTGATTGTCCGTAATAGTGTTGAGATTTGAGTGTACATATTCTCCATACACATGAAGTGAAAATAAAATATACAGTTAAGTGAAATTTACTCAGTACTCACATAACGCTGACTGAGCTACGAGAGCTCAGCGCAAAATTAAAATGCTGGGCTCAGGCGCGCGTTTTAAATTGCTTGTACGCACCGCATTATGAACTTACTGCCAATTGCCATATTGAATTGTATTATATTATAATTTATATTTTCTGCATTTGTAAACGAATAGTTATCCACTGTATACACAATAATGTATCGGCTATGCTGGTGAGTGGTGACATAAAAGTGGTAATTAAGTGCACACTTTATTGCATTTTAGTTAATACACGATTTGTTGTCATGCTGTAGCTGTAGATTGTATTCTGTCCTGATAGCTTTGTCACAAAAATTATAATGTAATAATATGTTAGAATACTCTAAGTTTGTATTATATTTAATTACTGAAAATACAGTGTTCCCCAGTCCCCACTCCTGTATAATGGAATATGTCAAAAGTTCGAATGAAGATAACGGCAATACTCGTTAGTATTTGTACCTCGTTTGTGCTCGTGTATAATGCAGATTACACAATTTATTTATTTTTTTTTTTAAAGGAAATATTATTTTTATATTTAATACATAGAAAAAAGTTTATATTTAGTTTTATATTATGTTATTATATGAATCGTTATCTTATTACTACATCAAAATGATTTATATAATTGTTAATATTAATATGATAGTGATCTCAAATATTTAATACAATTCTGTTTGCTGATATCCACTTCATGCTTAAATTAAACAATGAATTGTTTCATAAATGATGAGTCACTAAAAACAACTCAGCTGCACAAATCCATTAAAATGTTTGACACAATGCAGTTCGTATTTGAACGAATTTTTAAACAACCGGAAGTCCGCTAATCCGGTTGTTCACTTTATTAACTATTTGGATATTTGGCATACTATCAGTGTACATACATTTTAACTAAAGGAAATTGAAATTGTATTTAATTTAATTATATTTTACACAAATTTTAAGCATAACATTTATATTTTTTTAAATGAAATATTTTTAAATCTCCACTTTTTTTAAAACCAATTGAAAAACAATTAATTTCAATTAATATTTTAGTAACAATATAAACATAGAGTGCTTATTTTTAAGTGCATGGTACACTTCACAGTTTCACAATTCACACCCATAACAACAAAGTTGACGCACGCATATTTTTCAATTATCAACTGCAACAATTATTCAAATAAGAGCTCGTATGTTGTATACCTACTTGAGTTAGCACGTGCTTTGTAGAAAATCAACGCGTTTTTCAAAGGATGAGAAATTTTTTCATAAAAATTGCATCACTGCGTACTTATTTGATTTTATTCGATTTGTGAAAAACGAGCAATTCAAATGCAACTCGAACGGACCCCTTTTTTTGTGTTCATTATTTTTTGTATACATACCATACACATTTCAATTAATTATTTTACTTTCCGTTGTTGCGTTGTTTAGTATTAGTACACAGCTGTGTTAGGAATTCAAATAAAATTGCTGTGACAATTTAATTCATTATTGGAAAATTCAATTTTGTATGCACAATGCAAATATAGGCGGTTTAATTGATTATGTTAAAATGCATGAAATTTTAAAATTTACATACTGAGTAAAAACACGATATGAATTGTGTAACGTTTTCACACACAAAATTATATGATTTGAAGTGTGTTAATTACGATTTAGGTAATGAAAACAACCGTTGGTGATTTTATCCAAATTTTAAGAGTTCGTTAATTAGTGTGAATTATTCTAGTTTAACTATGAAGTACGAACTCATATTCTCAAACACATCAAAAAAACATTGAACTAATATAATATACGTACCATCATGTTATTTTAATTGGAGTGTGCCTCACAAACAAATATGCATTAACTGTAGTCTTTATTTCATCCATTTCAATTACACACATGGTGCTTAATTGATCAAACGTTCTTGTGTATGCATAACATTTATTCACAATTGATTGCGACAAATTATTTCAATAAATTGTGTGGTCAGTGGTTCGCTTGTGTGTTTATTGTTAAATATCAATTTGTATCGGGTCAGTGGAATCACTTGATATACATACAATTCAATACTTTGCGTACGTAAATCGTATGCGACGAATAAATGCTAGCAGCCAATTATGTATTATCATTTAATATGCGATTTACTGATTATGTTATTTAATATGATATTTTAATTATTTTGCATTAACTATGACACGAATCATTCTTCCTTGTGGCTTATATTTGGGTCAATTCGATACAAATATTTTTGATTTGTTAACTTTTGTTCATTAAAATAAAAACAATTAAATGAACTCTTTAATTCTATGACATTCACATCTTCTCAATTATTATTTTACATTGTCGCAAAACAAGAATTTCTTCAATTTTTCTGAGTTAAAAGCTATAGAATTTGATTTACGTTAAGTCCACAATTTTAATCATTCATTCGAAATTGTGTAGTTATAGGTATACTGTATCCCCTTTAGCGCACATACCATAATAATACGTCTTGGCATTTTAATGGACACAGAAAATTCATAAAAAAAAATCCTCACTGACATTTCAACATCACAAAAAGGTTGTGCCCTTTAATAAACACTGTGGAAAGCAAAAAAGTGAAAAACTGTGAAAGCGCGGTGGAAAAAATGAAATTGTTCATAATTGTCATTTGATTAAGGCGACGTCTTGACGAGGGTGGTATAACAATTAAATGAGTGAAAATAAAGCAAACGAAAAGCAACCCTTCAGCATCGCTCGTCGTATTTTTATTACTTTACTTAAATACTATATTTATGAAATTTGGGATGATTTTCTAAGGAATATGCGGCATATTGAAATTGTTAAAATTGAATTAGAATTTTGTTTCTGCACCGATTGTACAGCAACTATAATTAGATGTAATGGTATATAATTTTAGTATGAATCTCTATCAATGAGTGTTTTGAGAAATAGGCTTGAAAAAAGAACGCCTGATATTATGCAAATTTTGAAATTGGCTTGTAAAATTGTAAATTCTTGAAAGCATAAAATTTATTTCTGAAACTACAGTTTTTTTTACATTTCCACCATCATTAATTTTGCTTCTCATTAAATGATAGTGCTTCTGACATTTTATTTTAAGACATCACATTGTTCTAAAATCTGAATGCACAGTGAGCATAACATGATGGTGTTCTTTTATTATTACACAATGCACATTTCGCAATTTTTCTAGTGCTTCCGTTGCTCTTGTTTAAGCTCTAATTATTAAAAAATTAACACAGCATTAAATGTTTGTCATGTTTTTAGACAATGCACTTATATGCATATGAAACCTTAAAAATTATTTATTTTAAATACATTTTTACTAAAAATAACTTATATTTTAATTTTAAATTATGAAACAATACACACAAATTTAAAATTATGGAAAACAAATCATAAACAATCAAGATTTTAGAAAAAAAAATTATGAAAGATGCGAGTTTAAAAAAAGGAGCCGATTTTTTACTCCTGTTTCTTGTGAATGTTATTTTTCCAGCCATTTTCATGATTTTCTTCCGTTCTGTTTAAGGTAGCAAATTCCATTTTATCCACAACGTTAGATGTAGAAAATAAACTCACGTACAAAAGTGTATTATGCTAAGAAAGTATTTATTTTGTGGACTGAAACAGAAATAGTGGAACGTGGAAAAATAAAAATGTACTGTTTGCAAGCACTTTGTATATATTATATGCGTGTTTGTGAATTTTCCAGCACTAAGCAAGGATGAATACATAATTTTTTATTGAGACAATAGACAGCAAAAAAATGTTACGCTCTCAGAAAAATACACACAAGCCACAGAGGAATGTATTGTGAGAAATTCAGAGGGAGGACAAGGTGGTGGTGGTAGGTGGTAAATAGATAAATAAAAAGTGCTCGCCTGCATGAAATAAAAACTACAAACATACCAATATGAGAGATTGTAACGAAAAGAAGCTGCAGGGGTAAGTCCCTATGTGTAGGTACACCAACATTTATAATAATATTCTTTGTATCGCATACCCATGCTGTTGTCAATGTGTGCAATTGCGTGGGAGGCAACACACAGTTCGTACAGTTCGTAGATGTGTGTAACAATAAAAAAAAACACAAGCGGAAAATCGTCGCACACAGCATACATTATTTGTCATTCATTCGTATTATGGCACAAACATGCCACCCACTGTGTGTCGGTACATTCAAATGTTTATACGCATCTTAATTAAATATTAAAGAAGAAATACGCATTAATGGACGAATGATGGCGACAATGAGTCGATGACAATGTTTGTGACGGTAAATTGTGATGTGCAGGAGCGTGTCGCGTCGAGCAATAGCAATATAGCATCAAGAACAATTATAATAATTAAGGATGAGGCGCGACGTATACAATGTTATGGATGGCAAAAATGGGTTAAAGAGATGAATATTCTCTGGGCTGAACTGTGGGGATGGTAGACAAAAAGGCACAGGAAAGATGTAAAATGCAAAATGGAAACAAAAAAAAACTGCGGAATGTAAAGTAGGGAATATGAAAAAAAAAATCAAATAGCCTTGGGGAAATTTTACTGAAAAGGGAAAAATGGATTAGAGTCTAAATGGATGGATCGTTAATTTGTGTGTGAGCAAAAGTGCTCGCAAAAAGGATGTGATTCTTCATTCTTCATTCCGTTACAACAATTTTTTAATACCATTCTTTTTTTAAGGACGTCACGATTAATCCAGTGGAATTTTGAAGGGTTAGAAATTAGAATTAAGACGTCTCTTTCGCATTTCGAACGGGTGTTATTTTGTGTGGTGGGTGCAGCATTGCAGTGTTGTCCCCGCATCTTGTTGAATTAAAATAATTGGTTTCGGCACACGCAAAGCAAACTGAGAAGAAAATTATTACAATTTTTATGTCGCTTTCATTTTAATTGGAAGTTCTTGAAATTTAAATTTATTGCGTTTGCAAATGGGGACGATAAGTGCTTAAACTCACTCAGTGTCACACAAAGGTATAGAAATTTGGAGTTTTTTATTTTTTTGTATTTAGGAAATAATTAAATAATATTTCATTCATACTTTTAATCTTGAAAATATTATCACAATACAACAAAATATTTTACTTATAACGATAAGTATGTGACATTTGTGAAATTTAATTGTTTTCGCTAACTTTAAGAATGTATATTTGTACTGCAATGAATTCACTCTAAGAAATCAGAAGCTTTTAGTTATGTTTGATTATTTAACACATTCTGTAGCAAAATTGGAATTTGGAATTTGTGTATTTGTTCTTATAGAGTTAGATTTACGATTAAACGCTTTGAGGATGAGAAACAACTTGCTCTCTTCTCCATAACCAAAACAGATTCCGCAACAAAAAGCATTTCTATTTGCAAGCATCTGAGTACTACATACACAACATGTAATATCCGAATATCAAATAGAGCTCCCCGCATAAATCTCAAGCGAATTCCAACAATTTCAATAAACCTCCCTCATAGTTTACAGACATGGTGGGCCAACACCAAAACTACATGAAAGGCGATTTATTTAATGCAGCATTAATCTGCACACACAGAGTCGCTTCCAAATACCAAAGCTATAACTTGGTGTATATATCAAAACATTGTAGATTCAAATGGATTATACGGCAATAAAGCATAAAGAACGCCGCCCGTCGCACAATTGTATATGCATAGTGCCAAAATCTCGAGTGAAAATGGTTTATTCACTGCATCTTATCCACCCACTCCAAATCTGGCAAAGTCCATTCAGTAACCAGTGCACCATGCTCACTTTAATTATTCTTTTCAAACCTAAATAGATTATATGCTGCAACAGCTATACACATTATATAAATGCTTCACACACATTACAATATACACATTGCTTATTGTATGTGTATAATATAATAAAATGCATTCACTACTCTCCCCCCCCCCCCCCCATTGCCTCCACAGTCTACAGGATCTACTCTATAGTCTACATAATATGAACTTAAAATTAATTTATATACTCACTTCGTAAAATGTGCAGCTGTGTAATTTATATCGGAAATGTAAGCACAGTTATGTGGGAAGGGGTGGGAGTTTTGCAATGGTGGTTTAGTACAGTTGGGAGAGGAAAAATTTGTACAACCGCGCAGGAAAGTTAAGTGGTACTGTGGCGTGGTAAAATTGATGACGACTTAGAGGGTGGATGAAGAATGATGATACTATAAGTGTGTATGTGTGTGGCCAAATCTCGGGCTAAAAAAGTTTGTCTTCATCTTCACTGATTATATATTTGATTTTTAATTCTTTATACGTTTCCACTTCAGTTTTTCTATTAACTCGGTTTCCTAATTTCAACCTTCACAGTTCATACACATAAAGTATAAACCTACCATGCATTTTCAGTCTATGTACCACAAATGCATGCACTGCATGTTTGTATAAAGGGATATGAAATATACATTATACATCATTGGGTGTTCACTGTTCATGATAACAAACCCTAAAAAGTGCAGCATATAAGATTCAATACGGATCTAATGGAACGAGAAGACATGCACAAAAAAGGCCCACATTTTATTAAATTTCACAGAGAAAGGATGCCAAGATTCATTAAATATTTTCCACATTATCTCCTTTATACATTTAACGCCCGCCGATGATGCTTTGGCCTCATATTTTTCACTGTAGCACTTTCCTCTCACATACCTTTCTGTGTGCGTTTCGCGAATTTTGTGCAGCCAAGAAATGTGTAAAGTTGTGGTGTGGGGATGTGGTGGTCTTGAGCGAACATGAGCGCAAAAATTTTATGAAATAAAACAAGCAGAAAGGCGTCTGCAAAAATTCCTATATAGGTTTAACTATATTTATATGACGTGTTTTCCAGCAAACAAAAAGCACGCGGAAAAGAACTTGTATATCACACGGATATTCGGATTATAGGAGTACCGTACAGTGAATCCTAGATCTGCTTAAAATAGAAATTCCGTACACTTTTGCTTGTCAGTTTTTCATGCACATTCTTCTTATTCAAGTATGTACATTGTTGTTGGTTTATATGCAGTTTAGTTGCAGATTGTTTTTGAGACACCTACAAGGATGCGATAAATAATGTGTAGTATATTAAAGGCTTTGGTGCATGTAATATAAAGGCGATACGTTTAATGACACATTTTTTAAATAGCGGATTTAATGTTATAGCGACCAATTCCTTTGTCAAGGTGGAATAAAAAATTTATAAGAAAGTGACTATATAATTAAAAATTGAATGTTATTTTGAAATATAAATTTAAATTTATACTTATTTTGTAATATTTTTCTTAAATTTATATTTAATCGACTTATTTTTTTATTGGCTACATTCTATTAATCAAATAATTGATATATTAGCTTTCAAATATTTTGTGTAAATATTGTGTAACACATTGAGACAAAGAATTGGTGATGTCATTTGTATTCCAATTGTAATTTAATGCCGGAAAATCCATAATACTCACACATTGGCAGATACACCTACATAATACATGATATACATGTTTCAAAGTTCGGACTTTGCAAAACAAATATACATATTTACGTGGGATACACTAACATAAGTGATACACGTGTATTTGAAACGATGCACACATCGATTTCGAAACGGAAGCATCAAGCACAGCTATCATTGAGTAAAAGGGTAAATTTCGTGCAATATTACACGTTGAACTGTGGGAGTGCCAACCCTTCGGGGCTTCTAAATGTCACATATGTAATGTAGCTATTTATCTATAAGTGTATTTGTGTTCTTTGTTTTCTGTGAATGCGCTATTTGGCACACAATACGAACATTGGGCACATCGTCCTCCAAATAGTTGGTTTACAAAATATTTAAAACGCTTGCATGTAATTCCAAGGAATTTTTTTTTACTATCTATAAAAAATGTACAGTTTATTAATAATTCACACACAAATCAAGTGTTCCTTCCTTATTTTTTCAACTTTCCAACTAAATTTTACATACAACAGATTTACAAATCGATTGCGAACAAGTCACTAAACATCCATTTTCCAGCTCAACTAATTAGAGTATACGAACAGTGAAGTCTCAGTGAAAAATGAATACAGGAGGGTTAAAAAACCGCACCCAAAAAATATATAAACAAAAGTGAAATTCGTATACATAAAGAGAGAAACATCAGTTGCGAACGTCTGCGAAATATGCCACCCGCACTTTATATTCTACCCTCAAATTTGAACGAATAATTAATTATATTCTTCGACCACTTTGAAGGCGGGTGGGGGATGGGACTTAATGGGCTTTTATGATTGTTATGGGAATTTTCACTGAGACATACCATATTATATTATACAGCTAACAGCATAGGCTATCCGCTGTAGCGCACTCGATTTAATTCTTTGAGTAATCAATCAAATTGTTGTTACAAATCTGAAGATACACATTATATAATTTTCGCGCGCTTTAGCATACAATCAATTGTGAGTTTTTCTTTATTGAGCGATATAATTATTGAAGTGGCAGTACTTTAGCGTGACACTTTTTGTTGATGATGAACGTATACTCACTTCAAGGAGTGTAATCAATGTGTTTCTAATTATTTTTCAATTCCTAATTTTTTTTGAATAAAATATTTTGTATTTTTAAGCCCAAATATGTTTGTAATCTAAAGAACTAAAGAAAAATTATTTTTGGGAAAAGTTTTAACACATTTTTTAACGATTGATATCGAAATATAATTAATGAATACCTAATTATTTACTATAATTAGCTAAAAATGATCTCTAAGCTATGCAAAAGTTTTTAATAGTAAAACAACACTGACTGGCAGCATAAAGCTGCAGCAGACAAACAAAACCGAATAAAATTGCAAAGAATGAAAATTGCGCACAAAAAGGAAAAAGTAATAATATTTGTGGAAAACGAGTGGCTCTTTTTTTGTCGGTGCTCTTCAATTTTCCGCATACAATTTTCTAATCTTTTTTATTGCTTCGACTAAATTCACTGCCATCACAATACCCCTGCGACACACATCGCATATGCATTTTGGAAAATGTAGATTGTAGATCATCCCCATATTTGACAAACTCTTTATATAGTTATAAGTTCGCATAGAACGAATATATGTTTTGCCCACACATCTGGCGAACAATTCTGCCCAACATGCAAAAGAATTTTTCAATTTATGTGCGGAATATTTCTATTTTTCACCATCCACATAGTTATATCCCTAAACTTTAAGCTGGTGTGCTTGTATGCGAATGCCTTTTCCATCACATTGATAGTTTTTTTTTTTTTTAAGACTAATTTCACAATCCGGTATTCAGAACGGTATTCCGCATGTTCATCCCAATATTTCAATTTGTTTGTGCCAAAAGCTGCCTTTTCCGAAAGCGAGAAAGGGTGGCAAAATTTCTCGTTATACTTGGTCCGGGTGCAGATACGTTGGGCTATGCTCGAATTTGCCGAAGCAACATATACGCGTCATGTTAGTGTGAGGTGGAAGAGGGACGACGTGCGTTAGTGTGATTAAAAAAATTAATGGTGTGGAAAATTCGAGGAAAAATATTTTTGAGAATGTGAATGAAAAAGCAATGTTGTGAAAGGGTGTTGTTTGTAAAATATGAGAAAATTGTTTTAGGTAGAGACTTTAAGGTACAATCACTATATTGATGAAGTATTGTAAATAAAGTAAAGATTTTAATTTAAGTTGTTTTATAAAATATTTCATATTTTTTTATTGTTAGAAATTTAACAATTTAATTAATTGCAGAAGAAAATAAAATTAATTGTATTTTATTTGTTATAATTTGGATTAAAAAAAATAATTTTTTTTGGTAATAAAAGAAAATTAATTAAATTTTAAGAACTTACCAAGTAGCACCAAGAATATATACAAATTTTGCATTTAGAGAAATGTTTCACTTTACCATATGTTAGTCACTGTTTGTGTTTAACACATTAATGTTCTTTTAAATTCACTCAATTAATTATTTTTATTTTTAAGGTCTCAAAAAGCAAGTTATATTATTGAAAATGACTTTTTAAAACTGATAGACCTTTAAATTGTGCAATACAAAATACCAAATGGCAGCCAAATGTAGGGGAAGCAAACCAGAAATGATGAGCTCAAGAGATTTGGTTTTTATGTGCATCACCAGTTGATATCACCTAAAACAATGTCGCTTTTTGCACCGATAAAAATTGTACTGAAAGTACAAAGTCTATAAAAGAACGTGGTAGAGAAAAAACACGACTGCGGATTGAAAATAAAAAATGTGCTGTAAAAAGGGATGATGTGGTGGATGAATTGAACACACATACGTATATTTTCACTGTGGATGGTTAAATATTTGGAATAGAGTCTTGATGCAAGCGCACAAACACAACTGCTCATGACGATAGACAGGGACGGGCGCGGGCGGGGGTGTTTATATAAAAAATGGCAGAGATATAAACTACGCAAATGCAGAGCAGCAGAACACAAGGGTGCAAATGTTCGGTGTAGTATGAATTTATACGAGTGTGTACACGGCAAAAGCTGACGACAATGTTCTATATTATATAGAGAACTGAGGAATGAGCTCGCGATTCCAGCTATGTTAAGTTGCGCTTACAAATGCACACGTAGTTGTGCACTCATACACCTTTTGACTCCCCTAAATGTATGTTTGTGTGTTTGTTTCATAAAATTTGTAGCAGCAATTGAAGCTATGTTTATTGTACAGCACGAGCTGGTATATAGAAAGTGGTGATCTGAACTTAGGAGGCACGTATATAGTATTATGCTGAAACATGTATGCGTTATGAGCCCACAAAAGACCGGAATGGCAAACTATATATAAGCACAAGCCGACATGTAGTATAATACAGAGCAAAAGCACATGAAATATTCAAAACGAGCGCTCTCTCCAAGAAAATTAGTTCCGACGAACAAGTTGCTTAATGAAAAAACTATAACGCATTTATTATTTAAATTGAATTCAGAAATTAATTTAAACTCACTAAATAATTAAAATATAAACGAATCACTGTACATGCTGAACAATTTGCTGTCACTGTCTGGCTTTGAAATGTTTTCTCATTTATAAAAATTTGTGATTTGTGCAAAAGCTGTGTATCCCATTTTAGGTTCCTGCATTCCATTTTAATTTATGCACAACACTATAAATTTGTATATTTATGCACTGCTTTTGGTTGTCGCATTTTATGTCTCTTTTTTAATTATTAAGGCAAAAAAAAAAGTTTAAATTTTTTAATTCTTTCAAGTCTTTTTTATCATTTTATAGAATTTTTAAGTAACACAGAGCTGCAACATGCACGACGCCCAGCAACTTCCACTTTGGGGTGATTTTCAGTTGCGGGGGCTTTTATACCATTTGCAATCCGTTAGTGGGGGATGATTTTTCGGAGGGGTCACATCTCAATTTACTGTGCTATCGGCAATGTGCAACACGCTGCAAATTTGAGGAGAAACGCTACAGCTTTTCAGCAGGGTGACAAACTACACATTGTTAAAGCATTTATTGAAATTTTTTAAGAAGAATTAAATTTTTAATAATGTTGAAGGAATAAAGTTTTTCAAATTTCTCTGTGAATGGTTTTTCAAATTTCAATAAATTGAAGTTTTCAACATTTTGCCAAATTTAAATGTGCAAAACTGATTTAATTTTTTTAAATTAAAATTATTTTCATTCCCAATTAAGAAAGGACCTTTTAAAACCATTTTATTCAATACAAAAAAAATTATATTTTAATGGAAACTTTTGTCATTTTCAAGTTTTACACAATTTGATTATCACCCTATGCAGATAATCGTGATGCTGCGCTTTACATGTTTATCCCGAATTTGCGGAAATGCGCACACGGCACACGTCCTTGCTATCCCCACTACATTATGACACTCTCTCCTATATGTTCAATTTGCAGCCTCATCTTTGCCGAATGCGCCTTCCACGTTGTACGCGCATGACATTCACCGTCTTTAAAATAATTATTGTATGTGCGTTTCAGCTAGTGTCTCATTTTCATGAAGCACTTTTCATATTCAATTTTCCGAGTATAGCCTTGAAGCTTTTCCGCTCTCTTCTACATCAAATATTCTCAATTTCGCTCCGTACATACTCTTCACCTCCGTATTTGCCTTGTGTTCCTTGTTCCTTTAAGGAAATATCACCAATTTTGTGCAGACATTTTCCTTTCTCCTACCCTACTTCACCCGCTGTGGAATGTCGTAGATTTCTGCTTCCTTTCTTTTTTTTTGGTATTTTGCATGACTTCTTGTTCGCCATCCCTTCCATCTCCATTTACCGATGACTTTTCCTTCCACGCCAAAGTACAAATTGAAATACAAATGTACGTGGACTCATAGCGCTAAAATGCTGGGACTTTTACGAAACTTTTTTTTATGCCGACTTAACACTGAATTATTTTTCGCAACAAAAACCAAATAAGTAACTCAATAGTTTTTGGCACTGGTAAGTTGAGTAGATAATATAAATTAGATGGTTAGAATATTGCACGAATTTTATTTTTTTTTGACAAAAAAAAAGCATTGAAGAATTGCTTTTCAAATAAATAAATTAAAATATATTGCACCCTTGATTGTGTTTCTTTTAATTGTTAATTTGTTTCATTCCTAATTTTAATATGTATAAAAAAATCCTTTTATAAAAAACCAAAAACATTCAATTAGTAAGGTTAACATATTATGAAGACTTACCGAAATAAAATACTATTTATATCGAATGCAAAGTTGTTTTAAAACGACGGCATTGATTATAAATGTATTATATCATTATTTAATTTAATTCAATGATTATAGTTCTAGGGTTCAGTGATAAAAATATAAAAAATTAATATAAAAAATGGCTTTTTAATTGTATTTATATATTTTAATTGATATTGATACCTTTTTTTAATCAACTGTGGTTATTGTGATGTTTAGTGTGTATCATGTTATAATGAATGATAATCCAAGTCCATTTTAATAAATTAATAATGTGAACGGTGATATCGAATTTATGTATATATGTATATAATAATGTGACATTGCAACGTTTTTGTCTGTTTTTATACCAAGCAAAAAAGAAAAAAATTAATATGTGATGTTTAAGTTTTTAAAGTGAATTCATATAATTTAAAATATTATGACATATTATTTGTTAACGCATTAATTAATTAAAAACAATTTATCTAACTCAGTTGAGTTTTATACAAAATATTTTAGAACACATAAATTAAAATAAATATGGTTTTAATATTTTGTTTGCTTTTGGTCTCATTTTTTTTTAATTCAAATAGTAAAATAGTTCACACACGGTGAATTTTTTTTTGTTGAAAATATTTTTGTCATTATAATTGTGTCTTTGTCATTTTTTCTTACAAGAAATTTTTATGCATTTATGTAGTAAATAATTTAAAATGATTGATGAAATTAAAAATGGTTTTGAAAAAGGAAATTTGCAACATTAATGCAAATTCAAAAGTTGCATATTTCATAAAATAATTAACTACAATCAATGTAGTATTTCAAATGTATTTAAAATATCAATTAGATTAAATTTATTTCAAATTAGTCAAAAAACTAAAATATAAATTTACTTCAAAATATATTAAAAGTTTTCATTTAATATTTTCTAAATATTTCAATATTATTAATTAAAAAAAGTGCAACAAAATACCAATAAAGCGACCGACGTAAATTTACATTTAGAGTTACTTTTTACAAGAATTGTATTATACCATTGCAGTTACTAAATAAAATATGTTTCTAATATATTTTTTATAATTTAGATGCAAGTACCTTATATATATATGTCCTTTTCAGCAAATTTTCCAAATTCCGAATTTATAACATAGGTCTCTACTCTCTACTAAAATCCGAAACACAATCAATTTGGAAAAGCATGTCAATTAACCATTTCTTACAACATTTACAACCACAAAATATTAATGAACTTCAAACGCATGACCATATTTGTGCACTTTTAAATCGTCGCTGTTAATTTTCTCATCTTTATAAGTTATACGAGATTATCAAAACGACAAAAAGCTGCTGCCACAATAATTTTCCACATCGAAGCTCGCTAATTCACCTAAACGTGCATAAATTAAGAGAAACTTGCAAATTGTATAGTCATTACCTCCCAGTAATAACAACACTCATGATTAAATGTAGCTTTTTACGCATAATCACTTCACGTTCAACAAGATGCCTTCATCGCATTTGCCATGCCATTCCATCCCGTATATCTTCAATTAAAAATAAAACTTTAACTTCCGTTGGGCTAATTACAAAACTTTTGTGCAATCACGTTATAAGGCCTCTTTTCACTTCGGTTATGGCAAAAGTCAAACTCATATGTTCGCATGTATAATACATTACATAATATATAAGATGTCTACACGCATTATGGGTGCATACATGTAAGCATATTTACATAATATGTATATTACTCGGTAGTTAATATCATAAGCTTGTGTTACAATTTAACAAGTATATACACCTACTGATTACTGTGAGCAAGGAACAGCATGGTACAGGGGAGATTAGAAATGTTGGGGGGGTGTAAGAATTAGGATGTGCTGAGCTTTAATCTTGGCGTTCCAGCAGAAAAGCAGCAGAAAGGAGGCATTTCGTTTATTAATCAAATTACTTGTATGTTCGTGGATATGCGCGAATGTATGTACAAATATGGTGGCTTCACATATATGCAGAATTTTTACTCTTCTTGTTTATTGTTATTATTCGTTATTCAGTACAAGTATAGTAATGTGTATGGCAGTAAGTTGACATTTCACAAGAGGGAGTGTGTATTTTACCACACAAAAGAGTACCTCACCCCTAAAATGTTTTTTTTTTTTTTTTGGTTTAACTCATCTTCTGTTTCGTTTTCTGCAGCTTTTGCTCTTTGTTCCCGCATGATGTCTCCACAGTTTACAGTCTAAATGTATACACGCATATTGTGCCGCCAAATATAACATGCTGCGCTTCATTGCAAAGACAGGCTGAAAATGGCAGGAGATCACTGCGATAGGACACGAAATGATTAATGCGATTTTTATGAGTTTACAGTGTTAGCTTTTATTTAAATTCTAAGCTCAACCTTTAATGAAATAAGAATTTTGTATGTGATTATACAATCATGATCACCTTTACAAAAAAATAAGTAAAAATATCTGTATGTTGATAAACTTTTTAAATGTGTTGGCTAGATTGAAAATCTTCAAAGAAAATTGAAAGTTTTAAAAAAACATTAAAGCATTTGAGTAATTTTCAATTTACAAATAATTTTAAAAATTATGGCCAAAAAAATATTTAAAATTGCTAAACCTAACATCAAATTCAAAGGAAAACAATCCTTATTTTTAATGTCCTTACATGCATATGACTTATGAGTTACTAGAATGTACCTTTACTTATTTAATTTACATCCAATATTCTGTGCGCATAAGAACCTTTCCTATTTTTCCATAAACATAATACACATTACATAAAAATCACCTTACACATCCGGACAACATAATAATAAAGTTAACCAACAATACCACCGAAAATGAAAACGGAATCCATGGAATACTAATAAAATATCGAAAAATAATAAAGAACTGAATAATCCTTTGAGCAGATGGAAAACAAATCCGTGGATGGTTTTTAGTGACATCTTCTCGCTCGTTATATTTCTTACTTTTACCAAATAGCTTCAGTGTCGTCGTGTACGATTCGTTCCTTTTTTTATGCACACATCCTCTTTACGACTTTGTTGTTTTCGACTGTAGGTACTCTTGAAGCCTTCAATTTCCTTCGTTTTCTGTGGCCTTTGTTGTTTTATTTTATGATACAGTAAGGTTTGGAATGTAGAAAGGTGACATCAATAAAGATAAAGGTGTATATATGCACAGTGTGCACCAAAACGTAGTCGGGAGCCTGCATAGAGTTAAGGGTTTGATTTTTCATTTCCATTTGTACGGGTGCACATATCCAATGTAACTGTAAACATCATATAATGGAATGAAAGAAACGGCAAAAGCTGTAAAAAAAAATAAAATCATCAAAAGCGCAAATACAGAAAAATCCACATTAGATTCGAGACTTTCAGCCGTATAAGCTTTTTTCATTGCACCTACGTAGCTTATATATACTATATATACGTACGTTTCAAGTTTTATGAAGGGAGCTTTTTGAGAAGTTTATGGATACATATCAATTTACTGCAGCATCCATTTCAATGAAATATCCGTTGTAATTAAAAAAACGAAAATTTCACTGAAGAATCCTCAACTTCTTTTAAATCTCTTGCAGTTTTAAATATATGTACAGTATATGTGTTTAAGGATTTCCGGTGGTAGCCGTCGATTCAAGTTCATCAACCTCTTGAAAATTTTTCTAAATGAGAATTCCAATGCCTGCTGTGCAATGCCTCCCATTCACGGCAAATTTTGCACATGCAGTTTTTTATGTTTTTCACTTGCCAATATAAAGGAATTATTTGAAATGCTCGTACATTCATGCAACTGTGTATTTCATGTGCAATGTTTGCGATGTAGATTTCCGAATTTCATTAGAGGCCGGATCAATTTTATGAGGTGAGTTCTTTGCGCGACATGTTCATAAATTTACCCAGCATACGAAGAAATACACAGCGAAACGCTATCTCAAGCTGACATCATCACAACCTGTACAGTGTACATATCTGAGATGCTGGAAAATACCTGAAAAAGGGGGATGAAAAAAGCTTGGCTATATGTGCATGCGGGGATTGTGCTGGAAAGGGGTAAATGGAACGAGGCAAATATCTGTACACATATATTATAAGAATATGTGTGCGATATACGTGGAAGAGAAGGTGGCAGCGTGAGTAAAGACAAGACAAGTAATCGCTCGTAAATATATAAATGAGAAGAAGGACGATTCCATACACGCGAATGTAACCGTCGAATGGGGGAGGTAAGGGGGCAAAAACAAGGAATTTGTGAACAAGAAATAACCCGAAATGAAATGAAATAAACTGAGAAGAGGGCAAATCTACCGCAGCATCTTAGGTCGAAAGTGAATATAAAGAATGATATAAAAGGGTAACAGTCAAAATTCAGTGATCATGTAGAATGGGACGGTATATAGGTACACGATGGTGAATTTTTTGCGCCAACCCCTTCTTCTACATGATGTAACTACGCAAGGTCTTACTGAGGGATATGATACTGATATGGGCTAATACAAATTTATTACCGATATTCGAAAAATTGTTGCCTACAACGAATGATGTGTAGGGTGGGCTAGGGGGTTAGATGTACAGTATATTGTATGGTTTTGTTTATTTATACAGACACACTGTACGCCTGTATGTACGGACCATAATTTTTTTTTTCCTTGGCGTGTTGCCTTTTCCGTTTAGAGTTTTCCCAAGCTGAATCGATGTGATATACGGCCTCGATGGGTGTCGTAAAAACACGTATGGCATTTATGGATCTGTGGTAAAGTAACATTACCTCAACCTCTTGCAATCTCTCAGTGTTATGTGTATTTATGTGCACATATTACACTAAACTCGCGAGGACTCCTTATTTTATAATATTCCTATACATACTATATGTGATACGAGAATACATACTTAACATTTCGCTTATCTGCATAACGCAAAAATATTGATATGGCCCTCCTGTTTCATTGCACTTTTTGTAAACTGATTAATGTCCCTTTTTGGATACAATAAATTCAATGAAATATTGACTTTTTTAAGATTTTTTTGTTTGCCTCCAAATAACGGATTAAGGACTTTCCTAATACAGTTTACATCTCAATTTAAAACAAATATTAAGTAGGCGTGTATTGAAACATGTCCATCCCAGTCTCAAGTCTCCATTCCCTCGAAAAACCGTTAAAATAAGCATTTAAATTGAAAACCACTCACCTATAATGACAACGTATGGCAATAAAATGTAATGTGAACCCCCAATGACTCGGATGATCAGTGCACTGTGCTGAGTGTGCACACACAGGTTCTATTTTATGCCAAATTTCACATAATATAATGTGTGTCGTGACATTTGTTTCTCTCAGCGTGATGTTTGCCAACACGTGTATCTCCGATTATATTGACTTCTGTGCAAAAAGGCTTCAGTATATTCAAGCATTTTCTTACATGACACACGAAGAAAATTATCGCCACATCGCACACATATTTTCTGTCACTTTATTACATTTTTCATTCATCTTGTTAATGTATTTCTATACGCAAGAGAAAGCACAACGGGGGGATGAAATTAAATATTTGAAACTGTAAAAGGAGACTTTTAATGGTAAAGTTTATGGTTTTTAATTTCAATTTCTATAAAATTTTTCAACATCAGCCTTGAGCGAGTCGTCTCCTTTATTTTTGCATGTTGTATATGCGTATAAATGCGACAAAGAAATTAATTCATACATATATTAGACATAAAAAGCAAAAAAAACAACAACCGCATATAAAAACTCACATGTGCTGAAAGCCTCTTTTAAGCTGTCTTGCACGACAATTTCTCTGCCGCACTGCTTTCATTTTGCAAAATATTTTCATGAGATGGGAACGACACATCTTAAGAGGATGCACATTTGTTCATAATACGGCAACTTCCGTTTCCACCATTCTTTGGCTGTACAAGCGGGCGCTGCATGATGTTATATATAGTCCACTCGCTTCGCCCGCAATTGCTTAATGTATGTTTAAGACTGTGTGTGTGTGTGTGTCTATCTCCATGCATCTGTACTTAAAATACGCGACTACCCGAACTGATGCTGTGTGGCTCTGGCAAAATTACACAATTACAAAAGTTCTCTGGTAGATAGATACTACACGTACATACGCATAGAAAAGGCACACTTGTTAAGTGCAAGTTGTAAAAAGCTTTTTGTCTCTTTATCATTTCATGTACAAAAAACAATTTTTTCCCTTGTCTTCTTTCTTTTACAAATTATATTAAGTTTGTCATGTCTTTCCAATTGTTGTTGCTCTCATGCAATCTTATCATTATTCACATTATGTGCAATGATTTATCGTATCAATTACATCCCTGCACTCCATGTAATTGTTAACACACATTTCATTTATCTCAATGCCTGTGTGTACTGCCCTCAAAGACTGGCTACATGCTTGTTTCTCGACAGATCATTTCCATATTCTGTGCAAGTGTGTGTACTTTACAGTTGGGAGCATTCGTACACGTATACATGTGATGTGAACTAGCCCATCGAAAGAGGATGCATTTCACCAGGAGGTTGAGAGTAGAATCCTGCAATGCACAAATGTTTTCACATTGTCCTCTTGTCGTTTGTTTATTGTAAATTGTTTGTTCTGTAGCAAACACACCTTCCCTCCCAAAAAATAGAGATATAAATGTGTATATATAATGTGGATGTACGGTTTGTTGCAATTCGTGTATTTCATGTTGGATACTGCACTGTATGGCATGTCGTTGATTTATAATCCTACTCGTATGTGGATGTGTCTGCTGATGACGTCACAGAGCTTTAACAACACTTTAACTCACCCCCACTTTAGCAGTGCTTTGATCACAGCAATGAATGCATGCGGTTTACTTTATTGCGGCTATGCCTTCAACCTAAAAACATTTACACCTATGTTATGTCAATATGATTAATGTTTAATATTACTAAAAAATAATTCTAATCAATTTTGTTAAATGACAAAACTCCCACATATATTGTAAAATTTCTCTGCACCCGCAATTGTTAACCCTTCAATTAATTATTTAAATTAATAAAACAATTTTTAAATTTGCAATTGAAATTCCATTGCATTATTTTTGTTACTAATCAATTTTTCAGCACAATAAACTTCAAAAAATATTCTCCTGATGACAGGCCAAATTATTTGGAATAAAGATTGTCTAGGCATTAAAAACTGATTAGGCACACATAAGTATTTACATTGTTACACAAATTACATCTCCTTGGTACGAACATGAATACGACAGTATCCAGGCCGAAATTTAAATATTATCAGATCATTTTATACATTTTGCCAATAGCGCACCAAACCGCTTTCAACCACCCCACAAAGCACTGCACACTCATTCAACAGTGAATCAGCGTGAATTGTGTGGGCCTTTGGAATTAATCAAACTACTTAGTATATATACACAAAAATCCATCCTTCCTCATGCGGATTTTTGGCAACGAATTAAAATAATTGATTATCGCTTATCCTTTCATGAAAATCGCTTCATGGAGATTGTTAACCATTCACAAATACGTGCACACATCTAGTTATTGCGCACACATGCGAGTACAGGGAGCATCATTCGTATATAAATACTCAATAGGGTAAATGTTTAACCACCCCTTATCTTTATTAACCAATTGGCCATCGGCTAAATGTGCACTTCAATTATTTGTACGAGCATTTTGCAACAAATGTATGTACACGTATAACTGCAGAGTGCAGAGTCCTGTGTCGGGTAAGCACCGATGTAGCGACCACACCACACGATTTAATATTATATCGATGACGACGTGACCTTATTTACTCGATCGCAGTTATGTTTGATGATGCAAATTTTTGACATAGCATCTAACAAATACGCCATAGTCTATACCTATAATGTAAATAAATATAGTAAGGCTGTTCTCTGTACTAATATAATTTTATCAAACTGCTAACAAATCGAGATTTATCATTTAGAAGGTAGGGCTCTAGGGGAATGCGTTCATAACGTCCACACTTTAGCCTTAGGATTTCCGGTTAGTAAATTATTGGTTTAAATTTGTTGATAATTTGTTTCACGAGTGTAATAATATGTTGTCACATGGTTGGTACATAGTTTCAAATAATTTGGTTTAGTTTCACGTAATTTAATTTCAATGAAATTTGAGGAATTTATTCAGTAATTTGGAGAGTGTTTTAATAATTAATGCTTCGGATTTTTTTGTCCATAAATTGTAGTTATTTATGCAGTAAGAATTTTGTTTTGGAAGGTGTCATACCACAAAAAAGTATACCTGCAAATATTTATTAGGATTTAGACACATAAAAAGTTAAATGCTAAAATATCTTCAAAATATTTCAAAATGGAAATAATAATTGTTGATTAAAAATGTTGAAAAAAAATGTTTTCCTGGTAATGAAAAAAATCAGACAATGACCCAGCAAAAGTTTACTTTGTGGGGTTACGTCTAAGATGGGAGGAATACGTAGGCCAAGTCGCTTGTGCACTTGGAATAGCAAGCTGGTGGACTGTGGCGCCCAACCGCAATCTCTTGAGTTATTCCGAGGCCCGGACCCCGGGTTCTCCCGGCACGTGTGATGATGAATAAGTAAATTTATTCTTATTAATCTTTAAAAGCATCAAGTAGCGTTTTTATATTCTGCTAAGTACTTACACTATAATGGAACACAACATATATACATCTTATCAATAATCACAAAATTTGTTAAACGATCCCTTCCTTCTTTTTGGGTGAGCGTGCTAGGATATTTTACTGTATGCAAAGGAGCATATACATTTTTGAACGCCTATCGGCATGAATTTCAAGTGATTGCATTAATTCAAGAACATGCACGAAAGAAATCATTCAAAAGACCATATAAAATAATTGTTTGTTCATTTTGAACACATGTCGTATCAATAAGAGTATATGTTAAGTTCCAAGTGGAGACTTATGGAATATTTGATTCAGAAGAGTGAATTTCCCCAAAAAAAAATTGTACAACCTACATTGGAAACTGAAAACGACGTACAATAATAGTTGAATTGTTACATAAATGAGTTTCTTATTCTTTTAATAAATTAAAATTATAGAGTTCCAAGTAGAGCTCCATGCCACAAATCTATTTAAGATTTTTTTTTTAATATGTTCTAAATTCTATTGAAAAGTGTGAGCGAAAAATCGTTAACACCCCACCATAATAGAAAATGGCATGCACGTATGTTTTCAACAATTTAGATTTTTGTCGCATATCGCTTTTCATCGCTTCCAAATTCCGATCCCCCTCAAATGCCGCCGTATCACAGCTTCTCTTTTTAATAAAATTATGTTAATATGTCGTTTATGTCATTTTTGGCTGAAATGTGACAATGATTTTACTTCAAAACACCATTACATTAATGCCGTTCTAAAATTTACACATATCCCATCAGAAATTCAAACCACCCCCTTATGAAGGCTTCTTCTATGGCGTTTTTTTTCCTTCATAACCGATTTCTGCCATCTTACTCATTTTCTCACTAACGCTATCTTGCTGCTTGCTATATGCTCAGGTGGAAAGTATGTACAATTTCAGATTACTCCATAGTTTTTGGGGGTAAAAAAGTGGCGTATAACGGTGCACCATCACGTTGTTGGTAAATATTAAATGGTAACAGCTTAAAAAAACACTTAAGAAACACGTTGATAACGGTTGTATGGGATGGATTTAAAAGAACTTAAGATGCTGTTTACAAAAAAGTGTGCGCAATTTCGAAAATGAGGTGAGTTGCGGCTTGTAGTTTAATGCATCTTAATACGAGAACACTATGCAGTTTCCATTTTAAGGCGAACATGCACAGGATGTGTATTGTATAACTTGATGAGGTAGACTCATTAAGGATTGCAAGCAGATGATGACAATGTTTTAATGGTGTGGGTGTAATGCACTTATTTAAATATGTGGGATTGTGAGGATGTTAGGAATATTAAACAACGAAATTCAATTATAAATTAATAATAATAGTATAAATAAATTTAAATGAATTTTCAACACCACTTATTTAAAATGTATTGACGAATATGAATATATAAGCGCACCTTCCTGGATTTCAAATGGTGGCTTGAACAACTAAAATATTGCCATTGTCTTCAAAATAATGTACAGTCAAAATAAAATGGTTTGTCACAAAAAAATGTGTATATTTATGTGCGTCTATAACTGAAAACAGCATCTGTCATATTCATCAATATCAAAACAAAACATACACTCAAATCTGTACACGGGAATATAGGCATTGTTTCTCCCCTGCTCAATTTTAATGAAATGGTATTTGATTTTGTGCTTTGATCCACTTCAACCCTAAATTTTCAATAACCAAAAAGCCGATATATAAAGCATTGCGTAAAACTGTATACGATCGTTGCAAAACGAATGATGATACTCGTGTACACAATATATAAAAAATAAAGCATAATAATATGCCGGCATAAAGACGAAACCAACAACGAGGAACGCAATAAATTGTTATGCCACCCACCATTTACCTTTTGTTATCGACATATTTTAAAACTAAAAGCTATAATATATTAAACACAATGCAAAAAATCGGCTGAGTAATATTTGTTGTTTTTAAGGATTTTTCTTGAATTTTCAAACATTATGTTTGTTTTTGATGGCCATTGTTAAATGTGGTTGTAAAACAATATTAATTTCTTCAATGAATGCATTGTCCCGAAACGTGCATAATTTTATTTGATTATTAAAATAGTTATTGGTTATTATGCAAAAAATATATGAACGAAAAGGCCTTGCCCCTAATTTTTTAGAATAAAAATAACAACTCGAAAGTGTGCAATTAAGTTACAGTGGAAATGTACACGGCAACCACCAATTCAACTCTCCACCCCTCATAACTACACAAAGGTTAGTAGAAGAGCTGTGCAATTTGAAAGATATGCTATATAACGCCACAGAGTGGAGGGCGCATCACATTATAAAAGAGCAAACCATGCATTGACATTTTCATCAACATTTTGCTAACTCAACATAAAAACTCGTGTATACATAAAAATAAATATCACCATTTCTACCCGACCACATTAATACACTCACGGCTTTTGCTCTTTTTTAACCCCCACCGTCACTCACCACCTCATCGCATTTGTATTGTCATCAAGAGCAACCATTGTCGTCATCACTTGGTTATGGTGAACACAATAAATACATCTTATTTGCAAAAAATATTATAAAAATGTAATAAAAATGGAATAAGGGATGAATCAAAAAAGAGCGAAACAACCCACACTCACAAACCGAACAAGAAATGCACTGCACAGCACTAATTTGCGCAAAATGTATGCGAGATTGTTCATATTGCTGCGAGAATTGAAAGCGTGCACTGGAAACAATAAGAATACGGAAAATGTGAACGAACGACAACAAAATAACATTTATCCATTTCAAGTTTATTTTCAAACAAATAATATAATATTCATACTGACATGGAAGATTTGCAAATTTAAGGGCACATGCAAGAAAGGCAATGAAGCCGAACCACATTTCCATTTCAATATTTAGTACCTACAGCGGGAGGACAAAAATTATGTGAACAGCAACAGACTGAATGATACATATTGATATAAATCAGGTAATCTTATATGAGAATTTACAGCACTCTGAAGACCAACCCCGTCGCACACGTTTATGGTGTATCTGAAATATACGTATAAAATAGAACAGAAAAAGAGGTCACCCACGCTGAATAATGGCGGTAAACTCATATCAATAGGAAGGGGGAACTAAAATTAAAAAGAATATGTGTACCTATATTACGGTGAACGCAAATCCTTATGCGCCATCCTCTGTGGAAGATCTTTTTATACTTAGATGGAAAACCAAATTGACAAACAGAGTATCACTTCACAAACGTGAACTTGTATTCCACAATAGTTATTTCAAGTTTTGTGATGTTGTATAAGAAACAACACACATCTGCCAAAAGTGTGGCGACGAAGGAGATTACCCAACATACAAAGCAAAAAAAAAAAAGTTGCACATGAAAAAAGTGAGAGCTGCAGAATAAAATTTTCTCTAATTCTTATTTACCACACCCCCGGGACCATCCGTTGTGTATTGTGGGATGCTACTTCATGCAAGGAGATTTTACTTTATGTGCCACCACAATTCCACCATGCTGCGGCGTGTGCTCAATGCTCATGGCAAAGCATGTATGATAAAGTTATTCCGTCTTTCACTTACTCGTTATATTTTATTTGTCTGAAGTTTTATTTAAATAACTAAATTCAAAAATGTTTGCAGATTAATCTTATTTTATATGAATATAAACCATTTGTTTGCTTGGATTGTAAATTGTGTAGCTTGAATGTTGTTCTATGAAGCAACAAGTTTGTGTAATGCAGTATTTTCTAATAATAATTAGGTGTTTGTTACAACTATCCCTGAAAGAATAATAATTCAATAAACCTTATAGCATGCGTTCTTGATTTAAATACGATCTTTGATCTTTTTAACATGGTTTCCGGATATCTAAAATGAAATGAATGTGCTGAGTATTATGCTTTAGCACCGCTCTATTCGCGTTTCTTACATGCAATTCCATAGAATTTTATTCTAATGGGGTGGGGGGTGAGTTGTTCTCACTTTTATGTTCTCACAAAAGGCATAACTCACAATATACAATATTCTAATAGAATAAATTTGTGATTTATGGCTAAATAACAGTTCATGGCGGACTTACGTTGAATATTGTAACAAGACAAACATTGGAGAAACTATATTGCAAAGCCGAATTTGTTTCAAGAGGGTGGATTGAGATTTGTGATTTAGAATATATGCAGATGGGAAGTTAATATGTGTGTTATAGATGATACAATTTGAGCTCATTTTTAGATTTCTACACTGAGAGAACAGATCCACCTAGAATCCACTTTTATGTGGATAATTCAATGTGACTACGTAGTGGTTTCTGGTCAATGTGGAAATAAATCAATCCAATTCGATATCTCGACTGTGCGTAAACTCCCTAAATATTTATATTTTTATATTGAATCATCTACTTAAATGTATATATGAAGCCACGTATAGTCAAGTTGTTACTTTGATTTTATTTCCATTTAAATTTTTATATTTATAAATCGAATTTTCGAATATTTAAAAAAAAATAATAATAATTTTAAGGAGTGGGTATTTTTTATGTTTTCTTGAATTATATTTTGTTTTTTACAAAACTGTTTTTTTTATTGTGTGTTAATAAATTTATTTTATTAATAAAGTATGTTGTTAAGAAAATTTTTAAATTTTACTTAATAATTAATTTTTTTTTTAGTTACCACCGTAGCTGTCCGTGTATGTGTTAAATATCATTTAAAGTATTTCCACATAATCTTCCACTACAATATTTCCGCTTTAAAGTGATTTTTAAATCGATGTAATATCATATATCAATATTATATGTGAGCTCGATTTCTCTCAGTGTATACTTAAAAATATTTAACTTTTTTTAAATTGTGTGTTTCATTAAAGCGACGCAGGTTTTCATGGATATTAATAAAGAGGTATTTATGTATGCACTTACCGAAAAGGAAATTAAATAGAAAACGATTAACACCAACAATGCACAGTTTAAAAAATACACCACATTTTCACTTGAATAATTTAAAATACCTTAGTTTATGTTAACCAATTTTTTTAATTTTTTACAATGAAATTCAATAAGGATTTATTAAAATGTATTTGATTTGAACTTCGAACAAGAAAAAGGAGCTCTAACATCTAACCAAATGAGATTTAGAAAATACTGAAACTACACCCCTGAGATTAAATTCCATATATCTAAAGGCTCAAGAACACGTCGTTCCCAATGTCAAGGGGATAAAATTGCAAATAAATGAAAGTGGCACACGATGCGATGTGTACGTACCTGCAGCACATATTGTCCCACCAACACACAGCAGTCAGCAACCCCTATCGGACCATTGCTCCAGTTTCCATTTTGTGTTCCATTTCGTACAGTAATCCTTAATAATTTTGCAAGTTGACGCAGTCCGAAGCCCCACTGAGGATAATACAACAAATTATTATTTGTACAAGAAATATTCAGCCGGTGCAGATATAAGAATGTATGAAGATACCGCAATGGCACCCTTAACTTAGCATGCGGCTCATGCTTTGTATGAGCAAAATTGTTAACAAACAGAATCTCTTTATTTGTTTTATTTCATGTGTAACCGCATATTAGGATATCCCAAACCACCCTCTTTATCTGATATCGATATAGCAACAACCCTCTATTGCATAGTTATTGGGAAATTCAACGAGTTTGAGGTCAATAGTTGTTTATGAAAATGTCTTATATGCGCCATCCTCAACTGTTAAGGGAGAATAATCCTTCTAAGATCAACTTTTGTTTTTCCTCTCTCCCCACTAGTTATGTAAGTGTATGTTATGTATGCCCTTTTTACACCGCATATAGGTTCCCATCCGCATTAAATGCGAGTGTAACATGTAGTCACAATTTGTGTGCGTACATTTTTTTCGTCTCATATCCCATTGCTTACCATTTTCATTCACTGCCAGTGCCCCATCTTGGTCGCGTTTAATCCTCATTTACCGATTTTTTCCAATGGGTTACACGCCTAAATTATTTACGTAATGACTCTTCCATATTATATCAAGATGTGTGTAACGTAACTTACGAAAGGTTAAGCTCTTAAGGTTAATTTTTTTTTTTGCCATGTTGGTCCGTTTCGAGTCCCTTAGCTCTCATGTGCTTGGTTTAACACACAACCGTACATATTTGCCGTATGGTATGTACAATATATGTTTCACATTCTGATGAAGAACCACTGAGTTAGTGGAAGTACCTGCAAACAAATTTGCAACATAGAATTCAACATATACAGAAAAGGACACCATCCACACTGCACATCTTCCACACAACACACCAATGCGAAATGCGGATGCCAGGCCGTTTTGGTAAAATTGTGAACGTTGGTATTAATATTTATTTCTTTATTTGCAGTGTATCGAAAGGCGCCGTCACCCCACTGATACTCCTGATGCCTCAATAGTCAATTGCCTTCTAAGCGTCTGACAAGTCGCATGTACGAGTTGTTCAATGCTGAATGCATAGATGAAAGAGTAAAAAGCATTGACCATGCGGAATGGTGGCGGACGGGATGAAGGGATAACGGTGCGAAAATAAATAAGATCGACACATTACAGAGAAATGAGGGTATCATGTAATTTCCTTTAACGTGTTTTCTACTTAGGTATCGCTTCTGCTTTATTCATTATATACATTTACCCTCATTGAAAGAATTTTTTTTTTTTGCAACTAAAAGGAATATGTTCACACAAAATTTGCCACCCTCAATGAAGTTCTATCAAATAATTTTAGCAGTTAAGGTGATCGTATAATCGTGTGTGCCGATGTGTTGGAAAATAGTTGGGATCAAGTGGGGTGATACTCGTATAATAAAATTAAATTGCAAAGTTGTCATTTTTAACGTTAATGTAAGTTTTTATGTTAACATGAGATGATAAATAATAAATTATTTGGTCAAAAATAATTGAAAACAATGTTCAAAATAATTTCAAAATATTTATTGAAAAATAAAAATAATAAAATAAAATATTTTATAAATTAAAAAGGGTAGGTGAACCAATTCCCTAGAACGTCCAAACTTCACTCTCTTAATCACCCATATTTACCCTTCTCACATCCCCCACCCAAACGATCCATCAAATTAACAGCGCGCGGCTTAATTAAAATTAAAATCGTGCTAATAATGAAATTAAAAGATCCCATTCCATGCTGTGCCATGTCTTTGATTCGCGTTCCGCATGAAACGATTAACCATTTTACCATTTTTATGTTTTCCAGTGCTACATTTTATATAGAATTACACATTATACGTTAAATTTCTATACCCTTAAACTCATTGCAGGCATGTCGTCTCTCATTAATAATTTTTCATTTGCAATTTTTCTAATATTTAAAAGCATATCCCCATTTTCTTCTCGGTTACTTTATCCTAACTACCGCTTGCATATACGTACAAATATGTGCATGTATTTGTTGTATGTAGAGTTGTGTCTTTAAGTTTTGTGAAACTCAACCCTTCGGTATTGTGTATAATGTACTTGAAAGTCTCGAAACCCCATTATATATGAATGTATGTGCATGGGTGGCCTTTTCGGCTTGTTGCAATATTTATTTATAATTTTGCAAGAGTTTTTATGCATTCACCCTCGCATAGATTCTGGTTCTTACAGTCATTTCAGACTGGTTTGCTGCAGTACAGGACAAGCCTTTCGGACGAAATGAATGGATGCCATAAAAATGCACATGTTTATGGGTGAAACATGCACAGTAGTGCATATACACCACGGCATATGGAAATGCCGAGTTTATGCGACCATTTCAATGCATGCGCTCGCTCGGCTTTCAAAATGGATGCAATTGTTGTGCAAAAATTAATACGAGCATTGAAAAATGCATGTGACTCCCACTTCTCAATGCGTTGTGTTGTGAGCCTGCCTATTTTTGGTGTTTTAAGGATTTACTTTTACTTCCGGTTTAAGCCTTAAAAACTCTACCCACCTCAAATAAAAGGAAATATTCAATGAAGCTTTTAACACATTGAACATTTAAAATGTTTTTCTAAATTTGTCTCATTTTTATATTTGTTTGCCAAAATGGGATCCATATATTCTCCATGTTATTATAGTTTTTCCCCCAAAAAATTACGTATCCCTTTTAAACCGCTATATATTGTACCGTTGCTTCAGAAGTATATTATTCTTTTAAAATATGAAACGGAACAGGTAAATTATACAGAAGAATTTATAAGACCAAGAACATGTTGTCAATATTTAAAAAGGACTTCGTCTGATAGTCCAGAATAATAAATGACGAGATGAAAATTGAAAGCTGAAAAATGAGGAAAAACTGAATCACCCCACCACCACAGCAAGCACCGTTTACCAGACAATATGCTATGTAGTATGTACAAGGAAAGAACGCTTTGAATGAATAAGACATTTTCTTTGCATGCTAAGATGAAGAAACCAACACCACAATTATAGTGTTCTTCAATTCGGTGTTTTTTCTGTTTCTTTTTTGTTAAGACAAATAAACTAGAAGTACCGCACTAAAAAAGTACTATATAAAGAGAATAATACACCTATGGCTGGTGAACTGAATTTTGTTGCGATCTGCACTTCTTCATCCACATGCATTTGTGTGTGTGTGTGTGTGTGTGAAAAATTTGCAATGGCCGGTCTTAGTAGTGTAGGCACGTAGTCTCTAAATGTTAAAAGATGTTTGGTATTTGTGTGTAAGGATTTGGACGCTACAATTGAGTGCTTCGAGTTCTGCTGGGTGGCATGGCTTTTTTATTCTTAAACACCACATCGTATGCAAGATATTTGTTAATATTTAAAAGGACGTCTGATGTTTTGGCCTTAAAATGTTTATTTGTGAAGGTCTTTGACTTCTTGTGACCACCACAAAATTCGAATTATGTACCAACGTACGACATGTAACGCTTTCTGTTGATATTCTTGTTCTATTGAGATATTATTTAATTTATTTTGAAATTTAACTGCAATGCAACAACCTAATTAATCTTGCTACTCAATAATATACTCATTCGGTATTTATTAAGTTATTGGCCGCAAGTGGCGCTAAAAAAAAATTTATCATTTAGTCAAGTACAATTATCCATATTTTGGTTTTCTAGAATTGGAACGATTGAAGCAGAAATTTTACTTTTTACTTTAGTTTTCATTGCATTTGACGACTTGCTATTTTAACTTTTTATGATTTTATCGTAATGAAATGTTATTTGTTTTTGTGATAAATCCTTCTGAATTTGTTCTTTAAAAAGAGCGCCACTTCTTATCTTCAGATCTTAATAGAAAGCAACTGTTTTCGCATAAAACATATTACTTTGTAATACCGCGTTATATTTTAATTAATATTAATCTTAACTTGATCGATTTGTGAGAATAATTATTTAAATTTAAAAATGTTCTTATCTTGGTAAAATATGTCAAATTAAATGATTTAGGAATTTGATCTTTTTTTCCATACAATTATTCAGTAGAACATGTGCAACTGACATTTTCAATCCCTAAAAAGTATTGCAATATTGGGTAAAGCTCTGTTTAAACTAGCGAGTACATGAGTAACTATCGTATAATTCTGTAGGTACTGTCAAAATGCAGATACAGAAATAAACTGACAATAACAGTAGACATATCCATATAAAATAAATGAAACAGAATAAACTTATAATAGAATTTGCAGTGCATACACGAAGGGAGACGAGTGCAGTGAGTATGGGAAAATTGCGTTGAAAAGCTGGGAGTTTTATCATGTTTCCTATTTCCGTGCGCGCTGCTTCCGATTTGTCTTTTCTCCCAGGTTTGTTACAGCCATGCACATTCACATATTTAGACGAGTGTTTCAATGCGAAATCAAATACAAAATATCATAATGTAATGAAGTTATAAACACATGCTTTATAGAAATTGTGGTGAAAGTGCGATAATAAATTTGTTAGTAAGTAACTTATGTGTATGTTACTTTTATCCCACATGTAGCATTTCACTTCTATATATAATATGTGCTTCAAGAGCTTTCGATTTAACGTGACAAGTGACAAGTGAAGCAAGATAGTATTCAAGTGGCGGCAAGTTGTAACTTGTAATGTGTTAAGCATTTTCAGACAGACTTTGTGGTAAAGTTTTCGTTTCTTCATAAAACAATCGTAATTATGCATAACTCAATATACTCGGTAAGGGTTGGTATAGGCACAATAAATAGACGCTATTTCATTAAAGAAAGAGATACATTTATGTGAAAATACTGAACAATGTTACACAACACTGCATTATTATTATTCCGTAACTCTGTTCTTTATTATTTACAAATTCCTATTGTTAAATGATGATGTAAAAAAGTTTGCAGCAATATTATTTATATTTTAGCTGCAATATTCTATTTGAAGAAACTTCATATTGATAATGGTTTTATGTACTGCATTCAGATTAATGGTTTGACAGAATTGTTGTGTACAAAAACCCTCATACATATTTTTACGAATTTTCCTCATTTTTTAAACATGCTTTTAAGATGTATTACGTTTCCTTTTATCAGCGGCTTTCCATCACAATTTTTGTTTGCATAAATCTGAGTTTTCATTATACTAACAAGCGTAAAAATTCTTGTCTTCTATTGTTTGGTTTTATAACATTTCATTCTTCAGTTCTTTGGATTTTATACTTGTAATCATTGTGTCTGAATGCATCGCCGTCTATGGAGGATTACTTTAAAATCCAAAGATTGTAACACAAATTGATAATGCACCACAAGATGACAAATCCTTTTAAAACAATTATTGTCTATATACCTAACATTTAAATTAACGTTTAATAAGTAATTTCAAATTAGCAATTTGAAGTTTTGCAGTCTAATCCTAGACAACTTTAATTTAACAGATCAATTTGTATTTAATTTCACATAAATAAGTTAAATTGAATAATCAACAGTATTAACAAATTGTTCTACAAAATAACGGTTACTTAAATAAAAAGTATACGCAAAGTAGAGTGAACTGTCAAAACCAGACGTGATCGAACTTATTCATTCCACAAAAAAAAAAGGATCCTTCGCCTTGGGGAAAAACGACCAATATCGAAAGTGGTAGCATCACTCAATGAAAGTTATATTTCTTTATGTACATAATGCGATTTCTTTAAAAAAATATTCACCTTCGTACCATTTGCTTTCGCATGTTTTTTTTTCCCCAATGTGTGTATCAACTACTGTAGTCCTCTGAACTCTGGCAAGGCTGCATTTCTCAATGCCTTGTGTTGGCTATAAATTTTCAGCAAACGTGCTTATGTGCTTAAAGACGCCACACAAGCATATTTGACTTCACTTAAATAATTCGAATACAGCAAACATATTATACAGGTATTTATTTGAATTTATTTTATGTTCTACTTTTACCCAATATTAAACATATTTAAAGGTATGGTTAATGGTACTATAAATTTCTGTATTAATTAATAATTACTTACAATTGAAATTCACTTCCATAAACTAATTAATTAAGTTAAAATGTTGTTTCATAAACAATTTCATCTTCCAACGAAAATGAAAAACAATGCAGCTCATTATAAGAAATATTCCAAAAGAATGAAATCATTCCAAACACACATATTATGAGTATAAGGCATCACATATTTACTAAGTATACGATCATGGTTATATCTAGTACTATATAGCATTCAATTCCATTGATTTGAGTACAAGAGATGAATAACTAACACCCTCTCACCCCTTCCCCCATTCCACGCAACATACATTATGAGAACATAAACCTACATAACTACTATAATATAAGCGTGGTGCTGAGGAAAACTGAAAGAAAATGTAACAGAGAATTTGTGTGCACATTTCATAAGCGAATGAATGTATTGAATTTAATGTAAGTTTGTTTCCATTTATTGTTCAGGTTAAAAGGGGTGGAAAAATATTTTGACAAAAAGTAACGAACAACGAGACACATAAAATGTCGTGGTGCAAACGAGGGTAAATATGTGCAATACACCTATTCCCATACACATACATATGTATAACGAATATTCACAAATGAAAGTACATTTTTTTGCAATTTATTTTAAAAAGAAATTCGAATGTTGCAAGAAAACGTGTGCAGAACACCCTCCACCCCCCATTTTGTTCCCCCCACTCATCATTCATGAAAGCACTCACGTATAGAAGGGTGAATTGATACAATACATTTAGAGGTAAATGTGTATATTTTACTCATTGTATAGTTTTGTGGGTGTTTTGCAGCCCATCCCTTGTCACCGGGTATCGCGAACATCCTTGTCGATTTATTAGCGTCTATTTGCTGCCATATACATGACATTTTTAGAATTCGAAAGGATTTCAGATTTATGGTGATTGACAATTTGCCACAAGACGTGCAGCCTGCCACAAAAGAATGATCTGGCAACTGTTGAAATAGCGTGAGCATCAACGGGGATGCCTTTAAGCACATTATAATATTATAATACTATTCGACGTTGTTGTATTGTGGCATGTTTGGGGGGGGGGGTGTATATTTTATGTATATGTACCTTTGGTGATCAGACATATTTGATAGTCTGCTTTATGAGCGTACGATGGCGTAAATTGTTTTAAATTGGTCTGCATTTATATTTTACACGCAGACTTTGCTGCAATAAAAACCGCACGAAACTCAAATAAAATAAGCCAGATAAACAAGCAGCAACACAAGTACATAAATATAATTGTTTTATAGGCGCAAAGTGATCTCGTGTCACTGGGGACAAGATGGGGGACAACAACAACAACAACAACAAAAATTCATGAAGAGAAAGGAAGAGTCTGTCGGGAGACAAAGACGCAGAAATGCGACAGCGAAGATACGACAAAAGCAGCAATTGAACTTGTTTCATGTATGCTTGCATCACCGTCACATTGGACCACCAAGATGGTGTTGGATGTGGGTGGGATAAAATACGTGGTGTCTCTCAGTGCAGTGTGTATGCGGAATTATTGACGACGACGAAGCAACACAATAAAAATGTTGGGGAAAATAAATATCACTAGACGTACGAGTACACCGTATATGATGCAACGGTACAAAAGACGTTTTATAGATATTCTGGTATGTCAATTTGCAATAGATCCAGTATCCCGTTAGGGATATAATATCAAGTATCACCTTACATAAAATGGATGCATTTGAATTATTTTGAAAGATGGGTGCTGCAAGTATTGCATTATCATAATATGTTGAAGTATACAAAGAATAAAATGTGCAAATACAAAAAAACAATATGTTATCAATATTTTTCTAACGTTAAATATAAGAAAATAGGTGTACAAATTCTTAACAAACGTAGACATCTTATAGACAGCATATCCTTCAGTTTACAGTTGGATTTGTCTTCTGCGCTTCCGATTGAACAATGAACAAGCAAAGTGACTGACTTGATAGTATACAAGGTGTTCCCCAAAATCCATATATCAAATATAATCCTCAAAAAGCGCATATAAATAGTGAAATTTTATTCAGTTCAATATCCTACCTTCCTTACATACATTTACATATGAATATTATCTGATACACTCAACTCTCATTTCTTCCCCCAAATTTTATAAAATTTCTGCTTGTGCACTTCTCAAAATTACAAAAATGTACATCGTATATTTTATTGTAAACATAATATGAACTATAAAGTCAAACAGTTTACAACACCCGGCAGAGTACCTCATATTTTGAACACATCATCTTAAATTGTCCTCGCAAGGGTCGAAGGAAAAATTTACTTCCTCCCTAAATGGAGAACAGTAAAGGTTGGTTCAAATGGTGGCGAAATTTAAAATAAATGGAACGCGTTTCGAAGACGCAAGGAGTCTTTTTGCACGTAAATGAAAGTTAATAATAATTTTATTAGACATATAATAGTACTAGCGGTTTTCAAAAATTTCCTATAGGAACCATTTAATTAATTTAAGAAAAATTATATTCTATCCTTAAAGTGGTAATTGTGATATTATCAAGGAACAATTTCAGGTCATGACTAATTTATTTGAGTTATGTAGAAGGGGGTGGTTTAGTGAGTGAGAATCGCGGAAAAAAGACTTCCATGTATTTTTGAAAATTAACATCCCTGGACGATTGAAAAAAGAAAAGAAAAAATTATTTAAGATTTTAAAATAATCCTGCAATACGAGTCGTATAAGAAGGGAAAACAAGTTCAAAATAGAAAAGGAACAGCATCCATGTAAACGATGATGTTCTCATCTTCCCCATTTTCCTTACACAATACTTAAACATACAAACATTCGTATGTACTTAGTATAATTCACAAGAAAGACGCAAGCAACACGCAACGAAATTGTTTCAAGTTATGTGTTTTGTGCGTGTCAAACGGATATATCGACAGAGACAAGCGCACATATAATATATGTACACGGTTATTACGAGTATATTATGTAACAAGCGTATAAACTCGGCAATGAGGAAGGATATGGACCATCTATTCTATGCAGTCATTTTGGATTTGGTCCACGCGCATATTTACCACCGGTATATTCACGGACGTTTGTATATCTGCTGTAATTTCGTTAGAGTCCGTCGTTGGACGCACCCAATGGACACAGTTAAAGACGATATGGCGACGATGACGACCATTTCATGTGTTTAGATGCCATGCGAGTGGCTGTACAAACAATATATGCGTAAATGTGTTCATATTATGTGGGCTCAAACGAGCTGCTCTGATGGGAATTGTGGGGATCCGTAGTATACGGTAATATACAAAAGCAACAGCCGCCACCACCATCGTCGGGCAATGTTACCATTAAAAATTGATGCTATGACTTCTGGGGTCGCAGTACATTGTTATTACTATTATTGTTCACCATCTTTTCGGCTTCCGGTGCTAAGGCAGGAGGAAGTGTTGCTAGGCCAGAAGTGGAAAATCAAATAAGGAAGTTTATTGCAAAGGCAAAATTATATTGACTGAAGCAGTGCGGAAAACGTGCTATGAAGCATTGCGTGTGAAGCACTGAAGTTTTGTGCTTTGTCATTTCTACCCCCCCCCCCATCACTCTTGAGTGTCATATATGTATGATTATCTAGATTCTAGAGCATAAAACAAATCCCGCGCATACATAAGGATATGTGGACATAAAATTAATTCAAACCACATAAACATATGTCTTTATTGACTCTGATGGCTTTATGTGTCTGTTTATCGCTGTCTTCAACTCTCTATCAAACTCAATTTTATTGCCATAAATTTCACGAATAGACTTTTCCCAACAACACATTATAACTCTTATAGTAAGCTCTTTTTATATAAGGATCAACTATACAATTTGGCAGTGTGACAATAAAATGTTTTATAATATTAAAATCAAAGTTGCATTGCCTTAAAGTTCAACTCATTAAAAATCATTTCTTTAGATTTATCCAGTTTTAATTGTTGTGCTGTGTGTTTGCTTGCATGACTCACAATTTCTTGGTGAAATAAATAGAATGCTAACTGTATTCGATAAAGGTAAATCTAATGTTGCACAAATAAAAAAGAACACAATAGTAAACGAAAGGAAGCTTTTAGTGTAAGTCTGGGAATAGCTGAGACGTAACTATACATATACAGGAGGGCAAGCCCCAGGGAGGTTAAACGAACGCCGAAACACAAGATGCTGTGGACTCAAATAAAAATGAATTTTGTTCAAATTACGATTGTGCTGTGCATTTTGATGGTTGAATGCAACAGCAGTAGCGGCAGCAATGGTGGCGGCAACAGCAACAAGGTAAGTTCATCCCTAATGGCATTAGATAAATATTCAATTAAGTGTCGTAAAGTAATGCGCAAAGATGGCACTATGCTGCAGAGACGCGCATTGCATCCACTTGTGTACCGTGCTCAATGCTCTCATATACATAAATATAATCGTACATGTTATCCGAACACACATTACACCCTTGCGGTAATAAAAGCACGAGCATAAAGAAATTTATTAACTCCATAATAATTTTATATTATCAATTTTTTTTTCTTCTCGGCACATGCATACTTACCCTCAACATCCGAGTTATTGTTACACCGTTGATGTGTTTAAACATCAGCTGAGTGAAGTGAATAATATGCATTTTAATAGCACGTAAGATATTGTAATATGAATAGGGATGATTTTATTCTGTTCCGACATGCCCCTTCGGTTCATATTCGCGATGGCGGGGCATTTCCTCAAAAGACATCCACGTTTTTGTTTGTGTAAAGCGTGCGATTGAATTTAAAACGATTCAAACCTATACGTTCTGGAGCAATTGCTGCTAAATATGACAAATGGAAAGGGAATAGAAAAAAGAAAGCATTTTTTTCGTAGCAGGGTGGGCAGGATTTTGTAAACACGGGCGTACGCGGTAAGCAAAAGAAGCGCGGATGAGCCAAAAATACATAAATATAAATCGTGCGGCAATCCAAACAAGTCACATGAAAGTAACTTACTTGATATGGCGCGACGGTACCAGATGTCCTTATTCAGTTGGAAAAATATTATTAATTTAAAATAATACAAGATTTGCGTTTTATTTCTCAATTTGTATCCACTCACATTACACGTTGTTCTACATAATCATTTCTTTTAGATAAACTTTAGTCGTACAAAGCCGAGCCCGCACAACCACTCACACTGCCCAGTTTTTGTGTTGCTTAGCCGTTGTTGTTATGCAAATAAGCTGGATTTTCCTTCATTATCCTAAGTTGTTATCTGTTTGTGCCCCCTCACAACGTAGTTACATTGAGTTTTCTGGCGGAGTTTGTCCGAAGTTGTCTCATGTTGTCGGTTAAGCACATTGTCTTAAGTCTTTTTATCGCTTGTGCTTAACAATGTTTTACACGTCCTTCGGATGTTATTTAATTCAGGGTGGATTTTTTGTTTTTTTTAATTCAATGTGGTGAATTTGGTTAAATCTTCGTTAAGAAGTTTTGTCGTGTAAAATTATTTTTAATTGCTTTTTAATGTTAATTAAAAATAAATCAAATTTTATGAAAATATGTCCCACATATAATTATTTATATAAAGTGAGAGTTTAAAAATTCTATGGAGTTGCTATCTTTGTTAAACATCAATTTAAATACTATTTTTGGGGCAAATGTACCAGGATTATACACAATTTGCAAGCTGCATTTAACCTTTTACATTTACATTATGTTTAAAAATAAAACAAAAAACCATTCCATTAGTTAAAATGCATAATCAAAATGTAAGCATTGCGGCTTATCATGCATCAAAATATATGAAGTTTAAAATGGGTTGTGTTATTTCGATTTTTCACTTCGTCATTACTTAGCTAACGGCAGTAATTCAGATAAAGAAAGGGAAAAACATTTTTTTACCACCCTTAATGCACGAATATATATTGTACTTTTAAATGTACAAAATATTAGCTAGGATGATTATGATTCGCTCTCTCTTTCTATATATATTTTTTTTTTAATGAACAGGAAAATTAAAATATTTTCGCTGCCATTTTGCCATCTTTGCATGGGTTCTTTTTTGTGATTTTAATAATAAATATGTGCAAAATGGAGGCAGAAAAATACAAACCCGCATAATGCAAAACTCGCGCGGCTAATTATTAGCCTCAGGTGCATCAAATAATGAGGAAATATTTATTATGATTTTGTTCTTTTTTCTCTCAACTGCTTTTCATATATTTTTCTTTTTTTTTTGCACGCTGCTCTTAATATTTATGTTTTCTTGCACATGTAAACATGCATACAACACGTACTCGTTATAGTATACATATATAGAAGTAGTGTGTAGAGCTGAAAAAAAAAAAAAGGATGTTGATGTAAAATTGTTTTGTATTAAAAGCACTAAAAATTAATAGAAAAAAGAACAGCAGTGAAGCATAAATGCAAGTTTTTATAATGGTGTGCACTCGTGCAAAAACATATCCCACAAACATGTCCCGTGCATTCAGTGTGGTTTGGTGGAAATGTATTATACCTATATGTATGAAGGGTTGTATTCTTTTTTGGCTGCTGCCAATGATGGTGTTGATGAACTACTATCACTTTGGATTTTACGTAAATTTATTTTACATTTTTTGTGGAATGTATTTTAATTTTTAAACATATAGAAAAACATGGATGTTTTTAAATTTATTCTAGGTTTTCCTGAAACTTACCGCGATTTATAGTTTATGTCAATGCGTATATATATACACTTTATTCAAACACATATTTTAAAATAGGAAGAGAACTTTAATTTCTGAGATGATTTTTAAAATTCAAGAAAACCAATTCCCTTAACTCAGTTTAAGGGACTTGGTTAAAACAGGTTAAGCGAGACTATTTTCTATTACATATTGGCTGATGCATCCTTTTTAATTAGTATACGACTCCAAGGGCATACTCGTCTATAGATTTTTGCATTACAAATTTTCAAGGCCACACATTTTCCAAATCTGAGAAAAGCTTTATTAAAATGCAGTTTAGTTAAAATTTAAAATTTTGAATTAAAAATTGGCATTTTTCATTTCTAGATTTCTATAGTTTGAGTCAGAGAGAACCAATTTCTTTTGGTTAGAAAAATTTTGTTACTTGTATAAGATTTGTCCATTTTATTATATTTACGAAAAAGTACTGGGAAGCACACACCCCTAATAATATTATATCTGTTTATGTGAAACAATTTTTTTTCAATTTCTGCTTTAAAACTATACTTATACGTTTGCGATGGTAAGCCGTTTCCTTGACAATCCAATACACTTTGCTACAACATAACTTAATATGCAACTACAAACCGCTTATGAGCCACAAAATGTATATAAGTAGGTACATTGTACATGTGTCAACTCACAAATTGCTCACACCCCCTTAATTTTGATTAGCTGTATGTATAACCATATGCATCGCCTGTTTTTGCATTGTCGTCTGAAATCACCCACTGCTAGAGTGCCTTTATCTGTTATAATTTTTTTTGTGACGGCATTGAGCGTATATCAAGGAAACGTTTGGACATCAAAACCGTATCCAGCAGTGGCTAGCGCGTGTATAAAAGGCTTCCGCATACCTTTTTGTGTGCAACATTTTGACGTTAAACATTTTTGTAAAACACACTTTCACGCAGACATTACATATAGTCAATGTGTCGTGTGTATGTTTATGTGGAGTCAGCATAGACATATAACATATAGATTATAGCCCATAATGTGGAAACGTCACACTATATACGTGTGCATAGATTTCACTATACAAGTTCAAAATGGATGCCGATGGTTGGAGAAATGGGGTGAAAATTGTAAACACAAGCGATGGGCGGTGTAATTTACAAAATGGCTATTGCTTTTTTCGTGGTGTATGCTCTTTGTTCTTATCCGACCATTGTTTTGGCGTTATATATCCGGCAATGGATTGCTGCAACTCTCGATGCAGTCGATTTGGTAAATTTCTGGTAATACTTTTTGTTTCATAAAATTTGTACGATTTGTATAGAATTTATTGAGTACGTTATTGATTTGCATTTTTGAATTTTTCACGATATTTCAGTTATGCAATTTAATTGAATATCCAAATATTTTTACGCAAAAAATTATCTCAAAATTGGAAAAACCATCCCGTCTCCTCCTTGTAAATTTAATTTTACTTTATACCGCTACAAATCTCGACGGTTATAAATTATGAAGTACACATTACACATAAAAAAAAAGACCACTGCACTTCTCACGTCATTTCATTATATCCATTCTTTTTATCTGCATTCTGCAGGGATGGACTCAAGGATAACAAAGATTATATTTCTCATTTGTACAATGCGTATACTTTTCCTTTCAACTGTGTTTTCATGGCTTTTCATTTGTCGCATCACAGTCGAACTGATGCAGATGGCATTGCATCCAAGTTATAAATACAAACACAAGAGAGGCAACAACAAATTGTACAAAATATTAGAGTTTAAAGTATGAATAATAAATACACAAAAGCGCAATAAGTGTGCTCCAAATTAAAAGAGATTGAAATGAAAAATTTGTGCAGTAGCATTGTGGTGGCGGAGTGTAGTGAGAGCTGCTTTATAATAAAAATAACAAAAAAAAAAATCATACAGATAAAAGGGAACTAACCTCAGGGGTATTTTCGGCTCTTTTGCTTGTTGTGAATGTGGGGGGAGGGGAAGGAGGAGGAGGCGCTACGCTGACTGGTAAGGGTAGTAGAGTGGATTTCTTTTCTGTGATCATCGTCATTTATTTGTGCTGCACAAGACAATAGAGCAGGCGACAAAGCGTATACCGCGGAAATTCGAAAAGAAAATTTGTACGATAGCACATAGTTGTGTGTGGACTCTGTAATGTATAAAGAGTGGCGATGCAGTGGATGGGGGTAAATGTGGGTGGGGGGATGAGAAATGGAAGAGCAAATGCGGTGTAGGCGATTCGGGCATAGAAAATATAGGAACAAACAAAACGTTTTTGTTTAATCACTCAAAAATGTCACCGATCTGTCTTACTTATGTTTTCTCTTTCCTCCTTTGCGTATAAACATTTTTCTTTTAACTATATGTATGTATAAAAATAATAATAATAATAAATTTCTCTTCATGCTTTTAATATCGCCCTCTTTGTCGTGTTCATTTCACATCATGTTTTATTATTGTGCAGAAAGGTATAGAAGTAATCTTTCGTGAAATTTAAACTTATTGTTGTATTATACCTAATAGTGTTTTTAAAAAACTTAGTTGCATTAATAGCAGACACGAAAGTCAACTGTGCATAATTACACCCTTGAACAGAAATTCACTTTTGAAAAATATTTGATTAATGAAAGATATTTATATTAACTTTAATTTAATTTTGAAATACAATCAACAACGATGATGCTTCTCATTGTATCCTTTATATTTATAAATGTGCATGCATTTATATTGCAGTTGAATTCTCGTGCACGAAACTTTTCTTCAAAATGTTTCTTTATCCTTCTTACATAATATTAATTCAAATATTTTGACTCACGTATTTTACAAAGTGTCAAGCTGAAGTAAAATCAGAGTAATTCATTGAATTCACTATTGTTGTTGGCACTGGAGACTTATCTTTCGTTGTATGTACTCATTGTTCAACTGCACTTAAACTTCTTCTTTTTTTTTAAATGCCGCTTTTTATTTTTATTTTTATTTTTTCTTCAACTTCCCCGGACATAATGCACACGTGAAAAAATGGTAATGTCTTTTTTCACTTGATTTGCGCATACATTCATTGTTTGACATTCTTCCTGATACAAAAAACTATATAGTTTTCCGTGTACTGTTATTAAAATCGTTTTTACTGACTAATTTCAACGATCAAGCAAATCCAAATAGCATTTCAAGTATTTTCTGATTATTGTTTATTTTGAAAACCAGATGAGGGGATCGGAGATGCCCTGATGTGATAGATTGTAATATGATCTTATGTTAATTTAATTGAATGATGACAGTTTCATCAAAAATTTATGGACCGAGATGATGAATTGGTATCTAGGGAAATCATAATATCTGCTCAACACAAACACGCCAATTTAGGAAATCCTTTATTATTTGTATATGACTGTATAGTTCGTAATGTAGTTAATATTATGTCTATTAAATAAAAACAACTTAAAACAAAGGTACTTCACGAGTAAACGAAAAAACAATTGAATTACTTTAAAGCACACCAAAAACTAAAATAAAATTCAACAAAAAATGAGCCGCAAAACCATCAGATAATTTTCACACATAATATAACACACTACAATATAACAGTCTTGTACATTTACTTCCCGAAAACTTGGTATCTTGTGTGCCGAAAATATACACTTTAAGAGGTTACGAGTTCATAATGAAAGCATACAAAGCACAGGACAGAAACGGAGGAAGCTTAAAGCAAAATAGGGACATCGTGTGGCAAAGTCAAGTACTTATATCGGGTGTGTGCGGTTTTCTGGGTACATGTATTCCAAAATTTAGTACATGTTCGCTTCTATAATATGTACATTGTACATGACTACTGGCAAACTTTATAAATTAGTCAAGACGCTATTTGCTGTTGCGCCCGTCCTCCCCGGCGCTCATTTTCATGTCGTATATTTTGTTTCTATTGCCACGTTTTAAGGTGAAAATGCCTCGTATCTACATAGTTTTGTAGCAAAAGTTGATTGCTGGATGCTTTTGGTCACTCTCTTTTGCATTATATTGCATAAAGTCTGCGGTGAGTTCTTTTTACGTCCTTTCCCCCTTCAGTGAATTGATGGAGGAAAAACATGCAGCAACGTGTATTGCTGACAGAGTTCAAAGCCCAATTTGGATGGTTTCGCTTTATTTGCAATGAATTGTGAGTCGAGATGAAAATTAATCGACAAAATGCTGTGTTGAGAAAAGTTTGAACATTTTTCTTGTTTCGGTATTGAATTGTGATAACAGCGAACCGGCAACATAATGCACTCAGCGCACAAAGAAAACAAATGAATATTGCAATATTTTTTTCTCTATATAATGAATCTTGAAATGTCAATCAGCGCAAATGCAATTATTGTGCTTTCTTCATGTACACGCAAATTGCTCCATTCTCTTGACATAGACTGTAACAAATCAATCGCTACAATGTACAGCATATAATTGCACAATATGTACAAAAAAATCAAATCTCCATTCCTCGTGAGTAGCAGCACAAATTTATCTCCGATGCCGATTTTCAGCGCATTTATTCTCAACTGTTAAAAGTCTTCCACACGGTCGATAACACAATATTAACTGCATTGTTTAAAAGCAGAATACGTACACTGCATGTGTGGCACATTTTTTTTTGAAACAACAAACATTTAACTGTGTTTTTCTTTTGGTTTATGCGATTCCGCTGCCAATATTTTAACCACCCACCCAAAATATGTCGATGCATTTACACTATTTGGCGGTATACATGTATAAAGCTTGATGCTTGTTAATGTATGACATTTTGGCTATGCATCACACACGCATCTGTATACATATTTGCACTTATTTGCAGCCAATTTATGTGGATGTGTTCACAAGCGTATGTTTGCATTTTGTGGGTTTCACGCGTGGTCGGGTGGTGGCTGTGGGGTGGCTGACATATCAATGGGGTGTCACAGTGATAACAACTTATACTACGTGTGTTAATTTATGCTGTGTAGTGTTGAATGGTAATATACAATATGTTATTACATACTAAAACGAATTATCACACTCACATTTACACACTTAACTGTATATGGTTAATTAGATATATTGTACGAGAAGCGGGTGTGTGTGCAATATAAGTTAGTAATTAACTAGTGTGCATTTATAACATTGATGGGGGTTAAATGGGGGTGGTTCTCTTGTAACATATTGACAATTGTGTGATGACACTGAACTTGCATACTTAATCCTTAGATCACTACGGACATTTCAAATGACGTTTAACATTGCGACTATTATTAATTGTTTATTGCATTTCAAAAATATTGTACATTGAAATACATGTTTCTAAAATTGTGCCCACAACAGAGTTTTGTTTGATATTGCAGAATATACAAATATATTTATCCCCAACATAAGTTACAAACCCTTTGTGGAAATATCGGCTAAATTATTATAACAGAAAATATAATTGAACAATTTATCAACTCTATTCAATATGCTTTTGCCTTTTAAAATAAAAGCACAATAACAAAAAGGGTCCTTCCGCCTTTCTTACAGAAAATAATTCATATTGAACTGTTGGTTTGATGTATGTATAATGTACAATATACATATCGTGTACTCGTCGTATACACCAATACAGTGAACGAAATTCAAATAATTCTACTCTGTTTTTCGATAATAACACGAAAAGCCGTTTAATGTTTAGGTGAAATTTTTTTTTTCGGATGGTCTGCAATTTTGGGTTGTTCTCTTTTGTTCCCCAAAATTCTCGTCATTTAAAAGCAAATTATTTATGCAAGTGTATGATCTCCTAAATTCAATTATAATAATTGATTTTTGTATTCCTCAATTTTATCTCCGATACGTTTTCAACATATTTTTTACGAGTCCAACTTAAAGTTATGTTTGTGTCTAATAAAACATAACAAAGAGAAACAGATCAGAGAAAACAAAGTGGAATTAATTGAATTTCGTTAACTGTAGCTAAACGAGTGTGTAAATCGGGCACAGCGAAAAGCAAAATTTTCTTTTATTGGATCTCAAATGGTCTCGGTATACACATTTTTAAAGATTGATCCTATACAGCATGATTGATGCGTTACGGTCCTCATCGATAAATGCCTTCATCTTTTTCGTTACTTACACTCGAACTAAAGGAGAACCATTTTTTTATGTTTCGCATTTTCAATGAATTGTAATATTTACATTTAGATGCGGAAATTGATTCTGGTATAAAGGGTTGTTTTAAATTGCCTAATAAGTGCAGCTCTTATAAACCTGTGTTGTTTTTTCCTTTTTTTTTAAATATTTGTAGCAGAGTTATATATAGCTTTCTTGATTCCAAGTTTAATTATTCTTATTATTTGAATACAGAGGAAAAATGCATCATTTGTTTGTTACAATAAAGCAATAACATTATCTGAATGACATAAATGTCCTTAAATAACCACTGTTTATGATTAATTTTACTAAGACATTCTTTCTATAATAAAAAATAATGCTTGCGCAGTGGCCACAGATGTTATATTCCATAACACTTAGTACATTTTTATAAAGGATGCGTTTACAACACTTATTAATTCCACACTCGCACAACCCAAACTATGTAGAGAATCACATTCCCACAACATTATATGTTTTCCCAATACAATTTACCCGCAGCTCAGTAATAATAAATCGCTCCCGAAAGGTGCACAAAAATCTATTTGTTTATTTTTTACTCCTTCCGGAAGAGCTGTAATTCATACAGGAACGCCCAACAAATGTAATCCTAAACTGCGCTAACAAATAATTATTCTAAGTCATTTAATGATTATTATTACTCCCAACTTGGCCAAAAACAATTTTATTCGTTGAACAAAGTACATATTCCAGTTACCATATAAAGCCAAACACAATTTCTGCAATTTTTTCATATCGCCCTCCCACCTCCCTCCGCATTATAACAATTGCGAAAACATACTGCCTCACTAATTGCCGCAACATTACCACAATAAAATATATTAGGCCATGATTATGTTAAATAAAATATGTTTTGTCTCATGTAGAAGCGCCACGTACTTATTAGTATTATTTATTGTGTGTAAGTGAAGGGCGTTTTGTGTGTGATTTATACTCTGCTTAGTAGGTGGTAGCAGCCACGAACATTTGGCACTGGCTGAAGGGTGCTTCATTATTGTTTTATTATTTTGTCCATTGTCCCAAAAATATGCCACACTTGGGTACACTTTTTCGTAAGATTCAATTTTTTTTTAAATCCTACGTCTGCTATATTTTAATTTCAGTAATTTCCGGATCAAGGTGAATGATTAATGGGGTGGCTTTATATAATTCTATACACAAAATCATTTTGTTTTGCATACCATTTTATTAGGCCAACACAGATTTTAATTAATTTTACCTCACTTAACCAAAGTGTTGTTTAAAAAGTGATTCACTGAAAAAAAAGCAATAGGATTAAGGATGTATGACGTATGTACCTATGTAGCTACAGTGATGTCACCCTATTAAGTGGTGGGCAATGTTGCATTAACTGCAAATAATCTACTTTCATTTTATTATTTTATTAACGAATAAATTCAAGCAGAATAATTTAGAAGTCTTAATTTAAGTTTAAGCTATCGCCATTTAATCAACTTCATTTGGCGGTATTCTTTAGGCAAATTGTAAATATGTACATAATAATTTTTTATTTATATACCAATAACTTGAAATGGTATAAAGTGAACAAACGATTCCAAATAATTAAATAAATTGAACAGTTTTGTAACAATAAACGAAAAGAAAACGGATATAAAAAATGACATACCCTTACCTACTTACATAATTTGTTCACAGTTTAGCAAGAACGACACAAATATGTACCCACAATGGGGTAAGGAAAATCTTTTCCTATATTTCCTTCTTTCGTCCCAGTGAAAGCAATCGACAAAAGACGAGTTTAAATTCCCATGGTGTTTGATTGTTGGGAGTGAGAAAGCATATATACATTCATATTCATACTAAAAACGCCTTTACACAGTCCACCCACCCCAATACCACCTTGTGCTCTTGACTGATTTACTACATATTTATATAAGTATATTTTCAATATATATACTTTGAAGGAGTTGTAAAGACGAAAACACACATAAGGCACAATTCGAGGGCATAATATATAGCGCATATAATAAAGATTTAAGGCAAGTCTGCTGGATGCTGATGATTGCAATTGAAACTCATTCAATTCTAGTACCTACATCCATAGCATTCCACGAATATATGTTCAAAATCTCGCGTCACATTAATACCGTACTTGAATTTTAATGATGACGTGTCTATTATTCTACATCCTTCCTTGCCACAGTGAGAAGTCCTGTATACATATCACAGTACTTGCGTGCGTTTACTTTCACGGTGCACAATGTTCATTGTACATAATATCGACGCTTGTGCAAGGAAATATCTCGCTATCTACATGTGCACCAACGAACGTGCGGCAACATTCAAATTTACATTTCAATATTTTGATCGGATTTAAAAAGGGTGATACAGGATACTTGATAAATAAATAATCTTATAAGGCGAGCCAATCCATTAGCTCACAAATTGTGGGGTATGAATAAGTGGTAAGGAAATTTGGATTTTATTTAAATGATTGTGCATGTGACAATTTGATTCACTTCTACTTTTTATGAAATAATGAACTTGCTTGTTAGATTCTTAAACAACATTGTTTTTCGTGACAAACTACTCCACATGTTAACATAATCCATTTAAATTACTTGTTTAATGTTTATTAAAGATTCAATAAACCGTTGAAACCACTTAAATTGTCAAATATTTATCAAAATGCATTTTGCTGCTCCTAGTTAGATGCACTTTGTATAAATTATGGGCTTTGTCAACACCAATCGTACGTTGTAAAGTTTTAACTATCTGGTAATTCCATACATTGGGGTAATGAGGTGACGGGAGCCGGGAGGTATACTGCGGGTAAAATGTTCTTATTAATAATTCCCATCATATTGTGTCATGTGTGTATGTGTATGTGTTTTTGTGTGTATTATTAAATACAGCAATGAAATTATTATTAGTAAAGCGCTTTTTCTGCATCCACATTTCTATAATACACACTTTTCATATATATAGTTATATATATTTAACGTCGCGTTGTTGTCAAAAGCTCTTCTGGTAATTGACTGAATGTATGTGCATGTACTCGTATATAAGCTGCTTTGGTCTGGCAGGATGGAAGTGAAGTGATAAGTGTGGCTATAAGAGGCTCTTAGTTTCTACTAAGTGCAAACAGTACTAATCGTATTTTCCTCATTTTTGACTTGTCTCCTTTGTTCCTTATTGTTATAGCGATAATTTGAAGTTTCTTATCCATTCCATTGAAGGCAAATCTGCGTAGAGTTTCCCATCCAGTTTACAATTGAAAAAATAATGATGAATTTTCTATGTTCAATTCACACTCAATGGTTGATGCAACTTATTTAAAATTACACAAATAAATGCAAAAAAGTTTAAGCATGTGGGTTCAAAGTTTGAAATCTGGAAAATGCAAGGAATAACTTATATAATATAATGTTTGTTATAACCTACAATAGAATCACTCCCGGATGGATGGAAAAAAAAATGAGAAAAAACGTTCTTATTCTTCCATTTAAGTGGTTGTACGCCTTCGCTGTAAGCATGTTCTCTATGAAACTAATTGGCACGTATCTTGCGTTTTTCTACAAATTTCTATTTTTCTTTTAGCCAATTTTCCCATTACATTTATTGATCATCATTTCTTATTCGTTTAAATAATACTCTGTTTTTGTCACATATACTAACTCATGTACAAACAACTCAAAAGGCAGCTGGTACGAAGTCAGACACAAATGACGCCGTCTTGAAACATTTCATTCAACTGCTCGAGGACGCCACACCGCAATTCAATTGGATAACACAGGCACACGAATCCATTTTTTTGCAAGAATTTCACAATTCAGATAAAATGAAGTGGCCAAGGGAAAAACGCTATGCAAACAGTCATCATCATATCGGTGGGTTGCATGAGCCTGTAGAATCCACCGATAATGCAAGCCCCTTCTGGCAAGATGACGATGGTGATGTTGGTAGGAGTAATTGGTTTATTCACAATCGTTATTATGACGATGATTACGAAAATGATGATGGCAACATGGACGGCAATAGTATTGAGTACGGCGATACTTGGTACAATAATTTCCGTAAGCATGAATGCAAATTGGTTGGGCCGAATCATGGTAAGTATTGTGACATGGTGAACTCGAAAGAAAACAATAAGCTGCAGTCAAATAACGAGGCACAGCATGATGGATTAAACGAGCACTTGAAGAACACTGAGCTAGCACCAACATTGATGCAGATTCAAGAAAAGGACAATGATTTGGCTGAGCATTTGCTAATGGAGACAATGCGAACGGGACCAAATATTCAGCGTAACAAAAATTTGGGATTTAATTACGACGACAAAATACAACAGCCGCAAACCTTTATAAATTACAAGGATTTGTATGGACTCTCCCCATCGTACAAAAGTTATGGAAATAAAGCAGAAAATCCATTAGAATTTGATTCAAATAAAAATGTGCAGCAAAACAATGATGTGCAGCACAATCAATATTCTGGAGATGTTGAAACATTGCAACCACTTCTTACCGGACAGAATAACATTTTATTTCCATCTAATCAAAATGGGTATTCAGCGTGGAAGGAATCTCCTAATAATGAACAGAAACCGGTGGATGTGTCAAATAATCCAACAGCAAGTGATGTGAATAACTGGGATGGAAAGCCGATCCGCATTAAAAAACATGAAACTTCTTCTAATCTTATGGAAGATCAATTAAGCGACAAGAAAAATGATTTATCTGACGAAGCTCTTTACAAGTTGTCAAAAATTGAGCAAGAAAACATAGAAAGACAACGGACATCTCAAAAATCAAGTAACAGCCGTTTCAAGAAAACCATTTATGACAAATCTCCCAATGCAAATAATCAAATAAAATTAAGAATTAGCACTAAGTTAATGGATCGTGGATATAGCGCCTCTTTGCCAAGTGATTCGTTTGATGACAGTGACTACAAAAGTTACATAAGTGAGAAAGCCGTTCAAGAGAAAGAAGAGAAAAAGAAAAGCCAAGAGGACGATATATTCAATTTTTCAGATATTTACAAGAGATCGACGTACAATGACGGTTATCATAATAGCAATCGACGCCTGCTTCAAGTAAATGATGAAAATAGTACAAAAGATCCCAAAAATAAAGACCCAGTTAATGGACAGCAAACTAGTAATGTAATTGAAAAGAATGGTCATGAAAAAGCGTCACCTCAACGTCAAAATGATAAAAAAAACATTAACCCGAATAACGCAAACAATCAAATCAATTTGAAGATCAGTGCAAAGTTAATGGAAAAGGGGTTTGGTGCCTCATTGCCGAGCAATTCATTTACTGCAGATTATGAAAATTATGATCCTTTAGAAAATGATCCAAAAACCAAGCACATTGTGGGGACTAAAAAGTCTAATACACCTGATGTTGAAAAACGATCATTAAATGCAAATGAGAAGCTCGCTCATAATGGAAATCCTGATTTTAAAACTGCTGATCATCTGCGTGAGACGCGTCAAAATTATTTTCCAAAAACAAAAAGGTTTTTTGTTCGGTTTTTCTTATTTTTATAATATTTTAAATTTTGTTTCATCTCTTATAGCAATTCTAATCTTAATGCATTTATTGCAAGTGGTGCACCTGATGAGTTAATTCGAAGTGTAATTGCAATGGTTCGAGCGAACAACAATTTTCAAATATACATAAGTCCTTATCTAAAAGCGAATTCCACTGCAAGAATAACCACTCCAAATATTGAAGCTTACCGAAATAAAGTACGTAAACCATTTTTTCCAAATAGAGTTGTAATTCACTAATCAATGATATTTCTAGAATAATTCGGCAACGATTGAAAAGTCAGAAAGAATGGTTCACAACATAATGTCAACCATCACTCATTTAATTCAGGAGCAAGTAAAAGATAGTACTTGTATTGAGTTGCCTCCAGACTTGCAACACTTTTGGCAAAATATTGTTCACATTGGGAAACATTCTAATAATTATGAAACGTCTCTTTCGCTCGATCACCACATTCATAAGCGAGCAACAATGCCAATGACAGCCTCTCAAATCAATGACAAGAAGAGAATAGTTGAGATGATTGTGCATAAATTTGAAACTCTGAGTCCGGTGGATAAACGTAAAATGAGTGGCGCCAAGGATTTGCTGGAAGATCAACTGCATATGCTTTATGATTTGAAGAAACATGTCTCCCTAAAAGGTAATAGAGATCGAAGGAATGACGACAAAATTCAAAACTGGATTATTCAAGATAATCAAATGTTTCCAATTAGTGATGAGTACATAAAATTGGCAAGTGCAGCTCAACTAGTAAAGGATTCATCGTTAAATGACGACAATTTATTTTAGATATTTTTCTTCAATTATATTTTGTTAATGTTTGTTGGTAACAATAAAATATTAAATTTATATGTTTTATGATAATGATTTCAGATAGAAAATTGCAGCACTCAGCTGGTAAATCCTTCGGAAACAATGTTCGTAAAGTAAATGTTAAACAAGGGAATACTAATAGTTTTACAAACCTCAGTTGCAATATAGATTTAATCGAAATACGTGTGAAAACTTTGAATACAAAGAAGTTTAAGTTGATGTACATTAGAGGTGTTACGTTGTTTACGTAACCAGTTATTTGGATCGGAAAACATAAATTTTTCAAAATTTTATAATTTGATTTAAACCATGAAGATTAATATTTTTTTCCAACTTTATATGGATATAATTTCTAAAAAATCTTAGAATCACTTGTTTAACAGTTCTGCATAAACTAACAAGGGGGGGGGGGTGTCATCAATAAGCAATCTTAAAAAGAATATGACCAGAGAACTGCAGTTAGTTAGTTTCTCAACCTGAAAGTGTTGTTGCTCCTACACAAACAGCAAATCTTCGGATTGCGACTGAATTCGCACCATACTATATTCTTACAATGAAAAATAACGGGCGTTATATTGGAACCGTTATTTTTACCTAGTATTTTTAATTATGTAATGTAACGTAACAGTTCAAAGAGAATCACCCTAGTATTAACATGACTAATGTACATGGTAGCTTAATGTATTTGGAAATAGTTGAAATCACTTGAATTGCCTTATGAGTCTCTCAAATGACGATCCCAAATGTAATCAGCATGTGACCATTGCACATAATGTAGATCTATCTGCTAATAACTAAGAACTCTTTTTTTGTTCTACTCCTCTAGTCAAGCAAATACAAATTATCAGAAAAAAATTTATTCCAAGCTTTTGCAAAAACTTGATCCGGTTTATCAATCGTCAATCAATACTGGGTTTGTTAAGGATCACATAATTACTTAAAACCAAATTTAATATTATTAATAATTAATGTTTTTTAAAATTATTGAACTATTTTGTTAATTATTTTAATTAAAGTTCTGATATAATTCATTTGTTTACTTTAAACCAATTAACACATTGAAATGAACAAGTGCAAATAATACAATCTAACACTACACATGTGAAACACATAGTTACTGTGTGTTATCCGCAAAACAATAACACATATCACCGCATCATCACTCTTATTATTTCAAGCCTGCAACTCACCCCGTTCACATAACGTTTAACTCAATCAATCAATCAAAGCATAAAATACAATCCCAACCGCATATAATACGTGAGTGTTCGATACAGCAAGTACACATATGGTTGCTGATTCCATACACTTGAATTGAAAGCCTCAATTATGCATTTGATTTATTCATCAATATATTTAATACGAGTGCGGGCACATAAAGTGAACAAACTATTATAAGGGTAGTAATTGCATTTCTCTTGAATACAATTACTTATAAGTAATAGCGCACATACGTAGGTAAAACCATTTCCAAATTAAGATAACAAAATTATGTGTAATTATATAAGTCACACAATAGCAGTTTGATGATGAAGAACAGAAGGTGTTTAAGTGAAAGGGTTGTGTACAGCGCCACGTAATATTTCCACCAACCCTTAAATAATAAAATTGCCAACAATACGATGTGTGCCTTCGCGTATATTATGTTTGTAGCGTGCAGTTGGCGCACTACCTCCATATATTTTGAAAATGTATCTAAGAAGCGTCGCAAAAATAGCACTCACATTTCAATTTGACTGAAAACAAAAGAGCGCGTTAATACTGCAACAGGTGCGCCCACTATTAAAACAAATTAAATTTACCAAATCTCCAGTTCACCCGTTTTCCGTTTGTACCTTTTATGTTATGTGAAATTCAATTAAATTGAGATGTATTTTGCAAAATCGACATCGATATATCTTTTATTTTATCGTGTGCAATATTGGGAAGGGGTGGGAGGAACCGTTGCAGTGGTGGCTTAGAAGGCGAATGTGTGCTGCTAAAGCCAAACTGTGATACAATCAAACTGTATGTATGTGTATGCAAACGCACATAACTAAAATGTAAATATATAAACTTGGGCTTCAATATAATTGGATGGGGTTGAAGGATTTTGAAATAATAATATGACGAGCACATGGTTAGGAATTGTTTGTGCTCTTTTCACTCGTATGTGCATAAACATAAGCTTTCATACATAACTTTCACGTACTGTTTCAGCCATCGTATTCGATACTCGCTTGTCGCTTCTCGCGTCCCTTTCACAAAATTCTGATACATGTGTTATGTTTATACAACTGAGTATTTCTTATTCTAAGAAATTATTATTGTATGTGTGGGCAAAATCAATTCCACATATTTTTACGTTGTAATTCGAACAGTATGGTGATAAGAAAACAAACGTTCTATAAACATGTCACGAATTAAAAAAAAAATGCAGAAATTCCTCATGATGCCTTCAAACCAAACAAAAAACAAGACTGTTTCCTAACCTTTGGTGTCTGCACATGTACATGTTAGTAACTGGCCTCTTTTTTATAACTCGAGAACGGTTGAACAAATTTTCATCAATTTTTTATTAAACTATTGTAATTTGTATTTGTAACAGATTAATTTGTTTTATTTTATAGTAATGGTCTAATTATTTAAAAAAATAGATTTAAAAAAACAAAATAAAAATATGTAGATATTTTTGTGTTGACAAATGAGGAACTTTGGTGAGCATTCCTAGGCTATAATAATATTGTTTAAATGTCAAAAATTAAAGTTATTTAAAAATGCCATCATTATTTAATTTTACTTTTTTATTTATTTTTCATTCATCAAAAAAAATATTATTAAATATAATTTTGTGTTTATGAGGTAGGCGAAAAATAAAATAAAAACAATAATAATTTACAAAAAATACAATTCCTATACAAATATAATATTTAAAGGAAACATAATTTTTTTTCACAGATTATTTCTCACAACGCCTTCCAGCACAAATTCAATATGATTGGGACTTGGAAATCTTTCCAGAATACCCTGCAGAAAAAATGCCCCTGAAAGGTGCATTACTTTGTTAAATTCTATTTTTATTGTGTTTTGAAAACGTGAAAATCTCAACTTCGATAACCTCGAGTACAAAGTATTATGTCACTTCCCCTGTCATGTAATTTTTTAGTATATTGCCCCAAATTCTTCACATCTCGTCCCCTGCAGTTGCCTATATGCGCGGCCTTCTACTTTTGCCTATGGGCTCATGATTTTGATTTATTTCGGATCGTGGCACAATTTATTCCTAAATAAAAGAAGCAAATGAATATTTTACTGATGGCATACGCTGATACACAATGCTATTACATACTCATATCGTATAAACACACAATAATTTATGCACATAATTGTGAGCTTATACCAGAGTACTTTTACTATTTTCTGTAGTAATGTAAACATATGAAATCAAAGATATGTTTTGGCAGATAATAGAGATTAGAGAATTATCCTTTTTTAGGGGCATTTTAAATTTAATGTTGTTGTTTTTTATCTAAAAAATTCAACCGTTAAAATTAACCCACATTTAAAAAATAAAAGCTCATGACCAAAATTACTTTTATATATAACATAGAAAATCGATTAATTAGAAAAACAACATTCCCCTTACACTGCAATATAAAACATGTAATAAATCTTCAACCATTCGCAATCCATCGGGATTGCATTTCTGTGCATTACACTATATCCCCGAAACAATTTCGTAAGAAATCGAACACACGTCATGACATCGCACTTGTTTTAGCCACATGTGATTGTAGTATGTACGAGTATGTACTGACAACCGGACCAATTTGTTATGTATAATTAATCAGAAATTTGTCATTTTATACACCCCGGCGAAAACCGAAAGATCCTCACCTTCCGGACACAATCACATCTATGCCAACCAATCACTAAACACACACACACACATCAAACACATGTATATAAAAGCCCAACATGTGCACTTTGTACTCCACACCAGCGACATCATTAATCACGCTAAATGGACCATCCACATTCTCACCCTTGTGTCGGTCCCAATTGAATTTCTCTGTATGCATCTTTTGGTATGTTGTGCGCCAATTTAGTGTAAATGTTTCGCAATGTCACCAAATCAGCCACATCGAATTTTCCGAAATCCATTAACAACCCCCGCGCCACGATTGCGGATTGTGCGACGATTTGTTCAATCAATGTTATGATGTGGTGGGTGGTTGTATTTCGCCACCCATATATTGTGACGATGACAATAATGATGTTGCAGTCGCGTGTAAAAAAAATTAATTGTAATTATGATTCTTTGGCGGATTGTGTTGTCAGAAAAAATTACAGATTAAACGATGATTGCGATACAACGAGTAGAATGCATTTCAGGGATGTGAGTGATATTAAATGTTTTGTTTCATTTTTAAAAGCTTCACATTTCATTGTATGGCATCATGTTTGTTGCGTTTTAATATGCGGAATTGATTTCCATTGTATGTGAAATTGAAGCTGTAGGAAAATGATATTTACACTTAACTTTGGTAGGTTTATAAAACCATAATGATTAAAAATACAACAATCTGTAAACCAAAATTAATTAACTTTTTGTATTTTAATTATTTTTTATTTATATACGACCTAAAGGGAATATTTATATACATTCTTTCATTTTGAACTTTTTCGGAACAAAAAGTTAGTGATGCAAAAACACGTTTAATGAGTCCAAGAATATGGAAATCCATTATTTCTTTGAAGCTGTTTTTTTTAAATTTTAAACAAAAAAATAAGAAAGTTTTTTTCATTTCTCCAAGGTATTGGGGCTCAAAAACGGTGCGACGACCTTGTTAATTTTAACAGTGTTTATCAGTAAAGTTATTCTAGACAAAATTTCATTTACCTTATGTCCCTAAATGCGATCCTTCTAGCAAAAAAAAGAGTTTGCTGAAAACTGGAAACATGTCAAAGTAAAAATTTCAAATTCAAGGTCATAATCTTTATATCTCAGAAACCTTAAATATTCTTTAATTTGAAAATAATTCAAAAGCTCTTTATTCTAGAGTATAATGTTGTTCTATATTATTGCTAATCTCAATAACTGATCAATTTTGGATTCCAGGTCACATTTTCCATATCTCAGAAAAACTTTAGTAATTGTAATTAAACAACACTCGTGTAAAAATTCACACCTCGCTCTCCCTGTATGCTGCAATGTAGTTTTCGGATTGATTTTAAAAACCTGTTTTAATAATGATTTTGTTCAAAAAACTTAAAGCTTGAGTGATAATGAAGATGATGATAATTTTTTTTTTTAATATTTAATATTACAACCCACATTGATAACAATTCCAAATAAAACAAGCTACAAAAAGCAATAAACAAAAAAAAAAGGTTTCAACAAAAATCACCACATCCCATTATTCTTGTCATCATCATCATCGTCTAACTAATATATTGCACGAAAATCATCCATCTACATTCCAATCGACAATCACCATCAGCCACCCCTCGATGTACTCGTATACTCGTACCTACTACATATATTCGAATATGTATAATACATATATGTAGACTCAATGGTATGTGCTGTTAAATTCTTCTGTAAGCCTTCATCATTTTGCTCTCAATTTCTTCCTATTCCCCATTTCACAACAATGCTATGAACCCCCAACACCCTCATCACCAAAATCAATACAAAACAATTTCAAAAACAATGGAACACAACAATAAATCCGCCATGCCACTCGCGGTCTAACATTACCACCCACCCAAACACAGATGCAAAAACACTACTCACACATGTGCACAATGTATTTGTGTATGTATTTAGACGGCTCGGCGTACCTAACTGCAATATTTGGCTGCGTCATTGTGTGTGGTAAATGTGGTAATGAAGAAGCATAAGCTTTTGGATGTGAACGGTTGCACAGACGCGAAATAGTGTTAAAAACTCTCTTCAATCTACATTCTACATTCTTATATTACGAATGTACTGCTCGCATACGAAACGAACATTTACATCAAATGAATGGGTAGCTTGAATCAACCAAATCTAAGCAAAGCACGTCACATCACATACGTGGGTGTGTGAATGCACATCAAGAATTGAAAAAAATTAGTAAAGCTTCAATGCCGCACGTAGCTTTTCGGGGGATTCTTCCAGCGATTGTGAATTGCTGTTGCAACTGAATCTGTGCGTTCGGTTATTGTAGTTATGTGTATTGTGTGTAGGCGTTACACAACATTGCTGGACACAAGGTCGGTCATATATGTAATATGAGGCAAGCACAGCAAGGCTATTAAATGTGAGGGAATGGATGAACGCTGCCTGGCTGCGACTGAATGTGCATCATTTTCTGGAATGGGAATGAATTTGGAAAGGGCCGGGGTATGAGAAAACTGTGTTTAACTTTTACAATGATAAATGATCTAAAACTGACACATGGAGAGCCGAAATGTTGGCCGTGTACAATGTACATGGTCTGACCAATATGGCAATGGGCCGGCTATACAGGAATAATCATGCTTCATGCACATAACAAATATATAGCTACATGTAGTTGGTGTTTCAGCGACATTTCTCTCTCACCCACTTCCTTGTAGGACATTTAGTCATTCACTGCAGAAATACAATATTAGTTTGATTCCATTATATGGATGATTTCCTGAATTACAGATGTGAATGAGATTAAATCAATCATCATGCTGTTTCTGCCAGTTTATAATGTTTTTATGTTATTTAATAATATCATTGCATTGAAGTTGGAGTGTGGACATTCATTTCATGAATTAAACATGTTTGCGAAATCAATTATTTAATACTTTTGTAAAACAGTATTTAATTTCTTGATAATTTTTAATTGATATACGATCTTAAGGGCATAAGTGTTTATACAGACTTTTGCATCCCGAACTTTTTCGCACAAACCAATAACGCGGACAATGTTAAATATTATTAAAATCACTTTGTTTTTTGTCTCAAATTTCGCCAGGAAATGTTCTGGTTTACGAATAGCTGAAAAATCAAGAACCAAGGGATGAGCAAGAAACGTCACGCCATTAATTTTCAAATTAGGCATTCAACAAGATAGGAAAACGGACATTGCAAGCTCAAAATTTAAGAACTCAAGGACTGTACGCACATAGTAGATGGATAAATTTGGGCTCGTTATCAAAGGAATTATATTTATGAGCTCCGAACAGTTTTGTTATTCAGATGATGTATTTTTTACTGAATTTTTTCAGAAAGTCCGGAAAAATGATATTCGATGCAATGAACCACATGAATCAACACCATTTAAATTAGGCAATAAATGAGTTAAATTAGTAAGCAATTGAAAGAATAAAAATTAAGAAGGAGTTTTAAAAAAATATTATTATTCAAACAACTATCATAAAATAAAATTATAAAACATGCAAAAATATTTATGACCTTTTAAAATTTACCATTTCAGTTTATTCATATAACATCTACATTAGGGTGGAGCGTGGTGGAATTTCGACCAAGCCTAGGGCGCAAAAGATGGGTAATCGATAGGCCTTCAATTTTTGGTACTACACTAAATCCAAAAAATCAACTCCTGAGGAGCACCACGGCTTTGAAATTTTGATTTTTTGCAAAAATACGGGAAATTTGGGGTTTACGGCATCATAACTCGGAAACAAACAAATTCACGAAAAATACGTCTTCTATAAAGTTTTAGCCCATTTCATTAGTAACAATTTACTAGTATAAAGTTTTACCGAAAAATGCATACTTACGATTTTACGTAGTTAAAACCCATGGAGGGTTTCACTATTTTTTGAAAATTCCATATAAGTCAGTTCTAATTAGAGAATCTTTGGGGTTTACGACATCATAACTCGGAAACTAATAATTTCACGAAGAAACTGACTTCCATAAAGTTTTAGCCCATTTCATTGGTAATAATTTACTGGTATATGGTTTTCTCGAAAAATGCTTACTTACGATTTAATGTAGTTAAAACCCATATAGGGTATCCCTATTTTTTAAATTCCGTATAAGTCAGTCCTAATCGAAGAAGCGTTTTAAATAATGAAATGTTTTAATGATTTATAATAAACTAATCAGTTATTTGTAAAGAAGGGTATTTCCTTTCTAATTTATAGAAATTTATTCCCTAAAAATTGGTAATTATTTTTATAACAGGATAAATATCAGCAATAAATATTTTTGATTTTTTGCAAAAATATGGAAAATTTGGGGTTTACGGCATCATAACTCGAAAACAAATAATTTTCCAGGTCACGTATAAAACTCTGGCTATCAAACATCATAGCCAGCAAGACATTTTCATAGTGCCCAAAGTAGCTATTATGTTGGATTACGGGATCAATTATTGCTTTAATTTAAAGGAAGATATCTGCTCTATTTGATAGCATTATGCATGTGTTTGGCTCCATTAACGCATGATGGCTCCTTCTTAATGCTAAACCAATACGGTGCATAAACTTTTACCACATATGCAGCCAATGCCCTCAATTCTTCGGAAGGTTCATTGGTTGCAACGTATGTACGCAGAATGCGGTTAGCAGTTGCAACGTGAATGCGCCAATTTCCCTGGCTGTTTTTTGGGGAGCCTCAAAGAGCAAATCCCTGACATTACCGCCAAACAAATGTCGTACAGATATGATTGCTCTGTACTGAGGTCTACTCCAGTCATCGTCACCCAGTTGTCGGAACATATATGGGTTCAAATTGTGTTACCGGTAACTTTTCACAATTAACAAGTAATTTGCCAATAACTCCCGAAAAAGCACGTGGGCCACTTGTGACTCCGTCTAAATTTGTCATAAGATGATGAAGCGGGAGTTCGTTTTGATGGAGCAAGCAAATCAGCCACTGCAGCGGCCGATCCAACTTCTTCTCCCAAAGGGATAACACTCCTCCCCTTGATCCTGTATTAGTGATAGTACCATCACATCCAACAGCACACAGTTTCGTCGCTATAGATTTATCGACAAGAAATATTTCGATTGCCTCTTAAATATTTGATGCTGAACCTGAAGTCGGTGACACGTGTCCCATGAATCTAGCGTTTGGCTCGGCGAGAAGAACTATGTGTTCTTCCACGATAGTCAATCGACGGTTTTTCTTATGTTGAAAGGTTTTGTCCTCTCTACCATCAAAGAACAGTGCTTGTATCGGAATACCATCACTATCCTTTCCGGAATCATTCCTTGACCGCTTCCGTGCTCGACGCACCAGACTACGGTCAATCACCATCTGTTGGTCGGCTTCATTGACGATGCCAATATCTTCTAGTAGTGACGTCGCTATAGCTGCTTCGGCTCGATCTGAAACACCAAACCTATCTGCCGTACGTGCAAGCGTATGATTTTATTGCTTTGATTTCCTGTAATAAAAATAATTACCAATTTTTAGGGAATAAATTTCGATAAATTAGAAAGGAAATACCCTTCTTTACAAATAACTGATTAGTTTATTATAAATCATTAAAACATTTCATTATTTAAAACGCTTCTTCGATTAGGACTGACTTATACGGAATTTAAAAAATAGGGATACCCTATATGGGTTTTAACTACATTAAATCGTAAGTAAGCATTTTTCGAGAAAACCATTTACTAGTAAATTATTACCAATGAAATGGGCTAAAACTTTATGGAAGACAGTTTTTTCGTGAAATTATTAGTTTCCGAGTTATGATGTCGTAAACCCCAAATATTCTGTAATTAGAACTGACTTATATGGAATTTTCAAAAAATAGTGAAACCCTCCATGGGTTTTAACTACGTAAAATCGTAAGTTTGCATTTTTCGGTAAAACTTTATACTAGTAAATTGTTACTAATGAAATGGGCTAAAACTTTATAGAAGACAGTTTTTTCGTGAATTTGTTTGTTGCCGAGTTATGATGCCGTAAACCCCAAATTTCCCATATTTTTGCAAAAAATCAAAATTTCAAAGCCGTGGTGCTCCTCAGGAGTTGATTTTTTGGATTTAGTGTAGTACCAAAAATTGAAGGCCTATTGATTACCCATCTTTTGCGCCCTAGGCTCTTCTGATCAGATGACTTTCAGATTTCCCCCATACAACTGTGCTCCACTCTAATCTACATACTACAGTTAATATGTTTTAAATTGTAATGTTAATACTCGATAATCGATTGTGTTTTCACTTTGTACTGTAACGAAAAATACATCCAATTATTCAAAAATGTTGCCATCCAATTATATTCATCAATATTTGTCAACTGTTATGAAATAATTCGCATTAATTGAATTGGTTGTTGGTCTACATGCGAATTGGTATGGCGGGGAATACTTTTTCGAAATTGATGTAAATTCAACCGGTCGAAACACGATTATGTGAATAATATTGCTATACACTATTATAGGTGCAATTAATATGCGATTGGAGACAACGATGAGAAAGACGATAACCGGCAAATCAACAATAACAATGACTTAATAAAAAAAAATTCCTTACAAATTATTTTCAGCTAAATGAATGTGTGAGTTAAATGGAAAATATGTTGCTTGAAAGGTGACAATCGAATATATTCCAAATGAAGAAATAACAGAAACGCTATTTGTGACATGGTCATACGTTACTTACAACGTTTTTCATTCAAATTGTCTTTTTTTCGGCAAGCTGACGCTTCAGTTTAAAGACAAATCCACACGACAGACTTGCAGACCAACTAATCCGACTGTAAGCATCATCTTAAGATCAAGTATTACACACGATTAGCATACCTTTGGTTGCTGTAGGTAAAAGAAAGTAAAAATTAATCTGACAAACGAATTACGAATTGTTTAGCATTTTCACTTTCTGCGTGTTGTGCGCTTTTTTATTTGCTTTTTAAATTGCCCGTGTGTGGATGGTTTTTTTTTTGCGCATTTTGAAATGTTTACCTTATGTGTTTGCGTTTGGCGAATGTTTTGCGCCATCAGCGTGTGCATTTAAGAGATGTTATATTGTTGAATTATACTATGCACGAATGTATGGTAACACTGTACAGCTTGTGTTAGTTGGAACAGTGAGTTGCCTAATCAATCAACCATACTTGATAGACGTTGTCATTGTATTATGTTGCCGCTTTTAAAATCACATTTTCTTAACATAAAAAGACATGAAGCTTAATTTATTTGTACACGATTTAATACGTCAATTGTTTAAAGCTCTAAAAAAACAGCATCGCATTTAATTGCAGCACCCAAATGTATACGCGTATTTAATTTTCTGTGTTGTATACTTACTCCCATTAATGCACCCTTCTCCTTATCCAGATTTAGGATTATAGCCATCAGCCACGGAATTGTTCCTACAGCATAGTTTTATTAATGTTTAGTCTGTTTAATGTTTAAGGGGGGAGATGTCTGTTGTTAAGCTTAATTCAGTATGGCCCACTTGTTGAAAATGTTATCAGCTTATCTATTTGGTTAGCTCATTTTATGCTGTACCACAATGTTTTTGATTTAGCATTGGGACACATTTGTGTGTGATGTGAGAAAGTGGGTGGTTGGAGATGAAAAGCATGAAGGCCGTCGCTTAATAATATTGTCTTTATACATATATACATAAAATGATAATAATAATATGTTAAGCGTTGTGGTTGCTGGGCATTGTGATGGTTCGGGATAAAGATTTATCTGGGTGTTGCCTGTTGGTGGTGTGTTTATATTTAAACCAGCCGACCGAATTAGGTCTTTTACACATTAAGAAGATTAAAACCAACAACATGTTGCTTTGATTGATTATGCAAAGTGTTTGTTCCCGCTCCACCTCCGTTGACTTCAGTTTCTATAAACACACAATCGAGGCGGCTATACACGAAGCCTCATTTGTAATCTTATGGCGCTGAGTTCTCGACCGTTACCCCGATGTACAATGGGGTAATTGGATTAATGGAAGGAATCTGATTGCAAATCAATTCAGGGAAGCAATTAATTAACACATTTAATTAAACTGTAAATGAATGCGAACAAGGACGAATGGCGGTATATAAAAGCGGTGGTGGAATGAAGGGATTAACGCGTTATTTAGGAATGAAATATTTTATGTATAAAAATTACACAACACATATTTTAAATGCTTTTATAAAACTTTTATTAATTTTAAACAAGTTTTCAATTTAAGATTTTGTGTATCATTTTAAAGACTATATAATCGATTTTGAAATAATAAATAAGAAATGTATTGTTTTAATACAAATAAACTTAAAGCACTAATAAACATTATTCACAGTATTCACATATTGGTGGGTGCCTCATTTGATTGACATATTTCATATTCCCGATATTAACTTCAACTATAAAGAATGTATGCCCGCATTGATGACGTTGCTCTCTAATTGCCCTTGCACACCTCCATGCAGTTTCTGTAGTTCTTGAAGTTGTTTGCATTGCCATCACATCCACCAAAGTGGAACTCACGACAATCATGAATCGCTGGATCGTAACGCCATCTTGGAATTAATGCACGACATGCACCTTTTCTCACTGGCAAATTGCATTTCTCTTTAGGAGACATATTATCGTCGGCTGTGGCTGGCTCCGAACGAACATCATCATCATCTATGCCAATTGCCTCGAGTAGCTCCTGCATGCGCCCAAACAGTTTATTATTATCCACCAGTTCATCGTATATGTCCATTGGTTTGGCCACGGTCATTGACACACCAACCATTGCAATCACTACCAAAAACATGGCAAAATACTGCAGTTGCTTTGAATTCATCTTTATTTTTATTGTCACTGCAGGATTAGTTACACAATTATTATTGTTTTCAAATAACACTCTGATATTTCATTTATTGTTCAACTAAATTGAATTAATTTTTTTTTTAAACAATAATTAACTAAAATGCACAGGTTTTTAATTAAATGGTTACACTGATGCAGCAATTGAACACTTCTTTTAACTTTTTGTATGGCTTAATGTCTCACATTCGAGTGGGCTCGACTGACTGAAGCACGATCACCATATGGAGTATTTATATATTGCATATTGCCGTTGAGTTTTCTTCATCACTTTTGGAATGGTGGTTTTTCTGCTCACCTCTTTGCACTTTTCTTTCGCTGAAATTCCGTACATACACCACAACACCACCATCCATGGCATGCATGTCCATCCAACGTATAAAAACTATGTGCGGGTATACTCAACATCAACCATAATATCTTCATCAACAACGAAATATGTGAGCTGTTTGTGACGTCGCATTTGAATTTGAACACAAACATTGCAATATGCTGCAGCATACGTTGCGTTGCGTCTTGTAAAATGTGTATTTGTTTAAACAACAAAACAACTCGCTTTGCGTTAAGATAATAACCTGCCTATGTGACTGAGTGCACATTTTCTTATCGTCCGCCATAAACACGTTTCCAATTGATTTATTTATAATCAAACAACCTTGTGTAGCATGTAAACTGGATTCTTGCATACTCCTCCTGTAATTTATTACCCCTTAATCGCAGCATAAAAATTATGTACATGGATTTTATACGCGTACCCACAACTTGTGCAAAATGAAACGCTTAATTGTGACGTCACTGCAAGTTTGTCGAATGTCGAGACTTTTATAACACAAAGTGCGTCTTCATAATACACAGCATGACGTGTAATTTAATGAACTTGTCACGAATAAAACCAAAATGTTTTGGATCTTGCGACAGCATTTTGGAGACGCGCGCTTTAAATTTTCCAAGAAATTTTGTGGCGAAAAAATTCCGTTAAATGCATGATGTTTGCACTCGAAATTTCTGCGGATTGCAAGAATGTAGTCAGGCTGCAGATTCCCAATACACAGCAGCAATTTGGCAAAAGCTTTTTGGACAATTTGGGGCAGTTTTTATGGAGATTGCAGAATGTAGCGTGTACTCGTCTGTTGAATATACAAACAGGGAAAAAAACCGGCATGCATGTGAGAATATAAATAGTATAGTTTCCTCAATGCGTTTTTGTTTATATTTATATGCGAAGTCTAGAGCTAAATGTACACTCTAGTGGCTCGCATTATGTACTTTCATATCTTTTGCGCCTTCAAGCACATTCTTTTTCAAGATGAATCTTGGCTACAACTTGGGACATGAAATGCAAGCCGGAACAATTTCTGCAATTTCATCAAGTTTTTCATCGTGTATATGTTATATGCGATGAATTTCTTTTGGCGTCTGGGTGTAGTAAAACTAATCTGTTGATATCAAATTTAAACCATAATGGATATGGATGAAGTAGGTCAATAAAACTAATTGAGGAAAATTATTATTATACTGACTACATTTTATAATGCGCGTGAAAATTGTAAACCACAGTTTGAAAATTAGAGAGCTTTTACAGATTTTTGTGTACCCTTTATTTTAAATGCATTATTTTATATGTTTAGTTTAAGACTTCATAAACTTTAAAAATATGTTTTGCAACATGATGAGTGATGTCTTTTTTATGGATTTTATTAATTTCTTTATTATTTCATACATTAAGTGCAATAAAAAATAAAATAAAATATGGATTTTAATTATTTTACGTATTAATAAAACTATTTATTTTCAACAAAAAGGGCTTTGAAATTAATTTCTCTACACATTTAAATTAACATTTTAAATTATGTGATTTCTATTTTATTACAGAATTCAAAGATTTAAAAAGGTTGTTAAAAAAATAATTACCAATTCGTTTAAGTTTAATGATCTTTTCATAATAAGCTAAATTATACGTCGTTTTATAGATTTTGTGAAGTACTAATTTCAATCCATAAATTATCGTGCATTATTGCATGCAATATTGCAAAATATTTATTGCTTTATTAAAAGATGCACTTTATACTATTCCTAAAGTCGGAATTCATAATTTTTTATGCATTATTGTGTGTCACCATAAGGTTTTGCATCATTGGGATTTTTGTTTTTCAAATGTAAAAACAATTAATTAAAACAACGTAAAATAAATAAAGTAATCATTTAAAACTGTAATCTCCATTCCATCTATAATCAGTATACTATTTACAGTATTTTATTGTTACTTATCTCCAGCTTAATTTCTACATACTTCTGCATAAATCAACAAAACAATTTTGCAACAATTATAAAAAAAAAAACCGATTTTAAAAAAAATCCACAAAGCCTGGTACAATAAAAAGGGTAAACAACCCGTTGACACTTATAAAAGCTTAGTGCGGGTCCAAACAATATACCCAAAGTTCACTCCAGTCCATGGCCATGTTGCTGCACCATTTGTTTTGCCGCATACAATGCATTTTTTTCTAATTAATGTCAATGGCTTAAGTTGCATTTGATAACAGGTTTGATGAGCACGTAAGCTGGCAGCAGCCAGCAACTATAATTCGCATATATCAGAAGCCTTATAAGTTATACAGCCGGCAACATTTCCCGCCATATGACGATAAGTCAATATTCCTATATGTGTGTATGAACTTACTCGAACGTTCGAGCACGTTGTTTTTGCGTTCGCACGCTTTTCACGCAGTCCACCCCACCCCACACAGCTCCATTAAATCACGTAAATAATATTGTTTGCGATCGGGGAAAACCCAATCTTGCGTACATGCACCTGATTGTTTTAAAAATTAAAACAAATTTTTCCCAATCTGTCTATACAGCATTCAATTACAATTAAAATTCATTTGTAGCTGCATGCAAATTACCCGTCTCTTAACACTTTACAATTTTTGACAATACATAAATGCATGTTTTTAAAAATCACCATAACTTTATGTTGCATACCTCCATTGATTGCACACGCAATTCGGTTTATTGAATGATAACTTGGAGTCAACAGTTAACACGGGCGGGCGTTTTAAACACGATCTTTAGGCATGCTTGCAATAATTCATGCAGTTCACCGATTCGTTTATGACTGCAGCCTGCAGGCGTAAGCTGAGGGGATTCATCGACCCCAAGAGTATTGTGTAATCGAAATAAGCGCAAAATCATTACAAATTGCATGCGTGCGTGATGCGTCGCGTCGCGCCGTGTTGTGAGTGCACTTTTAAATGCAGTCAATTTTTTATGATATGCAAATCTTTTGGGAAAATTAGTTGTATTGGCTTTAATTGCCATTTTTAAGTTCTTTTATTGCGCTTTGTTTGGCTTGTTATTTTTTTTAATGTGTGTTGAGTAACATTTCGTGTTGTGGGTCGCCTGACGATTTTCGCAATAATTGTGTTGAATGCAATTTCAATCACACGTACAACACACCAAACGATATATGTCGCGCTAACGAGTTACTTTTATTTTCATTTCAATAAATGTTATGACATGACTATTAAAAAATAATTTTGTCGATCCAGTTTGGTGCTTTTGTGGGGGTGGATTTGCCGTATAAGTTAACCACCAAAAATTCAGTATTCACAAATGCATTGTTAAATAAATCTTGAGCTACTTTGAAATTTTGCCAAAAAAAATAAATGTAATTAATTAGCAATACTTAATTCTTCCCACGACTTAACGGCGAATAAATACATGAATCAACTCAATTTAAAGTTAAAATTAAATTCCCAAACAAACCAATACTTTCTCTGCAATAGCTCACCATAAGTTGTGTTGAATTCATCAGCGTACATAAACAAACCGACGAAGATGCAAAAGCTCGACCACGCAGCGCGCAGACGTTTGTGCGATTGCTTTCTCATTAGCATTCGAATGGCGTTACCGCCTTCTGCACATATGAATAACAATATGACGTTATGCCAAAAAAATAAAATAAAAATCACACACATAACTTAAAATGCATACTACCGTTCATTTGCAACACGCACACCAGGCTAATTGCCCGGTAAACTTAACGTCTCCCATCCACTATTTGCTTATTAAGTTAGAGTGACATCATTAATTAATTATTTTCCGCGGCAGCCACAGTTTGTTTCCTTATGTCGCCCCATTGCTGTTGCAGTGTTCTACGCAATGGATGTATAACCGGGAAAACACACAGTTTATTACAATACGATCGCGGAAAACCGCAAGCAGTGTTCATTGTCACACCACCTGCTAGTAGGATTCACCCATGTTGTGTTTAACTAGATAAGGAAAGCGTATTTAAAACAATTACAATAGGAAGAAGGAAGTTAATTTCGAGTACCTAATCGTTTACATTTAAATATTGTGTCGCTACGACTTGGTTTAATATACTATTTAAGTTCACATAAAGGATGATAAGCTAAAGCTTTAACTGTTTAAGTCAGAACTCGTATTGTACATTGTGCAGTGATAGTTCAGATATGCAATAATATTATTTAATTAAATGCGATTTTTGATTTCTTTATTGAAAGTTTGTTTATTGTTATAACTCACTTAGTTATTCGTTTTATTGCATTGTTTAAAAATGAGTATTGACGAATTCAATTTACATATAAATGGATTGTGTAAATTTTAAATATTTACACAGCGAATATTTAGGACAAAAAACCCAAACAATGACGAACTATTTCATGTTGAATTTAATCTTAAACAACACAATATAACGGTTATTTCAAATACATTCATTTTTATTATTTGCAAACTTGAAAAACATAAGTTTTATCATCACTCATTAGATAATTTTTTAAATATGAATTAAAGACATGGAGATTTGTATTCCTTAATACACATTTTGTGGACTGATTTTTAATTCATTCTAAGTAATTAAAAGAATGCAAAAGCCTTTTAACAAAACTTTTTTAGCAGAAAGTGAAATACATTCTTTTCACGAATTTATTGTGAAATGTAGAACTTGTTAAGCATCCATAAAGCAAAGTATCAATTGACATACTCGTATATTCTTTGTACGTTGTTTTGCAGTGGATTTGTTGGAAAAAATCTGAAGTATTGTAGAATGCACTTTTTTAAATTGATTATTTTCGTTCCATCAGTATTGACAAATTTTAAGTTCTTATGCGATGACTACAGTTCTGTTTTATTTTAAAGGTACTGTAAAGTGCTTTTGAATCTTAAGTTTGCAGTTAAATTCATTGTAAGATCAAATAAATAAATGTAAATCATTTACAAGTGTTATCTTAATTATTTAAGTTTTTTCTAAAAACTAACTCAGACGCAGTGGATTTTAACAGCTTAAGCTTTTAGTTTTTTTTAATACAAAATGATTTATCAAGCATCAAAATTGAAAGCGCACAAATTTTGATTATTGCATTAATTGACTTTAAAATTTATACAATTGGCCATAAAGATTAATTTAAAAAATCTATGTAATTATTAGATAAAGATAAAAGCTGTAATGTTTCAAAAATTGGCCACAATATTACACTGCACAAGGTTGAGTTGGGTCAAGAATAAAAATTGTATAGAAAATAATTTCATCCGCAAAAAGAGATGACAATTCACACAGATCGGGTTGCTACTGTTTTTCAGTCATATGCATGTACTCACTACTTATTTATGTGGAGCACATCGTTGACCGTATATTCGAGGTAATCGCTTAAGTAAGTACGATGTCAACCCAGAAGCTAAAGAAACAATAACAATAATAATTATTATTATTATCGGCAGCTGAAGCAATTTCCAACTTTCTTTCGGCACAAGTAACCAGAAAAACAAAAAAAAAATGACTAATAACAATAAATGGTGAGTGTATATAAAAATGACCGGAACTAGTTCATGCAGAAGCTAAAAACGAAGGATAAAAAGCTCCAAAACGATAATATTTTCCATTTCGGCCACAAAATGCACTCAAAAGGCAGGCAAAAATAATAAAGCACAATGCCACATCGCATGTATAGAATTGGTACATTCGTGTATAGATGGCCCTCGTATGTAGCATTTGGGTGTACAATATTTTGATGTGCGGGTGGGGAAGTTTGGCGACGCGCGGTGGCATTAAAAATGGATCGCATGACGGCGAGAGCAAAACTGAAACAGGTCGATGGATGGCGGTACAGGACCATAAAAAAAATATTGTGAGCTTTAATAAAGTTCAACTGCAGATAAAATTATTTTACCAATTTCTTCCCGGTCACTTATACTGCGATCCGTGGTACCCTCCATCCGGTATGCCGTATGCCGTATGCCACGTGATATGTGATTGTGTGACGGGTTGCATATGTGAATAGTGTGTACTGTGTTTTGACACTCCGCGGCAATATACAAGGTTGATCTTTTACTTCCTGCCCATTTTGCTCACAGCTCTATTTAGTTTATATTATGTGCTTTGGGGGGGTTGAAAGTTGGGAGACCTCAGACCAAAAGGGACGATGCTAAATGTGTGGCATAGACGTGTACAGTGTACACACTGTAATGTATAACGACACCGCTATACCATTTTATCGTCCCTATTGGAAAGCCATATAGTCCATTGCAATCAGCCTTCTTCTCCACAACCCGACAAAATGGGGCGCATGCTGCTTTTGTTATGTATTATGGACAAGAAATTTGTGCACAAGAAAGCTGCTAACGAAATAAATTGGATATAAATAGAGAGTTGTCCCCTGGCCAATTTTCAGCTACATTACAGTTGCGTTCAATTTTCCAATTGATAAATAATATCGCCAGCGCCGACGTATACTCACCCAGTTGCCACCCATTCCCACAAATTTCACCACATCTGCTGTGGTCTCCATTTCATTCTTCTGGTCAAGAATATTTTATAGCAATGCGAGAATAAAATGAGATGAAAATGTAATCGATGTGGAAGCGTACTGCAGAAAAAGTGTGTGGTGAGAACTTGTTACTTCCAGTACTCTCGAATTAGGGATGCTTTATATATTTTCAACCAAATCGCTTTAGTTGATATTCTTTTTAACTCAATTTTTTTTCGACGTATCGATGTATGTTAATGTCGGATTTGTTGACCATGCAGAGCTGGAATTGAATGATTCGAAACGAAAATCACGATAACAATTTAATTGAAATTTTTTTTATTATGTTTTGAATTTTGTTAAGGGTAAAAAAATCGAAATGCGATAATCGTGATATTAGTTATGAAGTCATTCTTGTATACATTTTCATTTTAAAATGTCGCATGTTTCTGACCGTTAATCTGTTTGCAATGCAATTGTACTTCTTAAATGGAATGGGCCTGTTTTGACAATTTCTTGCTTCATTTCATGTATCAAGCGGTATTTACTATTTGTTCGTTTTTGATTATTACATTGTACATTCTATTGAGAAAAAGTTATTCCCTTCTTTTCGAAATATTTGGTTGTATTTTAATTAAAGGAAAGGAGTACGATGTATTCTGTATTTGAGAAACTTTCTATATCTATAATAATAAAAAAAAAATCATCATAAAATTTTTTGAAAAATTTCTTGTACATTACTGCAGTATTAAAAAAAGATATAAAACATTTCAAAACATTCAATGAGATAACAAATACATAATTACAAATGTATATTTTAATTGTTCTCAAGTTTAATCTGTTTTTGTGGATTTTATTGGAAATTCATAGAAATTTAAAATTTAAAATATACATGAACTCATATTTATTTTCCAGAGCGACGGAAATAAAACTGAAATGAACATACCTATAAGTGAAGACTACAAGACGATATCGCCTGGACTAGAATCCTCATGGTAGTCGTCTTCATGGCCTACCAAAAGCAACGTGGTGAAGGACAATCGCCGACGAAATCAAGACAATAGAAATAAGTGGAAAGAAGTAAAGCTCAGCCATTCCCGCCGAGTACACGTTAAGATGATGCGATAATGATGTAATCTTTATCTTTCATCGGCCGTATACAAATATATAGTCATCTCACATCTGGGAGATCTACATTCGAATTTATTACGATTATTACGTATTGCAAAATACGGAACAACTTTTTTTTTCAAATTGTCGAGAAATAATATCAAGCCAAAATGTCAGTTTTTCAACTTAATATGATAAGTGATGTAAATTGTAACTGATAAGTGATAACATATAATATGATTAAATTTTATTCAAATTACGTCTTCGGGGTATTTTCCGAAATCTGTTGCAAACGATGCACCCACACGTTTGAACTATGCAATTTTTTTGTACTCAAGGCAAAACAAACGAAAGTTCCTTTCAAACAATTTCGTGGACGCCAAAATCTATTTGTATGTTTTTCATACTTGTGAGTTGTGGTCATAAAAAATTAAAAGATATGAGTCAAGAAAATACATTTAATATATGAAATAATCGTATGTCTTTATTACTAATTAAACATCTTAAACATTCATCATTCATTTTTGAATTAGGTTTCAATTTTAATCGGTTGTGTTAAATATTATTAGCTCAAAATAATAAACCAACTAGTCACATTGATATTGTCTGAATTAATAATAATTATTTTTTTAAAGTCAGTGTTATCGAATTAAAATAATAAACAATATTACACAAATGTATTTTGCCCACTGGCGTCTAAAGTGATGTGGGTGTTTCACTAAATAAACAAACAAATGCAGGATGCTACAACCTGGTCATAGTGCAATTCCCTCACAGTTCCTGTACAATCAACAAAATGGAGCATTTTAATATGAAAAGCATTAGCTGACTATATTTTTTGGGGGGGATAAAAATGGCGCAATGTTGATTAAAAACACAAGGATGCAGCTGTTTCAAACAACTACACGAAAATTACTAATAAAAACAATAACAACACCTCTGCAATTGCAACTGTAAATTTTTAATGAACTCGGTTAGCAATTAATTTCTGTGACTCCCTTAATATTCTCTGAGTTGAAGTGCACACAACCATATTTGGTAACCAGCGTCCACACGTACGGTATAAAGAACTCTTCCGGTGCATCCTCTTCCACATACTTGAACTTAAGATCGGGAAATCGTCGCAAGCGATCACTAGACCATTGACTGGCTCCTTTTGAAATCACCTCTAAAACCTCGGTGACTCCCAACTCACCGCGTTGATCTTGAACGCGTTGTAACCGTGAGGAAAAAAATCCCACGACCATGTCAATATTTTGGATGATATCCTGGAAGGCATGATGACTGCGAAACGCCTCAAACACGTTACGCTTATACAGCAATGTGTACACCAAATTGGGACAATACACCAACTGATGGGATAAGCAGGAGTTTAAAATCTCCAACACCATGCGAAGCACTTCCTCCAGCACATTTAAATCTTGATGCATGTCATCCGGACTAAGATCGACGGGCACACTAACAGCAGCACCATTTAATGGCTCCTTCAGTAGAGCGTCAAGACGGGAGTGCTTTTTAGCCAACGTCTCAAACAGACTGACTAATCGTTGGGCCACATACGGATGCAGCGATCGAAATTGGCCTGACATGTTGGCGAGAGCTGCCAAGCAATTGGTGTGCAAATATTTGTCTCGCATCTTTAGCATGTTGTATTGAATAGTACGTATTACCACCAAGATAAGTAGGCCACCAAGAGATATCTCAGATATTGAGCGCTCCGTATACCAATGAATGTTTTTTAACATCTAAAATTTAATTTTTAATTTATTATTTGTTATGGTGTTATGTATATGCAAAACTTACAATCTCATGAACACTCTTATTAAAGCCATCATCTTCGCTTAAGATAAGCAACACAATCAGTGACATGTAGATGTGATGAGAAGTGCTGTCAGGAGCGTGATAAAGCGTTTGTAGAATTGGAATCACCTGTGTAATAATCAAGTATGTTTTCAGTGAAAACAAATTAACACTTAACACCAGTCTACATACCAATTCTTGGAGATTACTCTGTGCCATAACATATTTGTTAAATCTTTGGTTTCGGTGCAGCAACAAATAAAGAAGTAATGTGGCCTGATCAATGGTTACAATTCGACAAAGTGTATTGTAGAGTGTGGAAAAATCAATCTTGAACGTACTCCCATCTTTTGGAGAGTCCTGGGAGTCCGCACAACCAAACAGACTAACTCTGTACGGGTTATCTTTCGTTGTCCTGTGATTTGTCAGTATCATAATTAACAACAAACTTTGATTGGCCAATGGATAGTGTTCACGAAAGGTCATCGGCAAATTGTCAGTGTTGAGATAGTCTTGGGCCTTGCGGAATGTAAAAATCGAAAATAATGACTCAGCAATACCAAATACAAATGAGCTTCCCGCCGATAGACCAAACATTGTTGGTGGCACTTGAACCATTCGACTAACAAAATGCAGCAACACACTCATTAAAGTGTTCGCATTAGGGTTCCTGAATATCGTCCTGCAATTGTTGTTTAAAATTAGTTTTGTACCACAAACACAATTTAAAGTTATCAATATTTACTTGAAAATAGTTGATTTATCACTTTGCTGGGGGGAAAAAAGAAAGACGGACAGTAGGATAATGATAGAATTCACAGCTTCCAGATGTAAGTGGTAAGTGTATTCTCTGAAAATTAAAAAAACTAATAAATTTGTGTTTTGTCATAAATTACCAATGATCTGCATAATTGTAAAACATTATTTTATAAACGCTTTACCACTCAGTTAGTCATCGAATGACTATCTCTGTTATCTCAAAAAATACATACAATATTAATCTAACGAAATCTACCAATAAAATGATAGGTATTCTCGTAACGTACTTAGTAAACACAAGCTATTGACTCATTTGTGTGATCCCATTAAATGACCACCCACTCCCATCCATAATATCTGAATCACCAACATAAACTTACTTGACCGGAATTACAACCAACAGATTAACAACGGCATCAAAGAATGACTCAAATCTCGAGCCATCGACAACACGTGCACTCGTCGCCAATCTCTCTGTCCCATCAGCCTCCACAAACACAGCCACGTCAGCTGAATCACCGGTCTCCACACTACCCACAGCTTCAAAATGTTGCAATAATTGATACTCAGACCCCGTCTCCATCATATACTTAATGAGACATCGTATGACAAAGAGGGCATTAAATGCCTGCCATATGTGAAGGGTGCTGTGTGAAATGAGATGTAATTTTGCAATAAGTCATTGGATAAAAAAGTACGGGCAAAAAAATATACTTTTCCTGATCCGACAGTGCCAATAGTTCATTCACTTTGTTTAGGAAAATCGTAATCAAGCTGCCAAGATTGCCTGATGACAAATTATGGCTAATGAAGCTTTGACATAACACCTCTACTCGAGAGTCTAAGCTCAATTGCTCTTGGCTGCAATAAAGAATCGTTTATTATTATTATTATTATTTATCTTGTTTATGTTTTTTGTTGTTTTTTTTTATCAAATTTTTAACGTTACCTATTACTGGGCAGATGGATGTGATATTGCAGAAAGTTATTCCAAAACTCTGTGTCACTCACTGGTATGTGGTCCTTGCCAGCGAAGCGCCGAAGATATTCATTTTCGGTCAAATCGACCAGGCGGCTTACACTCGTTCCCATCACGTTAGTACGCCGGCGGCCTCTTTTTATTGCGAACTAAATAACAACTGGAGTAATGCTGCGATTGCAAACTGATTAATTAGATTTTCATTGAATAGTAATCAATAAAATCATTTTATGGATCGACCAAAAACTCTTTTTAATATTATATACAACTTCTTCTGCCACGATCAGCTTTTACTTTTTATTTAATTTTAGTCTTTACTCTTTGCAGACTCGGTGGACGTCAGCTAGTTTTTTGTAAGCGAAATATTTGACAGTTTGGAAAGAAATATTTCATTTCATGTGACGTTTACAGACCCGAAGTTTGCTTCAATTTAATTGGGGATTTCAGTGTGTTTTTCGAAAATTTTCGAAATTATCTTGGACATGGGCATGCTTAAGCCTCAGTTATTCGCTTAAATAACAACACTTAATTTCTTAACAAAACTTAAGATTTCATTGTCCATGACTCGTAAGGAACCCTAGAATCTAGATAAAAGAGGACTAATTGAATACAAAGTGATTTTAAGTTTAAAATTTGTTTATTTATTAAACTACATAGTTTTATTTCAATTATCATTCTATTTTCCAGTTATATTTGCAGTCAAATTTACAAGATAAACTTATTTTAACTATTATAATAAATTAATTAACAATTCAACTAATTTAAATTAAAAGTTGATTGAACATAAATGAAATATATCTTACAAAATATTTGTTTGTTAAAGATTTTGAAAAAACTCCCTAATATTTAGTTTTATGGTTGAGAGATTTTTCGCATAAAAATATGCATTTAGTCAAATAAAGGATGAAAGGATGGATACTCAAAATCGTTAATAAATTCTTGTAAAAAACATATATAGGTGATAAACATTATTAATTAATGAACAATTACAAAGTGAAAAATGATATAAGCAAAAAGAAAATGAATGAAAATAAAATTTGCTTAAACTAAACTAAAATCAGGCAGACAAGTGATCAAAAATCCATTTTGAAACGTTTCTAGACGCTTCGGCCGCCATCAACCAAAATCAATTTAATCATTTCAAAAAACGTATGTGAAAAATCATTAAAACCCGTTTCAATTGTCCCCATCATATTGATACGGATTGCTTGATTTTTTTTAAACTCATTCATTCGCCATCTTCTTGAATCTACTAGATCCCATATTTGAAAATTGCTACGACAACCTCGACTTAGTGCACTTTAGCGTCTTGGAGCTGGTGACTTATTAACCATCTGTTTAAGACTGAAGGACGACAGTGCAATGCCAAGGGTTGCTAGGACGGCTGCTGATCGACTGATTGTGCGTTCGCTGGTTTGTGTGGAGGCTTCAGACAACATCTAAAAACAAGAAATAAATGAATTAGTTAAGAAATTACATTTTTAATACATTGAATAAATTAAAAGGCGTTAAAAAGAAGTGCACTCGGATGCACGCTTCTTCCGGTGTGTAAACTTATAAATAATTCCTGACGGTGACAAAGCACAAGGTTGGTGTGCATTGAATTGTTTAAACAATAATAAAGCTCTCCTGATTTGCACTTAAATTACTCTTAACCCTGAAAACGAGCAGAAACCCTGAGTATTAATAAAATAAAAACCAAGCACTGGAATCTTATCAATAATATTGTATATGACACGAGATGTACCAGTACATAGTATTAACGGAATTTGCAAATCTTATCAGCTTTGAGACCAAAGGAAAAAATGGACTCGTCTTACGTAATAAGTAAAGAGCACGATTTGTCTGTGTGGCATATCAGTGAGATTAAAAGAATGTACGCCTGATTTTTTATTCAAATGGTGTTTAAAGGTTGTTAACATTATTCTTCAATGGAAGTTACCATTTGCAATTCGTTAAATCAAAAATTTAACCATAAAACTAAACGAAAAGTTTAGTCACATCAAAAACGGAAACAACTATATAGTTAATTACCCAAACAAACGACTTTATTTTTAAAAATAGTTCGGAAACGAAATTATATTTATAACCCGCTTTGACACTTGTTACATTAAAACATCATGTTGTCGCAATTGCAAATTAAACATGCCTGCAAAACTTTTGAAAAAGCAAAATGAACACGCATCCAAAAGTGACCATGGAGATACAGTTCAAAAGTAGAGACCTCATTTAGTAAACAAATAAATAATCATCAGTTGATGACTTATGGTTCATTGCATATTATTTATATTGGGTCACTCTTCTTATCAAGCGCCCCACATGAAGGAATTATCTTTGTGTCTCCAATGACGCTGAAGCGCAAAGATCAACGTAAGTGCGACAGTCCCACAAACTTAATTGTTTTGTTATGAATTATGATCCAAATTCCATTGCATATTTACTGAACATTAGTCATTTCAGCATATTGTCATCAAACGTGCTAATAGTTTAATCATAAATTCGTTCATAGAACAAGATGAATATTGTGAAAACAATTAATATAATAATTAAACTTCTAGCACCACAAGCGTCACAAAAAACTACGCTCGTCCAACAAAAATACAAAAAAAAACATTTTACAATTAATACGAATCTTAAGCGTCATTTAAATTAGTAAAACAAAATGCGCGTGCGTCACCAGACACATCTTAATGATTTCAGTTATCTGGTTAGTAAAATATGTTGGAACAAAACAGTTTAACTTGTTTTGCATTTTAGCAATTCAAGTCATCAACATTACTTGGGGGTATTGTCGCCGGTTAAAAGAATATAAAACACAAAAAATGAACGCAATCAGTTGACAAAACAGATTCTTTGTGATTTTTTATAAAATAATCTGCGACTTATCGATTAAGTCCACATTAGAAAATAAAAGAAAATTCAATTTTAAAAATAAACAAAAAATTTAGGCGCATTTATTATAATGAAACGAGTTGTGACCGTCGCGTCATGTCGTCATTTGCCACACTTACAGAAGATAAGTTTGGAGGGAATTTGTTTAATCGATTAGCGATGGAAAATTGTGTGATATTTCGAATTGCACGTGATTAAATGCGTAGCTTTTTTCCATTATCTAATTAGATTAGACTTGATAATCACTAGATGAAACAGAAATTAGTTATTATTATAAAAATATATATAATAATACTAAATGGACCATATGTGCTGACCGACAAAGTAAATTCCGTAATAATGCTGAAGTGTGCAGACACCGGGCAAATTTTTATTGATCAGCTAGCAAAAAAGCTGATTTAAAAAAATTAAAAAGGTTGACTGGTGGCAGTTATGCATTTCAATACAACAAAGCGAGCTGATGTCCTTCACATCATTCATAGGAATGCTTTATGTCCGAAAGTTGTCTATAAATAAGATGCTTGGAAACCAAAGCTTGGAAGTATTAAATGCTCAAGCAGAAATGTTTTTTGTTTTTTTTTTAACTTAAGACGGCTATTTTAGTAAAATATTTAATGTCGGCGTCAAATCAAGTTTAAGGATAGAAAACCCCACCCACATTCCTTATTTTGTTGGCAAGCTTTTTATGATGTTAAACAATGTGCAAGAGTCACAAGATCTGACTTAAAAATAGAATACATAATTAAATGGCGATTAATGAATTGCTTCATTGCAAAGAGGCGCTTTTGTAAAGCTGTTTTTAGAAGTACATAGGAGGAGGAATATACTGAGTAAATGTTTGCCGAAAATGTACGCACAAAAATGTATTGTTTATAAGTACAATTGATTTATACCTTATTAGTTTTGTTTCTATAGGTACATATTTCGAATTATTGAAATTACTATAACTTATTAAAACATTAAATTGGCTTAATAATTTAACTATTGATGTTGACAATTAAATAAATAAAAATGTACAAAAAGTCAATCTTAAATATTTTATTCTTTCAATCAGATTAAAATGAGACATTTACAGGTGTAGTATGACAAGAAATACTTGAATTTATCACCTGCTGAATGGTACAACTAATGGTTTGGAATTAAATCAAGTTTTTCTTTAAAACCGGATTTAAAACAAAAACTCGAAATTAAATGTGCATTCTAATTTTTCTGCAATGAGACAACAAACTGCTCAAATGCTTCACAAAGGTAATGACTATTTACCTTTAAGATAAGAAAATCCAAACAATGTTCGAAAAAAAGAAAGTTGCAATGAATTTACGGAAGTGAAAATGGAGTTGTGAAAATCAAATTAAATAACGTTATGCAGCATTAGGTAATGAAGCATTTTGATAATAATTGAAAATGTTTCTGTACTAATTTTGGGAATGCAAATAAAATACAAATCAGTTCAATTACTAACTGACCACGATAACAATATTGTTTTTCACATACATTTCAAAAGAATAGAAAAACTGTTATTTATAAATTACATCCCGCGCACAATGAATTTCAATTGAATTGTTTGTTCCTGCTTGCCGTTTAATTTAGCAAAAAAATAAAGAGTCACTTATAATTTATATTGTCTTGGTGTTTGGCCTCCAAAAATGTTTTTTGCAAAATTTATTGAAAAACAAGAAAAGGAAAGAAAAACGAAGCGGCGCGACGCACGCCCATCTGCTTATTTTGTTCTAAAAATAACACGTCTGTTTTTCTTTGTATTTTCTTCAAAATATGTATTTAAAATTTAGTCCGGCATTTTCACGGAAAATACACAAAATCCCCCAAAGTTCAAACAACGACGATAAGCATAGCGACAAATGATGCATGGGAAATCCCGAACACAAAACTAATAGCAATTTGATTTACCTGTCCCCAGTTTGCGCGCACTGCATAGTTTGCCACTTGTGAAGTTCTCATAATTTGTGTGGTATTTTGTTGCCGAATTATTGAATAGTGTAGTGAAACGTCGATAAATCTAAAAAGGAAAAAAAATATGCTTGTGAATGTCAAGGTCGGGCATGAATGCAACTTTTTTTTAAAAACATAATACATAATATGTTAATTTTAAATTTACAACGTGGCTTTTGGTGACATAATAATCATTTCGTTTTCATGTATTTAAAATAAAATCACATGTGATTTCAAAGTTAAAACCACTGTGCAAATGCTAAGTTTTTTTTTTGTTTTATCAATGTTCAGCTGGTGAGCATTGTGTAGCGTATGACTGCACGTCATGTTACATAACCTCCAACCAGTAAATTCTGGTTTCTAGTACAATTTCTTTTCTTTTTTCTTATGTACTCTATTTCAAGATCACTTATAATAAAATTTAAAAATAAGTAATTATTCTTACGTTTTTAAATTATCGAAGTTCACTTTTACGGGCACTTTTACGATCACTTTTTGGCAAAGGCTACGGATTTTATGAGCCTGCTTCGATCGCTGCAACGCTTGAAAAGAATGGTTAATTCCCCCTTCCTTGTTTCTGAGAATTTCATATGTCAAAAATTTCCACTACAATATTCGAATTATGATTAAATTTTCGATCAACTTTGGAATATATATATAAACAATAATATTTTATATACACGTTTTTTCGAATTTGAAAGTTGTCAGACTATAAAGTTAATGTAAAATGGACAACGGTCTGTTCGGGTTTTGCTGTATGCATTGTTTTTTATGACTTAGGAAACTTTTACAGATAATAAAAAACAAAATTAATAAAAATTATTTACTTAATGTTTTAAATATTTTATAGTATTTTACAAAATACCACTTCAAAATTGTTAACGATATAGTATAAAAAATTTAATGAATATAATTTTCCTTTAAGCCGTTATAAATATATATCATGTTTTACAGGTTTGTTTTAAATAAATTTTGACCAACGATTTGATTATTTTACTTTGAATATTAAGCTTCTTAAGTTCTTTTATATGCCCAGATTTGTCTTCTATCGCCCAGATTTATTTAGGATACACTATAATCAGTTAATGAAGTTCAATGTTTTGGGATTGAAGAGTTCATTTCGAAGAATTTTTTGGTTGAAGCGATGAAAATAAGTGCTCAAGGATTGATGGTATTTGGTAATTAAGGACTGAGGTCTAAGGTCTTAGGCCCAAACCTTATTATATACAACTTTTTTTTTGTTTAAATCTTTGTTGATGTTAGTGTTGGAAAATTTGTATAATGAAAGTCATAGTTGTATTTATAAAATGTTCTTCTTATCAAATAAATTACATATTGGTTCTACTGTTTCAACAATTACATTTGCAAGGGTTTTCATTGTTGTGCTGCATTTATATTTGACTGGAATCTACCTATTTGTGGGTAAATAAATAACAATTTTTAAAATTATTCTTAAAAACTCTATCAGAGAATTACGTAGCGGCAATAATTTAAGTCAATCAAGCCTGGGTCAAAGATTATGATTAAATGAAGCGGCTTGCCGATCTATCTAATCATCAATTTAGTTAAACATTACTCTCTTTTCATGCATCTCAATTCCAAGTTGGGTAATCTTCAATTCGGTATAGACCGCAACACAAAAAATTAAAAACACATATAGTTTAAAATTATAGCACATGTAAATGTGTAATTTATTTTTTATCATGTCTGTTTGGATTACTAAATTACTGCTGGTATATAATTTTGAAAATGTGCGCCTCTTGTAATGCAAAAAATGCCTCCCACATCTAACCATTGTGAATTTTTATTATCGCAAAAAATCCAAGGCTCAATAAGAAATAAACTATTTTTATGCCACACCGAAAAATGTAAAGGATCAGCGACAGTTTTCTACAGCAAAATCATTGTTATCTTATCTTGAATTTTTACTCACAATCAGGGAAAATTTTTGTGTTACAAATTGCACAATGATAATTGATGGTTAAAAGTTTTAGCGTGATGCCAAATTTGATGTCTGTTTTAACTATTCATAAAAAATACGTTAACAAAATAAGGAGTTTATGGGAACAAGTTTTAGATACAGCTCCAAACAAAAATTTCAAAAGATCCTGTAAGGACATCAGAATAGCAAAGTCTGTTTCGTTAAAATAATGATGTGGGATACATTGGAAATACACAAATGTTATTAAACCAATGTAAATATTATAAAAAAGTTAAAATATAATTGACATAGTTCCATGGTAGATTATAAAAAAATTAAATGTGATGCAAATATTAGTTAAAAGATGCGTTTCTTTTTGCTGGTAAAATTATTTAGTCAAAGAAAATTTGTTCATTTTTAATTTGCAATAATTTTAAGAACTTTTTCATTAAAAATGCCTTTAATCAGTTAATTTTTTTTTTACAATATTTAAATGTCTTTAACGTTTGAAATGAAAACGTTTTCCTGTATTTTCAGGACTTTAAAAACAAATACAATTATTCACACTAGACGCATGCTGCCCTGATAAAAATCAATTGATTAATTAGTCAATTTAATATATTCAAACATACGAAGAAAAAAAATATTTAAACACAATTTTAAAGACCGCGTGTTAAGTAAAAAGGATGCAGCCACAAGATGCTTCTATTGGCAACATAAGTTAATCCCGCAAATGTTTTCAAATTTAATTATTGTGTAGAGGTATCCTGATAATAAATTTAAATGTAGGTATATTCTTAAATGTAAGTTACTATAAGCACTCCTAAAGAGCGCTACCGTCGTGTGGTGAATCCAGTAGTACCATCAGGACCTTTGGGAAGGCGCAATATTCCGTCTTGTTGTGAGCGCGTTGCCAAGGGAGTACCACCGTTGGCTGTGGGACGTGGTATCGTGGTGATTCTAAAAGAAATAATATTAAAAATATGTATAAATAGATATTATAACTAAAAATGAAATATATGATTAATATTCTTCAATATAAGTGAGGAGATTAATATAAATTAGGCTTACTCTGGAGCTGGATTTTCAATTTCTTCAGGACTTCGTGCAGCGCCCAGAATGCGAAGGCGTGCCTCAGCGTATTCCTGTTCCCGCTGTTGCAGTGTCTTCATGGGTGGCTTTGGTTTCGCATCGGATGAATTCCGTGGATCACCACCACCAGGTTGTGACGGTCGTTTCAAGATTTTCACAGTGGTCTCGCGCGGCATAAATTGCATTCGAAGATCATCATCGTCGTGTAACAATAATCGATTTGGTCCTCCGCCGTTGTACACAAACGGGGGTTGTTGAGTTATTGACGATTGCTGTTGGTTCATTGTTTCTCGCTTAAGCAGATTCAATTTGGTGTTAAGCTGCATTTGAAGGTAACAAAAGTGAGGTTATTGTCAATTTAATTCAACTTTTTTTTTCTTTTTTCTTGTGTAATTTCGCAAGAGTTTAAAATTACATTTAATAATACATTGTTTTATTTTACCTAGCAAAAAACAATTTATTAAATTAAAAATTAATTTCGAAGTTGTAGCAATAATTGGCAAATGGGAAACTCAAATACAAGGAAGGCACTTATTAAAAATTGGGCCAGTGACCTCAAAAAAGCAACAAAGGTGTTTTAAAAATTTCGTCGCCCATTTTAAAACCAATACATGCAGCCAAACAATTGAACGATGACGAGTAACTAAGTAATTTGCTAATTATTGAAAAATTGGCAACTTACCCCATCTTCGTCAATATCATCCCAATTATCTAGCACTTTGTCATCTTTGGAGGACATACCGATAATCGTTCGCGTTGTTGCAAAAATATGCTTCCCACCGATTTGACTGCGTCCCTCAACTTATGTGGAACATTTAATCCGCCGTTTAGATATAGAATTTTAAACTGAATTTAGTTAATTTTTTTGTAAAATTATGGTCACTAATAAGCACACACTGCGGTTATGACGGCACTCCATGCAATTCCCTTTCAATGGTCATAAAAAAATTATCTTCGTTCTTTCAATTCTTTTCTTTTTGTTTCACTTCGCAAACATTGACGTTTACAACATTCGTGCACTTGCGGTTTGGGATATTATATAAATGCAGTGCTGCCAACTGTGTCCTATCATTTAAGTTTTAACTCACCTATCTAATTTATACATGGGGTCCATAAAACAAATATTTAAATATTTTTCCAAACATTTTTGTATTTGCAATTATAATCGAAAAATTCATATTGAATATTACAGCAAACATTAAAGATTATGAAAATAAAATAAAGATTTAAGAGAAGAAATTGAGATTTAAACAAAATTATTTTATGGCTAATATCGATTTAAAATTTTTATTTTTTTTGAAACCCCTTATAAATTTGAAATGAGCTTCAAATTTTTGATTAATAAATTGTAACGATTATATATATATACATTTTTTTTTTTTTAATTCCTATGTGCATATATATTGCGATTTGCGATACAAATTATAACTTAACCTATAAAATAATCATCACCATCTCATAAGGACATACGCGCGCCGGTATTGAATTTTAATCTCCAGAGTTTGGAACAGCGTCTACTTTTGTTATTTTGGTAAGTTCTAAATTGTTTTATATTATTCAACAATAACTTTTGTGTAATAAAAAAAAATATTTTTTTTAGAAAACTAATCTATCATAAAGCAGCATGGATCCCCCAGACTACAAACAAATCTACAAAACTCCCGAAGAATTTAGGGTACCAACCGAACTAAAAGAATTAGCCTCCGATACCAAATTCCCCAATGAAAATTCAACGCACTACCGACTGCAGACAATAAACAAATTGGAAGCCAAATTGCCATCAAACTTTCAGGCATTAGATGTAAACTCACAAGACAATGTATTGATTGGCGCAAACGGATTATCAGACAGTTTCTGGAATGGTTACATCTGGTCATATGAGGCTTTAGAAGACTTCCAAACAGATGAGAATGCGTCAATTTTTCGATCACAGATATCTGCCGCCATAACTGCAGTTAAATATGTTGAGAATAATTTGGTAAATATTAAAATTAACGTAAAAAAATTCTATAATTGTTATGAAATCTTCTTTATTTTATTTAGTTTCTGCTCACAACTTGCGATGGAGGGGTATCATTTTATTCAACGCGGTCAGAAGTTCGATCAGACAAACCATATTGTCTCTTTAGAATTGGTGAAGCACATGACCACGTTGGTATCGTTTTGACAATGGACTTATTTAAACAACGAAAAACACTCGCTTGTACTGGTGACTCTCAGGGATGTTTGAAGATATGGAACATTGGGGAGGGTGATTTATTGGGTGCCCAAACGATTCGATATGCTCACCAGAATGCTGTCACCGGTATTGCCACAAGTCCAGTAATTCCAACATCAATGGCAACATGTGGCCGCGACAAAAAGGCTTTATTGTGGGATATTCGCAGTGAATTAAATGTTTCGGCGATTAAATTGTTTACAAAACACAAAGTACATTTTACTTCAATTGACTGGGTCAATGATGAGTTGATAACACTGGGAGATCAAAGCGGACAGTTTCATGTTGTGGATAAGCGCCAGCCAATGGTTTTCCTAAAATCGACTAAAGCGTTTGAGTCCCCAATCGGCTGTGTGACGGAACGCAATGGTTTAACGGCGGTCTGTGCTGACACACACATTGTAAAAATTTTCAATGCCTCAGACGAAACGCCAGTGCATCAAAAAAATGATGGCTTGGGTTTGGTGCGCCAATTGAAATGGGTTGGTGATCGTGAACTTTATGGTACTGGATTCGAGAAGCAGCTATTTAAGTTCAAGTTTTAGTTTAGTTCAACTTAACTGTACATTTAAGTATTCAAAGTACAACTTTTTTTTACCATAACTGTACTCTTAAATCTTAATCATCAAATATGGATTCTTCCATATTCAATTTTTTTGCATTGATCAACATTTTCTTATATTACAAATTATGTACAAAATACCATGGTAATTTTTTTAAAGTTAGTATTTTAAATTTAACGTTTGGATAAAATATACGTCCTTAATCCAGAACTTGGCGTGTACATAATTTTTATTAATAATAATCAATAAATTATCTAAACTGCATTTCTAATTATTTTATTTTATATTCAATAAATTAACTAAATTGTTAACGGTACTTTTTTTGTGACGCTAAATGGACAATGAAGTACAAGGTGAAGTCGTGCACGGTATAAGTTGCGTGGTAGTGACCTCATGCCCGGGATACCCGACAGTCCTCCGAAAAAGGTAATATCATAATATGTACAGTCTCTGTCAGTTTTTAAATTTATTCATCTTGAGATTATAGACTCCGAACTAGAGAATATGACCATTAATTCCATATGAAAGTTTTTATAAATCCGCCAAGCAGTTTCTGAGAACTCTACCGTTTTTTTGGATTACTAATTTTTGGTAATGCAAAATGCTCTTTGGGTCAAATTTATAAAATAAAACAAAGAGTACAGAATAAAAAAAAATTAATGTAAAGAAAAGACAAGATTCATTTTTTCTTTATTTGTCGGTAACAAAAATAAGTAGATATTAGGAATAACTCATCACTAGTTTAATATACCTAGTTAATTGTATTTTAAATTTAATACGTGTATGTCTGATAAACAGATATGCGTTTTGTACACATCAGATGCTTTGTCATAAAAAATAATTATGTTTAAAATGGCATCATTAGGAAGAATATCATTGCAAATTACTTATTTGCGGATACGTTTAGCCCTTGGCTCGCTATTCTCGTCATCATCATCGCGTTTTTTCTTCAATTTGTTTGGCAACTTAATCGCAATACACATTAATGTGCTAGCCTTGCGTACGGCATCTCTGTCACGTAGCCAACGATGTGCGAGAATTGTATCAATATTTGGCCGTTCCTTGGGATTGACTGTCAGACATTCCATAATCAAACACTTTGCTTGGGGCGAAACATCATTCCAGGCTGGCGAGTTGAAAGAAAAGGCACCCTGCATCATTCGGCTCTTTGAAAAGACATTTTGTTCATTCATGAATGGAAGCTGCCCACTAAGACTGAAAAAAGTTACGACAAATGAATTTCATGTTAAAGAAATGAGTAAAAATAACATTCTTACCATGCATAAAGTACAACACCCAAACTCCAAATGTCCACTTTTTTATTGTAGGTTCCTTGTCCATTTGTGGATATAATCTCAGGAGCCAAATAGAATGGTGTTCCGCAAAGTGTTTTCATAATAGAACCCTTGGCAACAAATTTGCTCAATCCAAAATCGGAGACTTTTACCAACGTCTCATCGTCTGTGGTTTGCAATAAAATGTTATCCGGTTTGATATCACGATGTGTGATTCCTTTGTCGTGAAGGTACTTAACAGCATGGCAAATTTGTAGAAAGAACAGCTTCGAAATCGGTTCACCTAGTTTGCGTTTAGATTCGATGCGTGCAATTAAGTCTCCACCGCGCATCATCTCAAGAACCATGTAGACAGCGTTTTGGCAATCCACAATGTCATGCATTTTAATGACGCAGGGCTGCAAGGATTTATATCAATAATAATTAAGTTGCAAAACATTTTCAAATTACGGTTAACTTACATGTTCAAGTGCCTTCATAATCCTAACTTCATTCATTACACGCCCAGCATCATTAATCTTACTCTGATCATTGTTCATCAAAGTGATGTTCTTCACCACCACCTTCATTGCATATTCCTCACAAGTGTGTTTATTGTAAACTAAATAAACCGTTCCGCATGCACCTTTGCCCAATTCTTTTCCTACGTAGTAATCGCGTTTAATCTGTTCGGGGATGTCATGTAGGCTTCCCGGACTGAGATCCTTAAAAACGAATGCTTTATAACTGCAATGAGCCAATGAAATAACATCGTTGTCTGTAATGATGCGGCGTTTCTTAAATCCAATGCGATCCCCGTTGACGAATGTACCGTTTCGTGAGTGATCCACCAAATACACAGGATTGAACGGCACTGAGATGTCACGTGTAATCTCAAAATGTATTTTAGAAATGCGGCTAACAATGGCCTCGGGTAAATTGCTTAATGTGATTGTCAGTGAATTTGTTTCAGCACGTCCTACAGTAAATATTGGTTGACACAAATCTGGAAGTTGAATAGAATAAACAAAATTGGCAATTAATTAAATTTCCAATGTTTTAAAAAAAATTCCTTTCTCTATGAATGGACTCAATTCCATTACCAAACAACACTGGTGAATTGAGGACAAGTATTTTACAATATTTTCTTATACCGAGAGACGTTAATTGCATATTTTTGTTGTATAGACGTCCCCATACAACAGGTTCCATCGGCTGACTTTCCAACGGTGTCCAAATACTGGAGGCCTGTGTTTGCGTCTGGGTTTGAGCCATGTTTTAGGGCTTTCTGGTTACACACAACACAAATAATTGGAGTTACAAATTCACAACAGATCAAAAAAAAACAAACTCAAAATAAAAAGGGCACGTGCAAAACAAAGACACACAAAATTAATTTTTTTTTAGGAACCACTAACAGCCATTGACAATCAACATTTTACTATTTGAATTCGGTTTAACATCTTCGAACAACTTTTTAAAACTGCCAGTACCCTACCCTCAGTAATCTTTTATCTCATTGTCTATTGTTTTTGTTTTAGTTTTGGTTGAATTGCTATAACCTAAATTCGAGTGAATAAAGCGGAGTGATTGAATTATTTTTTGTGTTGAATTCGATTTCACACAAGAAAAAGGAAGACAGCGATAGTAACAGGTTGGCTGGAGTGCAATTTTATCATATTAGCGGGAGTATTTAAATGAGATGGATATAATTCTTTGTACAATTTGTATCATATATTTTATCTATAACCGCGCGGTTCAACATAATATTTATATGTATATCTCAAAAGGATCAAATATAAAAATACATTTTATATATATTTGTATGGTCAATTTTACAGTAAAATTTATTTATCTTAAAACATATTAAATAAATACAACAATTTTCAAGCCAAACATAAATTCATATATTAAAATCCAACAAAATGTTCTTTTTCGTTTAAAGCCGTTAGGTATTTTATCTTGCCGTTTTTTGACCTTGAAAAAGATTTGTTTGTAAAAAAAAATGTTAATCTTGATGTAATTTAAAAATGTAAATATGTACATAATATAATTAAAACAACAAACGAATTTAGTTAATAGTATATATGCATAATCAAATTTTATTTAGGTACATAGGAAGTTGCAACTCTTTAATATGGAGGAGTAAATATCACAGAGTTTGCGCTGTGCCGGTGATTGCACTTATTGCAGTATACAGTTGAGTATAAAAAATTTCACCGGTATCACTGGCAACAGATTTGAGGTGCAAAATAAGCGAAAACAAAAACCAAAATGGCTTCGCAGCAAAAAGGGCAAAAGAAAAAATTGATATCGAGCGGCTTGCTGTCAAATTGAACCAAAAAAGTGAAGAAATTCCTGAAAATAAACACTTTTTGCAATTATAAAGGCTTTAAGAAACCTGCAATGAGTCCGTCTAGACGTTAACTCATGTGAATTTGTGTCCAAAGTGGGCGCACTCAGTTAAAGTTTAATTTTTTTGTGGGAGAAAAAAAGTTTCACACACATACACAGTCCGACTGTTTGTGTCGTCGATTAGCTTGGCTCCAAACGGCATCCCACATCCAGTGACATTCAGGTTGGTTCAACGTCATTCTCCAGGTTGACCTGGCCACAAATTCAACAGCGGTTGGTAATGAATGTGCACCGAAGCAAGTGGGGGTGGAATTGGCATTGAAACAGTATGATTACTAATTATTAATATGGTCGATATAGGTTGAAGGACTTTGATTTTTGCATATTTGGTCTCATTAGCATCGCGACCCAACATAAACAAACAAATGTACACGTCGATTACGTCGCTAATAATAACACTGATTTTTTTTTCTGTTGGTATAATTAAAGGTGGTGCTTCATTGTGTTGGAGCTAAGCTGTGAGTGGTGTGTTGGCGGTGTAAATTTCCGCACATATTAGACGCACTTTATAATGGAGCCCTCGGACCTGACTAGGAAAATTAAAATAAACATTAAATCTAATTTCAATGATATTCTTACCAATAATCGAGATAAATCTATTGGCGGTATGAATAGTTTTAGCAGAATTCAACAAAAGGATTCGCTCATTAACAGTGCATCCAGTAAAGATGAGAGTATTAAGGGCCCATCACTTTATTCCGATGAGGAAGATGATTGTCCCAATTTCGTTTACTCAGTGGATGCAATGGAAGTGGCAAAGGAAGTAGATCCTGCAAACTTGCAAAAAAATGGCAGCAAAGAGTCAGCGGATGTTCAACCACAAGAGGAACACGAAGAAACAGAGCGTGATGAAGATTTAGTCCAGCTTGATGATGATGAGGAAGACTTACGCACATCCACAGAAAGTATTCTCGAAGAACAAAATAAATCCGATAACAAGACACTGGATTTGAACCTATATAATGACAGCAGTGACTTTGATGATGACCTTCAGGAGGATGCCGACCTGGGAAGAACTCCATTGTGCAACAAATCTGGAAAATCCTTGCAAAATGCTGACATAGAAGTGGAAGCTGAAGACTCACAAGTAATTGATGAAGCAAGAAGCGGAAAGAAGTCCAAGGAGATGCGGCATCCAAACGAAGGCCAAGACGAAGATGAAGATGATATAGATAACTTAAATTTAACAGAAAGTATCTCAGACGATGAAAATATTAATTTAGAACGCAGCTACACTCCTTGCCTTGACGAACATTTTCAACTGGAGAAAGATAAACAAGAGGAGCTTAATGATTCTGAGGAGAAACAAGACGACGAATCTAAATCATCCAAGAAAGCAGCTGAATTAGATGGCATTGAAACAGAAATGATTTCTGAAGAGGATGACGAAGATTTTTCCAAAAACAAAACCAATGATTTGTCTTTAGCGCGAAAAAAAGAACATGACTTGAGCAAAGATTTTGTTCTTGAAAAGGATGACACCAAATCGCGGTCTGAATTCAAAAAAGTTAGCAAAAGCACAAAGGGACGCAATTACCGCGACAAAATAAATCCCTTTTCGCCTAGATCAACTCCAGCACCACATAATAACAAAGAGAATCGTAATCGTCGTCGTTCAAGATCACGCTCCCGTTCGTCGCATACAAAAGAGCGTAGTGGCCGAAGAAGGCAAAGCCGATCGTCCAGTCGTCATCGCAGCAAGAGAACGCAAAGAAGTTCACCGGTACGTCGTCGCAAAGACCTGGAGCGTTATGATGTGCGGAATGTAGTCGACAAGAACAAACAATCAAGTCGTTCTACAAACAATCTGAATAATAATAACAATAAGGATGAGTATGGAAGAGATTTGGTATCAGCCAGAAGGCGCTCTAGGTCTCAGACACCAACACGGCCACCAGTAATCCGCAAATCGGTATCCAGTTCATTGTCATTGAGTTCGCGTTCATCTAGTTCATCTGAGTCTAGCTACTACAAACGAAAAAGACGCTCCGGTGGAATTATGAGACGACGGACTCGTTCCCGTAGCTACAATAATTTTTCGCATGAGGTTGATAACCATAACGCCGGTTTCGCAGATGATCGTCGCAGCCGTCGTGAGTCTAATCACGTTCCCCGTAAGCGTTCAATTTCAGTAGAATCCAAAGGCACTAAACGTCCGAAAACTAGCGACTCCCACAGCAAATCGTATCGTTATTCATCGCCTTCGCCACGCAAAAATGTTAACAAACGGCCAACAAATCCGGATGACACAAAAAGAGGTCGAAAACGAACTAAAAGCTACACCAAACGTGATAACACGCCAATAAATGTAGTAAGCAGTCCATATGCAGTTGCCAACGATCATGAAAATCACTCTAGCGATGATCGATGGACTCCACCCCTAGCCAATGATGACAAACGACACAAGGAATCGACAAAGAAAAATGTAAAAGAGAAAAAAAAGAAGAGCAAAAACCGAAAACGTGATCGCTCTGAACAAAGTAAACCATCAAAAGAAGTGTTTGCGTCCGGAGATAATATTCTTGTCTCAATAAGCTTCAACAATAAATCACCAACGCAAACAACGTCGTCGTCAACCCATCATCATCATCATGAGCCGGCTGCTCTTGATATTCAACAGCAGACGATTGTAACAATTCCTAAAGAGCTAAATTCTACCTCGCTCAATGCCAACTTATCTAAATCAAAGTCGGACACTCGCAATAAATCGGATTCCAAGAGCGGCGGACGTCGCACTGAGAGTCGCAAATCAGATAGTAAACGTCTTCGCGGAAAAGATTCATTAAATGCAGCCGCAAAGAAACACAAGAAATTAGAATTGGATAAAGTAAAACCAGTTGCAATAATCGATTTGGATCGATCACCATTCAAAGAATTAACTCCCAGTCCGAAGGCTGTTATTGTGCTTTCAGACTCTGAAAACGAAGAAGAAGTTCAAGAACAGCCCATCATTGAAGCAACCCAACTTAAGGATAACTGTCAAAATGTGGACATAACCAATGAAACGTGTCAACCAGACCGGAACAGCGAATGTGAGTCCAGCCTTGGCAAACAAGTGGACGAGATACTCGGTCCTAAAACTCCTCCCGAGCCATCGTCATCGTCGTCATCATCGAACTCGTTAATTAAATTCTCGTTGTCTAAGAGCAAAGTAAAACTAGGTAAAAATGCACTCGGCAATGAAGAGGAAGCAGAAGTCGATGCAGATGTTGGGGATAACACAACCGACAATCCAGCACCAGTGGAGAATAGTGACGCTAATAAGTTATTAAATACACCACCTGGCTCACCAGACGACGATGTCTATAATCCGTTTGAGCCAACAAAAAGTCCTTCACCAGATCCAGCAAACGGAAGCAACATGCAATTGCAGCAAATTAATAGCAGTTCTGAGAAACTAAACAATGACGCCATTATAAGTACCAATACAAATAGTAAACCTGACGAAAATCATTCGAGTCCATCTACGTTAAATCAAATGGACATGATGTTGGCCTTTATAACGTCCTCGTCCAGTCAGTTGATGAAGAACATTAACAATACAGATTCAACAGATTTAAGCAACAACAAAAAAGACATCAACATGGAGGATAAAATCAATGTGATAAGTAATGTCCTTCTGGCTGGCCCCAATATCTTAGGAAATGTTGTTGATAAATCACTCCCAAATAACACTCTGCCCCCTCTGTTCAATCTCATAGAACCATCAATATCAAATCAGAGCGGCTGTAGTAAGGACATCCCGAAGGACAAGAGCAAGTTACCAACGCAACAACAGTCCAATGACGTGACTGATAAAGCCGGGGTCAACAACAAGCCCAAATCGACATTGGAGCTATTCGATTCTCCGTATTCCCCGGGTTCAAGTGATTATGAAGATTTGTTTGAACCACCTGGCAACATGAGTCCGCCATCATCACAAAATACCGTCACCCCACAGAAGAAATCAAATAGTAAGATTGATCTGATTGATGATTTGTTTGGTGGCTCCTCGCCGCCGAGTTCATCCAAAAAGACGCCAAACTCCTTAAATAAACGACAATCTGGTGCAACGTCCGCTATGGCAATCGCTAAGTCCAGACGTAATTTGGGTTTGTTTTCGGCGTTACCATTCCCACCCACGTCTAAGTCGCCACACAAAACCAGGACTTCAAAGGGTATTTTTTTTACTTTTTTTTACAACTTTTTTTACAAATGTTGTTTTTTATAATATCGAATTGTATTTCAGGGTCAAGAAATCAAAACTCTAATAAGTTAAATGAAAATCAAATTCGCATCCTTGATGATATACCAAGCTCAGCTGTGGAAATGCAAGTCAAGGATAAAGTAATTAGTCGTCAATGCATCAATTTGGTCGTGAGAATAACAGCATGTTTGTTTTCTTTTAGTTTTTAATAAAGTTAAATCGTCAAGAACGGGTCGTCGAAGAAGTTAAATTAGTACTGAAACCGCATTACAATAAGAAACATATAGACAAGGAAGATTATAAGGAGATCCTTCGACGTTCCGTGCCAAAGGTGGGTGTTGCTTTTAAAACTATTTTATTTTTAAATTCCAACATTTTTTTTTATCAGATCTGCCACAGTCGTTCGGGTGAAATCAATCCTAAAAAGATTCAAGATTTGATCGAGGCCTACGTGCACAAATTCCGACATCAAAAGAAACGACATAAACAGTGAAAGTCTTTGACCATTTAGATTTAGTGAATATTGTACACAAAAAAAAAATGTTAGGGAAAATAACGTGAAAGAGAAAATACTTGGAACAATTTGTACAAATGCGTAATTATGAATCGGGTAGTAAATAGGTTGTCATCTGATTAATCTGGAGTCGGCCGACTCCATGAGTGTGGATATTTCATTTACTTGTGTCTTTTTAAAATTGGGTATTTGTGGCACTTATCGTGTTGTTGCTCCTGGAAGAGCTGCATATTATATTTATATTAGGGAGAATTCCTGAATTTCTAGTTTAAGCGCAAAAATTGCATCAATACATACAATATATCGTCATATTCATTTCAAAATCCCTCTCTCTCTTCATTAATCCCTAACCTGTCTCCAAATTGACAAGAATTATCCAGTGAGTGAGTTGGTGATGATAAATGATAGAAACGGAAATAACTCAATTTGTAAATATTGCATGTCCTGATATCAAATTTTAAACTTAAATAAATAAATTATGTTCATTTTACGCTGTATTAAGTAAATAATAAATAATGAATACATATTTAAATTGTAGTTTTTTGTAAATAAGTTGATTTTTACTTTAGAAGATAACACGAGGCGACTAGGGAAAAACTCTAGTTGGTAGTTACATTGACGTTGCAAGACGATCTTTAAGGTCAAAAACTTTAAAAAAATTAAACTCGACATGTAATAATACATTTTTTTCTAAATCAGCTTTTTGTGTAACTTAATATACAGTTTACGTTATAAATTTAAGTGCTTTCCCACAAATTCCAATAAAATTGCTTGCCTTTAATATGATGAAGTAAACCGAATTTTTTTTTGGTTTATCCACCACGTCAAGAAAATCAAAATATTAATAAATAAATTGAGCTCATATTGAAAGAATTTATATTATGATTCTTTATTTCATTAATTACTACATAGCATCATGTTTTACATCAACGAGTAAGTAATATGATTAATGACAATTAAAACTTCTACTTGTTTATTCAATTTAAAAAAAATCAAAAAAAATCAACTGATTTTAACTTATTGTTAGAAGTTGAAGTAATTTATTAATTTTACCATCAAATATTTCTTGCGTATGATTATTGAGTAGTTTAGATTTCCGACAGCTATTAAGTATATTTTACAAAAACAAATTTAATAATTCAGTAGTTGTTGATTTTAAACTAAAGTTTCATAAGTATGTAATCCAAAAATGTATAATTTTCTGATAAATATTTTGTTGTATAGTTCGCAAATAGACAAACAACTTATTTGTTAATTGTGATGTTTTTTTCAAAACATTTTTACCACCTTCGCTATTGTGATGTATTGACGTCGGTTATATATTAACGTACGGTTATTTATGACTACAAAGTAATAATATAATAATGATACTTAAATCAACAGTATTACCTGTTGTTACATACAATATAAATAGACAATATTACAACCTCTATACTTTGCATTAAAATAATGCCCATTTCCCACAATGGAATTTGAACGACATGAAACAATTACGAATTGAATACCCACAACTTTATAAAGATTACAACAATGCTCTTTCGCATGCACATTACACGCTTTTTAAATCAATTAGGCGGGGTGTTTTTTGTTGTGCTGTGTTTGAGCGAATATTCGCATTGAACAAAGTCTTATATAAAAAGAAAAACGCGCGCCCACATTTAACAATATCGACATAAGCATAAGAATATTGAATAAATTCTTTTCACAAAGATTATTTTTAAATATTGACATGCCTACACATAATATATATTTGGTTATGTACTTTTCTTATCTATATCTAAATATTATGTATACGTACTTATTAGAGTTTAATCAATATTTTTATATTTTGTTTTTCTCGTATTGGTTTAATTCTTTTTCCCGGAAAATTCCCACTAAAATTATGCAAAGTATAGCTTGTAGAAATACAACGGCCCGATATTGACGAACTCAAGACTATAAATGCATTTCCATAAACACTAATATGACATAACGTTTATGTACTGGCAATAATTGTCGAAACGTCGACCGTTGTTCTTAAAGAGTTTTCGTTTCGTTTTACATTTTCATTTATATGTTTGCTGTTGTGCTGCAGTAAGAAATGCATCCTTCTTAATTAGTGTAAATTTCAAGCAACAAAATTAAGCCAAGTTTTATATAAATAACTTTACTTTAAGGAAACTTTTATAATTGCATTTGTGATTAAATTAAAGTTATTTATATTTTCTGGGCAATTTTTAATCCAATTTTTTTCTTTTGCATCAATTATGAAATGTATTTAACTTCATTATATTGCCGGTGGCCAATTTTTTTATAATGTAAAGCAGTTTGAATATTATTCATTTTTCAGTTATTTTTGTGGTGCAGCAAATGTTTTTTTTACCATATAAACTTTTAAATTTAAAAATTCTAGATATTCTTCATACTTGTAATTTATTTTGTTGCATGTTATTTTCAATAATCATATGGGATGCATAATGCATTAAAATGCATCAGTTTACGAGCTGAAAATGTTGTTAGCGCTCATTTCAAAGTGACTTAAGTAACAAAAGAAATATTTTAAAAATAATATAAATTCAAAACGAAATATAAACGCACTTAAATTCGAGCGCGAATAACACTTAAAACTTATAAATGAACTGCAGATTAAATCGCAAAAAACAATTTTTTACACTTTTAAATAAAAATTTAACGATATTTCACTTTAGGAAATCCCTGCTCTGTTAAGCAATGAAAAATCAAAGTTGTAGCTCACTTAATGGACATTATCTTGAGGTATTCAAGTGCATTTAGTGCAGCGGCCAATTGTGCATCCTTGGAAGTCATGCCAGATCCTTGGCACACGGCCACTGGAAGTGTGGACAATTGGACCAAACACTGGATGCGACCGGAGTAGGTTTTTTCCTCGATGTCAACGTATGTTACTTCAAATTGATGTTCGGCGGCAATCTCTTGAAGAAACTGAATGTAATTGATGTCGGAGCCACTTAGACATGTTTTCTGAAAATTAATTGTAATTCATTGAGGTTAGGCGCAAATCAATAAAATACAAAAATTATTTAAAAGAGTATTTAAAATAAAAATTCAATTACAATGATTGAATGCGTTTCTTCCTTATGCAACCATTACGGGTATTAATACTTTATACGTGTACTTACTTGCAATTTGGTTATAGCTTTTCCTGTTGTAGCCTTTAATGATTTATGAAATTGTGACACTTTGTGAGTGTTTTGGGTATTCAGAACAGGAATACGAACGTCCTTTAATTCGGCATATCGATTAATTGCATTTGGAACGCGATTGATCTACAAAGACACACAATTTTCTTCAACATCAGCATTTTCCTTCAGAATTCCATTGAAAATGTGAGAATTTTTTAATCTTTCTCTTTACTTGCGACAAAAAAAAAGTCAAAAATTGATTAATTTTAAACGGATAACATCCACAAGAATTGTGTGTGTTTGTGAAACAAGCGGTTTCCACGAGCACAGAAAGATTTTTAAAAAACTCTTACATTCTAAAGTTTTTGACCAATTTATTAGACACATTGAGTTTGTTATTGAAGGATATCTTTGAAACCCATTTTATTAGGCGGTTTTATTTGTTTTTTGAGAATATACGGATGTAATGAAATTAAATACAAAATAATTTTGAAATATGTATATCAATTCAAAATAATACCTGTCAAAACTACTTCTTTAAGTGGCTCAAAGTTGACTAATGCATTACAGTCCTTTCAAAAAGGTGATAAGTAAAAGCCGATAGATAGTAAAATATTAAAATGAAATTGCGTCTAATAAACTTGCCAGTGCCTTACATATAATCTTAAATTATTACACTAAATTACATTAAATCTAAGTTACTCACTTCTTCGACGCTTTGCTCCTCAATAAGTTCATTGACTTGAGAACCGTCTAATGGAGTCTCTTTCAATTTCCTGTACATTTTATTGGCCGCCAAACGCTTAGCAATTTTTTTACTTTTACCCTGCCCAATTTCACGATACTTGAACACGGTGCAAGCAATTGTAAACTGACGCTCATGTGGCAGGCCAACCTCCAATTCAGTCTCATAGGTCGGTGGTGGCCATCGTCGTGACATGCACATTTCTTGAAGCCATCCAATTGGATTGCCAAGCACTTTTTTGGCTTCCGGTACTGCCACAACCCTGTGTAAAAGAAAAAAAAAAACATCACCACGTGGTTAATGAAACTATCAATAGGAATTTGTTTTACTCTTTAGATGCCGGTAATGCAACAGTGCCATTGGCTTGTACCAACGAATCTCCACTTTCAGTCAATTGGTCAATTAATGCCTTGGCGGCCATATGCTTGGCTTCCTTTTTGCTGCGTCCCGCACCCATTCCTGAAATTATGAAGTCACAATTTAATTTTGTAATTTTTAAATGCACTAAATTACTTGGAAAGACTTACCATCTTTATTATTGAAAGAGACACGATATCTGAATATTGGCTCATGGATGGCGCCTTCTATCTGCACTAGTTCATAGACTGGTGTAATGCCGCGACGACTAAGAAGTTCTTGCAACACAGAAACGGGAGACTTAGATGCATTAAACGGGCAAGAAGTAGACACCTATAAAAAAGTTTACTTTATAGACAATTCACGTAAATATTTATCAGTTTCTTGGCCCTTACATTCTTCAAGTCTTCCTCAATTATTTTGCCCAACATTTCTGGACCAGGTGGTATCGGTTTTGAGCGATTAAAGTTACGATTACGTTTCCCCGGAGAAACACTGCTTTGGTGGTCTTTGACAGTGGCATTGTTATTGGCAGATTGTAGTGGTTGAGTCCACATTACATCTAGTGCTGCGATATCTTCTATCTTTATTAAATCCGATGATTGCATCTGTATAGACGTAATGTAAGTTGTAATTTTTACAAATCTTTAAAAAATATACAGTTATAGGTATGTAACAAAAATTGGAAGATAAAATACAGATGTTAAGTACACATTTTCAAGAATTAATTATAAATACTTTTTTAAAATAATGAATACAATAAATTTATCTTATTTAAAACATAATTGAAAGAGATTTGTTGCAATAATAGATTTACCTTTTTATAGGATTTTTCCCTCAAAACAAAGGCTAGAAAAAATTGAAAATCGATCGAAAAAGGCAGACGGCTTTACAAGTCACAATCTCACAATATATATGGCATCTATAATCTAAAAAGTCTCACAATGGAATTCGTTTCAGCTTTTGTGCTTTCGGATTGCGCGGATGTCATATATATAATATATATAAACTGTAATTCGGCGCTGCAATTTCATATGTTTCCGATTAGAAGGGCCGCGCTCCATTAAAAATTTTATTTTATTGTTATACATATTTCTAAAACAAAATGTGGATAATGTGGAAAACATATCTGCAAAATTCAAAGTTAAAGTTAATTTAATGAGATACATAAAAACTGAAACTTACAAACAAAAATAAAGTCCAGAGAGGATTACTGGGTGTATTCTGAATGCTGGAATCCAATCAAAAAAAACTTTGATGTAAGCGCAAAGTTATTTCCTGTTTTATTTTGTTGGTTGCACATAATTTTTTTATACTCATACTTTGTTTTCCATGCGGGGAAATCCATGTTTTCTCCACGTGGATCGTGGAGTCAGTGGTTGCAGTCTGCAGGATTGTTTTTTGAAATATTTTATATTAAAACATAATTTCTGTAATAGTAAAAACTTAAACATTTTGAATTAAATTCGATAAATATCTACGCGTAATAACAATTTACAACATAATCTATCAATGCATTTTGCAACCAGATAAAGGATCTCAAAGATTCCTAATTATCTGAGAGGACACCTTCAATTAAACTTCATGTCATGTAAAAAAGTTCAATGTTAATGAGCAACTATAGTGCTAGAATTAGAGCTCCTTGATTAGGATAATAAACAAATATATTAATTATATTTAATATCAATTATATTAACATAAATATTAGATCGCAATTAATAATACAAAATTGTTACACAAGAAGTACATTAAATAAATTTCAACCAGCAGGGTTGGGTACAAAATGCTCATAGTATGACTGTGTGTATTCAACCATTTGGTCCTGCATAGCTGGAGGAACAAACTGGGGATTGCCATGTCCACCCTCTATCGTACCCTTCTTTGTAAAACGCATAAAACTGGCGACTGTTGTTTCAGGCGGTAAAATTGCACCATCCTCAACAATGCAACAATCTTTCAAGACACATCTGCGTCCCTGTTAACCAAAAAAAAAGAAAAATTATTACTCATTTTGTTGTTTGGCTGTATTTTACTTTGTTCACATACCACAACTGCATTTTTGCCGATGTAAACGTAGGACCCAATTTGGGCTGCCGAAACGACAGCGCCATCGCCAATGTAAACATGATCGCCAATTTGTAGTGGAAAGAAGGCAACGCTAAAAAAATAATTGTTGAATAAGAATGACTATAGAGCATAGATATAGATCATTGATTTTTAACATACCCTTTGCTGAACTGTTTGAATGGTGGACGGATGACTACATTCTTGCTAATGACACAATATCTTCCAGCTCTTACATTTGCTAAATCGCCCCGAATAATTGCTCCGTTTTGTACAATTACTTTTCCAGTCAGGACAATGTTTTGAGATCCTTTAAGGAATGTCTGTCGACTCACTTTGTTGCCCGATGCCTGATGAAAGTAAAAGCAGATATGATGGGAATATAACCAATGAATTCAATTAAAATAAAAATTGAGTCTGACATGCAATTCAGGTATTTTGCAATATAATAAGATAGCCATGATTGGTGTAACAACTTTGGAAAGATTGTTTATGGGATGATGACAACATTTTTTATTCCTTTCACAATTTAGTCAATTACCGAAATTTTCATTGATTAAAGACTTACCGTTTCTACATACTCAAGCTGATTAAAATATTGATTTGGAAGTTCCATTACAAACAATTATGTATTATTTTAATTTTGGTATATTTTTTATTAGATTTAAAACTAGAATTAATTAAAAATTGTGCAAAATACAAAAAAACAACACGAAATCCAATTTACTGCTGACACTTTGCACTTTTCCGTTCCAATTTTTCTCCACCGATATAAGTCAGATGACAGCTACAACTTTCAGTTTGACGTTTCGCTATATGATATATATAGATTCAAAACAAGTTAAATATCGATTAGATTTTTGATCGTTTTCCTTGTTTTAAAATAAGCCGGCTCAAACACAAAATTTGAATTAAATTGCGCCAAAAATTCATTTAATAATTTTTATTGAATTTAATAAAATTGATCTAAATAATTAAATTAATTAAAGATGTTAAGCACTGTACAGAAATAAAAATGAATTGTTTCGTCGTTTTGTGAAATTCGAGTATTTACCTTTAAATATTGGGCTAATTTTCTTGTGGATATTTTACGAATCACATATTCTTTAACCAATTGTATATATGACAATATTTTTAAAATTTTCAATACGACTTTTATAAATAAGACACCAAAGCTAGCTGGCACGGACTTTAAAGGATATTGACCTAGTAGAGTGATGTTGAACCAACGTTGTCCATATTAAAGTGTTTTTTCTTTAAAAAAGTCTTTCGTTGTGTGTCCACTTTTTTAAAACTAAAACTTGTTTAAACACTAAACTATATAAACTCAAAAGAACGTATTAATTAAAACATTTCTGCAGTCTTCTTATACAATTAAATTTTCACAAAAGCTATTAACAACGCCGTAAAATATTCTGCAATAAAACCGTTTAAACTTTAATTGAATGAATTTCTTCACACTTTTTATAATACAACCCACTTGTGTTAAGTAATAATAATTAATTAAATTCAATAAAACAAAATTAAATAAAATTCATTATACGATTTTAGCTATTTACAATGGAAAAATCTCAAGATCATATATTTCAAAATGTATTCAACTAAAATTCTATGCATCATTAAAGCATTTGCTAATTTCAAAATACAAATACATTGTGCAACATTAAATTACCAATAAACGATTATTTAATGAAAAGATCATCAAAATTTGTGTGCTTTTGCAAAAATGTTTGTATGAGTAAGCGCGTGGGGGGACATCCACCAACTTAGATTTGGCGAGGTCAATTAACCTTTGAATGCCTCCGAACACTGTCTCACGCAACAGTTATGTGTTACAGACCAACACTCCAAACACAGCTCAAGTGGCTTCGGCCAATTTTTACTAATGTTGCAAAAACTTGTTACCATGATCGCATATAGACGCGGAAATGTTGTTACTCGTATTATCGCTAGAAAATTCTTCTTCTGTTTACGACACTATACCATTACTATGTAGTATAAACAGGACTGCATGGACTGGTCTCACGAGCCACGATAATGTTCAAAGTATACTCGTACTGCGGACATAATAATCTTTTATATTATACTCGAACGAATATGCAATTGTACTGCAGACTGCATCGAGTGCATGCACAAGTTTTTACACTAGTTGAGCTGAAAATAAAATCGAAAGAGTGCAGCGAAAAGGCGGAAAAAGCGTAATAGGAAAGTAATCGCGCCCGATGATGTGAGTACATTGCCGCCAACGGGGAGCACTTTCTTTTTCATGTTCAGCTTTTGTGCAGTATACATTCATTTTTATCGCGTGTGAATGTTTGCAAATGTGGTTGTGTGCCGCCTTTTATATTACACTATATATTTTTTTAAGAGTGTTTACACTTCACAAACTCAATTGCGCTCTCACTTTTTTTCAGCTGTACAAATTTTAAAATACAACGTAGTATGTAGGCGATTATAAGATTGCTCATAAGGAGGGGCATCAGTGGGATTATTGTTATTAAGTACAAGATTTTATTTTGAAAATTTTTAAAGGGACTTTTAATCCTATTAAATTAAATGTTATGTTTGTTTTTTTGTTTCGATCATTGCAATTAAACCTAATGAATTGAATCAATAAAAAAATGTTTACTTACGTAGCTTATGAAAGGCTGAGGGCCTAATTTTAATACTTATTGATGGGTTATGTTACCTAACAATATAATTAGCGATAGCAAAAAACAATAATTTTACATAAATCAAAGAGCTTTAAAATTACCAAGCTCAGTTTCTTTTAAATAACTGGGTATACCTTGCCTTTTACATATTAGCCGACATGATTGGGATGAGTTTTTCTTATACTTTATGTAACCAAATATAAATCGTTGATTTTTCTCTGGTATTTGTAAATTGAATATTTCCACCTCTCTTCAAAGCAAAATATGCACAGTGAAAATTGTGCAACACAACGGTACGTTACAAAAAGCTGACTGCAAAAAAGCTCACAGTTACATTTGTAATTTACCACCTTTGTGTATATATTTTCCTCACCAGTCAGCAGATTTTCATTTTGCTTCCATACAATAATTTTTCATTTCTTTCACATAACGCGAAAAAAAAAATCACTCAACGCAATCCAAAAAGCAAACACACACACTCACACACAATTTTTTTTAAATTGTAGTAGACACAAGTCTGTTTTCCTTATGGTTTATACACGTTGATTGTGCAGCACAGCTTTGAAGCCATCGCGGCAATACGGCATAAACATATTATTTTAACGAATGTGTGTCTTGAAAACATCTCCAGCCAGTGCATTGTTGGCTATATGCCGCGATAGAGTGAAAAAGATTGGTGTTGTTTGTTGCATATTTCAGTTTTCAATTGTTATAAAAGTAAAAGAAAAAAAAATTACCGACAAAGTGGGGGTGTACAATGTACATGACACACAATGAGTGGCTGCTGAAGACGTGATTAGAATCGCAAAAACCCATACAGTGCATATGGGCGCACAGAAGAGTGTCTCAGAAGTGAGCGTCATCGCGAACTAGAGGTTTTACATTTAATCGTTGGATTTTTCGGTAGCGCGTTTCCTCGCCTGAGTCTTTCATTTTGTTTTTTTGTGCAAATGTTTTTTGATTTGTAGTTGTTGCTATTGGCAGTTAATATAATTTGTGTGTGTTGTTTGCTGTGGCGGTTTCTCGCGTCAATTTTTAGTGTTATGTTTAATGTTTTTGCAATATTGTGTTAATGTGGCATTTATATGTGATTGCGAAAATATTTCACTCCATAGTAATATTGTCATTATAAATGGGTGGAAAATTGCAAGAAATGTGATAAAGTTTTATTGCCGTTGCGATTGATTATAAATGCATCAAATTTATACATGTAGTGCATAAATGTGCATACAGCAGTCAATTCATATTCACTTTCGCTTTCATTTAAAATAATTTTGATAATATTCAGAGCATATGTTTCAAATAAACACGCATGCAATTTGTTTTGGAACATAATTGTTACATAAAAAACCAGTAGCGAATCGCATTTTATTAGTTGCAATTGCAATTTGTGCAAAAATAAATATTGAAAATGAATGTTGCTAGATTTATGTAAACATGAATATGAGAAAAATAATGTTACAAAATGTTGGTGTAAAATTGAAAGTGGTGGAAATTTGGTTATTATTATAAGAAAAACAATATTTTCACATCACAAAAGAACCGTTATTGTTGCTATTATCATCATTAAACAGCGCATAATGCAATTGAATGAAATTTGCATTGCATTTTGAACAATTGCACAAACGTTTTCTCATCCATTAAATTAAAGGTAATTTTTGCGCAACTGGTTCATCAAACAAAAAATATAATTTAATTATAGCCTATGATTATGTAAATAAATTTTATTGAATCATGTGGGTATGTGAGATTTCTTGCCGATGCAAAACTAACATACTTATTTTCGGTTTGTATACACACGCTTGTAACAAACTGTGTGAAGTGTTTTGTCTTTGTTTTAGTTAAATAATATTGATTCATGTAGGTTTATTTACATATGTATGTGTTGAAGAAGATGTTCAAAGCTATTGGAAATATTCGATATGTGTCTAGCAAATGTAGTTTAACAATTATTTTAGTGTTTTTCCAGTAATTAATGAGTGTAAATTAAGTTAAAAGGTGTGGAAAAGAATTGAAAAAAATTAACTTAAATGCTTGAAAAGTGTTGAAAGTGAAAAAGTTATAAAACAAAGAAAAATATAAAAAGTTGTACAAAATTAAAAAAATTAATCTATAAAAAAGGAATAAGGATTTATTTAAGGATATTGACATCAATGCATCTTATTCTACTATATAAGGCATCTTAAAAGCTTTAAACGGTAAGATTGACAATTTAATACACTATATATTCATATGAAATCATTCTAAATAAACGCCATCTGTGCGTCAGTTTGTAATTATGAAAGCTTTTTTTATGGATTTCTGCCTGTGATAATTCAGAGGAAAGAAATCCAAATGGATTATTATTTCATTTGATTAAAACATGATTTGAACAATTACGTTAGCATTTTCACGTAATTGAAATAACCAACTAGTTTGGGTGCAATTGAAAATGTCCAATGTCCATATAACACTTTATCCACATACGTGCGATGTACGCACTAAACTTATATACACTTCGCTGCTGCAGAACCATTACACAAAATTTCACTTTCATATTTGCAAATCAAAGTACATACCTACATATTATAGCATAATATGCCACTATGTGTATGTGTTAAATGTTTACAAGCAGTTTCTTATTGAATACGCATGCAAAGTCTACATAACATACGCTAAATTTACTCTCGACTCGTCGCTGCAAAATGTGTTTTTGCCTCACATTTTTTTATGTTGTTGTTTAAGCTTTTATTTTTAACTCTGAATAATGACCACAATTTCATGCAACATCAGCGGCAGACTGCAAAAAATCATATACATTTTTACACTCGTGTATAATATGTACTTAAAGCTCAAAGAAAGTTTCATTGTTTTTCTTTTTCTTATGCACATCTTATTCGAATAAGTATACTCTCTCGCACATATCGAGCATTCATTGAGACTTATTATTAAAACCGCTTACTACATAGTAAGTGCATCTTTGTATCGGGTACTTGTATTGAATAGACATTAAGGAGATTTACATGCGCACACAAACGAAGAGCTATAACATGAAATTTCCAGTTAGAAAAATGTTTGTCGAGTGAAATTGGCGTACATGGACCGATCCCATCTCGCAATGAAATCTGCGTTCGCACATATTATGCGTTATGTAACACGCAACAATTTAAGCTTGCATGTTGCCTTGAGCGCAACGATGTGGCGACAGTATCATCCCAATCGTGCAGGCCATATATACATTGTGATTTTATAATATACGGAAGATACTAACCGATTATGGAATGTTGCAGCTTTGCGTCGAGCTTGCAGATCTTTATGGGTATTTAAATGTTTAGCAATGGACTCACCCGTCACCGTGACACGAGGCGTATCGAATTAATATATTAAGTATTGCATATGGTGAAACTGTTAAAACTGCGTAAATGCTCATTTCATAAAGTTTAATTGTTGTTTTCGTCTTAAGAAAATAAAATGGTTCATCTTTGAAGCAACTGTTAAAGACGAAATGTTAACTCTTTATTGAGGTATGTGAAAGAGAATGGCAACTATTCAAAATATAAAAATAGTCATAAGCCATTTTGGCTCTTTGTAATAAAAAATGAAGAACATACAAATATTTTTACCTATATTTTCGTGTTTTAATACAAAAATTTAATTTTCCACTCAGAGGAAAAAAACACTACCATTTTTTGTTAAATGTGAATTGTTATAAATAATTCTGCTTTTTATAAAAATGCCAAAGGTATGGAAGTGACAAGAACCAAAAACAGGCACAGAAACAGAACCAGGACAGAATATATTATTTTTGAATTCTCGCCTGGTTGCCATTTTTGACGCATTTTCATATGTATGTTGCATCAGAAAAATAAACAATTTAGCTTGATTGTTGTTGATGTTATTGCAACAAATTCCGTTGTTGATTCTGTTTCTGTTGGAAATGTTTTCAAATCTGTTTCTATTTTTGTTTTTGGTACTTCTCACTTCATAACTTTAACATTTTTGTATACAAATCAGAAATATAACAATCCGCAATTCAAAAAAATTAAATTTAAATCAAAGACAAATTAAAAACTATGTTAAATATTGGGTCGCCATATTACTCAAAAGGTCACCATGAATATTGAAAGCAAATTGTTAGTATTTTCATGTGAAGATACCGTGAATACAATTTAATTGTAATTTAAATAAACATTAATTAAATCACGCCCATATGCAACTAAATACAAAATAAAAGACCATCCTTGCCAATTTACAAAAAGCACACAGCACAAACGCTTAATGCAATTCCAATATCGCAGACATTCACAACAATCCTGAATGGCGCCAACAAATGTTGTAATCCACATCTGCGATGCTAATGAAAGTAAAATCAACTGTACGTGCAGCAACCATCGATAATAGCCAATTTACTCAAGAAAAATATTATAATCAATAAAAATAACAAGAAAATTGAAAAGTGGTAGCTCATCAAAATAATGGGCCACAACGCATACAATTACGAGCTTATTGAGGGTTATGCAAAAAAGCACGAGGCAATGACACTTAACATAAAAAATTATTAAAAAAAAAAAAAAACGCACTTCAAATTGTTACAAAATCAACTGTAAATTGTTCAATTCAATGATTTTGGAGGAAAAAAAAATGAATTCCAAATATAATAACACAAAATATAGGAAACGGTGCGGGTATTAAGCTCCCAATTTCGGTTAATCAGTTCAGTTTCGCTTTTATGTATTTAATTCCTGGTGGAAGTCAATTAAGCTTAATTTGAACGCTTATCCAAAACTACCTGGGATTAGCTTGAAATTTCATTGAAAACGCACATGTGTGCACATTGTACAACGCATGTAAGTTAATTTGTTGCAAGCTCACGCGCATAATTACATTTTAATTTGAATGCTGCTGCCTGTAGCAAATAAAGTGCGAAGTATATTATTAAACGCATGCTCGCACAGACACTTGAATGATTGCGGAGTGGTGGTGTTGGTGGCATTACACACCGCGTACAGGAGTGGCCAAGGTGCATGCCACACAAACTGCGATATATGCTCTCAACTGTCGGCGAAAGGCCAAGTTTAAGGAACACTTCTATACGCACTAGCCTTACCCGACATTTCATTTATAAATTATATTCACTTAATTGTTGTCATGTATTTTATGTGTTTCACGTGCGGCAGACAGCTGAATTCATGAATATGACACATGCTCAGTGCTCACGAAAGCTCACACGGTAGTCGTTATGTATTAAAATATACTTGCAAAAAAATACAAGGCAGTAGAGTTAAGAGCGCGGTGATCTCGATTTAGCATTTATATGGGCATCAGCCATCAATGTGAGAAATGAAGGTTATATGAGTATAGGGGGGTTAATGTCTGATGATTAAGAATACATTTTCGAATTCAAGATACACCAATTAAATTAACCCGCATGCGGGAATGAAAAGTTCTTTCAACATGTCATTCAGGCGGGTGCAGCGTCGTAGTTCTCAAGTGGTTTAAGTTCTCAGATGCTTTGATTTTGAGTCAACTTTAATTAAAATGTACGATAAGGGTTGTGTTTTTATTCTATATCAGGCTTCAGCCGTAATAGTTCTTCTTGTTTTGGATCCTAAAGGGCGATTCCCTCAAGTCAACTCAATTTTATAGACTAGAAGTTGTACTTACGAAGGCAATATTAACGTAATTAATGAAAATTGTGTAAACATGTTATTGGTAAATGATAAAGAGAAAGGTTTTTAAAATGATTGTATAAATGTTTGTCAATTTCAATTTATTCATTACGTAATAATAACAATTTAAATTACCAATTAAGCAATTTTTTTTGCATATGAATAAATCATTTGCTGTTTGCACCATAAATAACAGTTTAAGCACGAGGCACGAGCATAATTGGCTTAATTAGTTCGTCATTATCAAAGATGAAATGCCGCTCACATATACGTCGCGTCGTATAGTGGCGCAATTATTGTGATGCTTTATGCTGAACGCGGCGAACGCGTTTCGTGCATATATCCACTCATAAATCCTATCATGTGTGTAATCAATTTTTGATGGATGGCACAGTTGCATTGCAGTCAACGATTTATAGATGTCGTGCGTTATGCTGCTATGCATATTGCATATTATACGAGTAGTCTGTACTCTTCAATTGCACACATGAAAATGCAAGGGAGAAGTGCATCACATTTATTTGTGTGTCTCCGCATCGATCGGCATATTTGAACATCTTCATTGATGACATTGGAATTCAATTAACATTAAATAAACTTAATTACCATAATTATAAATTATTTTATTATTCATATTCATTCAATTTAGTTAAAGTTGGGATCGATTTGTGATGTGGGTCAAATAATAAATTCGTCAAATTGTTAATAATTATAATATTTTTTGAAATATTAAAAACTTATTATTATGTAGCTGCTTGAAAAATATTCATAATAATTGACTAGCGAGTAAATTTTTTATAATATTTGTACGTTAATTTAGGGTTGCGTGTAAGTTGTGTTGGTCTTCAATTACACTCACGCTTTTGAATTCCTAAATGTTTCGTGACGATGATGTGCCACAATTGCCGCAATTACATTTTTCCTAGCCAGCAAATGTGTACAATTTGCAACCGAATTTGCGTGACTTGATTTGGTATTTTTCATCGTTTTATGTATAACAGAAGGTACTGGTAGATAACATTCTAGCTAATTGCATTAAACTGTATAATGAGAGGAGTGTAAAAGGTAAAAATTGTGATTATGTTAAACTATGGAATTAATTGTCAAAAGAGCACATTCCTGTCCTTGTAAATGCATACACGAATTTGTGTACGAGTTTAATGTACACATCAACTTAAACTGCCCGATGGCTTCACATTAACCTAACATATTGCGCTTTGTGCCAAATTTTCACTTTATTACAACATTTTGTGAGAGATTGGAATGGCAAGTGTTAGTGCTTTTACTTTATGAGCAAACTTTAATTTAAATGAATTACCACAACATTTTGTAACTTTTCGTTTGTTGGTGATTTTCTCTAAATTTTCTCGTTGCAGTTTAATTGAAAACAGTAAAGTGTTGTTAAATATGAATTTAAATATGTTAATGAGCAATTTAATCATTTAATTGAATTTAGCTATTAGGTTGATTTTAAAATTTGTTGTTTAATTTGTTTTCAACTCAAAATTCAGTAATTGTATTTTAACTATTTTGTAAAAACATATACTTAATACATGGTTATTCGAAACAAGATATTTTAATTGTCATGGCAAAGTATTGTAGAACCATCATCCCAAAAAATAGGTCTGCTGGAGAATTAAATGCGGCATCTATTTAAATGTTTTAATACAAAAAATTCGGTCGGATGACGTTGAACTGTCAAAATCAAAACACACTACATATTTCTCTCAGATGACGTCACAGTGCAGAGCTATCAAGCAGAACGTTCTTTTTGGATCATTAAGTAGAACCTTATTTTTGTGCTCAATAAAGTCAATTCGGAATGGAAGTTCAGATGTTGTCTATATTTAAAGAAAATAATTAATTATAAATAATTTATTTTTTTCACACATTTTTTACCTTGACTCCGTGCTGAAAATTAGAGTCATCCAACTGATTTTATTTATATTGTAGTTGCAATACAACTTGTTGTAAAGAATATTAAGAACAATCTATTTACAAATCTTTCCATTGTGGATGAAAAACTGCTCATATTCCATTGCACGTCATATTATGGCATGATGTTTGTATAGATATATAGTAATCCTCTTATTTCAGCTTGACAGTGAGCTGATTTTCCACATTTCCCAAGGTGACATACGTGAGTTGACTTATGATTTTAAATGCATGCAATTTTACTTCGCATATATATTTTAAATTAAGCGTCAAACAAACAAAACATATCGTCACGTCCCCTAAATCTATCTTTACACTGTGAATATTACATGTTTATGCAAATGATTCTCACAAATCAACTTTTAAATGTTGATGCATTTATAATCCTACTGCTATTGACCACGCGTGTTTCTGATGAAATAATAATTGCACCCCCATACAGCTTTTGGTAATTGTAAATTAAGATGAATAAATACTTAGAATCGCTGTAATTACAACTTATTGACCAGTGTAAATATGTCTGTGGTAATAACTCTACAATAATGTGCTCTCCGTGTTCATTAATTTCTCAATTTACATCGCCTATATTAAATGTAAATACAAACATAGTTGAAATAATTCTTGGAAATAGAATTTCATTAAAAGACAATAACAATATTCTCTAAAAAAGCTCCTTGTATTGAATTCATTTGCTTGAGTCGATTAAGCAAAACTTGATAATTGAAATTGTGAACTTTTTTGCACTCACCCGTCAGCTTTTGAATCAATTCCATGGTTCTTATATAATGAGTGTGTCGTTTTCTTTTGCGGCAAAAACGAGAATCGTATATACTCGTGCAGATTAAAAGCACGCGAGCAAGAAACACAACTGCTTGAGCATAGAAATTCTACAGGAAAATTCAATTTAAAGTCCATTATTGGTTTACTCTTTGTTTATACTTGTATATGAATGAAAAGCATTGAATTCAGATGGTGTTTTAAGGACAAGAAACTCTAGGTCAATAGCATCATTTTTTATTCATACAATCCACACATACCTATTAATAAATTGGTTTGCGAAAAGATTTGGTGATTTGTAATTCTTTGATATCGTATATGGTGCACGATTTTTATTTTTATATTAAACACGAGGTTGTCATAAACATAACATCGTTTAGAATTATGTGAGGTATTGTCATTGCGTGAAACGAAAACAGTTTGTGAAGTAGCTAGCGATGTTCGATTTTCGTTGATGGAAAAAAATTGTGCAAGCAAAGTTTGCCATCAATCATCATTTGAAATTTGCCACAGTCGAGATCAATTGAAAACTGCAACGATAAACTTTTGAGAAGTTTGAAGAAAGTCATTGCGGTTTTAAATTTTGACAATGATGTGAATTTTGTGTAGTGAAAATAATCGCTGTTTGTCTTCGTGTTCGATGTTGTTGATTTTATTGCATGAATGAGCTTTAATATTAAGTTTATGACTTTCAAGTGTCGATATATTTTGGTTCTTCGTCGGTTCAAAAAGTACAATTGATGATCTGATCATTTGAATCAATTTGAAGATTGAATTGCACTTTATTGTTGGTGCAGTGCAAAAACACAAGTTGCTGGGATTTGCTATTAATCTTAGTTGCAGTTTTTTGAACTTTGAATCTTAGAACGTAGCACGATAAGCTACTCAGCAACAATGAAATATTACAAATTTTTGTTGCTGAATTGTTGAGCTGTTATCATTGGTAACATTTTTTATGCAGTATGAATATTTAGATTTTTTATTGAAAACAAACTAGCAGAATTTTTGTTTTTGTAGAAACATACGAATTACCAGTTCTTACAAAGTTTGCTTTTACATGTCTTTGGCCTATTCCCATCAGAGTTACATAGTTCCTTATCACAAAGTTAAGACGCTTTAAAATTTAAACTTTTGCACACAATAAACGAAACACTATCAAAACATACAAGCTAAAGCCAAAGTTCCAAGTATGAAGTTTTGAATTATCACCTAATTACGAGACCAATCAAACAACAATTCCCTCTTCAGTTCCCATACACATTCTCGTGTACGTTCACCAGCTGAATTACACAAAATATCAAACCGCTAATTCGATTACCATTTACCACCAGTTTATAGACCATGACAAATTTCCTTGTTTCATAATAATTTTCAGAGAAAGTTCACACGGACGTGCGTCGCACCAATATGTGCTATAAGTACACAACAAAGCAAGGCAAATCATAACCATAACGTAATTGACCACACCAACCTACCTAGGCTAATTCCGGCAGAAATAAACTACACAGATAAAGCCGCATTATTCGGTGCAATGGCGGATTGCCCATTGGCCATTGCCCATAGTGGCGGATAATTCCGTACAAGTCATAATGCGATAATTGGCAGCTATTACTCACTAGTGGTAATTGTGTTTGCCAGTGTAAAAATGAAAAATGTCTAAGAAAATGTTTATTTTTAATGCAGTTTGAATTTTTTTTATATTATTACATATTGCAATTGTTGAAATTTTGACCATTTGAGAAAATGACCAATAAACGGCGTAATTATAGTCAAACATTTTTCTCGCTTTTTTGAATAATCACCTGTTTCAATTGTAAATTTTTTTTTCCAAGCTATTTCCATCCGGAAGTCCTTGGTTGTTCACCTTAAATTTTTTTAAAATTTAATAATCGTACGAAATATGAGAGAAGGAAATAAATATGATATTCGTACTTACGCCTGACTATTCTTAAGGTCAACACGACATATGTGTGTTCCGTGTCACTTCACTGAGGTACTATGGCCAACTTAAATTTACAATGTATGTACCTTTTTGTTGTAAAAATAAGGCAACTAAATAGCCGCAATACGACAATGACAATTTTATTTCCGATATAGTTGCGGTTGATTGTCAATACCCACTCAAGTCACGGATGGAATTTTGATTGATTTATGTGAGTGTGTGGTTGCCCAATGTCCATTGAACTGTACACAGAGGTCGTTAGTTTTACGCTGAGCACGGCCTTGTGGAATTGCTCGCGCATATGCCTCATAGCTCACAATTTACTCTACATTCGGAATGTTACAATTGCATTTCAGGATTTGTATTTGCAATGTGACATTGCGGTTCATGAAACCCTTGATTTTTCTTGACATGAGTCACTCATTTATGGATTGTGTGTGTCATTCAAACGTTATTTCTTTATAGATATTTTCCAGAACTAATTGGAGGGTTATGCTTTGAGATGCACTTTGATTACGATTGCGAATCATTCAGAATTTAGAAACAAAAACACATTATCCGACCTGTGGTAAATGGTTTAGCATATATTGTACAAAGACCGCTAATTCGAAATAAGGCCCTTAATATGGAGATTGGAATGTAATTTTGCTTAACATTTCTGGACCGTTGAAATTAAATTTTCAAGGTCAATTTTTTTAATTGACGACATATTACATAAACACTTAAATTTATATTTAGATATTTGTCTGAAATTCCCTGTAAGTACATAATTAATGTGGAAATCCTTCAAAATCTTTTACATTCGGAAAAGCTTGTGTACATAGAGGTGAATGAACGGACGACATCTAACTAAGGACGCAGACAACATTTATATGATATTTAAAATTTATAAGCACAAAATAATTTGGGTGTGAGCGAATTTTCACATTATACCAGTATGTTAATGCTTGAATACAAAATATATGCACGTACATATGTACCGCGGCATCCATTACATCTGTCGACAGTTTTAAACAGTCGAACGCGTCTAAAGTCAAGTTCATTCGCCAACAAAACGCGCCCATTATATTGAATTGAAATGCGACCAAATGGAAAAGTCGATTGAAAGTGAAAACGGAAAAGTTTTGTATTTTGTGTGTATGTGTGCATGTAAATAGAAGGTGAATTGGAAAATGAAAGGCGATTACGTTACGTGAATACTCGAGTATGTTGTAACTATAATGTAGGTACTCATTTAAATGCGTTTACATAAACGTATCCACAATAACAAAACTTATACTTTAAGATTTAAAAAAAAGTATTTTTGTACAGATACTCGTATTGGCATATATGTGAAGTGACAATGCAATTCTTTTTAACGAATTTAGATGCCCATTATGATTAATTAAAATTTAAGCACACATACATGAAGTACTGAATATTTATTGAATCATTTAAGGTCGAACGTGACTGCGGAGCTTAAAGCTTTGAGTAATTGTGTATTACCAGAAATAAATTTTTTATGATGAAGCATTTTAATTAGCAATAAAGCAATAAATTGCATGTGCATTCGTTGCATTCAACATCAAGTTTATTTCATTGAGATCATTTATATACATTGACCTTTCATTATGCGACTACTTAAAGCATATTATTTATTAAGTACAAATAATTGTAGCGTAGAATGACTCATTCTTCAATAAGTGCATTCTAATAAAATAATAATTAGTGAGTCGAGGACATTATTATTTCAGATTGTAAATAAAAATTCAATCATCATTTATATTAATTTAAAAAAATTGAAGAAATGACTTATATTTGTTTCCATAATTTAATTTTTGACACTTGATTATGTATTTACATAAAATGCAAGCAAAAAACCTGTCATTGAAGTGTTATAGTGTGTGTTACCTGTATTGTTTAAAATAACAAAGTATTTATAAAGTATTTATATGCATGTACTTAATAATATGTTGATGGGTAAATTTTTAGGCTTAGTATATTCAGTTATTTGAAATCATTAATTATTCAAAAGCGAATTAATCGATATTTTAAATTGACATTACATGAATATTAAAATGAGTCAATTAGAGTTTGGAACACAATTTCTTAATTACATTTCTAAGTATGCATTAATCAATTTATTTGCGGAAATAGAATTGTGAGAACCTTCTGTTCCTAAATATATTATAATTAAAGCACAAGGGAAATAAAAAAGTAAATTGACTTGTAGTTAATATAAATGTCAGAACACAAAAGTATTTAAAACAAACTACATAAAGCAATTTTAAAATTACTTAATCAAACAATTACTGCATCATTTCGCAAACGTAATTGTATTTTTATTAATTAATTTAAACCGGTATTGAGTTATTTTAGTTAATAAACCAACTAAATATAAACGTTTGAAATTATTTTCGTTGAAATTTCATTGATTTTAAACATATATAGTTTTTATAAATTTTTGTGAATCTAATATGAATATTTAATAACATAATATTCCGCTTTGAATTTAATGATACAAAAATTTAGTTATTGTAGAATTTGAAAACAGTTTATGCGTACAATTATGATTATATTAGATACTTATTATGTATAATTATGTATTATTTAATACCCTAGGGGCCTTACAATATCTGCAGTAAATGCATGAATTAATTTGCGTACAATTATTCAACAACATTACACTCAATTGAATTGGGTAGGCAGTTTATGTTACATATTTAAATTGATTGATCGGAATTCAAAATGTAATTCTGTTATTCTAAAACCCAAAGCATAATTGCAATTTAGGAATTATAAAATGAGTTCGTTTTAAATGTTCTTTGATGTTTTGTTTTTTTGGTCTCATCAAAATTCTGAAATTTTTTAAAATTTACGCTTTGTCGCATCGTAGAAACGTCTATGGTAGAAACTAATTGACCGATATGTATATATGAAATTTTTATGTAAAATATTAATTATAAATAAGTAACGCGCCCAATTAATTTCTTCAATGTCACATTTTTGTAAAAAAATGCTCCGAAAATTTTGTTCTCTTTACCAACGTTTATTCGTAAAGACTCTCTGAACAAAACTGCTTTCACCCTACATTCCTAAAAGTGATCCTGTAAGCAAGATAGGGGAAACAAATTTTACTATTTCTATCTCAGCAACCCTACACAATATGAAAAAATTCTTTCATTTATATGTAGTGTTTTCTAAATGATATGTAATTAAAAAAAAATTCTATGAACATGTCAAGTTCAAAAACAGATAATTCAAAGTCGAACTATATGTATATATATTTATATTCAAAACGTTAAGTATTTTTTGTCACATTATTGTAGCTTTTAGTAAGATAAAAGGTTTGATGAATATTTCAAGGTCAAAAGAATTTAAGATGTTATTTTTATCATATCACAGAAACCTTTTTTTCTCAAATCATTATAGCTTTACACATAGTATGATAAGAAAACTGGCGGAATATTTAATATCAAAAAAAAATTTCAATGTCACATTTTCCATGTCCCTTAAAACCGTTATTAAATTGTAGTCTAGCAGCAGTCGTATATAAATTTACAACTCACTCTTCTTGAGATGTAGTTTTAGTTTTAATAAAATAATATCTAACGTATATTTTAATATCACTTAATATATTGTGTTTCGTATTATAGTTTTAAAAATTTATGAAATTTAAAAATTGATTTAAATAAAGCAATTTTTTAAAATTAAAATATAACTAATTATAAATTAAATACGCATACTTATATCACATTCGATATATCTTGTTATGAAGTGTATGGAAACTAATTTGCTGCATATACCTGTAACTATTCAAAACACTAAACCTACATATCTCAGCATGTAATCGAATTTGGTAGCAATTTTGAAATTAGTAATAATTTTGCAAAGCGCTTTGCATATTCGACCAAGCACAATGCACATTGCACATGCAACATACATCGTGTATTTATGAATCATAATGTATGCACATTATTATCCTCCACACAGCAGCCACGAATTGCACTACACCGATCTTGTTGTACTGATTGTAAATGCATTTAAATATATTGGAATCGTTATGGTATAACAGACGGCAATGAAAATACCTCGTACTCACTATGTGAAAATGCGGAATCCTGCCCAAAATGAAACGAACGAAAACCACATGCATATACGTGAACGATATGGTAACTGCACTAACTGTGGAAATATATAAATTTTCTCTCGCATTGCCCATGCCGCTATCATTTTCCCGATTGCACCACATTAAATGTGGATTTGCCACATCATTAGATCCAATATGAAGTATGAAATGATCTGTCAGTAACTTATACACGATGCATTATGGAAAAGTTATGTCACAAAAGCATGTACACATAGAGCTTAAACTGCAGTCGGAAGCAGGTAATGATTTATGCTGAAGGTGCATTTAATATGCGACTAGTATATGCGAATAGCTTCACGCGACATCTGCGCTCGATATACAATATAACGACACGCGAGAACGCACACAAGATTTTGCATGTGTTGAATGCGCGAGCCCCATAAGTGAGTGTGGTTCAATAATTCAGATTAGGCATGGATTTTAATTGGATATTAGAAAAGTTATTGCACTATTATAAATGTATTTACATTGCACGTCCATATGTGTATGCTTGCTGGCAAAATGTGCCTCAAATACAAATTATTATAGCTGCAACACATGTACGGCCATACATTCAACAACACACATCAATTTGTTTTGGTATCCAACATGCAATGCTTGATATCGAAATTGCATAATACAAAACATATAATTAATTAATTATTGTTCCCGTTGACATTCAAAACATTGCGCGAGCAGCGACGGCGTGCAGCAAGATATGTTGTATTTATATTCCACAAAGTGATCATAATTTGCATAGATTTTTGTTCACCACCACATTTATTAAATTATGCATTTCTAATTATTATCGGACGCATTCATTTGTCAGAATGTGTTAAAAGCTGCATACATGGGCGCATATAGTTGCGTATATTTTTATTATGGTAAATGGCGTTGCATCGTTTGTTTGTTTAGCATCATTAAATTAAAAATAAAGGACGTATACCACGAGCTTATTCATGCATGCGAAAGCTCTTACACACAGAGCTGCTGCACGTTTAGCTTTATGTCAGCGCTTTATCGAATCGAAAAATCTCAATAAGGATAGCTTGTTATTATGGCCATTGGCGTCGATCGTTTCGTTCATTGCTTTTAAACGGTAGGTATTTATTATAAAATAATTTATATTATGTTTATGTTGTATGGTTGGTCGAACAGAGGTCATATACCTTGAACTGCATAATGTAAATAGCGATGCTATATTTTATGCAATTTAAAAACAAATAAGGCTGCTTTTGTTATAAAACAGTTTTAATTAAAAACAAATAAAACAAATAACGCTGCTTTTGTTATAAAACATTTTTTTTTGTTTTTATTAAGTTTTTTTCGCTTAGACAATTACGTTCAAAAGTAAATAATACGAAATGAGTACACAAAACAAATTAATTTACCAATGATATCAACAGGTGATAGAAAATCCTGCACAATTGCATTAATCGAATTGCTTATTTTGTCTATAACCCAACTCGTAGGTGAAAGCACTAACTTCAAGCTTAAATGGCGAGTCCTATTATTCCGTTTGATGTTCTTTTGTAAATTTCCAGTTAATCTATAAAAGTCAACTCAGTTGCATCACAGTTTGGTATCTGCATTGCAGTTCATTCTGGATTGTAGTCGTGTAATTGCGTTAATATATTCATGTTAATTTAAATAGAGTTGGTAAATTAATATCAAATATTTACGTTTAAGTAAATTTTGAAATAGTCATGGGAATTTTGTTAAATGGGGATTAGATAACAATATGTCCAGTGTAATTTAGATTAAAATGTGTAGACTATATATTAAAAGTGAAGTCATGTTTGGAGTATGTTGCATCCCTTTGATTTTTATAAGAATTTCTTTTTTTAAATAATTAAAATGTAAATTTTTTTAGCCTTCTTTAAAACTAATTTGTCCGTTAAAAAAAATACATAAGCTGAATCCACCATGAAAACAAAATATTTAAATAAAACAGAATATATTGCAACCTTTTTTATTTTTAATTACGGCACAACACAATCAACAAAAATGCACATTTTCCTTCAGTTAAATTTCCTAAAAACATTCCCTAATAATTGTTTGAAATCTGTCGCATAGAACCTAATGAACCCCATTCAATGTTGATTAAGAAAAAGGTTTCAGCTGCCTAAATGTCTGCGCAATAAATTTGTCTGTCTTCATGCGTGCATTCGAAATTTGTAAATAATTCGGTCATTACGATGCTCTTAAATCTAATTGATTGGAAATAATCAATCGCATCACCCCTTCTTTTATCGCAAATGATGTTTTCGCTATGTACGAGTGAATGTTAGAATAACCTCCCAAGAATTTGTCACTCAAATAATGTATAATCCCACCCTTCATCACCCCCATCTACTATCATACACTGCAAATGCCCAGCCTCATCGTTTTGTTACGGCTTTGTCACCCGCATGAATGTTGACAAAAACGCGTGACTCTCAGCTTCTGTGAAATTGGGTTGGATTTGTAATTCCTTTCGAGCTCAAGAGCAACATAAAGACATCTTAGATAATCACTTTTATTACCTCATTAGATGATATGAAGGTATATTCTGTCGATTCACTGTGTGTTGCATGAAAAATGCATAGTCACTGAGCTATTTTCATGGCTGTGTGCTGCCTTTCATGTGATTGCCTTTATTGTATCGTTTCTTTGAGTATAATGTAAGGAGCCACACGTTGTTTGTGGTGCTGATAAGTACATAAATAGATAATAAAAGTCATTGTATAAGTATTCAAGTTCATAAAGGGATTCTAATTATTTCTGCATTTAGTAAAACCAACATAATATCTTAATAAAAAATTAATATCTTATTATTATTAAATTGCTGTATGATTATCTAAAGGAAAAAATTAATAAATTGGTTATTGTAACAAAACTTATTTCATTCCATTAAACTCATTACTTTATATTTGTGATCCAGATTGTGATATTCTCAACAAAATACCTGTAATTATTTTAAATGACCCATCATTTTCAGTTCACTATTAAACAAAAATGAAACAACATTGTAAATAATAGAAAATCCAAGGACAATCGTTACAATCATGCACTGCGTGATATACAAGACAAAATATGTAATAAAAAAGGAAAGCACACTTTAATACGTCATATTAAATAAGCTGTAATCCTTAAATGGCTGCAAGTCAGTCAAATGCCCACTGCTTCCAATTAAGTGACAGTATTGAAAATTAATTAATTGATTAGCATCAGAACATGTATTAAGTCAACCACTATAAAATTAAAGCTTGCCCGTTGCCACTGCAATTGTCATTTGCAATTTTCGAAATTCACATTGTCTGTCTGTTTTACTTATGGGATATTTAAGCATACATAATATATCGACAACACAATACAACTCGAGTGTACAATAATTAAGCGGATATATGGACAAAAGTACAAAACAAAAAAACCTATGAAAGTGTCACCGCACCGTGCGACACAAGTCACGGGTGGGGGAGTCAGCATTGGTGTTTATATAAAATATATGTTTGTTGCATACGACATGCGTGACGCACGATTAAATGCTATAAACATTTTGTTACAATTAATTGCCTTCAATTTCGATGAATGGTGGTATCACTTAATCAAATCGTGTGCTGTTTTTGGTGCTTTTCTTGATTTGATTATAATCTTTAATTGCTGTTGGGAAAATCTGTACTGACTTAATTTTGAATTAGTACGCTTGAAGAGTAAGTCATTTTATTTTAATGTTTTAAACAAACCTTGCATTTATTCGAAAAAATCCTGGTAATGCACAATTTTGGTTTCTGCATTCGAAATTTTTTTTGTAAAAAAAGTTAGTGATGCAGTAATTTGTTGTGACACCTCATGAGTCAAAAAAAGTGGTCTAGAAAAAATTAAACGTTAAACTATTTTTATCTCCGAAACATTAAATATTTAAAAAAAATTGTTTCACATTGTAGTTGCTTCTGATTAAATTAAAGAATTTTTTGAACATTTCTAGGTAGAGATTCCAAAAATTTCAAGGTCACATTTTTCAAACCTCAGAAAAGCTTTATTGAATTGTAGTTTAGTAGCAGCATATTTGTAGCGATGTAGTTACTTATGATATTTTATAAAACATAATTACTTCTGCATTCATCAGTTGTTTAATTTTATTACAACATTAAAACATAAAAGACTTTTGTCAGGAATATACTTAAATGTCATTTATCGGATTTATGTTTACAAATTAAATGTTTTTCCATAATGAAACGTTTGTTTATATTAATGTATACATTATCTCAATTAATTAGATTAGAAACACAGATTACGTCAGTAATCCATCTTTTAAACTGCAATTCCCTATCTTGCAATATACAAAATAACATTAAGCGTCTCGTTAACAAATCCCTCGAAATTCAAGTAACTGCCATTAATTTCACGCACAACTCGTAGTTCAATGAGTGCCGCCACAGTGTCTGTATACGTCTTATTAATGTATACACAATGCTACTTACTAGTTTTTCTTCTCATAACGACATGTTGTATGCAGTAATAAAGCATGTTGCCTGCTTAAGTATAATACTGATGTAGTATATTTTAATTCGATATTTTCCACAAACGTACACGAGGTATTGTTTGCCACTGATTTATATATGAATGCGGGGTAATTTAATAGTTTGATCATTTAGACTAACATACTGAAGTTTCCGCGCTGATGCCCATTATGTGAGATACGATATTATACTCGGAATGCGGTTCGACAAACAGGAGCACGTAATGCAATTCATTGCATATAGCATTCATGTTACAAAGTCTTAAGTGTTCGGCAATTATATCTGTATGTAATATGCTGTCAATTATAGGCGAAAAGGTTACTGACTTTTACTTTTGCAATAATATGATCCCCGGCTTTTGTGTTAAAGGCCAAAAGCATGCGGATAACTTTAATTTTTTGTTATGGTCGTTGTTATAATGCTGCCACGTTTAACGACTATAGGGCTGTCCTTGAATGTGGCGCGGTTTTTATTATACTTTGTTATATTTCTTTATAATAAATGTTAATATTGCGTTGGTATTTGTAAAACTCTGATCGTGTCCATTGGAATTCGCACAATCATTGGGAGGCACAACACTGTGATGGTCGACGGATAGCATCGCATTGAACTGTGTGAGATTGGGAATGCAAACACATAAGCATGGACACAATGAATTGTTTATATACATAAAGAGATTATGCGTTTATAATTAATATTAAAAATGAAACAAATCACAATTGAATAAGATGTCGACCATGAGATGTTTAACAGCAGCTACAGCTCGTACAAAAAAAAAACAACAAAATAAAGTCAATGAAATTCATGAAAACATATTAATTAATAATTTTGCAACAATCCCATACCTAGTGATTATACATTTTCAGTTAAATGATTGGACACCATCGTAAAGAAACAATAATTAAGCACAAACTATTAATCAGCAATGTGTTGTAGTTGGAAGTTCATAAATTTTGGAACGGGCGCAAAATCTCAACCGCTAACAATAACCCATAGGCCATAATATATAACTGAATAACGTAGGTACAATAACTCGAGTGGTTGTTGTAATTTGTAGAACACGTTCACTTTGCGCTTTTGACTCCGCAACTAAAGTCCGCACATTATTTCGTTTTAGCACTCACTCTGCGGGCATTCACAGTTTCCTCCCTTCTTTCCGGTTCCATTAAAAATTCAATTTGCTCTCGTTTCGTTTCCTCCCAAATGTCTTGAAGTGCGAATAACATCTCACGAATCGGAATACTTCTGCAAAATACAAATGCCAAACGCAAAAGGGGGAGTGAGAATACAGAACGTATATACGTTTGGCCAAATGTTTTTGCTATTTTAATATATATCTGGTGTGAGCTTAAGACACTAGAAAGAGTTTTCTGTATACATTTCGTCGACATCATGGTAGACCATCCAATTTTACGCCTTATATTAATGGCATTATATTGAACTAGAGTGTCTGAGGGTGGGTGTGGGGGTAAGAAAACGAACCATAGAAGTTGCTCAACTATTTGCCTCGATTCGTTCCGCCACATACAGCATCTCAGTGACGATGACAAATTATGCTACTTCCCAGTTCCCACACCATGCTCCCTTTAGGAATTTTCTTGCACATACTCGAATACACATTTAGCTCCCCCAACTATATATGTATACACTAAAATGAAATAACTAATGAACTTATGGTGAGTTGAAAATTTAAATTGATCCTTTAATAGATATTTGCTAAATTTTGAAGGGAGAGAGAGAGAGGACTTACATTTTACAGCTTTAAATGTGTTACCACTTAATAAATGTATTTACACTGTTTGTGGTGGCATAATGCCCTTGGTGTGATTGAGTGCTGTTAAAAGCTTAAGCGTAAATATGCTTTGTAATATGCATGCACAATAATATGCAAATAAGGGAACGTATTTTATGAACAAGCAAAGGATTATTGAGTGACGAATCCTCTAGAGTAAGTATTGCTTATCGAATTGGGATTAATTGGTTCATTAATCGTTGAATAAATGATTTACGCATATTTGTATGGTCAGTGCATAATTACAAATATTTGGTTGTTTTTAATGTAATAAATAAGCTCTTATTTTTGCTACTCGATGTAATATTTCGATGTAATATTTCGCTTCAATAAACGATTACATTTTTTAATTGAATTGAAATGTATTTTAATGTTTTATGTTGAAATGTAAAGTGGCAATATTTAAAAAAATATTTTTAAATTATTTTTTTAAATTGAATTATATAAGAATTTATTACTTTATATTTGGAACCAAAATAAACACAGGGTGGTCCAGTTAAAAGTTTCTTTTCAAAAAAGACCGAATTTATGAAAATAATCCTGAAACAATTTTTTCTTCAAAACATAATTTGCCGAGATAAGTGGTGAAATTATAGATAATGTGATATAGTAAGGTAAAGCTAGAAGAAGGCCATTTAAACTAACTTGTTTTTAATTTCGAATGCGACAATTGTTACCAATAAAATAAATAAAATATGAAAAATATCAACTCAACTGATTTTTTCGAATTTTAAAAATAAACTTTTCAATGGCCCGCCCTGTACATAAAAAAATACTGACTTTGAAAATACAAGTTTTCAATATTTCAAAACGATTGTAGCGTTCGGTGTTGCCAGAGTGCGCAGTTAAAAATGATAATGGAGCACCCTGTATTTAGAATGTGTTGTGTTGGTTAATTTATTTTTTCTTGAAAATTTTAAAATCAATTTTTTTTTTATTCGTTTAAAAATAAGGAAATACCTTCAATTCAGTTTAATTATCCCGTAACAAAACTTTTATTTGTATACACAAATTGTAAATGTGTCCTTAAAATTATTAAAAAAATTATGCAAGTGTGGGGTGTTCTAACGATAAAAATCAAATTAAGGTTCACAATTAAAAATAATAAATTTTAAACGTATTTTCTTATATTGAAACAAAAGTCATTTCATATCGATGGCCTCACAAAGCTGAATATTGCATTAACTATATAGAAAATCAAAAGCATCTTATTATATTATACATAAGCAATAAAAAGCTCACTGACTTTTAACAATCATAATTCACTTGACCACATAAAAATCACGAGTGCGATTGTTTTCTATGATTTAATTCCAAGTTAAAGCTAATTATGACGCAATTCGTTGACTCAAATAGCCTCATGTCTTACAATAACATCTGTTTGCTTTGTTTAACATGGCAATTATTACTGCAATTAACTCAAGGAAATCAAACAACACACTTAAAAGATATACAGATAAATTCACAGCGAATGCGAACCACATCTGACAACCCACCATTTTGTTGCTTTAGTTTATGTTAGCATGTAAAATATAGTTAAAATTCTTTAGAGTGGGTGAAACTTGAACACTTGCGCAGAAAGTGATTGTTGTTCGGCTAATCCTATGTACAATACGCAAGCAGCATTGTACATAGTGTATGATTGAGGAAATTAAATTACTCAATTATATTTGGGCTGTATAAACTAAAACTAAATGCCAGCCAATGTGCATATAGTGCAATGCGAATTAGATATTGTTTTTAAGGAGATTAGGTGTATTAATGTATTTAGTTTATATTCAAGGTACGAACAGGTTGTTATGGTGCCCTATAAAACGGAAATGAAAAACATATTGAATTACAAGCAACATGACAAGAAAACGTAAAGAATTGTTAGAAATGAGCTGTACAGAGTCTATTTTCTGTACAACATGCGATGCGAGCTTATTGTTTGTGACTTGTGACTGTAAATTATATTGCATATCAATTCAATGCAAGGTCTTAAACGCCACAACAATCAAGGATAAGCGAAGCGCTCACTGTAGCTGCGCGCGCGACAATCGTGCGGCATACAACTAGCGTATAAAATTTGATACACATATATTATGCACATGCGGGGAGCGAGACAAAAGATTTGTATGCTAATCAAACGGGAAACCTGCGGTGTTACACGCTCGCATGTCATACAATAATATGTGACTTAATTTTCGCCAATTTATATTTCGCTAATTTGCACGGTGTTGTTTCCATATTTTGCATACAGTTGCACACATATTAAACAGAATTGGCGTTATGCAACAATGTTTTTATAAATGGACTTTTATTTTTGACACCCGCTGCACACGCATTTAAAATTAAACCAAGACTTTACTCGACATTCGCTGCACCGTGTTCGCTTGGTGTTTATCCTTCGACTGAAACTGTCATTCTAGTTGCATATTTTCAACAGAAGGTGATCCCGATTGCAAACATCTGTCATTGACACTGTGTGGATAAGCGCCCGTAGACACAAAAAACAATTCGTATTATAATTAAACAAAATGCAATTAGCTGTAGACAAATAAATTTCCACAAAGTAAAATTTTCCATTGACACTCGCATAACACACACTTTGAGGTATTAGTTTAATTACATGGACACCTTGTCTCCAATACTATAAGCTTTAAAGCTCAGCAACTTTAAATCGCGCACGACGCTACTCCACGCTGTTAAATTCGCACATCATGTGCTTGAGGTTGAAGTGTGTTTGTGTTAGATCTTGAATATGAGATTTAACTTTAAAAAAAAAAATCGTCAACACACACAAAAGACGACCGCCAAGTTGATATATTGTTATATGACTTAATAAAATAATAATAAATCTTTTATGCACGTGTTGGTTCGCACAGTGCCAGCGTACACAGTGTACACAAAGTCTCCAGTTCCGCACTATGTGTTGTTATTTTGTTTATTACTTTTAATTTTAAGCATAGCATAATACCAAACTCTTAAGTCTGTTTGTACGTGCTGACGGTATGTGTCTGCTGAACAGCACATACAAAATATAGGTATGTGACGACTGCTGGCGCTGAATTGTGCTTTTTACTTTTTAACCGTTTCTGGCGTATTCAGTTAATCAAGGAGTTTGAATCGAAACACATCGGTCGCGTTTTTTGCACGATCCTCTCACTCTGTAAGTGGATTCCGCACAAAAACGCTACACAAACAACAAAGGTACATATTGTTGCTGCAGTCACAAGTGCCAATAATTGTGTATTCAAATTTGAGTGAAAATATAATTGTGCAGTGCTTTGTTTTCGTTGCATTTATATTGTGCATTGGGCATCTTTTTTTTATAATTGTTATTGTCGCCGCATTATTTTTGCTATCAAAATCGAATGCAGCGCGCGATTCGCATTGCAAAAAATATATAATTTCAACGATGCAAAATGCAAATGTCGAGAGAGATTAGAAGCACTTATTAAGCTTTTGTTTTCACAATCTATATGCTTTGTGTATTTGTGGTGAGGCTGCACATATTCGGCTGCGTTTTTGGCTCATAGCGCATTGTTCGCTTATATTGCGGTGTGTAGTGTTTGCTTGTCGAATTTTGTAATCTCATTTGTCGTGTGAGAAAATGCATTTGCTGCACATGAAGATTATTGTGAAATGAAACATAAAGTTATGTTAGTGTGTGTTTTTTATGTGTGGTAGTTTTCTGTAGTGTTTGGCAAATTGCCTGCCTCAAAATACATCAAATATGCCACAAAATATATTTATAAGAGGGTTTTTATTGGCGTGTTTAATTTAAATTTGTCCGGTCGTTAATGTGAAATAAATCGTGTACCATTAGACGAAACTTTGAAATTGTCAAAACACTAAAAAGAAGTGATTTGTCAGACAGAGAAGGACGTCCCGTTAATTCAAATATTGTATTTTGTGTGGTCAATTAAATTGTTTTGGCATTTTGTTTTGTCATACGTTAGTGGTTTCGTATGACGTTTTAAAAGTGATTTTGTGAATTCCCTTTGGCACAATAAACCAGTTTTAATGTACCAAAAACTTGCTGAATATAAATAGAATTTTTTCTTAAATTTTGGAAAAGTTCTTTGTGCAATGTGTTGGTTTTACTAAAATATTTAAATGTTAAAATTATAAATTGTGTTATTATATTAAGTAGTATAGTTTTCGGTTGAAAAGCTTAAGTGCCACATAAATAAGGGCATAAAATTAAAAAAAATACTCAAATTTACATATTATACATTGAACAACGTCTTGTATTTACGTGTTTTTGGGAAACTGTGTTATTTTACAATTTTACATATTAAATCAAAGATTGTGTTTTAAATTCGTTGTATTATCTACGTTTTAATAGTGAACTTATTTAAATTAATAAATCATATCATTATACAATAATCATTTCCAAAAATAATTTAATATCAGTTATTTGGTTTTATTATTAATTAATGAAACAAACAAATTTTAGTACAATTTTTTATAAAATACAAAATGTTTAAAAAAAAATTAAATTATCGAAAAAATTAATTTTGTTTAGAAAATTAAATGGTATATATTTCAATTTAAAAAAACAAGTTTAAATTTACATAATAAATTCGCACAATACAAAATAAAAACTAAATGCAAAAATGTGGCATATATTTAACTAAAAATAAAAATCTGCATTCACACGCCACCGATTGACCATGGTTAAATAAATAAAAGCAAATGTCGTTCAACCTTTTCAAAATAACTTGTTAGATTCGATTCATTACCACGACACGTTATTGGGTTTCCCATTAATTCGTTTCATCATCATATTGCATTAAGTTCAGAGTTCGGCATTGAAAATATCAAGCCCCATGAGAGTTCCTTGCAAAAATGCAAAACGTCATGGAAAGCTTAAAACTGCTGGTTTACCATGCTCACATCAGTGATGTTATTTATTCAGACTTAATTTGCGGTATAAAACAAATTGTGTGTGTGTGAGTGTAAAACGAATGACAGGTGCATAGCAATGAAATGAATCACTGTGTCATGCGTAGTAGGATTTCTTTGGTCTCTTGAATCACTTTCGATTTCATAACAATTATTACAAAATCATGATTTCAAATTTCCTTCAATTTGGCCCTTAAGCTTTTCAACTCATAAACAATATTAATTAAAATGAAAATTATTTACATTTTTTGTATGCATTTTTTACAAGCTCCTCATTTCTACTTTCTAGTGCTTTGTTAAAGTGAAACAAAATAGTTTTATTAAGTTCACATAACTAATTAGGAGGGATGTGCAAAGTTTATGTATACGAATTAACTTGTTGAACAAGAACTTGTGAATAAATAAAGTGGTTGAAGAATTTAAGCGAAGTTTTACGGAACTTCATTTTTAAAATACATCTATAAAGTGAGTATTATAAAATTAATTAATTAAAACGCTATCTAGCTAATTTTTTTTCGGATTAAATTACAAAAATTTAGATTTTAATTTTTAAAAAAATGTTAAAGAATCTCTAAAACAAAACTATCTAATCAGAAATCTATTTAGGAATAATCTTTAATACGCGGATTTAATTATGAAACTTTAAGAAAAGTTCCTCGTGTTGATTTAAAAATTTGCAACGTTTTGCAGTGTCGTCATTGAATTGAATATTCAAGGTCACAATGTGGATTGTGGCCGCAGCCGCATAGCGTTCAAAAATAAAACAAACAATGCTCTCAGACTAAAATATGATGAATAATAAATGATAATATTCAGCCGGATTCGGAAAGAACGCGATATGCTTGTAGTTACTCGTATATGGGTATTCCACAATGATCAATGGTGGATGGTTAGCGTGAACCGACACTTGAATAGAATAATAGTCACTGTCTGTTCTCGATGATTTCGTAAGCATTTTGACTTTGATGCCGGACACGCGTTTGTTTGTTTGTTTGTTTGTGTAGGAAACCGCGTGCTGTTCAATACTTCAGTTTTAAAGACCGCATATCCAAGAAAATGTTGGCGGTCAAACCTTAATTAGTAGCAAGCGCATGTACCCGTAACGCGTTACGCTGCTTGTATATTTGCCTTATAACGCAGCTGGCGCGACTTAAGCGGATGTCCACTTGCGGACGTTGTGCTTTATTAGTCAAGGTCAATACGATTGTATGTAGACACAACTGCCTTAAACTTATTATTAGCAGACTTTATTTGGAAATTACACCATCATAGAGTTGAAGCTTATGATTTTTATGGTTATAATGCCAAGGAACTGCACGCTTTAATAGATTGACCCTCTGACGCAGTTCACTCTTCAAACACATTGTACAATGTGCATGCACTCGTTCGTGGTTCATACAGTTTTGCACAATGCAGGCAACAGCCCTGTCAATAATTTAATATTTTTCTCGGTCAAATCGTGACGCACTTGTCAATGCAAATCGATCTTCGATACCGAACTCGCGATTCCGTATATAATTATTTCGTTACGAGCATCGCATGTAGAAAGACGACGGGATGGCGCGTCTCTTTGTCAGATCTTCAGACAGATATTTTAAAATTCAATGATAATCACAATATAATGCTGTTCACTTGTAAGTTATATACGAGTGTAAATGTGTGTACCCAGCAAATCTATTCGAATCTCGTCATGTACAAAAACCACATAATTACAGACGCAATTCAATTAAATCCACAATGGGTTTTTTGCTTACTGCAGGAGTGTACTTACTATAGTTGGGTATTCAATTATCTTGACAATAATAATTTATGTGCGCGTGGCTGTAGCCAAATCAGCCGCACATAAGTAGTTTTAACTTCTGCGGTAGAAAATTACTGCCTTTGCACAGTCATTGTTTGCAAGGAATCGCTAATGAATCAAGTACGAGTATATACGCTTATGATGCAGCAGGCATAATGACTCGTCTACATATATATGCACGTTCGCATTACGTGGATTTCATATTGTATGCATTTCAAGTTTTATGTAATTAGTCTAACAAGCATAAACATCATGTTAACGGATCATTCTAAGAAGAGCTTTAAAGTTTAAACCAATAAAAGCACTCAAATCGTCAAAAACAAAATTGTTTGTTTGTTGTGACTAATTATCTTAATCCACCCTATTTTGCTTGAAAAGACAAAACACTCACCGCTTTGCAAGATTTTATGCGCACATCAAAACATTACCAACGCAGTAAAACTATTAAAACATAGCGGTCTTTAATATTATACAGCAACTTTTGTGTGAGTCCCCGATTTCTATATTAGTTATAACAACAACCCTTACAGTATCATGACCACACGCTATAACAATTTGAATGTCCTTGCAAAAGTCGCTTTTGTAATAATTGACTCTAAACCGATTCATTTAATGCGATTCATTATAGCAGTGCGCTTAAAAGACATATTAGTTGGGTCCACGTGCTACCACCATTTATGAGCACAAATTAAGCTAATTAATCCTATCATCAAAGTACCCGTACTTAAATTGCATTTATAACAACGTCGGTACACTCGATAATGCAATGGGTGTTTTGTGCACATTTTAGTTTTTTTGATGCATCACTTTTTCCCTGCAGTCGATGAGCAGCATACCAACAAAAATTTTGCTTGGCGCACGTTGACACATTTTTAATGAAGACACAGCGTTAACTGTTAAGTAATGAAGTTACAGCTCAGTCCAGCGTAAAGAAAAACTGTCTGGCACATAAATAAAAATAAAAATTAGGTGAAACTAAACTCAATTTACACTTTACAGTGCACTTTCATTTGAAGAAAAAAACTGAAGCAGTACATATTTGCATTCATTTTTTGCACATTTCACTTGTACAAACTGCAAAGCTTTAATGCGTACAACAGCGCTTCTAATTAATAATGGCGATACTGGACAAGAATTCCCACCATGACGTTATATTGCATTTAACACGTTTGTCTCTATAATTCACACATTCCGTACATAAATATAGCGTCACATTGTTACAAAACAGTTTTCTGTTATTCTGCCGAATAACTGTTAATTGTAATTTTCCCATTTTCGTCGCCTTTGCATAATATAGCTGCCAGTAAATACAACACATCTTGTACACAGTTGTTGTTTTTCTCACTTTCGTTGTTTATAATTTCCATTAGCAGCATTCACCCACAATTCAAATGGCCGCACGTTTTATAATAGCCGTCATCTATGTATACCCACTGCTCGCCGCGACGACACAACACACTTGAAGCTGGGCGATGCACACGGCACAATGGCGTGTGGGGGGGGGGGGGGGGGGGGTGTTGGTGCGGCACAAAATTGTGTGCAAAGAAAGTGAAAGAACATGAAAAGACGACGAGCCATTTACACACGCGAAAGTAAAAGTTTTCCGTTCACATATATTTTATTATTATGTATAAATTGTATACAGTGTACTGTCGTAGAAAAGCATACAGCGGCATAAAGCTTTGTATAATATAAGTATAAATAATTTTACTATAGATGGGGATGTATTATGCCGCACTGCCATGCATGCTGCGCCGTTTACACGAAGTGACGCTTTTACCATGAAAGTGAAGACGAGCGGTCGATACAAATATATTTATATAACAAGTTGTGTATAAAATGAGAACAAAACGAGTTGTTATCGTAATTGCTCTTATACGTGATTGGTTGCAGTTAGTCGACGTTGACGTCATCGTTTTGTTTGTGGCGCGCTGTAGCATTTTCCTTCCAGCACATGCCGTACACACATTTGTGTAGTTTAAGCTTTTATGCTCGCATCTCGACGTAATCACTTAAACATACATACATTTGTATAATAAGTTTTGTTTGCGTGCATGTCATGGTCTCACGACCCCACGGTACAGTAAACATTCGTTATATAGTATCAGTATGTAAGTATTAAGTTAATAGCATTCAGATTTTAGACTGGTTTGTTAAAAGTTAAGTGGCTGGTTCTGAAGTGCAATAGGAGTGGGTGAAATATATACGATTAACTTTATGTGGTCAGAATATGTAATGTGAATTCTAATTAGTATAAAATATTCTGTAGACGAGAAGAGATTTTAAGTAAGATTCAAGTGCAGCATTGTAAAAGGATAAGGGATGCGATCATTAGAATAAAGTTACGTCTTTTTTTTTAACGAGTCAATTGAACATTTAAACATTCATCTTGTTATTTCAAATTCTCACAGACAACTTCGTTTACGTGATCGTGACTACACACTCATCTCTACTTGTTCTGGAAGTCGTGACATTTATGATGTTAATTTACTATATATTCTGTCTAACATATAAATAGTATAATGTTGGTCACCTTTACAAAATGTTTCAACAAGATGCGTTCAAATGTTAGCGTCTTTACGGTGAAGTGCTTCAAATTGAGCATTGAATCTGTTTTATGGCACCTTATTTTTGATGCTGATGTTTCATTCTTGCATATAAGAACCACACTCACAAGTTGAACAAGCGACGCTTTGTCGAATTACGCAAAGAGAATTAGTCCCCCAAGATGTGGCTTCTAAAGTTGCACTCTACATCTATTTTTTATTTTTAATACTTTGGCAAATTGAAAAACAAGCTTTAAGCTTCGTATTACCAGGCAAAACAGCACAACTTTCTGTACCCTTGTGTATTTGTTAAATTAGGCGTTGCGATGCTCTTTAACAACAAAGTCAAAGTTTTCTTCTGTCTTTATTAAAGTATAGGTATAATAAATGCTTCACGACAGTATTGAATTTAAAGGAAATATAACTATACGTTGTACACCAAAATGCAAGTCCACCGTTTATAGACGCAAAGTTTGGAAAAATGCAGCTGTAAATTGCAGTGCATTATAACTAAAACGTTTTTATCCTCGGAATTTCGAAAACGTTCAAAACCAGCAAAGCGCGATGGACCTCCTTTGTTTTAAAACAGTGATGGTCCGCAGTCTGCAGCCTCCTCCGCGCCTGCTGTAGTGTGCTATTGTTCTGAAACACATTTTAATGGAATTTTATTGCCACTTTTCGTTAAACTTTTAACTTTTAAGTTAGTTATATTCATTTTGAGTAACACGTTTGCAGTCCAGCGGGACCTTGGAGTGAGTAATTAATTTAATTAAAAACAATGTAAAGTTATGCATTGTCTGTGCATCCATACGTTATATGTTTACGTCTGTGTATGATTATATGGAAGTGTGAAACTTTTATATATTTTAATTGTTAAGTGAAAAAGCAGATGTGTTGTGAACAAACAAACAACCAACGTATTCTCGGCTGTTTCGAGGGCGGGAATTTATATGGTAAAATGTTGACATACTGCGAGTTTTTCATTGATATAATATATTAATGCGGTGCTGCGCCGTGCGGCGCGTTTGTCTGTTGTATTTTATTAGGTTGAAAATGAAGAAGGTGGGTTATACATGGTTGGATAAACTCAAACTTTACAAGACTTGGGCAAGTAATTGTGTAAAGAACAAAAGCACTTTATGGCATATAAGCGAACGCTTGTTTTGACTTGAAGTTGGAATAACTTTTGGATGTAATGTAATTTGTAAGATGAATTGTTACAATTTTAAATATTGCCTTTTGAAAATGACTAATGAGCAACAATTGAACAACTAATTTTTTTCTAAACAAAAAGAATTACGTGTATTATTGTTGCGTAGTGTAATTGTGGAAAATAATTTTTTAAAGAGCTTTTAATTCAAATAGACAAAGTTTTAAATGCTGCCGGTAAACGCAGTTCTTATTGAATAGCACAAAAATAAATACCACAGATTGCTTAAAATTGGACTGAATTCCTTCAAACGCAACGGGTGGGTAGTGTTAGAGAAAAAAGTACAAATAAAGACCAGACAGACAAATGACTAGCAAATAAAGTGTGCAGACAACACAACAATATAAAACCAACATTGAGCATTATTTATTTAGAATCGATAAACTCAGATGAACTTTTGGTTTGGTTTGCAGTCTGAAGGAACTTAATTGATAAAAAATAGTGTTTGCAATATGTACTTAATAATGTTAATTAACTCGTATTTATAAATCGGTTATTTTATTGTTAGTAGATGTGGTACTGTTTTTGTTAAACAGTATTTTAAAATGGAAAACATCGGGAAAATTTTTATTGATTTTATTATTACTATTTTCATTATTTTTATGAAACTTTTTAAAGTGCAACTGAAACATTAATTTTTATGGGACTTTAAGTACGTACGAAAAATTTTTTTTAGATCAAATTGCGAATCCATAAAAATAAATATTCAAATAATTTAGAATCATATAATGACAGACAAAAATTATTTTAAAAACTAATAAATATAACCATCTGATCTGTTGTAAAGAAAATCGTAAATTGCAAGTCATGAGAAATAACAATTTTCAATTTATATATGACATACTTTGTAGTAAATAAATTCTTTCGATTAAAATTTCTGTCGAATTTTTTTTTCTCATGCAAACTCCTCGTTTTAACATCCACATATTCCAATGAAGTCAAATTTAAGGACAAAATATTAAGAATTGAAGGACATCTTTTTTTTTAAACTAAAAATTCATCTTAAATCCCACACATTTATTTTCAGAAATATCCCCTTTCATCTAAATTTTTGGACTTTAACTATTCTATGTGGAATTCATTAGCAATAAATTTAAATACGTATGCATTATATGTAAATTTAATTTTATTCCTAGAACATAGTGTTCCAAAATAAATATACTCCGTTCTAAATTAATTGATGTGCTAGTGTAATGAAATTAATCACTAAACCCAACAATGGGGAGTGGCACATAATTTGGCATACTTTTATCTTCACCATTTTACTGATGCAGGACTTTAGTCATAGATATTTATGTAGTCATACATACTATATATTTTTGTACGTATGCATATGGGTAGAAACTAGAAATAATGGTGACAAATTTAGGGTTTGTTATTCAATCCCAGAGAAAATAAATTACAAAAAAAAAAACTCATTTAAAAGGGTTGCAGATTTAATCTGCATTCGTTATCCAATTGTATGTGTACTATTTAATTAACGTTTGCAGAAACTATCTAAACTCTAACTTAATATAAAACTATCTTAAAATACAGCAGAATATCACAATTTCGAACCGTCCAGATTCCAGAAATTAGAACCGGCCATTTCAATGAAAACCAGAACTTATTGTTCTGATTTCAGGAAATCTTTATTTTTGTTTTTTCTTTCACTACAAATTATTATTTTTTGCTCATTTAAGCTAAAATAAAAGTTAGGATCACGAATTCAAATAAATTCAAAACACAATCATTATTACTGATTTTATAATTTAAAAAAATTAAATAATTATTAAAAAAAAATATTTTCTACGAATTAAATGTTTTAATTAAATATTAATAAATAAAAATTGATTTGTGTTGAAATAAAGCTTGCGTAACTGTTTAGTTTTATTATATTTCATCATTTTTTGTGAAAAAGAAAATGTATAGAAATTAGAATAATTCGAGAAACAATGTGTTTTAATTTGTAATATTCTACTGACATTTCAAGTGATGGCAGACCGACGCATTAAACTATTTCAATCCAGATGGGATTATGAAATATGAAAACGGAGACAAATTTGACCCATCCAAATAGACATAAAGAATGAAGCATATTGTTAAGAAATTGAGATTGCTCGAAATTGATTTTGAAATCGCAATTCATCTGCATGCACATTCAGCCCATTGTTATAACTTACATAGTGCTCTGGAATTGGCGTGTTGATTGGCTTTGTGTTATTATAAATTGTACGTTCGTATATACATAATATGTATATTGAAACGTCCCATTTTTTTTGCGAGTGACTGTGCATTCTGTAGTGCACGTAGATTGCAGTCAAACAAGTGCGCCACTTGAGCATAAGATTGAAAGTGTGGCAAGCGCAAGTGCTTTTTGACGCGCGGTAATTGCACTCACATACAATTGCATAATTTTCGTTAAGCTTTTCAGTGTACCTATAATACGTAAACGTTTTCGAATAAAAGATGCACTTCATGGGGGCCAATTTATCTTGCATTTAATTTAAAGTGCAACGAGTTATTGCAAAAAAAAAATTATACATTAATTAACCCGGCACATTCTAAGTATATTAAAGTCTTTATCTTGAGAAATGTCGCCATCCTAATGACATTAATGGCATATGGCAAATATTTCATCAAGTGAAATTATTTTGACATACCTAAGTTGGGATCTATAATTACCCAAGCGAACTAATTGCGGACAATTTGTAACTGTCAGTTTCATTTGCTCACAATCAAACTTAACAAAAATAGATTGACACTAAAATTGAAATTGAAAATGTACAATAAATCTTCATGTAATGCTTCCATTTCATTATAAAATGGCATACACAATGTTACATGAGAACGTTATATATTAAAGTATGTTGATCTGATGTGTGGCTGTGCCACATACGACGAGGGCACATACACAATTTTGTTCACATGTAGTTTGCATGAGTATATTGTAATGTTTATTGTGCTTAGAAGAATTGCGCATTCAAATTCCAATTTAATGTATAAACATTTATTCAGCATGGTGCCCAAGATATTAGACTATAATAATACCTACTGTACAAAATGCAAGCAACATGCAGAATGCATTTATATATATACACATATCGTGAATAATGCACATTGGACGATGTAGAAGCAAAGTATGTGTGAGCATGTGGTAATTTAACCGCATATAAAGACAAATACCAAAACGTTTAAAGATTAATTGATGCAATCTAACTAATTTATATGTTGCTCAGGTACTAATTAGAAAAGTATGTTGCATGAGAGCACATATGCCATGCTTTATGAACATAATATCCTCAAAATTATTTGTATGTTAAATAAACGATATTAATATGCATGCTGATGCTAAACAACTAAATACACATACCGTTGATATTCACTTTAAAATATTTTTGTGGGTGGCTTCTGTCGCACGGCACACCGTATATGTGAACATTTAAATGAGCTTAAAACTTTCCCATTCATCATAAAGCGTGGAATTAGGGGATGATGACTTTTTGCAGCTCACATATATACCGTTTTTATTAGAACCACATATTCATATGCACTTTGCGCAATGAAGGTATAAAATGTACGTAAAGGGTTCACTTTTTTTTGTGCAGAAACAAATAAAACTAACTTCCGTTTACGGCGGTGTATGCCACCCCCCATCTGTACCTGTGTGCAGCAGCTATCAACACAGTTCGAGCCATATCCGCCAAATGTGCATGCAATAGATTAAGCAATTTCGGCACGTTTTTTTTCACTCCCAGTTCCAGTTGGTGTGTATGGGTGGGCGAAGCCTTTTTTAAGTTATACTTTTTATGCAATGCATCGCTGCGAGTTTTTGGCGACGCGACGTATGCCACAGATCAGCTTTAATTCCAGACTAATGGCTTCATATGACTAAGCAAAAGTGTATATTGATTAATTTTTTGGTATGTACAAAAGTGTATACACTGCAGCATTCATGTCTGCGTTGTGGGAAAATAGGCTTGCGCGATAAAAAGCTTACGTTTGCAGGTAAAAGCATTCGCTCATGATAATAGGCAATTACGGACACATTTTCTAGCATCCGAGGAAGGACAGGTGGAATGCGCTTGATTTTAGAGTACGTCAGCGTTTTTGTGTGACCGTTCCTATGGGATAAAACAAAAGTATCTCTTTTACGCAATCAATGGATTATCACTCCTCTTATTATGCAAGCGTTTCGATTTTTATTTGTATCATAAATCTTTGTCATAATACCGGATGTTTTAACTTTTATAATTCTGAAATATACTGATTCTGAAGATTATAAAGTACTAGCTGAGAAACATCATCTTTTTTTCTATTATTAAAGCGAAATTATATTCTTAAATTGAATCTGACAACACAAAAAAAAAACGATGAAAAACCATTTCCATTTTTTTGTTTTCATTCCGTATTCCAGTTTCATAAAAGTAGTTTCATTCATCGTAACTTAATTCCGATTTATTAAATAATAGAAATATTATAAGTGCTTTATTGTGACTGAAATTAAGCATTGATAATGATCAGAGTTCCATGTTCTTTGTTAATTAAATACAAATCGATACTATAGCAATTTTTTTTGAAATTAGTCACGAACCGCTATTTGTTTCGCAGTTTTCGTGGTTCATTTTTGCGTTTAAAAAATTTGCCTAATTTATTAGACTAATGCATTTCAATTTTGTTATTATTGATTATAATTGATTCTTTTTCTATTCAAACTGTTGCTCAATTTTCAAACACAATAAAATTTTCAGAATTATTGAACTGCACAAACCGAAACACCCTTTACTGATGTGAACAAATTTTCATGTTGCTAATAGTTATGTGATCTGTTTAGACTTTAGTCCTTCCATATTTTGCAATGTGAGATTAGTGACAGCAATCAAATGTTATTGAGTCCGCCAAAATATTTGTCCACGCATGTAAATAAATAAAATGCATTTTCTGCATGTTTTCGAACAAATATCGTGTATAATTCAAAAAAAAAATTCATATAAATTTAGTTATTGAGCGGCATGAAAATAACGACATGTAAACACACGAGTATGTGCGGGTTTTAAACTGTGTCAAGGGATTTCGACATATTATTGTGTCTATGGGGGCACTGTTTGTTTATGTACAAAATGTGGAGCACGAACGGTGAACACCGAACGGATGTGAAAAGGTACGTAATACAATGATACTCGAGCTTCTGGTTAGGTATATCGTGCATGCAGAACTATACTGCTTAAAACTACGTGTTCTTTCAAATCGGTACAGTGTCGAGCGGTATGTGTTTAAAGCTTAAATTGGACACATACATTATACAAAAGCATTCACGTGTCTAATTTAGGGTGAGAAAGGGCTTACGTTAATGGGACCGTCTGTACATATGTATAGAAAATTTACATAGAATACAATTGTATTGTAAATATTATACGAGGAGCATGTTGAAAAGGGCATGGCATAAAGAATCAAGGAAATATTACAAATTTTATGAAAATAGTTGGTTGATTTGGATGCAAGGATGTGGAAATAGATTCTTTTTCTTGTCATTCTGTTATGCTTATAGGTTTACTCTATTATGACAACAAAAAATAATCATGACCATATAATTCGCATACAAATGAAGCCTGCACATATTATGTAAGCATTGTATAAAACGAAAATTGTGTATAATGGAAGTTGAACCAAGTTAAAACTAACTGTATTTATATAATATCTCCTTGTACACATGTTAATGCTCCTGGGCTTTTATGGGGCGATAATATTTGCTTTAGAAATAATTCAATTATACTTTGGATGAGTTTATGGATTATGTATGTGTTTGCCTAAAAGCTTTTATGTTCGTTTGCCTTGAAAAGATTTTTCCTGCACACACGTATTTATGTGTAAAAGTACGAGTACATGCGTTTATTAAGTTTTGCACACATTCCTTTTAAATTTATTTAGTTGTAAGATGTACAAATGTAACAATGTATTGTACTTATGGAGGTATCTCCTCGAATCATTCAAATAAGGATCACAACCATTTTCATCACTTTGAACTCAAGTTCACGTTAACTTCAACATGATATTAAAGTACGACTATAGTTAAAGATCCCTTTTAAATCTCGGATATCATGGCACTTACACACTAAGAGAACGGATCCACCTAAAATCCACTTATAGTAAATAACACTTATATGAGTAAGACAAAGTGCAAAAACATGTGATTGATAACAGTTTAGTTTTCTGTTTTAATTAAACTTTTAACTGATATTGAAACACAGTAATACAAGTTAGCACAATCCACATAATCTTCTATTTTGATATTTATATACATGAGCTTGATTTCTCTCAGTGTACAAACGTATCATGTCATTTTATATTTAAAATTCTTCTTTTTCCTAAAATAATAATCATTACAAACTTGTTGTACTAAATTAGTGTTAAACGGAATATTGTGTATCACATTATACATAAAGGCGCAACTTTAAGAACTGCAGTTGTCAGTTACTGAGAATGTGCTTTTGGCAATAATTAGCATTACCGCTCAAAATCAATCATCAACATTATACACAATCTTGTACATCATTATTTATGAGAATTTAAGGTCCACATTGTAATTCTCTGTACGTACATGTATGTAATTAGTTTCTTTCATTGATCTTTCTCAAGTTACATCCTTGAGTAAGCTCTACTCTCAAAGGTAGTGTATTATATTCTACAACGAAAATACACTTCACTTCAAAGTAATTTGGATACCTGTGCTCCTGTTTAATAATATAACTCAAAAAGTTTACCGTGTCGGTGCACCAAACTTTGTTGAACGCTCCAACCCATACGAATGCCACACAGTTTTATTGCACGCTTTCTAAGGTACACAGGACGTGTAAGATGCTATATAAAATAAAAATGTAAAAAAAAAACGAATGAAATTCACAGTCATTTATTGATTTGTTGAATTCTAAGTTTTATTATGCCATACAGGGGAAAAGTTGGACATTATGAATGATGCCGGAGAGCAGTAAAAATGTCTTGAATTGCCAAGATGAAAATACGAAATGGAGTTAAATTTTTAAGTAGACAATCTGCACTGTTTTCTTGCATTTTTATCTTGAATATGTGTAGATTGCAAATTGATTTGAGTTATTAATTTACATAGTTGTTTAAAATTTAAATTATTTTATATTTATAAATGTTATCGTATACACCTACATTTTATTCTTAGATGTATAATGTGATTAATCAGTGCTTGAATTCTGAAATCCAAACCATTATCCCTTGGTAATTGATCGGTAGAGTATTTTATGCGGCATTCCACTATTAATCTGTAATTGACGTAATTGCCTAAGGGATTTGCGGTCACTGTATAACTACATTAATGGGTTACATTTCAATAATTCACTCGCATATTTTGCATTTAAAATTGTTTTTTTTTTACTTTTGAATTATGTATGCTTGTGAAATGCAATAAGTTTTGCATAATACTGAGTTTTCTCTTAGGATTTTTAACAGATTATAAATGATTATTGGAATTTTTGTTCCAATTTTGAGTACTTTAAAAACAAATCAATTAAATATTTCAACTTAAACATTTTGCTGTATCAAATCATAGTTTTAATGTACGCATAGAGTGATTTAAAACAACAAAATTCTATTACACAATCAATAAAGCGTAATTCCACACTGAATTTATTTAAATTAGTAAAATACATATTTATTTTCATTATTGACGCATCCTACGTAACACAATCGACTGAGAAAAAAAACAGTTTTTCAAACTTCACTGTACTTGAAAGAAAAGTTAAGAAATGAAATAACATGAAATTATTTTCTTTACCTTTACATTACCTTATTCTACACTCTGAATAATAACTGACCGACCTTTACTCTGGACTGTACCTTTAATCCATCAAAAAGCGCATTACCATGGCTGTAGGTGTAACCCTTATCACATAATTGAATATTGTAATTTATAATATTATATAATGCAGTTATAAAGCTTGTAGAAGCTGGCAGATTTTTAAAACAGAGAAATAACATGAATACCTTCCAAAAAACAATGTGCTTGTTGAAATGCCGTTAAAACACGTTGCAGCTTTATTCAATTAACTGATTGCAAAGGTTTAAGCATTAAAAGGGTAGTTTGTAGTTTGTTATTTACTCCCTGGAGCCAGAATTGTACTCATTAATTCGCTTCAAATAACAAATGCAGCTATAAAAGCTTTTACAACACCCACAATCCAGATACTCAGATTTGCATTTTAACCATGATGCCAGTTTCACGTGTTCTTGACTTAATATATTGTATAGAGAATATTAAAATTCAAACATGCAGTTGTATAATGTACATTCAATAGCTAATGCGAATTTTCAAAAATTATTCATATACTTAAGTGCTGAGAGTAGATATATTTATTCCTATTATGTGCACATTTTTATGTAATGTTGTAAATAAAACATTGGAAAATCCCTCAATGTCATCCCCGGCAGTAGATAAACTGACAAAACATCATATTCTGCTCGCATCTCCATCGGCTTGGAATCTATTATCGACTCTGACATATTCTTAGCTAATCGAAATACACTCATACACATACATATGTTGCATCCGGCATTTTGCCGGCATTATATTTGATTGAATCAACGGCACATTCTGTGCCAGTAAATAACACTTGCGAATTGTGATTGTCGTCATCAATCATAAACGACATTTTGCCTACATATTAGATGTGTTGCGCTTCATTAGATAATTGCCATTGTTTGTATAAAAGGATCGCACCATTCCAACGAACGGGAATAAAAAATGAAGCTTCCGAAAGTCAGGAACCCCGGCGCACATTCTATTTACACCAGAGTTATTTTCAACATTACACACACTTACGAGGACGTTTACGTACTCGTCGTGTGTATGGTTGTTCTTGTTTGTTACAACTTTTGCTGGCACGGCTTTTACTTGATGAACCATATAACGCATTCCGCAAGTACTCAAAAGTCAAGTCTATAACTTTCCATTGCTTATTCATGAGTTGCTTTGTGTATATATATATTTGCAGTATGAGCAATAACCATTTATAGTCTGTCAGGATGTAGGATATATTTATATAGAATAAATGTATTACAAAGCGACGAAGCTATGTACGCATATTCAAGGACTCTAATCGAACACTCTGAAATAAGATAAGATTTTGATGTGCCATGTCATGATTTATATTTACATTTAAAGCGCACATAAATACGGTGCATTGCCTATAATGGTCGTGTTCGTGTCGTTTGGCACCATAACGGAAGTGGGAGTGAAATTAACATGATGGAGGGGAGGGGTGGGGTGCGTAGTTGACATCCAATTGTTTGCCGAATAGTATACATTTAATATGGAAGTGGAAATATCTATATAGGACGTACAAGATGTGCCATACAAAGATAGTGATCACTGAATTGCGAATGCTCCTGAGTCGGAAATAAACTTTCAATTGTGTTCGTGCGGAATACAGGAGATGGCATAAATGGTGCGGGGTTGTGGGTTACCGTGATAAGTGAATTGGGAAGTAGTTCAGCACCAGCTATTGTTGGTTCCCTATTCATTATAAAGATTATTATTATTATTTGATTGAAATTGAAGCTTTGCCAATATCGTAATTATATGCAAGGCATTTGAATTAGTCATTGGAATGTTAAGTATTTAGATGAGCAGATATTTTCTCGATTACTTTTGCACTGACATCGTGCAAAATGTCAAATAACGTACTCGTACTTCCCACTTTTTGTTCACTTGCCTACGGCATTAATTAAGCATTACATTTTCATCATTATGACATTCTTCAAAAGTTTTATTTTACTGCTGTACCACGAACAATTTTATAAAGATGCTCAATTCCAGTTATTTGTCCTTTTCTCTTCATCCAGATAAGTATGTAAATGTAGTGAATTTCCCTTCGTACGCACACATTTTTCTTAGGTTTTAAATTATGTTTGAAACTGGGACAGAATTTATTAATCATTGTTTCACATTGGGATGAAAGCTTTAAATTGTTGTCTTAAAATACTTTAAATTGGTTCAATTTCAAGTGCTTGTTTGATAACGATGGATTCCTTAAATCCTCTATGATCACATTTGTGGGTTCTAGAGAAGTTAATCTTGCTTCTTCTAGTCCCGGACAAAATATTTCTTATTGTGTTTGGAATATTTGATCCGTGTTTGCAAATCTCATCTTCTTTAAGTTTCATCTTCGTGAGATGAACTCCGAGTGATGGGTGGTCTGTACTTAGGCAGACGATCATTGAAGGTTGACAACAATAGTAGCAATTTCACTACCAAAAAAAAAATTAAATTACTTATTTGATATTTCTAATGTCACTTTATATTTAATACATTTGAAGAAAGCTTTTCATCAAAACACCTATAACATGAAATCAAATCTTCAGAGAATCAAACAAAAATAATCTTCATAAAAGCTTTCCTATTTACTATAGCAATTACATTTAACGACATTTCCTTTCACAGCATGCACACAAAGCCCCACACCGCACCGCCCCTTTTCATTAAAAAACTAATTCAATACACCACGCGAGCTTAATTAACGTATTTTGCACCGTGCACCTTCCGCAGCAACTGTACGGCAACGTCCTGTCATGTCTGTATCACCATTTACCATTTACCATCCCCCTTTTTTCTGCAAACACTAATGCATTTTCTATAGCTGTGACATGGTTACATATCGCAACCGCCATTGAATTGACTCCATAGCATGTGTTGGCGCTTGTTTGCACATTACTGTAGGTGTTTTGTTTCATATTTATGTGCGGATACTGCGTTATACCGTCGGGATGCATAAAAGAATGCATGTTTCTGCAGTGCATGTGCGAGCGTACTTAGTAAAATAAAATATGTATGGAATATTGTGCATCAATTTGGGGTGTCAAATTAATTTGAGCTGAATATATGGCGAGTGCGGCATCAAAACATTACGTGATGATTCGCAAATCGATAATCATCATGCATATTGCAATTCGAATTCGGCACGCATGGTTGTTTATATTAATTTAATAAAGCCATGTAAATTCAACGCATTGGGTGTGTTAAGTCAAAGTAATGCGAGATTAATTTGTTACCGACGATAATGGATTAAATATTTACAGAGTGCAAAAGATTAATCCCGCCTAATGGATGCGATTAAATGGTGGGTGTTTGTTAAATGTGTGCAACTATAAAAATTCCAAAATGAATTATTAATTGCATAAAAAATGTGATGGTGAAGCGAGTATTATTGAAGCTGCAAATATATTATTAATAATATTTTAAACATAAAGCTTTAATTCATCTTATTATTTGGCCAATTGGTTTTAAGGACCATTTTTAATTTTACAATTTCGACTAAGTAGATGCGACAATTGAAATTCAGTAATACTCGTAAGTACATACATCAAAAATTATGTACATATTTTATTATAATAATTTCTCAGCATGTGACGTTATTCGATAATCCCACGTTTTACAACTTAATTCTACAGCGAATCAACCGATTTTCATGGACAAATGTTGCATAATTTTCCACTGTATACACATCTTGAAGTATAGAAACAATGCAAATCGTTTTGACATGGCTATACTATTATAAGTACACATAATGTTAAGAGAATATTGTATTAAAATTTGATGTCGAAAAAACGTGATCCCTGAAAATATTCATGGACAACTTTTTAATAAAATTGTAGACCAAATATATTATGTAACACATGCGGCAGCACATACACCAATTAATCATACAAGATGCTTTTTTCACTTCCGGCTTTTATTTCCAATGCCATTTCCAGATCTAAATTATGTGTATGTTGTTGATGTCAAGTTGTATTAAGATTTTGAAAAAGTTTCATCGTACAAGCACAGGGTGGCAAATACGTTTGTTATCAACTTTAAAAATTCACTACTCGGGTGTTATAAATTTAATTTAATAATTTCTATTTTTATTTTGTAGATTGAATAATAGAGTTTTAATTCTTTACTACGACAAAATTATTTATTAAATTTGAATCGCCACATTTCACCTACATCAAAATCGTAGCATTATCAAGACGCAAAAAAAAATTAAAAATGGAGGTCGCTCCATATTACTTTCTCATGGGTTTTATAAAAGAAAATGTGTATGAGGGACCACAAACCCTACAAAAGCTAAAAAATAGCATTGTATAGGAATTAAACTTGATAATCCTCGAAACTTTTGTTATGCAAAATGCAAAAAAAAATTGTGAGGTGGCTGAATTTTAGCGACATAATTTTACAGACATAACTTAAAAGAGAACTAAATAAAGTTTAGTATTTGTTACTTATGCGTTTTTTTATGTTTTTACAATAGTTGTTATGATCGGAAAAAAAAATTAGGTAACAGACTTCTGCGCCAACCTGTTATACTGTAGCCGGGATTTCGAATATTTTAAATTGAATAAGTAATTTTAAAACGATATCTACATAATATATGGAAGTTTTTCGGAGTCTTCTATCATTTGTAAATTTATTCTGCTAAACATTTACATTTACCTAAATTTAATTTTTATGTATTATGTAAAACATTTTCGTTGACAGCAGTACCTACTTGTAATTATATAATATTACAATACATTAAATGTTTAGTCATAATATGTAACTTCTTAAGCTTAGAAGGCGAATTGTAAGCTGTAGTTTATATTTATAAAATGTTCATATAAATAATAGAAAACGCTGTATTTAATTGCCTTTAAATAATGTTGGTGTATTAACAAAACCAAAAAGAATGAAATAAAAACAAACATATATAATATTAAAAAGCTCGATGATTCGCAAAAGCTGTTGAATTAAAATTTCAAGGCTGACAGAAGGTTAAAAATATATAAATTATAAACCATTCGCATTTGTGTTTATGTTTGTTTTTTGTGTCGTTAAATTGGTAAAAACTCGCTTATTTTAATTATGCATTAAAATTGTTTGCAAGTATGTGATAAACAATAACTTACGCATATATTGAGTAATTTAACAAATATTTACGTAAACCCGTATGTGCATAATAAACACTCGATGCATTAACCGCACTCTTGAATATTATTATTACAGTGTGTGCACAAAAATACTACAAAATAAATATGTTAAATATATGGGCCGAGCCGTGTGTTTGTAAACGTTTGTATACCAAAATTCGCACTTGAAAAATCTCCAAACGAAATAATTATTTTCATGCGATATTTTATTTACAATAATTAATAAATTGTAATAATTATTGAAAATTGCGTGTTCAAATATAAATATGATTTTAATGAATTTTATCGTTTGTATTTTTCTAGAGCTCAACTACACCCACAAAATGAAGGGTTGGTTTGATGCATTTCGTGATGATGGCGGACCCACACTCTACTCATTCTCCAATCGAACACCTGTCACCGGTGATGTCTCAATTGTGGCGGTCTGCGTTCTATTTGCAACACTTTATGTCGCCTTTTTGGTGATATTTCCAGGCGTACGAAAACAGGTAAGGTCGATTCCCCATAGCCATCCGGTCTCTTACGATTTGTGTGTTTGTATTTGTAATGCGCCATTCATCGGTGTTATACATGCTTTTACTTCTCATATACGGCATAATATTATGTATAAAAATGTGATTTATGTCCTCTTTCAATCCTTTTCATGTATGATGTGTTACAAGTTGTTTTACCTTTTATGACATAATGGAAGTAACCTTTTGTCATTTTCGAAATATTACATGGGATTTACGATGTGAATCAGGTTGCCGAATCTGGATGGTACTTACCGATAATATGTTCAAACATTGACAATGCTCAATAATTTATTGGCCGAATCTTTTGTGTCGGGTACACACTTTACGCTTTTCTAATGAAGGTTCTTAATCGTGTGGGCGGTGTAGAATTTTTAATTGGATTTATTTTATAACTGTAAATAGATTTATAATTCTGCTGGGTTATTTTACTCTTGCAAAAAAGTAAAGAATAATAAGAAATGTCAAATCACGTTACTAAGAAAGAAAACATGTTAAAATATTAATCAATTGTGTAACGGTTGTATGCAATATTAAAACACACCTTTCTTGGTCGAATACTTCTGTTCTTATGGTAATTTTAATTCTCCTCATTTGAAATCATTAAAAAAATTTAAAAAAGTTTAGGAACCAGTTGCTAAAGAATCATTGAACCCGGATTTTGATCACATCAAACCATCTCCAAGCTGTTAAATAAATAACATAATGTATTTCGCATTAAAGCGGAATAAACAGCATTTAAAGTAAATTTCAAGTTTTTTTAATGACACGATTGACGGTTTTAAAAAATAACTGTCTGCAACCTCAATTAAATAGGAGTAGATGTGGGTGGCATAATTAGACCTACCGCAGTCCAATTCATTGTAAATATTAAGATACCAGATAACCCAAAATGTGCTCTCAATTTATTGTCTAATTACAAACACAGAAACCAATTTGAAGATTTATTCTCAAGTGCTTAATCAATTAGAATGGTACACTAATTAAAGGTCAATCAACGGATTGGAACATATTTTCCTTTGTAATTATTATTTCTGATTAATAGCGATCAATTTTATACCGCCTCCGCTTCACATTTTGATACATTATTACGATTCATGATTCTGCAATATTTTTTAACATAATTTTGTTTATGATTAAAACTGCTCACATGGTACAATATTTACAATACAAAATATGAGGCTACACATATATAGTAAAATGTACTATTAAAAGCTTGTTTAAATTGAATGGGGTAATGAGATTTTTGCAGGCGCGGTCATCTTTGAAAGGTCAGTTGTGAATAGATTATTGGCTTTTAACGTTGATTAATCACAAGGTGGAGTGTGTTGAACTTTAAAATCTATTCACGTCGAGACATAGTGAAATGTTTCTATAATTAAGGGGCAGTGGATAGTGTATTTCATATGTGAGATCACGTTTTTCCTTTGCTGTTTTATGTTTTTTTTTTCTTTAACTACAATAAAAATTGAGAAAATTTATTTTATTTAAGATTTGAGTAACTTTAAATTCCAAAAGTGTTCGCAATAAAAGCACAATTGTTATTCAATATGAAAACGAAACTCATAATTTCTGTTTAAGAGTTTAATTTTCCACTTAAAAGTTGTAAATTCACAGTGAATAAATTTTATTTAACAATGAGCAGAAAAAAAAATTTTAAAATGTTCTTAAATTCATCTAAAATTGACCTTTTGCAAGAGCATGTTATTTTCTTAATAATATTATAAATATCAAGTTTGATGTAGATTTGCAAATTAAATTAGTAATTTAAATTTAACACAAAAACTCGATTAGAATCAATTATTTTATGTATTATTTACAAATTGAACTAAAGTCTAAAATTAAAACAATTTTCATATCTTTCCCCAGAAATTCACAACATTTACAACAGTAACGCTGAGTTTATTTGTTGGACTAGTCATATTAGGTAAGTCATAAAGTGATTTTTAATTGGCAATTGATTGCACAATCAATAATCAAAATAAGCCTCTGTATATGAATGTTCGTTTTAGCCTCGTGATGCTTTCAATTATAAACATTTCGCTTTGTATTGTTTATATACACAAATAATCAATTATTAATTATTGAAACAATGTTTAAAGGAATTTCTAATTGCGTTAGTTGTTTATATTTATATTTATAAATTAACGAGCAATCAGCACGATCATAATAGTTAATAATATTGTAAATTAATGAAAGTGACAAATCGAGCAGATGCATCACCGCTCCCAAATGTTCAAACATTTCTAATTAAATAATTGATTTCATGTAAATGCCACACAGTGACGCGACTGGGTTCCTCATGGCATGTGGCGTCAAGTACCATCATTGCACCATACAAGGCGTTCTCCAAAGAAAAGCTGCCAGCACGTATTGGAGCGCACATAGGCCTCATGCATGTTAACATCACACTGACAGGTAAGTCAATTTTAAGGCAACGAAAAGAAGTCATTTCTACATTTGTCTAGACCTGCATGTGTAACCGTTTGTCAGTGAACTTTTCACCCTTAAAACATTTCACAATATTACACTGACACGTTTCCGCTTCATTGCTGTTGGATAATATTTATTCCCACAGCGGGTTGAGTGATGTGATCGCTTGAACTCGCACGCATATTATTCCGCCATTCACATACAATTGTGTGCCACAATTCATAATATTGGCGACGCGTTGTGTGCGTCGTCATATACGCGATGAATGTGTAAAGTGTAAACATATTAAAAAGTGGGGCGTCCATGGTCATGTTGGGGCACAAGCCACAACTTCCACGACATTTCAACGTCACGCACATTTACAGTACACGACCGCGCGACGTGTAGGCTGTGTAATAGCTTACGTATATATGTTTTAAAATATATGCATTCGGTGATCTGATTTTTCTCGCGCGCATTTGCACTTTTCTTGCATTATTGCATTTTATGAGCTGAGGTCAGTCATTCAGCCTTGTTGTGATGGCAAGGTCGCGATTTACCTACATGGTGCAATGTGCGCGCACAATCTGCGAACTCAAACTCTGTGCATATAACGCAGCAAGTGATAAATGCGGCAGTGCAGAATGCGCGTTTTATGTATACATTTTTGCACATTTTATGCATTGTAAACATACACGGGTGAATAAATAAATTGTTTTGTCTTTAAAAGAGCAGATAAGAGTGAATTTATTGATTCTGAGCATACAGCTTGGGAAATTGATGTCGATTTACAATTTTACATGGCATGAGTCATGGCTCATGACCCAAGGAGTGGGTCGTCTATAATTCAATTAGCCTTGAATGAGAAAGTTTTATTTTACTAATTTGTTGCAACCACCCATGTTGTGGTGTGAAAATCAATAGTAATAGCATTTCCATAGAGGGCAGTCGATCGACGTGCAATTTTATCAATCTCCGCAAATTAGCTTCTACACTTTTGGCCAAAGTTTGGAACTTCAACGATTTACTATTGGCTCACATGTGTCTAAATTAATTGGATATGAAAGGCGACACACTGTTGTGTCATTTAGTTAAAGGAGCAGATATTGGCACTTTTGATTGTTAGCATTGAATTGAAACAATTGTTCACATTTCTATTTCATAAGATCAGCTTTGAAAATAATTTATAAGCGCAACAAATCTCTATTAATGCAAATTCATCCCTTAATTCATTTAAATCTGCAGCTTAATGAAAAGCTATGATATATAAATCTCAACAACGAATAAATTTAAATTTATTATCCATATTTGGTCACAACAGCATAAAGATGCGCTTGTAAATTTGCTATATATTCAACACTCTCTCTGCAGGAGGAATTACTTAACAATACGCAATGCATTTAATAAAACCCTCGCATCGCTCAAGGACTTTACATTTCGTGCTGAAACTTCGCGTGAACTGAATTAATCGGGTGTACAAGGGAGAAAAGCGTTGCCACAAGATGCCTGAAAGCTTTGTTACCAGTATTTAAACGTTATGATCGACTTGTGCATTGCATATAATTCGTAATGCAAAATGCAAATTGCAAACGAGCACTATACCAATTTAGACGGTAACTACTTCTTGAGCATACCCTCGGGCCTGTACAATGGAAGTAGTCAATGCATTTCTCCCCGCATCACAAACGCTAGTAATATACACAGTTACAATAGATGCAACTACGTTATTGAACAGAAAAATGTGTTATGTTTAAAAATTGCTGTGAGCTTTTACAAATACTTGCAGTCCCATCTGAAATACTTGATGCACTAGTTGTTATAAAAATTGAGTAATATTTTCAATATGAATTCAATGAATTCATACAATATCAGTTAGGGAATTGATTTGAGCGAATGCTGCTTCCTTTTTTCGCATTTTTCTCCATCAATTAATCAACAGATTGAAAATACCACATATATGAGGCGTACATTTTGCCTAAAACATACATGTTCATATACAAACATCCATATATACGTGCTGCGAAATACACAGAACGTTCAAAATGGGGAGCTTTTAAATTTACGAGAGTTTAGACTACACACCTAAAATCAACAATAAATAATAAAATTGAATTGATTTTTTTCCCACGTGCATGTTGTTTTAACTTTTCACATAGACCGAGATGAGCACATGCCGACAAGCGACGCGACGCAACGCACAGGGGCTATATGCCTGCCACTTGCCTAGATGGTGTACTACAAAAATTAGGGCAACAAAATGAGTTATATGACTTGGTGGTACCATCGCATTCAAATTAAGCTCGCCCAATTTCTATTTTGCATGACCAAAAATGCACAAAACCCCCAACTTTTTAATTACGGTTAGAGATTGCCATTCTGCAGATGTTTGCCAACTCCTAGATGAAAAGTGAGTTCTGTGGGTTGTGGATTGTGTGGAGAGTAAAGTTTGTGAGACTTCATTTGTATGTTATAGACTAGTGTAACTTTTTACATATAAAGTCTGCAAATATATAATATGATGTTAGAAGAAGACTTTTGAATTCTCACAGCGATGTATTGTATTGCATAGTCTCACCTACATCTCTTAATCATCATTTAGATTACTCAGCAAGCTTGTATGACTAATTGTTTTGCATGCTTGCAATGCGTTGTGTGTATTGTTAGTTTATAAGTGGAGTTAGCGTTATGTGGATCCTCCCTCGCCATACATGAACAATTCACAACATTTTCATAAAGTGCTTTACTTTTTGCCAGAAATGATTATTAAATCATGCACATACCAACTACCCCGACGAGCGAGTATGCTTTGTTTTTATTTTTGTATAATTTTACATTTGCTCGGTGTTTTTTTGTTTTTGTGTTTTTATTTGCTGTTTTTATACCGCACTTTTTGGCATACGAAACGACGTTGATAATTTGGATTTCATATTTTAGATGTCGTATTTGCTTCTCTTACTAGAGCTCTCTATGCTCCTTTGGGAAGGATGAGAATTGTTGTACTGTGTGACAGCGTCTGGAAATTTGGGGATTGGCTTTGCACACACTGTGTGAATTTATGAAGATTGAAGATATGGTCGTTAAGTATGCGAAATAAAATGCGTTTATTTTACATGGTGTTGGGAATTTGACACCAAAGAAAATTTCATACCATAAACATTTAAACTCTCTTTAGATGTTTGTTTCATGGGGGGATTTTATTTTGTTTTTATGTAAACAAACGCAGCAATACAAATGAGCTCGTTCGGTTGAGATTTTGTTGGCGACTTTTGAAATGTGATTTTGAATTTTCTTTGATTGCTTTTTATTTAGATTTCAAGGTCAATACACCGGGCTGTTGTTCTTTGATTAGATGTCTGTAAACTTTTTGTAAATGACTTAAGTTTAATATGATCATTGCAATGTATGTATTTTCTCTCGTTTTATTTAAATATTTAATATAATGTAGAAGAATGAATTAAACGGAATATTTGCAATTAAATTTTTTTTGAATTCTTACTACAACATATTTATTTGTGACTTTAATTTCTTATATTACTGCAGCTCCTTTCAATTTAAAGATAAGTCCTGAAGCAATTTTTAATGTTCAAAATAAACAATAAATTTATAAAATGCGTTTCATAAAAGACGTTATTATTTAAGGTGTAAAAATAATAATCATGCGCCACCCAGTTCACGTGATTATGAGAGTGTTATTCTTTAATACTTGAAGCAGAAATATATAAAAAATCACGTTTTGATTGACCATAAATTGCAGAGGAAAAGGAACAACGATTTTTTTATACCCAAAAAAGCCCACCTCAACTTTAATTCATTTTTTTTTCCTTTTTATTTCTTTTATCATTCAACGTTATTAGGCGATAATCCAGTGTTATGATCTTCTTGATGGTCTATTATGCTATTATAATGTCGTTAAGGAATTACTTCACTTCAATTGTATGTACATTGTAGATGTTACATTTTCCACCCACATCACCAGCATCACACAATTGGTATTTTCCATTAGGTTCTGGTTCACTGCAAAAATTTCTTCAAGAAATCGATAATGAATTCTCTTAGTATAATCCCTTGAAAAGCAATTTTGCAAAACCCTTGAAACATGTATTCTCTTTACACAACGACCAACATCGAGATGGTTGAATATAAACTTAAAAGGGTTAAGTGGTTAGTATGCACTTGTGGAGTGTAACAACGTATTCTCGTGCATAAACATTTTTATTTCCGCATGAACTTTAAAGCATTTTAGAAATGCATGTTTTTCAAAACGAATATTTTGCATAATTAATAACATAATAAACGCATTAAGTATAAATGCTATCATAAAAATGGAGTGCATTATAGTTTGCAAATTGTAATTATAACGCTTAGCCACCCATCGGCTCAATGAACCACAACTTAGAATTCCGCAGTGTGTTAACATAAGCCGTGTGAAGGATTAACTACACAGCATTTTATTTAGTGATGCATGAATGAACGTATGTTGAGTATGAGCAACATACATGATTTGTACGTTAATTATGCAAATGACGATACATGCTGCATACGGCAGGCAGCATAACAAATTGTTCCATTAAATTGGCGTGTTACTTAGTTATGTTTATTTCAATTTATACAAATGAACGCAACGATTAATTTGCACGAATTAATTTCGCAATGAAATTGGCCGACCATGACTGGACTCACAGAAATGCAAAGAATTAGAGAAGTTTACTTTGAAATAAATATATAATTGTAACTACGGTAGTTGTGCACACTGTATTGAAAATGTAAGTTTAGCACTCCCACCGCAACGCTCTGTGGATTCCACGTATGTATATGCCAAATTGTTATTGTTCTGTGAACGCGCAAATACAATTATTTTCAGTAAACATTTCTTGTGGTATATTACACATTTTCCGCCAGTTGCATTTTTTTGAAAGAGTTTTCAACCAAGCGTTAGGGCAACTTATGCATGCCCGCCTCATATTGTGGAATTTCAACTTAGTTACAGTGTTATGTGTGTGTTTCTGTATTATTAATCAAACACTAACTGGCCCAATAATGCGATTGTCTTGAATTTTGTATTATTATTGTTTATTGCGTTTAATTTTTGCGTACATTCATATTTAGATTAACATTTTCAACTCTCCTTATCAACAAAAATTTATAGAATTCCTGATTACCATCAATTGGTTGCAAATTCCCACGGGAAATAGCCAAATAGCACGTTATAGGAACAAACTGTATAAAAAAACACATCACACACTGTGCGGCACACTGCAGTAACGACGATTTATTGCTGCTGCTCTTTCGAGACTCATTCCGAATAGATTTCCGTTGGCAAAAGACTTCCTTGCGTGTTTGATCACATTTAATCCAAAAGTCACAATTAAACTAAGATTAATTGAATGAACGATGTGCAACGTAATTTGCACCTAATATTGAATGAGTCTGAAATCGCATTTGAATAACACTCATCACCCACTCAACACATACATTATTCATTAGCAACTCGTACGATATAAACATTTTCGCAATTTTGTTTTGCAGCTGTTTCCATTGGAAACTGGACGCCACCGTCTGATATCGATTTCAATGAACGCTTCACATGGAGTGCGGCCACTGAGATGGGCACATCATACCGCAGTGCACTGAAACGTGGTCTACCCTATCCCATATTGACCGTCGCCGAATACTTTAGCCTGGGTCAAGAGGGATTCGCCTGGGGCGGACAATATCGTGCAGCCGGCTATTACGCCAGCATACTGCTGTGGGCGTCATTCGCCTCATGGGTGTTGATGAATTTGCTGCTGATTGCCGTGCCACGTTATGGTGCTTACACAAAAGCGTTAACGGGCTTGCTGCTTATCTGCACCAATGCCGGATACTACATGCTGTTGCCGAAGCGGCCGTTGACCATCATCATTGAGGGGGGACGCTTGGAGTTTAAGTTGGGATGGTGTTACTGGCTGGTGCTAGTGGCCGGTGTATTGTGTTTCTTTGTAGGTTTAGTCATTTCTGCCATAGACTTAATGTGGCCGCACACATTCTCCACTATTTTAGAGGTATAGTTTGATTAAAATCTATTTAACTTTATATTCTTTAACCAATTTCTCAAATAGGTTTATTATGATACACCATACGATCGTCATGTTATTCTTGAAGAGTCACATGACGTTAGATACAGAAAACGTAACAGTAGAGGTGTCGAGGAACCGCCAGGTTTAGGGTCTAGAATACTTCGTCGTTTGTCATCAAAAACGAAAGATCAAACATTCAACAACAGTGCCGGTTTTGAAAACAAGGGCTTCCAAAATGAAGCACCAAAATCTCCATGGCGTTATCCGTTTCGACGGGCTCAGCAACTGCCACATCCCATGAGTTTGCAGCGAACAATTTCGCAAGATTCCGGGTCCAGTATTGCGTCAATGCCAATGTCTTCCAACCACCATAAAGTACAACTATCGAGAGTACTTCCGTATGTATATTTTCAGTAATTGCAACTACGGTTGTCAGTTTTTTTTACGTAGAATAATTTTTGTGCATTACATTATTGCAGGAAACCACCTCTTGAGCGGACAAGGGAGCTTGCCAACTGGTGATTTTGGCCCCACCATATTCAGTGAATCACTTTTCATCGTCATCATCTTCGCAATATCTTTACTATAATAATACTTTATATTTTACAACACTTATTTTAATTGCAGTGCAATCAGGATAAGCTGGATTAGTCCAAGGATTAACTGGGCAATTGCTTTCAGTTTATGTATTTTTACTCTCCCTAATATGATTACTGTTTTAGTTCTTGACCTTAGTTAGAAAAGTGATGAAATTGTGATATTACAATGCAGAAAAATAGTAGAATCTCTTAAGAAGTGAATATAAATAAAAGAGGAGACAATAAACTGACATTATTATGGATGCGCAGTTCCTGTGCCTTGATATAAACCAATAAAATACTTAAAATATTTGCGCATTTCACATAAAACTATTTGAAAACACCTCTTTTTGTATTAAGTCAATTGCTAATTTGTTTTTATTAAATTTTTAAAGCAAAAAAAGGTAAAAAAATTAAAATTCATTTTCACTATATTTTTCGGTGTTCTGATCATCCCTTCAAGTTTGTTGTAATAATAACAATAAGAACCTATATAAATACCTATATTATTATAAATGACTATTTATTTCTCTGTATCCCGATAATTGTTATGTATTTTACTTTAAATTGTACTTTCAGTTTGTTGTAGACCTTGTTTATAGCTGAATAAATAAAATAAAATATTATGTACCTACAACACACTATGAACCTAATAACATGTATATAACCGTTGTTCAATAACCTATCTAATTAGTTGAGTTGTTTGTTTAATTTAATCCCCCAAAAATTGGCCAAACAACATACTGTAATCCACATTTTGCATAATACCGGCATTCGACATAATGCAAAGTTGTTATAATGCTTTCGATAATTTTCAGAAAATTTAACCATATTGGAAATAAGCTGAGGTAATGGTGCTTCTGCGATAATTGCAACAGGTCCTCAAAACATCACAAATACATACTTAATTATTCATAATAATTAATAGGTGCGTCTGGACTTACAAAACATTAATTGAATAGGCCTCCATGAATGGGAATAACCAAAGATATTAATTATTAAATAATCTCAAAACTAAACTTTGGTAATTTAAATAAATAATCCGTTTTAATTGGCGTATTTGAATTTAATACACTTTAATTATATAGCTTAAATGTATGTTTTAGTGCAGAGTAAGTATACACAAAAATTTTCCCAAGGTATTTACAATAACAAATTTATTGAAATCAACATAACGAACCTTTTTCGCATCTCGTAAATGATAAAAAAATATTCGCAATATATGTTACATGTTCAAAGAGTTTTTTTTTTTAATTTTAAGAAGTATGTTTATTGGTATATAAAAGGATTAATTTTATATATAGGAATCGTCATAAATAAGTCATATAAACAACAAGAACATTTTGCATATGAAATAGAAGCAGAACAATATTCATATCGCTGATATCAGCGAATTAAATTATCCAAGCTTATTTTATGAAATTATAATTCTGACATTTCTTAGAGTCGATGAGTTGTGACCCTGCGCAATAGAAAGTTTGACATAACCTTAAAAAGTACCATACAAAAATAAATAATTTTCCAGCGAAGCTGTCATATCAGTAGAAATGGCTCCCGGCAAATTCTCATTTTCAACCTATTTCCTAACAGAAACGGGACGTCAGGTGGTGTTCGGAGGCGCAGTATGTACAGCAATCACCCTATTTTCATCCCACTTCATACCGCATTCAATATTTTCCGAAAAGTATAAGGAAATCATCCAATCCTACAAGTATGTATATCGAACTATCAGGTTCTGTCAAAAAATGGTGAACACTGCGGATTTGAAACAATAATTAAAATATTCTTTCAGATATGGCGTTGAACGAAAAATTCCAGAACGGGTTGAGAACAGATTGGAAATTGCACTCAATAAGCTTCAAGTGACAAATTACGAAAGGAAAATAATTAAAGCATTTGCCTGTTATGGATTTGACGTGCTGGAAATTGGCACTACGACTTCTCGTTTTGGTGCATTTGTGGGAATACCAGTGAACTATAATTATGTTACGGCAAGAGATATTGACAAACAAGATATCCTTATTCGTGGTGAGATGATTAATTGGTCTTCCGAGGATGGTGAACGTTTGAAAGAGGCCTTGGTGTTGACTGAAGATGAACAGATTTTTGGCATTTGTCGTGCCATTTTGCATCTTCAATCCTATCGTGTTTTATTGAACTCCTTGTTCCCTTCTCTGACTTTTGCTGCGATGTACTCAGTTGGCAATACCATCAATAACAAGATGAATTTTTATGCAAAGCCATTTATGGTGAGTTGGATTATAATGTGTGATTAAAACTTTTTGAACAAATACTTTTAAAAATCTTTCACAGCTTCGGGGAATACTCTATTCTATATTGGGCATGTTTGGATATGGCGTCTATTCTTTTATTACGGATTATACTAATGTATCATATGAAACTGAAGTTGACAGAAAGTTGTCCGATTTGGGACCGGAATTCGTTGAGTCCGGCATTCGTTTCTATGATAAGTTATTGAAGAGAAATATGGCAATTAGAAATTTAACAGGAGACTCAACATACACGGCTAAAGGAAACACCAATACTTTATTGCGTCAAAAAAATTTGCCACTTACATTGCGAAAAATGTATTTTGAAGAGCGATTAAATGAGCTTAAAAAGAAATTAGAGGAAACAGATAACATCGAAAATGTTTAGGATGGGAATCCGTGCGTTAGAAACTGTCATCGCGTAGAAACTTAAGAAAATAAATGTTTTATTTAAAAAAAACTCTTTTACATGTTTTTAAAATCTTAACATAATAACCTGAAGATTTAATACTTAAAGCCAACTTTAAGCTATAATAATGAATAATTGCACTTTAAACAAACATTCTTTACTTGATATACTTAACTGTATTTCCACTGCTGACTGCATGCACGTAACATCAATATATGTATATACATAAGTAAATACATAATACGCAACATAATTTGCTGTGCTATGCACTTTGTATATATTTTATTCCCTTACATTTCCAACATACCTAATTGTTGAGAAATGAACCCACATATCCGTTGGTTAAGAATCCTTAATTAGTTTAGTAGCTATCTGCACAAGCAATTTAAGTGGCCAGGTGGTTGTTCTCATACAATTCGCTTTGTACATAATCTAATCTGCATTTTACTCGACATATTAGAGGTTAGAGCATAATATATTGGAAAGCTCTCGTTCCATTCCTAATCATCAAAGCATTACATCTGAAACGATTGCACATGCAGCTTCAAGTAAATAATTTATGAATAGAAGGAAATAACCAGTTAAAATATATGTTTCATGTAAATAAATATTGAAATGGATAACACATGAAACTTTAAAGAATACAACAAAATGTGACCTAAAAAATCACATAAATCTGTGGCTTTAAAATCCATTTCGCAGCATCTCCGATAAATATTGATGTATACTTCCCCCACGCCACATTTAATGTCGGAATTTAGCAATAATTCATTTTGCCCAAAATTCTATTTAGCCCAGCTTGCAAATATCGGCATTAACAATAGATCAACCCTCATGAGGCAGTTGTGTACATACATGATACGAGTATACTCTATATTAGATATTGTGGTGTACTGGATAAAGGACTATTATTTTTCAAGTTTAAACTTTAAAGTGTTCTTTGCAATTCGAGTACGACTATGATTAATCTGTTATGTTAACGTAGATGAGCATGAAATGGCAATGGTATTATTTAAGAATTGAAAAATTGTTTATAAATTTTTTTTTTTTATTTGAAATATATATAGTATTTTATTTCATTGTTTTAATGTATTATTTATATTTCCTTGTTTCAACTTCTAGCACAACATTTTAATGGAACTTGAATGTAAATTTTACTCTCAGTTATTTTTCTTTAAAATTAATTTGTTGGTTGCTTTTTTTTGTAATCAAAAATTAAATTAAAAGCAAGTTAAGTAATAATGTTTAAATTTCCATACACCTCTGTTTTCCATTCAAGCTTAATTTCCGCGTTTTATAATACTCTTGTTGATTTTTGTGCAATGTAATTGTTTACAATCTTTTAAAAATCAACTAATTACGTGCATTTTTGCTTTCATTCTGCTTATCTTGTGGAATAATCCCATAGAATCCAACAAGCTGCTGAAACGAAATGTCAAACAAAACATTTAAAAGATGGTGCAGAATTTCTTTCCATAAAAACAGTTACATATCACTTTTTAAATTTTCAAGAAATACATAGCTGTATTCTTTTCTACTGCCGATTTTTCTTGATTTATAAATTTAAATGGATGCTTGCGGGTTAATAAAGAAGAACCGAAATTATCAAAAATACTGTAATCGTGCACTTATGATAGTGAAATTGTTATTTAAAACTGCGGATCTGTATCATTTTAAAAAACAATAAAAATATTTTTAAACTCCAAAAAATATAGGAATTTTCCAAACCAATATTAAGTGTACGTAAAATTTTATTTAAGATGTAGTCGTAACAACCTTTACAATTTATGATTGTAACAATAATACTTTATAAAGTATACTTAAAGTTGCAACAATTGAAATAGGTAAAATTTGTCAACTTTAAGAATAAAATTTGAAAGAATTTGAAATTTGAATTAACTTTACACAAAATTGTGATTTTTCACAAGACTCCATCAAAATGTATTCGATTTAAAATTTGAATTTACAATTATATTGAAACTCAAACTAAATTGCACATATTAAGCTTGATAAAATGTTTTCTTGCTTCTTGAATAATTCATGCTCATTTGCATATAATTACATGTGTTATTCTACGTTAACATATTATAACAATTCATCTTGATATTTCATAAATCCCATGGAACGGGCTTCATGTAAACGTATAACACAATATATACATGTATAATTACAAAGTTTACTAATTGAATACACTTCTAGGAGAAATCGATTGATGTCTATATCATCGATGTGGATAACACTATAAATAATTTTCATTTCCAATTGATTTTTCTACATATTCAGCTATATAGCTTGTATGTTCCTACAGCAAAACAGCAGTTCTTAGAATATATGCACTAAATAAATATGTCGACTTTTGTATGTTTACATAAATATTACATATTCACAATTATTTAAAAAATTAAAAATATTTTAGAATTTTTCTAAAGGGAATTTCCATTATCAGTGAGTAATGAATCTGAATGATCTATACCAAAAACCATCCCCTATTTCGCCACATATTGCTCAACAATTAAAAGAAAACGCTGCCTGCAGAACAGTTATTTTAAGATCTTATCGGCCTTTTGCATTTTGAAGCGATATTTTTCCCAACAAAAGTTGTCGCTTTTTATTTTTCTGCCCATAACCATAATCTTTGTTAATCGAGACGTGTCGTAGGTTTTGTTGAAAATAAAATTGTACAAAACAACATTTTCATTCCAAGCAAAGCCCAGGATTCTCCAATAGTTTAAAACAAAATTTTTGTTGGCCGCTGGAGACAATGATTCACTCAAATAAATCGCAATAAAGCTTCAAAAAGAATTTCAAACGCTTGATGTTTGTTTAAAAATCCTTCTTTGTACCATTCTATGAGTTCTGTGCCCTCTATTATTTATTTGAAGTTTGACTTATTCGTATTAGAGCTGTATGACGTGTGTCCAAAATTACAAAGCTTGTGCATTATGTATACACATAAATGTACATAGTTGAAAATGGTAAAAAAATGTTAGCTGTGATTACATTCCCATGATTCCCTTTATAGGCTATACTGCACACCTTCGACTATTTAGAATTCTCCTATCCCTGAATGCATTGTGAATATAAAATGAAGGTAAATCCTTTGACACAAAAAAATACTGGATAAAATTCAGTGCATATTTACTCACCACGGACCGCCTACATGCATGGAAAGGTAAGAAATTCCAATGGTGTGGTTTTGTGGGTCCTTTGTTATATCGCCACGTTGCGTTGTGTGTTATCGTCTCACCACCCTTTAGCAGGTATTTATTATGAATGTTGTAAAACCGACAGCATACCGACACAGCTTTAATAACACACATCCCAGATTAATTCTATACGTATTACCTTCTTAGAAAAATAAATATGGATATTTTTCAGAACGCGCGTGTAACATCAGCCAATTGGGACAGAAGTGTGTTACATCCGAGTCGGCATTTAATATTCCTGCGAAAGGCATGAATGGTAATTTGATACAATGTGCGCGTTAAATTATGTAAATCTTATAGAAATACCAGAGCATGTCCCATATATGCATGTTCCCACCCACATACTTACACTATTTATGTACATTGAGCGCACATATTGGTTGTTTCAATGGCTGATGAAAACCGTATCGTTTCTAAGCGCTAGCACAGGAAATTGTGTAAATTCAGTGAGTTGAATTATTGAAAAAAGTTGTTTTTGGCAAAAAGTCACAGTTGGCGAAACCCTTCAAACACACATCCATACACTCGCCGGGTGGCGCATTACAACCCCTTTCCCCAAACAGTGTATATAGCTGGTGCACACATTTTGTTGCCATCAAATTCACATTTCCGGAAATTGACATGCCACAATCGCAGCGCTATCGAAGCGCACCGGATATACAGTAAATTTGACATTTGAGCACATAAAATTTGGACATAAATTATGTACCGCGCGCGCATAAACGACGTACCAGCATTAGACCCCCGGGGCCGATTGATTTGTCTCCGCACGCATTTGTTGCGCTTGCCTGCCTAATGAGAAAACTCGCGTTTTAATGAACCTTGCGAACGGTAATGCGCGGCGCGAAGGTGTTTCAACGTGTAGCCAAAATGAATTATAACATCTACCAAGAAATGGGCAGAGTTTGCTTACTCCAGTGTCCGACTGTTGAGAGTTTATCAGTTTAATAGACCTTATATTCGCCCCTCTTGCGTACCCCAGCGTACTTCCTGCTGCTGATGATAAGTTGAAAATTAATGAACGCCCATGAATATCAATCAGAATAGAATGTTGAACGACTGGTGAGAACAAGCTAAATATTCGTTATGACTTTTAATATGAGGGTGCACTGCAAAGAAACACCAATAATTCACAATTGTTAACGATTTTTTTTTACTCAGTTGTGCGCCTTTATTTAATTGGCGAACACATTTCTCTTTTACGACTATTCCAACGGTTTTCTACATAGTCACATATATTTTATATTTATATACAAAGATATGATGTACAGAGCTGACTTTCATCAATGTTGCGGCTCATTGAATTGGCCATAAAAGTCACCGCTTCCACCAGTGAGATCGAGTGGTGGTGGAGTGTTAGTGGCAAAAGGGTGGACTATCACTTCGGAATATATCTTTTTCAAGCAACTTTTAGTTTGACGATAATTCGTATGGGTGTTTGCGTCAGAGGGCACCCTTAACTTTGCCGGTGTTCGCCGGGAATGTAAGTGGCTCATTAAACGAGCACATGTCATAAATAAGCAATAAACTGTTGGAAATGGACAGGGTTGCATAAACGGTTGTATAAAACGTGCAACGGTTAAACCAATTTCACTGCAATAAATTTTCCCGCTAAGTGTTGCAAAAAAATAAAGGATAAAAATAAGGGGAGTTGGAAAATGATTTGGATAATCGGTGCTGTATAAATTATGTTCGCTGAAATAATGGACCCTATATAGTCGATAATTTGATTTACGAAGTGCGCATACAGAGCTGGCAAGTTGGCATGATTTGTTTTGTGTGATATTTTGTGTGATGAAATTTTTATTAACATTATAAATATTAATTTTCCACAAAAAGCAATCATATAATGTGGGTAGGAAACATAAATGTAGCTGCCATATGCAGCCGCACCATAAAATGCATGAGTTAACAACAAAGAATAATTTACACTGAATTTTATTAGCACCTGATTTTTTATTTCTCGTGCATTTGTGAAGTTTCCATTGTTAAAGTTTTCATAAACTTCATGAAATCTTTTATTTTTCCGCATTGAAAGTTATGCAAGTATAAGAAGCGTATTGTTATTTGTTTATTCTTTGACAGCATAGCTTCATGGATTACCGCCTATTGATTTCGTTATCCTTATAGAACTGTTTTCAATAACAATGTGTAAGTATAATATATCGACTGTTTTTATCCAATGTAGGCATTAATACCCGTCATCATGATTCATGAATTCACAACCTCGTAATTTCACCCCCCACCCCCTGTAAATTTCAATAAGCAAACAACGCGAAATGTTTCCCCAATGGTAATTTGCACGCACACTGTCAATCATCGAGCAACGCATTGCCGTAAAAGTACATTGTAAAATTTGTGAAGGAAGGTACAAGTATAAGCTCGCCATGTCCTGCAGGATTGCTTGAATTACGCCACAGCTTTAAATTCCAGGGATAATGCGAAATGTATTTTTCCTTTCTTTATGCATTGTTCACTTTCAATTTTGTGTGCTTCCCCCCTTTATAAGGTATGTGTATTATACAAACGGTGTGTTCATTTACTGCTTACACCCACTATGCTTGAAATAGACTTGACATGGCACGCCGGAAGGTATGTACCTACATAGAAAACGCCATAGATGTCAGCATGGATTTCTTCTGTGCTGTCTGAAATAATTGCAGCAGTGGTTTATCTGTTGTCTCCTAAATTCACACAGACAGTTGCAATTTTAATTGCTTCAAAATAGAGAATATTTTTTGTTGGTTGAAACTTGAAGCACAATTTTCGCCACAAGCAACAATCTTTTGCCATATTCTTTTAGTAAATAATCCTTGAGACGTCTAGCAGCTGTATGCAGTGTTGCATTATTCCTCTCAGGCTTTGCCAATCGATTTGATTAGACCGACACATTTCGACGCAGACGCTTGTCATACAATCTTCACACAGTATACGTCTTCTTAGACAATGCACATAATGTAACAGATGTTCTTCCATATCATGATTTATTTGTATTCACCTGAATATGAGTTTTAGCAAAATCTTTAATGTGGTTGGGGATTGCTGGAGCGTGTAGTATGAGTCTTTCCTAATGTATGAATTGAAAGCATAAATTATTAATTGAATTTTATACCAACGTTTTAAACAATCGATGCGTGCAACCCTTTTAATTTCTTTGAAACAAATTTTCTTGTGTATTTTGTGTATAAACAATTCAGTTTAATTCAAGTTGAACTTTGTTCCCTTAAGAAATAATGCATTAACGTTGCAATCTTTGAAATAACACCAACAAAAAACGGGAAATGTAAATAGTAGTTTTTAAAGATCTTTTAGTAATAAAAATCTTCTATAAAATAAATTCCTACACCTCATTAAATTCGCATTTTTTCAACATGTCTTGTAAACGTTTGTTTGAAATTAAATATTGTCGATAGTTGAAACCCCCTTGAAGAAGCGTTATACAAATTATTTACGACAAAAAAGTTTCAATCACCGTATCAGGAAACTTTTGTAAAAGATTTTGTTATGAAGTGTGCCAACAACCGTTCAAATAATCATGTTTTATGACTTATGAGAATCGGCATTGTGTAATGGTGTTCAAAAATTCTGGGAAAACAATTTTTTTATGCGTGTATAAATACATAGACTTGTTACAGCAGATGTTGAATAATGTCAAGCTTACGATCACAAATAGACCAATTCAATTGTAATGATGTTACGTGAATAACTTTAGGTATTAAAGCGGTGTTTCCATTTGTAAGCTAGTGAACTTTAATGCTGAACTTTAGTCTTGCTCCTTTGATAACTAAAATAATAAGAGCGTGGATTTTTAAGATAGCAAGAAAAATTTCATCAGAAGTGTTCAAAAGGAGACACAAGTATCACTTGAAATATCAATTACAATTTCAGTTCAATGCATTTTTTGAATTTATTCTCAATGTGTTATTGTTTCCGCTTGAAGTGACACTAATTAAAATCAAGCAATATGAATTTACCCATAATATTTAAAAGCATAATGCCTACCCAAACATAATATTTCAGTAGACTGTCATCAAGCGACCTATTTCCTTTAAGAGAGCTCCATATTCATTATTTTCGTATTTAGTGGCGCATTTATAATCTCTTCATTCATATAAAAGTTCTTAAGAATTTCACAGCTCAACTAATCTCCCATATGATCATCAGTGTCATTATTTTCTTGTTAAGGTGCACTGTTATCGGTCTGAGAAGTTTCCGTTTTTTTTTCGTCTCCAATTACGTTGTGCAGGATAATCACACTAATGTAGAAGTCGCACACATAGACGAGTAGAAATTGTAGACAAATTTTATACCCACGTGCTGCGAGTGTATAGCTCGTCAGGAGCTTAAAGCAACCCACCCAGTGAAATACACAAAAAAAAAATCTATGTTCGTAAAACGTATAGCTAGTCGAGAAACAGTAGCGCATAAAATGTTTCACATATTATATTATGAGTGAAGAGGTTTTTATGCTGGGTGTGCCACGCTTAAATGGAGTGGGCAATATAGCTTTGCTGTATAAATTGCCATTAAGTATATACAGAATGTTTATATACGCAGTATGTGCATAGTGTGCATTGAGAGCAAATTGGTTAACAAACATCCTGTACATTTGAAAATGATCCACTTCATTCCAACCCTTTTTTTCCTGATGATATCCACACAAATTCGATTTAGAAATCCCTTATACTTGATAGAAATGTTAAGTACCTTTCAACTTATAGAGCCATTTATGTGTGTGGGGTGAGTACTTTAAGTAACTATATAGTTAATGTGTCTACATGTATGAGTTTTCAAAGGGATAAACTGAATATAGCAACTTTAACTTTAATTTGAATTAAAATTTAAAATTTTGTAAAATTAAGAATTGAACACTTGTTTTTTAACTCAGTTATTATGACAATAAGAGCTATAAATCTTATTAACTTTGGAATTTAAATTATTGCGGGTACGCAAATAATCAACAGCGATTTTTTAATTTCCAAGGGCATACCTTCAAGGACACACAATTCAAGGTCAAGTTATTGTGAAAAACAGTTTCGAATTTTAAGGAACTCCAAAATTTTCTTCGACGATTTTGGTCAATTTAATAACGTTCATACATTAAAGTGTTCTTAGCATTTTCCTAAATGTGTTTTCCAGAAATGTGGCAAAAAAAGGGTGAAAGGCAAGCGGACAAACCCCACATTTCCTATCTCAGAAACCCAATACAGCATTAAAAAAGCTCTTTCACATATATGTTGCGTTTTATAAGACCAAAATCGAAAAATTCAAGGTCAATGTTTTTATATCCCCAAAACGTTCAAAATTGTACAAAATTTTCTTTCATATTACAGTTGCGTTCGAGTAAACTAAAGAGTTTGCTGAAAATTTTACGGTCATAATTTTAAAATTCCAAGTCATTCTTTGTTATCCCCGAAATCTTAAATATTTTTGAAATATTTATTTGAAAGCTTGCGAAACTTTTCAAGGTCAAAATTTTAAAAATCAAGGTCATATTTTCATAAAGAAAATAATTCGAAAACTGTTTGTTTTAAGGTACTGTTCTACATTATTACTAACCTCAATTTAAAGTAAATACCAATTTTGGACAAAAATTTAAGATAAAAATTCAGAAATTTCAAGGTCACGTTTTCATTATCTCTAAAAAGCTTAGTTAAATTGCGGTTTAGCGGCAGTCGTATATAATACATTTGTCAACCGTAATTAAAGATTATTGACATTTCGTGAATGAAACAAATATCACTAACTTTTGACTGCGTGAAGAAAGGCAAACATATAAAATTATAAGAAGGAGTCAATGTCAGACAATATACAAACAATTCAACACACCCTTAAACCCACGCAAAGTTATATTAGAGCACGACCTAAAGGCATGATATATTTATTGACGTCAATTCGTATTTAAATGTATTCACTTATTGTTAGTTTAATAAAAAAAAAAAAATTGGCTGATAAAGGAAACGTTTACTAAATGCACATTGATCATATAACAGCTAATTTAATTCTTTGTATTATGAAAAGATGACAAGCTGTTTTCAACAAGTTTGTTTACATACTATTATTATTGTATGTTGTGCAGTGTGTTTAAACTTTGCTCTGTGAACGTAGCAACCGGATAAATGCTTCAGTTGGGTGCAAATTGAGAGGAAATTGAAAACTACCTCATGTTCACTGCTCAAACGCGGTATGCAGTCAAAGCGAAACGGTGTCTGTGTGCAAAACAGTGTGCTTCTTATCGTCGTGAAGAAATTTCCATTAATTAAATATTCAGCACAATATATTTTAAAGAAAAGTTTCACACAGCACATACTCGTGTAATTACGCGCACTTTGTGATATGTGGGTGAATTGATACACACGTCATAATAATATTAATTGTTATGCTTATTAGTATGAATATTGTACGAATACGTTCCTACCATCAACTAGAATATTTGAAGCGACTATGTGGGATTTCGGATATCTGGATACAAATTATAACATGCATAATACAACTAATTTATACATTATAGACTTTGGCAAATCATGGATTTCATCAGCTAATTAATAATCCGTAAGTGTTTTGTTTGCAGGTCGCAAAGGGAGTAACCCTTATACACTACCTTCCATCAAATATTGAGGATGGCAGTATAAATAATTAAATAAATGCTTATTTCATTTATTTGTTATAAACCGAGCTTGGTGTTATGACGTAACACGATAAACGAGAAAGGCAAACAATGCGCGCTAGCTGTACGTGAGAGGAAGAGGGTGCAAGCTGTGTAGAGGGATGTTTTGCTGTTGATTTGTAACCTGCACTGTAGCTTTTTGGATGCTAATGGATGGTTGGTGCGGCCCGTACTAAAACCTTGAATATTTTAGCGTGCTGCAAAGCTTGGGGGTTGAAGCTTTGGCTGAAAAGTGTTGCAGCGCATTTTTTCCATCATCCCTTTTTTCTCGTTTTTTAAACTTTGTATGTACATGCGCCTAAGTCAAATCAAATTAAAGTTGGTTGAATAGAGCACAAAATCATTTGGGACATATGGTTACATATAAAAGCATTGGCTTTTTCTGTCTGTGGGGAGTCAAATATTGCATAACTGCAGATGTCGTACTGGGGCCCAGGATGTAATCGTATTTATCTAGCAGATAGAGAGTTTTGCACAAAATTTCGCTGAATTTGTTTGTTGCAGTTTTTTATGTGTCAATTATTGTGTTGGCAGTTGCAATGTTGTAAAGATCAACATACCGAATTTACACACCAAAAATAGAAGATGCAAAAGATGTTTGCAGACTACACCTGCAATGAATATAACGTCGCAAACAAAATTACCGGAAGGTGTGCACGGCAAAACATTTTAATTAAACGTAATGCGTTGGTGATATGTGTGGTTATGTGTTGATTTGGCAAATTTGTTGAAAACGCGAAATTGTTTTTGCAAATGTGCCAAACATGAAACCAACGAATTATTTATCAGTTTAGGGTTGGCGCAGAAGTAAATTGAAATCGATGTAGGTGTTGTGACCTCGCAGAGACTAAAATAATTTTGTGTAAAGTTACCGGTATCATGTTTCACATTCTAAATATGTAGCATATTAAATATATGTTCCAATAAGTATGTATATTGTGAATGTGCTTAATTTACGAATTGTGTGTTTTGAGCCCACAATAATTTGCAGTAAGCTAGGTATTTACATTTTCGTGAATTAGATATTTACAAAAATATGTGAAATTAATTTATTTTACGGTTAGTAGCATTTTTACATATTTTAATTTTTTTGTAAGTAGATTAAACGCCAATATGTTTAAAAAGTTTAATTTGGGTTGAGCAGTTTTCGATTACAATTGTGCAACGTATTTTTCATTATAAAATTTAGCATTCGCTTGTCATCACTTTAAAACATTTTACGTACATTTTTCGGTTAACATATTTAAAATTGTTGTAATTATTAATTATTATGTATATTTAAATATTGTTAATTTTATACAATTCAGTTTGCTTTAATTTCTAAAGGTGTTAAAATTTTAATTCCAAATTTGTTGGATAATTACAATTGAATTAACTATAATATTAAATAATTATATTAATTGATTTTACATTTGAAAATTGCATTTTTTACAAATTCAATTATATTCTCTAAACACTAAAATCTATAATTTTTTGAGGCATTACGGAAAAATATGCAAATCGACCTTTCAATAAATATTCTGATAAAGTTGACTGCATTCCCTGGGATAGACATTGAAATTCAGAATCAAATCCATTATCACCTGGCTCATGGTTGCGGTAAAATACTCTGCTCTAAAATAAAGAATATGTTAAAGCAATAAAATGAAGATATGTGAAATTTTGATTTTGCAAAAATAATAACGCGTGGAAATTGGTTGACTCATGTGCTGTAAGAGAATATGTTGTCGAAATATAAAATGAAATGGGCTGCCGTGCAAACGCTACACAGAAAGGAAGTAGTGCAATGGAATCAAGCAGATCCGCAGCAACTAGACCACGTTCTGCGGGATTTCTATATTATCCGGAACGTGAGGCTTCAATACATAACACAAGCATGCACTCATGACTCAACCCATCTTGCAATCCACCGCAATTCGCACGGTGAGCTGGATTCGATGCCAATCGAAACGACATTTGTGCAGCAATTTTCGTGTGGGCAATGTCACATGTGCATTGAGCACATCGGGATGCTGTGTCGCAGCCATAGGTATATCGTACAACACATATATTATGCAAATATGTCGCTATACAATGTCGTATATTTTATTCATTTATTTAGGCACTCGTACAACACTTTCGGTAACAAGTGTAGGGGTATGAAGTGAAACAATCATAAAATATAATATGTATGGAGTTGTAGACTGTAGAGGCTTTTGCACATGCGACTACAAATAGTTTTAAGCCAAATATCAAATACATATCTATACGATATACAGGAATTCCCTGAAGTGTGGCAAATATGTGATGGGTTTGTTTGAAATTAATAGATTTACGTAATTAAATAATTGTCACTCGCGGAGAAACCCTTTAAATAAAATTTAATTTCGATAAAACCCATGGCACAATATCTGTTTCTCAAGTATGTTTTGTAATCAATGTAAAAATTGGCAATGTTGACATTTATTGTGAAGAAATTTGAATTCAGCTTTTGGTGTTATTTAGAGGCTAATCGCAGAAAATCTAGAAATTTCTTGCAAAGTGGTTTTTGTCAATCAAACACTGACAAAAGCCCCCAATCATTTTTGGAATTGGTCCACGAATCGCGATTTTTTCGCGGTTTCAGAGGCTTATTTTTTAATTAAAAATTCTGCAGCGATCCCAGATAGTTTTATCTTGATTGATTCACAAACGCACATGCATTTGTATATATTAGCTTTAATTCTAATAATTATATTATAAAAAAGTACTTAATGTGTTCAACTGAAATTAGTTAAATTTGAAAATGAATTATCTTCCAGAAAAACAACTAGATGTTTAATGATCAAATTAAATGTTTTGTGTGTGGTTTCCTGAAATTTCATATAACTTAATTTAATAATTAGCAGGAACGTTTCATTCAATTCGAGTGATATCAAAAACTTTTAACGTGGAATTTTAGTTTTTAAATTCACAATGAAACGTTTGCCACAACTTGGGCTGTTATTATGCGTTTTATTTCGGTCAAAAGACAGAAGAAAATCACGAATTTATTCATAATTTCATAGTCAATGATGAAAGCGATGAAACCATTTCGAATTAAACTTGGCTAAAGGTTCTGGGAAATGTATGAAAAAAGCACAATTATACGATAGAAAGAAAAGCCACAACTTATCATCATGGAGATATCATGGAGACATCATTTCCATAATGAACCAAAAATATGTATGTTTTATAAAATACGTTTATTAATTATTGCTTAAATAACAGGATAATAAAGTATTTAAACCACAAGGTTCATTATTTATTATAATTCATTTTTGCATTTATATTATTTACTTATAAAATTTTAATGATAATGAAATATTATACAATGAGATTGAAATATATGTGATTTTGAGAGGAAGTCAATTATTTTATGCATTTGAAATCAAAGGAAATGGATTAAACATTTGTAAATGCTTTGTTTTAACTACTAGTTGCGATTTTGCGATCGGTATGAAATTAATTATGAAACGTATTCTATATTAACATATTAAAAAACAAACCCAAAAATATAAATATTTTATAAATTATGATACAGAGATAATACTTAAAATAAATTAAGTCGGTTCGTTTACGTAATATGCAGCATGTGGATGTGAAAAGAAATATTTATTAATTTTCTATGTATCACTCTCAATATATTTCGATCCATTATGGAATATAGACATTGAACACCAATATCCTTCAAAATGCTGAGAGCATTTTAAACCAGTTCATATGTACCATTACGAATATTGCATATTGCATTTGGAAGTTTATTAACGCTTGTCTTGATAATATCGAAAATCCTTGCAACGTCCTGGTAACTCCATACAATATACTCATATTAATTTCAATAGCCTTTACATGCTTATTGGGGCCTCAGACTATTAGTAATTTCTAGTTCATTGAACAGGATAATATAGTTAGTGAGAATGAATATTTTGATGATACGTTAACATGGAAAACTATACCTAAAAGTCATAGCCCATTGCCGTCTTCGACCTGCAACTTGTATCGAGTGTTGCAGTTTTTCCATTTTTTTGATTAAAAATTTAAATTTTGCAAAAAAGTGTATGAACATTTAAACTAAATAAAATAATGAAAGCAAGTGGGGATTCCAAAATATTTTACTGTACCATGTACTTAAAGTTGAAAAGAAAAATTACATTTCATTTAAACAATTAGGCTTTTGCTGATGCTTATATTTATTTTCCAAAAAATTCCACAAAATTATGTAGACTCTGTGGATAAAGTTTTTATTGAAACTGACTTATTTAAAAGCTAATTTCATTGATATTGTATTGTAATGTAAAAGAAAAATGTGATTAATTTTGCCTGAATTCTCTTCGATTGAATTTTGTTGCTGTTTGCAATTACTAGAAATGTTGTTATAACATTTCTTTTCATAACTATACAATACTGAAAAAACTCCTTGCTATTGAAAACTATAATAATACATATTTGCTGATCGTAGTTGATTTACCATGTTGGTTGAAAAATGTATCAATTTCAGATCAAAAAAATTATTTTCCATAGCAAGAAAATAACATTTTCTTACAGCAGAGTAGATTTCATTGACTGTAATGCAAAAGCTAACTTAATTCAGACCCTTTCAAAGTTGATCCTTACCTTCAGGGAATCGAAGTTAACAGCCAAAAAAAAGGTATTATTTCGTATCGCTTTACCTAACTTTAGTAATTTCAACCTTTTCCTTATTTCCATTCTGAAGTTTGCTTCTGCGAGAGCTTCTTCAATCTATTCGGCTTCAAATTAGCGTCACGTTGTGAATAAAAAAAACCAAGCATTAATATTTACATCCTTTAATTTCCCTGGACAAATTTAAGAATTTACTGGAAATATCACCGAAATAAATATATTTCCTTGAACAAACCATTGTTGTACGAAATTTTTGTCTCTATAGATAAGAAATAAAACCATTATGAACACAAACAAGCAACGGTTAGAAACGTAATTGTTTATGGGCAAGACAATATAAGAATAATTCAATTTTGACTAATATTTTTACTCTTGCAAAAAACATTTGGCCCATTGTCTTGCTCAAGTTATATAATTCATTGTGACTTTCTTTTGTGCAGCAGTGACAAAGGATTACAGTTATATAAGTATACACATGCACATGTAGTCAGTTGGTCTTTTCCTGAGGTCTTTTCTATACATGTAAGTTACTATACAAAGTACTGACTACAGCATACCGGGAAGAAGGAGATCGGAAATTCCGGTCATTTGACCCCATTCGGGCGGTATTTCTTCAAAGGATATTGTTTTCCTGCACAAACTGTACATGATCATAAAACAGAGAGCTAAACGACCAAATAAAAGCTGATTGTTTTATGTTTTCTCTTATATTCTAGTGTAGCTTATGGTGAGTGCAGTTTCCATTTTCTAAGTGATATGATAAATTTTGTTTCCTTTAACATAAATCAAACTTTATTAATATTGCAGTTATTGATCTTTCAGAAAATGTTATACCGAAACAAAAAAATTAAACTAATCACTCTAATCATGAGGACTTATTAATTTAACTTAATAATTGAGCTACTTCTTTAAGCTTGTCATTTATCTAAAAAACAATCAATACTAGTCGACCACTATCTTTCTCATAGTTATTGAAAAATGAAAATAATTGCAATTAACGTATATCTGCATATGGATTTAATTAGAGGGAAACAAACGAAATGAAATGCATGCAATTGCACTTTTATATGCAAATATGTGTTTAAAATTTAAAATGTTCAAATTGCGCTGTCAATTACTGGTTTTGAATATTTTATAATTGCAAACAAATGTTATAGTAACGAATATTCTAATGGCCTCGTTATGGATAATATGCCGAGTTGGCATGCATTTTATTTGTAGGTCATTTAATTTCATATTATGTAGAATTATTTGTCTGGTTTTCGAAAGTTTGCAATAGTTGGTAATCCGGGATTTACATTTATTTTATCAATTCAATGTAGTGTATAATTATTTTTAAATATAGAAAATGACTTTGTGTATCCTTTTTTTGTTCGTTATACTAATATTATTACATGGTATAATAAAAACTATTAAATATCATTAGCATGATGATAATTAATTAATTTGTTAGGTTGTGTTATTAAATCATGAAATTAATTAAAAATGCGTTGGCAAAAAAAACATAGGATAAATGATGACAATTAGCAGCTCTATTAGGTATTCAATAGAAGTATTTCTTTATCTATAGGAACCGACATAATAGAATGAAACATCCCCTTGAATCAATTAACTAACATACGTTTCCCAATACAGCAAATATTTGGGAATTTCTCTTCATAATATTAACAACTATATAACATAACCAGAATCCAATAACACCAAATTACCGAGTGTGAATCACATTTTATCATACATAAAAGCTTATTTTGTCGACACCAACGCAACGTACTCGTACACAATCACATTCGCTTCGAATAACTTAATTGAGACACCTTTGTACATAATAATTCATACAAATAACATCAATACGCATTATAGGCATCTCGCTCATAACCACTCACACACTCACTCACTCACTCACCAGCACCCAAAAACCCACATTCGACGTCCCATATGAGCACGATATGTTGTCTTCGACAAAGGTATCGTAATTTCATTCCATGAAAAATAATCACGACTTGAATAGCAGATGTGATTGCTGCCTAATTCATTTCTCGACGCACGGTAAAAGTGGTGTAGAAGATGATATGAAAAACGTGGCATGGCAAAAAGTCCCTTACTCATTGTCTTCATAACATCCATGCGAGTATATCATATATGTTCAGTATTCATACATGCCCGTGACATGTCAAACACGATGGCTTTAACTTTAGAGAAATAGCAATTTCTAGGGTTTGCAGCCTTCGTTTTTTCACTTTGAAATTTGACTAGTTTATTAACTTCTGGATAAAAATAATCTTAATGGATTTGGGTGCCATAATAAGCATGCAATGCATTTGAAAGCAATCGTTTTGTTTATAAATATTTAAAGCTTTAAATTTCCAAAAAAAAATTAAAATAGATAAATTACTTGGAGAGCTTTTTTTAAAAATATTTATATAGTTTTCACGGCTTTCTCAATTCATTTATATTGAGAAGTAAAACTATATAGTAAAATTACTGGCGTCCAAACTCTATCCTGTATCACCTTTAACAGGGTTTTATTATTTATTCTGTGTATGAAAAAGGCTCAAAGCTGCCAATAATTTTTTGTTAAAAAATACCAATTATAATAAATAAAAAACAAATGAATTTCCCTCCCAATTTCCATAAATATGTGCAGTTTACATACGCTATACAGTCACGCGGTGTCATAATTAATGCACCCAATTATAGGAATCCAACATTGACGAATTCTAGGAACGTCACGTTTTCCCATGGATGAATCACAATAAATGACATGAATATCCTTAATTTGTATGAATGAAAAGATAAATCAGTTATTTACATGAAAACAAACTCTCATGATGCAGAAATTAAAATCATTTCATACGAAACATCATATAGAAATTGAGATTCAAAAATACGTAGCTAAAGTTTGCTCCTTGTTTTAATTCTGCGTTGTGAATAACTTGCCAGGGGTACAATATATGGATTAATTTATGCACGATATTACAGATGATGCAATACCCAATACGTAATTAATACGACATCAAGACATTTCAAAATATCCAATTCATTTGTGAATAATAATAAAAAGGGACTTGAAGCTTTTAGAACATTCAGAAATTTATTGTAAAATATTGTCGCCAATTATAGGTTTTAAACATTCCTGACTCAGGAATCCTGCGTTTTTGGATGGGTACACTAGTTTCCTTTATATATCCCATTCTCAACATTTACTAATAAACTTGAGGGAAATTATTCCAGCGTTAAGCTTGTTTCGAATTTCCGGCTCGTTGGGTTGGTGTTTACAATTAATATTAATTAATATAAATGATCACTTGAAAAAGGTTTACAACATAACTGAAGAAATACAACACAAAGAACTGAATTGCTTGACGTAATCCTTTTTTATTGAGATTCCTGTTATTAATTTTCTCCTGCCTGTAATTACGTTATTGATTTGCAGTCCTGTTTAATTTCAATTAAAAAATTTTACGGTTCAAAGAATATGACTGCGAGTAGCAATTTGAGGATCCAGAATTGAATTGGCGTCACTAAAAAACGTGCCATTTCTTTAGTGTCGTTATTCTTTGATTTTAAAGACAGAAACACCAGAAAATCCATATATTCTGAATTAATTAAAAAAGACAAAGATAAAGCATCACAAATTCATCATAACACTCGGGTTCACCTCTGGATTATGACCGACATTCGACACCATAACATTTTCACTCAATTTGATAGGACTAATTAATAATTGATATGGGTAACCTTAAAGCAGAGCTAATATTTAATTCATGCTTATTCACTTTGTATAATACTCAGAATCACTAGCCAAAAAATTGCACTAACATGGTTTGTAGGTGATTCTAATTATTAGTTAAATTATTTTTTTGTTATTCAGAATAAATAGCTTCAAAACATAAGGGCTGGAAAATGCTCAGAATTGTTTCCATGTAACTCCTTCACCGTAAATGATGAATTTTTCATTCACAAGAGCCCTCACCATTTCACAATAATTCTCATGCTATGATTTAAAAAAATGAAAAACAGCTGAAAATTCAAAATTCACACACCATGAGGGCTTCATTAAAATGGGGCGGTCAGTAATTTTACCAATAACAATTTATTACCAGCATCCCTCATTAAATATTAATGAAAGAATGGATCCAACAATGAGCGGTAGAAACAACTAAAAATAAATTTCAATTATCCAGTAAAAGTTCGTGCTTGAAGGAAAGGGCTGGTCATTTTCGGTCTGTCCGTTTTATATATTTACATAACTTCATTTCTGGTTTTATCTAGGCTAAACTTTTTCGACTGTATTATGTAGGGGTTTCTTTGTTGATCATTTCTTTGCATTTTATTTAAAGGAACATCGCAGCGCTTTCAAAGGAGATAAATTAAATTATCCCAGTTTCTATTAAATGAGAAGCGAATTTCAAAATAGGGGCGATGTACTGTGCGTTATGTAATATAAATTCATATTATTCGTACATGACTGTTATATACTGCATGTATGTATGTTTTGCATTGTACACGTATATCCCCGAATATGCACGATGATAAGCCATATTGTGCGTTGTCGCAATCTTCTGTCCATGGCCATGGTGTATTGGGGTTGAAGATGTGAAAGCAAATTGAGTGGGGGGTGTGGGTTGTTGTTGCATTAGTGAAGGGGGAAGGTCAGAATATAATCCAACACATTTCTTGTCAATAACATGGTATTGTGTGTAATAACATAGAGGAGGTATGTAAACGTACATAATAAAGTTACCCATTCAAGTTTTTTTGAGGGTTCGGGCCAATTGAATGTTGTATTTTTTTTTATGGGAATTTTGAATGTACTCTGCATCTCAATTACTTGTATATTTTGTAAAGTAGTATATGGAGTATTTCTTGACAAATAGTTAGTGTAGTGAATCTTATTGAAAGATAAATTTATAAAAAAAAACTTCAAATAAATAATGTTCATACTTTAACGAAATTAATAAAAGTTTTTGTGGAAGCCATCTTCGGACCTATTGGCACACATGATATTTCCTTTTCAACAAGTAATATTAAAATAGAGATAATCTTGTAAAAATTTATTTAAACTTGTTTTAGAAGCGACCATTCAGTTTTAATGTTCTCAAAGTCTAACTTTGAATCGATTATAATCCTGCTGATGTACTCCTTAATACAAAATATTAAATTTTGTTAAACAACATCATGTGCTAGTAATTTGACCAAAGTAAAAGCAATTTTTTAAGTATATTTCGAAGTAAAATTTGAGCACATGAATTTTATATCATTCCGTACATGCGTTCGCACCACAGAAAGATGTGCAGGAAAAGATGGGCGTGAGTAAGTGGGAGTGTGGGAAATTTTTTTTGTGAAGGAAAAATTTTACCTGTCAACTGAGTGGAAAATGTAATTAGGTACATACCAATTTTATTCCAATGGATATAATTGTATTGTAATGGTTTTCGCTTGATTTATTGAAGTTATATTTGGATGACAGAGTTCAAATTCTAATTAGTGCGCATTAAGTTTTAAAACTAGATTATAACTTTTCTTATATCCACTCAGTGGCTCTTATGCCATTTTCCTGGTTCCTTTCAAGGTCTGGCACTCATACACAAAGTTTGCCAGGGTCTCCTGCTTGACTGCCTCACTCTAGCTACGGCTTGACTTATTGTAAGGAATTCCCAGTCTGGACACATGGATCTGCCCAGTGGCCTGTGAGTACCGCTACAATCCATGGCAAATCAAGTAAGTTGAAGTAGTTCCTCCGTCGGCAGATTTCATGCAACTAAGACTGCCCCTTTGAGCTCTAGTCCATCCGCAAATTGGTAGTCACATTCCAACAACAAACTTAACATACATATAACGGAGCAAAGAAAGCAGATTAGTTAAATTGTAAATTTTTCCATATTTTGATTTTAAATTGCTTACAGTAATGATGTTGCAGTACCTAGACTAAAATGAAAAAAATTCAATGATTTTGAGTGCGGACTTCAATGCGAATTTTGCGTTGCATAAAACGTGTCATTACTACACGATTTTTTATATCTGAAATTCAATTTGGAAACAATAGGCACACTCGACAACAAAATCGAAAAGTGCCATCGACTCAGTTATTATAATATGATAAAAATTGTCTGATCGTTAATCGACTATTATAGCGAATTGACACATCCAAAAATGATTGTTTTTAAAATAAATGCACTTGCCATATTTGTAATACAATTATTTTAAAACGACGAAAAGTCTAGCAATTAAAATAAATTCAAAATGTAATAGCTATTGTTTTATTCACTATTTCTACTCCAATGCAATTAAAATCGTAAATAGAAAAGTCCTTTTAGATATTGTGCATTTACAAAAGGAGACGACAAATTAATCTGCATAATACCTTAAACAATCCGTTACGTAAAATATACGAAATACAAAAAATTTTTCTTTAAGATTTGAATTTAACGTCATTTATGGCTAAATTATTTGTTAGTCCTTACACGGATATGAAATGTGTATATATAATTGATAGCTTACGCTATCAGGCGTGGGATCACTTTCATTAATCAAAACCCATCATTCATCATGAGACCTTTAGCTAATTCATAACGTGGGTTGTATAATGTACATTGTACAAAGTTCAATTGGGCGAATTTTTTATACATTTTGTGGGAGTCAATGATAAATCCATATGTACCATAAATGTTTCTTATTTTTGTCCCTTTAATTACAATTAAGTTTTTGCTATATGTATTCTCGAAATGTCAAAACATCATTTGCAAAAAAGAAAATCAAATTAAGGAACTGCAAGGATATTTTCTATACATTTGGTGTAGAAAATGAAAATGCCACCGAATATTGGCTTTCCCATTTTAAAATAAATATATAAAAAGACACACATTGACATGATGATATTTCAATCATATGTACATTTTTTGCAAACATGACGCCGTTGTAAAGAATTTGTAACGAAAGTTAAACCAGCAAACATGTGTATGTGCGTTGTGCATCTTTTTTTTCCAATTTCTCGCAACACACGCTATGGCAAAGATGAAAGTAAAATGTTTCTCACATTTCTACTATTATTTATTTGTGCATACTTTCAGGCAATAAGGATCACTGTGAGTTGTGCAAACATTTCAAGAGGATGATTGAGCTACAAAACTTTGTTTGTGCATTTATTTTGCACTGGTTCTTCCAAATGTGTATGCAAACTATGGAGTATTCGTATGCACATAAAAAATATAATATATGGCATGTTAAACTTTAAAGCTTCGTTGCTACTTGCAGTATATGCATTGCACTTAGCCCGGGCCGCGCGCTGGCAACCCTTCTCGCCAACGGCATGTTCGTTGCGTCTGTAAATTAACACTCCAACAAGTCAAACAATATCCTGGATGCAAAGTTCTAACAAGTACTGCGCTCATCTTGCGAGTTGTGACTCTCAAGAATGATCAAGACAGCACATCCCAGAGTATATTGTATATTCAATTAGTTTTTTTTTGTGTACTTATACTTATCTTCTTAAGATTTTAAATCTATATACTTTAATATAGATAGGAATGTATTCGGTCGTAAGTCGTCCTATCAAACGCACATGCGTTGCTGGAATGACTTGGCTTTACCAATAATTACTGAACGAACAAATGAGCTCGGTGTAGTTTCTGCAGTTGCAATTATTGACGCCACAGTGATCTTTTAAAATTCGCTGTAAAGCGCATTTCCGTTTCTTTGTGATCCTGTTAATGCTCGTTATTTAGCTTTTAATCTAATTAACCTCTTTGTGCCGAACTTTAGTGCTTTCGTTTGTTGCAATTTCACTGCAGCGATGCGGTGGTTTGTAATAATACGAAACGCCACAAACCATATTATTTATATACAGGCAAAAGTGCTTTTTGTGAGAACTAAATAAGCTGTGTGCTTTTTCGTTTGTATTTTGCAGTTTGAAGTAAATATTATTAAGTAGCACAGACGTTTGCAAATGGTAAATCTATTCGTTTACTATAGTTTGCATAATAGATATCATAGCTACACGACGTAAAATGTATATCCATTTTATTTCACAAAGCTTGAGAATGTGTAACAGGTAGATTTTTGACACACCGAATCACAGAAGATTTCGATTGTCTGGAGAAATATTTTATGAAATATTTTGAAGCGCAGCTTTTTAGCATAGGTGCCGAGTGCCGACAGTTACGTATTCATTATTTTTTATAAAGTCGAAAAGGTTCTAGCATTTTTTGTAATATCATTCTCAATTTGTTTTTCAAACATTTTTTATATTATGCTGCATATGAAGCTGGGTGAATTGAAAATTTGGAAAGGACTCAATTTTGTGTAAGAACCCTTTTCTAGTTTAGTAGATACAGTTTAAAACTGTAAAAAAAAAATCAAATACATGAATGCAGCATGTATATTATAACTACTCACCTTTTGGGACAATATCCTGGCCAAAATCCTTTGTATATAAGTTTTGCTCCTAAATCTATTTTATTATTATGAAGTGTAACAAGGTTTGAAAAAATATATTTTAAAAATTAGTTTATTCGTTTTCTACTTATTTATATATTTATTGTATAAAAAAAACATTTTTAAAACAATTTATAATTAAAACTGATTCGAAAGTATGATTACGAAACCATTGGTTCTAATATTGAATGGAATTATTGATCACTGCAGGATTAACATGATTCATTCATGAATCTATAACAATCGGGCGTTGTTTGATCGAGTTTTGTGAGAAAAGAGAATTTCATTCCTCACACATCATGCCTGATACAAAACAAACACAACGGTTTAACACTCGATTGCAATTCCTTTCAATCAACTTCAGAACATGAATAGAACAAAAACAAGTTCGCTTTATTTTGTCCTGCGCTGTTGTTGAGAATTTCATTGGCCGCGTACAAATTGAATACACAATTAGAAGATTTTTGTAACTCTACAGGATGATATTCCAACTGAATTGCGCTACTCCAATTTCACCGTGGGCGAATGTCTATTTACTATTGCAATCACTTGAACGGAATTACAAAAATATTGTAGCTGTGTATAATTTAATGTGGGTCTAGAAATGCAAATAGAAGAAAATTCCAACAACACAATTTAAACATATTACACAAAGTGCATGGGAGCGTAGTGCTATGGTGGTGGGTGTCTTGATGTCTGACCTACATCCGCTGATTATGTGCGGTGTATACACTTTTAATTTGCAAATTTTTTACGGCTCTGTCATAACTATGGTAAGTCTTGAATATTCTTCCACATGTTCAAGAAAGATTGTACATTCACTTCACCTGTCACAAACTCATTTTTAACCAAATTAAACTAAAACTTGCATGCGTAACACTTTGTCTGCATTAATTTATAGAGAGATACATGTACAAAGTGAAGTGTAACTTTTGAACGCAAAGCATAGAGTAACTCTGTAATTCATTAAAATATAAATGCGCAATGCTGGGGTAACTTCATTCTACATACATTATCCCACGTTATCTATGACCTACGTATACCAGGGATAATAATTTAAAATATGTTTTTTCTCATATGTATTCTGAATTGTCTGGTTTATAATCATCTACTCATAATAGAACTGTTCGCAATAATAACTAAAATATTCAGAATTGAATTCAATGATTTAAAAGAAGGTTCTTTAAATTCGAGAAAAATTGTCAAATCTCAACCACATTTCAATGCGTTTAACTTAAAGATGTTTCAATATTTTGAATAGAAAATTATATGCGAACAATTTTAATTTTTGTATTTAATTCCATTTTATATTTTATACGTAAGTATCTTTGACATTTACATCAGGTCAATTGATTGCAGTCGATGCATGTGCGTCACTGTGTTCTCTTATTTTTACTGTATGAAAAAAAAAAATTGCAGAGCAAGAAGTTGAACTTATTAGTAGACTTCATTACAAGAAGGATCAGAAAATTCTTGCAATGAAATGTATAAACAATTATTTAATACAAAAAACTCATTTTAAGTTCAATAAATTGCTTGCTTATACGAATTCTCAATTCTGAGAACATTCTCAATCAGGAATTTCTTTATTGCTTGAGCTATGCTATACATCCTTATTTTTCTTTGCGTTGTTCATGCTATTGTACACAAATTTTCCATGAATTTATTGTGCTGGCTCATTAAATATACTGGGAATGTATTTATCTAATTTGTGTCTCCATATATTACTTAATATTTACTAGCTGAACCCCCGCCAGCTTCGTCAGGAAAATAAACTTTTTTTTATTTAAATTTCTCATTCTCTTTAAAAAAAAATTTTTTTTGGGTAATTTTTCAACATGCTTTTCGCCTATTACCTTCGTTTCGTAATTATCTACATTAAAATCAATTAAACAATTAAATTGGTTCAACAGACGTTTTAGTCACTTTGTTTTCTATTATATTCATATACATATATAGACTAATGATAGCTAGATATATTAATTATTTAATTTATAATTTTGCAGCTTTTTCAAGTGACAAATTCATTAAAGCAGATTTTTTTACAATTGTTAAGTATAATTATTTAAATTTTCAAAATCGTTTTGGCTACGAAATTTAGTAATCTCCATTCTGGTCTGGTAAAAGAGCATTTCCCAAAATGTATTTGAAACTCAATAGTCAATACCCAATCCGAAAACATTTTTTACTTCTGTATGAATCCCCAGAAGCATGCTTCATCCTTGTGTTTAAACACTAAATTGAGCATGATCAATAATGTTTAATATGCTTGAAAAATTGCATTTTACATACAGATTAACTTGAATTTTTATTACTCTAACAGTTTTATTTGCATTCGAAAAAATTTTTTTTCGTTGTTTCAAAAACAAAATTTATTACATATTTAAGCCACATCAATAAAAAGTTGTTAGATATTTCGATAGGATTTTATGACTTGATTCAACATTGGGTATTCAGTATACTGGATGCTGGACAACTGGAGTGAATTAATGTTTATTACATTGAGCAGGGTGCTACATAATTTAAGTAGGCCATTCAGATGGGCCATTTATTTGCTAGAGGGCGTAGCCATTAGCAATTAAGTACTAATTCAGTTTTACACTTGTCTATTCGGAGTCAGAAGTTTATTGTGGAATAAGGGTGCAAATAATTTGGACACAATTCATTTCGGAAAACAGAGATTTACCGCTTTATTAAATGCAGAAGTGGGAGTTAAGGAAGATGTTTGAAATTTCGGGCTTTAATTGATGTATTTTTTATGATGTAATTTATTTTGCCTAACCTATTGTTTTAATCGATCACATTTTTGTTTTTAGCTGTATCAATTTTGATATACGGTCAAAAAATTGCATTTCAGTAAAATGACGCACTCTGAGAGCGTTATACTTTAAGGCATCACTTCTCGTTAAATCACAACATCGTGCTTTTACAAAAAAAGGGCCAAGCTATTTTTTTTAGATTCGAATTCCGAAAATCATGTTGCGACATAACCTATGCTTGTACATTATATTATGTGCATATTTATATTATATTGTATTTTCATTATATGGCGCTGTTAGTCAGCATTGTGCTCCTAATTTCATGAATGGCTGCGGCATAACAATTCGGGTTGTGCCCTTCAGCTCATTCTATAATATTCATTGTATGCTTTGTGCGTATATTTATGCTAAAACGTATGAATGCTGTCAGTTTGCGTATATGTAAACGGGTATATATGTACATACATATTATGTTATGTACATCCGAAAATAGGTGTGTCGCTGAAAGTGCAAAAGAGTGTATATTATACTTATTATGAATCAAGAGAATGAACAAGGATAATCTTGGTGTAGCACTCGTACGCAACCACATTACTTTAATAGGGAAAGCATGGCTGAAGGGGGAAGGAAGTATGAACAAACGAAATGTTTTATCTTCTTATCAGAAGATTGTAAAAAAGTGTTTACACCAAAATCGCTTTATTAACACGTTCCTTTGCGAAGTGAAATTTAAATCACCCCCACAATGAAACACGATATTGCGTCTAACTATAATATAAACGTGAATAGTTTGTAATCACTGTTCGCAAATGTAATGTTAACCCGAAAACCGCGAATCGACCCACTAAATATTCAACCGCACGACAATAAACTATACATTTCATCAGAATCGAATTGTGTTGAATGAAAGGGTGTTAAGCTACATACAGAATTGCAAATTGATGTGTGTGTTTTGCACTAAATGCGTCGGCGTACCATCATTTTGGTGTCAAAAGTATTTTTATCTGCAGCATAGATTTTGATATGTGAAATCGGTCCTGTTTCATTATTAACATCCCAAAGAATATTGTGCAAGGTGTCGTCTTTAGGCTGAAATCAACACAACGTGTACGTTTATTTGATGTTCTTGCATACATATTTGATACTCTGGCTCAGCGCAAAAAACGATATGCCAATGTACACCATTCCCCACCGCATAAAATGAATTCACGTGTGTACCTACATATGTGAAAATTGTGGTTTCACGAAATCAACATTCGGAAATGGAAAATCTATAAAGCGTATGACAGACAGAGCTTGTTTGCTCATATGTAATCCGCAACACACATGGAGAAAATAAAACTCAGCTCTATAATGGTATACAATTTTTTTTCCAATGTTAATTTATGAATTGGCGCACAAGTAAGAAAGCATTGCATCGACAATTCACATAGCTGTTGAGACAAATATGAGAATTCCACTGTATGTGACCGGCTTCGCACCGGATGTGACGTTGACATATGAATGAAAACCTGGATGTTATGAAGGCTTTCAATGATTTGGATTAAGTGATTCCGATTGAGCAACTACTATGTATGTACCTACTAGCATAAAGCTTCTTTTCATTGCTTCTAAAAAGGAAATTCTAGATCACAATTCCTGTGAATAATACACTACAAATAACGATTGTATAAAGAAGCCTAATGCAGCCTCTTTGTTTTCATTGAATTAATTGAATTTCCTCAAAAGCTTTTACTGTCTGAGTTTGCAGAATGTGTTTTTTTCATTGTTGCGTAAAGTATATGTATAAATCCATTTCGTGTATAGTTAAACGTTCACTGTGAGTTGTGACACATTTGGAAGCCTGAAAAACCTTTGTGCAATCAAGCTGAATGTTTGCTGTCGTTGCACATGTTGATATACATGCAATTCGAATTCGTTTGGCGTTTGATTCTATTGAACGCATTCAAATTTTCATTGCCATGCAGTTTTGAGAAACATCAAAGACATGTCACTGTTGTAAACTCAAAACGTGATTACTTCTTATTAAACTCGCGTACAAAAAAGACCGTGTGTTTGCAAAGTTTTCGAATTCAAAATTGGAAAACTTAACCTAATAACAAAAAACTTAAAAAATGCTTGGAGCAATAAAGGAACGTTGTAAGGCGGTTAAAACGTGATTTAATTATTAATTGTAAAATCCCTAATTGACAAGAAATGTGACAAAAATGAGTCGAAGAGTGTTTATTTCCGTAGCACACATATTTTTACTCAAAAATAAATTTAAGTATATACATAAATAATTTTGCTATAAATTCGATTGATCGATACTTCATCAAAACTGTACATTTTAAAGCACTAACTTTTTGGGTGGCGTAAAGATTTTTGTGCAACGAGGGAGAACAAAATTTGCAATGTTGTTCTAAAATTACCAAAAATAGTTAATAATTAATAAAATTTTGCACAACGTATACGCAAACCAGCGTTGTTCAGCGTTCTTCATGAAAAAGTCATAAATTTCAAAAATGAACATTTTTCATCCGCTATCCATTGCGAATGGTTCCTACAGGAATTCGATAATTTACCCATTTGCCAAGTTATTTATACACATAACAAAACAAACTATAATTCTGTAAATTATTGTCTAAAAATGTGTGCACGAAATATGTTTGCAAGTGTAATACACGCTAAGTTAAACAACAAACATATAGAATACACTTCGCATCCGTATACAAGATAGGATCGCCCCACCACGCTGGTGTTTGATTAATTGCGATACAATGCGCATCAGGAAGTTGAAAATCAGCGAAATTCATATACCCTTACATATAGTTATGCTTATACCATTTTCATAGGCGTGTGGTTTGACTAACAAAATAATTAATTATACAATCCATGTAAGGATATATGCGGACGGCATTTCTACACACACTCGACACAATCAAATTCCTTTTGAAACAACGGAAGTGGTGTGGTCCTCGTACATGCCTTTTGTAATACCGTAAATCGAAAACAGAAGTCCCTTTAAATTCACGCTAGGCGCGAATAATTGTATTACGCCACAAATTTAGTTGTAAATTTTTACACACAGGATTGAGTGAAACAATAGGTTTTGAATTGAGCGGCTCTATTCGGTTGACCCTGAACCTTTCATCACCCCCTGACACTGATTGATTTGTGTGGGCGTGAAATTGCACCCCAATTACAGGCTGACATACAAACGGGTGTAGCATGCTTAATTCAGCCGAAACGATTTTTGTGCTCCATTAAGTCAACCCAGTTCGAAATGCACAGTCCTTGTGGCACCATTTGCGCTTATATTGTGCTCTGGCTCGTGTAGGTACATACAAAATTGTATAGAATGATATCCACATAGCGAATGTGCTAACTATACAATAGTATGAAACATCTAAACTGAAATCTTTTCGAATTCCATTGTAAATTTTCATAAGCGACTTAAAATTTCCTTTCACATGATGTATGAGTGTTTCCCAGTTTTTGAATTTGTCGTGCTATATTTGCATTTGTGATCAAAATTTCACTTCGTGACTGGTGTGCGATTATGTAGTCCACATAACTAATACAATGGGTATTTGGGGAGGCATTTAGTGAAGGACATTATTACAATGGGCCGAGAATGCGACGCTGTAAACACACCGAATTTTGGCATTATGGCATTTGGACGCAATTATAATTGAGGAAGATCATACTAGTTGACTTGAAAATTATTTATACATTCAACATACGAACCAGTTCATGGTACAATTTTTCGGACATGATATTATACTTGACATATCACACGGAATCCATTTAACTTTTTTACTTCAATTAAAATTTACAAAGCTGATTAATTCATAAAGACAAAACTTGGTAGTTTAATTTAGTTAGCACATACAATTGAATAACAATCAATCGGTTTAATCGAGAGTGAATACAAGTGGTGGGAGGCGAGGGCCTAGGGAAATCAATTCAATTGAAATAGAATGTGTTTTTGTCTGTCATGCACTGAATTTATTAGTTAGAGAAATACATTTTTTGATTTATTCAATTAATTATCATCATTCGACCCATTTTTGTGTCTATTCGATTGTTTTAATAGTTTCAAATTTTGAGTAATATGTTGAATATTTAATAATAATTATATAAACTCTTTGGCGCGAAAATATTGTGTTGATTTCTGTTTTTTTAAATAATTTAGGTGTCAAATCATTAATTTATTATTTATAAATATTTATGGTAAAACCAATTTTGATCTAAAATTTAATTAAAATTTAATTTCACCATTATTTAAATATTTTTTGTTATAATCATTTTTGTAGGACACACTCTAGTTCTGTTTAAATACTTTCTTTTGCATTAAGTCTTCTTTTATGCTTATACTTTATACAATATAATTACCAACATAATTTTATCATTTCATTTCAAGAAGCATTCGTTTGGCACGCAAGTCGCAACTATTTTAATAATTACCCATAAACATTTTCTAAAATATAAAACTTGAAATCCTCGCTTTTATGAGTTCTCTGTTCATATAAATTAGACATTATAAAAAAAGCTTTATTTAAGTGCCTTCTCATCATTTTAACCTTTGCAATTATTATTAAAGGTGACCCAAAAACCTTTTTCCACATGAATCATCACATCATTTTTGTTATGCATTAGAACTGCACTTTTTATCTCTTAATTAGAATTATGCAATGTGCTTAGCTATACGCTGTACAATTTGTATATTAAACAACAACTGTTGTAAATATTATGCGTGTTCAACATTTACCTGAGCTTTATAAAATATTCTAAGAAAAAATGGCGTAATATGCAAAAACAAACAAAATATGAATTGTTATGTGTTTTACATAAAAAATGCATTCGCAATATTTTTGTATTTGTTCTCTGCTAAACATAAATTGTAAGGGAAGCAACGATGAAATATTTTCCACTTTCACTACACTTTTAAAAGGTGTTCTTTATTATGAGGCATCAGGCAAACAATCCGCTGCATATTTCACAAAATAAATTATTGTCCTCCACTTTTGAATTCCATCTGCATACTTGATTTCTTGGTGTTAGCATCGCGTTATCGAAGGAGTAATATAGCAGAATTTTAGGTGTTTTAAAAACTTTTAAGAAACCCCTAATAAATTAATGAATATATTGGTTTGTGTTTATCTGCGTTTAACATGATGGTATGGTAGAGAGATAGGACGTTGTTTAGATTCAACACCAGCTATCTTAAGATTTTACTTTACGGTACAGTATACACAAAACATTTATTTATTATTTAAAAATAACTGGAACAGTTGATATTTAAATAATAAAAAAAACTACATCGCAGGGAGAGCGAGGTGTGAATTTATATACGACTGTTGCTTAACTACATTTTAATAAAGCTTTTCGGAGATATGAAAAATGTGACCTTGAAATTTCTGAGTGACCTTGACTTTTGTCCAAAATTATTACTTTTATTGAGATTAGCAATAATGTAGAACATGATAGTACCTAATTTCGACCTTGAAATGTTCAGTAAGTTTTTTTATCTCATTTAAGCCTACAATAATGTAAAAAAAAAATTTAAAAAATATTAAAGGTTTCTGAGATATAAAAAATTTTACCATGAATTTTTCTATTTTGACCTTGAAATGTTCTGCAGGTTTTCTCATCTTATTTAATCCTACAATAATCTGAAACAATTTTTTTGACATTGTGTATGGTGTCTGAGATAGAAAAGTGGGGTTTGTCTATGTCCACCCCCTTTTTCGCCAGAAGGAGCATCTAACGGGATATAGGATATATGCAGTTTTGTTTAGGATACCTTGAAGATAAAAAATAAATTCTAAACTACTGGTCCGATTTGTGTGAAATGTTTTTGTAAAATATTGGGGAAAAATATAAGAATGGTATTCTTGTTTTTTCAAGGTCAAGTTATTGCCAAGGGCAGATTTTTTCGTTTGGGGTCTCAAAAATGGGCAATACGATTTCCTTTATTTTCACAGTGAAAAAAGGAAATCGTATTGCCCATTTTTGAGACCCCAAACGAAAAAATCTGCCCTTGGCAATAACTTGACCTTGAAAAAACAAGAATACCATTCTTATATTTTTCCCCAATATTTTACAAAAACATTTCACACAAATCGGACCAGTAGTTTAGAATTTATTTTTTTCCGCCATAGTACATTTTGCACATTTTTTCTAGAACACTTTTTTGGACTCAGGGGGTATCAAAACGAGTTTCTGCATCATCAACTTTTTTTCCGAAAAAAGTCAGAATGCAAATATTTCTATATGTCCTTGGGGTCGTATATAAATTAAAAAGAAGACCCTTAAGCTTTTGAAACGGCAACCTTTTACACATTCATATTTTTAATTCAGAGCCGCAGCATAACATCCAATTATTTTGTATTCCCGAACAATATTTTTATTTTATTGTTGATAAATTAAATGAAAATCAAAAACCGTATTCACTTTATGTACCGTAAATATTTGAAAGTGCATGCCTTTTCGTGTGCATTCGTTGCACATGTCAAAATGTTATATAAAAAACAGTGGATCGAAATAATTCCGTTCTACATAATAATAATAATAAGTGCATGGTAGGGTGCTCGTCTGCTGCACACACGTTTTTCTGCTAGTGAAATGCATGCTTGCACAGCAAACTATAACAAGTTTGTGTATTTATATTCAATTTCACTATAATAATTAGAATTTGTGATGCGCAAATGAAGTTGACATCTGTTTATGCATCGTTTTATATTTTAACTTTTAAGCTTATTAATTTCGTTGTGGTAATGGTTGTAAAGCTCTTTGATTTGGAAAAATATGTTGCACAATTTCGCGATTAGTTTGTTGTGGTTTATGGGGTATAGGATGTAGTTGTTGCTGACAACATTATTACATTTCGAACCAAAAAACAAACGGCTTAGGTAATGGCAAGAAAATTATTTTTCAGCTGAAGAGGAATTGTTTATGATAACTTTGGGTGGGCTGTGGATTAAATTTAATAATTTTTATGTCACTGTAGACTTTATGCACTTTAAACTTGCACCACTTGCACGAAGTAAATTGCTTGTTGAGCTATTGAAAGTTATTGCATTTGCTGCAAATATTTCAAACAAGTGTGTTTTGCCAGCGTATCGTTGTGCAGCAATCGTACACACTAAATTGTGCTCTGAAAAAAAAAATGTTTTCACTGCACCGATTAACTTTTGCCCATGTCCACTGTGTTGTGTGTATTTCTCAAAGTTAGTACAACTACATAGGGGAATTTTTTTAAGTTTATTTTTGTGTTTTTTTGTTTTCCTCAGCCCTCGTGAATACGTTGTAAAAATGTGCAAGTTTTTATAAGCAGTGCACTTTTCCACCCATCCGATGTACCTCCCATTCTGATGAACCACTCCTTCATGTCCTGTACTGCTGGTACATGGTAGTGTTAATTTAAAAGATTTTTTTTGTTGAACCTAGCAATTTTAAAATTTTTCTTTTGCTTCATTCTTCTACGTTATATGACAACGTTTGCTCCCCCCAAGGAACAAGCAATTTATTTCACGAATCAAATGGAATTTTTGCTAAATACACACCTTGAATTTTAATGTCTGCGAAAATATAATTACATGAAGTAAATTTCTGTTTTCTTATCATTTTTCTTGGGATATAGATTTAAAGACAATCACATATTCAGTGTGCGACTCGGAAACAATTTTCTGTCACGCTGCGTTGGTTTTATAATAATTCATTTTATTTGCATTAATGTTGTGTGCCTACACTGAGCCGCGTTCGAGCGTTTGCATTTATGTTCTGACTCGTGCGGTACTAAAGTAATTAAAATTTATGCGAAAATTCTAAATTCCCGTTAGATTTCAGCAAATTCATTAAAATAATATCTGGAACCTTTTGGGTGGGCTTTTTAATGTGCGCAAAAGCTAACGCTGAATTCCACTGCATAGGATGAGGATTGTAAATACATTTTATACATAATACGTTCATTGGGTGTAGAATGTAGATGAATAAATATTTAATATGGCAGATCAATATAGTTAGTCGCGTTTTTACATACAATGTACAAAATTAATGTGCACATATATTGAATTGAACTGTGCAACCTGATTGGGAATTGAATTTTTAGACGCTATAGTTCAATTTAATATATTTTAAGCAAGCTTTTGCAGTGTGTTTGCATTGAATTTGAATTGAGAGCTCATCAATCACTGTGTCATCAATGTACATACTCCTACATATTGATGTGTCATATATCAGTGTAGGTTTTCAAGCTCTGAATGGTATAGCACATAAACCGAAATATGGGTCACATTTTTTTCTCCCCTTGGTTAAAGTTGTTTGCTTTTTGAATTACAAAATTGTTAATGTCTTTATTCCGTACATAATATGGAAAATGTATATGCGAGTATATAAAATTATATTATCGTTTTGTTTGTTTCGTTGACTAAACCGCTCTGCAAATCTGTGCGAATTTGCGAATTTATTATGATTTCGAGAGAATCATGGCTGCCTTCATGCTGATGATGAAGATGATTGGAGACAAACCAATTGTCAGATAATCAAATAGGCATCATATTACATTATTTAAATTTGTTTAAACAGTTTGAGCAGTATGTCTCAAGATTTGAGCGCATAAAATTAGTATAGGACTATAATAAGAAAATTGGGATGGAATATCATCCGTGTATGGCGTACGCCTGGTGGCAGTAATTGAAAAATAACAACTTAAGTGCTTTGTAAGTGTGTGAGTACTAAACAAAATGATAATTATGGCGTGGTTGGAAAAAGTCGAAAGTCTAAGTGAATATGGGAGGATAATGATTTAAAGGATATGATGATGAGGGTTGTACGCTAATTAGAAAATAAAAGGCACTTTTGGTATATATAGAACCAACTTACATACATATTTTTGCTCATTATTGTCGACTTCTCGTGATGGTTCTTTAATTTGAGTACATTCCTTCATCTCTTCGTTGTAATTTCTGCATAATATTATGAGCGTTGTATACAAAATATGCTGTTTAAGTTATTTGTATATATCCTTTTTTTGTGTTTTTGTGTACGAGTTCACTTCCCATTCACTAATTGAAATTATGGTGTAAGTTGGAAGCGTTAGGAGTATGGGAGATGCTCTAATTATAATTTTTAATACGTGCATTGCTCTCGTACAATCACAAAACATTTAAATTTGGCGGAAATAAAAAAACAGCTTCACATGCAGCGTGCTCCAATCTGTTCAAAATTTTAATGCAATAAATCGCTGTGTTGAATTGTTTGTTGATTCATTGGACATTATTATAGCTTGTAATTACTTTTATACAGCCAATGAAATTCAATTAATTTGTTCATTTTTTTATAAATGAATTTTTGTCTGATTTGTTTTTCTGTGTTATGTTTCATTAGGAAAAAAAAAAGTTAAGTTGGACTCGATAAAAATATGGGTAAAAACAGGGGTTCATCGGAGGAAAAAAGAAAATTGAGGCCTTAAAAAATTAAGCTCATTCTAATCGCCAAATTTCCAAAAAAAAATTGGGATCACAAACTTCCATCAATAATTCCCTTTTAAGTAATAAGGAAAAACTAAAGACAAACTAAAATTACGAACCGGCCTAAAAGAAAACGATTTTTAGCAAGTACTTTTCAGATAAAATGTTTTCGAATAAAATAAGGAGAACAACAAATGTTTTTTAAGGCTTTATTAAAGATAAGTGACATTAAACCATTTTAATTTTACGTATGAAGTTTGCGAAAATTCACAATTCGTTTAGTGAGAATTTCTAAAATGGTGGTATTTTCCGTTGGAAAAACATTAAAGCTTGATAATGCCATAATTTAAAAAGATCAAGGTCATATTATTGCACTTATTAGCGAAAAAATAGAATGGAATTAATTGAATTTCCTTCACTGTGCAATATAAATTGGTAAAACACTTGTGGTACTTCACACACCACAAAACCGTTCATGATGTTGGTCGTTGTTGTTGAAAATAGTTATTTTGAATAGAGTCCTAACACCAAAGTGTATACACTACAAAGAATTCATCTCAACTCCACTCTAAAAAAGCACCCTATTGTTAACATCATATGGCGCCGTATGCCCGTTAAATCCACATTTTAAGCCTCCTTATCGCCTAATGACAAGCGATTTACTAATCAGACAATGTGACTATATAAAATTGACTGAAAATATATGCGCTACCATGACAGTGTCAAATTGTGGCCTCAACCGCACACATCACCCATTCCATGTTATGGCTTCCCGCCAAGCTATCCTGCCCACTGCACAGCTACATCAACTGTATGCCGTATAACACATAATATAGCAAATAGATAGAGCTTTGCCACTTGCATGTTTTATCGCATGCAAACATATACAAGCACAAAAATATACGCACACACTGCTGCTGTATAAGGAATATTTTGTCGAGTTTTGTAATAAATTATGTGCGATATATATATATGGGGTTTTATGGCAACCCGCACATCCTTTTCCAACACGAAAAATAAATTGTAGTAAGGATGGTACATTAAATGTGTGCGTCCCACATATACAAATAAATGTATAAAACTATTATGAGAACATACATAACTATACGAATATGTTAAAAAAAGAGCTTTTCCATTAAGTTAGATGCCCCTTCCAGCAAACACACACATCATGCATATTTTTAAGGCATTAAATTTGACCGAGTGCGAGAGCGTGAATCACACAGGTCAGACGGCTACTTCCTTTTGCTCCATTTTGCTTCATTTTTTTGTTGAATTTTGTTAAACCATGGATTTGTACTTTCCAAAAATTGTGTTTGAAAGCTTCCTGAAAAGCTGTGCGTTGCGCTTCCGCCGTCTCTTTTTTCTAAACAGATAAATTTTGCGAGATAGTTCCGCTTTAATTTCCTGATTCAATTTAATTTTTGCACAGCCACCGCATTTTTTTGTGCCCAATATAATTTCTTTGCCATTGCCACACAGTCCTTACACGCCATGGTGTTTTTCTTCACAGGATCACACGTCGCCGACTATTTTGCTTTTGCCTCTAAATTTGCCACAAATTATAAAACGACGCTCAGTTCGTAACATATATTTATATTCAGCAATGCCTGGGTTGGCTGTTTTCGTACACTTAAATATAACATACTACGTTTTGTGCCATTTTTTATATTATTTTTTTTTGGTGTTATAATAAACCCTGGCTTGCATTAAATTTTCGTTTGGGGCTTCAAAAGACAACGCACTGCTAACACTTATGCCTCAGTGGCGCTGTAAATATTCCGCCAAGGGTCAGCAGTTGCTGTATGCGATTTGATCTGGGCACATGAATTCCGCTGTGGCAGTGATGCTCTTCCATGCGGGAGCAATATTTTTACATCTATTTGTTTGCAGTTGGGGTGAGGGGGGGAGGAGGAGGAAAAAGTATTTTCATCAAAGTTGTGGTTTCGTGCTGTTAGACAAACTGACGAAGGGAGAATGTATGATAAAAAATTGAAAGAAAACAAAGTTAATTCGAATTCTCGCTGCCTTCAGATCCTAATGGCTTTGTTTATCAAAGACTCGAGCGGAAAGTTTGAAAGTGCCTTCATACATAATTCAAACGCATTGTCAGTAGTCAGTACCTGCTGCAAATATAACGGGGTGCTTATGCCATTTCTAAAGGATACACAAAAGTTTTTTTATTGATTAGGATGATATCCTTTTATTCCTTAATAATAAGAAAAAATGTATTTCTCATTAACATACAGAACATACTTAAACTAACATTACTTAATACATAATTAATTGTTAAATCTGTATGATTTTCTCTCGTATTATCCTTATCTATATATAATATATTTCATTTCATTTGGTTTGGGAGTTAGTTTTCTTTTACATTTTATTAGTCAATAAATCGTTATTCTTTTATTTATAATAATTTTCATTTAGGTTCTTCATTGTTTTTCAATAATGAGGGCAATTCGAAGTGAATTTACAGCACCTAGTTTCATCTATTGATTTTATTAAAAATAGGAATTAAATGTATTAAAGTCAGAAACCAGAATCGATGATATTTACAATAGTGCGTCGTTTGTGAGCTGGATGTTTTACCCTCGTCGACGGCGCTGCGATTAGCATGTTGCATTGCAGCTGGCTTTTCACCTGAAAACATCAAATTTCAATTAAACACAGAATTGACAGTATATAGGAAAATTAAATTGTCTTCGTCATGTTAATTTGAGTGTGGTTGAATTCTGTGGGCTATCACTTGGATCACATATAAGTGCTCGGAAGGTTAGTATGTGCCCACAGACAATCGGTAAACATTAATTGAGCAATTCACATTCACTCGACATCAGGGAATAGACTTGTGTCAATACTACAGGTCACAGAAAACTCAGTATTTGTACAAAAGTACTGCAATACGAGTGGGAAGCTGCAAACACCTTGATCACAGGGTGGACTTTATGAATTGCAAATTTGGATGTTAAACAAAATAATTCTCATAAAAATGTAATGAAAATGATATTTAAAGTTCACTTTAACAAAACTTTAAATTTCCATATTAATTTGAATGACAACATTAACCATATGGATGCAGTTCCCAAACATTGCAACAACCCTGTGTCTCGACAAACTTCAAACAACCGTATTATTTGCATAGAAATTGAATGGTACGCTCATGTGTGGAGAAAAGTTTGTTGTCCACACACATATAGATTATGTTTCGAAAGCTCAAAAAAAACACATACACCAAACAAAAGCATAAAATACCAAACACATACCCCGAAGAACATGCACTGTGATGCTAGCCTGTCGTGCATTCGACGGCGCACACGTGTAGTTGCCAGCGTGCTTGAAATGCACCTCCTGTATGGTGAGCACACTGGTGGAAGCCGATGCCAGCTCAGCTGTTCGGTAGCCAGGGGATGAGCTGTTAACAATCAACGCGGGGGACAATGATGGGGTCGTTGGGCCTACGTTGCCGTCCGATGCTGCTGCAACCGCTGCCGCCATCGATTGAAGCGCTACGGCTGACGGTCCCCCACTGTCTACAGCACTGTGTGTGGGTGATTTATGATGAGCAGATGCTGCTAGCGGCGTTGATACTGAGAAGCCATCTTGTGTATCATAGTTGACCATCTTAGTGTCATGATACCTAGTTAAAATTAATTGGTATATGTACAGTTATTAGCGGGGGGCAATTTCATTTTTAGGTAGCCTTTGTCTAAATATATATAACGTTGCAAAAGGGGAGTTCAGAATTTAACCCCAAAACAGTAATGGTATGTATAATGTACATGCTTTGGAATGAATATTGCATACATAGGTAGGTACGGAGCACACAATACACAATCGCATACGTATGTATACGAGTGTATACAGATGTAGTTTGGGCTCCAAACTTTGTTGCTGTTGGAGTTGCACAAGAACTGGCTAAGCCCTATCGCTTTATGCCAGAGCTTTGTTATGCTCCCTGCGTATTGTATCATGTAAATTATGGCACAGTTATAAAGCGACTCAATTATAAGAAATTGGGGGAATGTGGGGAGAATGGGTGGGTGGATGTGTGTGTATAAGTTTAGGGCGTGTGGAGGTGGTCCTGTACGTTATAGACGGTTCAGTCGCTTCTGCTTAAGTATTTTTGTAAGTGATTGTGTATTTTGTTGCTAAACATTTGTATGTATAGCTCTTTGTTGTAATATGATTGGGGTGGATGCGGACGGATTGTATTCAGAGGTGGGGTAGGTTATGTTGCTTTTTTGTTTGCATTGAAAATGGTTATCTTTTATTTCGTTGAAAAGGCTTTGGCTAAGTGAAAGGATTTGTTTAGAAGCTCAAATATAATGTTGTAAATACGGGATTTAATGCCTTGACATGTAGTATGATTGATTTATGCTGTATGTGCTGCATTGTGTATGCTGTACCTACATTGTGTACAACTATATGGTATTCCATATAGTATGCTCGACAATATAATATATGTTTAAGAACGATTACATTCGCTACATAATGACAACAAATACATACCAGAATACAAAAGCTGGATTCTCTGTTGCACGCTTCAATTTACATTCAAGACGTAACGTTGATCCTTCATCTATGTGGAGGTCTGGTGCGCCCAGAATGTCAGCAATCGCTTCTACGCACGCACACAAGTTGTACGGAAAATGAAATGTTTATTATTAATATATACTTAGACATGCTGAGCATAAAATAATGTATGAGACAGATTTTATGAGACACATTTTCCTCTTGATTTTTGTGTTCTACATGCGACAATGTCTCCTCCTCTTTCATGTATGTGTAAAATGTGTATTTGCGGACAAATTTCACATGCTGATGGTATATTCAAGATACAGAAAGGGTGGTAATCAACTTAAAGGATTTTTTTTATTATCTTTCTTCATAAAACAAATGCGTTTGTTTTGGCTATATGTCCTGCAGGGATGAGGCAAAATGTGCGAGAACGGAAATATTATGTTTATATGCGGTAAATTCTCTACATCTTGACATATATTTTATATGGTGCGGTGATGTGTGTATAGAAATGACGCACTAAAAACCACAAAAAGTAGCACACACATAGTCAAATTGAGTGGAACTTACCTACAACCCTTAGCTCGACAAATATGGATTGTGTCGGATGAATCGATAGTTGGCACTCATAAAACCCTCTGTCCTCGTTTCGTACTGATTTAATACGCAATGACCAATGGCCCATATGACGGGCGTGTTCCACCAGAAACCGATCATCGCTACTGTATGTGGACAGTCCGACTGTGAGCAATTGAAAGTCCCGCCGGCGAATCCAAGAGACCTATTTTAAACAAAATAATGTTGGAAAAATGAACCAAGTCGTAATGGTTTGAATTTTAAAGTATTTGGAATTAAGTTATGTCCGATTACTGGAATTAACATTCAAAAATCAATCATTTAGTTCAAAATTGTAAACTCAAATAATTCATTCCAGTTTGGCGATGTTTCGTGAAGCACGTTAACTGGAATTTAATGAACAATGCGTGCTGTATTGATGGTCAATTTGAACGACAATCCCAGTTGGAATGGAATTGCTGTGTTATTTGTTTTGGTATTGGTCTATCCCAATTTAATAGGATTTGGCTTTGTAAACGTATGCATGAATTTATTTGTTGATTTTAGATGATGTTAACTGCCATCGTATTGTATCAGCCTCACATGCACACTCAAATTTCTGTGCAGAATGGCTAATAATTATAAAACCACGCAACCACCATTATGCTGAACACGCAGTTTGAATGGACGTACATGTCCTGTGACCTACAATTTAGGCAATATGGAGCTTCATATTTGGATTTGTGGATTGGTGTAGGTGCTTGAATGTCCTTAATCTGCAACGGAATGCAACAATTGTCTTCTAATAGCATGTCGTTGTCGTATCTCCGTTATTGCAATGAGGCATTTTAATCCCCTAACACACTCCAAGCTTCATTGTAATATGAGAAAGCGAGATGGAAGGTAATTCGTGTGGAAAACTTTAATGCAGTCTGTCATTTTAAGTCCTTCGATTTCAAACAATTGACAATCACCACACTGATATTAGACACTGCATCTGTAAGCATATAATAATATTACTATATTGCACTTACCGTCGCTGATGGATTCCATTTGACCGCGCAGGGTAATACTGCGACACCACCGCGTTGTGCTATCACGCGGGTGTTGTTTTTTGTGATAAATATTGGGGTGCTACCTAGTTGATTGTGTGATCCCCTACTGCTTTTACCATTCTCTGTAACGATAAATTACAAAAATAAAAAATTAGAAATTATTATTAGTAGACTGTGGAGCTGCGAAATTATGTTATGAAAGAAACAAAAGGAAAATTAAGTAAATTGTTCTCATTTTAATTTTTGGGGGGTGGATTTCGTTCCACACAACATTGATTAAATATGTATGTTGGTGTACAATGTACATATTAACGAGCGTGTATGCTGCGCAAGAACAAACAAACTGTGCTGGCATTAATGAGAAATGGAAGTGGGATGAAACGGCGCAGCGCGGCAGTGATGGTGGTGGTGGCAGAGCATGTACGCCTATTATACTTCATCTTAATCTATGTAATTAGAAGATTCTTAAGCAAAAATTTTAATTAAATTTACACAGAAGTGCGGTTTTGAGTACGTTCCATGATTTCGCAAGTGTTGCGTTACGGTGTTTTGGGTAAATTTTTCGCAAGAGGCACTTGCTTGTGTGATTTAAGTACCTTTTTATATTGATAAATTTTTGGTTAATTACGTGTGGTTGTAATTCTCTACTGTTTATCTGTGAAATAAAGAACTATGAATATGTATAAGTGAAGCGGAAATTATTAAGTATTCTAAATTGCTGCCAAAAGTACGTGTTTTAAAATACTTGTGGATTTTGAATTATTATTGCATAATTTATTATTTTTAAGGGCTTAAATACGAAATAGAAAAAATTTAGAAATTCAACATAATAGGCCAATTAGAAATTAACACTTAAAATACATTTTATAGTAAACAGTTAAATTATTTGCAACCACAAAGTTAGATAAAAAAAAAAGAAAAACAATGCATTTTAGAATAAAAATACTCATGTACTCAAATGCTTGTACTTTTTGTGTTCAGCACTTTTTATTTGCGAGAATATTGGAATTTATTAGGCAATAAAATAGATTTTCTGTTTTGAAAGGTCACCCCGAAATGTTGTGTTTTATTGTCATTTAAAGTGCCATCGACATTTGCAATTTAAATAAAAATTCGCTAACAGTTTGCTGGGAATTGAGTTTTTTTGCTTTTAACCCTTTGCTGTTCTACAACACTCCAGGGTCTCGAGTGTACAACGTACATGCTGCACCTTTCGAGTATATTTCGTATCTTCTTTATAACCCATTCCATTCCCGTATATTATTCCTAATAGATGTTTCGGTTGCCGACCCAAAATAAACATCACGGCACAGCAAATAAATTTAACGCAAGGCATACATTAATAAGCATTAAGTATCCTTAAAGTATGTAAATACCGTGAAATGTGTTATATATAATATAGTTAAATTGCACATTTAAATGAAACATTATTGCGCTGAAGCACATTAAAGTCGCAAATTGTCGCCATATTTTGCTGCAGCGAAACTAAAGTAGAGAAACAATTTAAATGGTGCAACAAAAAACGAACCGAAAAAAATATCACTATATTCACAAAAAATTGTAACATTTTCTCACACATTCGTGTGCCAGGATGCAACAAAATTTAGTAAAGAAGGTGAGAACGATTTAAGTAAATAATAACGAAAGCGTTGTGTGTGAATGTCGGCTGCAAAAATAAAAAAAAGTTGCAGAATGAAGCTTATGTTCGTTCCGATATTGGAGTCGTTCCATCTGCAATTTATTTAGCTTTCCACATTGTGTCTAAATGCCGCTTCAGGCAACTGCAGTAGTCATTTACATTGTCGCCATCATGTGCATATAGCCGCAACCATGAATTGAATCATGCTTACTTTATTGACTGCGTTATATATGCTTCTTTTTGTGGCATGTTTGCATTTTCAAATGGTGACCATAAAATAGAAACATACAAATTTTTTGTGTGGTGTGTCGTTCAACTGACTACACTGTAATTAGGTTTAACAATTTTTATTTGATTACTTAACGAGTTTCGAATGTGTGAAAAATATGAAGCACCAAATCAAAACTGCAGTTACTAAATGTTTGGTACAAATGCACATTCGTTAAATGAAAACAAATGCAAACAAAATAATTAATTAAAATTATATAATATTGATATTACGTGCTTTTGTAATATGTAATTAAAACAACGAAATTGATATAATTAATAATGTTGGGACATGACAGATATTAAAAACAATCATTAAATTTTTTCCGAAATTTAATTAAACATATTTTGAGGTCTAAATTACATTTTTACAACTGAAATTGTTGTTTGTGATGTTGTTTAATTGTAGCAGACAAATTGAATAACGTTCAGTGTGGTATTGCAACAAAGCGTCAACAGACAGCATCGCATCGTGGTTAAAAATTCAGTCACGTTCGAAATAAACCATACAATAGAAATTATTTTAATGCAATTTCATAAATTTGCCAGAAAACATCTATTAAACATAATTACAATCATGCAGATGTGTTTTTTACACGTTTATAAAAAATAAAACATTTATATGAAATGAAATGTAAGTATATATACGCATTCAACTTGCATAGTGAAATTAAATTTGAGTGCATACTTGCCACCGATTTGCACATTATGTACAGTTGATGGACAATTAAATTTTTTACACAATTCGACGATACATCACAAAACATTTAAATTGGAGTTTATCTGTAGGATTAAATGATGAATGGGATTTCAATTAAATTGATTATATCGTTTTGCAAAAACCAGACATGTGAGAGACATAATAATTCGCGGCACATGTTTCCACGTTTTCTACATATTTAGCTGTTTTGTTAAATTTTTAATATTTAAGGGGTGCACAGATTTTTCACTAAACGCACACTACGTCAGATTCTTTAGCCTTATTTGTTAGCCATAAAGCGATTATTCTTAACAAACTATAGGAAACATTTTAACAGAAGTAATCCTTATTGTCGACTAACCTAATCCCATCTGTATGTGAACCAGGCTACAACAAAAATGCATTTATATTTGGTATGTATTGTTTAACCTAAGGAGCTTGCGTCAATTTTAGAAATTATTATACTGTCGCAATAGTTTAATAGCCGCCTGACCAGCTTTCTTGCTACATTTTAGTGTTCAGTCTCGGTCAGTTTTGGAGATTACTACATTTAAAAAATGTATGTATTTTTATAAAATTAAAATAATGAGTTGATCTGTAACTTGAGGACGGCTAAACCAATCTTCATCATTTCACATATTTTGTTTTGTTTGTTTTCATCTATTTGAAGAAAAGTTTTGAAAAATTTATGAAACAAGATAATTTTCTGATCAAGAGCGAAATAGCGAAGTATTTTGAGCGATACGAAGTATAGCAATTCGTAGATAAATGTTCTTTAAATATTATAAATTTTTTTAATGAAACCCTCTTTTATTTTAAGAGCAAAGTATAATGTTAACTAAAAAACTCAACTCAAAGGTGCATATCTCCTTTTCTTTGTAATATGTTACACATCAAAAGTACATTCCTATAACAACCGCAGACACTTGACACCAACTTCTTGCCAAAAAACACATAAACGAAATTCTATTAAGAACTCGGTTTTGTATAGATACCAATACAAACATTCATATAAAAAGATAATATCATGTTTCACCATGAGGAATTACCGTTTGATACGTTAAGTCACCCTTCACAGTCTAAATAAATGGCACAAAACATCTTCAGTCGTGTAAAATAGAGACATCAAAGAGGACCAACCATTAAAAGCGAATAAAATATTCACAACATTTTGTCGAGTAATGCATCAGTGTAAATTTTATAGGCAGTTAAAAGGAATTACATCACTTTGAGTTTGGTATGCATTTTCGGCGCAAAGAATTCAATTTATTCCAAACTTTTTGCAATGTTTTATAATAAAGAAGAATTCGTATCAAATATTAAAAATAACTCAGATCATTTTAAAAGAAATAACTCGCTTCCAAAATGTGTTACTGAGATATTTTGTGCATAGTTTAAACCAATCGTTTTATGATTTTTCTTAAATTTACTTAAGTTCCTAACTTGAATTTTATTTAATAATTCACTTAAACAATATTAAATGGTACAATATTCCCTATATATTTAATAAATAATGAATGTCGATTTGAGTTTTACCGAAAAAAATTAAAATTTTGGGGACTTAATAAACTGGAATTTTAAATTCATTTGCTGCTATACTCATCGAAATATTTAGCATACCATAAAACGAAATGCGCAAAGAATCTCTTTGAAAATTGTGCGTGCAAAATATTTACACTTTGTTCATGCATTGCATAAACAAACAAACCGATTGCAATAACATTTGGGAAAACATTAGCAGAATTCATAATGCAAAACCAACCGCATTGAATCACATAGATTTATGTCGCATGGCATTGCTTTGGGATATTAGGTTGGACCTAATCGAATTACAGCTAAGTGTAATGGCATCGATACATTAGCTAGTCCTTTGCTGAAGATAGGAGACACAATATGCGTAACTTATGGAGCCCAACACCTACATACCACACGCTTACACAAGTTATAACCATAGTGCGTCCATTAATTATAATTTAACCGCAGTGACTTACATACATAGTTAGTTTGGATTCAAATAGCTTCACGACCTTTGAGTTATTACTGTAACACTGCAGTTGTATATTATTCAGCATAAAGCTTATAGAAATTAAGCAGCTGCCTAAATAATTTGTGGATTTTAAAGCTTACTCTGGGAAGCAACAATATACATTTATCTAAAACAACCCCATATGAGTCATAAAAGGTATATTATTGCCTGAAAATATCTGTCTTTTGAGGGTGGCATTATTTTAATGTTCGCATTTATGCGAAAGATGTCATTTACACATAATTTTACAGAATAAACATTTTATTACTGCGGGTAACAAGTTTCAGTGTGATTAGACTGGACGTTATGGGATGTTGAATAAAGTGGCTTTAAAATTATGCGAAATTTGAGTGAATTAGCTAAAATATTTTTAGTTTACTTATTTTTTTGATTTTTTGCAAAAATGGATCGGATGAAAAATGTGAATGAACCGACGTCATTACAAACATTGTTTCGTCACCACTTTTTTAATTCAGAGGTTGTCAAAGGTACCAACTAAAAACATAGCGGACACTGCGCAAGATACGACGTACCACTGCTCAGAACCATGCATAGGGATCTCCTATGAGGGGATGAAAAATTAAAGAACTAAGAACTTAAGTAACTATCACTGAGAAAGATAGAAGAAGCAGGAGCGCTATAGACAAACTAAAATGTTTGCGGCAGGTCCTGACATTAAAAGAATTAAACTCCTCTCAGGATTAAAACGCACAGATCTCGGGAATGAGTTTTTATTTCTGACGGGATATTGTCAACTGAACACTACTTGATAACACTACTTGCGTTTATTCAGACTAGACTTTGAACATTGGTAGGTATTGAATCTTCAGTCACCGAACCTCTTGCGAACTTCATAAAAAAGATAGACCGCTTTGGTAAAAGAAGGTCAGTAGAAAAACAAAGTGAAAGTACGACTCAGGTGATGCACATCTCTGTTCATGGCACAATGGACCTAGAAATCAATCTCGTGGGAATACGGGATCTCTTTCGTTTACGTTTATCGGGATTGTCAAAGTGTGTTTTTACATCATTACTGTTTCACGAAATAGAAAAGATGTGAACAGAAGTCTTTACGTATTCCATATCATAGTGGGAAAAAAGTTGGAATAATTTATGTAAAACCACACACAGAACACTCCCACCCATGCACAATTCAACATTCAGATTCATGTAACTGCAGTGCAGAATTCATATCATAAATTTTCACAACCCCCATAAAGAGCAGCTCACATATGCGTGTAAAAAATTCAATATTAACCAGTGGTGAAATATTAGTGCTTGCCCCACGATGACACTTAATGCATTAATTAGAAAAGTACATTGGACGCCCCCATGTAACGCATTTTGTGGTCAACAATTTCACGGTACATTGCAACACGTTGCACGTGTACATTCCCTAAATTTGCCCGCACAAAATACTGTAAACGCCGTAAATCTAGTGTGAGTTTCCGACTGCATAGAACATTCTAAATGGACTATTATGTTCAATTAAAAAGGAGAGGAATGGAAGGGGGGAGGAAAGCACAGGAAAAAAAAATTGATGGTTGGGTCGTGTGACCGTTTTGGCTTGCAAAATACCATTTTTGAACCATATAGAAAAAGTGTGTACTACAAAATGGAGTGCCGCACATGGAAGCACGCACACACACACAGTGCCCATTGAAAGCTTTCAATAAAAAGAATCATTAGTCAAATTCTTGGACAATGTTTGACCATGTGAACCAGTCATTCCATTTGCTTTTGAAATGCTTCAAATTGATTTATTACGTTGGTTCGTAATGCCATCTTTACACACACTATACATACATACATACATATTCGATTAGTATAAGTATGAATGCGAACATTTGTGTGCATTAAATGGCTTGAGAGGGTGAACAAAATTGTTAAGTATACAAAATGTATGCAGTGTGAGTAGAAGGGGTTTTGGATTTTGACTGTGACGTGATATTTGAAGCCTTCTGCCCTAATGGAACTTACACATCCGTTTAAATATGAGGAATATCGTCTGTCTGCCCAATTTTGAAACACATTTACCAAATTGGAACTGCACTTGATGTGCTGCTACATACATATTAAGAGCTTTTTGCGAAATACTTTATAGAGCTTTGCAAAATAGTGCTGTGTGAAATTGCATTCCAATTTGCTTGGGATCACACTTGCGATTGAAATTCCTTTGTTTTTGACAATCATTTTCAGGTGTGAGAAATTCATTTTATATGTGTAGGGCATTCATTTTGTCATTTTGCATTGCCTCTCGTGCAGTGCACGGCAATGCATGTGTATAATAATATGCGAACATTTCTATAACGCAGGTATAACGTCGTTATGCGGTGCATTGCAATTAATTTGAATTTAATGTATGTGCCCGAATGTGCACACCAAAGCATCTGGTTCAATGCAACCGACCGCAGAAGATATTTCATCAACAAACGGTTGACCTGAATAGCATTCGAATACAGGAAATTAAATTGAACGGTAAACGTATACTTGAATATACACATACAATTGAATGGTGTAGCTGATACCATGAAGACAGTTGAGGTCGAATAGATATTCGCATAAAAAAAAATGCAAGGTTGAATGCACGACAAAAGAGTTGGCACTCCATTTCTTTCACCAAAGCTTTTTGCATGTTCTTGATGGATGCAAACTGAGTTTGAAAATCTCGTAAAATGTTTTGCTGCAGCTGGAAAAAAAACCTCACATGTCGAGAGTATGAACATCTTGAAGCGAACTTTAAATCTATTTACCAGAGTTTTTAGGTTTTTATTACATCAAGTATGTAACACATATATGTACCTACTGCAGCTAAAGACCATATCGTTTCTTTTAATACTTAAAGTAACTAATACTTATTCACATTTGTATGTAGATACACTGCACACTTTAAGTACATGATACATATATTACGAACCGCTGCCGCACACCACATACATTGCCTCCCCATTCTCTGGAAATCCTTCCGCTTTATCTGCGGTGGATGTGTTGCTGCTGCAGTATCGTTATATTCAAACAAGTGTCTTCGGAAGCACGTAGCATTGGCACAAACGGCAATGATATGCCCCCATATCGTTTTATGACTTTCGATTCGTGCCGCACACACAAAACTTTTGCAAATAAAAGAAGTTATGCGACGGACATGCTAATAATTGCTATGTGAAATGAGCGAAGATAACACGAAATTTATGGACCGCAACTTTTATGGACTTAGCGCGAATAACATGACCAGTCCCACCAATTTGGATGCGTCATGACGTGGCTGCGAATATGCCCCCACCCCTACCTCCACTCCCCCAATTAATTAATACGCATATGCGAATAAATTTGTACAGAAATTAGGGCAATAACGAGAAAATCGACTCAATTGTTAAATATTTTCAATTTGGTGTTTTGGAATTCAACGCGAAATTGCGAAATAATTGCACTTTAAGTGTCGATTTTATAACTTTTTCAATTGCCGAGATTTGTAAATCGTATATATAAGCACGTATATGAAAGCGCAGATTGGAAAATTACGAGTATAAATAAGGGTGGGAGGTGTAAACCAATAAAATTGCGATTTCAGCAAACATTTTGAATTGCAAGTATGTACTTGCTATTATATAGCAGCCCATTAAAATTATTTAACTGATGTTGTGATGCCACGTGAGAATTATTTGAAAAGCAATGTGCTTAATGTACTTTTTCCAATAAGCGTTTTTGAAGTAATGAATTTGTCACAGATCATTGATTGTTAAATACTTAAAAAATTCAAAATTAAAACTATTTATTATGAAGATATTTAGAATTCAGTTTGATGCTAGTAAAGTTTGTAGTCGTTTTGATATTCATACGAGCATAAATACAATACATCTAATTGTCTTTTCAAATTCCTTTCATTTAGTTAATGATTTTAAGAGGATGTAGTTATAATTGTGTAATTAAAATATTTCGTTACTTCCTGAAAACCTTGCAACTGATTTCTAGCATTTGCGAAGGCAAAAGGAATATAAATTAGCACTAAATGGTATTTCCGTATATAAATAATAGATTTAGGGACTTACTATAGGAACACAAATGTATATAATAATAAGCATCTATTTACATAAATACATAAAAAATTTCATTTTTACCTTTCTTTTTGAATATAGTTCATTAAAGCCTGAAATGACTTTCATTGTTGCCCACTTTTTGACTTGAGTATTATGGGCTCTTGAGAATTTCAGTTACTAACTCAAATATTTGTACAATGCTCTCTAAAAATATTATACAAAATGCGGTCCGCCATACAATTTTGTGCATCAGAAAATAAGTTGAGTCCTAAATATGATGGTTTCTATTTGTTATTTAATTGCCTTCATCTTATTGATAGCAAAACTCAATAAATATTTTAAAAATGTATAAAAATGAATCAGTTTCATTATACAAAATATATAGGACCTTATATACTATAAAATACGTTTTTACTTAATTTAAACTGCAGCACTTAATGTTCTGAAGGTCACGAATTCCAATTTATGTTATTGGCATTCAATCATGGCCAATTAATGTAATTCAATTGAATCCTTCAGCACAACATTTACTACGTCCCCTTATTTGATAGAAATTCAATGAAATTGCACAGCAAAAAAATGTATAAAGTACCTTTGTACAACTCAAGCAATTTACACGAGTGTACGAGTATAAGAAACAAAATAAACAATCAAGCTATAATTCTTCGTTAAGTATCCACTCATTGTACCCAATAACAATTAGCAAACAATATTTCCCCAAAATAAACAGCCAATGAACACAAACTAGTCGTCCCGACGGTGTTCCTTCCAAAGTGACACGCAGGATTACATAGCAAATCCATTTATAATTATATATTGTACAACCCACCCATTGCCACCTCCCAGACAATATTGACACTAAGTTCGTAGCAAGTAATTTTGAGAGTGTGGGCGCGAAAGAACTTCTACACTGCATTAGGGGTGGCTTCCCAATCAATCAATTCCGATTCAATCACAAGCTCAATTTAATTGACATCCTATTGAATTTATTCAAGGTTGATATCATACTAAAGGCTTTAATTTATTACCAAGTGGCATGGCTCCATTGCGTATAATATCCCGGTGCGGTGCGGCTGTCGCGTGATTACCGCCCGTCAATTACAACTTAAGTGCTATTGAGTTTCGTGATTTTTTGAAGTCAAAAACATCAAAATGTTGTAATTACAGTATTTATTATCGCTTTGTTTCATATTAATAATGCTTTTGATATCAATATGCGCCCCTCCCGTATATTACAGTGGCAAAGCCGTTTATGCAGGGTGCGTTTGCCGCATGCAAGCTTTTAATTGTTTGCTTAAAAGCGATATACACTATGACTAGTCATACGCACGATCCATATTTTGAATAATTTATTCGGTGGATGCAGTGAAATTCTGTGAAAATTTGTAAAATGAATGCGCAAAGTTAAATGACCAAACAAACCTATACAAATAATCAGTAATAACTATAAATGGATTTTCAATAATCGGAAATTGTTCAAAGCACAATTTTCATCTATTGGGTCATAACAAAACCGACTTAATGAGAATTTGATGAACCATATTCAAACTCAATACTTGAAACTATACTGTTTGTTGCAAACAATGATGCTTGATAATTACAAGTTACAACCATAAATATCCCCATGAATTTAGGTGTAGAAATACACACAATAGTTTGTGCAGTGATTTACATACTTTTCGAAAGTATATGCGGCAATATTGATATTTTGAAATCTATACGCTAAGAGAAATAGTGCCCACTTAAATCAATATGTTCCTATAACAATTTATATGGAAATATCAGGGCGGAAGATTATGTGGAAACAATATATAATTGAAATAGATTTCGTCGTTGGGCAATCGCTCAATAAAAAAAATATTTGCACATTCGTTAAATAACAAAAAAAAAACGAAAAACTCTGTCATTTTCTGTTCTATTCCTAAAGTCTTCCTTTCTTTTATGTAGTTATATGCAAAGATCCCAGCACTCAATTCCCCGAATCTTTCAATTATTTTTATCTATTTGCAGCATCGCACTTAACAAAATTTTAACTCCAAATTTCTCCAGGCATATTCTCTCATTATCCATTTAATTGTATTTTTTTATGCTTTGTTTAATTAGCCCGGCGGATTCTTTCTTTGCGTATTCAAGCGAATAACGATTCGTATAAGTGCTCATGTACATATTGTGCAATGCGTATATGTATTACACATCCCCACACAATATATTCAAACATCCCGCACACAAGTTGCTTGTTGTTGGACATATTCTTCAAAGGACTGCTTAATTAAATAATCCCAACGGCCCAGACACATGGTTGAGCTTTTAAAGCTTTTATACAACAAATCACTTTAATCACTTGATGTGCTACATGGCAAGAGAGAGGAAAACTTGAATAAAACGCTGTTTTTCAAAAGAGCGAACAAATAAACCGTGCATGTCTGAAAAGAAATTCGAAATTAGAATTTTGAGTGTTAAATCTCATTACAGCAGCATTGTCCGGTGTTCACACAAAAACTGTATATGAACAATGATGTTAAATGCATGTACGCGGCAATTTTGTGTCATGTGACTTCATTTGGAAAGCGTTGCAAAATATGCGCTTGCAACTTTTTAATATGTGTAATTGTTGCATGGAAAGTTGGACTTGCATTATAGTTGTTGTAGCCCACACAATTAAGTTAGAAGTGGTGATTCAAGTGCATTGCAGTGCGGAAGACAATGATTATTATGAAGCCAATTTCGACCTAAATGACTTCAGCATTACTACACAGACACATACAAGCTCAGGGGATATGCAACGGAAATGTTAAGACCGAAGTAAACAGGTGTGGTTTTTTCCTTCATTTTTGGTTGCATTTATTCTTATCATAGAATACTTATGAAGATTTATAATTTAATGTACTCGTATGACATAATGCAATTCATGTTAATGTGTCTTTAAATTTATGTTACAACAATTATTTGCAATGTGTAAGAACTGTAAATGTATGCACTTTAGTGTGTACATTTACATGAATAATGCAGCTCTTTCAACTCAAGAGTTGCACGTTGAGTTTGGCTACATAATTAGCTTTATAACCAACCACATTGAATGTGTTGGGAATATTCAGACATCGCGGCATAAATCAAACCACCTAACACCCTATGGCCTCAACAGAATCATTATCTTACCATCACGTTATAACCTCGACTAAGCCTTTGCCAGTTTATTTCACTACGGTGTAACATGGCTACCAACGCGATGTACAGAATCTGCAATTAGGTGACAAACTCAAAGTTTCTTGTTCGCCTATATAGCAAAACCTCGCTTTGGTCTCACATATTATTGTGTATGTATGAGCCCAACCAGCATGTACGAGTACGACGATATAAACACACATGCATATATTTGGCTGATATTAAGGCTTCAAACAGAAGAGGATGTATACTGTGGATGTGTAGTGAGTGTACAGTCGAAATGCACATACCGAGTATCTTGTACCGTTGCCAGTCTGCAGAACAAACACCCATGTCTGCATATGTATGAGTGGTGGAAACAGTTTGAATTTATTCAGAAGCGTCTTTCTGTGTTTGCTTTTTCGATGGGCGGGTTTAAGGTAATGCAGTAATCGCATAAATTTTTCAATTCAAAGCTAATGATGCGGGGGAATTCGGTTTTATGGGGCTAGGATTTCCGAAATAAAATAAATATAAGTACCACACATAAAGCAGTGATGCAACATAAAAGAATAATGGCCGCCCATACTATACCAACTAATATTAGGGACTATGGTGCAGGGTTAACACAAGAGGCGTCCTTTTGCAAGCGGACATAATCACGACCGAACACACACAGTGCATAGCTCTTTTTTTAGGGGTTTGTATGTAAGATTGCGCTTTGTATATTTCCAATGTACCGGCTTCCGTTTATGTTAGCTTCAATTGTAGCCACTCGAAAAGAAAAGAATTTTGATTCCGCTGTGAAAATTCAGTGAGTTTGTGTTTCTATACAATAATTCTTGCCGTTCCAACACAGTACGGACTACGGTGACGTAGTTGCATTTCTTTTAAACCATGATACTTTCATTATAGTACTACGTTACTAGTAAAACAGTTTTTAACATTGTGAGTTCCGAAAAGAACTTAAGCACCTACATGTTTTGCATGGTAATTGCACTTGAAGTTTATATGGTAAATAAAAAGTGCACACACATATTTATGTACGTTGTAATAGCACAGAAGCTATTTAATTTCTAAACAACAAGCTTTTGCAAAATTGATGTGGGTCAAGGTAGAACCAAAGCCCGTGAAACTGCTTTCAAAAGTGTGTTCGTATTTCCTGTGAGCAATTATTATTATTTGTTAGACGTTATAACGTTACGTAAGGCCACAACTTTTGAACAATTTAAATTTTATAATATTACAACTTATGTATAATATGTAAGTGAAATGTTTGTCACAAATAGTGTTTGCGACAAATGATTATAAATTAATTAAATTAATTTTAAAACACATGAGCTGTATTATGCTCTAAACTTACAAAATTTAATTTAATCGAGTGCATTGAAGTTGATTTGGTTTGTACAATATTTTTTGCTTTACATCTGACTGAATCGTAGAAAACACTATATGTAAAATCTGCATTAAAGCCCAAATGTTTGAAGCTTTACAAATGTGCATTGTTTAATCGAGTCTATCTGTATTTTGTACATTATGAAACAAACTTTGTAAATTAATTTGTTGTTGATGCTATCACAAAATCACCCAAAAATAAACTCGTACAATTGACAATATGAGGAGAGCAGAGCTTTTAAATTTTGACACATTGTGATAATAAAAATAATAAATAAATTATTCGAAATTGTTGGGATAGGGTTAGTAGATATTTGTATATCAATACGAGTATAAGAGCAGAAATCCGTGGGTTGCTCGGATACAAAATGTTATTTTAAAAAGATGAATTACATAACTTTAAATAAAATGAGTGGTTATATAAATTAAACTTTTATTATAGAACATAAGCACGGAAAATAGCGTTTTCCTTTTTACTAATCGAACACTGACAAATCGATTCCAGCAATCAATTTTGGAATTTATCAATTTTTCACGAACTGCAATTTTTGGCTTAGTTTATTTTCGCATTTAAAAATGCTTATGTTTTTTCCGAAATGTTACGAAATATGTGTTTTAAATTTCGTAACGATCCCATTCACAATTTTAGCGTGAAAGAACCCCACACGCACACACACATACGGTGTCATATCAATTTTTTTAAACCTTCCCTCTTTCATTGTAAAATGACAACCAACCTCCTAATTACGAATACCTACTTCATTGCAACTCATTAATTCAAAATGTACCCACATAAATATTTATCCAATAAACTTCCTATTAACCCAAATATCATTACAGAAGTTACATTTGTGCCATGCCTTTCAGAAATTCACATTACCAACCTGTTTATTTATTCACAAAATTCGTTTCTGTATTAAATTGCTAAAATATTGCATAATTCACCTTATAATCTATATTGCTTCATTAGCTATGTAAAGTTCTCTCAAAATGGGGGGGCCTTTTGTTGGCCAAAAAAAAAAAAGGGAGAGAAAAGAAATGGAAGTGAAAATGGTGGTGCGTCATCTCCAATTTGTTAAATGCATGGCAAACGCTTCTGCGGAGATGTTTTCCGCAATTTTCTCGGGCGCGAAATACTCGAGCACGTTTCAAATAATCAAATACATGATAAGGGTATTTGTATATGTTAAAGAAATGCGAGAAGCAAAAAAATAAAAAAAATTTGCAAGAAAGAAGAAAATGATGTGTATGAGAAGAAATAAAAACGCTGGAAACGCGCGAAGCACAACGTCAAAGGGTAGATCAAATTTGCTTTTAAATTTCTTTCATTCCCTCATTTTTGCCTTATTCTATTTGTAAATTTTAGCGAGCACATTGAGTTTTCTCTTTAGTTTTTTTTTGTGTCGCCGATTTTCTTTCTCCTCATCATCCCATGGCCATAATCGGGAGGCTTGGTGAATGTTGGCAAGTTTCATAGACCGAATATATAGCCTTAAGCTGGCTCCATTTGGGGAACTCATTGATTTTCAATTTGCATCTAATTTTATAAGTATAACATAACTTGTATATACAGGGTATGTACAAGAACGTATATAAATATACGACTCTTGTATGTGCATATAGGACTTTGAAAAGGCGAATAAAACATTGGACTCTTGTAGCAGGAAAATTGATATTGTAGAATATTATGACACAACAATTTCAATGAATTGTATACGAATTACGAGTTGCTGTGCGAAACAAAAGAAGCTTTGTTGTAATATTTTAAAAAGCTCAACGATACTTTCTTCTAAAAAAAACATACGACGAAACAAAATAAAACACAATTATAAATTATGTTCTCGAAATGCTAGTCGAAAACAAAGTACATAATAACTACACATCTACGAGTACAATTTAAATAAATACATAAATGATTGAACTTACCAGAATACGGCTCTCCGCGGCACATTGCCAGTATCACAATTATCGCAAGTACGTAGCAATCCCTTTGGATGAATACTAATGCCATGATTTATTGTGGTAGGTATGATTATATTGGTGGTGATGATGATGCTGATGGTAGTAGTGGTGGTAGTTGTTAGTGCTGCCACTGCTGCTGTTGCTGCTACAACTGCTGGCAGTGTTGGGCTGTCGGTGAAAAGCTCGTCCTTGCCGTCGCCGCAATGCGATAATAATTATTTTCCTATAAATTTTGAGCCGAAATATATGTGGTGCGTCTAAGAAGAGCGAAAAGCTGGATGATGGCGGAAGCATGAGGCAAAATCCCCTCCAGCTAAACCAACTTTACTCAATTAACAATGTTGTCAACCGTGACTCTTAAGTGTCTGCATTTTAATTTATGCCAATTCATGCTTGTCTTGTTCTTTGCTATATGTTATAACTTATAACATGTATTGCATTATCCTTTGCTCCTTTACTTTATATAGTCTATTTGTGTTGTCAGAAACGGTGTCTTGTCTATTTATACATATATATTCTAACAAATGATTCGAGAGTGTAGATGCTGATCCGTTTCATAGAAAACGGCAAGCACCATACTCGTGTATACGCTTGGAAAAACAATTAAAAAGTTGTTCGCGTTTGTATAATGTTGTACACAACACAAGCACTGAGCAGGCAGGATGGTACATGTGTGCGTGTGTTGTTGAATGACGCTTGAATTAATAATGTACACAAAGCTTTTCCTATACGGTTCCTTTTGTGGTTACTCATGTATACAACGTGGTAGCGACTAGCAAGTGGGTTGTTTGAAAAGCTCACAGTGTTTGGTGTGTGCATGGATTTTATCCTGCAGGTTTGCAAACGATTGTCCTTTTATTGTGTTTGTATCGCGTTTTGTTGTCTCCTCGTTAGCATTGCGCGAATATTTTAATTGAATGCAAGTCCGTCGAGACTACATCCTATTGCCATTTGTCTGAACCAGCTATTGTGGTAGTCTCAATGATTATTGCTCACATCTGTAAAAATAAAAATTGGAAAATATAAACAAATGGTAAAAATGTGATTGTCTTGTTTTTTTAATGATTTTTTTGTTTGACAATATTCGAGGTTTTGTATTTTAATATTGGAGTAAAAGGACGGAGTTGGGTTGGGTTGTTTTTTTTTCAAACATTTGAATTGCACTTGACAAAACAAAGGCAACCGGTCAACTTTTGTTAAGCTCAAGCCATGGCGTATACAAATGGCACGACGGACACATACACAGGATCGAGATAAAAGTTGTACTAAATTAAGCTTAACACTGAATATGTTGCCGCAATCTCTCTCAGCGTGAGAAATAAAACGGGGCGACAAAAAAATAAATGAAACGGAACGTGCACACACTCGAAAGCAAAGGAAATGTCGAGTGGGTTTTCGGTGTTATTACACTATGTATAAATGCGGTTTATATGCGGTAAGCAATAGCATAAACATGTACGAATGCAAAATATATATGTGAAGCGTAAAACTTGCACGAAATTGTCCTTGGTGGAAGAGAAATAGTTAGTTCGCACAGCGCGAGTGGGCCGCAAAAATGCAATATGAAGATAGCTGGAAGAATTATGGAACAAACATATTATGGAGGAAGCAAATATTGCAATGCGGTGCTGTTACTATTTCTTTATTTATATGAATTTGTATTTGCTTCAACCACCACAATCACAACATAATATATCGCTTCCAATAATAATATACGGACGTATTTATTTGAATCCCGTGTATATACATAACAGATTTACGCTTAAGGCCACACCAATTTCAATTCCAATCATTTTAACCCAAAAATCCACGATTTAAAACGGCTTTGGCGCATATCGAAAATACTCGGGCGTTTGTCGTTGCTCCAATACGTATATTGATTTGCAGTTTGCAAACGGGAGGAATGATGACAACGATTTTGCCTTCCGTGCCTGTCACCCGCACCGTTACACACTTAAACCCCACGTACTTCAAATGTACACCCCCTCTTTATCCTTGCTCCAACATAATACACACTCATTCTACCTAAATAATAAATGCGTAGGTATATTTCGGTGTAGAAGCTGATAAATAAACGGGGTGGTATCCAAGCAAGAGAAAAAAAAAGCATACAAACTAAGAGAACATTTTTCGCCAAGAAACCGACAAAGGCCTTAAGTCTAATCTGCTTATAGACGAGCAAAAATATCCTTATTGCTTGTAGGAGCCGCACTTAAAAATATCCTTTAAGTCAACTGAAAGCCGTCAGTGCAAATGTGTGAAAACAATTTAGCACACCAGCTTCCCCGGCTAGTAATGGAGCAAGCTGCACAGTGCACAGTGAGCACACCCACCACCAAATACATATCAAATATGTGTAAAAGGATGCTGGTATGTAATTCATTGAATGTACAAGCGAATGTAAGTTCGTTGAGTCGCAATTGCAAATTTGAATAAGGATTATCTTTGAATCACGAATATATACATAATGAATTATATTCTAAATACAACATATAATATCATGTATAGGAATCGGCATCTTCCAAGTTTTGCCATTCACAGATTTGCAATGAAACTCCTTGTTATAGTTAGTAGGTATAATGCACTGCCCTTCTAAATGCATGGCACCATTTTCAATGCCCTTCCTGCATAGCTTTTCTGGGCAAAGTCTCATTAAAATTGAGCTTATAAATTTCTAATTATTAGACACAACTGTATGCTGTGTTTAATGGAGCGTAAAAATTACTATCGTCTGTACATACTCCCATATATACAAAATGTAATGTACTAAGACTCTGCACAGTTGAATTATTTTGTTTCATTTTCCTAAACTTTCAACCTCATCCCCTTTTTCCGATTCAAAAGCTCCAACCCCAAAGTTATTCACGCACATACACACATAACATTCCTGCAAGTAACATTCATACAAAAAAAAAACATACACGCAAATATGAAATGAGGGAGAGGCGCATTTGTCGGCTGCACAGATCGCGCCTGAAGCTATTAAATTGTGAGTTGTTTCTGTGGGGTTTATGATTTAAAAATGTGTGCGGAGTTCATAACCATTGCCAAAGTTGAGAGTCATGTGGCACCAGCGAGATACAGTCAACGCGCGCCAAGCCGCCAATTTCATTGCTTCACTATCTGTGTACAAATTTATGCTTGCCTATGCTGAATAAAGACGTAAAGAAAAACTTAAATGGCAGGGATAGCCTCGTGGGAATTTATGACGACGAAGTTCCAAACTGTAAAATGTATTCTAGTTCTATAATTTTAAGATATATTTCTAAGATAAATATAATATGTGGATTTACGAAACTTTTTGTTTTGAACTTGGCATATTTGGCATGGACGATTGCGGAGGAGAGATTTAGACTTGCCACCAAAATGTCGATGTGCTTGAGTACGCTCGTATGGAGGAAAATAACACCAAGGAAACCTGGTAATAGACTACGTGACAAACCGAGCCTACGTTGGAAAGATGGCGTAGAGCAGGACACAAAAATAATAGCTAAATTAAACGCTGTCGGCGCAATGGGACACCTTTTCGAAGCAGGTGACCGGACGTTGCGTTGTAGCGTCGACGATGTTAATGATATTTGCAATAGACTGTATATTATTATAGATCGCTCTAACGGGCACTTTTTCGATGTTCTAGCAAGCCAGTAAGCAATTTTAGTGCGCTAAACTTTCCTGATTGTGACGGTCATGGTAACTAAAATTTTAATAAATATTTAATTTTATCTCTGTTGGTCTAAGGTCTAGCAAATATTGATGAAAGTTGATAGAAAAACATAATTTGGGTTCATATGTGTATCAGAGTTAAGCAAGCTTGGCACGATAAACTTTCTTACTTGCTTGCTCGAACATCGAGTATATGTGCATATTTAAAAAAAACAAATTTTCTGAATAAAAATATTCACTGACTTTTTAATTTTTGGATTTAATTTTTATAAGAATAACATAAGTACCGACTTACTACCTATGCAACAATGATTAAATAGAAAAAGCAGTTTCCGAACTTAAAGTATTAGTTTAAATTTAATCTCATCTCTCGATTAATAGCTTTCGTTTCTTTAGTTTCATATTTTTTTATTTTTCCTGAAATAAGGCGAAACCGGTTAATAAAGATTTCATTCATCCGTCTTGTATTCTCAAAATTTTTGTCAGATTATCATTCAACCTAATCCATATGCACACACATTTTTATTGGACCTCTTTTGTTGACTCTTTTGTCAAACCGAGTTTCTGAATTATTTGAATTCCATTTTGAAAAAATCGCTACTCAATGAATGTATTACTCCAACATCGTGGTTCGTAATAAATTAAAAAGTTTTTGCCGAACTCATTCGTGCAGGAAGCATGCTACAGCAACAACAAGGACACACCAATGACAACGAAGAATATTGCTAGTATTAACAAAAAAAAGCTTTCACAAAAAAAACCTATAGTATTCGTGAATTTTTTTTTCTGTTTTTGTGCAAAAATGTTGGAGAATATGTTGGATGCGGTGCTGCCGCTCACATAAGCGAAAAGCACATTGTCTTTGAAGCTTTTACACATTATATATATGTATACGAGCATACACAAACAAAAGATTTATCGTGAATTGATGTTCCAGATGGTGGAAATCAATTTTGAAATATTGAGACTTGTGTAATGAAAATCAAATTGCAATCAAATGAAAATCAATAGAAAATCGATCAATTCTCGAAGCGAGGGATGTGTACGCAGTGCAACATAGATTTGGATTTCATAGCGAGCACGTTAATCTACATAAAATTGCAGATAATGCTGATGAAGATAGTTGTTCTCCGCTACCAAATATATACATAAAGCACACCCATTCACTTTTATATTGATGCGGTTGGTTTTGTGTACACTGCGATAATGCTCGCAGCGGAGGTATTTCAGTGTATTGTATGCGGAAATAAATAAAAAGATTTGCCCAAAGTTTATAATAAAGCTTAATACAACATCTTCCAGCTATCTGTTTTAATATATTGTGGTTGTGTATACGCATAAGTATAGACTGTGGCACACCGATTGCGAACAACGGAAAAAGTATTTCTATCTCTCTGGCACATTATCTGATAATATTACCGAGTATGATAAAGAAATGCAAAAGTTTTGTTTAGTGCTAAAAATATACACACATCTATAGTTATTTGTCTACATAATATATTTATACGTTGATGTATTAAGCATGTTGTACAAAAGGCGGCTTATCCGAAGCTTTCATGAGTTGAATATCGAGAAAGCTGTCAGTTTTGAAGACGGATGTATGCACGTTATTTTGCACCCCGTGTAAAGCATCTTAATATCTAAGCACACATCTAAATTAAGGTTTCCCACAAACAAATACAGCTCGTGTGTGCTCGGGTATTGTATAAATACGAATTTGCTGCTTGGTATGTATAATGAGCTGTTTCCTTTGACACATATTATACATCGCATTTCTATTACAACAAGATATGTATGTGCACAATGTTATGTGTGTTAAGAAAGGGATGCATTGAATGAATATTACACGAGAAATGTAAATGAAAATGAGTGAAACATTTACAAACTCCACGCGCAGTGAATTCTATCGTATTCTCATTACAGAAGGAAGCAATTATAAAAATTCCTTTCGCATTACCCACATACACAGAGATAGCATTCAACTTGCACTGATTGAGAGATAGGAATTGCCCTTGGTATATAAACATTAAACATAGCGAGGTGTCGCACAGTTGGTACTTAAAAGGCGTCGTTACCAATTCATTGCACGTGCGTTTTGAACCCAAAATGCTCAAGAAAAAGCAAAACACCGCCTTAAGATATGCAAATGAAGAGATTAAATTGATGATTAATTTATAATCGAACACAATATCCTTTATTCCGTGACCCAGAATCTCTCCTCTCGGGTATAACTACATAGCAATTGAACACATTGGCAGGCAGAGACGATTGAAAGTAAAAGCACAATCCATTAGATTTCGATATACTACGAGTATAAGAAGAAGAGCTTCCTGCCTGATTTATAATGAGATTGGTACACAAGATTAATTTTGACTTTTGTTTCAACGTACATAAATTTTTTTTATTTTTCGTGGACGTCAAGACAAAATCCTTTTATTGTAACACAAAATTCACACTGTATATCATTAGTCATCATCTATCAGATCTGCAGTATATCTTATTGTTGGACGTTATAATGACGTAATCCATTATTCTCCTGTCTTAAACTGTGACTTTTTAGTAATTTTTATATAAGATTTTTTTTTGCATTCCATAAAAACAAACAAAAGAGAAGTAGGTGGGCGTGACAATGTTACAATGCGGCTGGCTGTTTGGGAATTCCCGTGTAATATGGTGCGATGTTTGTAGCATTTAAATAATCATGTTGAAAACCTATGCGGAAAAATGTAAGATAAATTTGCAGTTCCGTTGCGCATTTAATATCCACCCTGCATTGATATTTAGGCGATAGGGGGGATGGGGATGCGGCGCCGTTTTTCCAGAATTTAAATTATGTTGATGGGAAATGATACTGTTTGTCATCTTGATGGAGCATTATTTTCAGAATAGCAAAACGCCCCTAGTTATAATGTGAAATTTGATGGAAATCGTGACACATATGACAGTGTAAATGTACGGTGTAATAACGGGTTATATGGTTCAGGGATAACGTCACGTTTTAAATGCTTTCATTGATAGATTGTAACTATTTTAATTTTTTTTCGCATTCAATTTAGTTTTTATGCTGTTACAAAGTTTGCATCTTTCAATCATGAAGCTTTTATTGCGAGCATTGAAGTGTTGATTTTTGAATAAAAATCAGTTATTACGTCCCACTGACTATGGCGTGCTATTAAAACTTCCAACACTCTCTTTTTGGCAACGTTTGAAGAGTGAAACTCACAGTCATTAGTTATAGGGGCCCGTGAATTGCCGCTTTTACCTGTCGAGTTTTTTGTGACGCGTAAGCGATTTATTGCATACATTCAGGCACAGTAATTTTTCCGCATATATGCGCTCTTTAACGTCGTTTTTTTTTATTATTATTTCTATGTGCTTTTTGTAAGCAATTATTTATAAAAGGGAAGCTTTTATTATTAAAACACATGAATGAATGAACAATGAGAACTGCTTTTTTGTTTGTGTGTGTGTAACTCATGTCCTGCGGACTTTAACAGTTACATATTTCATTAAAGAGTATATATTGTTTCACGTCCTGCATATTAATGTATGTTTGCCTTTTATCCTTTATTATCAAAACAATTTAAATAATTTCAAATTGTGCGTGTGCGTTAAATTAAATGTTTGGTTAATCTGTTTCAACGGTAAATAAATTGTTGAAATACGAAAAAATATTTAATATCTATGAATACAATACAACTATTTGCATTGCAAATTTGCTAATCAATGCAGCAAACAAATTAGTGTAAAATATTAATTGTGCTTTATATGAAAATGAAGCCCAAACAATTAAAAACCTTTTACCTGCGGGCTGCGAAATATAATTGTTTAAATGTATTTGTGTTTTGGGATTTTGGGATTATACCTGTGTCCCAAAAAGCCACAATGGTTGATCCACACAAAAGCACTACGAAATTATTCAAGTATACTGTACAAATTTTTTATTGTACAACTTTTAGTTGTAGCCAATTTTTTTGTATTTATATTTACAAATCGCCCGAAGTTATCCAATCCGTGGAAAAATTTCAATTGTTCTTTTTCTGGTATCCACCCACAGCCCATAACATGCCACCCATTCTTGCCATACTTGATTTTCATCGTGTAATGGTTTATGTTAATTATGTTGACGGAATTTATCTGACTTTTTTCAACGAAAACCCATCCGTATAGATCAATAGCTCTAATATATAAATACGACAGGAAAGCTTTCACTTTGAAAATGACCCTTGGGGAATTTAAATAATTTCATGTATTTTCATGTACATCTTTTATGTATAAAATATAAATATTTAGATAGTATACAAATTTAAAAAACAAGTGTATAGTGTATACGTGCATTGGCAAATAAAAAAAAATGACACAACAATATACAAGCTGTAAGTAAAGTCCTTGCTTTACTGTAATAAATAAGAAATTCCCGTTAGACAAAATCTAATTCAAGATGAGTGACAAAAGCACGAGTGATGTACACACTGTATTGAAAATGCACTTCATTTTAAATTACAATGAAGATGCGAGGGAATTGCGTACGCATTCAGGAAGAACGTCAATCGTTGTAGCAGAAAATTAATTCAAGTCCCTTTATCTATGGGTACATTTAAGTGCGCAATGCGAGTTTATACATGCAAGGATCACGGTGTGTTACACAATTGACATAAAGCGCGTCGCAAGCTCACTGCTGCATTTGCTGTATTGAGTATGAAATTTTTGTGTCGAGACAAATGGTGTAGGAGGAGGCATTCACAATCAATATACAATTTCGGAAAGCAAAAGCTTAATTTCGAGTCACTCGCGTGTACGTGTAACTATAGCGGCTCAATTTATCATCGTATTGTGTAAGGCAGAGATCATGTTGCGGAAATTATCCGCCCACCAACAACGTGGAATCCAAACAATCAGTTTGGTTGAATTGCAATTTCAAATTCATTGCACTGTTCTTGGTTACACCGACATGCATATTCACAAATGGCATTCAAATTAACAAAAGAAACATTTACTGGCGGCGATACAAACATAGAATGTGTAGAGCATCCACATATTATGCACTATTAAAATGATATCTGATCCCTGTGAGTGTTCACCTGCGCCAAATTACATACACAACTTTCAAACAAGTGAATTTATTTCATAGCTCTGCGCGTTACTATCGTGTGAGTTAGTTAGTACCTAAATGTATATTAAACTTAATATAAGTGCAACTTTTTGTACGTAATTGTTGGTAAAGCTTTATAATTTATGAGATGGACGCATCAGGGAGCACTACAATGAACTCCATACTTGTTAATAGAAGCATTGCACTGAAATAAAAAAAAATAAAAACAGTAGTTAAATAATAAATTGTATTTCTATCGCTTACAACCATTTTTGGACACCGGCATTTCGTTGTACATATTTTAAAGTCCACAATCAATTGAAAGTTGAAAATCACTACGCGGTAGCCGGTTCGCCACTAAAATACCAATAAATTTTCCACATTCATTGAACGTCATTCAATTCCAAAATGCCTCAATATTAGTTTAGCATAAAGAAACTATAGGGCTTAAAAGCTTTATTTCCTGTAAATGTAAATTATTTGACACATTTAAATCATGAATATTTGAGATAAATATGCATTATTTATGAAATATAATGACTGGATGTGGAAAATAAATAGTTGTCGAAACATTTTACTTCAATTGTTTATATACATTTCGGCGGACAGAGGGTTTTGCACCCATAAATAAATAATTTCGACAATTTTATAAATGGATCTCACCGAAATCACACTCATCAATTATTTTCAGATTGTTTGTTTTTATTAAATATTTATCCCCTTGGCCTTCTAAAATCATATTTCATGTATAGTTAAACAATTTTAAATTATTAAATAGTAGGTAAATTGGGCGTACATATTTAAAAAATGTTTTTAACTTTTGGGTTAAACCAACACAGAACTTATGCAACTGTTCATTTACTTACAACTTTAAAGTAAACAAAGTAAGGCATAGCATAGCGAAAAATGATGTTTTCAAACGAACGAGCAATGTTTATTTTTCATTAATATTTCGGACAATCAACATTGGGTTGAATGAATCTCAGAAATGTGTACCTCAATGATGTATACATACAAATCAGAAAGCATAGCACTGCTTTCCATTTGTCGGAAACTTCCAATTTTCCAACAATTCAGATTTTCAGACGCAACAAAATTGAACATTTGACTGGGCGTAAGCTATTTTCATTAAACGAAATTATTAAAGGTGGTGTACTTTTATACAAGATTTTGCATATTTATGCGATTCAATGACTATATGCAAATAATGTTGCGGTAAATGGTCTATTAAAGCTTAATTTATGATAATGAGCTTAATTATACATATACGCGAGTATAAAAGCCGAGTGAATAAAGCTGGAAAATCAATATATGAAAAAAAAGCTGAGGTCTACGACTGCTCCATTTTGCAGGTAGTGCTTTAACTATAACAAATTCCAAGCAGATCCGCTGAGGTAGAAAGGTTGAATAACACATATAGGCCATAGCGTATAGTGTAAGCTTTCAAAGTGAGTCAGTTTGGTGGTGTGCTTCGTTACTTTTAATAAGTAATGGCATAAAATTCATGCAGGATTCTGTTATTACAGTTTTGATTATGAATCCTCTTTTTGTCACTGTCATGGCTGAAGAGTTTTACCCTTCATTCTCGTATATTACAGTCACACGAATACATTGCAGCCTTCAGAGCCTTTTTAAATTCAATTCATGTGCGCTTTTTGTAGCATAGAGAAGACCCCTCACAAAGTTAGGCACGAAAACACTCATTGTATGCGGGCTTATATATTACAGACTGTATAATGTGTTATAGTTATTTACGTGCTCGTAAATCTCAATGTAACCATTTAATTATCGCTGACATCAAACAAGCTTTTACAAGTGTAGTGCTTGACACTGGAGTATGGAAGACAATTGATGTTTGAGTGAATCAGCTCTGACGGAAGCGAGTTGAGTTCAAATTTCGTACAATCTCAATGGAATATATATAAACGACACAGTCTACATGGAATAGGTAAAGCACACAATACAAGCTGTGATACTTTTATTCTCGTAACATAAATTCTTCCAATAAATATGATACCTTTCCTCTGTGAGATTTCTCAATCTATCACATCAAACCCTTTACATCAGAGATAAAGTTTTTGATTTCAATTTCAGAAACTGCTTTGTGTCATTGTTTGTGTTTCGTAAATGTCATTTTGTTTCAATGCGGAAAACTGTAACACATCAATAAAAGCTTTACGAACAACAACTGTAGAAGAATCATGCACATCAGCGTTTATGCGTTTAGACGTAGTTTCAGAATATTCATTTTAAATGTTATTCCATCATTAAGTGTTGAAATTTTAAAGCTCCTTAAATAAACACGTCACATTCAACATTAATGTACATATTATATACATACGCTTTTACCTTTCGTTTTTATTTATGCACATTTAATAAAACCCTTTTAAGGCAGAGTTGGAAGGGGAGTTAATTAAAATTCAGCAATATTTTTAAGTTAAGCCGACATGTACTGCTGATTGTCTTAGCGTCATTTAGAGTGGAGCTTATCTGCATGCATGCATGAATGTCCTACTCTCTGCATAATTATAATTTATACATCATATATGTGGGTTATGTAACTTATGCATATTATGATATGTGAGGGGAGAACGTTATTACACACATACTCATAATATCTGTACTCACAAAATCCTGCTCTTATGAATATGTATATGCATTTGCTGGGAGACGTGTTACGACTTACGGTGTTCTACATGTAGTACATAACAGCCTCTTGTACAAATTTAAATGCAAATTACTTTAGAACACAATCATACAGCAACATTCATCAGCTGTATAATTGACAATCAATTAAATATTAATGCTGTTACTCGTATTTCGGTAGTAACTAACTTGTAAAGTTAATTTGTCTTATTGCGGCCTGGGGTAGTATGTAAATAAAGTCATTTCATTGTAATTAATTTTAAAGATGCATTCATTTAAAAAAAAGGTAAACTACATCGCAGGGAGACCGAGGTGTGAATTTATTAGAGCCCTAATAATAATGCAGAGCATAATAACTGTAAAGATCGGGAGCAAAGGTTTAAATAAAAGGTTCTAATGGTTTCTGCGATATAAATAGTGTGACCTTGAATTCTTGCATTTTGACCTTGAAATGTTTGCTAAACTTTTTTGTGTTATAAAAGACTATATTTACATGAATTTTTTTTTTATGTTGCTGAAGCTTTCTGAGATAGACGATGACAGCTGTTTGTGTATAAATGTTTTCAGCACTAATATAATTTTTTTTGTCGAAAAACAGTTTTGTGGCCTTGAGAGATGCGACCGTGTATTAAAAACAGAAAATTTGGCAAATTATTTTATCGCATGAACTCAAATTTAATGGAATCCAAGAAATTTCCAAACATTCAAAGTTCGAGCGACTGTTTTTTCTGAACCACTTTTTCGAAGTTCGCGAATGTAAGAAACTATTTAAGTCATACTTAGTCGTAATAAATTATTAAATATAAATATCTTTCAGTACAATAGTCAATAACACTTGACACTTCAATGCTCAATGCGCCACATACATTGTGTCATGTTGGTTATAACGATCATCTCTATTCACAATCAAGTCGGCGACTAAAAAAAAATTGCACGTCCAAATTCCTATAGATTGCCAACGATGACATCAAATCAAATTATTCAAGTCTACATGGGTACATTGAGGATATTGTCTGATAGTGACAGGTACAACCTATGTCATACAAGTGATTTGATACTTTGTTAAACCATTTTCTATTCAGCAACAACTACTGTAAGAGAAGGTGTGACATTTTGTAAATAATATTATCCGCAATCTGCCAACAAGTCAAAAGGAATTTTCGTCAGAAATAACCCCACCCATCGTTTAATTAGCTTTGAATTTTCGGAAAAGTTCAACTTGTAAGACCTTTCCCAATTTATACGTGTGTACCAAACGGCTGGTTACCTCCTAAAGGTGACTGACTGAGAGCCCTGTAAAGGATTTATTTATTTTTCTATAATAAAATGAGAAAACGAATTGAATGCATATACTATGTATATAAAATAAGCATGACTTTATTCCATGTTTGTTGAAGAAAGGCAACCCTTTGTTGTATATTTTTCTTTACCTTAAACTACCGGTACAGCATTATTATTCACTAGCTGTAAATACAGTTTGCAAAAAAAAAAAAAAAATGGAGACAGAAACAAAAATACAACATTGTAAAAGATACGCGATCTTGGCACCGTTTTAGGAGTTTCATAAATATAAATTAAATATAAATGGCATTCCGAATTGACAACACCACGCTGTGTGATGATAAAATTTATGAGCGTATATTTGCCAGCCCCTTGTAGTAAGTACGTATTATTATATTTTTAAATTCAAAAAACATCATCCCCCCCAGCCACACTTATTTTTCTTGTCTTTTCATTTGTGTGTTCCAGGGGCAACATAATCGTGTCCACGTTCGCAATAACACAGCGTCAGCGAATATGATTTTCAATTGAAATGAAAAGAATGTGCGCATTTTGTACGTGGCTGACGGGAGCACGTACTCACATATAATACAAGAAGAAATGGTTCCCTACTTTCACATTGTTTTTACATGATAAGAGAACTAAATATATATTTTTTGGTTTATATATACGTTTCCATAGTAACAAACCGATGTAAATCCCTCTTGGACCATTTGGCATAATCATTGACGCGGCACATAACAATATCTATATAAATATATTCGTACCATAGATGCGGACAATTTCGCAATGGAAGGTGTAACTGTATAACATTGCGGACTTTAAAAAAGGGCAGTTCTGGCTATAAATTATTCGAAATCAAACAGAATAATATACACACGTCCTTCGAAGGATGTTGGAGGGTGTATGAAATATCGATATAAAAAAAAAGAACACCCAGCACACCCAAGAGTATTCGAGCCAAATGCTGATGTATGTTATACTAATAGTATATCGAGCAAATTGACACAAATTATGCGTTCTGATATTAAAGCCCTTTCTGATGGGCGTGGGACCAAGGAGCAAAGCAAACTCATACTTGCTTTTGGGACTGCTAAATTGACACATACGAAATTCCATCAAGGTTGATATATTCGAAGTACCGCGCGGACAGTTCAACACGCTGCACCTTGGACAACATACACACACACCACATCATATGAAACGAACGAGTTGGGCCAGATAAATATCTACTACAAACAAATATATAGACGAAAATAATTTTGCATGCGACCTAATTTACCTCGCATTCCCTCATCCTGCCTGACATGCCGTCTGACCTCTCCGCCATATCAAATACCGCCCTGTCAATTTTGTGCACATATTTATAACTATAGCAAAATCGATTGAATTTTCGTAATTATTTCGCCTCCGTACACGTTATGCAAGGCAGCAAGATGGTCTATTCTAGCACGGTGGTGAGTGTCTGTATAAGCTTAACGAGGGCAATTAGTCGAAAAACTTAATGCTTTCAGATTGAAAAGAAGCGGGTGAGAACAAGTGAAAAAATTAATTAGCTGCTGCAATAAAGCTTATTTTGTTGCATAAGCAAAATAAATAGGTGCTTACGAGCCAACGGTTTCGCTTTATTGTTCACTAATACCAATATCCAACCTTAATACAGTACTATAGTGGGTTTACCTGTACACTATAGCGCGTTGTTGATAAGGTGTATACTCTTGAAATGGCTTAAAGTTTCTTGCAAACATAATACGGTTAAGTTTTCCACTCAATTCTTTCGCTGAATGAATCTTCCGGGGTGGCGGTTTATTTGGGCCGTGACGTACATCTTGTACAGCTATCTCTCTAGTACGTATGAACGTACATTTCTGTACACGCGGATACACACACAATTGTGAGGAGGAGCTTTTGTGTGCGCGCAATACGTGAAAGGAAACAGTTGATAGATGCAGCACAAATTTTCATATCTTATCGTCGCGTTTACGGTTTTATACGTGGATATAAATGTCTGTTAGCATACAGGCAGATGTACCCCTGTGGAATATATTAAATCCATGGCATTTTGCAAACAAGTTGGCATACAAGCGCCATCGTCGCCATCACACACCCTTAAATATTATATTCAGCAATGTGTGTTAACCTATATCATAAACATACATGTGTGTAGGACGAACACGAGTAGGTGGGTACAATATTAATATGTTGGCATAATATCTTGTGTATTTATTTGCCCCGAGGAGTTTCATTGGAACACACGTGAACGGAATATTAGCATTTACTGGTGGTTGATGTGCTCTTGAACATAACTACGGGCACATATCATGCACATATCGGTGAACAGTGAACACGTACTCATAACATTATAGTGTATGTGCATATATCCTTAAAGTAACCAATGTTTGACAATATATTTGCATGCGATTGCCTGAAAGTTCTTTTCATACAGATGCAGAAAATGCAGAAAATTTTCGACGATAATTAAGGCGTCAACAAAGTGGGAAAAAGCATTTGTTTCCCTCTGCTGCTCATAAATTTCATTAAATTTGGTTGGTTTTTAATTTATTACGACCCAGTATGGTTGTTATAGATTCTTAAGTCTGCAAACTTTTATGAAACAAAGTTAATAATGCAGAAACATGTTTTGACACGCATTCAGTTCTAAAAAATTTTCGAAAAAAGATTGTGTGTGTTTACGTTTGAATGTTCGGAAAATATCTCAGAAACAATTGGACGGATTTAATTAATTTAAATAATTCACTATTTTCTACTTCAAGGTCACATCTCGCGAGGTTAAAACTTACCTAACATTGCAAGGTCAAAATATAAAAATTCAAGGTCTCAAAAGCATTAAATATTTTTGAAATTTTTCTTTCATGATGGTGTAGCGTATGAAAAGAGAAAAAAAATTGCGCAAAATTTCAAGGTCATAATTTTAAAAGTCAAGGTTGCATTATTTATATCTCTGAAACCATGATTTTTTTTGAATTTTTTTTACACAACTGATAATGGAAAAAACAAGAATATTTTTTACCTAAAAGCATTCCAATAATTGTTTAATTTTATTCAAATTTTTGAAAAAAGCTTCTTTTTGTCGCCTTACTCGAATGTATAAATTGCAATCAGTATAATATATCGTACTAAAATTCAAACTTGCACAAGTATTGTAGAATTAACATTTTCTGCTTCACAAAGTAGATTAATGTTGAAACATTTTGAAATGTCCTTATATTGCGTCGCATTTCAGACAATGTGGTCAAGTGGGCATTATTTACTGTCCTATACAAAGGATGTGGCGTTATATACCCGGACATATCATTGTCCTATTGACAAGTATAGAAGCCGCTAGCGGTTAGCCACAGTGTGTATGTACGCAGCTGTGAGTGAAAAAGCAACTGAGTAGAAGGAGTGGTGAGGATGAAAATCATCGACAATTTAATAAATTGTTCGTGAAATGCGTTGTTTATATGTTTCATGCGAACGAACAGAATGCGAGTGTCCTTTTTTTCGTCAATTGCTTCGTTTCTCTCACATCAACATTACACAAAATAAATGTGATTCTAAGAAACTGTCGCTTATAGATATCATAAAGAATGGGAGTCAAATAACAAATTTGTTACGATAAGAGTTAACTGTGTACGTCCATTAGAAAATAAAGCTGGCTTTTGGGGCTTCTTATACTCCTCTTTTTCCCGTATCAACCTCCCATACATAGTTATATGGAAGTGTAAGTGTAGTGAGAGGAAGTTATTTCAAAGCAACCCCTACATCCGTCTCCATAGAACCTGCATGCGACATTACCCTCAGCCAGCTCATTCTGGCGTGGGTTAACGTCGCTTTATTGGTTTAGGTCAACCCTTTTATATGGGCTTACATCGTTCGCCCTTGTTTGCTCTGGAATTAAAGCCAACTCCGCATGGTACTCAAGCGTTGATATCTTGACATTGGTATCAATGGTCCGCAAATAAAGAGAATGCGATACATGCATAACGACTTACGACTAAGTTTAATATGTACACCACCCGGCGAAGATGTGGTGGAAAGCCATTCATCCATTTTTATAGTATATGTAGGCCAAATAAAACTGGACAAATATTTTCCGGGCAACACGTGAAAATGGAAACTAGGTAAATCTCCTAATATATAGGTATGCTGCAGACATTGGCTAAAAAATTGAAGCACTCCCAAATCACAATGCTACATAAATTGCATTGTGTTGAGTGCTGAATGGATGTTCTACACTTTGAATAACTACAATAATAATAGCAACTATATTCTACATAAATAGAGACTAGCATAATACGTATATAGTTACTTACTTCTACGATGTATAATTTTATTATAGTGGCTCATGGATGGGAATAGGCAAAATACTCAACTACATAATTCTCGTTATTTATGGCAAACAATTTGGAGCTTGGATGCTGCTGTCTATCAATTCAAGAGCACTTGAAACGCGTTGAAGGACATGCTTGATGGCTGTATGTACAGAATGTTGATGTAGACAAAATAATGTCATCACAGTGAGTCGAGTTTAAGACATGCATGACCTCCACAGAGGCTTTCAAATTAACCTCCCATTGAGTTGCAAATGGTTCTTGAGTTCTCAATTGAAATGTTCATGGTTATTGTGTCGTTTAGGTCGCTTTTAAAACAGTCCGGAAATAAAATTGGTTGCGGAATTGCGACGCTTTTTGTCGATGCGCGCGTTTTGTTTTTTTTTTACTCTTTTTTATTGTTGTTTTTGCCTTTTTTTCCCTTTCATTATTTTTAGTATGTTGTATTTGTGTTTTTGCACAAGCGCCCATATACACGATGTATGTGTGTACATGCACAGTTTTCTACATTAATGCGTACATCCTTCCGCATTCCATGAACTGGGGTTTGTCATGCATGCCATATATAGTCGATCTGTGTATTTGAATTTCCCCAATTGTCAATGTTTGAATAGTAATTGAAATAACATGCGACAAAATGGGGTTAAAATGAAGGGAAAAACCGTCATTTCAGTTTACTCTGTGTTAAAGCATTAATGGAATTGCTAATAGTTGGGTCCCGGTCGCATTGAACTATTTTTGATGTTATGTGCTTTTTGCAAAGGGTTCTCAGATCGGCGAAGATAAATACATTTATGGGATTTTATCTTGACATAAGTTTTATTAATTGCGTTTAATGACTTTAAAACTGATAAGTTTTTAATCAATAATAATTTAAAATTCGTATTTTTGGTTTTGTTTAAACAATTGAGAAACCCGGTTTATTTCAATATTGTCTTTGACATGTTTTTCACTCAAATTTACCCATGAAAGTATAAAAGTGTTAACAAGTTTACTTTATTGACTAAACATGCACTTAATCACATTTGGACAATATTCTGAAAGCACTCAACACAAACATTTAGATGAAACCTTTTCCAAAATATTTGTTGATGTTTCGTTTAAAATCGTTCAATAATGAAAGTGCAAACATGAAAAACCCAAAGTGCTTTACCAAATTCTCAAACAATTGCACACAAGGTCAAAAGTAATCCAATTTCATCCCACTCGACATGCAACCATATTCAATGAGTGTAATATTGTCGATACGTATGATACTCCATATTCAGACACCCTTTCATTTTATGCACATAGATGACGTGGTATGGGGGTCATCCAAATCCATTAAAAAACATCCATTTATCACTTATCATCAAACAATGAAATGGATTTACTGTGACACTGCGGACGTTAAGGGCTCGCCCACTGCCTATATACACCGCTACACGTCTGAAGGCGGTTGTGACAAATAATTGAGGAGGTAATTACCAAGTTGAAGCGTTTAAAAATTCAAAGCATTTTTCTAGTTGTGGTGTGGGAATAAATTGTGTTACAGATTACGGTGTAACGGTTTCATTAATCATTTTCTCTTTGAATGCTTTTTATAGAGATATAATAAGGCGATTTATTTATGTTACATGACTTGGAAGACGAACAGGTTTCATTTAATTCAGTTAAAATTAGTTACCTCCTATTTATTTATGTTCGGTACTATTAATTATCTACTTGATGGTGCATTTTTTTCAAGACAATAATTTGGCAATTAAAAATTTTACTAAAGGATTTATTTTCCAGATTCGCTTTTATATTTAAAGTTTTCTGTCGCGAAGGCTAATTTAATAACAATAACAATTTTTTCGTATTGTGTGCTATTAAAATAAAAATTACCACTTTATGTAAACTCTGAACTTTAGCTATAATACTCAAATGCATTTTAATTAAAAATAAATTTAAAAAATATTAAGTTAAAGTATGGTATTTGTTACAAAATCTTACTGCAAGGAGAATTGCATCAGACAGTTTTAAAGAGTGTATCAGTGAATGAGCTTAAAAAGTTTTCCACAGAAAAAATTTAATTTACAAGTTTTCCTGAAAACTCTTCAGGCAACTTTAATGCAATAATTTGCTTCAATTCTGCATTATACCTAATACCTTGTGTTTCTAAGTTTATTGAAGCTACAGTTTTAAATGTTATTTGAAGCAATAATCTTATTTAAAGAATAATTACCCTGAAGGACAACTCTAACGTCAATCTGTTTAGGATTTGCTGACTTATCTTGACTCAATATTTTGCTGTCTTAAAGCAAAACTACCTTTAATATTTATTTTAAATGTGGATCATATTTAGTAACCACATAAGTAATTGAAGTTATTGGATTTTAAATTGGTTATTTTCTTTTCATCTCAGCAATGATGAATTAATATTGGTTTTACGAAATCCTAATAAACGTAAAAACAAAAAATAGCACAACACAAAAATAACTTTAATTAACATAAAATTTAACATTTAAAAATGTTTTTTATATTTAACTACTCACATATGAACATATAAATGATAAATGTTGGTAGATTCAGTTCAAAAACATATTTTTTCCGAATCTGAAATCAATTGAAGGAAAAAACAAGCTCACAACGAATCGATGTCGGATGTATGGAAAATATTTACATATCAAATGCATAAAATATGGTTGCCATTTATGTCTCGATTAAAGGAAACATTTATGGTTTCGTGTGAGTTATGTGAAAGTCTCAGGAGTCATTATGACTACATATGCATAGTTTGTGATTCACATAAAATATGAATCGGTTCATAAAAGCAATTTATGTTCTTTTGCAGTCACATTCCCATGGAATTTTTCATAAAATTGTTTCAGAATTACACAATGCTTTGTTGCTTGCAATTTCACTATCATATTGAATTGTTATTCCTAAGTATTGGAATTTATTTTTTTTCTATTTTGCTCTTATCATTTTTTAATGGATTATCAATTTTATTAAAGGAATTTTGTGAATATATTCTTTTAGGAAATTTTAAATTCCAAATCACTCATGCCATTATTTATTCAGAACATCAATTTAAGAAATAAAGTAATTACCAATAATTAATTATACATTATTAAAATTTATTGCACCAGAACGAAATCCATTCAAGTAATTATTTTTATTTTAAATGTTAATGAAAAAACATTTCTAATTGCAGATTTTAATTGCACTGAAACAAATAAATGAATTTCATTTAAATTAAATGCTTAATATTTAAATTTTAAATAATTCATATTCATACATGTATGTACTTAAAAATGCACGCAAGGGAAATTTAAAATAATGTGCTTGAACGTAATGTATAAAATAAAAAATCAATAAATTAACGCATATTTTGAGTTTTAAAAAATGCAGAAAAAAAACCCACAGAAATTGCAATGCATCAACTGCTGTCGGAACTGATTGCCACAGTGGGCGGTTGAAAAAAAAAACGGACTGCCAACCCCAACGCGACATGAGAAGGTATACTTGACTGTGATTTGTTTGCTGGCTTGGAAATATCCATTTGCGGAAACCTTTTTTGTCCACACCGACTGTGAATGATGTATGGCTGCGACTTGCACACTTAATGCAGCCTTAAGTTAAAACTAAAGGTGTAATTTGGAAACTTCTTCTGAGTTCTGGTGTATGATTTATTATTTTAGAGTTCATTTAAGATTTCATAATTTATTGGAGTTATTACACAATAGTTTAATTAACCAAAAACCTCAAATTTGACAAATTTTCAATATTGATTGATTGATGCGATTTATAACATCATTTATTTGTTGCTATCTTCTATAAGTATTTTTCATAAAACAATTAATGTGGGTTGATTTTAATTTTTTGAAATGTAATATATTAAATTGGTATTTACACCAATTAAATGTGAATTGAATTGTTTAACCCAAATTCATTTCAATTCTGCATTTACTTAATTAGTGGTAAGTTTTGAATTAAAATAAATACATTTTCAGCCAACATTCAATATTGAACTTTGATTTATTGAAATAAACATGTAAATATTTTCGTCATGCAAACACCCACATGAAAATGCAAATCAAATAAATCGATTTGAGTTGGCATGGAAATCAACGCAGGATGTCACACGCAATTTATTTTACAACAGCTTGACGTTGTGTGTGAAAGCTGCTTAACATAGGCTAAGCGGAGCTTTAAGGCGTACAAATTGGGACCTCGTTTGCTTTATTTGTGCCGGTGATGTATAGCAGCATAACTTTGTTGCTCAAACAATCAACAACCCAACAAAAGTCATATTATACCTACAAGTCACAACCTCCCAATACAACGTAACGCAACAGTAACGCATGAGTACGTACAACTTTACCACCCACCCACATAAAGCTATAATATATTACATTTCCTATACATATTTAGACCTTGCACAATGTACAATACATATTATACGCTATAGCCAACAACATGTAGAATTCCTCAAATGTTATATCGCAAAAAAAGAGGCGATGAAAGGAGTAAACCATTTCTAGTTGAACTCATGGCATGGGCGCTTATTATTTACGATTTTTTCACCCATTAGCTGAAAGCGGCTTGTGCGGTAAAGCATGTGTCAAAATGTGACAAACTTTTGTGAAAGTGTCATTTGTTAGAGGGTTCACACTCGCACTCACACTGCACACATTTCACTTGTTATACCTGATGCATGCTGGCTGTAGGTTAGACTTTAGAGGAATGCTGGCTGTGCAGTTTATCCAACTTATATTCCAACGTGCTGAAATTCGCGGAGAGTTAAGTATTATCATTGTGATTTATAAAAGGGGGCAACACCTCAACACTTTTTCAACTTTTTGATGAATTTTTCTGTTTTTAATTTTTATTTCACTTATGTTGGTTACCCCATTCGTTTTGAACAGTCCTTACAGTATTTTAAAACAACAAATCAACAATTTTTCGATTAAAAATAAAAGGTGTGAACGGCAAGTCATGCGGAATTTTTTTTTTGATATCCGGCAGGTTTTTTCATATATTTATTTTTATTCATTTTATATGGATATAACGAAATACAGTGAGCTTTCATAAATTGATTGTGTATGGATGAACTTCCTGCAGATATATAGTCGGGATAACGAGCAGAAAATTCAAACTGCTGTACGCACACACATAAAGTTGAATACTACCCACTCCCGAGTCCTCTCCTCTCACAATATGACACAGGAAGTATGTGGTTTTAGGTTTTACTGTCATAATTTTGCATTAAATTTCAAACATGTAGGTCAAATATATTCGGCAATGCGAACTTGTGCAGTAACATTTGATGAAAATTATTAGCCTTTATACTTTCAGTGTAGTATGGAGGTTTGGGAATCTCCATGTACCACTTGCCATAATGATTATTCATTAAGTAATTTATTTGAGCCAACAACAGTAAAGTACGCTTACAAAACAAGAGCAAATATTATACATGCGAGGAAGTTTCCCGTGTTTTGTGCTGTATTTATACACTGCATGAAAACGTAACGAAGTATGGAATCAGTGCGGTGTTTGTCAAGTATGTTTATGTCGTGTTAGGTAACAACGCACAGGTGATGGGTGGCAACTTGTCGCTACCACTTGCTATATGTGAAGATTCTGTGCAAGAACACAGCTCACTTTGCTTATTTTGTGAATATACGAAAGTAAGGTAAGGAAGCCACCTTCTATTGTACGTCTGCCTTAAAAATCTTTTGAGACTTTCGCTTCATTTTTCAGACAACTTTTATGTATGAATTTGTATCTCTTGCATATAGAGGATTAACGTTTTCCATGTTAAAAGTAGGCAGGGTTCTAATTAGTTTACTTTCACCTAATTCCTAACAATTTTTGGTTGGCCTCTTTTTAGACTATTTATGTTACCACTAACATTATGGGCAACATATATGTACACATATTACGCAAGGGTTTGTATCTTGGTCTTTTATCGCGTACCCTGACATTTAGAGTCAATCAAGCTTATCACTTTAATGTTTGTAATTTGTACAAGGGTAATTTTGATAATTTTTGTACCCATACAATATTCAACTTTAATAATGCTTAAAGGTTAAATAGGTTTGGCATTTAGAATTTTTTTTTTGGATTTTTATTTTACAAGAGTATACATTTCAATTTTATTTTTCTGACAGGTTTAATTGCATTTGATTTCGTTTTATTTATTTTTTACCATGGTAACTAAATTCAGCATTCGCATTAAAAATAAGGAAAACGAAATTATCAAATAAACATTCATGTTAAATATATTTGACTTCATATACATTTTTTAAAACAATTATACGCATTGGCGCATATGTTTATTATCTACTTTTTGTTATGTAGATTAAATATTAAATCAATCAGCATATTAAGCTCGTCACATTTTATCTACAACAAAATATTGTAGCATTATCAACACGCAACGAGAATTTAGAAGTTTTATTTAATGATTACTTTTTCCCTTTACTATTTCGGCAACCCTTGGACAAATTAGAGCAACAATGATCTGTAACAGATGTTAGGCGAAGTGAAAAACTAAAAAGTGACTTGTTTCATTGAATAAATCGATGTCGTGGGTAGGAGTGGCGCGAAAGATGCAACAACTTCAACCGAAACACGTTCTGCACGATGGGAAATGTCTGTATAGGTCATTGCAAAGAATTTTGAAGAAGGATTAGCATGTGCATCCAATCAAAATTCAATTAGTTCAATTACAATGTTGATGACTACATGTTTATTAACGATTTTGGAGTATAGCCATGCATTCCCCAATTTGCCATATTTCGAAGAATTGCGATTTGGTATGGCTGCCAGGATCGCCAGATTTTACCGCCCATGCTTACTTTCTCTGTAATTAAAAAAATAAAAGATGTGCGTGGACAAGCCACAAATCTAACATTTGAAATATCATACAAAATGCAGTTGAAACAACATAAATAAAATGGCTGAGGGGGCCACTTAAGTGATCTAATTTTTCAACATTTTAAAGGACTAATTTTTTTTACTTATTATTAATTATTTTTTTGTTTTTTTATTGTTATGATCATGTATGTAAGTGTCTCACTCGCCACCCTGTACTATACATAAGTTTAATTTTATGTTGTATAGGGAATCTGAGCATTCTGGTAATTCCATACGGGGCTGAATGAAGTACTCTTTGGAACTCATGCATTCATGTCAATTAATGCCGTTGTCTGTCATCCTATTATGTTACAAAATATATAGACTTTCTGCAATGCCTCCAGCATCACAATGTCTTGTACTTCACCAATGAAATGGGTTAAATTTTGTAAACATCAAGTTCTTGATCCACATTCACATAAGAATTTTTCAGTTTGTGCATTTCTAACAAACACAGTGCTCTAAAATGTCTCTAGGTTTATTTTAAAATATCTTTAAATATGAGATATAATAATGTTGTGTGTATGGTGCATAAAATATGACAAGCCACAATCCATGCAATATCCCATAAAAGAGTTGACATCAGCAATATTTTATGAATCCTATCGCCAGAATTCCTTTATACACTGAAGCACATACTTAAGGAGTGGGTTCATACCATAACGTCAGCTATAATTAGCCGTATACGAAATTGCCAGCAACATTTATACATCGTACGAGCATGTACAATGCTTGTACACATTCCACTATTATCTATATTATATAAAGTCGACTGCTTGCCACTGCGAATGTAGATATGCGAAAGCAATGTGTCGCTTGCTATTTGCCCATTCATTGTCACTTGATTGGCATCCCATAGTCGGTATAATGGTTATTGTGGACATGGACACATATTGATGATTATGGATATTGCTAGCATATTACAAGTGCCACATTGTAACGAAATATTGCTACCCTAATTTTATCTGATAATTTGGATAAACATTGCCCCCATCCCATTGCTGCATGCTGTCTACTCGAAGCTCAAGTGGCAACAACCCTTAAGTATATTATTGAATTATTGATTAATTGTTGTTGTATGTCAAACGAAATTCTCATGAGAGCTATTGTTGTAGCTAACTTCGTAAATATACAATTATTGTTAGTTGAACTTGTTTTTCAAAATGAAACAAACAGCTTTTTTTTTAGTGCAATTTATATCGCAAATACAAGTGCTATACTTTACATTGCGGGAATCAATAACTCTATATACGAGTATTTTGGTGTATTTTAGGAGGCTTTCGTGTTCACTCGACATATTTTATTCAATGTGAATGTCCTTGTGTTGTCAATTGTCAATTCTTCAACTAGATTTGTTTGGAGGTGTATAATTGAAAGTAATTTTTACATAAATACTTTAGGCTTTAGCCAGTTTGATAATTCATACTCGTACAAGCATTTTCAAAAACTTCAGAGTGTCAATTGAAGTGGATGCAAAGGAGAATTATGTTGAGCTTTTAAGAACAGATTGGCGTAATTTCTTTTATGTTGAATGTCAAGTGTTTTGAACAAAATTTAGCCTACGTGTTTACGATTATAATATGTGTACATGAGTGCTTCTTCTTCATGCTCCAGTAGGTAAATTTATAGTTTGGTGATTCCATTTTAAAGGAAGAAAAACCCAATTTGCCACATAAAAAAATCTTTTGTAAAACATTTTTGAATTTAGAACAGAGGGAAACATAATTTTTTTTCGAAAAACGTTGTCATGAGTTTTATGTTAAAGAAAATAGGTAATGCGTATTTGACAACAAGTTCTACTGAATACCATTTCTTCAATAAAAATGCATTTCAATAGTTTTAAATGAATTTCATCCCATTTTTTTAAGATAAATTAGTATTCATGACAAACATTTATTCACAATTTTTGTACTATACGAGTGCATATTGTATTGTACAGACTTATCTTCACGAATAACCTATAGCCTTTAGGTATATCTGTTACAAACAAAATACAATCTTTTTTGCATTTGACACATTTGGGTATAGACTTTTTCATTATTTAAAAGCTCACGCTGCGTTAAATTTAGTTTAGCTTTATTTAGCTAAAGGGCATCCCATATCACATTCTATAATTAACTACTCTTGCATACGCATAACTATAATATATTAATACATGTACATGTGAGTTCTTGTGAATAAAAACATATTATCTACGAAATGTTTACAAGACCTTGTTTATTTAATAAACGTATTTTTTTCTGTTGTTTGTTAATGATGCGAAAAATGTTTTGTTCTCATAAAACTGTTGTTACAGTTATGTTTTTTTTAATAAAGCGCATTGAAAAAATTGTTAAAAACATTAATAAACGGCGTTCGTTGAAATATAACACACATAATATGCATTCTTATTTAATTTGGAAAAAATCGGAATTAAAATTCTCAGAATTAAGAATATAAATGTGTGTTGTATCTATGAGATTTAAAATTCATCATAAAGGGATGTGGTTGAATGTTTATCCATATCTGTTAAAGGGAATATCTAAATCTCATAGATCCTTGTAAAACTCAACTTACACACATTCTATTTTACTGATTCGTAAATACTGTGCAGATGAAAGAAAATATTTGTAAATAATTCTCAAAGAAAACAGTGTTCTGGGCATTAAACCGAATGAACCGATAAAATACAAGAAACGAAATAAACCCTTACCCTATTGATTACATGATTTTTTTTAGATTATCCTTATATATCCTTCGTTACTGGGATTGAGAAGGATGCAACAATCGATGGAAAATAAGATTTTTCAGAAAATGTCCTTAAAATGTTGTATGTGTTTGTGATTGATTTTATTATCATGCCAGTTGCCAATCTTTACAATATTTATTTACAAAAACCTAGAATATTTGTGATAAGCATTTTGGATATTTTTAATCCAAATTATGGTAATTAATAATTGGACACGTAAACATTGGAAATATTCTTCAAGGCAGATCAAATTTCTTAAAGCATTTTAAATGTTAAGAAATTATTGCAAGGCCATGAGCATGGTCTTGACTCCTAACTTAACTGAACAAATTCTAAATAATAAATAACATTAAGCAATAAAAATATGCACAAACAATGCAACTGAAATAAAGAAAAATTAAAAGTTAAACGTTAAAACCCGTAATAAAAATCAAACCCAACATGTCACTTATAATAAATTCTGTGAGTTTATAATAAATTACAATAATAATTTAAAAGTAAAACGTGACCCTCAAAAAGGGCTAAACCAACATGTTTTTTTTACCGCACAGCTTTAAACTAAAGCACGGCAAAATGTTTACATGCTCAAAAGTTGTTAATAAAAACTGCAGCTCATAAGCTTATCACCGTTTTTTGTATAAATAATAACCGTAGTATCAGCACCGGCAAAAGAGTTCAGTTTCACTCCAAACTAAAAGTGACTACACACGTAAGGTAAGCCGGTAATATCTTAGGCATCTCTATATTTGCATTATTGATGCTTGCACTATTAAGTGCAAAGTCATTTAACGTAACAGCTACAACATGACTTGCCCGACTTCAATCTATTTTCTCCACCAAGTCTGCATCCACTTGAAGGCTTTTATATTTGCACATTGTGAGCCCGATCAATAAGCACTCGATTGTATTAGTTTACATTGATTGCACGCTTGCAGTTCATCGACTTAGTGCAAACACTAGACGAGCATCAAACCACCAACCCCCACCTGCGCTGATGGAAGTCATACAGTTTTGGATTACATTGTATTTAATCGGTCATTTTGTCCCCTACAAAAATGCATATTACACACAATAATAATTGTGCTGAACACTTTTGCCTGTGTGACATGAAAAATGTTTCTCTATGCGGAAACCAACCCCCATGCATGCAGTAAGTCTAACGAGAAGCGACGTGTTGGCATTTACATTTGATTAAAATCGTTAATCACAGCTTATGGGACGGTGCGGCGTCATGCGACTCGAGGAACTATTGTACAAATGTTTTGCTTTAATCGCATTCAGTTGGCATCACCCTCCCCCTTTCTAATGTATATACATATATTGTAATATATAAAATAGAAATATTTCAGTTATTGTAATGTATATTCCATTTCCAGCATCATTTTTCTAGCAATCACATTTAATGGCACATCATTACTTAAGCATAGCGTCATCATCATTATCATGATAATCAAGAACGCAAGGCCCACGATGTAGCTAACGTCAGCATTTGCAGAAAAACAATTAGGGATGATTGTTGAAGTTTGCAAAAGTTATGAACATTTGTAGCCCAAGTGAAACTTAATACGTTGAGCTTTTTGCATACAAACTTTTCCATCCCCCCAGTGTGTTTAATAATATCAAAACTCCCAACTCTATGCAGTATATACGTATATTGAAAATATGTTAAAAAATATTCTAAAGTCGCATTGGGTAATTTCAGGGAGAGCTTGTGCACGTGGACAAAATTGGGGAGGATTGCAAGTCAAAATATACTTTTACATTGTAAATGTAAAAATGTTGCCATGTTTTTCTACGAAGGAGGAATGCGGAAGGAGTGCGGCCACGCGACTACCATCCAGTGCAAAAAGATTATTGTGAAATGTCTTGGCATAAAAGAGATGTTTTAAATTAAAAATGCAAACATTAAACTGTTTAAGGCCAAAGTGCGACAGAACAAACACACTCTGAAAGAAGCAAATTGTCAACATGGGGCACAGTTTGTAGCAAACTTTTCGGCGTCGTTCGGTTATTATTATTTTTTTGGTTGGTGCTGTTCGGTCCATCCGCTTTGCCTTTCATTTAGCGTGTAGCTGAATCCAGTCGTCCATAATAATGTAATATATTGGGGCGGAATACCAGCATGGCAACCGGTCACATCCAAATGGGTATTTTGATTTTTCGAATGTCCTTTGCTTATACTATTTCGTTCAGTTATACTTATTAGTACAAGAGTACTGCAGCAGTACATATTAAGTAAATAAATGTCTGATGTACACAATCACTCAGCTACACAGTGGGGGTGACGTTAAAACAACAACAACATCAGCAAAAAACCAAAGGCATCTTTCAGTGAATTCCCAGAAAATACACAGCTCTATTGTTGTTTATTTTGCCACAAAACATTGTTTGAATATTAAGAGTGTTTGCCCGCAAAAATCTTTTAATTACATCGCAATCCCCTTATGTTTGACTTTCGATAACGTTTTCTTTTTCTATAATATATTTTTTCCTTTATTCTTGTTTATGCCACAAAACATTCACACACACACACACACACATACACTGCACACTTTCATAGTATGTACACCAACAATAGAGCAAGAACAGCAATCAGCATCGCCACCCATCGTCTTCCGTCTTCAGTTCTCATCACCATCATCATTCATGCAATGGGGTATTGTGCTGCCGCTGGGTGAAAACGCTGTATACAATAATATGTTGTATGTAGTCCATTTATATATTTTATCTTGTACAGCACATAGGAACTGTGAGAGTCCTACTCACCATAGCACACAATTCACAATGTTGTTGCTCGTGTCGCGTTCTAACTTCAACAAAGTCGAAGAAAAATTGACAATGATGTTTTGTCTGTTCTAAATTGCTCGGAAATTTGTCTTGTTAAAGCACAGCTTTGCGCTGACTTACATGGAGTTTATATATTGAATCTGTTTGTTGTGTCAACTGCAAAGTTATCCGTATTATATGTAAATAGTATGTTGTTCGTGTACACATATACTTATATAATGTGGGATTTGGATGTGTGTGTGTGTGTTTGTTTGTGATCCATTTAAGATTTAAATTTGATTTATTTTTGGTATAACAGAAAACAACTGATACGTCTACAGTAATACATATAATAAGGCGGCAGATGTGCAATTGTTGATGGAACACAAACAACAACAACAACAGTGAGCATGAAAAATAATACGGGGGCAACAAACATAGAAAAAATGGTGTCGAGAGAATAAGGAAAATCCGCACAACAAAACACAATCACAAAAAAAAACAAGGAAAAATTTCCGCCAATGTCGAAACAAAAGTTCAATCTAGTTTATTTATAAGAAGATTAGCTGCATAGAAATTGGTTTTAAATTAAGCTCTTGCCAATAAATCGCTTGATGGGCTTCTGCTGTAATCCCTATCTCCACATTCTTTTTCAGTATATACTGAAATTTTCTATACACAATAACCATAGTCAATTCAAATAGCAACTTAATACACTATATAGAGATAAGCCAACGCGACCAACTGATACTGTGATTTTTATGCATCAAAATGTTTGCACACAATTTTGTAGTGAACAAAGAGAAAACAATTAAAAAGAAAAATATTCTCATAATTTTTCTGAAGTTAGTTTTCAACTATAAGACTAATAATAATAGGAATATTGTTATTAACTTCTTTTACTTTCATCCCCAAAGCATCCACGGATGAATTCCTTAAGCAAACAATCAATTTCCTAAAAGTTTTCCTTAAACTTTATTAAAATATAATATTTGAAAACTAATTTGCGGCACAAGCTTTTTTACCCACACATTCTTGAGTTTTTATACAAGTATCACAGATGTCCTGTACAGTTTTGTGCCTGCGTGATATTATGCACAGATGGACTGTCATCAACTGTAATTTAATGTTAATGTAACATCATTTGAATTTCAGAGAATATAGACACCTTAAGCCTTAAGCACATCTTCCTTTGCCAACCATGATGTACATTAATGACCATTTCCAGGCGCCTCGTATTTCTACTGTAATGGCATAATTTGGTGCATATTGATTTAAAGCTCACGGGCTCAAATTGCTTAAAGGTGTGTAAATACTACAAGAAATTGGGTCAAACTGGAATTAATTCTGTGCAGGCACTGTATGTGTGTTTCATTCCAGAAAACGTTTTGATTGTCATGCTTTATAATGCAAGTTAAATGAACCGAGTGAGATTGTGTGCATAATTGCACTCTTTATTGCAAACTGTGTGCGCATTGTGTACTGACACAGTGAGTGCAATAAATTTCCCGCATGTTTTACCAGCGCAAGTGTAGTTGCATTAAAAATGTATTCTCACTTCACAACTGGTATTTGTCTAATCAAAAATAAAATTCAAAAGTTTGCATCCAAAATGGAATTACATAACACAACAAAATAAAGTACAAAAAAAGCTATATGGGCAATAGCAAATATGTACAATCACAAAAAAAACAAACTTTAAATATTCAGTGTAAACGCTGTGCAAAACATGAAGCGGATGCTTAAATATAATTAATTCCGTGTTACAAACAACGCTGGATGACGTGCATATTATGCCGGATTGCATACACATCCAACAACACCCTCTAATAATGTCACGAAAGCATAACACAATTACGTTCTGCTAAAATGTACATTCATTTTATTATCAGCCATACATTTCAAACATAACGCTTGTGTTGTTTTCACCCACAATCCCCCACCCCCATACTGACTCAATTCACCACCTTGTTTTTTTTTTAAAGGCCGATAAGTTGTAATGTAATGTGATTTGCGAGATAGCGCCCGCATAACAATCAAAATAACATTCGTGCATAAATGATTTGATTTGAGGCAGCAGCAGCAACCCTTTTCGCACGCCCGGCCGCTTATCGTGGGGGAAATATCATAAAAATAAAATAGGCCAATAACTCTCAAAAATAATACCGAAATGGGAAAATATTATCAAAAAAAAAGAAAAAAAGAGAACAACAAAATAATAAAGGGGAGGAAATTGTAAAATATTCTGATGTGGTGTGTGCATGATGGGGGTGGGCAGCAGTGGCGCCTACATTACTAAAGGGTGAATGTTACAAGATATATGTGAGGGGGATGGGCAATAAAATGAGCTGTGCGCTATCTGCGTGCATGTACAAACATTTCCGCTTATAATGCGAAAACTTTTATTAGTTACCAAATTTTGAGTATGTATTTTTCTTAAACGAAGTTCCAACGTTATTCTTGCGTGGTGTACAGTTACATGTGAATACTGAACAAGTTATACATAAAATGCGCATTGCACAAGTATAATAATTGTGACAATGCCGTACCGTTTGTAAAGAATTATGGATATTCATATTACAAAGTTTTGTGCAAAATTGCAATGTTTATTTCCTTTACACAGCAAATAAATTTCATGTATTACATCTGTGTGATCTTTTGGAACTTTTTAAACAGAAGCAGTGCATTAAGTAATTGCTAACATCCTTGAGGAATTCAAAGTGGTTGACGTTTTTATGAGAACGCAAATAGAAAATATATTTCATTTTAAAACAACTTTTATTGAAATTGCTTTATTTCTTTTATTTTGAAATGTTTAGAAATATTAAAAGAAATTCAGAAAAAGAAATCGTAAAAGCTTAATGAAATGTGTATTTCCCAAAAAAAAAAATTTCTATCTCAATTTCCAATTTTATTCTGTACATATCCCATACTTAAGAAACACATTCTTACCGAAAGCAAATATAGAATATTAATCTCAAAGATGTAACACAATCAAAATCATCGTCAGAGTTCATTATAATACAAAAAGTATTAATGTTTATCATTGGCTTCAAGCCATTTCAAACTATGCCACCTGCAACCTCTTGCATTATAAGTACTATACACCTCAAAGATTGGATAACAAACAATTTCATGCATAATATTAGGAAAAAATTCCTTCAAGCCAATCATTTTTCATAGCACCAAAACCACACAAACATACAATAACATTGCGATGATGTCGCCATAACTGCATCACTATTTGCATTAATCAGCGGAGGTATGCAAATACGTTGGTTTCATTGAGATTGGCCCACATTCCAGAGGAGCAGATCGTCTGACAACCCATTTCAGCAATGACATTTTTATGCTGCACACACACAGACAAACAAATGCACGATAAAATCTGAATAGTTATATCTCATAAACGTTAAGAATTGAAGAGCTTGTCTCTAGCGACTATGGCGGATTCTCAGCGCTCGTTTCTTTGCCGCAGCTTTCATGAATTCAACCGTAACGGACCATTTATCTTGCCAATCGTGCAGTAGACTATATTAATAAAATAGCTCATATACCATACATACATGTGAGTTTGCTATTTTATGGTCCTGTCGGTAATATTCTCAGTGGTTTTCTCAACCATATTTTGTAAATCCAGAATGGGTTACGTCAGAAGTGCAGTCTCCTCAACATGTATGTAAGCAAAAAATGCATAACACATTGTGAAGAAGAATTTTAGTGTATTGCAGCACACTCGTATGCATTGATGCGTCAGCTCTACTTCCGCTTATCAATATGCTGGTACTGACATAATACACATGTATTACAATACATTCTTATGCAGACGAAATTTCGTGTGAGCACAAAGACGAATTGGCAGACAAATGTGCAGCACAACTACACGTATCTGTTGGAAATTTTCAACCTTTAGAAAACTATAATATGCAATTTTGGGACAGCAATCAAAGACATGCTGATTAAATTACGGAGACTCGTGTACGCAAATAAATTGTAAAAGGGAATTGTTTCACTTAAAATTTTTGGAAATTTGTTAATGGTGTCCATCTGTGCCACACCCTCCCATATAGTTTTGGGTAAAGCACACACACTGTCCTTTTACATCATATTATGTAATATGTACACCATCCTATATAATGGCAAACACATGGTGAAACATAATTGGCGTTGTTCAAAATTCACTTGCAAAACTATACCTCAAAATTAGCATAAATACATAAAACACACACTAGCACATATATTATGTAGACAAATATGTGCGCATACATATTATATGTTAGACATACATAAAACATTAAAACTTTGAAATGAGGAGATCTTCCAATATATTTCTGAAATTACTCAAATCCCTTTTTAGCCATTAAGCTCTTCAATTAAATTTAGCTTATGTATGCTTGAATGCGTTCATACATGAACGTGTGTGTTTGTAACTATCTATCTATTTGAGTTTCTATTTAATTATGTTTATGTGTGTTTGGCGGTTAATTACCAAAAAACTTAAAACAAATCACTCGCATTTCGTTAATTTAAAAAAAGAAACTACAGGACACTTGCAGCCACGTATCCTGTTATGAAAAGTTTCAAAATTATTTAAGATTCTCAATTACGTAGTTTTAATGCTCTACATTTTAATATTACTTATAATATTTAACTTCTCTGCAACAAAAATAAACTGTTATATTGTGAAAAAAGTAAAGGTTTGTAAAAAATAAAATTGGTAAAAAAATTTGTGCTTTATTTGGGTTTTAAAGTTAAAAAACTGCACGTTTTAAATTTTTAACATGCGTTTAAAAATAATTCTTAGAATGCTACGTGGACAACCATAATGTTACAAATTTCGAAACGAATCGAATAAAAACCATTGACTGCTTGTTAACTCGAGAGTTCGATACTTAAAAAAATATATTATATTGACTAAAATATGCAGTAAGTACCAAACCTTAACCTTTTTTTTTGATGTTGATAACTTACTGCAATGATCATTGACTATTCTTCGAAAGGGCCTACATAATTATAATCGCAATTATCGGATAAAAAATGTATTGTTGAAAATATGTCCCATAATAATGATGCAACAACAATGATTTCCTCGAGTGTAATTTTTGACAGAACTAAGTTACATATTTAAAATTAAACGAACTGTCATTGTCTACATTGACACAATTCAACTTGCATTGAACACCAAACCCCGGATTGTTAAAATTCTCTCATTGCAAAGCTTATATAACAAAGAAAATAAATCGGTATTATACATGTATGTTAAAAGCAGACATCAGAAACGTATCGCTTACACTCTTTATAAAATACTGATTACAATACCCTTGTTTCAAAAATTTCTGATGTGAAATGGGAACGGTTGTATATAATATTAATCAATATCGGCTTCAATTGCTATCACATTTGTTTTTAAATGCTGCAATCCTTTGCATAATAACAATTGCTTACATTAAAGTATTAGTGTAACGATGAATGCTGGCTTTACACGAATGCAGAATCTGCAAAAAGAGACAGAAAAGCACATACAAATTTAATTCCTAAAGCCAGAGGAGAACGAAATTATTTTGTCTGTAACTTGCATTCGTCTACAGATGCTCCCGCCGTGTAAAATCGTCATAATATTAAATTAAATTTAAATAATTTTCAAAAATTCAAAAAATTCATATAAGTAATAAGTAAGTATGTTTAAAAGTAAACTTTTTTATTCATATTCAAATGTTTAAATTATTTCAAGATGTTCAATTAAATTGCCAATACATTACGTTTCGCAAAATAATCTACCCCCCGCCCCACGTAAAACAACTATAAAATGCAATTAAACTCATTTCAAATATTTTATTGTGAATACGAGCATTTTAGGTTGAAAATCGCTTTCAATAAAAATGCTTCTTGTAGTACCCGCATCATTTACAAAGCATGTATCCCTTAAGTGTCCTTTAGTGTGAGTAAATTTCATAATTTATTTATGAACCACCGTATGAGATTCCATACAACGTAATAACCGCCCGCATGCAATACATTCATATAATATGTAATTTGGTTGTTCCGGTTGTAATTATTGTAAATCCACCCACATGTACATTGTACAGTATATTTGAGGCATCATCAAAAACTAATTACAGTAATAAGAAATATAATCATAATAAATACGCTGCTGATATATTTCTATTACATAATTTCAAGTGCGACCGGATAACCGACACAAAGGATAAAACGTGTACACATAAGTGGGTAGAATTATAGAGTGGGGGTGGGGGGGGGGGAAATGGAGTTGGCATTCACGGTTAAATGAAGTCAACGTAAAATGCGCGTTCACATCGATAAATCAGATGAAAAAAAAAAAGCAAATCGCGAATAAACAAGCTTCTGAATCAGAGATTTTTTTTTTGTGTGTGTGTGTGTTGTGCTTTTCTTGTTATGCTTGTTTTTTATCGACCATACTTAACTAAAGTCGCAGCATTACGTAGTAAGCATAAACGAATGCAGGGGATGGGCTCAAATATCAAGATTTGACCTCCTCCCAGCCCCGTTCTAACTGAATTGATTGGCATGAGTGGGTTGTGGAAAAACAGTGTATGTGCACAACCCATCAGCCCGACTATAGCTCCCCGTCTCATACCTGCAAACTTCATGTCGGATTATCGGATAACACTGCCAGAAAACAGCATTTTTATATATACGCGTCAGTTCAGCATAATATTATATACATGGAGATTGGAGAGGCACCATTATTGAGAATAATGTTATGTTGCGTTATACCAGCATGGCGTAAATGTGGAAAAATATAAATGTGGAGGAAAAAAAATACAACATATTAGCAGTGGACTTATGTGGTGTAAGGCTCGACCGCACAAGGACGAAAAGTCATAAGTGCGGGGGTTCACGTTGCGTCCGCGTCGTCGCCGTATGATGGTGAAGTATTGTACTAGGACATTTTCACATGGAAATGCAAATTTAAATGAATTTCATGGAGAATCCTTGTATTTAAATCGTTGCACAGAACTATGTGCAAATATAGGATAAGTCATCAGCATAATGCATGCATGTTGGAAGGATGTGCACCTGATTACGATCAATTAAGATCAGACGTTCCCTAGGCGAGAAATCGACAACATTAACAACATTATTCAGCTAGCGACTTCAATTTAAGATATTCCTGTTTGGTATTCCACCCACCAATAATCACCCCATTTCAAACCTCACACCATATATTGACGTTCACATTTCACACAAATTTGCCAGTGCAAGTCGATGCCATGTGTCTAAACTCACAGTATGCTTATGTGCACAATACACATAGGTACACTACACATAATATATGAAAATGAAGCGGAGCTACATACACAAAGCAAATTAAGGATGTGCTTATGTGAACGCGATGTCTCGCGCGTTCAATTATTTTTTGCCAACGCTCGATTTTTCTTGATTTGTTTCTATGTAACTACAAAGCGATGGCAATCTCGATCCCCTTCATGATGGCATGCACATCTCCCACTTACACGGACACATTTATGTTGTGTACGGGATGTGTGATAGGAAGTGCCGCGGCATGTACAAAGCATAATTATGTTATCCATTGAACATATTATGTGAGGGTACGGATGTGTATATATCGTGGCTACGGGCGGCTGATGATCGCATGGGAGCTTTTATGTACATTCTATAATGTTTGATTAAGATAATGGAATTTGACACAATATGTTAAAGCTGCAGCGCCGGAATATCGTTTGTACTTGCGCGTGTGTATCGAGAATTCTACAATCGCGTATTTGCTATCTTATGCGGTCATACACTGAGAGAAATCAAGCCCACTCATATCAATATATTTAAACATCATTATAAAGTGGAAGATTATGTGGAAACATATAAAATGTTATTCAATCAACGAATTTGATGAAAACGAAAAGTAATTAGATAAGAACCACATGTTTTTTAATTTCCATTTACTCGTTAAAATGTGCATACGGTTTGAAATTTTAATTTATAAAATTTATATGGAAATTAAAATCAAAATATAAAGTGACCTTATATAATTTAAAATAAAAATTTTAATATACAAATGGATAAATATAATAATGATATTTTGTTAGATTCGTGTTCAATAAATAACAAAACAAACCCCAACTTAAAACACAACGGAACCTTAAATTTTAAATCTGGACCACAAGAGTCGGAAAACCATAAAATGCGTGCAAAAACATTAACTTGTTATGATAACTTTCATTAATAAATTTCCAGTACACTGTAATTTAAAAATTGTTATGATTTTATTTATTGGTTTTAAGGGATAAAATATCTACGAAGTTACACATTTTAAGGGATGTTGTAAAATATAAATTATAGCGTTATAAGTGAATGTGAAAAGAACACCGATTACAGCAGAAGTGGACTTTCGGTATTGATAATTTAATATACAGTTTCGGTGTAACGAAGCTGACCATGCAAGCAAGTATTATCGTGGTGAATCCACTTTGGTTTAATATGTAACATGTTTATACAAAGTCTCATTGAATTATCCACATAGAACTTAGAAGTGAATTTTAGGTGGATCCGTTCTCTCAGTGTACACATAAATTATATAGGAATGATGGATTCCTCAGTAGTCAGCCTGATGGAATAATATATACATTGCAATGAAATGAGGTTGAAGAAAAATCCAAAAAAAATAATTAAACGAACGCAATTCTAAGCCTGATGCTCGTACACAACTCACAACCCATAATATCTTATCGTATGTTCAAATATGAATACGTTGGCTTCATATGTGAAACGTTGTACGAGACATAAGCTGAATTAAACAGCCATTGGGTGCATGTTTGTGGCTTTTAAATGTTTGCTGTACTGGTACAGTACATACTTGTTAGTCCATATGCTATTACATATGGATTGTCCTACATGTGCACTTATTGACTGCAGTTTTGAGGTCGATGTGAATGTGGTTTAACTCTGCAAAATGCACCAGACTAAATGCAATGCCTAATCTACAAGCAGTTGGTGCAAATGCATAATATGTGCAGAGAGCAGCTCATGGCACACAACAGCTTTATAACATACAGCTGTGTAGCTTTCTGTGTTCAGACAAGCATAAATATAAATATATATATGTGAGTTAAATTGCATTCTCCCATATAAGAACATTGCATTGTTTAGTTGCTAACATATGTACAGAAATAGGCCATAGCTGTGTGTTTCTATAATATGTCCTTAAATAGGCAAATGTGTTTCATTTGGGCAGTTATGAATTATACTTACTTAAATTTCGCATTCACATTGCGTTCGTCTGTACACGCTCGACCTATAACCGATGTTATAATCGATGATTGTGATATCCATAATTCAACAAGATGCTGCTATTGCGATTTCCAATCTTCATCCCCATGATCATATTATGGCTTTATTTTTTTCCGTTCCGCATCAGACACATAAATATATTATTATGATTCATTTCCTTATACGTACAATATAACACGAGCATACATGAATTACAATTTCGTTTCCAACACTCACAAATCAATCGATTTCGAGATATATGAGCCTAAGTAATTTCAGCGCTGCGCTGTGGAGGAAGAGGAATAGCCACCCATATCGTGTATAGAAAGTGCGCCACTGAAATTAACTTCCAGTGAAATATGGTAGTTGGGTGAAATTTGGTTTTGTTGCGGATAACTTCCTCCTTTTGCAATTCGCATGTGTACTTTGCAAATAGACCGAACTTTATTGGAATACTTACGTCCCTGAACACATACACACAAAGAATTTAGCGCGGAGCGTTCGGTTAAGTTGAGGATTCATTGATTTAACGGAACAAAAGGGCCAATTGGGCGGATTCATCTACAAAGTAAACACAAGCCGAGAAACTAACACCGCACAATTCAAAACAACATATATGTGTACGTGTGTGTAACTATACAGTATAAATATGATGTTCTTGAAATTGAAAGTTTTGCTCCTCGGACAACGGCAATCTGTGCGTGTACATAAGTGGAAAAAGCGCCCAAAATTGTGTGTTTTGTGGGTATACCATACACATATTTATGTACAAACGCACATGACATCCATTCAGATTGCTCCGCTTCAAGACTTTCGTTGTAATCTTATATACCGAGAACTATTTACTTACAAATTGGTGTGCAGGATTGGATTCATTTTACAACATATATATATACTGTATACTATGCAATATGGCATACCACAATGTAACGGATGAACGAATTCGAAAGGATTACACGATAAAAGATCTTTTAGTCGGGTGGTTGATTAATCAATCAAGACGCACACCGAAGGCGTGTTACACACAAAAACGACGTCATCATATTGAAGTGTGTACAAGACCATGTCGAATATCTCCAATTAATGGTATAGCTTCTAGCTTAGCCTATAGATACCCAAAAGCATCAGTTATGTAATTTGTGGCATGCGGAGGCTGGAGACAAATTAAGAATTTTCTGCTCTGCCGAAATGTTACAACGACTGATTGGTGGAAACAAATTGACTTTCCGGCATTTTGCAGCTCACTTCGCACATAAAGTTGTCAAATGCGGGTAATAACTAATATACTGGTGTGTAGGTACAAATTTTGGACGATATGCGGCTTTCGGCGAGCTCATTGCGAAGGCACTACACGTCTTTAGTGATAGCTCAGCGTGCTCATCGACTCTCGATTGATGAAAGTGTCAATATCCCGAATAGATGAATGATGCTGTCAAAATTGAGGAATACGTTTCCGAGGATTCGAAACTCGTATGGGCGAAACACAAATTTATGCTTGGCGAAAAATCGATTTGCTTGTGATTTTTTTGCCACAAGTGTATATACATACGCGAGACGTTAATTTCGTTGTTTACTCTTTTATATATGCAGTTCCTTTCACATTTTTTTATTTCATTTTCATGAATTTTTTTCCCGTACTAAAGTAAGTATAATATGCCGTATCAATACAGCTCACATTGTATAGATTCAGAAGGGAAAAATTTACGAGCTTCTGTTTTCACGGCAATAAATTTTATATTGGCTGGAGTGGGTGGCACTTGGAGGCATTCAAGATTTGAAAATTGATGAGATGATAAAGTCAATGTAGATATTCTTACATTTTTTTCATCGTACAGTAATAAGAAATAACCATAATCAGTCTTATGTATCATTCATTTATCATTTAATTTTTTATAAGAAAATAACTAAAATGAACACCTATGTCCTTTAGGCTATACGTAAATAATATATTGACTTGCCCTCAATTTATACTGAATATCGAAAAATGAATATTAACGTTCCCATCTGTATTTTATTAGTAATTTGATATTCATAATGTTTAAACTTTTAAGTGGGATCATTTACTAAATCACACATAAATCATTAATTATTAACAATTGCGACTCACAGTTCCTACTTGTAATAATTTGAATTAATATTATAAAGTAAAGTATACTTTCAAACTTTAAAAATTCCATATTTACATTATCAAGTAAGTTTAAAATATTTAAAAGAATTTATTGCTATTTAATAAATTGTATATTTAATAAATTTTGCGTGTACATTCTTAGTAAAACCAATAAAAGTTAAATATAACGAATAACGCCAATTATTATTGCACTGAAATGCATTATCCGAAAACCACAAAATAATGAAATTATAATAGTTTTCAAAACGATACGAGGAACTTTTAAAATAAATTCCATGTTCTGTACATTTTTCTCGCTTTGAATCATTGATTGTGAGCGTTTCTTTTGCAATTGGATTTATTGGTAAAATAGAAAAACGTAGAATTACGTTAGCAAAGTGCAGTTGATAGTGCAAGCCAATGTAACTCAAATGCATCAATCGAGCAAAAAATTTAAAATGCACAACACTTTTGGCACAGAATGGAAACTAACTATATGCATATTATAGTTACTCGTACGTATTGGTACTTTAACCATTTTCGATAATAATCATTCTTGAAATGTCAGCACGCAAAGTGGTTTCACATTTTCGTTTAAATTTCTACCCGCTATCGTATAAGCTTCTTAATCGCAAAACACATTTTATCGAAAGATCACTTGATAAATGTATGTATATTGTATATGCACTTGAAAGTGGATTAATAGCTTATAGTATAGGTACATGTGGAATTGAGCTCTTATCAACAATCTTCATATAGTCTGAGAAAACATTGTGAAGCCGTCATCATTGATGTAGACAAAACAATGAAACGACTGTGTTATTTTTGTTATCATGACGATTTACTACGTTAAGTGTCTTACAGGTCTCTTAAATCCTAATTGAAATGATGATTGACAGTTTGACCCACAGATAAATAAATGTATTTACGTAATATTTTATAGTATGAGCAATTGAAAAGCACCAGGTATGAGATAACTATATAGTACCGTAAAATAAGCCTCAAAATCATTTCAGAGCTTATTTGGGAAGAACTAAAAATTTTGATTGGATATTATGGTGCATATCGAAACTAAATTAAAACTATATTTGCGGGACTTAAATATCATTCCCTTAGCCGCCATCTTCAAAAATGGTGTTATCTTGGTTGCAACAATAGTTATCAATTTACAGTTTTTGCAGGAAGTGGATGGAGTCCAAGAAAAAGTTCACCCCTTTTTCAATATGGCGACCTAACCCATAACCTTTCAGTCCCGCAAATCGAGCTATTTAGTTAATCGCGAGGTGCAATAATATTCAAACTTCAATTCTTTCCAAAAGGACAAAATTTTTTTTAATTCTACTGAACTAATGCCTGAGCTTTGCTTTTAAAAATCGACTTTTGTGACTAGATTTTAACAAATTTACATCGAATGAAACGGCCTTGTTTTCATTTACAATAATAATTCTATTTTTAAAATTTCATTATATGTTTACCCATTTCAATTTAATATTGAGTTTTTTTAATTCCTCATTCATCTGTGTTTGCAAACTCCGACATGAAAAAAAATCAAATAATTAATTTAAAAGCAAACAAATAAACATACAAGTGAAAAAATGGGAATTACGCGCACATTATTGCAAAAATGATCAAAGGCAAGGGTTAGCTGCGTCAACTGGAAAAATTTGAAAATTTAATAATTTTCATTAAACTGCACTCATTTGAACTAATACGCACATACTCTTTACATAACTTTATTATTGTATAACGCATGGATGTGTCATGTTCCTATGTATATAATACTGCGGCATTTACAGCGACAAAAACAGACCATGTGCAAAATGGTAATGAAACAAAAAGCGAAGTGCATAATTTCAAATTAAATTAATATAATATATTCTGGTGCATGTTGTCGCTTTACAGTTTACACGAACTCAAGCACCATATGGATATAATAACACGTCCTATATATAATACTTTAACACACAGATTCATGTATGTTTAATAAACTGCGGAAATGTGTTATATCTTTCACATCGAAAAATGAAAAAAAAAAACAACAACATACAAATGAAATTAAAAAGTTTTTTTTTCCAAAGTTACATTCACATGTCGCAGAAAGTCGTAAATCATAGAACTTCATAATGTATATAGGATATAGACACCATTTATTTACACATGCTTAGCCCACGCAGGATTTTATCTGAAGTTATTTATGCCAGCGCCTGGTGTGGGCGGGGTATGTCAACAGTTTCGGATTAAAATTATTGCAGCAATTTTTCGGTAATTCAAAATACGCATTTTTGCATATTAAAACATACATGAGTTTATGCTCAAATAATGGATAAAGCAAATATGTTTTTTAATGAAAATTAATTAAAAATATCATTTTAGTATATTTGTTTTGATAAACACAATCCGAATGATTTTACCAGCATGAAAGGATTAAAAAGCTCATGCACGTTTTTTGAATAATAATAACTCGACTTTTTACGAAATAATCATCGTTCATTACGTTTGCGTATTTTAGTGGAGCACAATTTAAAAAAGTCATTCTCAATCCTTTAAAAGTTAAGGATTTACTAAACATTTCACAACCTGCATTTATATATTTAGCAATGAACGTCAAATCAAAAAGTCCACATCACATAAAACAACATTTTCAAACAAATAAGGGCACCCCAAAATGGACAAACAAATGTACAACTTTGTTGTCATGTGGCGAAAGGGACGAAACTTATACCGCGACTGCCGACCATGATAAATGTAATATTAAACAATTGGTTGACACCAGGGCGGTTTGACCTTTTCCCATCCTTTTCACCGCAATATACGTCACTGTTTGGATGATATCAATTGGTTAATGTCTCTCCACTGCAATATATATAGTCATAGGACCTGTATCTGTACATTTAATTTGCAACCTCCTGTCAGCATAACACGCATATTGAGGCAGTATTCGCGCACATAATGCCCATATTGGACACAAAGCACATCGGATTAGAGTAATGTACTCATCATCATTTAATGCTTGATGTAGCCACATTGTTAGTATAGTCGAAATGGCATTTCTCCCTTAGGCCTTAATAATTAAGGCAAGCGATTCAATTGAACACAATGTTTCAATACCCAAACAGTAATTATATTTACTATTATATTATCAATAGACCAATCTATTAAATCAATCGCATTCCAGACCAGACAGATTACATTTCATATTTGTCACTCTACAAAGGAAAGATATCTGTGGATAGCATTCAGTGTATTAGTTCAATACATATTACGTCTATTCTTCAATAAATGTTTGATTTACACAGCCAATCGTAATGCCATTCTTTATATGTTTTTATTTATAGTAGTTTCATCAGCCCCAGTCGAATTAAATCGATGCGACGAGATGTACAAACAGCACACTGGAATGCCTATACATAATATGTACAAAAATCCATTGATATTGCGGATACCCTGACGGTCACAGAGTGATTTGAACAAATGTACAATACAACAGCATCAGGAAATGGAATGTTATGAACTGGGTAGGTTGGCGTTGTCTAAATGTGATCGCTGTGGTGCTCGAATATTTCCCGTGAACATACTCGTTCATTAAATCCAGTGTATTATAAAAACACATGCCTATCCATTGAAAGTTTGGTTATAATTTCTATAGCATTCATTACATAGACATTGAAAGATAATTAAAAACGTGATCACTTATCTGTGCTTTCATCTAAAAGGCTATGGTAATTTAAATTCAGGCAAGTTCCTTTCATTAAAAACGGTTTCATTTCATCAGAAATGTGTGGAAATTGGCTAATATTGATATAATGCAGGTAACCATTTCAATTAAATGTATTGAGGAAACTGAATTTCAAATCTGTTTTCGTCGTGATTCGCTTTGAAGGATGTAGGGCGATTCTAGGTAATTCTGCTTAAATTAAAAAAACAGTAGTTAACAGTTTAATCTGCTTTGTTAATTTTTAAAACTCTCCAACATCATCACATTGATATTTCAGGAGCTTAACATATTACAGGGCTTTCATTATGTTAAGCTTTACATTTGGTCCCTTTGATTTTATTTTTATTTTTTTTTAAATATATTAATGATTTTCTAGATCTGAACATTTTGACAATATACAATTGAAATAAATATTTTTGTGACAAAAATTTTATAAACAACAATGTCATAATTTTTTTTTTGTGCTTTTTTTAGGCTTTTACAAATTTTTTGATGCTTTATTTTTTATTTTTTGAGTTCTCAATTTAAAATCATATCGCATAACTGCAGAATTCGATGATGCAGAAATGATTTGGGTTATACAACGCTATGGTGGTTGAGTGGCACGGCAAAAATATTCATAAATCAATAAACGATGCTTTCTGTTTTATTGAAATTTTAAATATAGTCGAATACCTTGTTCATCAATCAATTATATTGACTTTTCTCTAGTTTCTATTTTTATATCAACCAATATCGTTATGCAGATGCGATAATATCAGTTGCATCTATTAAAAATTCATCCACACTGTTTTACTATTATATTTAGTGTGAAAGAAACGTTTTTGTTCTGTCTAAATTAAAGGTTTGTATAGCCTTTCTTACAAAAGTGTTTAAATTTGAAGAATATGTGAGAAAATTCGTTTTGTTGCTTCACTTGTCAAAAGATTACTTTGTAAAATTAAAATATAGTGAATTGATGTTGCTATTAAATATATTTGTAACATAAATTATGTGAGCTTTTCAAAAAAACAAATTGTAATAAATAAAGATGAGCGCGTATTGAAAAAAAAAAATGTACGTTTGCACAATTCATTTATGCACAACGTTATTTGTACTAAATAGCATGATTAAAGTTAACACAACAAAAGAAGAATAAATGCGACTGTGGTAAACATGTGGTGCGCTTCTAATCCTTCAACAAAGATATTGAAGTCTTTGAGTGTACACAAGTCAATATCCATTGTGTTTGATTTTTCTCATTTGTACCATTGATATCAGAATATAGATAATCAATTTATTGTACAATTGTGGTTGCACATTGCATCGTTTTCATAAAATTCTTTGAAAACAGCAGCTTACAAGTTTCTAACATACAACATAACAAAGGATACGCCGTATTTGGGTTCATGATGAAAATTTAAAGCTTTATTTAAACGTCTGAAATCATTCTGATTAGGATCCCTTGCTCTAAGTTCGCTTCAAGCCAACACATTTTAAATGACACGACATTTTATTAAGGGGTAGATAATAAATAGTCGCAAAATATGGTGCATGTTCATTTTAAATTATGGTTTATAAATGCTACAAGGTCTTACTGTCAGCAGCATTCGTTCTAACTTCTAATATAGGAGGTAATAATAATGGATGGCGTTGTTCAAAAGACTTTAATAGTTGAAAGCATGAGTTGAATATTACTGGGGATTTGTAAATTTAAATCTGCTTTGTATTAAGACTTTATTTTAACTAAACAAACTTCTATAAGAAAAACTTCTATTATTACTATTTAATATGTGCTATGGCCAATAATCAACCCTTTATAAAGTCTTAACCAACTGAAATGAGCAAGAATAACGAGCAGAGGTCGGCCACCACAATAATTGCGTTTCTCCTCGCTGAAAGATTGTTTATCCTTTGCAATTAGTTGAATGCTTCTGTGAACTGAATGAACCTCTGAGGGTTAAATATAATTGTATATAGCTTAAAAGCCATTATGCGTCTGGCGGTGAAAGTCAACCACAGCATGTATTTGCAAGACAAAGCCACATGCCATCCCCCAAAGCAGAGTTAACAGTCATTAATTGAATGAAATTCATTTATCCATTTTGATATAATTTTCCTATCAAGGTAAATCTTAACGGTTATATTTCAATTATCACTGTTAATTACATCACAACAAACGGCTATTACTGAAGAATTCATTCTTAGCATATTTACATTTTAAACGCGTTTGTGTTGGTTTCACTTTGTCTGAGTTTAATTAACAAAATTTTTATTGAATTGTTCTCAAATTGTCTGATTTCGAGAGTCATAATACGGAATTAAAACTGTTATAGAAAATGACTTATATGGATTTGTGGTCAGACATAGAATTTTCTTGGACACAAGCTTTTTGATGTGACACAAAATGGGTTTCTGGATTAACTACTCCTTTTTTTTTTGATTTTTTTGATTTTCGCGTTAAAATTCTCGGATATGATACGTTGTCAGAATAAAGTAATATTATAAATTGAAACTAAACTGAAGCTTACTTGTATTGCTTCCTAATTAAACAAAATATTGCTTGAACATATTTTTCCATTCTGTTTTAACTTTAACCTTATCCGAAGTGTACGTATATATGCAATAAGAATTTTTAAGCACATAAAAATAATTTCGCTATTGCAATTTGCAGGATACGTACAAAACAATAAACATACATTTATATTCTATTCAGTGAATATTGCAAAGCATCCCAAACTTTTCTTCCAAAATAAAATTAAGTATTTTCCTTTGTTTCAAAGGGTTTTCAGTGAATGAGCATATTTTTTGTTTGTTGGAATATTATGTGTGGAAATTTTTATCGTTCAACAGGATTCCAGAAAGAATTTGTATTTTATTCTACTTAAATCGAAAAATATAAATATCTTGGAATCAAGGATTTTTTTTATTACACAATAGATGAACTATTCTTTTTTATATTGATTCAGGAGAAAAAAATTCATTTATTCATAAAATTTTGCTGCACAATATTTGTACATAACTTTTGTTTTAAAATAAATAAATCGTATTCATGATGATTCGGCTGAATTTAATTTAATACATTAATTTATTGGTGATATTTTTGACAAGGAAATTCTTTGCAAAACATTTTTTTTTTACTGAAAACACTGAATTCATTAATTGAAATTGATTTTGTATGTGAAAAAAAATACTATGAACAACAAGGCCCTTGCGTAAATGCACTGCCAATTAGATATATGGTAAGAAGAAACATGACGGGGAATTCGGTTTTGGTTATATGTATTTGAGCTATTCTCCAAAGGAGAAATTTAAAAGTAATGTTTTCTGAAATTCCATGACTTTGCAGCAAATTCGTTCTTAGTTGCTCTTTGCGTCTACCGATGGTCATTAATCAATAATAATGGAAACTATAAAATCCGTTTCGAATAATAGGGCATTAAATCATAAAATACATAGTTTATTTGATTATAAGCGTTACCTTGTTAGCAATTAAGAAAGTTTAAATTGGCAGAAGGATTTAATGATTTATGTTGAAAGTACATATTCTCGAAGTATTGGATTGTTAAATAATTCTAAATTTAACTTCATTTCAGTAATTAATTTTTTATATTAACAATTACTTCATTATAAGTAAATGCTTTTTTACTTTTTAGTTTAAGTGCTTTGTAAGAAAGTAAATTAATCGCATTATTCAAACAAATTCTTAACTATAAAACAAATATTTTTTTATGAAGGTAAAACAAAATCAGATTTTGTAAGAACTTTTTTGAAAGAGCTTTTTATGTTCGTATAATTAAAATCGCTCATAAAATTTTATTGGAAATTCACAAAAAAAGTGCACAAAGACCATTGCATCTTGAATTGAATGCAACTTATATAAGCTCAAAACTGAAGTTATGTGAGTTCATTGACAACGCATATACATAATACGAGAGCATGCAAGCGCGGTCTAACATAAAATAAGCTTTTATCAGCAGATTCAAAAACGACAAATGGTCTTTCATTGATCTTTACAGCATATTTTTTCAATATAGTGTTCGATAAAATAACACGCTGAGTACGTCAAACTCGAAAAGGTTTCGCAACATGTGCACTCATTTCTTCGGTTATGTTCAATGCACAACAAAATAATTTATATTGGCTCATGCCAGCAAGCCCGCTTTTGCTCCCACTTTCCACTCCATTGCCGCATTAGTGAGTTAGTCGCCTCAGCTTGTTTTGATTTGAATAGAACTCCATCCCTCGAATATATTTTTGGCATCGAGTTTTAGCAAATTGTGAAAGAATCTGTAGTGCACCGCATGCGGGTATAAAGAGAAAAGACTGTCGCGTGTAGTGTATGCAGTATGCCCAACGATATGGCGCTGTTGTTGAATATTTTGCACTGCTTTTTGATTCACACTTCATTTAAGCTGAAAGCAATAGGTACGTACTACTGCACAAATTTGATTTACGTCTCGTGCTGCACCTTTTGTTCGGTGAGACATGGAAGCAAAATTGAGGTAGAGCAGGAGCGTTTAATCAGTTTTTATTATGTCACTGCTTTTGAGTCCAAATTCGATTTGGGGAATTCAAGAAACTTGCATAAGACTGAATATTTGCAAGCAAATATGCCAACACAAATTTTGTTGTCCTAAATTATATTTCTAAGAATTAGGAAACGACAAATTTTGCAATGTAATTAAATTAGCTTTTGCATTAAATTTTGTTTTATAATCTAAAAATTAAATTAAAGTCTTAATGTTTAAGTAAAGTCTTTCACAACGAAACGCTACATTTCACCGAAACTAACAGATACTTTGGAAAACTATCACCCCTTTTGAGAAGAACTTTCTTTTTAAACGATGCTTCGTGAAAATTTTCGTTCAACGACAATGAACAAGGCTTAGTACAAGTTTTGGTTAAAGCGTTTTAAGTAGTTGCGCACATGACTATTAGTATATATTAAATATCCTTATTTCGTGGAAACATTCTACATTCTACACAAAGAAAACAATAATGGTGAACAATGAAAAAAATTAACTATTCTATTAGAACAACAGAAAATGTTACCACATCAGAATATTATAATTATTTGTTATCCTTTCAGCTGAATTTCCCCCCACCCCAATCTGTTAAAATTAGAATACTCAAGTATTGCATAAATTCGGTTTGTTATTCTTTATTCTCTTTAACAAATCACTCGCAAACATGAATATTTTAATTTGAAAGCAGGAAAACATTTTTATACGCTGAAAAATGAATGTGTATCTCAATTTTCACTTCTGGGTAAACAAAGTCGTTGACTAAACTTTTCGCACAAAAACATTTACAGAAATAAATGATGAGCTTTACTCCATTGACGAAAGATAAAGATCGGATCAGTTCCGCAGTACATTACTTATTAAAGGGAGCACCTACACTTTATATTGCCGTACTTTAACTAAATCGACATTGAATCTTTTCTTTGGCAAAAACATGAATATTAAATTATTTAAAAGATGGAATGTTGATATATTTATGGGATCCTGATTCAGTGTAAACTGTAAGGGTATAGGGAACTTTGTATACGAGGCACCTAAGCCAATTACACAATATGTCTAATGTATTCAAAGTAAATGTTGGTAGCGGCGGGATGTTAAAAAGTAAATTTAAAGAAGACTTTCTTAGAATGTTATGTTATAATTATTAACAATTGTTGTATAAACATTACTTGGAAGAATTAAAAAATGGTTTAGCCAAAAGATTTTTCATGAGATTTGAGCTCAAAATAAACATCCGTTTAAATTCAGTGGCATAATTACGCTTTTGCTTTGCTGTATTAAACATGAAAATCACAATAGAATATTTATATTTACAACAATTATACGAGTAGTCAAACAATGGTCTAAAAATGTCCTTTTTTGAAACAACTCAATGTACGGGGCATAACAAATTGCCTAACTAAAAATGAAGTCAACAAGTACAATTTACATAGAGTTAATGTGGACATTATGTACAATGTCCTTCAAGGTTGTTCCACTGTACAACACAATCGATTGTAACACGCAACAATTAAAAAGCTCCGCTTCACTAGACCCACAGCCACCCCAATTTAATTTATGTTAATGTTTAATAACACACAGCATATACATTTTTATGCGCAGCCCACCTGTCCAAGCTCCAAAACATTACACAATACTATACGTGTATTGTGTACTTATAGTTACAGTTGGCAGATCTCGCATATTTAAACGGAACTATATGACGTGTATTGTATTTCGGTGAGTTGAACTCTACATAAAAGCTCAGCTAAATGGATTTCACGAAGCCCATAATAATTGACCAGAGGGATTTCTCGCTACAATATTATAACTGTACGCGTATAAGGTACAGCACATTCATGATTTTGCGTTGCGTCGTTTCGTGTCAGCCGAGAGGGATGGTCACATTCATAACGCTGTTACATAATATGAATGTGCAATTTAATCAGCACCACGTACATTTTAATTCGTGCACTTCAACTTTCTGCACTGTTATACTTATTCTAACTATAACTATTACAATACAATATAATATTTATGCATTGTACAAATTACACGCAAACCAAACCGGGCAATTTAAGTAGTGTGTACGAGTGCTGTATGTTTTAATTTGTTATAAATCGCAAACGGACGGACGTCCAAGTCTGCAGTTGTGTGTGCTGCCCTATAGCCAGTTTCATATAGAACTCATAAAAAATTATCTTTTCCGCTTAGCATTTCCTTTATTTTTTGCATAAACCCAATTGTTTGGGCAGCTCTTTATTAAATAACAATGTTCTGGGGTGTTTTGTATTTCATATTAAACCAACTATTTCACATAACTAGAATATTTTGTACATTTTGCACAGTAATGAGTTTGGGGGTAAAGGATTTATATTAAGCATTATTACTATTATTATTAGTTTGTGTGTATGTTAATGTATCCCAAACACACGTCGACCCAAAAGTTATAAACCCTCCCACTCTCCCACCCCCACCTCCCCCCGTACTCATGTAGTATGAAATTGGGAAAACACAAGCCCTTTTTATCAACGTAATTCAACGTGATGTGTGTTTACATAATGTTCCAGTTTGTATAGTGACGAAATAATTAGCAACAAAAACCGACATGAAACGAAATTACTTATGGCTTTTATTGCACATTTTACCACATGCTGTTTAGACAAAGAACCGTAATCATTAACTTTCAATGGCAACCACTGTGTCAACTGATTGTGGTTATTTAGGTACACATCATGCTTTCGCTGCTGGGTGTGATATTTTTGTCGAGTAAAAATGTGTGAGGTTTTTCTTCTCGTCCTGCACTGGTCGCTTTTCCTTATTCGCCACCTTACATATCCCTCCCACCAGCACACTTTTCATTCAGTTATCAATTTATTTAAAAGCACTCAATTTCATCGACATGAAAAGACTGAATGACGAATGAATTTTATATATTGTGAATTCCACCCACCTTCCCAATCTTGTGTTTATCTGATGGAGCAGACATTTTCAAGAGCGCGAGCTTAAATCCTGCTTTGTCACATTTTTGTATTCAGTGCAATTGCTTGTGCACGCAAATACTGTCATCATTTTATTCAAACATTTAATTATTTATTCAATATTATCTTAAATACAAATGTTTTTACAAAAAAGACGCAGCAACAACTTAACTCGTCGATTTTATTTTCAAAAAGTTCATTTTGTCTCGACGAAATGAAAACATGCTGATGCACTTTGCTTTAAATTCCAATTTTTATTTTGTTTAACCATTGCTTTTTACTTGTAAACTGCTTCATCGGCAAACCGTTTCTCTTCTTTGCACTGTAATCCGAATGTTCCAAATAAAGATTTTTAAAATATACAGGACACCCATATTATCTTCAATTGTGGAAAACTTGTAGACGTCTCGTTGAAATTTTCTTGGACATTTCAGTCCCCAGTGTAGAAACATGTCATATAATATTTGTAAGATTACATACAAGGATATTGGATATAGTATAACCCGTAACCACATAAAGGATAAATATACGTATAACATAAACATTGTATAACAAACTGATTTTATCATAAATTGTATAGAAATGTATCCATGAATACGATCGAGTATAACATGCTCCTCGCATGAGATGATGATGTGCTTGAATTGATTTTTAATTTGAGAAGCTGAAGCCAACCCAGTCAGACGAATATTGTATCGGTTTTGCGTTGTAGCATGATTTGTTCAGTATAGCTATACAGGAAATATGACATCGATTCTGATTACATTGTGATCATACGAGCATATGTGTGACGTATGTAATGCGAGTGAACACAACACATATCCTTTACGTTACATTACGAGTACCCATACACATTTTGCCACAGTCCTAAGAAAAACGCGTGAAAAAAATCACATTATTGCGAAAAGTACATCGCAGGGAGGGCGAATTGTGAATTTTTATACGACTGTTGCTTAGAAAATGTGACCTTGATAATTTTTTATTTTGACCTTCAGTTTTTGTCCAAAATTGATCCTTTGAATAAAGTTATTTTAACATAGAAAAAATTTTGAGAATTATTTTCATTATGAAATTATGACTTTGAAATATTCAGCAAGTTATCTTATCCTATAAATTGCTTTTTAAAACAAAATTTTTAATTATTTAAGGTTTCTGAAATATATAAAAAATATAATATGACATCGAACTTTCAACTTTTGACCTTGAAATATTTCGCAGACTTTTTTATTTAATGAAAAGCGAATACAGTCTAAAAGAAAATTTTCTAAAATATTTAACATTTCAGAATTTTCCGAATTTGACGTTTTTATGTTAAATAAAGTTTTAAGGATTACATACACGCAAAAAAATCTGTTTTATTTTGTGTAGGGTTGTTAAGGCACAAAAAATGGAGTTTGTCTGCTTCCACCTATTTTTTGTCAAAAGGATCATATTTGGCGATACACTAGTCCCTCGAACAGCGCGGTAGTTACGTTCTGAGGTAACTCCGCTCAAGTTAAAATCGCGCTGTGTGGGTACTACTTATTATAAAATTATGGGGTTAGGTTCTCAAATATAAAAAATTTAAAACGTACACTTACAAATCAATTGTAATTAATATTCAACCGCAGGATCAGAAACCGCACAGTTCGAGGGCTTATTGTTAAAGGCAGTTTTGTTTAGACTTTACTAATAAATGTTGTGAAAACTAAAAAGACGTCGAACCCGTTTTGAAGCCCCTATACGGGATTTTTTTTTGTAATAACTTGACCTTGAGTTATATTAGGGGGTGTCAAAGCGAGTTTCTGCATCATCAACCTTTTTCCGAAAAAAATTTGAATGCAAAAATCTATATATTATGTACTTGGGGTCATATATAAATTAATACAACTTTTTGCTAAAAAATTGAGGTGAACGCAGCATTAAGTGTAAGGAAATTGAATTGTTCAGAAATCAATAAACTAAACTCACACAATCTGCTAACCGTAAAAGTTTAGTTTCACAGATGTATGGTCGATAGCGCGAATATTTACTACTGTTCTCAACAAACAAGCGTACATAACAAACGAGTAACGCCATATATTGCATACGTACATAATGATGAATGGGTGGTTGGCACGGTGGCATTTTTGGACATACTGTGGTTATCGTGAGTTTAACCGAAAAATCGGATTAGAAGTGGCAAAAAAAGGTATACTGCTTCCAATTTTCACTTGCAAACTTTCTCCCGCAGCTTCGAAAAACAAATTGATTTCTTTAAATTTAATTTACCCTAAAAATGTCGTACACCGATTGTGTGCGGTTTGAATTCAATATATGTACTATGACGAATATACAATTTCACCATGTTTTGTATGGTTAGAGGGAGTTTGTGAATATATATCAGAATCGAATCATTTCAATCGTACAGTAAAGATGCTGAAGCGAACTTTTGCAAAAAAAATTGTGTTGTAGTTTGTACAATGTATGGGCGTATTGTGCATTATACAAGAACCGTCCTGGAAGGTATATTGTGTCGAACATAGTTGAAACGTATGCCCTAACAATAAGCTAAATGTGAACAAGCATATTTGTTTGTTTACTTTTAGCATATATACAGAAACACCCTATTCATGATAATATTACAACTGGTAAAAGTCGTGCAGGGTTCGCCTCAAAAAAGTTTCATTGTATGCACTCAATACAAGATTTCAATTCTGGATATAGTGGGTGTACTGTGTACACCTTTCAATTGTGTGTTGAGGCCAAAAGAATCAAAATAAACTGTATGCCTACTCGTACATTATGCATTTGAGTACTACAACTTCTGGATTACCAGAAAGTTGAAAATAAATACAAATCATCATGTGGATTTATACATTCATTTCTAAAAATCAACCCACCACATATCGTTTATTAAATTGAAACCATTGTACGCATTGTATAAATGCAGGGTATATATAAAAGTCCACAGCTATTATAATAGTGGTGACTGGTGATAAAATATTTTGCTTTCATTGGCGTTAGGAATCATGTTAATGGGGTTGTAAATAGCGACTTTGTGTGCTTTTATGCTTTACTTAATTGTTAGTGGGAACGTCATGAACTTCGCTGTTAGTTTTGTGTAAATATTTTATCGTATGTTAGGTAAGTATATATTTATTAGAATGCATTAACAATTTATGCGTTGTGTGGGGTTGTGAATATGTTTGAGGAGATAAGTTGTCGAGACAATGTACATAAAAGAAAATCATTTGATTATTGTTTATTGAACGGACCTACACTAATTGTTGAGGCAGTCAAATGATTTATTATGCGTACGTATATGAATGTATATTCGAGATTATCGTTGTCTTTTCTATCACGCAATCAATTTCAATTAACGTCGAACGACTTGGTATGTACATCGCTACCATATTATTATAACTCGAGCTATATCAATTGTTTGTACTCATGCTGTTAAATTTAAATCATAGTGGTCTCAATATTTATAATGTTGAAAACGGTTGTAATTACGCAAAAACTGTAAAATTTATATAGCAATTCATTTCTCAATAAAATTTCCGCAGAACGATTCTACGGTTTTGGAAAATAATAATTATTTTTTAAATAAAATTCAAATAGCAAAATTTAAAACTGATGAAAACGGTTTATAATAACTACACTAAGAAAAATCGAGCCCACTCATATCAATTTATTTTAATATCACATTAAAGTGGATATATCAAAGTGGAAGATTATGTGCAAAACATATTATAAAATGAAATTCGACAAATTATCGATCCATCCGTGTACACTGTGCGCTTATATTTGGAGATAAGAATTATCGCGTGTGCATACGAGCCCAATTTTATTATTATGTAACAATATTAGTTAAACGTGTGCATAACTAAATATTTTTCCACATCTCCTTACTCATAAAACATACGATTCGAATATCAATATTTATTACTACGTATTTATTGCGACGTAGTCTCATTGAATTATTCACTCAAAAGTGGATTTTACGTGGTCGCGTTCTCTCAGTGTAGCGTCATTTCTAAATTACCGAATTTCATAATCAATTCAGATTTAAATCATGACTTTTGATCATATATAGCAAATACAGTGAGTATTACATTTATATGCATACATTTTTTAATACAATTAACACAGTTATTCCTTTCCCGTAGCTTCGCAAATTTCGGAGCACCTAATATATTATTATATGCACACCCAAAAGGATGTACGAAGCCAGAGTACACGTATTACCATACACTTTAAATTTCAATGCCTTTCATCCGCAAAACAGTAGTATTTTAGAATGCATTCCTGCCACTTTGCTGCTCCATATTGTTATTCTGAATTCATAGGTACAAGCTTTATGCAAATTCGCAGCTAGTGGTTGATAATAAAATGTTATTCGTGTGTAAAAATGCAGAGTATTTGCATGCAGATAGCTTACCACTTTTCGTAGAAATTCGTCTCAAAACATACGAACAAAAAATTTCATCATTTCATGTATCATGTCATTTAACTGCATCTACTAAGTGAGAATTTATATATATGCGAGTAAGTAGTACATTCAAATTGTTAAAATATGTCAACCAAATATTTTCATTTAAATTTCAACTGGAATTGTTTGTGTTTGTGCCACACATTCGTTGTGTTTCTGTATTGTGTATGCTGTAAGCTCATGACCATAAAAGGTTCCACATCACGAACGAAACGGGGGCATTTCTTATGCGACGTTTATGTGCTTTTTTTACTTCTTTTGCCTTTAAATCGGAACAAAACTCAATAAAAATGTAAATAAATTCAGATCCCACAATTTGATACTCATATCCGGGGTGAAAACGCAAAATTTTCTCAATTCCCATACTAACTACTATATAATACTATAAATTATTTTAACATTGCGACACACTCGCACATATTATTCGCAATCTATATTAACGAGAAATTCGAGTTAAGTAAAAAATCGCAGTGAAAAAGACACCAAAACGAAATGAGTTGAAATCCACCCCCATTGTCTCAGCATATAACACCTCAGTCGCCCATTTTTTGCTTTTCATTTTGTCCACATTAAGCGTAATCATCACGTCGCCCTTATTTCAATTTAATTCATATTTGAGTTCGTCCGCAAAATAATGCCGCCCCCTTAATGCACCCATTCATTGGGGACAATCTCAACCCATGTGGCGTACGCGGTATAATACCCTAAACGAAATTGTGTCTTTATATGCAGCACAAACCCGATAGAATTACATGAACGTATAGCTTCATATGTAGGTTTTTCAGATTTGTACAAGCGATTAAAATTGTTTTTTTCTTTTACATCTTCTGATGCTTTCTTATCTTCAATTTTGCTGGTAGTTCCTATATAACAACAATGTTGTGCTTTTCGTGCAACGGCCTTCGTGAGGCAGGTATATCGTACGTACCACTTTACGTGCGCACCCCAAATTTTCTTGAGGTCGCTCGGGGTGTAGAATTGTATACAATATAGCAACAACATTTCTGTGTAAAAGCACATGTATGCATACAGTAATAGTAGACGCGCGCTATGTATCTGGCGATTGGTGTGTGCATTGACCGCACTCAGGTAAATTCACCCAAAACCCAACCTCCACATGACGATATACATGCGACGTGGACGTGATTGGGAAAAGGATCCAATACAATATTTTATATAGAGAATGAACGACAAAGTTTGTATATACCAATTAATTCCATGTGCATTCAAATCCAACCAAGCGCATTATAGTTGATTATCCGCTTTTAATGAAACTTTTATCACATTCCCTGAAGATAAACCGTATGGACACACAAACACACTGCACAGTACTCTTAGTATATGTATTCCTTTTTTGACTTTTTTTCCACTTGATTCAACTTTTCACTTTACTTGCGAATACTTTTTTCGGAATTAATTTATTCCTCTCCTTTTCGGCGCCCATAAATATAATGAACAAACAAAATCGAAATGTAACGCAAAAATATATTTAACGAAAACTTTTAATTGGGTTATCTGCGGTGTCCTTGTACCGTCGCACACTCTTTAGACACCTGCACTCATGCCACCGATTCTTAATTGCATCAGTAGTTCACGAAATTGGCGGATATGGCACAGAAACAAAAAAAAAAAAACCTGAAATTTATCACACACCAAATAACACGTTAAATGCCTGCTGCATATGAGGAACACACGCGGAAAACACGGCCCCACTGCACCGCCCAACGTTGTTTACTATTGACAACACAACACAATACAACACCGAGCCATCCCACTACGGTAAATGAACACGGCACCACACACGAAATTTAATTAGGCCTCGTCCGCACTAACAGCAATATTCAAACGATTGCACATTCGAGCAATTTGGCTACCGATTTACGCAGGTATCGTTCTATAATATATAGCCAGTACAATTGCGAAATTCCTTTCACCAAATAACACTAGTTTCTTGTTTTTGTTTTATTATTACACTTTCAGTTTCACAATAATTATAAAAATTTAATTTAATTTATTTTTCGTTGCTTTTTTATAAATTAAATTAATTTAAGTGTTTATTTAAAACAAAACACACACACGAGACGCGAATTTAATTGCAGCGATTTAAAAATTAACCCCTTGTTTGGCATTGACAAAACTGGAGAGCTTTCACAAACTGTCGCGTAATGTATTTTCCCGCACGACTCAAGCCAAATCGACAACGGAATACTCCCCGTTATATTTCGGATTTGGGAATCTGCACTTGCGCACTTGTTAGACACGACCCCAGCTTCTGGAACGTCGCCGTACAACGTGTGAATGGTGAATGCGTGTAAGCCGCAGCGTAACGCGTTTGCTTTGCACACAACGATGGTGAATGTGGGAAATTGGGAAAATTTACTTACGTTGCATTATTTTTTGTATATTTTCTGTATCGTCATGACTAGCGGCGCGGTGCTATGTATGAACACTGAACAGTGAAAACGGTTTTCACTGTTTGAAAGGGAGTCACCAAGTGAATACTACAAATTTGAACAGATGTAGGAATTATTTTGTGTATGTGGCACTGGCAGGGAGAACCACGTTTTGCCAAAAGGAGATGTGTTGTTTGGTGGTTATCTGACGTGTGATCTAACCAGAACAATGTTCGACTGTGGCTTCATTGATACGGTTTTTATGTGCTTAGCCGCGTGTAGACGTTTATTGCAAGAATGATAAGGGAAGTACATTAATTATATGGACATGGGGGTGGCGGCAATCAAATGCTGTCAGATGAAGGGATTATGTAGGTGGTTTGTCGCGTGAGTTGGAATTTATTGAATTATATTAAGAAGTATTTGTTAAACGTATTACTTATTACGCAATACAATTCAAATTATGTTTTTTCTCTAGTGTATTTTATAGAATATTTAAAAATTAAAATGCCGTCGTTTGAAATTAATATAATTAACTATTACGGTTTATACAATCTTTAGGGTTTAAAAAGTTTTATAATTTTCGATTCAGAATAATATTTGTGAACAAATGTCACAAGTGTGCAACTTAAAACAGCTATACTTTCAACATTATCATTAGTACTGCACTTTTTGATGTTTTAAAAGAATTGTTAAAGAGAAAGTTGTACAACATTTACAAATATTTTGTATTTTCTTGATCTATTTTGTAGCTGTACTTATTACAACAAATTACGTACAATAAATTTCACTCATCAATCAATTCCTAATATAAAATGTCATATTATTATATTAAACACACATTTTAACGTGTGTAAGTTCCAATCACGCCGTATTTATAAACATTGCCACAGGACTACCCGCATTATAAGCTATTAATTACAGATACCGAATCGAAGCCCATATCCACCACATCCTACATCGGAGACATGTGCGTGCGTGAGATCATAAATTACAATCAATTTGTAACACACTTCTCCCCTACTTTGGTGCGCCTGTTTATCTCTGTGTATAAATATTTATATTACCCACAACATCACTTAGAATTAACGCTTCTGCATCAGTAAATCTGTATTTTTAATGCCTTAAATAAATAAAAACATACAATTTTGCATCTGACTACTATACTGTGTGCGACATCAAACGCACTGCATTTGAATAAAAAAATAAAAACACATGCACTTGATTCAACATAAAAGGGCCCCACAAATTACAAGATATGTCGGATGTTGTTGAATCATCATCTTAAATTACAGTTTTTTTTGTTAACAAAAGGGTGCGCACTTTCACTTGTGGGCTTCTCTTCAGTCTTTTTACGCAGTTCCTCTCCTTTATCTATTCTTTATAGTTTATTCAGAGTGATGGTACATTATTATCATCGTAACCTAGTAGTTACCCTTCATCAGGGAATCGAGACATGTGTAATTGGCTTAAAAATTTGCATATAAATGCAATTTGTGCTTTCTGCTTCCGTTTATCACCCACAGGCCACAGATGACTGTCTTTTATAACCGCGAAAAATTCGACCACACTGCGTTTAACAAGGGGGATGAATTTTTATGTTTACACTGTGACGAAGCGACTCGTGTCGTCTTAACTATGTGTGTTTGCCATGATGGTTGGGGTGTCATTGAGCGAATTAGGAAGCCACACATTATTACAGCGCTGGGACAACCCTAAATAATGAACCGACGCACACGAATGCCAGATCAAAGACCCTTCGATATTGTGGATTGCGTTGCAATTACTTAAACAAATGAGAGTTCAAGTATCCGTTCTGGTTTGACACCCCAAGGGAGTTTTTGTTCAGTCGGGTTTTGAGGGTTATAACTTTGCGATGACTGCTTTTCCTTTGTGCATACCCAAAATACTATTCATTGGGGGAAATTCAAAACAAACCAACCAAAAATACAAAATTTGCCTTTTCATTTCGTGCTTTCATATATTGTTCATTTCCCCATGAAAGGGTTTTGGAAAGTACTCATAAAGTACTAGGCCATAAGTACTTGGCTCCTGAAATGTGTATTTAGTATTCTGTACATCTGCACCTCGACACACATATTGAGGTCTTGGAATTTCCCCACAGCCGAACATTGTAAAGGGGAAAACATTACACCTATTTAGTACTGCTATCGCCGGAAGGCAATGGTTGCGATGTGATGCTTAAACTGATTGAAGCATGATGGTTCTTATACAAGAATTCGGAATGTTTGTTGGAGTAACATTTAAAGATCAAAGTAAATTCTTTTACTCATGGAATACTCCGCAATATCCTGCAGTAATCTTTAATTTAAATACATTAGCTACACATGCAGTACATAAATTATTTATTTCTACAAAGTATTCGAGCGAGTCTTGTAATCAAATTTATTCATAAAGTTGTTTAGATGTATTTTGATTATAAACATGGAAGTACTAACTTTCATAAAGTAGATTTTGAAGTAGATACTATACAAGCATACATAATACATAAATTTGACAATGTTTACAAGAGCATTTACTGTTTATTCCAAAAGCAACCCCATTAAAGCAAACTCGGCTTCAACTGTTTTCTTAATATACCGAGAAGCAACTGGGCATAAAAACATAAACATCTCAGTAAACTTAACTTCTTTCGTTCTTTAAAATAATATTTATTGCATGTTAATGAACATATATCGATTGAAGTCCCCGCCGGAATTTCGGCACGCATATTCCATGCAAATATGTCCCAACACATGGGGATGCAGTAGAGTTTCTGCGCACAATCTGCTGGAAAGTGAATTGTGAACTCAGGGGTAATTGGGGAAATTGTTATCTCAGTGTTCCATGCGGAACAAGTTTAACCCATTAATCCAGCTGACAGATTATGTTGGATTAAGATTTAGTAAACAAACAAATCGTGATTAATTAATGACATTTCATTACGATTAAGGTTCTTAGATATTAAATATATAAACACTTGAAGCGTCTTTGCGCCGTACATCAAACGGCAAGAATAATATCTCCAGAGATTACAACAGCATATAATAATAAAATAGACCCTGCATAAAAATGTGTAGTGTTCATAATTACTGTATATTGGGAACATTACAATTAATACTTCGTGCATAAGTAATTAATATTTTTAATTGAAATACGTATGTCTATATAGTGTATGTGAGAAGTAAGAAGCAACATATACATTTATTGCACATAAACTATTATATTGATAAAATATTCTAGGATGATGAAAATTAAATAACTCATATATTTCTTAAGATGATACTTAATCTTAAGAAATATATGAGTTATTTAATTTTCATCATGCTTCCACAATATTCAGTTTAAGCTGTTTCATCAAATTGCTTTAAAATATTTACATTATCACTTGTTTAAAGTTTTAAGACGATTTTTTAATAATTTACTTAATCAGTGAACATTTTCTTGTACATAATTACGGCTTTATGATATTAATTTAATTAGCTATATATTTTTTATTGAAACTCTTCAATTAATTTAATAAACAATTTATAAACCTTTTTTTTTTTGATAAACGAAACATCAAAGCAACATTTATTTTAATATTATGAATTTGTTAAGTCACTGGAATTTTTTTAAATTGTACACTTACTTTTTTTTAAACGGTAAATAACTAAAATGATAATATTGTCATATTTTAAAACAATATTTTCAAAGTCACCCTTTCCTTCCTGGAAATAATTTAATTTGATTGAACGATTTTACAAGATAAAAAAACAACGACAACGGAGAAATTTTACTTTTCATTGTTTTTTCCAATGACATTTTAACGTAATTAAAAGGTTAAATAAAGTTGGTCGAAAGAAATTAAAAATTTTCAATTGACTTTTGAAATATGTAGTGTCTTTTTTTCATTTTCAGGTAATAACTTGAATCAAGATTTAAACAGTCAGGAGATGTTATAGTACTTTATTTTGATTGCCTTTTTATTGAATGCACGAATATATAAATCCTAACAGTGAAACATGGAAAAATTGTGGTAATCTGAGTATTCTTCGTAACATTAAGAGATATCAGACAGTTTCAAGGAAAAATGCAGGACGGATAAACATATTGAGTTCAGTTATTTTTGTTTTAAATTCACACGGATTCATCATACAACAGTTAAGCTTATTTATTAGTTTTTATTGCAAACATTATAAAAACAATATAATAATAATAATTACAATATATTTGGGTTGGTTATTAATTATTATGATTTACTATTATTATTATTTTTTATTTTTATTTTTTATTTACACTATGTCTGTAAATTTGTATTACAATAAAGAAAGTTTAAAGTTACTACTCAAATAAAATGTTTTATTAACTTGGTGTTCCTATAAGCCTCCAATTTAATTTCATCTCTACCAAAAAAGAGATCATGACAAAAAAGGCAAGCAATACAAAACAGAATCTGCTAGCAATAAGTTGTAATAGGGAAAAGAGTAAATCGGGAAACATTGAAATAAAAGAAAATTGGTTAAATTGTTTACACTCAACGTAATCCATTTCACTTCTTTACATTTCCAAACAGCATCGATGTTGATGATCTTATATCCTTTTAAATGACGATGTCAATCAGTACATTATGTACAACCAAATGTGTTAAATGAAATGAGGGCTCATAAATTGTACACGAACCAAGTACCAACATCTTTAGCTTTAAGTGATTTACATTGTCGAAAGAAAATTCAAGATTATTTGGCAGAGTAGCTGTAGTAGATAACACATGTGCATTTAGCACAAATCAACATTTTATTTATTCTAGATTAATATGTACGAGTCAAGTACCGAGTGTATTATATTTGTGCAATATATTTATATAAAACACTGCCCGTCCAAATATCTAATCACATCACATATAGTAGCTATGCGATGGTTAATCGTCGAATGGGAGCTGTTGTTGTTCTTCCCAAAATAAAATTGATGAGCCTTTGCGCCAGTATAAATGTGCGTTTAATTATTTTCGAAGCGTTGAAGGACTACGTCCATAAATCTGATATCCTTCCCATAAGATGAAAAACACGACTTAATTTAGCTTTATGAATACTTTTCATTCCATATACGAAATTGATCTAATTAAACCGTCCGCGACCTAATTTATTCGGCACAAGCGGACATGAATTCGTATTTTAAAAGTATTTTGAGCATACTCGATACACCTTTTGTCCGTCTGTTTAATTTATTTTCAAACCATATTTAATTTGATTATAATAGTCCTCATTTACCCATTGAAACGCAAATCTGAGGAAACGCGTGCGGTTGGAAAATGCTTCGTTATTCCATTTAATTTAACTATTGGGGCGTGTACTACATAGACTCAAAAATAAATCTTATTGATCCGTTGCAGTTTGTTGCATTTATGATTATTCTAGCATATATCTTAATACAAATTCATTGATGTAATTTGTTTTTATTATTACGTTTAAATTCGTAGAACTCATGTAATTGAATTGAACATCCTTCCTGTTTTAGGAGGAATTCACAAACGTAGATAACAAATATCCACAAGTCACGACTCACGAGTAGTTAATCATAGTTGTACCAGTTTCCTTGTCTTACAACAAAATCCACCTAATCGGGTAATAGCTCGTGCATTGTGCATTGTGATCACAATTGCATATTATAATAATGTAGTTCTACGTGCATCTAATGCAATCGAAACAAAGCATTTGTTCTCTTGACATTCATTCATCGTACGTACACCATGTCCAATCTATGAAGCATGCAAAAGGTTAACTGATTTCACCTTTTGTCAAATTATAGAATTTATCATTTCAATTATAGATTATTGCATTATTTGGAAATTGGATTGTATGTACACAATATTACAGACCTATTCAATAATTGTAATTAAGCGTTGATTATTAAACTCTATTTGTTTTGTAAAAGAGAGAGTGTTTTTAAAAGACGTCAAAAAGTGACTGAAAACTAAAACATGATTTTAAAAGAGTAATTTCTTATGCAATATCATAATATGTATATTCAATGTTAAAAAAATGAAATAAATTTTAATATAAATAAAATGGTATATTTAAGTTGCGAAGTCTTCCATGATCTCAGCCTTAGCGAAATAAATTCTAGCTTTTGATTATTGTGAATTGAAACAAATATGTATGAACTCTGAACTATTAAATATTATGGATGATCCTTGATCATCACCTAAAAATGTATCAAAAATTAACTCAGCTCAATGCAACTGAACCAACAACATCCAATAAGAATGCAGCGCGTTTTTCCCACCATGATAAGAGCACAAAAATCTTAAGTTTTGTGTAACTTTGAATTTTGCTGTGAGCCAGTGCGTGTACGTATTGCATTAACAAACACTTAAACTGCAAGTGGTTTGCTCAAAGTTTATACAAAGTCCAGCACGAAATGGAGTGATTTTCATGTTAATATTCAAATCGATACCACTTTAATCTAAGTCAATTATTAAACCCACAGTACGATATTATGCAGCGTAGATTTAAATTGGCTTAATATTGAGAAGCCCTCAGGACCATCGCAGTAATGGGAATTTAATCCCAAAGCGAGTGATGGATTTTCACATTTTCGTTTTCTTGGTATATGTAATTAAAATGCTCAAGTTCTGTGAACACTGCGGGGATGGGATAAATTCAAAAAAATGGTAATTTGAGTTATGACACGTTTCTAGAAAAATCTACGAATTTCATTTTAAAATAAAAATCCGTTCTTGTATGTGCTCCATACTTTTTTGTTAATAAAAAAAATATCCTTCACAAAACGCTTAGTCAAAGCACATTTTCATGAGACGGATGTCATAAAATTCGACTTAAATTGAGTGTGAATCGTTGGATATTCTTGGTAATTTAAACCTGCTCAAATTAGTGATTGAAGTATAGTTTTTATATATCTTCAAAGCACTCCTATTTTCTTCTGAACAAGCAGTCAAATACAACTTTTAATTAACACGTCATGTAGGATTTTGTTAACGCTACTGTATTCAGTATAATTTATATACACAGATGAGTGCTCCCAGAATAGATACGCCACACTGCCCTCACCAATCATCCAATGCGCGAGCGATATGTTATTATTATACTTATGAAATGTTTTTGAAATCACAACCAAGTGACACCATTGGCCTGTATCAGTTATGAAAATGAGTTCTCGTGATGCTGCCTTTTATCGTGAAGCGCTCTCGTTTTTGCGAATGCCATATGCTACAAAGCGCGCACGGACGCGTCCGTCTGTAAGGTTCACTTATTATACGGAATGTTGACTCTGACTCAACGACACAAATATTCATAATTCATAAACGGAAAAGCAAAAGTATGGGGAACGTTTAAATTTACTAAAAATACAACATGCGGCAAATAGTGTTGTAAGTTAATTGACCCTTCTCCTCAGCTGTTTCGTTTTTGACTGTTTGGAGCCGTGTGGCGTTTTGTGGCATCCAAATAAATGTGTTTTACTTGAAGTAGGATAGCTGAAGCGCGTCACCAAGAATATTATCTACTTTCGACAGCTTATTTTTGGAGCGCATCAATACACTTGGCACTTGTTGAAATGAAAACCAAATATTTAATTTGGAATATTTATTTATGAGATTTAAGACGTCGCGCAGTGCACACGTCTTTAAAAGATTGCTGTGCTGCTGCTGTTGCTGCTTCCATTTCCCATTAATCTCCAGTTTTGGTGTGTTTTTCTTATACATATACATGTTTGCCTTTGCGGATTTGACTACACGCGTGCTGAGAATCTCTTACCTTAGTACAAATGTGTATTTTGGTAACGAATTTCGGATGTACATATGTAGCTTTAGTATCTTTATGCATCTGCAATCTACCATATAGGGGTAATTTTCCACATAAAAAAGGAAGCAGCGAGTACTGCATGTGTAATAAATAGATTGTTTCTTTGCGCCCCATCGGGAGAAGGAGATGCATGCTTTTTCTGTATGCATACACACATTTATTTTTTGGGATTCCGTAATGATTCCATTCACAGCGGGATGTCTTTCCACGCTTCTCATCTTTGTAGCCATTAGCACATTGCCGAAAGGTAAACATACTCGCATATGTAACATGCAATATATTCACACGTGCAATCTGCTATATATTCTTCTATCCGTTCATTTAACATTAATTAAATGACTAATTGGATTGTGCGGATGTGATGAATGGTTAGGACAACGTACTTATTATGCATACACACCACTTTGATTGTGCAAGAGCTCTTTGAATGGTGGAACCATGAGGAATGAAGAAGGAGACGTGAACTGCCGGGAGTGCTGAATGAAATTCGTTCCACTTCTGCTGTAATAAATCGCGTCGACGATAAAAAACGTTGGGTGTTGTGTTTTGACAACGCAGCAGAATAAAATTTATTTCCTGCAGTTTGGACAGAAGTGTGCTTCCAATTAAAGTTTCTTTCGCCACACCGCAGTCATCATGTTATCAACACATTTGTGGTGCAACAGAATAATGCACTGTGTTGGTTAGTATATTCGTGCAGACGTCATACAGGTTTTAATGAATTAAGTGTTCATTGCATATGCAATGTTAATTTTTAAATGCATTAGAATAATATGTGCATATTTAAATGAAACTATAAAATATAGTTGAATTTGTTTGTTGTACCAAAAATTACTTATGTATGTAAAGTATTACTCTGTGAATTTTCGTTATTCTGCAAATTTTGTGATGAATATGAGTAAAAAGTGTATTCAGCAAAAGTCCTAAATTAAAATATGTATAACAAAAATGAAAAGTAACAAATTCTGTTGACTTTTGTGTGACTGCTGTCTTCTACTCAACTTGAAGTTGTCCCTGGTGGAGTTTTTTTTTCCTATTTTTGAGCTGAAAGTTAAATTGTGTGTAACCAAGCGTTGTGCAAACTGAAAGCTACTTAAGTCCCCCAAAATGTACAAGAAAAATAAATGTTTGTGTCATCATTTGTTTTTTTTTTTTGATCAATTGGGAATTTTTTTATTGAATATTTCTTTGTTTAGGTTTTCTCTATACGTCTAATGTTCACTCATATTGTATGTTCTCAATTTTATTTATTTGTATTTTTCATTACATTTTTAACATCCTATTTAGTACGTAATACTGCAATAACATGTTTTGTTCTTAATTCTCAGTTAATTTCATTTAATTGGCCACAAAAGGCTGAAAGTGGGCCACTTAAATTTAAATGTGTATCACTTTCATTGACGAGTGCTGCGCAATGAACTCGCTTTTAATTGCATCGTAATTGTTTTCAGTTGTGTGTGACATAATTAGTATAAATGTACATTGCATTTCCGCTTAAGTCGATTAAATGAATGGTGTGGAGACGAGCGATCCAGTAGAGTTCAAAATAGACTCGATATATATTGCAGTGGAACGAGCAAATTAATTGAATGTAGTAAAAGAGTGACTGTGGCACTTCGATGAATGTAAACGAAGCCAATGTTTATTTGGAAATTCAATGCTGTGTTTCATTATGCATACATTGTGTTCGAGGTTTTTGATGTTTTTGTTTCTCTTAGAAGAGTACTGTTTCGTTTTGTACATGAATAAGATTAATAATCTACTTGTTTTCAAGTGACTTTCTGCACAATGCAACACGTTGCCGATTCCGTTTGTTTTGAAACACAAATTTTTTTTAAGATTATGTTCAGTAAAATTTATCAACGATTTTAAGTCAAATTTTGCCATTAAATTAGCTAAAGTAGAGATTATTTCAAATAGTATATATTTAATAATCATGGATGAAAAACCAAAATAAATATTCACAAAACAATCAATATATCGAAATATTTAAACATTTAAAATATGCAATTTGCAATTCTGAATGTAAATTGAATTGTCAATATGTATTATTTTACTAAAACAATTTGTGTAACAAAAATGTTTCCCCTTTTTTTTACAATTACTTTCTCCGCAGTATTCGCATGATAATTATACAACTGATGCAAACGAATTCGTGTTACATTATCCCGTTTTATTTTTTATTTGGAACTTAATTGAGTTATAAATTACAGAAAAAAATCCCAGTTGTCCCTGCGTGTTGAAAATTAAATTACGGACAATCATAAACCACAGATCCGTATTAATGTAAAAATTGTTCACACAGTAGTCGAGTGGTTCTATGTTTCACCATGCTGGTTCCATTTCTGGGTAAATAAATGTCCTGTGTGTACAGTGTAGGTACTCTCAGTGGCCGAGGATTAATGAAGTTATGAGATTGTCAACGGTGAGGAGATGCAGGTATAAGTCCTGATTAATAACACGCCATCCCATTGCCACCGTGTTCGGAGGTATTTTTGGTAAAAAGTAAAAGGGGGCGAGGGAAATTAGATCCACTGTGCGTCTCAACAATATGCCACCAAACTGTTTTGTAAGAGCGGTGAGTAATTGTGGGAATTTTCACGTTTACAATTTTTAACTTGCTGTATAATGTGGCACAGACGTTGTGAATATTAGCCTTAATAGCTTTTTAAAGACACACCGCAGGTATTTAAAATTACTCATTCCGTAGATGGGTGTTCGGAAAATTTCTGAATAACGAACTTTTAGTTTTAATTTATATGAATTTAGTGGCCAATTATAAGTTATAATCAATATTCTCAATTTAAAATGCGGTTCATACTCACAAACTATAAAAGCTATGAATTGAATTCCACTAATTGCATTCGATTTGACGAACCACTGGCATAGAGAAATATATACGAGCTGCAAGTATAAAATAAATGCTGGACTGGCTATCTGTTTGTTGTTAAACTGCAGAAAAAATAATTATAGGAAATTCTATGAAAAATCTCCATGCAAATTGCAGAGTTTTGAAATTATAAAAAAAATTCGAAAATTTATTGCTCCCAATTTTTTTTTTGTAATTCCATAACTTGAAAACGGACTGTCCGATTTTCTTGGTGATTTTTTTGTTGTGTTCTTCTCGACCATACATAGTATTTTGGTCCTTCGAAATTTTATTTTCCAAAGGTTTTAACTTTGAATATATGTCATGTTGTTTATTAATGGAGTGTATTTAAAATTTTGTCAATAAACAAAGTGAGGTGGTTTGTGGCGGTCCGCTAGTTATTTTATAAATACAGATTCGAAGTCACTCTTATTATAGCAAACCAGTTCATGATCGCTGAACAGAAGAAATTCCATCAAGGAGCATGTGTATTTTATGAAACAGGAAAATAAAACCATATTTGTTTTGAATTGTTCGTTTTACTTATTTGCATACGCTTCCGGTACAGTGACATTTCCGCACTTTCATTTCAATCCGGAAATCGTTTTACTTTACCCATTTGTGTAGTAACCAGTATACAGTTGTATTAAGACAATGTTTTGTGTAATACAATAGAAATGATTTAAAATCCAATTCTGATTTGTGTGACACTTCGAAACTGAAGTCAGATAATTACTTTCTATTGCAACTTTTGATTCAAAAAGCACGTCATGTGTCAATGAATTATATTTAAAAGTATTGAAAGAACACATAGTAACAAAACATAGTAAAGTTTTCATAATTTAATACAATAATCCGCACCAAATCATCGCCATCGGGTTCTTATGAAAAAAAAAAATGAAGATAAACCAAACTAATACTCACAAAAAATCTAAAAAGTCCGGATCAACAGACACGGGGCAAAAATAAAAACCAACCATCCGCCACCAAACAAAATAGGCCAGCCCAGTACCCGCACGTACAGTGCAGATAAATTGAGAATCCCTCTTGGGAATCGGTTGTATGTTACACATATTACGCCATACAAGCGTCTATCGATTCGCTTCGGAACAGATGGGCCACCACCCTAACAAGCGCAAAAAATACCCGAAAATTGCCATACGCCCTTACAGTTTTTCCTGTGTTCAAAGTCTTCTTATTCTTTCATTCATTTTTGTTTGTTACGTTATGCTATTTGTTTTGTTTTTATTTCACCAAACTTTTAACTAGTTTGTTTTTTACTCTTCCATGTGTTTTTTATAACTTCCTTTTTTTACTAAATGCATATCTAAGTTGTTTGCAATTTATATCCAGCGACTGCAGAGTTATATGGAAACGAATGACCCAAACTTTTTGCTATACTATGAATGCATATACACACACACTGCACATTCATTTCATCCATGAAAAGTGAAGTTAGATATGGGGAAGGATGTTAGTAAAACGGACTGAAGGCGCAAGATATATCAATGCTTGAGAGATGCGACTTTCCCGATGCATACAGCACACAAGTTTGTCGTTTTGTCCAACGTAACCATCACCTCATCGAATAAACTGCATCTGTTCACAAATACCATACACACGCACACACTCTGATATGCATTTTCAATGCAAAATATTGCAAATGATTCTGAAGCAAGCGAACGCCAACAAGGGTAGCTACTACTCGCATAAGGATCCGTCTAAAAATGTTTGTCCAGCAACTTTGTCAATGCCAATAGATCAACATTTTTCTTCCGCATTGCTTTTCAACGAACAAGCCTTTGTTTAACCAACTGCAATATATGTGTGTATAGTTTTATACACACAGTGATAATATTGCCATGCACAGTACACCGTCCTCTAATCCATACAGCAGCCATCATCCCATCCACGTTCTGGAATTCATTTTGTTGCATCCGAAACTGCAAAAGTTCCTCAACTGAATGCAAATGGATAAGTTGAGTTTGTCACAATCATGTCTGTGTCATAGCAATTGAAAATTAAACTTTTCTGACAAATTTCATTTCAGCGTACATAAAAAGGAGTATTATGCAGTACTGCAGCCCATTTCAGGAATAAATGAGATTTCATCTCCTTCCAAAAATTAATTTTGACTTTGAAGGAGATTGTTAGTTTTGATGTAGAGAAAGGGGTCAATTTTAATGTAAGCCAATCTAAATCTGTAATACAAAAGTATTTATTCAATTAGACGACTAAATTTAATCCGCAACATATTTTTCATGCATAAATCATTCATTGAAGGACATTTTCAGTTCCTATGTCCTGTTAAATTAATAATTACATTCCGAGTAGAAAATTGCTTAACATATTTTGTATTCGATTGTACAGGACGATTGTGTGACGTGCGTAATATAATTAATCTCGTGTTTCCACTTCGTCTATTTAATACAACCAAGTCTTGGGAAATGTGGGCTATCAGTGAGCAAAATTGCGTGTATCCAATTATCTGGATGCGGCAAGACAGTTTGTGAATTTAGACCACACTAAATTGGAGGTAATTGGTAAAAGTTTGAACGTAAAATTCAGTATATGGTTGCCGTGATGGAATAATTTATTATTTTTGCAATTGGCCTTGATTGCTGTAGGGAAACAGAGTGGAGCAAATGATGTAAATTGTGATCATAAGTTCTAGATTTACGTGCGTTGGAATAGAGACAAATTCAACTCTTGCACAGTTGAGTGTGAAAACAAAACTCATCAATCAGATAACTTTTTGGAAACACCTCTTAACGATAAATAGTGCATACGAACATAATGTGTAGTATACGCAATAAGCCTGTGGCACTCAAGCAATTTAGACAAATTATGAACTTTTAGAGTGTTTGTTAGATGCAACCAATTTTGTTCAAATGTAACACACAACTGTAATTTAATTCACTTTACACTGCATTGATTTATTGCAGTTGCAGTCTCAATTATAATTAAAACTAAAACATCAACAACGTTATATTCAAATTGTTTTCAACCATATTACTCGATTATCGCAATTAGCTTATTCTAAATAACCCACATTAATATTTAACAGAATGGATAAAAATAAATCATTAAATTCAATGAATCCATTTCAGATAACTGTTAGAAATTTTAATGCTTTATAAAAATATGTTGTTTTGTAAGGGTTTTGTAATAATTTAACAATAAATCTATTCAGAAAATAAAGTTTCAAAAAATCATAATCTCAACATTATAAATCCAGAAATACTTAAATTATTCAATATCATTTCCAATGGTTATGATTTATGAAACAAAGTTCATCACAAATTGGTTTAACAGACAACAGTATTATTATCTGTAAAACCGAACTCTGTGTGTAAAATAATCTTCTGAAAATTGACAAGCTTGAAACAAAAATGAATAATCCGTAATTCACGCCCAACCCTTTAATCGTTCCAGAAATCGATGAATGGACCTTTTCATTAAAGCTTGCCCTCCAATTCTAAAGAAAAATTAAATGAAAATATACAACAATGAAAATATCGCGTTATTCGCACATGATTGTTTTTCATAATCCGAATTCATAATTCTGAGTGATAGTTGCAAGAAATTGCCAAAAATGTACGATACATATTTCCATCAAAATTAATTTCAAACTTATAGCTTAACTTTTAAATCAAATGTTGAGGGTTGGAATTTTTGTTTAGTCTCTGTGGCATTTTGATAAGCAAGTAAACATTATGCAAATAATTAAAATAAAATTAAATTAATTGCAATCAAATATGATGATAGAAAATGCCGGATATTGTGTTACACTCAAAATTAAATTTACATAAACATTAAGAAGTCATGTCTATATAAGAAGAAAATAAGTTAAAGCCAACAATTACAAAATGGGTAAATTTGGGAAGCCACCAAGAATGCTTTCATTGTCAGATTTTGTGTAAGCTTCCGAATAATGTGAAACATAATTTTAATACATATTTAAAAATAGACCGCCTGAGACTCTAATACTTGTCATGCCTTGCAGCGTTGACTCCTAATATTAGTCCTCCAATTTAAATACTTTTCATAAGTACTGCGAATAATACAACATGTCTGTGAAAATATCCACCCACAGTATGTTTTCCAAATCTGTATATTATTACAATTGATTATAAAGGAAAATTATTGCTTATTGCATAAATACTTTAAAAAGCTTCACACAAAAAATAGATGTTAAAGTCAGTCAGCAACAAAAAAATTCATCGACCTGTTATCACTGAGACATATAAGACGGCCTCACGAGACAGTTTCATCCAACAATATAATCTATTAGATCGATTTGCAGAAAGTTAAACAACGCCACATACAAAATGGAACAGCCACCTTCTCAGTTCTCCCACATTGTTTAGTGCATCACCCATGTACATGTCAACAACCATAAACCATATAGGATTGTTGGATGTCCCTCGTATGCACTATACACATCCACAAGTTGTTAGTTACATAGCGTGTGACCCAAATTGGAGGCCCACACAGCACACCGGCGTACAACAGTGCACACACAACTATGAGAATTGTGTTAAATTTATAGGTGAATGTGGCCAGTGGAAGGCCACTTTGGACACATTTGGATTTAGTTCCTTATCTCTGGCATCGATAATATGTAAGCCTCACCGTTCCCAAGAGAAAGCAGAAAGCGGTGACACCGGATGATAAAGCAAAAGGGATAAAGTGTTTATACATTTTTGGTGCTTCGTCTTAAAACCATGGGAGTCACAAATCGATTAAAAGCATCGTCTTTGTGGGTGGAATAACACACGCCGGAGTTGGCAAGCCCCAAACGCTATACGTACATTCATCCACACGAAGGGAAACAGCAAAAATGTAATCTCAAAGTTTTGAAAATCGATTCAGGAAAATACCAAACACCCGTCGCTGTTGGGTTAGTTGTTGAATGTTGATTGTTGTAAATCATTTTGTCACGTACTTTGTTTTCTAACGCCCAGATTTTCCCCCATGCCAACCAATTGTGTCTTAAGTTTAGATAAATTTAAAAAAAATGAGACAATTCAAAAAAGAACACAACAATATGAACGGAAAAAAAATTGTTTCAAAAATTCAAATAAATTTGTATGCGAAGTTTTGTACAATCTGTGTACACAACAACATTAATCACATCTAAACTTAAAATTTAGGACAAAAAGTTCATATAAAGTTTTATCAATATATAATTAATAGTAAATTGATCGTCCCACGAGAAGCACAATCTTAGTCTCATCTTCTATTTGGGCTAATCTCATCATTGTATTTAACTTGGTAATACACTTTGTGTACACTTGGTAGTTCCATGCTAAATTGAATAACAAACGCAATCCAATCGAGTTAAGATATCCACTTAATTGTCCGAGATTCTTGTCATTTCTCAAATGTCTCCAAGTTTTCTTCTTAGCAATTATCATAATTCAATTTATAACATGAATTAAATATAGGATCCTAAGTATTGTAGCCATGCCCAAGTGACATTTCGAAAATTTCCATGATTATTGTTATTCAAAGAGAACGCATTTACCTACGAAATCAGTAATCAATTATTATTTCATTAAATTTGATTGATTTATAATAGTTACGTGCATGAGCTAGTTTAACAACATACACGAAATACGTAGGGACGCTTATGGTTATTTAATACAAACAGTACAACATTTCAATTTGTTATAATTATTAATAACTATAGTATATTGACAAGCTTAAAAAAATTTTAAATACATCATTTCACAATTAACTTTCAAATATGTTTGACAAACAAAAATAATAAGTTTTCATGGTATTGATTTTTACAACGGTCAATACTTAACAGAAAACTCTTTTTAAAAAATTGAGCTTTTGCCTCTTCATATGTAGAAGCAACAACGATAAAATACAAACTCAATTGGCACAAAAAAAAAATTATTACATACATAATAAAACTGATCATTAATTAAATTAAATTAACATAGAAATTTTCAATATTTTATATTTCCATCTTTGTTAAACAATATGATGATTTGTTTACTTCTACCATAACGTATTCAATGCTGCACGTGTTTCATTTCAATTAAGAAATCAAAACGTAATGTTCTCTAATATTATGAAAAATGACAGCGTGACCACCGTTATAAATGCATTATTAATTCATTTGTTGCATGTTCTCAACCCGCTAACGTGTTGTCACTGAAGGTAACTAAAACAGAATATAAACGATAAATAAATATGTCATTCAATTTAATTAACAAAATAATTAGTCTTCTCCGTCACGCTACTATATAAGTGAATAATAAACAAATATATTATTTTTGATAAAGTGCAAAAATTTGCAGGGTAAAAATGTGTGGACAAAAGTCGTTTAGTTAACGATTGATTTAATTACAATTTATTTTCTCATGGCATTTACATCGAAAACGTGTCAAATTATTGTATGAATTACAATTTAACTTAGTAAGTAAAACATAAAAAGTATAAATTTTTTAAAAATGAACTCAATATTTATAATTAAAAGACATTACAAAATTATGTCATGATAAATTAAAAACTATGTATAGTTTAAATGTAGATAAATGTTGTTCAAAACAACCCTTGTGTATAGAGACCAACTGTTACAGTGTTTCAAAACAAATATCATTTAAATTTTCTAATGTGACTTCTGTATGCTGCATCCAATGCAGATTTTGTTGTTGACATTAATGAATGTTGGAACAAAAATCAAACTTATTTTGAAATATAAAAATGCACAAACTTTTAAATTGTCCGCTTAAAATTTAACTTATTTGTTCAAAACACTTTCTTTTTAGAGATTTTCATAACGAGACTCATTTGCTAGACTAATTCTTGTTACAATAATTGCACGTGAATTTTGACTACCAATTTGTTTACAATTGCACGTTTTCATCAATGAACCATTAATAGTTTCTTCGTTGTTTTAATTTTAATTATGGATACAGAATAATTTTGTTTATGTATAAAATTTACATATTTCTAATAAATGAGATTTTTTTTTTTGAAATGTACAAATTTTCACATTAAATAAAATATAAGCCAATAATTTTACATTATTTTCAAAAATTAATTATAATTTACATATATTTGAAACAATGAGACACACAGATTTACAAATAAAATCAAAAGTAATAAGAATTAACAAATACACATTACAGTACTTGTTTGCGCCCGTAAAATTTTCTAGATCAGACTTAGTTAAATTTGTAATTATTCGTTTAAAATAAATGTATAAAGAAGCAAAGGGATTTATGAGCAGGAGAACAGAATTTAGGAAAACCCGGTAAACTAAAACATGCAAAACCCAACACCTTTGAAAATAACCTAGTTATATTGAATTAAATAAATAAATAAACATTTTTTTAGCCATGTCAACATAACATAATTATGAGAAATATGAATTACCTTTAACAAATTTGTAATATTATAAACAAATATATTAAAGTATTTGTCTACACACTTACTGAATTTACATAAAAGTACATATGTAAAAATCCCTGTGTTACTTCAATACAATAATAATTAATCCTAATTAAATTACAGTATAATATATTATAATGTGTTATGCCGTGTGCGTGTTAATTCGAAAATTTCTTAAACCTTAACATTGTAGGAAATTGTCAAATTGAATATAATATTACATTAATATATGTGGATTAAAAAATAATTAATTATAATATCAATAATCACAATAATACAATTCTAATAAAGCGATCCAGCATGGAACTACCCTTTAAATGGTACAACACAAACATAATTTGTGTATTTCTCGTTTATAAAATGAACGCGTCGGAATGTATAAATTAAAATCACAAATAACAATGAGTGTAAATTAAATTAAAATATTAAATGATAATAGATTTATTTTAAAAGGAGAAAACTTGCTGCGTTTTCATAGCATTTCTTTTCAATCTTTTTTTTTTTTGAACACATAAAACATCGCCTTACCACCCACTCCACAGTTTGATCGCTAGCCAATCACCATCTAAGTATCATGCAACCCTGTCCGAGCAGCGTTCATGCGTCTTATTATTTTGTATGTACACATAATTTTGAAGATAGGTTATAATGTTTAATGCATATATTACTCTTGAAATGGGTCTGCTAGACACAAAGAAACCAGCCTCTCGTACTTGTATCGTTTTCATTCCCATTAAACAATTAATGTTCTTATAATATTTCACTACTCTCCCCTCCTGTCAACCCACTAACTAAATATTAATTAATAGAGTTTTTCAGCAACAAAGGAAGTCCCGTTTTAGTCTTAGTTTTTGACACAAGAATTGTGGCGGTTTTATTTCCGCCGCCTACAGTAACCGGATTTGATACAGCAGGCGATGTCACCGCAGTGGTTGTGACTGCTCCAGCTGCCGCCGCACTGATCGCATTTTGTGGTGGAAATGAGCGCATTGTTGCCACTGGTGGCATTTGATGTGCAGAAGATGACGCCGATGATGGCGAGGATAGTGTAGCTGTTGTCTCAATTGAGGTGGTTGTTGATGAGTTGGCGGTGTTTAAAGCACTCATATAATGCGACGCGTTTCCTGCTGTTCCGGCGGACGACGACGGTGCTGTTGCACCTCCGCTGTTAATATATCTGCGGGTCATTGTTTGCGGTTTATATAGTTTAGGGCGTCTCTCATCATTGTCCATGTGCGAGCTATGTTGTTGCACACTTCTAGTAGTGGTGTTGGTTGAATGCACGGCTGAAGCAGATGATGCTGCTCCAATGGATGACTGTTGGATATTGTTATTGTTATTGTTGTTATTGATGTTGTTCATGTTGTTATTGTGATGTTGTAATGTCCGTTTGGGGACATCCTGCATCATCATCATTGTCATCATTGCTCTGTCAATGTGATGCTGTTCCAATTCAGCCAGTGTGTACATAAATTTCTGTAAATGACATGACAAAATGAGGCCTAACACAAACGATGACTATAACAAAAGCGTTAAATTACATTATCAACGCCACTGCCGTCCATTTCTCAAGTGCTCTTATGCTGATGCAAAACTTTGTCAGCCTCTTTGTGTACGTTGAATAACTCGCTCAGATGCTTGGAAAACTTCTCGTTTAATTCGATTAGGATTTTCATCTGCTAAATTGATTGGAATTCGTTATATTTGACACATTTATTCTGGCTTGAGTATTTATTGTAATAAACTTACGCTTTGATCGTTGTTTTTGTCCTTAAGGCTGAGATTGGCGGTCTTTAGTTCAACCTCCTGCAACATCAGCTCCTTTTCTAATGCCTCAATGCGACTTTTTAGGAGTACAATTTCACGACGTAAATCGTCAGCTATCTCATTGGTACCAACACTAACTGGGATGCCTGCACCCCCTTTAATACTGTCCATTTCACGTTTTAGTCGAATGTTTTCCTCTTTATATGTGTGCAGTTGCCGCTTCCATTCATCCACATTTGCGGTGGACTCTTGGAGGGCGCTTGTCAGTCGCACATTGTTGCTTTTCAATGTAGCCAATTCAATTTCCCATTTCTTTGCATTCTGGCAACTGCAATGAAAGTACATATAATTTTTTTTTAAATTTACTGAAATAAGCGAACATGTACGAGTAAGAACATACCTTTGTCCCAACACCATTCGAAGCCTCTCATTTTCATATTTCAACTGCTGATCCGACTGTGGACCACTCTCCGTTGACGAGTTATTTAGTGATGGTGTTTTTGTCTCCACATTATTGGCATTTTGTGTGATAATCTTGTGCGATGGACTCTCTGTGTTGACATTTTGATTATTGACTGCGGTCACGGCGACTGACGAAACACACATCATTGTGGGGGGCTCCACACTCACCTCGTTGCCTGTCACACCATCATTCTGAAATATTGAAGTGCGTCCCGTCACCGGCGAAGTGTTTGCCGATGTCACTGGCGTCACAGCGGAACTACCTGCAAATAATTTAGAAATAAAACACAAAATAAAAAAACGTTGTGAATTAAAACGAAAGAAAGAAAACGACACACATACCATTGGCTGTTGTTTTGGCGAGTGCACTTTTGGTTGCCTCTTTCACCTCTTGAAATTTCTCAACAAACTTTGTGAGTTCTGCTTCTGACGAAAAGCCTAATCCGTATACAGTGTTTGCGCGTACATCGCTCCATTGACCAAATTTTTGTGAGGTCTGTGTGAACGACATATTAGGCGTTATTGTAGAGTTGATGACCGCCTTGCTGCCCTCAACACTAATGATCCGGTACAAATTTCGCGACGAGTCATAGAAGAAGCTAACCGATACCGCCTTTGTGCTCGCCGTTATCCACGTTCGTTTTGTCTTCGGATCGATGTGAAATACGTGTGCCTGACAGGTGAAAATCGGTTGCTCGCTGCACATACAAATGAGAAGTGTGGAAAAGAGCTGTTTTAGTTCAATGCAAACTTTGGTGCAATAACAAAATACGACAACTTAATTTAATCACAACTCTAAAGGTTTGTGTAATTGAAACTTAAGCTTATGACATTTTCAATTTCCTAAATGGACATGAGAAATTGCAACAGCAGTGTCTGTATCGTTGAGCAATATTGCAAAAAGACACGCTGAGGTTTGCGCGGTATAATACGCGAAGTGGTGCTTCTGCAACAAATTGTCTGCGGATGGTAAGGTGTTCAAGTAAAACTATAACACTTTTGTGAAAATGCTAAAGCAATATAACGTCTGTTTGCTGCCACCATGCCAGCAAAACTTTAACACAAATAAAAACTTTTGTTATCAAATTAGAACTCACAATCAAAAATTAAAATTTTATTCAAATTATTCTCGCACGCTTGCTACAATGGCACAATGGGAGCAGATTTGTGTCAGACAATATTTCTGCAATTAGATTAAAGGTGGCTGGAGTAATTGCTTCTGCAATAAGAGATAGTGTAAGCTCGAGATTACATTTATCAGTGGGTAAGCTTGTTAATCAGTGGATTTGTTTTGTGTTCATTCATGCAGATAAAAGGCAATACTTAGAGCAAATTGTTAATTCCTATTGATTTATACCGACGGTACTTCAGAAGGAACCGCAAGCAATTAAAGCTTTCACAATCAAAAATGTTAACATATTGCCTACGTTGTAGTCGCTGTCACCACCACTTATTTCATTTCTTATAACAGTGTGCGAGTAGGTCACGCAATCCTTTACTAATTATAATAACAACACTTAACACAATAAACTGACTGACCCTGACTACTCGACTTTAAAAATAAAATATTAGATGATGATCACACATTTCTCTCTTCTGTTGATATTATAAAAATAAAATAAAATAGAAATAAACAAAGGAAATATATAGATGTGTGATCATCATGTTAAGGATCGTATTCATAATATAACATACTATGTTTCGTGAAATACTTCACGTAAAAATCTTCCGATAACATGATCAAGGTGAAATCGATTGACCTGAGAAATTACCCACTTTACAATATGGCATTGAATACAAATAATTATTGTAAATATCCAAAGTCATAATTATGGATTTGTGTGGCAAAACCGCAGTACATATAATGAAATGTTGTTGTTATATATGAAAACAAACACGATTACGTGCGATATTGTGAATTTCTATCGACAAATACGTGCCCTAACAGCCTGAAATTATGAAGTCCTCATAGTCAACTTCGTAAATATCAATACAAAAGGAACCAACGACAACAACAACAACGAGACGAAGGAACACCAACAATTTTGTGCGCAGATGAACATTTTTTTGACCTCAATTGCTCGAAGTTAAGTAAATTGTCGTTGCAAATTAGCGACACGAGAACGCGACGCGACAACATCTTTGTGATGTACGCCCTCTTGACAAATGGCAGGCAACAAACTGATGTTTGTAATTTAGATGTGAATTAATTATTAAGTTATTTCGAGTAATTGCTATTTCAGGTTGCATATTATGAATTCAAAATGCAATTATTTAACATACGAAAACACACGATGAACTTCAATAATAGCAATCATTAAGTAAGTACATCAAGTTGTGTTTGTAGTAGCTGTTATACTCGTAAGTTTTACTTAAAAGTAATGCATAATATAAGTAAAGGGTAATGCACAAAACTTTTTTTTTGTAAAAAAAAAGGAAACCGTGCGGAAACTTTTAAACTGAAAACTATTTTCAACAAAGACTTGTACGTAAATTGAAAAAATTATCATGATGAACGAACAATTTGTGTGCATACTATAAATGTACTTAAGCAACAGTATCCACAACAAGACAAACACTTTAGCTTAATATCAAATTTGAAGATAACTGAAGATGATTTTCTCAAACAACGCGACGTGATGAAAAATTGCGCTTAAATATTACTTTTTACTTTTGAATTATGAGCTGCCACCAGTATCAGATTTAATAATTTTAGAGAATTCAGGCTCCAGCACAGGATTGTGGAAAAAAGTGATAAGTAAGTACAAATTTGTAATTTGTTCTAAACTATCCAGTAAGAATCCTAAATCAACATGCATCCATCATTATAATATTTAATGAAAAATTAAACTTTGAAATGAGATTAAACAAAGACAATGCAAACGTATCCAAGAATGGTCCTTTTCATGCTTGGAATTTTTTTTCAACATCGAACAAATAAGTTCTTAAGTGTATTTTCCTTAAAAAAAACAATTAACTAGACAATACTCAGTAAAAACCAAAAAGTTAATTCATAACGGTAATAACGGGTGAAATTTTCCAATTTTCAAAAAATCCTACTCAGTCAACGAGTCTTAAAGTTAAGATATTTTTTTGTGATAAAATAACTAAATTAAATATGTGGCAACAAAAGATCAACATTACATTATGTCACCATATACCTACATTGTTTGAAAATATTATTTAACTGATACGCTTGGCTGTCGATGAATATAATAAGTAAGATTAATTGCAACAGAAAAAAAAACACGAACGCCTTGCACACTGTAATGCATTTGAGAATATGCACATTCACCTTTGTGCACAATCCGCAATATAACTAAATGTAAGTATTTCAAAGAGAGTGTGAAAACGTCACTACATTTGTTTGCCATTTTGTCGTTCTATTTAATTTGAAGTCTATGATGTTGTGTAAAAGCTACTTGGCTGACTCTGTCTTAAGTTAAATAAAAAAGTCAAACAACATGTTATAAAAATGCAACCATGTTGCAAGCATATTACGGTCGTGGACCTCGTGGAAATTTGTGGTGCAGAAAGTCGACGATGAATTATATTTCTTGCATAATCCTAATGCATTACTAAATATTATAATCTTTCATATTTCATTTTTAGAGATTAAGTAAATGTAGTTTTCATCAAAGAACATCTGCAATTATTTTTGATGAAACAGGACTTTATTTAACTTTTTAAATGTTGTATGCATTTTTTTTGCCTAAATTCCTATAAAATTGTATGTATTCTACAAAGAATATTCTTCAAAATCTCATTATTTGAAATTAGATAACCAAAAAAGACAGCATACATATTTTGACGTTGATATATAATTAAATATGACCTTGAAAATTTACGTAGATTTCAATTTATTAAAACCCTACAAGAAATACAAATTCGCATCAATTGATCGCATTATTATTTACGAATTGTTCAGGATACTTTTATACCTTATTTATTTATTTTAAATGACTTTCATTATCCACAATTTTATTAATTAAAATGTTGAGTAATATGTATGAAAAATTGTGCGTTTTATTATGAATGTTCTGTCAAATGTAGATTATGGTATCAACTTTAAATTAACAATAATAATCCAAACTTAATAGCATAATAATAATTGGATAATAAATAAGACAATAATACCGCCATTAATAAATAGTTGGTAATTATTGTTATCAAAAATCTAAAGATAAGATTCCATATAACTTCAACGTTTCTATAAGGTGCAAGATAGATGAATATACTTAGTAAGTAAAAAATCTCCTCAATTGTCCTCCCACCTTATACACTATCAAGTCATTAATACATATTTTCAAGGGCCGTTGCAATAATATGATAAGATAAAACTTAAAATCATATCGTCGGCTGAGAATCATTCTGTTCGATACGCACAAATGTCATTTTGAGTTATGAGCAAAACAAATTTCTTCAATTCGTAGTTTCACCCATTTTAGAACACCTTAAATTATTTTTTTGTGTATGGTAAAAACTATTTATGTTTTGAAGTGAGAAAAATAATTTTCATTTTAATGAACACAAATTTATTTTAAAAAACCACTAATAATCTGCACATCTGCACACTATGTACTTATTTTGGAAACTATAAATACTTGACGGATGAAATTTTGACGAAACATAAAAGACATCCCTTTTCTCACTTTATTCAAAGATTTAAAAATTTAATGCACTTGATATAATAACAGAAATCAGAAAATGGCAAAAGATATGAATTGTTTAACATAACTGCATTTATATAACTCATTCTGTCAATAATGCATATGGGTCAGTTTAATACACCGACGCTAATATCGCGAATCATAAAAAATACAAAAAATCTTCTGAAATTATGAGTATGAATATGTACCTATTTAGGTTTAAGTTATAACATTATTCAAAATTGTAATCAAATCGAAAGAAAATCAGTAAAATATGAATAACAAACGACATAGTTTGTAACCCTTGCAAATATAGTAACAGTCTATGACTTATATTATTATCATTAACTTATATTGCGAATTTAATAAAAATAAATTTTTCTCGTAACATTGGCACTTTTTTATATTTTAGTTAGTTGATCGTTTCAAATGTCTGAATGAAAATACAGATTCCATCACGCCTTAAATCAATCAAGTAAAAATAACAAATCGAATTTCTTCGATTTGCAGGAAGGCATCAACGGCTGACAACGACAACCGCGACGCATATCGACGCCAATATTTGCAAAGTGAAAACATTTTAACAATTACATTAAGACAGAAGTCAAACGACGTCTGAATTTATGCATAAAATTGCTAACGGAAAAATAAAATGTAGAAGCGCATTCAGCACAAGAAAATGAGGAAATGAGCTGATAAATCTCAATCAAATCAACGTGTCCCCATTTTTACAGCAATCACCCAATTTAAATAAATCTGGTTGTAAACAATTTCGCACACAGGCAACATTTGCGGTCACTGTGCACATGTGTGTTCACGTTCAATGCGTGTGTGCACACAGCATCTGGATATATGTACTTTATTGAGTACATAGCAGTTATCATATGTATAATATAAATAAAATAATATATAGTGGGTTAGTAGGAATGTGGGTGGATGGAGGAAGGTTAAAATTCAAAGCAGAGCGGCTCACCCGGCCAGGAAATCACCAATAACATCCATTTTAATTGCGAGATGCTCTTCACATTTTACTTACCCCATTGCTTCGCAGTCTTGATTCATTTAATGGCAGCAGAATTACTTGTGTGAGGGATGATTTTACAGCACAGCACTGCACTGTCGTTGTCCGGATGAGGAGGGGCACTCACACACTTAATCGCACTGACAAATACACACACTTGCACCCACACACAAGGATGCTCTCAAGGGTTGATTATAACAGAAACTGACTGATATGGCCGAAAATTCGAAGGCGTAAAATATTTTTGCTAAAGTAATACAAACCACTCGTCTAGATATAAACCGTGTTTTAAAGTCTGTGGTAGATGACTTTAGGGCGATGTCGGTGTTTTCTTTCGGTTTTCTGCTTTGTTTTTTTTTCTCGTTTCTATATTTGGTACAAAAGGGTGGATCCTTCGTTATAGTAAAACACTGGGCACACAAAAAAAAGGAAAACTGACGCGTTTTCTTCTGTCAACGGGAAAGCACTGTGCGGCGATACAAGACGGGCGCTACTTTGGAGTCTGGACTATTATCTGGCACTTTTTAACTACACTCCGCGACTTCTATGGCACTGGCGATTGGCTAAGTTGTATTCGCGATTGTTTGGAATCACTATCGAATTGTTTGATTAGCACTCCATCAAATTTTATTGCGACAATTTCAAAATTTGTGTTGCTCTCACTCCGCTCTTTTTACCTTAAGTTTTTGCTGATTCGTTTTGACGTCGTCGTTCTTCTTTATTTTGTTTGTGACATTAATCGACACTCATCGATGCTGCAGTATTTGTGAACGCCCCTTGTTCGAGATATTCGAGATTGATAAATTGCTAGAATACAGTTACAGACATTTAAAATATGTAATACGTTGTACGAATTAAGTATTTCATTAATCAGTTTAATGTAAGCAATAATAAAAACTAACAATATTTAGTTCAAACATTAAAATGTTGCTAAAATTCCGAATTGCGATATATTGTATGAATGTCAGAGGTATTTAATTTTCAGAAATATTTTCGTGAAGTGTAGAAATATTTTGACTTTTTTTAAAGTTAATTTGTGCACAAACATTTTTGTTTTTAAACAGCCGAATATTCTAATTGATTTTAAAAAATTATATAAAGAACACCTAATTAAATTTTAAAGAAAATGCTCCCTTTTGTAGCAAACCCATCGATCAGCAACAACACCTAAAAATATCGCACAGCAATAATCATTGTCGATGTAACTACATCAAACAATCAGCACCCAGCAGTCATCAATTCGAGCACACAGCGTGAGAATACAGATATTTGGTCATTAAAAAAATATTTGCATTACAAATTTGAATCAATTGTAATTAAGTAGTGCGTAATCTTGGGGGTTTGCATGATTGTTTTTGCAACAAAGCGCATTGTATTGGCATCAGCACTGTTTTCAGGATGCGGTAAAAACTAAATATCACAATGTCAACAAAAACAAACTCAAATGTCAAAAGGTGCGAGGATTGTGACGAAAAGAACGACAACAGTGAAAACAGCCAGCAGCCGCAGATACGCAAAATAAGTTGCCATCTCAGCGACTTGGTGACAAACGATTTCAGTGAACTCCTCACAACGGTAACAAAACCTAAAGAGACGCCAACACCTGCGCCACTCATAGTTGACAAAAACAAGTGGCAACAAAAGTACAACAACAACTTTAATGGTGGCCAGGAGACGAGCTACTGTCAAAATAATCACATGAATTGCCACCATCCTGTGGAGGAGGACCATTGCAATGGGGCAAACGGTGGTAAGCATAGTATGTCAGACGTTAGCTTGTATGTCGATTCGGAGGATATGAATAACACATTTGGTCGAAAGGTGTTGGTGAATGGGGGCGAAAGCAAGATATGTGATTTTGTTGTGAATGGCGAGCGACCCGCCGAAAGGCGCAATGTTGAGTTTGCTGATGTACGGGTGAATGTTGGTATCGAAGATCACAATTCATCTGGTAATGAAACAGATGATGTTTCCCACAGCAGTCACACAGACGAAGCAGACAGAGAATTGGTCGACAACGGCATTATAATACCTGGCGGAAATTATCCATCAGACTACGAAGACAATGACTATGATGAGGATTATGATGATGAAGAAATCTCATTGAATTCAGATGATTGTGTATACGAGTATCGTGGTGGCAATGCAATTGTTGATCTGGAGATGGCACTCGTGGAACGTGTCGTTGCTGTGGATGATGGACAAGATGAGGAGACTGATTTTCTCGAGATGGACTTTGATCCCGATCCCTCATCTGAAATTGATGGTTACGCTAATGAAAATGCACCAGAGTTTTTCGTTGCTGCTGCAGCACGCAATGACCATCACAATCCCATTGCTGGCAATCATTCTCCAAATGCAGCCATATCGGCTGCAGTATTAGCTGCATCAGATGATAACCTAGGCGTTGATCAAGTGTTGCCAACACACTCAAGGTATTCTGATAATGACAATGATGGACAGGATATTGAACGTTATACAGGAGCAAAACCAAAGAAATTTTCAAAAAAAATTGAACACAAACCTATCAGAAACGGAAATGGAGATGTGTTGGAGGAAAGATTATCTAGTAATGGCCGAAATGATGTAACCAACAAACGGAGTCTTCTCTCACTTTACAGTACTTATGATTCGTATGAAGATCATTGCATTGATTGTGCAGAAAGAGACTTTCTTTCAAAAACCGTACCTGGACAATCTGGTAAGTTTAAAGTTTGCAAAACATGCACTAACACTGATGGGAGACTGGTCAAAAATGAGCAACGGCCAGACAGTTTGAGGTTGATTCCTAACATTGATGCTGGTCCATCAAATTGGAGAGATTGCACTGACGCCCATGATGTATTGGCTGCCACCTTTTCTTCCATCAACTGTGATGAGAATGTTATCATTCATGCGTTGGTAAGATATTTTTCTTTGACCTTGACACCCACGATATTTTAATCTCTCTCATTAATTCTGTTTCTACCTTTTTTTTATAGGAATCCTTAAAACTGACGCCTGACCGAGACATTATCCGACTTCATTTCCGCGCAGACATTGAGGCGGACACCAGTCAATTGGATGTTCCCGATTATATAATGCACATATCAAAACAGAATTGCCACTACAAAAAATTGATTGGCCTAATCCGTCGATTGTATCCTTGCACAAATTTGGACATCGACTTCTTTCCGGTAAATAAATAGTTTCTTCATAACTCTTTGTTTCACAAAATACTAATTGATTAACATTATTAATTTTTTTTAGCTTATTACTACTGGGCGTCATGCTTGCAGCCAATCGCTTCACTTCCTAAAAAATGAGACAAATCCGGTCAGCTCTACGGAGATTATGAAACGTTGGAATGCCAACACTGACATGAGTCGACTAGCCAGAGTCCGAAACAAACAGTTTCACAATCAAAACATTCTTGGTATGTTTATTTTTAATAAATAGTCATATTGTTTACTTTAGGGCCATTCTAATAGGGAGGGGGTGTCTTTTTATTGCAGGCAAAGTTGTCAATGTCATTCGAAGTACTCATCACAGATTGCACAGCAGGAATGCTCCGGAGAGTATCATCAACATACCGCACTACTATCCAAGCGGCTATATATCGATTACCAAAAAAGACTACATTAATTAATCCTCTCTTCTAACCAAACAAACTACACTAATGTCCAGTTGAGTTCAAATTGTTGGCAAATGCGGGTTTTTTAAGAGCGTTTGATTGCCATTAAAATTGATTTTTGCACTTACGTTATATTTCGTTTTAATTACATTTTTACAGCATGACGACGAATTTGTGTTTTGTTATGTAAACATGTGCTTTATGCTTATATATTTTAGCATGTATTGTATTAAGATCGATTAGTTTCATTACCTACTTTAAAAAAAATATTAAAAAATTTGTAATCACCATTGTTATCCCAATATAATTGTTTCTATGTTTTTCTGTTATAAAATATTCGCCATATAAATCATAAATTTTTTCAAAAATGCGTTCTTTTTTAAGAAAGGATTTTATTCTAAATTTTAAATGTACGTTCTAATTTTTGTTTTCGTTTTCCCTAAATATTTATGAAAACTATTTATCTCCTTGTTCTTCCTTAAACACCCATGTATGTGTAATGAAATGCAACCTATGTTTCATTAATCATTAATCGCTCGATTCACGTATTTGCAACAAAATGAATAGTTGTACATTACTACCTACGAAAAGTAAAGAACTAATTTATACACTTAAAATATTTATAAATAATATGTTACTCTTAGTTTAGCATGAGGAACAGAGCTTGTATTTTTTTTATTATTTTATTAATTGTTTAATTGTTGCATATATGGGAAGGCCATGTTTTTGATGTTGCGATCCATGTGTCGTGAATGCGCTTCAGCAAACTACTGACTGACCTCCACACAAAAATTGAATGTATTTTGCTGAATTTTTATGCCATTACTGTATGTAAATCATAAATGGGGGAGGATACCTAGTAAGGATGGGATCGATGAAAAAATACACATTCTTTAAAAAAAAATCCAATAAATGAAAAAAACTTACCCGAAATGTTTTCATTTTTTTTCTTCCGCATTGATAAGGTTTTTAAGCGAAGCAATACTTTCATTGGTCGGATTAATCCAGGGATCAGAAAGAATTTGTTCGATAGTATAACGAGACTCACAAGGCGCCAATATGTTGAATATAAGATTAGAAGCTTCCAGAGTGACTTTTGGTTTTCTTGGGAACGTGATGCGGCACTGTACTTGCTGCAAATGATGAAACTCATTAAAAGTACTCAAAACATTAATTTTTAGTTTTCAGATACCCTTATCAGTTTTGACAAACTTGAATCATCATAGGGCAACCGTCCAAAAAGCATAGCGAACAAAACCACGCCACTTGCCCAAACATCGGCTTGTCTGGGATCATACGGAATACCACGAAGTATCTCGGGACATGCATACGCATAGCTGCCACAAAAGGTACGTGATTTTGCCTTTCCGGACAGCATATCAGCTTTAGCGAAACCAAAGTCAGTCAACTTTAATCGAAACTCTCTGTCCAGCAGCAAGTTCTCACATTTGATGTCTCGATGTGCTATGCCAAACGAATGAATGTACTCCAAGACATTAACTAGTTGATTGAAGAGACTTCGTGCCAAAATCTCGTCCAAATGTTTCTCCTTTCGAATGTAATCCAGCACAGAACCATTATCAGCCACCTCCATGATAATGAACACACGCCATGTAGTCTCGATGGTTTGAAAAAATTTAATAATATTTCGATGGTGATTTAATCGCTTAATAATATCTAACTCGCGGTAAAGGAATTTTTTCCTGAAATCTTCTGGTGTCTTCAGTTTGGATATAATTTTAATGGCCACCGGAGAATTGTGCTTGTTGGAATAGGCAATTTTAACGGTGGAATAACTGCCATTACCAATCTCTTTGCCCAAGGTATATCCATGGTTAGACAAAATAGAGGGTCTCACTTCTTCAATATTAGATGTGAATATGACATCGTCTAATGAAAAATAATTAAATTTAAATTGATGACGATTGGGCTTTGGAGTCATATTGTTTACCACTTGCTGATCTTAGAGCGTTTAGAGATTTGACGGGCTTGATTTCCATGGTTAATTTAGTACGATAAATTTGGAAGTGATGAGGATATATTGAGAATTTAGATGCTTTGTTTACCGAAATTTAAGTTCAATAAATGTTGAAATATTTTAAATTGTTTAAAGTTAAAAATTTTTTTTATTGAGCCTACTCTCGATTTAATAATTTTTGTATGGGTTAATTGATAAATAGAAAACAAGTTAAAAAATATAATTAATAAACTACTTCGTTGCGACTTAAAATAGATAAATGTACATCAGCTGATTGAACCAACCGAAATATTACTCTTCGAAGAACATTTTAGCTGCTTCATCACGAATTGAGTTAAAATGCATCGGACTTAAGAATACCCAATCTTTAAATAACACTATTTTACAATACTTTTTCCAAATACCAAGTGATCCATCCTACATATGACATTTACAAATTGGAAGTACAACCTTTGGATTCTTCACCAAAATAATTTTGATAGTAAAACTTTTTACGGCAACTGCTCGAATATAATAAATCCATCAAATCTGAGGGTATGGCGACCGTATGCCATTTACTGTCGCCTGCTCTTAACACTTAATGCTTATTGTCGTGGTGGGCGCAGGTGGCCTTTTTGTATAATAATTTTCACGAAACTGTAATTTCTAGTTCAACAAACCACTTTAATCTGCCACGCCATGAAGTAAATCTTATTTGTGTTTTATTGGTCAGTTGCGTTTGCAGTGATTAGCCAGAGTCACGCAACGCGTAATCACTGGGTTTTAAACATACGGTGATTAGAAGCTCTTTAATGAGCTTTGCATATAACCTGCACATATAGATAAGGGACGCCATAACTTTAATAATTGCTATTTGACCTGTTATAGCCTGGAGTCGGGACCGAATAACGACAATGAGCATGAATGCGTTCCAGTGATCCGGCAATAAGCCGACATCAGGGTCAACCCAATATAATTCACTTGTGTTGAAATTGTTGTTCATGAATAAAAGGGTTGCCGCTGCATTCAAGGGCTTCTAAAAAAACATTTTCATGCAAATGAGTTGAGTTGTTATTGATTTTCAGTGGAAACAAGACAATTTAGCAAATTTGCAAGCGCAATTTCCTGCATGTATTTATGTATACGTTCTCAACCACGTTCGGTCATGACTTCAACCTTCAAGCATTTGAAAAAATATGTGTTATGTTATGCCTGCTGTTAACAATATAACGTGGCAACTGGTAACCATGATCATCTGACACAATTCTCCATTTTTTAGATTTTGCGCAACTCTGATTGTCCTCATTTTCCACAATGGACTGTAGCTGTAGCCTGTATCACATAATATTGCAAATGCTTTCTTCTCCCGAAACTCGTAGTAAAATTGATAACGATAATAATGGCGACTGCGCAATGGTGGGCCAGCGCAGGACCCAGTGCAAATACTCTCGTCGCTTTTATTATTATCGTGACGTTGGCGCCGCGTCACAATTTCTTGTGTTTTCTCCATTTGAGGGTTGTTGTGGGTTCGTGTTGTTTACCTTTTTGTTCCTAATATTTGAATAGTGTTCATTATAGTGAGTGTTTTGGCTTTTGACACGGCTGCCAGAGAAGTGCAATCACCCGCAGTACAATTAAATCTATTTGCTGCAAGGCACATCATCATTCATCCCAGGTTTACCACCACTGTATGTAAATTGGCGCACATCAAAGCGAATGCCAACGTGAAGGTAATGCGAAGGTCACCGTGTACTACATGTATTTATATTTAACCAGCTTTTATTAAACAGTACCTACCGTGTGCACTTTGCACCCTCATTTTAAATCATATATTTTAGCAAATGCATAAATCATGTGTTATACTGACTTAAATGTTTATGTTTTTCTCTTCACGCTCCAGTTAAAAAAAGGACGCATTCAAGTGCTGCTGCAGCTGACATCACGTAGATCGTAAGAAGTGGTTGCGCTTTATTTGGTTATGTAATTGTGTCCGCAGTGGCCTGATTTAGTTGCATACAGCAACGTTTTGTTGCTTGGTGAAGTCGCCTGGTGTGAACAAAATATTTGCATCACATTTCCATACAATTAATAACATTATATAGGACAACGAGAGCAGTGGACGAACCGTTTCACCATAACACAATAACATGAAGCTTTGTGCCTACCGCAATTGTACGAACTCGAGCTGCACGGCGTCCCATTTGACATACTTTGCGTTGCCAAATGACTCGCGGCGCAATGTCTGGATTATTAACTCCGGTAATCCAGATCTTCTGTCAATTGGACATGAGAAGAATTTCATCTACTTTTGTGAGCAACACTTTGAGGACAAGCACTTGATGAAGTCCGGCGAGGGGTATACTGAGTTGTGTAAGGGCGCTGTTCCTATTCTCTTTGTTGACAGTTTTGAAATATTTGGTGGAGATAATGACTTCCTTGCTGGAAGTGATTTTCTTACTGGTGATGTATTTTAAAGATTGGGCGCTATACGGAAGTGTTATTTACTATTTACTATAATATTATGCTGGTTTTAGGTGTTCTTCCCCATAGTTCTATATGGACCAAATCCTTGTACGAATATTTATATACACTAACTATTACTATATAGGTATTTTGTTTCTCAAGTCTAAAGGTTTTCTGAAAATGTTAAAAAAAATTGTATATTGATGTTAAAGTTCAAATAAAGATTTACGATTAAGCTATACTTACTTTAAACAATTGCTGTATTTATTATATTTGTTGTTTTAAATTGCTGAACTTATTATATACAATTAAGCTATCCCTTACTTATTCCCTTTAATTTCAGAATGTTACTACTTACTACTACGGGGTGTAACATATTACATATTACTCTATTGAATTTAGGATTTTTTTTACAGACATTAGACAATTACACTTTTTTTTTAAATTAAACATGATGAATATTCATTTTAATAATCAAAAGGGACATTTTAATATGTACACGACTCAAGGCGATATCTAAGTTTTTACAACCCTAAAAAGTACGTCCGTACGTGGACCAAGGCGTACATATATAACATACCATATATTATATCAGAATTCAGAAACATCAAACAACTCAACCGATTTGTATGAAATTTTGTGTAAAAAAAAACGTTCTATGCTTAAAGTTTAAAAATTAAATTAATTAAATTTTTAACACAGCTTGAATTTATAAAATAAAAGAAGGACGAAAAGGAGCAAATAGTCTTAGACAAATGTCTAAAATCTGAATGTATTATATGTTCATTCCGTTATTACAATAGTAATGAAATTTACTGCCGAAATTGTGTGGATTCGAAAAATATTTAAAATTGATTATAACTTAGTAGTAAGTGATAACAAAAATTTTAAAACGGATGTCCAGTGCTTATAACATCTTATGGCCACTTATTGAATTCTATATGATTTTTTTATGTCTTCTCCATATTCTTCATCACCTTTAACGTTTTCGCTGACATCATTTACAAATTCGTCATCAGCAATTACCCATTCATGTATATTGTTAATATTATTTAACCAGTTTGAAGCAGTCCCGTAATATACAATGTCCCGTAATAAAAAGAAAATTTAATTTTTGAAAAAAAAATGGTTCAGAGGGAGTCTACTCTATACTCATTATATTACTTAAATTAACATTTTTACATTGCACAATATTTTTGTGAGACTAAAAAAAAATAGTAAAATCCATTTTTGCAGGCGTTGTTTGAAGTACCCTTACTTACCTTTATCACAGCACAATAAATTATGTATATTTATAATTAGTGAAACGAAACGACAATCAACGTAATTATAAACAATAGATAGGGGTGGATGGTTGGCAATATCAAAATTAACATAAGTTTGCAATTTCTCAAAATACACAATTTAATAATTCAGCAATGTAATGATCAATCACTCCCTAGTCCCTGATATAATTAATAATTGAGCACTCCCAAACGATATGCCGTGGGCGATACCACACCTTTTTTGGATGAAGGGGACGTTTCACTCGCAATACCATGTGCTAGTTTTATTCCCCCATTGGCCGTCAGTAGCCAAAATTAAAAATATGAATAAAATTTAGGGAAAATAGCCATACATCGGATTTTTGATTATGAACTGAAGAACAATATAGTAGTAACATAGGAAGGTGTAATTGTATTGAATAAATAAGTATAATAAATGTAAAACTCGTTTGCATATTAATTATTCTTCTATCAACAGCACAGGTATTAATGTAGTAAAATACAATTATTAAAACATCACGCATATAGAACTCCCACTCCAGTTGCTTCAGCATAATATTCAATTCCAGAATCTGTGATGTCGTCAGTTCTTTATCTTTCCTGTTCGGTTGCGGGTCTTCTGCTACGCACATGTACCCCTAAATTATTCTTTATCAATTTACACATCTTACCTTCATCACACTTTTGTCCACATATTACCAAAATTTTGCTATGCACACACAAATACGGGTGCCCTGAACATCCACAAAAAGGCTCATTTCCTCCCACTCCCAATGGTGCGTTAATTTCCCTTCTTCGGTGTAATCTCCCTCTGTTCGGATGTTGAAACGCTTATGCTTTTCCATCCATTATACAGATTTTCAGATAAAGATTATAATTGTTATATTTTTGCCGAAAAACATTAACTTCGTGCGTATAACTTACACCAACCACCCACACAGCCGTATGCACGCATCGAGTATATAAACCTAACCGGGGGGGTGCAAAAATTGCGGGCACGGGGTGCTAATGGCTGTAACAGCTAACTTGTTTGGGAAGGTGCCGTTGCCGAGACTATTTGGGCTAAGGCCTCGACCCCTATCGGCTATTTACTTCAATCAAACGACACAAACTGCTGATTCGTTTCTATTACAAACGAGAAGGCATGGCAGATAAGTGAATTGTTTTGAGGGATCAAGATGGGACGCCATAACCTGGAACATCTTAATGGCAAAGATGACGACGGTGGTAAAGATGTGGCAAAGAAACGCTGCAGCGTGTAAACAAAAAGTGTAAATAAAAACGTGTATAACGCATACTGAAATGTTGAAATTGTTTTTGGAGTGCCAATTTGAGGGTGACCTAAAATCAAAATGTCAGGCCATTGCGGTCTCAATGTCCGCAATGAATGTTGGGGTGGTATATGTAGCCGCATCGCTATTTTAATGTTTAAACATACTTATTCCGTATACAGAGTATCCACTTTTTTATGCATATGGGATCGGGTCCCGATGAAGTGTTTATTGGCATTGTGTGCGGTTAAACTTAAGAGAGTAAATTCAATTTTTAATGCAGCGCATCTTCACTTCTGGATGAGGTGACACGACCTATTCCCATCGAAATAATAATTTCAAGATGATGGTACCAATATATACCCCGTATAATGCGGCAAATGTACTTGAAGTCGTAAAAGTCCTTATGGTGTAACGGAATGAGTTGAATGACGATAGGGTTGGGTTGTTGAACACCGCACACCATTGTGTACAATATAATATTAAAGTTGGTATACTTGGTAAACAGAATAATCATTGTAAACACAGCCCATGGTTAAAGTATTTCGAATGTAATTATGATATGCATCTGTGTAGTTAAGGCGCAACTTAAATGTCCTTTAGTGGCATTTAAAGTTGACTCACTGTAATTTATGCTACGCTCCTAAACATTAATGGGTACTTACATGTTACTCCACTTAGCTGCTCTAGAGGAACGCGATTCCACGCATTTATAAGCACATTGTGCATACAATGAGTATTGGCTGGGATTTATTATCTTACAAAATACGTTGTGATGGTGATGAACGTATTGCGAATAACGATGTAATTATTTGTATTACGTATGACGGTATGAGGCATCACGATTCGCGCTCTATTTGTATCGCTCATTTGTATATGCAAGTTAATCAAATAATAAACAGTGCTCACTCTGAATAATAATAGAATGCAAACTGATTCTTAATTTATTTCCTGTGCGAGAGGTCATTTACATTATTTTGGTATTGATTTGTTTATGCAAAGTCTACAGTCTGCACCCTGAAATTATAGCGCTGTTTATATAACTATACTTCAATGTGCATCTGAAATGTAATCAAGCGTCAGACAATAAAGTGTTGATAAAATAAATACAGACAAATTTAATTGCATGTCGATGATAGGATCTTTCAGAGAAATTAAAAAAAACGCCCAGAACTATAGTATAAAAGTTGGCTCAGACTTAAGAGTCGACGAACTTTTTTAGGGATTGAAATACTAATTGTTGTTCAATTGAAATTTATACCCACCTGTACTTGAACAGTAAATTTTGTTAAAAATTATTTTTTGATATTATTCTTATTCTGATTCCAGACTGCGATATGTGACTGTTGGTCGGGTTAAAATCACTTCTGGTGTCTCCATTTCCAATTTAACTATTTCCAAAGAAACTCTTCTCTCACCTTCTTCTTATAATTGCTATTTTAAATTCCCAACTGCTTAAAAACAGTTCCAATTTCCACTTTCGTATTTTCTAAATCTGAAATCAGTGCTACTATTTTATAAAATAGAATTTTTCACTTGATAAAATTATAACACAATTAAAATGAAGAAAATATTTGACTTTCTTAACGCATTAAAAAAAGAACTTGTTAGATTTTCATAATTTTTTTTGTTTACTTATTTCTTATATATTTTCATCAAAAGAACTAATATTTATAATTCATATCATTGATTTCTATAATTATAATTACTTTTCATCTTTATTTGATGGCATTTAATTCATTATCTCCGTTCACTTTCATTGAGACGTGAAATATTATTTCATTTAATGTTTTTGGTCCATAATAATCAATAAATAGCATACAATCAAATTTCGTTCTCACCGCTACAAACATTTTGTGTTATCCTTAAAGTTACTTATCCTTTTTCTTAACATTCAAAAATGTATAATAATTATTGTATATATTTATGTACAGATAAATTATTAAAATGTAATTCAAAACTGTGCAAGTCAATTTGTGTAAAGTGTGTGAGTGAGTGTGTGTGTGTGTGTGTGTGTGTCTCAATTAAAATGTTTTCGTGCCATCACACCCCATTCATAAAACATAACTCATAAATGTAACCCCATAAATATTTATTCATGAGAGGAGGCCACCGCGCCTCGCCGCCTTGTCGCCCCATTTTAGTGGATGGGCGTTCCTCAAGTAATGTGGTCTTAAGAAAATCCGAATATAGCGATTAATGCAAAACATGTTAAATGTCGCCGCATTTGGGATGTCCTGCGAATTGCACGAACATGATGGAGATTGTGGATGAGAATATATAGGGAGCGAGCATATTTTCGAATGGAAGGTGGGTGGGTGAATGATGTACAATGTGTGTGTCAGGCGGGGAGGAAAGAGAAGGTTTTGAGGGAGATATCGTAAACGCAATGAAGCCCCAAAAGTGACTGACAGGGATTTGGCCGTCTTATTGCAATTAGTCACTAAGGCTAAGGATTTTCTCGTTAGCACGTCACCAATTTGCTGTGTGTGGCGCCACACCGTTAATGTTTGTAAAGCGCGCACACGGGACAGTGATGGAAGTTGGATCACATGAGCTTAATTTGAAATTTTAGATACACTTTACGTATATTTTATTTCGTGGAGAATTTTTGTGGGATTAGTGCAGCAATTGTTATATATCGTCTGATATTAGGGCAGTGACATGGAGAGAATGGGGATAAAAAGAAGAATGGTAGTTGAAGTGAATTTCCTTATTTAATCTGGATTAGAATGTGCATCCTTAAGTGTGTGTGTGTGTAAGATAAATTGTGGTGGTTTTGTTTGGTTTATTCTTTCACAACTTCTATAAATTTAGTTTTTTGCTCAATTCAGTATTAACGTGTAAAAAGTGACACACACAATAACTACATATTAGCCATTTCACAAATTTAAAACATAATTGTATTTGTTAATTGAATTATTTATATTAAAACGAGATACAATTATTGGACAAAAGAAAATGATTACAACGATTTGTTTTTTGGGATTATAATTAATTTAGTGTTTGTTTTATTTTTTGTGTATTCAGTTAAATATTTTCTTACATTATTGAGTTACTAATTAGTAATTACATAATTTACTTATTTAGTAGTCCATCAGGTTTAGTTTTCTTTCTGCAATTCATTTGTCGGTAGAAAAGATACACAACACACATCATAACATTATTTTAATTAATATCGTTCTCATTATTATTATTGTAGTTATATGTTTTATTTAAACTAATTCGATTTCATAGAAAACTATTGCCCATATCTGAAATAGTATTTATATTTGTAATGGTTTTATAGTTTCCTGTATATCTATTACCCTACACATTTAATGAGATAAATAAAAATTTCATAATTGAAAACATACTATGGGCACATTTCGGAAGTTTCAATGAATTGGGCCCAAATTACCATAATAAATGTAGGCCGTATACAGGGTAAATGGGAAATATAGGAATATACAATATACATTGTCTACATTGCATATATTTAATTCTATAAATTTGTTTAAAGCCAGTTTGCACTACAAGAACTCTACAGTATTGCAAATTTTAGTCGAAAATTCAGAGTCAACGCATTCTAATCGTGCTGCAATAATTGTTGCAGCCATTTCTTGCAACACGTTCATATAACGGTTGCCAATTTCATAACTAATGTTACAGTAATCAAAAAATTAATTATAGCACTTTAAATTTCAACAACTTTTTAATCATGGATATGGTCTTATGTCTACTTACTACAGTTAGATTAACAGCGCGCCTCACAAATTCTACAACTGAAATGATTACCACAACAATAATTACTCTTATAACTGTATATAGTCCTAACCTCAAATTGTCATTTATTTAATCTAAATTCGATGCAAAGCTCAACCCACTATTGAAGAGTGTGTATGTGTGTCTGTAATACAATAGTTAATGTGACTATATAATTTATATTTATGTGTTTGTATGCCAGCTGCATAACTGTAAGCCTGATGTACTAAAAGCTTATTTACTTATAAACGTGCATACAAAAGTAAACTTCATTTTTGGCATTGTGTGCGCAGAATACTATAAATATATGATAACCTGGATGCCAACCAAGTCGTCGGTACACGCTCCACTACACCAACAATAATTTGGGGATTTACCTCATATGTGCATGTAAAATTAGGACTTTTCCCGAGAACTAAATAACTGTGGGAGAGAATAATATGATGATGATTATTGAAGGGATTGAAATATTATAGAATAGAGAGTCATCAGTTTGTGGGAGGTGGAATTAAGTCAAAAACGTGGTATAGTCAAACGTCAATAAAAAAATAGCACATATCAATATAGATGTATGTATGTTTAGTATATTTATGTTTATATAATAAAAATTCAATTAACATATATTATTATTATTCATTAATTAATAATTTAATTGCTTGGTGACACGTGGTCAGTGTGAGTACCAGAATCACCAAATCTGATTGCATTTCAGTATTTACATTGTCTCAATTATTTACAAATATTGTGTTTATTTTAATTTTTTTTTTTCAAATTTTGTTTTGTTTTTTTTATCATGTCTTTTAACAATTCTGTTTTTTTACTACATTCAAAATTGTGTAAATTAAATAAATAACTAGTACAATATCAATTATTAATTAATACTTAATCATTTTTTTTTTTGTTTATTCAATAGCGATGCAAATTTACACATAGTTCTGATATGATTTTCGTTTTAGCACGTCGAATTGTTTATTACAAAACCACTATTAATAAATACTTTTATGAAATATGATTTGTGTTTTTGGTATGTTGTCAGTAATATAGTTATTTAAATGTATGTATGATCTGGCAATGTTCGTGTCCTCTGACAGATGGATTTAACCATTATTTAAACAATATACTACATCGCTTTATATGTTTTAATATCAAATTGTACACCGGATTTGCATAAGCTGATGGAATAAATTAGATTGGGTTCACCACAAATTGATGGCATTACTTGTGAAATGCTTTAACATTAGGCTTTAAATCAAATGGTTTTACTTGACTATAAACACAGTGTAATGGTACATTTGCACGCACAGTTTAGGCCAAAACATTATAATTTCATTTCTAAATGCCTCATGTTTTTGTTTATTAAAATATTAATAGAAACGACTGTAAGTATTACAAAATGGAATTTACATTCCAGGAATACGGTGATAGTTAGGCAAAAGTAATAGTATTTCATGAAATAAATATTTAGTTAAATTACTTACACAACTTAATGTGTGTTTTCGTTGTGTCATTTATAAATTGTTATACTTTTTCGTGATTTAGTAAACAATTTTGTTCAATCTTTGGAAAGGAATTATTTATTGTTTAAAAAAGGATTGAAAAAGAAAGTCATATTTCTATAAAATTTAATAATCAATTTAAATAAGCTTTGACATTCATATTTAATGATAATTTACACCATTAAAATACACATTATCGAAGAATGGCTACGAAAATACGAAAATTGTGATAACTACTACAGTTGAAAGCTGTACACGACTCCGCGAATTATATTTCAGAAAAGCTCCACCACAAACAACAAAAACTAAAAATGTAGAGCAATGTGACTGTCTTTTTTGAAATATTGTTACATAATGGTACTCATGAGTATGTCTATATTTAGGTAAATACATTTCAGAGCAATGCATTGATGCAGATGTACGAGTAATGTGTATTTAACCCAAAATAGTGTCAGTACCCAGCTAATTTTGATATATTCATTCCATCTGTCATTAATTTTACGAAGCGAAAGCTTTACACATATTGTGTAAATTGTAATTAGATCTATATGAGTTTTAGTCTGTCTCAGTTTGAACATGCAATGTGGAGAAGGGGTGGTGGGATGTTTTTTTTTTTTTAAATGGTTTCGTCGTTCAATCCATTCCAACGTACTAATTAAGGGATTATTTCGGACAAAATGATTTTTAACAATGCCAAATACAACTACGTATAGTTATTATGTGTAATAGTAATGTTCATAAAATTACGTGATTTGAGGGAATTTGTATTTTTAAAATATATATTCGCATCTGTGCTTAGAAATAATTGTGGTTGGTGCAAATGTGGAAAAACATTAAATAATTATTTTTGCATATTCTCAATAACATTACACTTACATGCGTCTAAACAAATTTTTATTCAATTTCTGTTAATTTTACTCAATTTATTTTATTCATCAGTTCTTCCTTAAATTAGTTTTATCCGCTTTATACTCATTAAGGACTTTCATTCCATACAGCATTATGTAGTTTCATACTGTTAATTTCCAAGCACGCACACATATGCGTGTGATGTGTATTTCATATAGGTTTCATAGTTTACAGTGCATTATACCATACATAATATTATGTTCTGTGATGTTTTGTGCTTAATTAACGATATGCAAAAACATATATGGGTGCATGCTTTTTCATTCACCGTATAAATGCGCTTTGAATTTCATTTTACATACACGAGTACTCGTACCATATTCTTTTATCTCTTTTGAAATTTTACACTGTATCCTTTTTTTTTTGTTTTTACTTTTATTGTTTTAAGTATAATGTATTCTTATAATTATAGTTATTAAATGTTGAAATTAGTGTGTATTTTATAAATTACGTTACTTGCATGTTGCCCAGCATATGTAGGCGCTCAATAATTATTTTCATGTTGAAAATTCTACCAATTATGCTTAAAAGTCTAAGTTTCTGTTTAGGGCACATCTTCCACCCGTCGCATTATACAATTGTTTAATTTTTCGTTTTTAATTATATATTTTTTTGTTCAGCAAATCTACGAATAGCGGTTGAAAAGGCACAGGGGAAATATTTATGTTTTTTTTGTCATTTTAAGAAGGGGGTGGGGGAATAGATTCAGAGTATTTTCATTTGCATTATAATTTAGCTAAACAAATATACTAATTAGAAAAAGCAACAGAAGGACAGTGCAGATATTGTGATATAGCTTCACTTGCCATTTTGAGGGTAATGTGATTGTCTTTGTTTTCGTAAGATAAACGATAAACGTACATAATATTTGTTTGTTTTGTTTTTGGCGAACTTCATACGTTAGAATATTAGTGGGGTTGAGAGTCCAACAACCACTCGGTTGAGTGCGTAATTGTAATTTATTTGTCTGTTTTCCCCATTTACACATTCTTATACAATTTGTACATTATTCTCATACTTAATTCTTTCATGTATGGTTTCGTATGGTGTGTTGTTTGAGAAACAAGAGGTGAATACGACAACGTTGACACGCAAAACTTTTGTTTATGAACATAATGGCTTAATTATAATTATACACATAAGTGAAATAGCGTTAAATGTTTGTTTTGCTAAACAAAGAACTTTAATTCATCAACAGATTGACCGAGTTAAATTAAAAATGAACGATAACTTATAAACAATAATATTTTTAAGCAACCTAAGCCATCAATAGCATAAAAATGTGTTTCGAAAATTGACTACGAAACTGAATTTATTATGGCAATGTATATAGTTATGTCAAATTCAAATCATGTAAAACAATAACTTCAAAGTACAAAAGATGTCACCCATTATCATGAATATATTCCACATGTAGTTTGCCTTAAATTCTCTATTCAATACCCTTTCTTACACACACACTCATTTGCAGTTACAATTATAATATATAATTGCCATTTAAATGGAATAATATGCCACTTAACATGTACAAGAACATGCTAGCGTCTCTTCTGCATTAATTAACCTCATGTTCGATTTTCAATTCTATGTTAATCAACCCGGTAAATATTTATTCAGATCCCTATGGTTGTGTGGGAATTAGCACACACAAAAACTGGGGTAATCGCCCTTGCCCCCCATCCCACCTGCCCTGAATGAAATAGGGGTGGATTTGTAAAAAAGACAATCACCTACCCTTTCTGTGGTGCAAGTGTTTAAAAGGATATACCTCGGGTACCTACATACGTGTGTGGACAAAGTTAACTGTATATTCAACTACATATACCTATACTATAATTTAATGGAACTACCACACAAAAGGAACTTTAAGTGAATTCAACAGACTGGCAGATAAAAATAAACGGTTTAAAGCATCGTTTTATCTGGTAAATAATGTTCATTACTTTTTGTTATGTTTGTTCTTCTTCATCTTGTTTGGCCATTTCCTTCGTTGAATTACATTTTTCATGATTATTTCTGTGCGGAGGACAATCCTCGGTTGTAATTATGCTTTAGGCCGTTCTTTTCAAAAATTTGATGTCTTTTCGTTGTTGGTTTATGGCACACAAAAAAACATGTGCATATTTTATAACAATATGCTGTTTTATGCAGATGACAATTTGCAAAAAAAAAATAAAAAAATAATAACAACACTGAAATTAAACTTCTTTTGTTCGGAAACAAATATATAATTATATAGTTTTACGACATTTAAGTAGATAATATACTACGTACATACATAGATAGTTTTCTTGAATTTAATACTACGTTTTTTGTTACATTTTAAAGTAGATACACTTTAATACGTATTTTTCTCTTTTACATGTTTCTCTAATATTTCATATTTTTAAAATATAGGTATTATTTTTTACGAGTTATTGTCGAAAATTATCTGTACAGTACTTGAGAATGGTTTAAGATAGACAGAAAAGGACAGGAAGGGAGTTTAGTGGTTGTTAAGGCAGATTATATTAAAGAGGAGGTTTGCTGCAGATTACTATGTAATTCCTAAATAACTACTAAATAACACTAAGTTTAAAAAAAATTATAAATAAAGCAATAATATCTTGGTAACAAGAATTCATTGTATTCTAATATTATATTACGGGTTGACGTGATAGCAAAGACAAGCAGTAATAATTACCTTCATAATAAAAAAGTATGAATATCTATAAACATTAATAAAAAATCAGTCAAGTCAATATGGCAGTGAAAAATTTAAAAATACAAACAAAAAAAAACAAATTATACATATTTTTTAAATTTATTTGAATATGGCGACAGTTGGTAATAATAAAAATGCACTAATATTTAATTTTTTTGTTAAATAATTATACCCATTAACCAATATCAAACAATTAATGTAACAGACGAATTGTAATATTCAGAATCAGTCGCAAGTATGTTAAAATATCAAGTATTTTGAATAAAAAAGTAATATTATATTGTCGGACGACTTCTAATTAATTATAAAATAAATTTATAAATGATGGTTTGACCCTGCAATAATTTAAATCGATTTTATGCGTGAATGGAAAATTGGAGTGGAAAATTCCTGACCAAATTAATTTAAATATTATCATAAATTAAAGGCGATTGTAGAGTTTACCTCAATTTAATGGGATTAAAACATTACTTAATTTTTAAAATGAGAGATTATTTTTATTAACATTAACTCTTCAATTCTTTAAGTCAATAGTTTCATTAGATATTTTAAGTCAAAACTGATTATTGAATTGAACAAAAATATTCAACACATTTTAATCCAAAAACGAATTTAAACATGAAAGAGTATTGGCAGTAACATTTTAGTTTTAAAGCTTTATTTTACCTCACAAAAATGTGCTTCATAAATTAATTTTTTGTTGCCTGTTATCAAAGAAAATGAATAACATCTGAATTATCTGTGTTGGCGGATCTACACATAATTTTAAAACCCATTTTTTACGGCCAACATTTCCTTTCTCTTTATTTCGTTTCACTACAATTTTCCATCCAACACATGCCACCGCAGCGCATCGCGTCTCCTTTTCGCATAGTTACGAGTATTCTCGTATATATTATATATGACGGTTAAGCGATGACAAGTGTTTCGTTCGTTAATTTTTTCTCGGTATTTTCACAAGAAATTCGACTTTCTTTTTTGCCGCCACACATATACACATTTAGATCCGGTGATGGCGATTTATTATTCGTTCTGATTAATCACCGGAAGTGCGATAAATCTTCTTGCTCGAATATTACTCATATTTGTTTTGGCGTCTTTTGTGGGTTCAAAGCACATTCCAGTCAGCCAAATGAACTTAAATGAAGCAACCGTGTCATTTTAAATGCTCATGGTAGTAAATTTTTATTTTCCCTTCTCATACCACTAATTGTATGGTAAGTCGTAGGACATATAATTTGCAATTTACGTCAAAGTGATAGATGCACTAAAATGTTTGTTAATTATTAGGCCGTTAATGTGCGTTTATTTGATTTAGGGCCATACAGTTGCCCACATTTTACTAATGAATCATCTTTATAATTGCATATATAAAAAAAAATCAAAAATAAATCAGTTAATGAAGTAACAATGTTGCTTTGCTATTGTCGTCAAAAATGTAGTTCGTAGTATGTACCTATAGGTACCTAAATAGGTAATTATTTATTGTTGTTTAATGCTTATGAAAATGTTGCCCCTAGTTACTCATGATTGTTATAATAATAATCGTAATAATAATAAGGATAATAATTATGTTACATTAATGTGTAATTTAATAATCATAATGATGGCTTATTATATTGTTATATCGGAAACATGTCACACGTAATGACTTATTAAAATTAATGAATATCAGCGCACGACTTCCGATTGTACACAATTTCCTTCCTCTGCACGTCTTCTTGTCCAATTCGAACTTTTCAAATCACATAGTTTTTTCTTCTCTTTCGAAAAGTTTCTATTATAACAGTTAACTACACATTATTTATTTTTTTGTTTTGCTGGTTTTAGTTAAAAGATATAAAATTCATTTGCTATGACATTTTGTGTCCTTGTTTATCATCACTTTTTTTACATTTCTCTTTTATCATTTTAATTTTTTCGTTTTTTTTTTTTTTGTGGAATATTCGAATAATACTTTTTCATTTTTTATTTTTTTGTTTGTTTGTTTGTTTAAACTTTTTTTTTGCGAATTTTCTGTTTTCACACAAACACATCGATTAAAGTGAAATATTGATTTTATAATAAAATTTATAATAATATTTACTTAACGGTTGAATTAACTTATTGATTCTCATCACTGCCAAACCATCCATAGGGTTTGTAACCCAAGTTTTTTCGTTGTAAGAACAGGTGAATTTCCCTAAAGTTCGGCCGATTAATTTCGTTGCGTTGCCAGCACTCACACATTAAGTCGAATATCTCGCGAGGACAGCTCATCGGCATCGGTAGCAGAACCTTCAAATTAAATAAAATGAAAATGAAAATGTGTTATTAAACAAAACAGTTGAGACAATATAACGTTAATGTACGTGAGATTGTTCACAATTTGTGTGTATATTTCTTCAATTTTGTCGGCACTTATCCTTTTGCCTTTACTTTAATACATCTGTTTGGTCGTTTTAATTTTCATTTTCAACTCAATGTTATTTCTCCGTTATACATTTCCTCTCAAAATGCCAGTTATATGCGAAGATTTATTTTAATTGGCTCAAATAAATGGTGTGAGTGGTTGCGGGCGCGTATTATTTTGCGAAGCATCAAATTTGCATAGAAACAGAAATGCTCAAATGCGAAACACAATTTTAACAAAGAATTGTATTTGCATGAAAGAAATTTCGTGTAACTGGAGAGATATATAAGATATTAAGATAAATTCAAGGATATATTGATATACATATTCTAATGATAATTAACAAGTGGTCAAAGCTTTTGCTCTGGACAATCGCAATCCAAAAACCAATGCGAAATAGTGAAATTATTGTCTGTAATTAGATTTAATCATATTAAATTTAATTAAACATTATTGAAATTTAATTATGTGCTTCACATTAAATATTAAATTTCCATCAAATGTTTGTTTCATTTAGGCGATTACAATCAGTTTTGTATTTCCATGAAATACATTTTATTATTCACTTTTCAACACCAGCAAATGTGCGATATAAGTTTGCTAATAATTTTGATAACAACTTGAAAGTTCAAATAACCTTTAGGTAATATCAAATTTAATGCGTTCGTCAATGTCAACATAATTACAAAAGAAAATTAATATTCCTAGAATACAAAGGTTTGTTGTTCATTTAGGAAAACAACAATAAAGTACTCTAGTCATTCGTGTTGCTTTATACATATTTAAAAGGAAAACACTTGAGTAATGAAATATTTGTAATGTTACGCAGCAACCAAAATCCAATTACAAAAACTTTTAAATAAAGATTCTTTATTAAATGTTCTTCAAAATTTATAATTAAATTTTCAATTATTTTAAATATTTTATCTTCATTATTGTAATATTTTTACGCTATTCTCTTTAAATTGCACTTGCAGTTTTAAGAAAAGACAATATTCGACTTTTGAAGTTTAAATCGGACTGAAAGTTTGCACTCAGAACAAATTATCCTTAAAAATTATTCTAAACTTTCTACAACGGTGCACTTAAAAATTTAAGCAGCCGTAAAAATGTTGCCAACATTGAGAATAATATTTGTAATATTTTATGTAATATGCAAAATTTACATGCCTCCTACAAAAATGTAAATGTATAAAAATATTTACTAAAAAAAGTCTTCTTGAATTAAATTTTTGCATATTAGTAAATTTCATATTTTCACATAAATTTTCAGAATACATATTGCAATAAAAGTTTATACTCTCGTCCTACATATAAAGTGTATGTTGTTATATTTTAAAAGTAAATGCATGTGGCAGAAGATTTAGAGGCGTTGACCTATTTTCATTTTATGCATTTTACTTTAAACATGTACTCGCACATATACATTATGTAATAAAGTGCTTTTGAAACAGTTTCACCAATGTTTGGAAAAACGTCATTGCAGCAAAAGAAAATGCATCGTTATTTGCTAACTGGAAATGCAAACACATTACGCTTTGCTGAATTTTGCAATCGGTTTTGAGTTTTGATATTGGGTGGCAGCTTTCAAGTGCAATGATATCTCTATCTACATTTTGCATATGTGCGCCAAACGCGACACAATTACACACTCAAATATTTGAATATTATTAGAAACTGTCAAACTGAATTTATTTTTCAAAAACAATATTTATTGTAGAAAAAGAAAACGTATACTTAAATTTAACACATTTTTTTTAAGTTAACGTTAGTTGGAGCTTATAAATATTAAACAGATAAAGGATTCAATGCGTTATCAATTATTTTGAGCATATATTCAAAGCAAACAATCGAACACGTTCCTCTTGTGGATTGAGGAAATGTGATTCTACACACAGGCGAACACAAAAACTAAAAAACAATTAACCTTCCCCTATCAGAATTCAGACGGCAGAATATGTAACTATAAAGAACGGGAACCTGTAAACATTCCACAAGATATCGTTATTTCAAATATTCATTGAACCATTCACAAGATATACAGATACAACAAAAGCCATTAATCCGAATTCTCCTACATATCAGATCAGTATAAACTTTTAATGGAAATTGGTCACGTTCATGGTGTACTTCCTTTGACATGTTATGTTGCTATATGGATAATATACTGGCCATATTTCGTGCAGGAGATAAACCCAGAGCTTTATGAACGTACCATAAGGATATACGGTGAGAGCGAATTATTAATCGACACCCAAATAAAAAACCGAAGGGTTTGTAATTTTGTGGTAATTTTTGTATTAAAATGAATACCGTATAAAGGACTATAAATATTTAATCTCATGTAACAAAAAAGGCAGGATATAAAACAAAAAATTGCAGACTTTTTTTTTTAAACCGAAAAAAAATTTTTATCATAAAACTATGTTTTTTTTTGTCAAAATTATAATGAAAAAACATTAAAATAGGATTAATAGCCATTGCCAGTCAACACTATATGCAGTGAAACAAATTTAAAGCCACACTGCATGAAACATAATTGCTAAAGCTTTCAACATGACGTTACAATGCAAATTGTACTACACACAATGTAAACACAATTCAACAAATGAAACAAGAGTCATGAGATGGCAAATGGTTTCTAATTTAAAAAAACATTTTAATCATAATAAAAGAAATTGTAATAAAGTTTGCATAATTAAGTTGATGAGCTTTTAAAATGTCACCGCACACAAGAACGCGCTTTCATTTGTTTGCAATGGGTATAAACGCCATCCCTGGCATGCCATGCCACGCCACACCTTTAAGCCAGCTCAAATTGGCTGATGACTTGTTAGATTTTAATAATTCATTGCGTTAAATGCGGTTGAAAAATTGAATAAAAAAAAAAAAACGTATAATACAATTCGTCGACCCACTCGAGTATACACAGCGATGCTGAATAGTGCATGAGCTTTCCAATGGCTTGCCCTTAATGTGTACCGTGAATTGGGTTTTATGGGTGGCACCGTGTGTGTGTGTGTTTGTTTGTATCCTCGTGTATGCCATTCTATTTTACGTTTTGCAAGCCGGCTTATGTGAATTGTGACTGTAAGCTTTTCTATTTTACGGAGCAAAATGTCACGAAAATTGCGATTATATTTAACTTATTTATAAAAGTGCTGTATTGTGGCATTGCCATGCTCTTACAGTATTTTTAAAAAACAATTTAAAAACACACAAAACTATACTATATATTGAATACAAGGAGAATTAGGGCCGCACCATTCCTTTTACATTATTCTTTTTAAATTACATAAAAGACGGCGAGGCGAATTTGGCTTAGAAGCATTCATGTGGTAAAGAAAATTCAATTGCTCGCCGTGTGAGTTTGTCTTATGTTCACCCACCAATTTCTTGGCATCTTACATACACACATATTGCATTATTAACCATTTATGGGAAGCAAAAGTACATACTTCCACAATTTGTGGAGCAATGAATTAATTGTAAGTATAATCAATATGAAGGAGCATGGTTGCAATTCATTGCATTATCGTTATTCAATTTAATGTTAAATCTTACAGAAGGAAATGAATTATTTCTCAAAACCACATTCTTCACACACGAACATTATTTCAACACATTATATATCATGGTTAAAGTTTGGTAATTGTTTTACAATTATTTTCAAAACAAAGGAATTTGTTTCAAATATAGGTAAAGATTGTGTGTGATTGTGTCAAAAGCTAATCAAAAGCTTTAACTTCAAACTTACAGATACATATATATATATTATACCTACATATAAATATTTGAACCACGGCTACAACGTATAGTTGATAAAGTTAATATATTGCGGGTGGGAAAAACCGAAAATCTAACTTTGTATTTGATTCGATCCAATCACGATTTGGTGAAGCGTTCGATAGGGTTGTTGTGTGCTCAAACATGCTTTAGTAGATTAGCTCCCAAGATTTGCCATCATCCGCATTAAAATGGCAACAAATTTCTCTGTCTCGCCAATGTGTCCTTTTCCATTTATATTTTCTTTGGTGATTTTGTTGCTTTTTTCACCATATCAAACGAATTTGGCTGGCACTTGGTTTACAATTTGATCTATAATGTTTATTTTTCTATGTTCGAGATTTTTGACTTTTTGGGGCCAACAAAAAAGGAACATTCGTATATGTGTATGAGTAGTGGGGAAAATGGGTTCAATAGATGTCAATTTATAAGGACATAGACTTTTTTTATGAGGTGAATGAACTATGCAAATTGTTTCGTCATCAATTTTTATCGCAACTATTTAAAAAATAGTCAAGGATTATGTAGAGAATGAGCATCAATTTGTATTTAAAGTAAAGATTTAATTATTAATACACATTGCCGTACTTCACTAAACTTTGTAATTAAGTTATTAATTAAGAAAATAAAGAAATTGGATTGTAAATGTGGTATGACAATATACAATTTCCCTTTGTATGAAAAATGCATCCAACTGCATCCATGACTTAATTTTTATGGTGGTTGTGGTTCGCGATTAATTATTTTATGAAGTAAAATGTGGGATGAATACTTTGAACTAAATATTTGCATTTCATACAAGTTATATTAATTAAAATGAGAAACGTTCTTGGCTCAGCAACTCATTTAAATTAATAAACAAATTTAAATGATAAAATACGTTAAAGTCTAATTTATGAACTACCAGGTTCAACCACACCTCTCATAATTCATTACTGAATTCAGGGTACACTGCTCGTAATAATAATAAAGGTACATCGATAGCTGTACTTTAATTAAAAGCTTTTTATAACTAAACGAATAATTTTATCTATTTATCAAAATAATATAAGAAATATATTTCAGAAATATTATATATCAAGAATAGCAAAAAAATCGTTATTTCAAATTGAAACATGTAATATTTATCCAATAAAAATATTTAAGTATTAATTCAATGCTATGAGTATTTTCATCTTTTTAAAGTAACAAAAACAATAAAATAAAGGATTACCTATTATCAGAAGTACTTCACAATTACAGTTCACATTCATGAAATATGTTACAACGCATCACTCATGTTTACGCAATATTTATTTTTCAGATTGATACTTCAAAAAGTTCAAAGTAAAAAGCAACATATTTTCGCATTCAATTCCGCATGTAAACATTACAACTTCAAAAAATCATTAATTTTTTCAATTTAAATTTTTATGTTCGACGACCCCATTCGGTATTCGAGATTTGACTCCATTTTGGCCCAAATGTTAAAGCACAATATGCAACAAAAGTAACCTGATGTGCATTAATATTAAGTATTCATCAACGTTACCATGCGCTACATTGGGTCGCCCCTTAAGATAAACTAGACAATTGTATGGAGCAAAAAAAGCACGAAGATAATTGAGTGTTAAATATGCACGAAATGGCCAAATCGGCTTGGTAATCTCACTGAATCCTTTAGTAGGTCATTACCAGTTGGTATGACGCCGAAAACACATAATACACATACACATTACACATCCTTTTTTATTAATTCATGACAATGAAAGTGGATTTTCTGAAAGGTATTAAGTTAAAAGGAAAGTGTAAGTTAAGGAGAAGGTTTTATGCAATTAAAAAAATACATAAATAAACAAGGAAGCCCATCCTTAAAGTTGGGAAAAAAAAAAATCAAAATTGCATAAAGTAAAAGCGCGAAATGTGACGTTACATCCGCCTACCAGTTTCACGTACTGATCTTTTGTAAAGATTTCCGAAAACAAATCCCTGCTTAAATTTACACTCCCATGCCGCCGCTGTGAATCCAAATGGCTTAAATGGTTGCCACTAAGCTTCTTCGTTCACACACATAATGTACGAGAACACCACTGTGATGTAGCGTCGCGTCGCCTTGAATTTATATCACCGTACTACAATATAATTTCCATATAATCGGTGGCGTGTGTAAATTCGAGTTGTGGCGCTATTAAGGTTTGTTTTTTAAAGCTTCCAAAATAGACACGAATGACATGACACAATACGCACTGTATAGGAGTGAAGGAACCACAAATTGATTCATTACTCTGTTCTTCATTTACATTATTTGGGAGATTCGAGAATTGTTTTCAATTTAAAGTTCTACGTAAAATCCCAAAGTTGGCAATAAAATGTCAATAATTCGGTAAATAAAAGCGTGTGTCTGCTGCGTTTTTAAATTGGCTGTGATTTGGGGCTAGAGTCTAGACGCGCTGTCGAGTCTGTCGACGCTTAACGCTTTGGTGAGCATCGTTGGCGCATTATAACTAAGCTTTATTGCAATATTGAAACGGTTCAATTCCCTGATTGCAAAAATACTCTGCACTATATAGAGTCAAAAATGTTTTTTGTTCATAATAACAATAATGTGTTGAATGCATTCGTAACTATACCGCGAATTTACATCAACATTCCACCAATAATTTATATTTGTCAATAAATGTGTGCATCTAAAATTTATTTGCACAACATATGCGTCAATTTGTTTTTTTTTTTTTAATATTTTAAATTGGAATAATGTAATTTGTACTTACATGCTTTTTATCATCCTGATAAATGTGCCCAATATTCTCGATGACTTTTTCATCACTCATATGCTCGAACGGCGACTCTCGGGCAAACGTTAAAATTTCCCAAAGGGTTACCGCAAATGACCACACGTCCGATTTTGACGTGAATTTACCCTGCAAACAATGGAAATGAAATGAATTTTGCTGCTCTGTCACATTCATAAATGTATGTTGGTTTATGTACATGAGTACTTCTCGTCGAGTATGGTATACATAGTTTGTTCAATCTCCTCACCACATCCCCCCGCTATGGTTACATTCATGCATGCAAACAACAGTGTTTGCCAATTTCAGGTTTTTCCCAAAAGTTTTTTTTTTTTTTGGTAAATTAATATTCTTATACAGGAATAAGAATTATAATTGTTTGTTTTTTATGTACACGAGTTCAAAGTTAATTATTTATTTTTACAAGTAAGTGTTATTTTATTTTTATTTTCAACATTTAAATACATATTATGATTGTTCTGCAACATTTAATATTAATGTACATAAACATAAGCATAATATATCGCGGCCGTACATTTGTGAAGGCAAAAGCCGAAACGATATTGATCGAAGGGTTTTTATAGCTTCTGTAGCAATTTTCCGCTTTTATTTGCAGGTACAAGTACGAAAGGTATGGTGCTATTAAGATACGGGTGACAAGGAAACGGAAAACTCCTGTTGATGCTTTTTACGTCTTACTTTTTATGCCACATATGAGTAAATACACATGTGTGCTGGGTAATATACATACACGCGAAATACACACCCATACAATATTGGGGGAGGCTGTAAAGGCGAAAAAGCCTGCATGACGGAGAAGTCACGTGAAATTTTAAAATGAAGGGAAATATATTTCATATTATACATTGTACACGAATATGCAAGCTATGTAGTATATTACACATATTTTATGTCCCTACCATATAAGTTCACATACACACATCCCTAAACATGCCAAAGTCTCCTTTTTTTGCACAGCACATATAAGTATTGCAACATGTAAGCTGTATACACACATCCATAAAGTGGTTGGGCTTTTATGGGCTTCAGGGATTTCAAGAGTAGCAAGAGCTAGTTAAAAGGTTTTTATACAACAAACGAGATGCTGTAGGGGATTGTGAAGCGGGTAGAAAAATGGAGCGGGAGGGGTGGGGGAGAAAATGGGGGATACGGTGACATTGTGTGACATGGTATGAGGGACTACTTTTTGGGAGCCAAATCGTGGGTGATGACGAGTGACATGAAAAGGGATAAAATGAAAGTACACACAAACAGTGTATAGAGAGAAAGAGAGAAAGAAAATGAGAAAGGTATATGCGGGCGCAAATATAAGAAGCAAAAAGCACACAAGAAACCCGGAAGGGTATGTGGATGGGTGGGATTTTGTATACGGGAGTTGGGCATACATGCACATACCGAAAAGGTTATTGAAATTTATCAACCTTGCCATAAATTCTTTTCTCGACACAGTGTACAGCATCCATAAGTTTTAAGGGCGGCAAATTTTTGGTCAGCATATGGGTTTAGTCAACATAATATAAAAGGAATTTGTACACATAAATGTAAGCGAAACACACGCAGTGTTTTGTGTTGCTTTATACTGCAGCTTTATACGTTTATATCACTGGAACTGAATGAACAGTGGCCCAATCGGGACTTGGAGACGCTTAGCATGCCGGTAAAATATATTATATACATTATAGTTATGTAGTGTGGTTGCTGCTGCTGCTGCTGCTGCTGCTGTAATATGTAAGTAAGCTGCGTGAATGGATCGTGCATTAAGTAGTACAGAGTGTGTGCTTGCAGACACATAACAGTGGTAAATTATAAAGGTTTTATTTAAATGGCAACTCATAAAATCCCTGGAAGTCTCTGTGGAATAAAAAATGGTCTCAGGTGCGGGCTTTTCATTCTTTTTATGGAAACCAATTGCTTAGATATACTCGTTTATGTAACCGAGTGTACACTGCCCTCTGTATAATACCATGCAGCTAACAAAATATGGTGTGAGGGTGGAGGTGGGTGAGAAATGAAACAACATAAATATAAAATAAATTGAAAAGAAATAGGTCTTACCATTAAAACACTCTCCCAGGCCATCCATCTGATCGGCATCGGTTGCGATTGTCTAGTAGCACCTTCCAAATGGCAGTAATCAGCTGGATAAGCAGAACGATTTATCACAGTTCCAAGTGTGCACACTTTGACTTCAAGCTGAGGACCAATTATGCAGCTCCTGGTGGTTGGGTACATAAAATGTGAGGTAAGAGAGAAAGTGGTGAATTAGGACGCAATTGTTTAAATAAATGACGCTTGCATGTTAAGACGCTTTCAAAGTTTAATTCCTCTTTTTTTCCAACATTTTTTTTCGCTTTCATTTTTCTTATGGCTTCGCTTTCAGCTCTCCACCATAAGTGCTAATTCTCCTTCTCCTTAAATTATATGTATGATATGTTTATATACAGTGTATGCGTTTTGCAGTTGGTGTTTTGTTTAAATATGTTTTATTTCTGTGGTTATTACAGCATACGTTGGGGGTTGAAAGTGCCTTTAAAACACCTTAACAATGGGAGGTGGCTTTCTGAATAGCTCATTATGGGAGCTCACGTATAGCACCTTTGGGGATGACATTTCTGTGCTTTCTGCGCTTTCTTCATGCTGATGTTTATATGTTTCTTTATATGAGCGCCGTTGTTATGTGTGTATTTTCCTTCCCGCGGCTGGCTTCCTTGGCTAAATACATTTTGTATTTTTTTTGTATCCCTATATGGAATGTAATACTATTCTTGAGATTTACCCTGTATGCATGTTACATTACATGAGAAATGTTTTAACATTAATAACATTTCTCATTATTATTCAAGGATTTTGAAAGGAAAATGCATTATACGGTTACATTTCTAGATTCTAGTAGATGCTTGTACAACATAACTATAAAACAACATATAGTGAAACCATTTAAATTCATTCCTCTCCTCCCACCGTCTTAATGCGACACTATATACAGCTTAGATTGACTCGTTGTGACAACTGTATATTAATTTCAGCACGAAGGAGTTACTCAAATTGTAATATAATATTATAACTGAAGGCAATTTTGCTCTTTACGCTACTTTCCTAAATATATACATAGATTAATATGCGCACTCACATCAACATACATTTCAATGTTCAAATATGTTTCACATGTCCTTTATGCCATCTCTCAGCGGTGCAAACGGTGAAAGCATAATAATTGTAACTTGAATAAAACATTCCTGAAAGTGTCATTAAACAGAGGGGTCTCTTAAGACTTCGCAGTCGTCATCCATAATTACAATTAACAATTCACGTAGCATTATTACACTAAATATTTTTAAACATATGCCATATTTCACTGCACAAAACTACTCGCATATTATTGTATATTAAAAGGCAACCAGTAAAAGGAAAAATATGGCCCATGCCGAATGCGACAGCCCTCCGCACTGCCTTAATTAACTAAACTGTGGAGGTTTAAATGATAAATGAATTTGAAATTGTGTTCAGCACTTCCAAGAACATTATGCCCAATAGCCGTCCCACAGTGTTATACTGTTATTTGTTTTGTACCCAAGCGCATGTAACTCGATATACAAATTGAACAATAAAGCGCTAATGCGTGAAGTGTACAAATTCAAATTCAACGTCTGAGTCCTTTTTGGTCCCTTTACTACCAAAAATATATAGTTTGCTGTAACTGTATACGCGCAGGCATTGGTTTTAAACAAAACACGTAATCTTTAATGCAGCTATTTCGTTTGATTTCACGCTGAGAGGAGTAATGGTGAATATTTTCCCAGAATATAAGCTGACATGTTTTAGTTCTCTAGCTCGCTTTCTGCGTCTACCCCTACTGTATTCATATTAATGTAAATTTTGACAGATCAGCATTTACCTTATATGTAGCTACAATGAATTCGTTTACCATGCACATGTATTTGCGGACATAACTTCAATATAATGCACACATGCGTTTAGTTATTTGGAATCCCATGTAGGGAATATGTGAAATTTACCCTTTACTATTCAAATTAATTTCTGTTTGCGATTGCAGCTCTTTGTGTTCATAATCACGTGTACACACTCCGATAGGCAGATCGAAGCAGGTAAATTAGGCTTTGTCGGCGATTGCAATATTTAACACAATTGTTATGAATGTAGGTAAACGTGAAATATTTTACCCACATTAAAGTTTACATTGAAATTGGCTTTCTGTTAAGAATATGTAAATTTATTTATATGGTTTGCTCAATATTGTTTAAATTATTGAAATTTAAAGACTTCAAAGTCAAGTTATTGTCAAAAAACATATTCGATTGTAAGGAGCCCTAAAACGGATCCTACGATTTTTGAAACATTTAAGCGTAATGTTATAATGTGGTCCTTCGGGTAAAAAATGTGGCGGACGCAGAGAAACCTCACTTTTTTTATCTCAGATACTTTACACAATATGAAAAAAAAATCTCTGACAGATTTGGCTTGTGTTTTAGAATCTCAAAATTTTTTGCAGAACATTTCAAGGTCACAATCGAAAAATTGTCTTTTATATCTCCTAAACTTTAAATATTTTGGAAAATCTGTTCCACATTATAGGAGCATCTAATAACCAAAAAATGTTTCTGAATATTTCAAGATCAAAAATTTTTTATGAGTCACAAACATCAATCAATTAAATCACACTTCAATATCAAAACGATGTATTTTTTCTGTAACATATTTAAAAGATATGAAAAAATGGGTCTAAAAATATGAATAGTTCTTGTAAGACTTGTTTTACTTTGGCTGGAACCTTAAAATATGTAATTCCTCAAACACAAAAACTATAAATCAAATATTTAAACACTGATTAATTACGAAAATACATAAAAAGAATATAATTCTTCATTTGCACAATTCAACTTTAGTGATTTAAAAATGGGTTAACACAAAAAGGACAATATTGAAAGAATTGATATTACAAATCCAAAAACGAATACGTACTCGCAGAAATAAAATTCTCCACATGAAAAACACGTTGTAGTAAATCGTTAAATAATAAAACACATATTTTCCATATATTTGTTATGCAATTACACAATATTCAAAAGCAACTATGCACATCCTGCGAAATCCCATAACAGCCACACGAACAACAATGGCATCAACATTTCATTTGAATGCACAATTCAACAAATAGAATTTCACGGCGATGACATCGATGAGGTATGTGGGGCTATAAAATTGTGACATATGTGCCAAACAAATTAAGCAAATGTGACTGCTGAGTGTTGACACACACCGAGTTCATGTCGCTCTTAATAATCAGTTAATGGTGATACTTTTGGGAAGAGGAGGCAATATGCCAATGCGTTGTGCGGCACTGAGGTATTAGACACCATTAAAATATTGTGTTTCACGGTACATTGAACAATAATTTTGTAGATGGCAAAGTTGTTCGTCAATAAAATTTTTAAATCGATTTATTGAATTTGAGACATATTATGTTGCTGAATGCACAATGGATCGAAGCGTTACACAATATTATGCCAATTATTTTACTCAAAATTGTACAAAAATGCACGTATGGTAATTTTAAGGTATGCCAATTGTATAAAGTATGTGGAAATTGAATCAGGTTTAAGGGCATTTCATTTAAATGATAAAAATGTAGAAGCATATTCATTGAGTAGCACTGGTATGTGCAATGTGCATGCAGCATACCCATGTGTTACATGCTCGAGAACATAGTTTACTTAAATTGCTTTCTATGTTTATTCAATTTATTCAAATTTGATGCATAAAGTTGAATGAAAAAAAATTATTATTGAATGAAGCACTTAAATCCAAATGGTAAATATTTATATTATCACTTAATTACATTACGCTCAAATGTATTTATGCTTTTATAGGGCATACATCATTATCGACTATATAAATTGAATTATTGGTGAACATTTTGTTTATGCTGAAGTTATATTTAATTTTTATTAAAACTACACTCTTAGATAGTCTTTTTAAGTTATGCATATATTTATAGTGCGTTAAAATAAATGGAAATCATTTAGATGCTTTTAAATTTTAAACAACTATTCATATTTTTAGATAAGTCGTAAACACGCAAGGCGTATTCAAGTAATTCAACCTTCTTTCTTGTCACGCCAGAATACCTGCATAAAAGACGATAAACAAACACACACACATAAAAGTATGGTATGGAGAACAGCAAGCACGTTCTTTTGTAATAACTATTTTATGTCCTTGACATCTTGCCAACAAAACACATGAATTTTACAGAAATAAAAAGAAGCAGCATGTTGTGCAGTAGGGTATACACCTCACAAAGTTCAAAGATGACCTCGAACGTTTAGTGCTTTTCTTTATGAAAAACTTTTGTATGGATAATTTACTATAAGGTACAAGACTACAAAGAACTTCTGATTTTTTTTCTTTTTCAGACAAATTAATTATGTTAATTTAACGATTGTCATAATACATAAGTTTTATAAACTGCACTGACACACATGCAAACCAAAAAGCACAAATTGCATTTAATTGGCGCCTTAAAGTGAATGCTAATGAAATAGCGTATAAATAAAAGTTAAATCGAATGATTGCTGCTAATTTTGAAGCAAGGCGTAATTGCAATTTTTATTGATCATTAGACTTTTCTGAAATTGATTCTTCAATTAGTGATCCATTCAAGTATATTTCCTGAAGACTGAACAGATTGTCATGGCAAGTATTGGATACTTATTGGCTATTGATAATTAACAACTAGTTGCTAGAGAAATTGTTAAAGCAGAGTCGAGAAAAATTGTATTTTATTTCATACGTTTTTATTGCACATCAAATAATTTTTATTTATACAATTTCAATAAAAACAGTATCGCACAAAAGTATTAAAATAATATATATTTAACCTACGTATGATAGACTTATTTTAAGGAAGTAAAATAAACAGTTCATTTCACATACCACACAAACTCAATTAATCCTTATACAAATCCCTATAATAATGTTTTTCCATAATATGCCAACATAGTCATGAGTTTTCATGCACACTTTTCCACAAGGGCATAGGAAATCGAGCAATATTGCGAAGCCACAAATGGCCAGAAGGATATAACTGAAACATTTACATGCGATGCACGAAATGAACAATCAATATGCAACATTATATTAAACAATGCGGTGACAATAAAACAACAAAATGTCGAGAGTCTTGTTGAAATTCTAAACAAAAGCTCGCGACCGCTATCATATCGAGATGGAGCGGCAATTCGCACACAAATGAAATACATATAGCATATACCGTTGTCATCCCAAAACAAAATGGCATGCGAAAAATCAATTTTTTTTTGTGCAAAATGTATTTTTCATAATAAAAAATGCGGAGTGAATGGGTTGCACTTTAAATGGAATCCAAATATGACACCTCTGGCTGGCACGATTGAATATAACAATATGATCTGTCAGAAATAATGTAGCACGCATGACGCACCTGCCGCTGGATCTGCATTGTGCTGTGTGTATCTTGACTGCGGGTGAATGGAACTCATTTTTGTGCTTTTCTTCTCGTTTTTTAATCAAAATTCATATTAAAAATATGCGTTTGCATGAACCGTGTTACTATGGTTTGGAATCATGTTGGAATAAGAATAAATAAAAAAATAAAAAAACTAGGGCAATATGTGCAAAGTGCTGTCTGTGCGGTTTTATTGGAAAGAATTTTAGCAGTATAAATCCGAAAAAAATAAAACCAATGTGGTATGCTCTGGCTCATATTAAAAAGGGCTGTTTGTGTCAAAATCAAAGCGAATATTCATACACGTTTGTATAAGAAAGCAACTCACACCACCTGCATCCCTTTCGCCCACACATATTATGCAATATAAATACATTCACGCACTCCGTTGTAACTTACCGCCGGATAAAATAAATTGAATAACCACCACCCGTCATGCAAACGCAGACAAAAACGAGAGAGAGGAAAAAAAGGGCAACCGCATTATTTCATCTATTTTTTTCGGTGGTGGAAATTTGGAAATTATTTGATTTGTCAACTCATTATAACAGTAACGCACATCCCCTTGGGCTTATATACATTAAAGAGTAAAAATACCCCAGCAATTAAAACTCCAAAGTTAAGTGGTCCATGCCCAAGGCGTTTTTCGCAACCCCATTTTTCTTTCGACACAAACTAAGGGGAAGGCTATTCGATTGTTGTGTTTTCTCTGTTCATCCTCTTCCTGCCTCCTTCCGTTTTGTTATGCCATTTTCTTTTAATATACGGTTTTGCTTTTGTGTTCACCACTCCCCCCTCTACATCCTTTATTCCTTTACCTTCCCATCCATACATTTTTGTTATTCTTTACCATTCTTTGTGCGTTTTATTCACAACAAATCGCAACATATTCACAATAAACATGTTTAAATACATACAGCAAGAACCAAAATGCGTGGCAGGGGATGGTTGATGATGGAGGCACATGAAAGGAGCCAGCTATACTATGCAGCAGCAGCAGCAAGTCGTCCTGTACAAACAGCTTAACCTTTTCGTTTAACTGTTCCGAATGAGTCTCATCAATCAAATTGTACTTTCTCTAGCCGACATTATTGCTTCAGTTGAGCGGAATTTCTGTTTCAAATTAACTCGAAATCTTTCAGCCCTGCACACAATGGGCGCTGGGAATTTTTTAATTTATTTAATGCCCTCTGCACGAAATTACACAACGTCAGAAGCAGACAACCCTGCGTTGTGTGCAAGTATAATGCTTAAATACGATACCAAGGCAAAAATTTGAAAATTTTTGCACAACAAAACAGCTCACGCTGTTTAACTCCACACAAGTATTTCAAATAATAATGTTTGTTATTTCAAAATGACGTACCCTACATAATATACAAAAAGCTGTTCACTTGATTTGAATCTAAAAGTAAATACCGAACCATGTCATATTAAAATTCCTAACAATTACATTAATTATCGTGTTTGAGTTTGATCTCTGACGTGTACAATATATAGCAATGTATTTTAGTGTCAAGAGCCCTTCATCTATCGTATCGGCCTTAGCATTATGAGCTTTCCATCACTGCTGCACACACGTACTGTACGACACGAACGCTGTATGAAGATTGGGTAGGGTGCAATTCCAACTTACAACCGAATCGAATTGATTGAATTTTATGAATGCACACTGGGGAGAGAGAGTGAGGTGGGAATAATGATAGCCTCCGACTGCCGTGTAAAAGCAACAAATATACACGTCGAATTACATTTGTGTATTTGTATTTAATGCCAAAAATGCATTTTGAGACGTATTTTATTTGAGTGGTAAATATTCATGCAGGGAACAGTTTCGGTGGGCATTTCTCCAGGGACCATCATCATCACCCTTATAAATTCAAACTGTATATTACAAGACACATCCACACAGCTGAACTCAATTATTATTGTAGGATTTCATACTATCACTTCTATTTTTTCACCGACTCTTAAACTCCTACCCTCATTCTCTCTTGCAGTGCTCTCATTTCATATTTATTTTTAGGGGTTTGTATATTTAGTTTTTGCTTATAGAAATAATTTCACCTACAGGGGAGGATTTTGAGATTCCCAGAGGAGGGTTGTTGCTATAACCATTGTTAATGCCGGAATCCCTAAATCATTTAATTTTTTCAGTCAGTGTGTTTTTTGTTCTGCTTTTTAAACCAACCGATATAAACCATTGAGGAGTTGTGTATGTTTCACATAAGAATATAGTACGCAACAACAAAAGCAATCCGGAACACGTGAAAACTCTTCACATACCGCACGTTACAACGCCACGTACACCATGTTGAATCCGCATCAACACTCACGGTGCTCGTGCTCACAGGGGTGGACGACACGCATCCAAATTGATTTTGTGTGAATATGGGCACGTGTGTGGAACAAATTAAAAACGATATAACACAAAATCCGGGCCGGGGTTGGTGCAACATAATATATTATACGAGAGAGGAACAATACAAAAATGAGCCACCGAAATTCATGTCTGCATCCATTAGGATATTATGATTATCGTTCTAAAGTCTAAATTCACGAAGGCCATATGCGCCCCCATAAATAATACTCTCCGCCGTGTGTTTATGTACCGTATATTAAAAACTTAAGTAACAATCACTAATCCGACGATGTGGAAAATTATGGTTGCGGAATAAGTATAATAATGGGACGACGACCGAGCGGCGTGGCGCGGTGAGTGGTGCGGTTGCACTCTCAAAAGCGACCCCGAATATTTTTTGGGGGCGATATGTGTTTGGTGTAACTGTATAAATATAATTTTATAAACATAAAGTAAATCCGCAAGGACATTTGTTGTGAAGGGCGAAACATTGTACGAACACATGAAAATTAGGTTTTTTTTATTATTAAGAAGGAACAACACAAAATAGTAATACAAATTGTGCAAGAAATTCACCCCATTCAGTAGACTTTGTTATGTTATCCCTGTTGTCTGTCTGAAAGCGCACATATAACGTAGTTTTTTCTACTTTTATTTGCTTTTTCTGTGTTTTAAAAGAGAGATTCTTATTTTAGTTTTATGTGATGTTTTTTTCCTTTTTTACAATTACCTTCACCCTTGCAAATTGTTGAAGTAATGTACTTTTTCAGCCATTTTTATGTCTTTTGAGTTCTCGAAGGATTCGCATACAATTGTAAATTTTTTTCTCTCTCACAGTGTCTGCAATTTTCTGGACAGAAATGCCTCATGATTTTTTACACTGCTTTATGTTTGTGTTATATATCGTAAATGTACGAGTACGAGTGTAAACGTAAAGTAGCGTTTTCTTTAATTTAAAAGTTTTAAATTTTTTAAAGCTTACCTTGTTGCCAGGTCTTTGTGCACAAAGTTCATCTGCTCCAGATACTTCATCCCAGAAGCGATTTGTGTTGCAATGTAAATTAAACAGCCATAACTGTGGAAAAATTACAATATTTAAAATTTAATAGTTTTTCTTTTTGACACAAAATAACAACTTTAAATTAACTTCAAATTAAAAAGTAATGTACATAAATATAGTAAAAATTTGTTTTATTATTCAGACATGAAAATTGCGGTACGAGTATCTAAAACAGTCTTTTATGTGAAAAGCATTTCATTTATAGAAAAATAGTTTAATGTGTACTCAATATTAAACCGACATGCAAATGCATTGCCTTAATGTAATATAAAAATAATTTGTTTATAAAATGTGGTGCCTGTCAATTTCTAATTTATTTTGTTATAGCAAATTGACATGCAATGTTATGATTGGCAGAATTGAAGGAGCAATCATGAGTTTACAATAATTTGATATATGATGTGATATGGCTCAAAAATTTTTACTATGTTTTATATTTTCATGTTTGTTTAAATTTGTTTGGAATATAAACTATCCCAATCAATTGTAACTAACTTATTAACTTTTAAATTGAACGTGTATTTACATCAAAAATTTGACATAATATTCCTATTCATTAAAACAACCTACGACAAAAAAAACTCATAAATCAGCATACTTTAATTTAAAACTTACAACAATACTAAATTATTTAAATATAAACCCCTCAAAATATGATCACCCTCAACTATTTGAAATATTTATCACACTCTTGCAATAATAAATTGAAACTGATCTAAAATTGTATACAATGTGAAAATGCATGAAAAATTCATTACAGCAAGATAAATGAATTTCCAACGCAAAACCTCCTTCAATTCCAAAGAGACGTTTCCTAATGTAACCACATCACCATTAATTATTCTATCGGAAACATTCCCAATTAGTTTTCGTGAAACACACACACTCAGAAAAATGCATTCCAATTAAGATTTATGATTTGTCAAACACTCCTCGAGTATTTCTCTCAGAGTTCAAGTTCTGTTGCGTTACGAGTCTCATCCTCCGATCAAAAATCCACCCGAATTTCTTCTTTCACGCAAAATACTCTATTTCACTTAACTGTGACCGCAAAATTTCACCAAATGAAGTGGACTACAGCAAGGCATCACATTATTCAGGAGATAAACCAACTAACCCCACCCTCCAACAAAAAAAAAAATTGTAAGAGAAAAAAGGAAAAAAGAACATGCGAGCACAAAACTACACCGGATTGCCCTCATACTCCAAAATAGGTCGAAAATATAGTCACAGAATGTGTATACAGAGAAAAAGACGTTGCCATAAATTTGAATTTAACTATAAGGGGAGACCTTTTACGGCATTCCCATACCCCCCAAAATATCAGTGGGATATCAACTGCAAGATCAGGGTGAAGAAAATAATATTGAATTCAATCGATATACACAAAATAATATATCGACAATAAATCAAGTTATATACAGAGTACTTATATTTGCTTTAATATTATGCCCGTGGTGGTAAAATTGTTATGCAACAAATGTATCATAGAACGCGTCAAAAGAGATGAGTTGAATGCCCACAGCCGCCACCCCCAAGGGCTTTAGCCGTTGTATGTGTGTGTGTGTGCGTTTGTTGGTAGTGTTATACGAGCAGGGATACACATGCAGGGAAAACCAAACATGAAATCAAGCACAAGGCAAACATAAAAATGTGTGGCATTAAATCTGAGCGCACGCTGAAAGCAAGGAAAATTAATGGTTTGTTATAGAAAATCTTGACATTACCTTAGTGAATTACTCTGGACATCAACGTGACCAGTATCCAAAATGTGCTCCTGAAGAAATTGATTTAAATCCCCTTGGCAATTGCTGTAATCAAGCACGATACAGATTGGCTCATCGCGTAAACATGCACCCAGCAGTTGGGCCACATTTACGTCACTTAATTGTGCTAATTGCTTGGCTTTGGTGCGAAACTCTTTCCTTATGCTGTCTGGTGCTCCGGGACGCAGTGTGGCCACAGCCACTAGATTAGAACTATTATAAAATGAAATAAAATGTAATTTGTCAATGAAAGTTGAACAATTAAAAAGAGCATGACACCAATCTCTTGACAGATAGTAGGATTCATTTAAATATCATTAACAGCGATGGGTACTAAAAATACTTTTTCTTTTAAATTCAAGGCAACATGTTTAAGCTTATGTCAAATGGAAACACACTCATATAAGATGTATACCTTGAGGTGCAGGAAATTCAATTCTTACTTTAGATGCACACAATTTCTACAACAATTTGTAGAGGAGATGTACTCGAATTTCCATTGAAATCAAGGTTTACATGTTTATCCAATAAATAAGTAAAACATTAAAAAAACGTCAAGGCACATTTTCACAAACCTTATATTCTTGGTTTCACATAAATGCAATTCCCCGAATGCACCGCATCCAAGTTTCTCGATAATGACTAGTGATTGACGTGGGAATTCTTGTAGCTGGAAATCTTCATCAGCCGATATGCCATCCACATCGCTGTATGTGTTGTTGGCATGAGTTGACGGGGTGGTTGGTGTTGACGGTTTGCAAATGGCCGTTGCTGCATAGTATTTCTCTGGGGGCGGTGGCACTGGTGGCGGCTTCGGGAATATGCTGTTGAGCGGCGGTGGTGGCGGCGTCAAACGCACACTCATATACCCGCCAGGTATTTTCGGTATAAGTCCTTGCATATGTGGCACTGCATATTCTTGGCAAACAATGTCGGGCACGTCTGCAAACAGCACAAGAGCAACAACAAGAAAGTTTGAGTCAAAACAATGGTGCTCAGTACAATATTATGTTAGGATACAACCTACATGCAACCTAATATGTATAAAAAATTAAATGGTATTCTATAAAATATAATAATAATGTCGGACTTTTGGGGTATACAACGAAAAACATCCGCGAAACCAGAGGGGCGGATCGACCCATCCTCATCCAAACAATAACAACCGAGCGGCACAAACAAAAACATAATAATTCATAATGAATATTCGGGAAGTTACATCCAGCTGTGGACACTAAAACCGTGTAAGGGAACTGCACAAATAATTCCGAGAAAAAAAAAAGATTTTTTTTAGAGATAATATGTATAGAAGAAGCATTCTTTATTTTTAGTCGACGTCTTTCCCTTTCAGCTTTCATTATGTTATTCTGGTTCATTTTTACACATTGTGCTTCAGAGCTTCAGACACCCTGAAAAAGGGAAAATATTTTAAATGCTTTCGGCTGGTATACGCTTGGCTGTGCCCGCCCTACATACACATTCCATATATTCGTTAATTTATGTTTTAACACATTGCAAAAAAATACTGTATGTAGTCCCAAAAAATTAACACAAACCTCGTCTTTGCATAAAGGCACTGTACAAAATAATTCAAGCAAAGTTGTTGTTTAATTTGGTGAATTTGCAACTGGTTTCACTACACCAGTCGTAATTTTTTTCCTCTTTGACTTGCTTCAGTTTTATACAAAGAAGTAATTAAGTTTTGTTTTACGTGTGCACCAGAATATTAAGAAAATATGTTTGCAGATATATTTCAAGTTATAAAAGCTAAAATATGCGTCAAAGATACTCCACAACACACACATTTTCTGTCAGATCCTTTCGACTTTTAGCTTGCAATAAGTTTAGTCAAATTATGACATGCACGTTGTTTGACTTTGAAAAGCTTTAGTGAGCCCTTTTCACTTCATTCATTCTTTCATGGCAGGAGATTGTTTCCCAGAATTTCAGGGTACACAAACTATATGAAACTGTTCAGTCAGAATCCATAAAAAGCCGGAATCAAAACGTGTTACGATTTATATAGAGTTGAATTCTTGTTATATTGTACTAGACACAGCATTTTTTAAGCATTTTTCATTTTAAAATATGAAATAGTTATCATTATTTAAAGAGGAGAAAAACATTCATGGAAACTATTAATTGGAATGCAAAAAGCTGAAGTTGAAAGAAACTTCTTCATGCAAAACCGTGTATTTAAAAACTTTGGCTGACTAATAACTATATAATTCTGGAAAAAGACTGACAATCGCTGCAAGTGAACAACATTATAAAATAAAGACTACAATTTTGAAAATGGTTTAACTTTCATTGAAATTGAACTTTTAAATTTTTCCTAAAAGCAAAATGTTAAATTATTTAAAACGAAATGCTCTAAGCTTTAATTTTTGAAAATTTATTTTGTTTATTTTTGATTTGAAGAAATTCTAAACCAATTTTATTATATTAATTATTACAATTTCGGGAAAACGAATGAATCAAATACACATATTCTTTATTCAAAACGATTTTGCCAGGTGCTTTCATGAAATGTCGAAAACAGTTATGCATTATTGAAATAAGTACCGAGAAATAATTAGAACAGCTTTTTAATGGAAATATATTCCATATTAATTCAAATTCCATGAAAAATGGCTGCCCATTTGAAAGCTATTGCATTAAAAAATGGGGCAAAAAATTATGAAAATATTAAAAATCTTATTCATAATGTGTCAATAAGCTCATTTCATTTATTTCAATTATTGACATTAAACATTCGAGAATGAATACAATATGTTATATGCTTATGAAAATATTGGAAATAATAGTAATCTCGTTTGAATTACATCAATTTAAATATTATTTCAGAATCAGTATTTTAATTAAAATTTATTAAATAAAACTTTTTAAATATCGTAATTTTAAACAAACGTTTTGTTGAGTACGATATTTTTTGTAGACATTAAATAATTGCTGTAATACAATTTTCACCTGTTTTATTATTGCCTTCAATATAGGAAACATTTAGAAGTACCTAAAATAACAAAATAAAACTGTAATTTTGATATTTACGTAACAAAGCCAATATTTAAACTATTCTCCACCAACAATTTCATCCAATTACATAGCATATGCCATTTAAAATCAGTTGAGTTCACTCATTACCAAGAATACCGTTTTAATGCTACCTATATTTACTTAACACATTTACATAATGTACAATAATTATTATGTACATCATATTACGTATAATTAGCGTTTAACCCAACCAATTTGTAACCAATTTGACTAAAACTCTTATTTGGCTAAAATTAAAGGGAGTTAATTTAATACAGAAGCTAAAGCCGTGCCGCGCCTCATATACGCAAACCTTAAAGTCAAATGTGTATATTAAATTGAATTTAATTGTTATGCCGCGCTAAAATTACAGTGGGCGGAGGTTGGGACTTGGGAGGTTTGTACACTAAACAACCACGGCTCTACGACGCATCTCACCATAATATTACGGCAGTGAACCTATAAATGCATGTGTGTGTGTGTGTGTGTGTCAAATGAACTACATAACCATACATTTGAACCAACAATGACGTGTGTAATGTGAATTTATGCAATGTCACATACACACAATTTTCCACCATGTTAAACAATTAACTTAAACTCTCCGTAAGTACTTTACCTGTGTAATCAGGAGTGATATGATGACGCTGCATATCATTTATGGAGCATCCGCTGGCTGCGCTCGTGTACATATTTACATTGAACGGCTCATGGTAGAGGCTGCTTTTATCAATCGACTCGTTATCATCCATGGCCACCTACATTGCGGCGTAGAGATGAAAGAATCGCCAAAAAAAGTACGTCAGTGAGATGAGATTAAATCGCGGATTAATTTAAGTACACATATAGACACAAAACATTATTTTAGTTAAGCTTGTTTGCTGTTATAGTTAGTGTAACACACATTATTATATAAGATAATTCAAGCGGACCTAATCCCCCAAAAGCTTACATTATAATAATATGCTGAAGAAGCACGTCATATAATAATGCAAGTGTAGCCATAAAAATATTGAGGTTACCCATCCTTACCTTAATATTGCTATTGATGCGTTTATTAATGCCCAGCCCCACCATGCTGTCCTGTCCATAATTGTGTTGAATCGAGTTCAGGACATCGGAGCGACGATTTCTTCGATTTTTCGCAACAATAAACAATATAATAACCACCAGCAGCAGTATAATCGTGGTGAGTACGGCAATGACAACCCCAACAAAATGCTGTTTGGGCTCTTGGTCAATGGGTTTTGGTGAAATTACTGAAATGGGTTGTTAAGAGAAATGCATACATTGTTAAATTGTATAAATTGTATATATTCGCATTTAACAATAATAGTAATTAGTGAATTAGGTGTAATGGTTACAATTGTACACGACGTATGTGGTTGGGCACCACACACGAACTATTTAGTTGGGTATATGCAAACATCGTGTGGGGGGGGGGGGGTGGTAAATTACATGCAGAACATAGGCGATATTTTGCCCAAAATAATGTATGTAAAGCCCAGCAAAACACCCGGGCAAATACAACACAATTGTGTGATGAGAATTAAGATGAAAAAACACTATTTTGTATAAAGAAAACTTACTCTGTGGTCCATGATTGCGTTCCCCTTTGGCAGGAGTCGTCTGTACTTCATCGCGTTGCTCTTGTGTGTCTTGCGGCACCAAATTCCCGTTTGTTTCCTCCTCCGTAAAATTACCGAGAACTGGCACTGTGTTTTGAGTAGAGATACAATTCATATTATAGTTTTACATATATTGCCGCAGCAGCAGCAGCAGCAGCAGCATGCAAGCACATATACAAAATGTAAACATATGCGCTGGCGGTACATGTGTGTAAACTCTTGGAATGGGCATTGGAACCGAATAGGTACATGGTATGTTTGCATAATGTTGTCATTTCATTGAAGTGGTTGAGGAAGACGCAACTGCAGGGGATGGCTGGCTCTTCAAATAAACAAAATCCATATGGGACCAAAGCAAAAACTTGCCAGACTTAAACTATTTGGATTGGTTACATCTTTTATGAGAACTGGAGCATCCAACGTACTGCACCAACAACCATACAGCAATTGTTGCTATACGAAGCGAGTAAATTTAAATCTACCGCCCATTGGAAGCTGTGTGGAGAATGTGCAGTGTGTGCAATGTGTGCACTGAGGGAGGACAACAATATGCAGTTAGTTAGTACACTGCAGAAGGTTGTAAAAGGGTTTTTGTTGCAGCAAACTTTAAGCTGCAATTAATAATTTAAAATGTATATGGTATGCAGAATGTTACCTATACACAAATCATTTCAATTCCGGTGAGATAGCATAAATTTTGTATTGCAAAACTTTTTTTTTAAACAGGTGGGTATATTGTGTTTGTGTGTAATAGCCTTTACAATTTCACACAACACATGCTGGAGAAGGTTTAATGGCTCATGCCTTTTAACTTCATCAGCCACGTCAGACAAATGCATGTATTGTAATGTTAAAAGTTAAAACAAAATACCATGCCTGTGATTTTTCAATCTCATACTAAACTCATACACTGTAACATCCTTCTGGATAGCCAATCTTTTAATTGCATACACGTATGTGCATTCAACTTCATGTGAAACAGCATAAAAATAGATTTTCACAAAACAATTACAATATACTTTCAGTCTTTGTTAAATGCAGTGTACCAAAAGAGCGCATACGTGCTGCCTGCAGAAACTTCAAGCGCAAACGCATTATATGTATATTATGGAACTATAAGGGAGCGCTCAATATTTGCAGAGTTTATAATTTATACTTTATATAGTACCATTGCGGAGGAAAAAAAACAACAACAATGCACATTGCATCCACTTCTGAAGGCAACCATATTCCGTGAGCTGTCAGCTAAATTGTTTTGTGCAATTAATTACCTGAGATGAAGGACACTTCGCTGAGCATTATCCAGCGCAATGCAAAATACAAATGCACTTGCAGAAATCGTCCCATTCGATGGTGCAATTTAATCGTCACATCGCGAGCGTGCTCCATTACGGTGTCGGGCATGTACGAAAACAAAACTGGCTCTCCATTGAACTGTTGGCCGCCGATGCTGAAGAAGACTTTTGCTCGAACAAATACCTACATTAAATGGGCACAGTAAAAAGGTAAGCGATAAGAAATGTGTTGCAAGAAATGCGGCGCAAACTCATACATATTTTAGATGTAAAAAATTGCAATACACAATAATGCAATTATTAATCAATATTATGTTTCCCTCATAATTTAAAATGAATTATTTTTTATGTTTGTAAATGTTTTTGTTGGTCGGTGAAAACAAAGAGAAAAGGTTGGGGAGAGGAAAAAAAAGTGCATTCAAAACGATGCAACACAGCGCAAATAACAGCGATATCGTGTGCATAAATTCCCGTCATTATGCCATTTCAACTAACATTAAATAAATTTGCTATTAGTTAGTAGCTTGTCGTGCATGAAATAGAATAATTTATCTCTCGTATTTATTTATTTTTTGCCAAAAAAGAATAATTTTTAGAATAAAACATAACCAGGTAAATACAGCCTTTTAGCAGGGTGTTACAATGAAAGAGGCTTCTGTATTAAGGTCAAAAAGTTTAAAATAATTTGCAATGGAAAATATTAATTAAAGGATTTAAATTACAACCGTTATTTTTTTTTCTAACAACATTATTTTTGAAAGAGCAACTTTAATCTTTTGAAATGTATTTGAAATAAATAAATATTTTCACACCCTGTAAATTCCCCGGCCGCCATTTCTCTAAGGCACTTAGGGAACACATGCATTGGTTGAATTAAAAGTATGTACTCGTATATTTTTTTGCGGTATTTACCTGCACGTCTTTGGAGAACATGTTGTTCGTGTGAAGTACCATCGCGCTGAAGTTGCGAACGCTGTCGAACTCAAATGTCATTTCAACAGGTTTTTCTGCCATTCCGAGGGTATCATTCCGCCAACCAATCCACTCATATCCTACACACATAAAATATAGAAATCATTCAAAATTGAATCTACATGGCACACATATGCACTTATATGTCTAATTCGAGTGGCAATCCATCAGATACCATCAATCTATCATAATTTACAGAAGCGTCTTTTTCAGACTCAGGATTATCATCCTGTGGTGCTAAGTATTTTTCATTGTTTTTGTTTTTATGTTGTTTTTATACATTTTTTTTATGATTTATAAAAGAGCTCACGTATGTGGAGCCATGTCACAACACCATCATGCGCTAAGTAATATTGACAAATTTGATAGTAAATTCCATCTGTGTGTGACGTTATAATACACACCTTTGCCAAATCCATGGATATCCGTTCGAAAATTGTCAGTTCCCTTTTGTCCATCAACGAGCTGCCCTAATCCACCCACCAGTCGATCACCTTCCTGATGGCCGTCATACATTTTGTCAGACAAATCAACTTCCAATCCACGCTGCACACCCTTCGGTATACTGTAGGACAATAAGCCCTCTGTAAAGTCATTGAATGTATTAGTTGGAGGGGCCAGTGCAAATAGAACTTAATAATTCAACAAACATAGGTCTGTGTGCAACACAGTGATATTGTGGGATGAAAAGGAAAGGTGGGAGACATGGCATACAGTTTCATTTTTATGTCTACACTCGTATATCCATATACGATATAGACAATTCTGTATGCAGAATGCAAACGCAGAAGGCAATCCAACAAGAACTCATCAGTGGCGCTCCGTATACCCTTGTTCATTATTCAACGTTTTTGTTCTGTTGTTTTGGGGCTTTATAGCGCCATTTTTATTCCATTCAAGTTGCAAATGCTCCACCGCCAACCCCAACCCCAACCCCAACAAACAAATATATTGTTGTTTTGTATAAAATGTTCATAACAGATGCCAGTGAAGAGGATAAATATATAGGATGCGAACAAAGAGCCATCAAGATGCACTTCTTATATTAATAGATACTCCTTTATTCCACAGACTATGTTGTAAAAGCGTACACTTAACTCCAAGCCAAATGCTTTTGAATGAAATAATTAGGAATATAAATTATATTATGCAGCACTCACCATCCCAAACGCATCCGACAATCTCAGCTCGCAAACACACGGTCCTTTCGTGCAAACTGTATGGAAAAATCCGAATTTTGGATGCAAATATCACCGGTTGCAGGACATTCTCCACCTCGCTATAAGTGTTTATGTTGCCTGTCAAAATTTCCTTTCCTTGAATATTTTTCCAGCGCTCCCACTTGGAGAATCCCGGCCGCCAGTATTCCAAAACATAGGCTTCAGTGTATTCTTTGCCCTGTCCTTTGCCAAAGCGTCCCTGCGTCCGGATTGCTGTAACTACATGCATCTGAAGCAGGTCAACTTGTAGGAATTCGGTTAAAGCCCGCGACACAATATGCTTGGGACACCATGCTCCACCATTCACATCAACTTTTAATCTAAAAAGTTTACAAGAAACAAACATACACTTGTTAGCTGCGAATTGTTATCATCCCCTAGCACAATTTTTTGTGGGATTTAAATTTTTATTACACAAAAGATTTTTCTTTATAGTTTGTGCATATTTTGAGAGTGGACCTCAAACAAAAGCTTATATTACCCGTATTACCACTTTGAAAATAACAACAGAAATGACTTACCTTGCTCGTTGTGGGCCAACATTTTCCATGTCGTGTGATGTGCTTGCGGTTATTTGAAAGTCTGTTATCGCTCCTGATTCCATGCCAAGCGCGCTATTGCAGTTTGCTGTATTTATACACACAATAGTAGATTATTGGTATGAATGCGTGGAGCAGCACAAAGATGACGCACAAAGAACATGAAAAGAGGGAAAAAAAAAGTTGTTTTAAGTAATTAGATAAGATGTCCACAAGACGTTCTGAACAAGTGAACAATGTATATGGTGCTTGAGGCGTGTTAACTGATATAAATAGGCGCACGAACTAGCACTAAATGGAGGCACATCATGCCCTCCCATCTCGTACATATATAAAATATAATATAATAGGTACTCGTATATTTGCCTCAAGAAAACTGAAATAAATGTGTACAAGCGGTGGGGATGGGAAATGGCAATTGGGTCGAGGGTTAATATACCGTTATAGCACGCGGTTTGTATGCCACACACGCGAGCACACACATATGTCACAGGATAAATTCTCAAGTGTGCGCTATAAGGTCGAGGCCAAGATAAGATGTGAGATGTTCACCTTTGAAATGCAGAAGAAGCACCAGCAGGCGTGCACGACATCATCAACAACAAAATAGCAACACCAACGTGGAACGAAAATTGAAAATGATGGCGTATATATAAAAAGATGTACCGGAAATATAATGTCACATGAATACTATAGCGGTATAGTATGTATCTTGCCACAGGATTACATAAGGGGACAAGAAGTGGTGCTTGCAAATATGTAAAGAAATAACGCATGCAGCCTTTTCTTTAAGACGAAAATGAAAATGAGTAAAAGGTGTGCGGGTGTCCCGTACTGAGTGTGTACATCAGTGATTGCATAGTTTGATATGTGTGTAGTGCAGGGAAAAGTAAAAGGGGTTGTAAATAATTCGAAAGGAGCGAATTGCAAAGAGCGACGCGGGAAAATAAAATAGATCAGATAAGAGCGCGAGGTTGTTATACCTGATGAAAAAAATTACTTGCAACAAGATGAAATGTAAGGCATGAAATTGCCGCATGAGTGGATTCTTACGGTTTACTTTTTGGATATAACAATCAGGCATGCCGCTCCGCACCGCATCGTGTGCAAATTGGGCGATCAATACATGGCACAGATTTATTTAACGTCTTTGTTAACGTCTGAAATGTGGCTCAGCGATGAAAGTGGGCGCTATGTGCATAATGCGGCCTGTTTTTTCGTGTGTTCATGTGTTTTGAGAGGAGAATTGGGGCGGCACAATATTGGTAAACGCATAGTGATTTCTGACACAAAAACAAATCCAAATGTGTATTGCAAGAAAGGATGGACTGCAGTAAAAGAAAATTGTTTCCACTGAATTGAGGTTAATCCATGACCAATGACTATCGTTAATCCTTTAACAAACAAACACTGCAAGCTTTGAGCTTAGATTTATTTTGTGTTGAAAAATTTCTTGAGAATTGAACACACATTTGTTTTACTTTCTACGTCGAGAATCGTTTTTATAAACTTAAAGGAAAACTGCAATAGATTGCGTTTTAAATACTCTCACTTTACATCAATTGATTTGAGTCAAAAACTTTTATAAAGTTACGATTCTTCCATTTAAAAAATAATAAATTTCTTAAACCCTTTTCTAAATATAAATTTTCGTTATTTAATGACTTGAATAAAAATATTGATTTAAATTTAGTAAGCTTTAACAACGATGTTGTCAATTCCAATTCAAAATTAAAGCAACCCAATACAAAAAAGATGAATTCAAAAATTGTTGATGTCAATATTTGAAACGAAGCGATAGGCTCTTTAAAAAGTGGAGCTCCTCTATCTTATGCTCCGCAGCACAGTGCACACGCTGATGTATTACGAATGTCAAAGGGGATCATATCGCATTTCCATCCCTAAATTATGTATGAATGTCGCAATAAGGAGTTGATGTGGTCGATCATTGGGGAATACTGGATCTATTGCGTCAAAAGTTTCATATAAGTGCACGTCTTATATATTTCTATGCATACATGTGTTTTTTCTTTATCACAATTTTCCCCATTTCCTTCATGTGAAAGAACATTGTTTCACGAAAGCATAAAACATGGCAAAAAATGCACGTACAACATCACGAAAATTGTAAATATAGGACAGGAACTGAACAAAGTAGATAATCTTCCTCAACTAAATCTTGTGTGATTCAACGCGCGCTCAGAATTAGTAATTCGCTTTGGAAATTAAATTGAATCAATTTGGATAATGCTATCGGGTGGTACCCCCCGCTGTATAATCTGTGGTAAAGGTTTGATTCGATACAATTATATGGGCTACATGCGGAGTGTAGGAAGGATACTGAAAGGGATTTGTAGCAATGATTACAACAAACTCCGCATTATGTGTACAATTATGGTAAAACTCTGAAATTTATAGAACATACACAATTATGTGCGATAATTTTGGAATTGGATTGTGTTCGAATATTTGTATTATTAAAATTGAGGCATTTGCAATAATTATTTTACGATGCATTCAATATTGTGCAACATAATGGAATGCAATAGATAATTTGGTTGACTAATAATTTGGGTCTTTATAACATTTTCATTTTACAGAAGGTACATATTTTGCAAATGTGCCACTAACCTACTTATTAGGATTGATATAATTTTTTTATTTTCAAAAAAAATATGAATAGCAATGTAGAAAATATGATAAATATGAAAAAAGGCAACAATTATTAAACAAAACCCTCTCAACAAGCTCAATGTACTTACAGACATCCAATGAATTTCCAGCCGCTGCCTGATCACCGAGCAACAAAAGCATCAGCGCCATTGCCATAATTGCAAATACCCGCTGCCATTTGCACAATATTTCCAACGTTGTGATTTTATTTATAGTCATTTTGCCTCTTCAATCCTTTGTGTGTGTATACAACCGCTATAATTTAGCGCGTATATTTTTCTTTCCTCCTTTTAATTTGTTTGTTATTTGAATTTGCCCTTTTCGTTATTATTTTTTTCGACCACCCTCCAATTTTTTTTTCGTTTTTTTTTGGTGTATAAACTTTTTTTTTGCGTTTCGTTGTTGCCGCTTTTATTGCTATAGAAATTTACATTTCTAATTGATGAGAGTTTCATAAAAACGCTTTAGTTTGTTTAATTAACGCCACCATTGCCACCATGCAGGTCCTGCAGTGTGCGTGCCAAGATGATATTTCTCCTCGCCGCTGTTGGGCAACGATACTGCCGATATTTTGTTCATCCTGAAAAGAGACAAAAATAAATATAAATAAGTGTTATACTCGGTTTTATGCAAGTGCTTTTGCAAAAGTTAAAATAATAATTTTTACAAAATGAATTTGGTAAATTTAGTGAAAGTGCGAATCAATATTTTCATTCGTTTCATAAGATAATCCCAAGAATTCTTATTTCCTACGTTAGATTTCCACTCGGTCAGATTTCATTGAATTTTTTAAAACAGGGATGTACTCGCACTGGTAAATAACAGAATATTGGTCATTTTAACCTAAAGGAAGGATGCGAGTGCAATACTGTTGAGAAATAAAAAAATACATCATTCAAAACTAATATCTTAACTAAAAGCCAAACCATTTCTGTATAGTTTTGTTTACTCAATGTGTTTTGAGTGTAGATATTCAATTAAGATAATTTCAATATTAGCTTATGGATAATAAATATTTCCTATTTTAATAGAATTGCTATCGAAAAATGTGTGATTACCTCTTAAGCTGCAAAGACAGCAAGAAATATAATACGAGAAGTAAAATGATATTTACACAAACATTAAAGCTTATCGTAGGTTGCAGTAAAATTATACAGCAAACTAATCGCATGCATTGCATCTTCCAATATGCCTACTCATATTATAAAATGGTCATTTTATTGACATGCTAAACACATGCAGCTCGGCATTTTATTTAAGTAACGTTAAACAATTCATTTTCCGCATATTTACGTTGAAATTTGCTCAATGCATTCTCACGTTCATCCGCAGTGGCTGCTGCCAATATTTGTGCAACCAAAACATTTCCAACAATTTTTTTACAATTTTATTTTTGCTAAATGCATGCAATAATGTTATGCACTCATATGTGTACACTGTACAGGAATTGGTATACACGACAAATGAACAAGGCGATATTTGTAATCGCAGCCGACAACTGGACTTTTGCATGTCGTCTATTTTGTGTGCACGCTCCGCTCAATATGCCGCTAATGTAAGCTTATAAAAAGGCTCATACATATAATAAATTTTTCATTAAAAAAAAAATGAAAGCGAAAAACAGCATCGCGTTTTCACTCATAAACACACAGTTAAGTAACGAACAAGAGGCTGTCACAAACAACATGGTTGACTTTAAATGGGTTTTTTTTTATGTGTATATAAATACGTTAACTGTATAATGTACATAAAGTACACTGGTCTGTGAGCGCAGTGTATTATTACGATGAATATAGGCTTTATTTTCCACTTAAGGACTTGATTTGCCATTTGAGATTGCAAACAATGCGATCGAGAGCGCGCTGACGACTGCCCTAACCAAACAATGTCGCAGTCATCAACAGAACTAATACAGCCCACTTTAATTCAATTGAATTGACCTTATAATGTTTTGTGAATGGCCGGAGACCAAGAAGGGTTGATTTGTAATTAGCATTTTGTTGAATTGAAAAAGTTTTCGTGGAGTTCATGAGAATTTCTCAAGTATAAACGAATTCATTGTTTGTGGCCGTATAAATATATCGTTATTTAGGTAACGGTTTCTTGAGTACATCAATCCATTCTTTATAACATTACTTACTGCAAGACAATAATTAGTAATTGAAATGTCGTGATCGTTGGTATCGTGCAATTAGGTGCCAAATAAATTAGGAATTACTCAACAGATAAATGAGCAACTCTGTAAAATAGCTGAAAAGCTTTAACAAGTCCATTAATCTCAAAATAACGCGTGAAATTTATGTGGCAATTAAATTTGTTTGAAATTATTAAATTACTGATTTAAATAGTAAACTGCGACAGTTAAAATAAATAATTTTAATAAAAATCCAAAGTAACATCATCCTTCAGCCGGACCTGTTAATATCGTAGAAAGAAAATTCGGTTGCAAATTGCAATACTAACTTTTGAGTTTACAGCGTACCTACGTATCCTTTTTGCACAAACTGTATTTGTATATTAATATAAAATATACGACTGTTACATGTTTTGTAACTGCGCATGCTCCTCATCGTGTAAACCAACGGAAACCAGCAAACTCTCTCTCACACTACCCACATTATTATAAATGCGACCGCGTTCACACACAAAGTTAATAAATGTGTATACGTGTTTCATATTGCATATTTATACACGCCAAAGGATATTCCAGAGCACACAGCGACGTCACGGTGGGGTTATGAAAACCACCAAAGCATACGCTGAATGTCTCCTTGTCTGCATTTTTTATGAATTCATTTTTTTTCTGCAACTCTTTCGCGATCAATAATGAAAACTATAAGTATGTGCTAACTCAAGTAAGTGAAAAATATATAGGGGAACGAGACAACTGTTGAAAATCATGAGATGCGGGCGCACTTTTTCTTTTTTTTTTGCAAATGAAAACATTTCTCGTGGAATTATTTACAAAATATAAACAACAAAGTGTATATATGTACATAATGCATCTGCGTGTACTCGCATATGAAGTTACGTGAGCGTTATGTGTCCTTTTTTTTGCAAATAATTCAACCAAATATTCGCAGATATTTAATATATTTTCAACGACTATGCGAGAGTTTGTACATCAACTGCAAAACTCAAAAGCATTAAAAGTCTCACATTCACATGTGTGTTTGTGTAAGCTTTGTATGAAACATATTACTACGGTTACCTGCTTTAGTGTTTTTCACCTACACTGTGAACACTCGTACATACCCTTAAAAGCTTTTGTATATACATTAAATATAACGGGATTTGTCAATAAATGTGAATACATAAAAATGTCGATGCAATCGTCAAACAATAATTTCACATAAACTATTTTTATTACTTTGTTTTATCAATACACGTCGCAGAAGCGGAAACGTTAATTTTTGTTATGAGCTTTTGAGCTTCACTCGATGCTATATAGAAATGGGAAACAGGGTGGGTTGTCAACAAATCAACGGCACCGTCTATTTCTCGTCTTCATTTGCCATTCACATATTTCGATTTTTATTTTTTTTTATTTTTGTATATTTTATGTTATTCCTTCGAAATCGATTTTCGTCGAATTGATGTTATTTTTGGAAAATTAAATTGTGTATAGTGAATGAAAATTGGATTATTGTAGGCTGTTGTAGGCATTTAAGTGCATAGCAGTACGCATAGCAATTGGTGTTCCAAATGGGGAGGCATTCAATTTGACTGCGTGATTGTAATAACGACATATTCATGTTTTATTTAGTATGGGATTAGATTTGTTGTAGATTTTTCAGCATCATTTTTTGATGTGTGTTTTCCATTGTAACTCTGTTGTTGATTACATATTGGGGATTTTTAAACTGTTTCGTTTAGAAGGGTGCGAGACTGGCGAGGCCTGCAGGATGGAGGTAATGGAACCGTATGTACATTATTCATTATTATGAACTTGATTGGATGTACTTTTACAAATAATTTTGTTTTGGGTGCTTCCTCTTTTTATGTCATTTGAGTGTTCCATTTGGGGTTTCTCCCTGTCATTTATTTTATGTATAAAAGTTACAAAATTACATTGAACATAATGTCTATAGTTTGTCAGCGTTTGTTGTTGTGCATTAAAGCGCCACAAGGACACAACGCTTATGTAATTATACACTCTGAAATGGATATTGTTTGACTGGCTATGTATTGTGTGCGTCTGGTGCGAGACGTAATGGAAACCTGCATATTTAATTGTGCTTTGTGTGTTCTTTTTCCATTTTGATTATTATACTTTGTATGCTTTTGAATAGAAATGAAAATGCTCAGTTATAAGCATTCCATTCGTTTCAGATTTTGAGAAATGCAATGCATTCAGGCTAATGGATTGTGGTCGTTCTCGTTGGCCATAATTCATAACAGTCATAGCTCATTGGTCATTAAGTATAACTACACTTATATACTTTAAATTCTTATAAGGTTGGGGTGAAAAATGTGCATACGTACACTGTCTGGTTTAGTGGCTCATTTATTGTGGTCAAGCTTTTATTTGCTGCTTATTTTCTAAAATATTTTAATGAGGAGTTTTTTTTAAATGCTGTTCTTTTTGCAACCAATTACAATGCATATTAGATTTCATCTATTAAAAATATTTTGTAAATCTTTTACATAAACAATTTATGCATATGATAAAATATTTAATAATTCATTAATTCATGATTAATTGATTGCGTTTAAATATTTGCATATGAATTAAAAATGTCAATTATTTTAAATGGAGCAGTACGGAACTTGGGTTTATGACACTATCCAGGTGTGATATTTTCGAAATGACATTTGATAATCTCATGTTGTTTTCCAATTCATTTATTAATACAATTAATATTAATTAATATGCAACCGTGTTTATCAAAATATTTAATATTTAGATACTCATATATTCATATTCAGCTTCAAAAAATGAAAAAACAAAAATATATATATATTATTATTTATTATTGAATCAAACAAATTACTTTAAAACGTTTGTTGTTTATTGTTAATTTTTAAATAACATATTAACTTTCAAGGGCTTTATTAAATTAGAAATGTATTAATTATGTAGTCTATGTCAATCGTCAACATAAAGACTCAATTCAAATTGGAGTTGAGAATAATCTCCTCATCATGCAAACAAATTCTAAATGATGAAAGACAAACAATGGCTTCTTCAGGTTTTTAGTTACATTAACTTTGTGTCAATAAAATTTAAATCCAATTAACACTTATCATTTCAAATGATTTAAAATGCATATCGGGAGCAAGTCCAAGTTTACATTTAATTAGTAAGTTTAGTATTGTGGATTTCAAATTTCAATAATAGAGCATTTAAATATCTCCACATAATCTCTTTTTTACACAGAGTGATTCTGTGGTGGCAGATATTACATTTGTTTTCTTTCTATTAATAATTATAGAAAAATTGCGTTAACGCAAAACACCCTTTTTATTTGAAAACTCGATGCTTTATATATTTTTACACACATTCAGCTTCTTTTTGCTTTTCAAGAATCCTTTTGTATTTCAAAAATATACTCAATTTTATTATCTACCATATTGCTTTGTGCACAACATGCGAAAGCATAGAATCGCAATTGATAATTGAAAAACAATCTGTTTGAGTTATTTTAGGATTTTATGATTGAACGATTTCGCAATGATTCAATTGTAGGTACACATGAAAATACAAAAAAAAAAAAGTAATATAAATTCGTTGAAAAAGTAAATTCAAGATGGTTAGATGAAATTTAAAATTTATTGAGGTTGTGAATTGTGATTGATTGAAACTGGTAGAAATTGTTTTTAAACCATGAGGAATGTTTGTTTACTTAAATTGTTCACGATATCGCTGAAATTAATTTGATGTTGCTTTGAAATGGAGAATTAGCATGGAGATACACCGAAATAGAAAGCTGCTTATAATTTCTAAATTCACTAAATTATTTGAGTTGAAATGCAGCACATGACTGCACAATTTATGTAAATGAATTCAGTATTAAACTAAACCATTTACAATAATAATTAACAAGCCTTGCCAACTAAACAATCGAATCAAATAAAAAATTAGCAGCTACCAGTTGTATTAAATTTCTTGTTCCTGCAGCCACAGTATGCGTGTCATGGAAGTGGGTTGTGTGGCTGTCAACATAGAAATTGTATACTAATGAAGATTATTGAGTACACAACATTTCCTCACGCAATGGCTTTCCGAAACCACAACATTTAATCATTCACCACCGACAATAACTTTATATAGAATTCATTGGGGTGCTTTAAATTCATGTATTTTATAGTAAGTAGTTGTGCAATAGTAATTATTGACTCACAGTAGCTATATAATTTCTTCTTTACCGATAATATGATAGCCACAATGATTATTGTTTGTAATGACCAATTCATTTAATCATCTAATAGTTTACAAACAATTCCCAGCGGTTGGTTGGTGTAATCAGCTAAGGACCCGCACATAATCAAAGCAACATTCAGCTCGCAAATCGAATTTCCGGCATTCATTTAACATAACGTACTTATACCCAATTTATGTGTGTAGGAGTTTGAATTCACACCCTCAGCATTTAACGATTATTGCGTTATTGGATTTATCTGCCACAGATAGCTAATGAATTTGTATTTATAAAGCTTTAGTGTGATTGTATATGCGCTGCTATTAAAAGCGCGTAAAACAAATGCCTCACTGCTCCTAATTGTTGTTGTCTCATCCGCCCCAAAATACACAAAATTGATAAATATATACGACGCGTAAAGGGACACATTAAGTGAACAAAAATGTTATCAATATAACGAAACACCATAATGTGATCAGTTGCCGCACAGCCACAACTGCTCCGGGGTTGCATGATATATTGTTTAAAATGTATATAGAAAATTACCCTGCACTCGTTTACATGTATGCGGGGGTTGGTTGTAAATTGTAATAGAATTATGTACTTACACGTATGAAACACTTTGAAAATAATTGAATTTCCAACTTTGCAAAGTGCGCGCGGAAAATTATTTATTGATTTCGGTGGAAAAACCTGTGCAGTGTGCACACACACACGAAATACAGCTCGTATACAATATACATTTGCCGAATAAAATATGTGAAATGAAATTCGGATGGGTGTTGAGGTCTGGGGGGGGGGGGAAAGCTGTAGCACAATTTTTGTACAATTCCCTACTATACAAAGTGGGTCAATTTGTTGCAATGTAATGCTGAAATAAGTGTTCCATTTGAAGTATACGTGTGCTGTTTAAGGCGTCGCGTTCCAACCAACCGGAATTGCTATATCAAAATTTAAATATTTCTTCGTACATAGCAATTGGGGTGAAGATATATGGGGAGGTCATGTCATATCACACTATTTTATGTAGCTTACAACATTTGTATTAAATATTCCATTGGGTTAATATCGTCCATTTAAGAACACGCCAACGTTTTGAGACGAGACCTGTAGTCCGGTGCATCCCTCCATTGACCTACACCCACCCACCCGCACTGAAGCTGGCATAAATATGGAAATCATAAAAATGATGTATTTAATTTCGCACATAAAAGTATGCCATAACCAAGATGTACTTGATGGGCGCCATAAACCTTCAACTTGTTGAGAAAAATACATCGACAACGGTTTATAAGCGACAAGCAAAAAGCACACCAGAGGCAAAGGCACCCACATAATAATAAACTGGTGTATCTTTTTTTTGCAACAGGTTGTCACTCTCTTCAAGTGTCATATCACGAAATGTGTGTGTATGCATACGCGGGGTGGAGAAAGCAAAAAAGAATAACAGCAGATAATAGTCATATACAATGAGATGCTTTGGGATCCCTGGGAATTGATCAATCCACGTCTAGTCATTTACTGTAAACATGATGCGAAAAATGTCTAAAATAAAAATGTAATATCCATAAAGTCCCACGCGATACTTTATAATAAATTATTTCTTATTTTGCACACATATTGCAAGCATGTGAAATACCTTGGGAGGTTTTTCCAAGTTAACTTGTAATTTTCTACACAATAATAATTCGAAAAGCATAACTTTTGATGATCATTAATTAATAAATATTTTACGAATGGCAATGTTAAGATGTTTCAAAACAACTCGCAACCATTTAAGAACAAAATAATATAAAAGTGTACAAACAAAACAAAAATTGTGTACAAAGTACATAAATAAATTGTACAGTGCGGGGGGGTGGGTGTTAAAAAAGCATCACCTAAAACAAGTTTGCAAGTGTGCAAGTGAATTTGCAAAGTTTGGTCGAAGACTTATTTGATCAACTCTTCAACAAATGGCTTTCACCCTTTTAGCCATTATAGACAGATTAGAGTATAGACCGAACTATTAACAGTTGAAGGGCTTTGCATCGTCTTTGATGCGGACTTTGTGTTTTTGTGCACACATATGTGTGATGCACATACATGTGTGTTTTTATGTACAATCTACATACATGTGTGACCGATTTCCTGGTACATTTTGTGCACATTCTACAGCATTAGCCAATTTATAGGAGCTGGAAAATTGTTTAGGTGCAATTGACATGAGATCGATTGACGTCTATAAATGTGTTTCAACACAATATATATATATATTGTACGTATAATCGTGTAACTAAACATTTTAGGATGTATTATACGTCATCATTTTATGTAAATTGCACATGTGGAGAATTTTGTTTCTAATTTACATCAGTCTTGTTAAACAATAATTTGTGTGAGTTTGTGTGTATCCGGACAGACTTGATTTTGGATATTGCACTTCAATTTACGGCAAGGCCTTAATGGCAAGCTTTTAATGCAACTTTTTATTTCGTATGCACATATTGCACATCCATCAGTATAGGCACTACATCCGATTGAATGTACACCGATTTGAAAGTTATATTATTATTATTTATTGATTTAAATTGATTGCGAGAGAGAACCGTATCTGTTGGTTGACATCAATTATGAAATGGCCTTTTATGTGGAAATTAAATTAAGCAAGGTAGTATATAATATTATGCTACCGGACGGACATAAGCATATACCTCTTGTGAGTTGTGATGTTGAATTATTGAACAACGTTTGGATTATGTTCGGTGGTGATGATGTTCGATGATTTTAGGGAGCATTAAGCTTGGCTGGTTACATTTGATGAAAGTGTGTACCATGAAAGCATTACTTGATGCAATGTTTTGAATTAGTTATTTTGTATTTGGTATGAATGTGTATATTTACTTTTGAAAGTATTTTTTCTTTTCTTTTTTTGCAACAAAATGAGTTTTAATACAATTATATGTTTCGCTGAGAAAATCGGAAAAGTTTAGCTTTTCTGTTCAATTTCAGTTTAACGAACTGTACAACTTTGTTCCTTATAATATATTTCATAATAAGTTTGTACTTTCTGTTGTAAACAATTTGGACAGTTTACTTTAAATAGGTTAATTATTTCTGCTTTGCCATTTTGGAACAAAGTTCTCATTTTCAAAAGTTTTTGACAGATTTGGGACTAATCAAACGTTTGGCTGAGAATGTTTTCTTATGATTATTAATAGGATGTAATATTCATTGCTATTGATTTGATGCAGCTTTAATTTAAAACATTCTATTCCGTAGATACATTAGATACTAGCGGAGAAACCCATACGTTGCTTGGACACAATATATTTTATTTAAAAAGCGAAAAAATGATGTTAAATAAAACTTAATCGTGACAAATACGTTTACAAAATTTAGTTCTGGCAAGATAATACGTCCAACTTTAATTGAGAGTTGTTTTTTAATAATTATTTCCCACAATAATTTTTGGAATTAGGGAATTTTTTCACAAACCGCGATTGTTTTACAGGAAATGCATTAAACAATTACCAATTTTACTTCCGAAATTTAATTAACATCTCATTCGAAATAAGTTCAAATATTCCAAATGCTATTTAATTTAAACAAAATACAATATTTCATAGACTCACACACGACTCAAATAACTCCAACAATTTCGGATGTAAAAATGGCAAATAATTTATCATATACGAGTTGGAATATATTCGTTGATTAAAAACATAAGGTGCAATATTTCAACTCTCATCCCTCTAGATGTGATATTACACATTTGCTGAACTTTGAACTTTTTATTACAAAAAAAATAAGAGGTGGCTCCCAGTGAAATGAATATATCAGCTACCATATATACTACTAAGAAGCTTTTGCAAGCCCGCCACTTTTACTGCAACCGTCTACAAAAGTTTTGCAGAAGCACACAGAGCCGTTAACACACTGTGAATTTATTTCGGTATGTAAAAAGGGGGTAGCTCCGAGCTCCAATATACTGAATTCACTTAAAAACAAAATGCAAATATGTACGTAAAGGTATAATACGGTTGGAGTTGTCAAAGCGACTGTATCAACGTGTATAAAGCATTTTAAAAAGTCTGTAACCGACAACATCTTGATAACGATACGAAACGGAAATTGACACTCATTGGGGGATTGCCAGTTGCTACGAACACATTTTAATATAATAATATGCGTGTACATACGTAGATATAAAAAATGTAAATAATGGGATATAAACTCATGTACGATGATTACAATCGATTAGAAAATGAGAAAACATAAATAACGTCCATGTTTTCCCCGCATAAACACAAAATAATCGGCGTATAATTACGTGAGATACCCTATATTGCTATAACTGAACGAGTAAGGGGCCCTAATGCCCTTCAATAAATCAGGCGACATCAAACAAATATGCCGTATACAAAATCATAACCCCCAAAATGTAATTCATTCATCAACATCTCGTATTTATCTAACACAACGATGCAGACATGCGATTCATCTCAAATTCGCGATTCATTAATGGAAATGTTAACAAAAACGCCATTAAATTAACCCCCCAATTAGATACCTTCAGCTAAACAATTGAACAGCTCATTATAGGAATTAAATGCTTAAAACGCACCCAGATTCATTGCTTACATTTTTGCGAAATGAGTGGGAATTGATGTGGCAGTGGTGGTGGTGGTGGTGGTGGTGGTAGTGTTGGCAGTGGTTGGTCTGGTGGAATGGCATGCGATTGATATACACACACACACAAATGTATGTACAAGGAGGACGGCTGGGGAATGAGTGCAGATGGGTAGTCGGTGTTGCTATACGCCCAAAGGGATGCTATGCGTAAATGTTGGTATTACACACAACGTAATGTTTCCTTTGCCTTCTTCTCACATACACATAGCCTGAATAATTAATTGAAGAAGTGAATGGCACAAATTGAATAGAATAGCAATTTAATCCATTTGATAGGATATTTGAAATCACAACCATTGTTCAGCTCTTTGTTTAGCATTCCAAATGATATTCCATTGCTTTAGTTTCAATTCTTTGACGTCCTTCCGTTTTCCCCGAGGATTGAGTGAGAAAATTTTCCAAACGCTTTTGTTTTTCCGCCTTATGCTTTAGACAATTTTCTCACAAAATTCCATTCATAGACATTTTGCATATTTGGTGAAGAAAATGAATAAGCTGATATTGTGCTCCTGCACAACGCAAATGTATTAAAAAAGTATGCGGCGGTTGAGAATAAGATACTACGTCTACACTCCAACACCAAACGCAGTTTAATGAATACAGCAATGATTGATTTTAACGTCAAAGAGTGCAAAATATACTAAAAACTGGGCTCATCGTATTCTAAACATAACTTTTTCCTCAATGGCCACGTTCTTTTCATGGTCTCCATTCTTCTATTTGAATATTGGTATAGTTCTATTCACTTTATCTACATTTTTCACCGTATTTCATCGCCAATTTTACATAAAACACACAAAATACTCATTTTGCGCCAGTCAAAATAACGTCGTCATTTTTAAATCAAAATAATTAGAAAAAAATTTGTGCAATTTTAAAAAAATTATTCACAGCTGTTACGTTTATTAAGTCACTATGATGATGATCGTTCTTTTCAAAACAATTTGATATTTAATTGGAGGCCGTTAAAATAATCGAACAATTATGTATCAATTATTTCGATTTCAAAGTCTCTAAATGACGCCATTCAAAATGGTGGAAGATATAATTCCTAAGTCCTAACTCACAGTAAAGTGACAGGGACATGTACGAGGTAGGTTAGTGTTTATTGTTGCATTGTAAGTAAAATGAAATAAATTGACGGTGAAAGACGTACAGAAATCGAATAGAACGCTACCATTATAAAAAAATGCTTGAGCTGAAATACCACAAACACGCAAAATTTTCGCACTGCACATTCTTTACGAGCTAAATTATATGTGCAATGTAGAAGTGTGGGGGGTGCAAATTGGGGTGGTATATAATTATTACCAACATTGGTAGAAGAAACGCTCGAAAATTGACGATTTATTCTATAAAGTGCATGCAGGGTGGAGAAAAACTGAATGTTAATGCACGAATGATGCTTCTGTTTTGGGCATTCAGTGGTTGCTGAAGAAGTTGCGGTCTCGTCCACTTGTACATAATACGTGAATGCACTTTCAAGTGTGGATGATGGCCGTCTACATTGCAGTTACTCGTGCATTCAACTAATGTGCGTATATATTATGTACAATGCGGGCACAATGCACACTATATTTTCAGTGTACACGAGTATAATATAAGTATTGCTTTGTGTGCAGTTTGCAGAGAATCATGAGGAGCAGAAGAGAAGCAGATGCGCAGAGGAAGCACGCGCAAGCCCATGCCGAAAGTGGCCAATCTATTCAGGATGTAATGCTTCGTTGGATGTATACACAATATTGATTTAATCTAAAATTTAAGAACACATACAGCATTATAAGAAAACACCGCCACCAAAATGAGGGGTGCATAGTTAATTTAGAATTTAATTTGAGCGGAGTCATAACTTAGGAAAATTCGCTTTGTACACTGTATACGTATATTTGAAAATCTTGTAATAACGAATCCAATTGGTTGGACTTGTAAATAAATAATAAATTTGCATTTGTTGATTTGTGCTATACGTTATGGGTTCCATTTTTTTTCCTTTATCTCACTTTTACCTTCAATATTAAATCAAATATGCACTCACTGCAGAACAACACCCCGGCATTGATGTTTAACGGGTAACGTGGGGTGACGCTTGTAGCTGTTAAAGGCTATAAAGCACAAGTATTCCAGACCAAATACATAGGGTGGCAATTCATACGTGTGAGCAACAATTATTGATTTAAATATTTATACAAACATTTTTATTATTTATTCTTTCTATCATCAATGAATATTTTCAGAATAATTAAACAATCTGGAAACTAAAAGGGGGACTCGTAATCCTACTTTGTATAAATTTAAAATGTGTTGATAGTTTTTCCTAACTTTCAAAATTAAACTTCATGTTGTACTGGATCATCTTCAAAAATTCAACAACAAAACATTAGCAACTTATCAAGAAACTAAATGAAATTTTGGAGTAAACTTTAGTTTACTATATGAACGAGTTTACATGTTCATTTTTGAATCTATATTTATGAACATACGTAATACTTGCTTGCCGGAAGGGTTGGTTATTTAACTTCTCGCCACATTTCCAATTAAAAGCCGTTCAAATAACATTTAGGTGAGTAAAACTACCATCCGAGAAATAATAATACAGGCATACGGATGTAACTAAAGACCCATCTCGAATACACAGTGCTGAGAAGCAGCAATTTATGTATGAAATATGTACAAGTATATCCGTGTGGGTTGGCTAGCTTAAGGATATTCGCCCGCATATAACTACACAAGAGCGCACACACCAAGACCTTCATTATTTTCCATTAACCGCAAGACAATTGTTATCCATCTACATCCGTTTCAATTATTGCACTCACTTTCAGACACTCAGGTGTAAATAGTTGAAACGAAATTAAAAATTAATTGCTTTACTGTTTTCATATTCTTTATACCAGTAAGTACAATTTTCAATTAAATAATATAAATAATTCGTAAAGAGATCAGAATCGTTACACCCTCCCATTCGCATCACAAGGAATATTACCACCCTATTGTCCGAACTTTGTAAATTGTACCTCACCAACTCAACGCAAGTAAATTAAAAGATAACATTATGTTGAGCACAATTGCTTTCTGCTTTTGTCAGATATTATTAGCGTCTAATTTTCATGAATACAAATGTGCGGCAAAAGAACCTGTTTCCGTGTGTGGCACAAGATTTGAGTCAACGTACAAAATGTGTGCTGCTGAATGGGGAAAGTTAAATTGCACTCCGTGCTGTCCGCCACAACGAAACTCGCACACAAAATCGCTTCTGCTGCTGCTGCTGCCATGCCACATCGTCACCACTGATTAAATACCGCCACCGAGACCGCACCGAAGAGGGCGAGACACATAGCAGCGCACTCTTCCAAACCCAACCCGACCATATCACGTGAGCCACACTCAAAAGAATATTTGCATAAAACATTAAGACGATAACATCTTATCACATTCTGGGTATTTAACATTCAGGCCGGTATGGCATCGTGGCAAAAGAAGGGGGTTCAGAAAGCTTGGGCGAACCAGCGAAAAATATTCTGACTATAAAAATACATGCACTAGCAGAAGTTTTCCACATGACAGCATCATAAATTCGACATTGTGTGTGTCGTTTTTTTACACACACTTTACTGCTCTACATATAAATCTTATGAGAATGGGATGAGTGGTACACTCCATACGGGTATATGTCCCTTTAAAAGTCAGTGTACAGTGAAAAATCAAATCAATTTGTTGGCCCACGCATAAGTCATAAACATAGCCCTTAAATTGAATAATTTACTGCGCATTTAATACACATCGGATCACCAAGGAGTGTGTGCACACACTGCACGAGTCTTCTCCATGGAAGTTAATACGAAAGAGATTTGTTTTGTGGGGTTAAAGTTGCTGCGTTTGATGATAAATTTTCCAAGCAAATAGGTTTTTCGGTGAGATGTGCTGTTTGTTGGTAGCATCGAGCATTGGGTATCAGGTTTGCGGGTATACGCTTCCCGTTCTCTATGCATGACATATAGCTATACGAGTACGTACATACATCTATTAGATGTGAAGTGGCTGGGGGTACAAGTATATGATGTGCAATCAGATAAGCTACATTTAAGCTCATTGGGTGAAGTTGATTTTGTGTTTTTGTTCCCATGTTCTCAGCTTCGGATGAACAAAATTCACAGCCAGTGTCTAAAGAAGTAACAAGTATGTACTTCATCGTTTGAACTACATGGATTGTGTGGTGAGGTGGTTCACGGTTATTTATTGGTCTTCGTTCTGTGTTTTTAGAATTGTTTTTCGGTTCTATCTCATAATAGCGTTGGTAATTCTGCCTCGTGCGGTGAAGATGGAATGAAAAAGTGCTGTGAAACTGCACTTACCTGCAGTGTCTTCTTGATTATAACTCAAAGAACTTGATGGGGCCATGAATTCCATTTGCGTACAAGCATTTGAAGTAAAAAAAAAAATGGAATTGCATTTCAAAACAGAACACTTTTCGAGGATAAGATAAATAACTAATTACAAGTGCATATATTAAATGCTGTTGTAAAGGTAATATGAATTAACCATTAAAGTATTGTATATCATCTAAATAATTTTTCGTACTAACGTTGACTTTATTTCTTTGGAATAGATTATTCTTAATTAAAATGCACTCTAAATATTTCATTAAAAATTTTATTTTTTCAAAACCTCCAACAGCTTACCGTTCTACAATAAAAAAGAACTTACACAATTAAGTGCATGTAAGATATGTATCCTAATTTAAAACAAAAACCAACTTCTCATCATCTTCTATTTAAGTATTCTTCGTTCTGAATTCAACCTTCCAACCAATGATAAACGCTTTATTGTAGATCCATGAACACATTTCTCAAAATGTTAACTAGCTGATAATGACCTAAACAAAACGTATGAATCAATTTTCTGTAGTATTATTTTAACATTTTCCATATCATTCCGTTCATTTAAAATGCAAATCAGACACAATAATACGATGCAACGAAAGCATAAAGACACAATCAACGAACACACACAACTGTGGCTTCACAAATAACCAAATTTGACTTAATTTATTGATCTAAAACGCACGTATCGCATCGCACGAAGCATCATTCCCTTTGAAAAAGAAACATTTGGTAAATGCTCATCCGCGCCTCACCTCAAATCAGTACATTTAAGTAAATAATCAACAAATCTCTATTTAACATAATTCTCTTCCTTCCTGCACTATGCCACAGCATATTTTACATATTATGCCTACATATTTAGTTAAACATCCCAATCCCTTGTTTGGGGTAACCAAATAAACAATACGCGCCACAGCATACCCGCGCGCGCCCGCGATATATGCATAACATTTAATATGATAGATATAGTCGCAGCGCGCTGAAACACTCGGCGCGCACTGTTTCTTGTCAATATGTGCCGCCCAATGCTGAATGCAATACACACGGATACCGCAATCCCATATAATATGTGTTTACACACTGAATGTATGGCCTCCCAAAGCCAAATGGATTATAAACATACCAAAATCCTATACACAGAGTATGAACTTACAAACATTGAGCTGAAGCCCGTCACCGAAAGAGCGCTCATGTTGTGTTATACGCATATAAAAGGTCTTAAAGAATTGACACAAAACAGTTTCGGTTTAGGATAATCCATCTGAACCAAACTGTTGTGACATGATGAGTAAGGAGCTGTCGTGTAGGGCGCCCCTGCAATCAATTGGTGAAAAATGTCGAAAAAATTGATGTTATTTAAACGCGCGTTGGGAGTGACATTCAGCTCGTGCTTGGATGAAAAGGGATCCCCCCGCATAGTACAATAGTATATATATAGTAAATGTTTAGTCTATGCGTTTAAAGATATACAAAAACACACACACGTCCCACACATTTTCACACACCCCGTTGTGCTCAGTCATTCAAGGAAGTCAAATAGGACAAAAAAACGAGCACATACTCAGATAATAAAAAACAAAAAAATATTTCAATATATCGACACTGTGGCACACAACCACGCATAATGTGTTGTCTTTAAGAGACTATCTATATGGAGTGCTAAGCAGCAACTCACTGCTACCCACAGTCAAACCACCCTCCCGATCCATTGCTTGGCATACGTTTATTGTAGTGAATTTATGTCTGCGTCGCCCCTAAATTTCTGCCATCGTGAAATGCGAGAATGATTGCATATGCGTTGGAAGGATGGGTGTTTGGAACTGAAGAAAATAGTGAGTGAAAAAAAATGGGGAAGAAAGTATAAATTCTATTTAAATGACAAAAAGTTGCAAAGAGGAGCTTAAAAAAAACTAATCAGATTATGTAATGTGTAACCTGATACCGTGGGATGTCTGACTGTATTTAATGCATACACTAAGCATAAAGACTGATGTTGTTATAATTTCTATTATTATATTACGTACAGTAGAATATATTTACATTATGCTTACTTATAAAAGGGAATGTCGTCTGTGCACAGCAAAAGGGTGACACGAGACACCACAAACTATTATATGAAGGCACGCTACAAAATTTAATTTAAGTGACTGTACTGTGTACATGCCGCATCATGTGAGGTTGATGTGTAAAGTGCGTAAAAAGGGTTGGACGTCATTCTAATGAATAATAAACATGGTTCGTGTCTTTAGCGCGCAGCATAGTTACAAAGGGACGCTTAAGTGCTTTGAATTTTAATAATGACTTAGCACGGTTAATAGACTGTGATTTGACATAGCGATCGTAAAGTCGCAACCAAAAAAAATCTGGGATGCGTGCACACTGCACAACGGCGTGTGTGTTCCAACTTCCAACTTCCACCCAAAACATTTCCTATATCATTAACATCACCATGTTAATGCAATTTTCAAGTCACTTTTGTGGCTTTTATATAACTACTTCCATAAGAGAAGCGTTAATTTGAAATTAAAGATTGCTTTGAGATGACATTATTCTTTGATGCGTTTCACAGTCGACTTGCATAGCAGATGAAAGAGTGCGATAATCATAAAGATCGAGACTAAAGAGCTGAGTCGAGCCATCAAAGATCTGTGCCAAAACGTGCAGCATAGCGATAAAGTTAAATGCAATATGCATAACTATAATATGCGTGCAGCGGAAAAAGGAAACACACAACTTAAAGAAGAGCCGCCGACTGCTGTGAAATCGCAAAGGCGTTTATGTTTGTGGCTGCAAGGGCGGAGACGATTGTATGTCATATAACTATACCTACAAAATATCGGTGTAGAATATATTCTACTTAACTAACATAAATGCAACATTACTGGAAGGGAATTTAACAACATCATATTTGTGTACACACAGGGAAAATTGGAATATGATTCAACAAGAATTTGTTAGTAATAATTTGTCTTTTCGTGGCAAGACGCCACTTAAGACATGGCAAAATGTAATAAATTAAAACATGACACAATTAACTATGTAGACGACGCACAGCTCTTGTGACAAGCAAAGTTTGGCCAGTTGCATGTGAGTAACTATAATGCTGATATAGTTTGTAAATGAATGTAATGCATCAGTTTAGTTATGTATTATATATTTAAAATGCTTCTGTGTATGGTTTCCCGGAAAACTGAAGCTGACATATTTGCGTTAATTGCAAGGATCCGAATGTTTAATGATCAATAAAGATTAAAGGAAGCAGTCGGATAACGCATTACATCTGGAATGCATCTGTTTTTGTTGACTGAATCATAACACGAGAATGTTGACGGTAAAATATACAAAATTAGATTTAAACAGAGTGAGTTCATTTGATCTTTGCAAAAGTATTTCGCATTTTAACTTAAACAAGATTAAAATTGAGTCTTTTGAAGCTATTTCATTTTTCTTTTCCAATTGTTTGTATTATGGTATACATTCATCTCTTCGTATTATAATGACATTGGTTATTAAATAATGCTATCCAATTATCCCTTATATCCATCTCCATCTAATATTGCGCAAATTGCGCTCAAAATTCAACTAACTAGGTGTTATACAATTCTTCATCAATCGGTCCCTTATGAATGCAATTCCGATACATAAAAATAAAGAAGATCAAACCAATGAGCTTCCATACATTATACTTTGTTGAAAGATAGCTGGCACATTTTTAATGGCTTTACAACGATATATATAATTAACTGGTGTAAAAAGCCATCGCCCTGTCCTCATTTTTATCAAACAAATCTAATTATCAGCTTTCCTTTTAAATTCAGTACGAAGAGGCAGTAAAAAAAAATCTTAAGACCGACACTAATGACAGAATGTGGACGCCATATTGCACATACAAGAAAATTGTGTCCTATATATAAATATTATACAATAAATATATTTGTGCGCCTGCCGCCTTTATACGTTGAGTGTCTTCAATTATGTACACATCACAAATGTACTTATAGACACAAGATTACGCCATGATATTCCGCATGACCTCTCACTTATATTTACGGTACATTATACAAACGAAGAGGCCAGTTGAGTTCAATATATTGCGTTGGGTCTCCTGACAGTCCAAGCTCCCCTCACAGATGTGGTTCAATTTTAATTGAATTACTACTTTGTCTTTGGCGTCAATCAGTGATCTATTAAGAAGTATCGACCGTCACTTTGTGCAGTCCAAGTGTCTGAGTTTGATGTGTGATATGACTTTGTAGTTTGTATTATATTATTGTAAGCCTGAGGCCACAACATAATATTACATTTAATATTCAGTTTCAAGTCACAGTAGCAATATATCGTATGTCACACCGCATAACTAATTCAATACGTCTGCTGAGTTCATGCATGCGTCTCAAATTTAATAAGAATAAGGAAGAAATTTTAATTAATGGTCCTTGTAATAAGCAACATCTTGAAACACACACTATAACTATGGAAATGATTTACATCGTGCTGCATTTGACGTTTGCTTGCAAACGTCTTTAATAATCACAACACTATGTTTGTATATCATATAGTACAAACTGGGGACACTGAATTTTGATTAAAGCCAACTTCCGGCAAATGCATGCTACATGGATGAGCACATTCATAATGCGCCGTCTCTGAACGGTTGTGCATGTGTTTTGATGCTCCTTTCACATATAACAAGGTATATCTACGTCCAGTAGACGTGGTTAAGCCATTTATTATTCTATTCTAGGAAATTTGCTTTAACTTCACTTCAATTACAGTCTGGTGTAATTAAATAATGAATTTCAATTCGAATTGGATAGGACCATTTAGCATTTTAGAGACATTTTTATTCTACCGCTGCGGTTTCATCCACATATGTGTGCAGCAGTGTACTCGTATATATCGAATGTGGTCTGGTTTGTCTGGCATTGTCGACTATATCAGCACGGAAATCCATAAAATTAGAGTGAACACATCAAAGGGTAGATACACAGTAATTACTCCAAACTTTACAACACACATCAGTTTTATGCTGGGTCCTATATTATGCTGCCTTCAGTCGTGGCATAATATAGTTCGTGCCAAAGATATCGATTTTGAGCTGGTATTTAGCATTGACTGTGTGGAATACGGATGATCTTTAATTATTTATTCCGTAATGGGCTGCTTTAGAAAATTACAGATTAATGGGTATAGCCGTTTTGGATCGTTTGGACGTATACACACTGGTATTAAAGAAGAGAGGACAAATTGGACATCTCATATGCACTTTTAAATAAATAATAAATCTGGGTAAGCGAATTTCATGTGATGAAAACTCAGTTACGGGTTTTTAATTTGATCAATTTGCACAATACCACACCTTGTTTCTATTTCCAAAAAATCATTATGAATTTTTCAGAGTTTACAAAAAACTGTTTTTAATGAATATGACACTTCTGAAATCCTGTGGCATGATTGAATTAACAAAACGATAACAAAGGACTAATTTTAATTCCAAACACCGGAATTTAAACGATTATATGTACATTCAATTCACAAACGAAGTGTAAAATTTCATTTAACTATACAAAATAAAATTTAATCCTTTAACAAATATAATGCTGAGCCAAAAGTATTTAACTTAATATCAAAATCGGTAATATTGAACAAATTTTTGTTAAAATATTTTAATCGAATTACTAAATTAAAGCACATTTAATTAAATATTGCTGCCAATAATATTCAAATTGAGGACATTTTAATAAAACGCTGTAATATATTGAATTCAAATTAATATAACTAACAGAAATGAATTGGAACAATTGTTGTGTGTGAATCAACGATAAATACATTTTAAATTTAAATCAAGCTATAAGTTTTGTAAGTTTCAAAAATATTTCCAAGCAAATGTAAACAAACATTGTGTTAAAACTCTTTTGCACAAGGAAACATGATCATGAGCTTAAACTTTAAAGCCTTCGAGCGTTATTCAGTGCGCTTCTAATAAATTAATCCGCACTTGTGTTTATTTTCACTTGCATGCGCATTCCCAAAGCAAATCGACAAAAACCTACACACACATTCAGATAACTTACCGAAATTCTTCTTCGAAGTTGCTTTGCACCCAAACCTCAATACCTACATAACGTGCATGCACTTGAGATGGGGCTGAACTTTTCCCGTCGAGATTTTCTGGCATTTCATCTGCGATGTACGCCCAATTAAAATCCAAAAATCGAAATTGTTGAACATTTGAAATACATTTACTGTGAGCGCACAAGTACGACTCGTTCATTCACAATTGTGCAGTGTACACGAGTATAGAAATTTTATCTTCCCGGTACGATGCCACAAAACTTTTACACAAGAATCTATTTTCAACAAGCACACAACAATCGTTGTTAGTTTTTAACAAGATTTTGTATTGATTTCAAAAGTTTCGTTCAAATTTAGCCAAGGGATACTCATTTGACTCTTATCCCCGACCGACGTACACACACAGCACAGTTTTCAGACCATACACCAATTTTCACATTTACCGCACTTAAACAGACAAACCGCCATCACCACCCACCCACGTTTTCATATTCAAACATTATATCCCCAAACAATACAAACATATTCAATACAGACACTGCACAATATCCACGCACATATAATTTGAGCAAACAACAAATTCGGACGAAGCGCATTTTGCAATTCATAAGCACAAATTGAAATTCAAACTTGCCAAAAGCATTTAAAATTTCAACCATGACTTGAATGAATAAACATAGAGAAAAGAATAATGGCAACAAAAAGATCGGGTAGCAGGGATGCCTCCCTCCCCCGTCCCATCCGCCCTCGCTCCTCTCTATCGAAGCTCTTCGTACAGTCATGTTGCCATCCCTTCGACGCGACGTGGCATACAAGAGAAAAGAGCTTTTCACGCTTTTGCGAACTTTCGAAGCGTGACACGGTCCACACCAGACACAATCAATTATTATTCTATTCCAGCATACTACTTTCGGGGGATGCATGGCCCTTAACATGAACGTTGTTGCTTGTGCTTGGCGGATCATTGAGGGAATGATGCGACGCTATGCCAGTTGTGTGAGTATATTATGCAAGAAGACGCATATCATGTATAGATGGTATAGAAAAACACAAAACTTTTCGAAAATCTACTAGATCATTTTCATTTGGATAAACGCTACACTACACACAATATCGGCGACGTGTGCAATGACTACCAAAATTTTATGTGTAGCAACTACAGCAATTTGCAATATACATGCCATCCTAAAAAATATATATGCGAGTGAGTGCCTGTAGCCGGCCAAAAATATGTAGGTACGTGTATAGTTTGGAGACAAGTAAGGAAAATTGTACTTGTGTAACGTAACTAGTAACTACTAACTATATATGTATATGCATCGCCGTTTTGTATAACAAAGCGTCCAACTGGAGCGCACAGTAGCTACCATAAACACGTAAAATAAACATATGTGTCTATTTTGAGAGGGAGGAGAATATGGGAAAATGGTGGTGCTTGCAAAATACACAACGACATACAGTAGCATTTAGTATTCAAAGAAGACAAAAGCAACACACAAATTTACAGACGGTAAGCACACGTTCACGCAGTTTTGTGTGGAGCGCATATTTCCATGCTTCAAGTGCTCCATACATACCTACACACATTTATATGCATTCTGTTTTGCTACCCCCCCCCCCTGATGAATTATATTATATTACACACAGAATAATTCGTTTTTCCACCCCGCATGCGGCGCAGTCTGATATGGTGGCTAAAAGGTGGCTATGCCAAGTAAAGTGAACCACTTTTATACTCCCAACCATTAAGCATATTGTTGCAACACACTGAAATTTACTCTCAGCACATGATGACGACTTTCTCTACTACAGTTTTACCACCTTCTTTTTGCAGACAGCATCCCCGCCTCCGTAAAGCGCTGATTTTCAGCTTCCCCGATAGAAATCAACTCTTAAGTCTTTACTACTAGTACAACTGGCACAAAAAGTGGTCGGCTTGGCGTTTTTTTCTATAAAAGTATACGAGTACAACAACTATAACTGTTATAAAAGTATATACATTATGAGGAAGATAAAGAACCAATAAAGTGTCTTCACGATAATGTCTGAATCATCCTTGCGCTATATCGTTTTTATTAGCTTTGTTTAGATTCGTGCGCCAGTTGATAATGCCTTTTAGGTGGCATGGTGGAGGCTGCATGTGAAAGAAAACCGACAAGAAAAAGTTGATGAACCATATTCTTATCTCAGTGTGGTTTTATGCTTGCGGAAGCGACCATACCATAAAGACTCATTATGGGAATGAAGATAGTGGCACACATATACACACTTATTAAGGTATAGCCGCATTATTATTATTATTATTATTTTATATCGCAGAATGTGACGATTTTAATAACAAACTTTAATCTGACTTTGGCATACAGTTTTTTGATGGGTGGTGATGGTGGTGGGACATTTCTATACATGGAAAGGTTGAAAGTTGTGGCTTTCGCAAGTGCCACTGAGTGAAATTGTTTCTATAACTATGTGTGATGTGATATTAATATTGTCTTTAATCCCTATAACAAATATATATAGAATTTGGTCTGTTTATTGCAGTGGCAGCAGTGTTGAACGTATTTCGTGCAAAATTGTTTCTTTATAACTTGGCGGGAAGGGTGCTGCACGATGAGTTGCGCTGTGGCTCAACGGGATGATGCTGTGTGATGAGAAATTTCGCTTTTGCGAATTTTCTATGAAATTTAATTAAAATTCAAATCCGTGGTTGCAGTATGAACTGTGTATGGGAATGTGTGTGCATACACACACAGTTCCAGAGGTTACAACAGACCGTATATACGTATAGGTTTAACAATATTGTACGTTGATGTCATTTTGACGTGGATGCAGAATGTGAATCTCGACAAGAATGTGACTGTGATTTAATTTTCAAAACGTGAATTCAAATTCCTTTTGATGCGAGCGCAGTTTTCATCCTCTGCATTATTAAGATACCAAACTTTTACACCGATATCGGTATACCTATTTATATATGTACGGCTTTGTATACATATATGTAGAGGGAATGGTGCATGCTTTATAGTTTGGAAGGGTGACAATTAAAACCACCTGCATTGTTTTACGCTAACAGCACCTTTTCACTCAGATATTAACATTTCATTTGTGTGAGAAAATATTTACCCTCATTTACCATTTCTGTGTGTTCTGAAAATTATGTAGTCATTACTTTTTTCAGTTTTTTTTTTAATATTGAAATAATGACATCGGTTTTCCCACCATCAACCTTTTCAAAATATTGGATTATTACATTAACACATTCCTCCTCTTTTAATTTTAATTTTTGTGGTTAATTTATTCAAGCATTTCCATTGCATGCATTTTGTTAATTTCAAAACCAAACGTATGAAACATGTCAATAAATAAAGTTGTTAGATATGTTTTCTATCTTATATACAACGATTATTAAGCTGCACTCAACTATCATTGTGAGAAAAAAATTATTTATTTCAGATATTTGAATAAATTTAATTAAAAAATCAAATATCAACATTTCAAACATATAAATTGCGCTTCAGGATTTATTATTTTTTCAATTATTAAATCTTGAATTATAAATAAATGACACAGAAACAACAGTTGGAATATTCAATGTTATTGCTCAATTAAAAAACAAAATTCCCCGTAAACTGGTATTTATTTATCTATAATTTATCATTTAAAAACTAAATATCAACCACATTCAACTTGCCACAATACTTCCAACTTTTTGTTAGTTAATTTTTAATGTTTTGAAACCTGCATCGTTATTTAATCGTCAATTATGGGAAAAACGCAACAACAAAAAATACATTGATTAAACTCCGCCCAATTTTCCTTCATTTTTTAAGCCTGCCATAATTACCCAGTGCACCATCATCAACAGCGGCATACGCACAAAACAAGTAACAACCCACCACGGTTCCCATTTTCCATGAATATAATTTTTCACCGGTCGCAACTTAATTACAAACAACAACCATACTGACAGGTTATACCGCCTATTCCCCTCCTGAAAAACCAAAAAGCTCATCTAATTAATCAAAATTATGCTGTAATTAATAAACATTTTCAACATTAAAATGACCGCGAGCCTGCAGTCAGTTTCAAGTTACATCCGCCGTCATAACTAACTGTATAAGTATATAAATAGGAACCTGTGTCACATATAATATACGAATAGTCGTATAGTCTCTTTAATGCCACAAACTTCCATTAACCAAATATAATTCTCCACCTCATCGTTGACTGTTTAGTAGTCATTTTAATGAAGATTCACTCCTGGTTTTATAATCCAGTTTAGTTTATGTACGTATTAAAAATTCCATTGGTAACCGCAACATTTAAAGCGGGTATACAAAGCCCATTAGACACCTGTTCTCAAGGTTAGTCGCGCGCGCGCTTCTACACCGAAATACTTGCACACCCCACCCCCTTCTTGCAGCACGAAGCGCGACGCACCGCATCGTACACACGCACATAATAACACAACATCATTGATGGCAACGTTTGTATTCAACTGAACACGCATTTACATATATTCCAAGTTGACTGTTGTTATCTTTTTGTATTATGTGATCGTTATTACTCAAACTTTGGTATTTGGAGGTAAAATAAAATAAAATAAAATTGAGAGAAAAATAAAAACGCTACACACACACACACACACAAATAAACACAAAAATAAGGAGAACAACATAGCTATAGCTGTAAGACGACAAAATCCCATCTCGTTTGCATACATTAACACTCAACAGAAAAACAATTTGGAATGCCTGGAGAAAACATCATCAGAAATGTTACACAACTTTCGGCAGCGCGACATCAATAAAATTTTCATTCAGGATACGCAGTCGGAATGGTTATACCGTACAGGGGGGGTGGGTAGAACGTAAGTGAAAACCAAACACACAAAAAAAAAACAACACTGTGTTGGAAAAGAATAAAAATATACGTAACAAACCAAAGAAAGTTTCAGGTCAACGTAACTCAATTCCAAATACAACCCAAAAAGCACACCAACCGTAAAAGCAAACACACCGCCATCCATGGCACATCAAGAGGTGGAGAATATACAAGTATTAAGGGATGGAAAAAAAGCAGCACACAAGACAAAAATTCACCAAATTAAATGGAATGAGGGTGGCGGCCAGAAACGCGGCATGGCATGGCATCGTCGGCGAGCACACCGGTTTCTTTGTGTCCTTTTTATTTCTATAACTATGTATGGATATATTTTGAGCAAAAGTTCGTAGCAAACTTTTATTAATTAATTAGTAAAGTTTAATTAATGCAATTAGGTGTAAAGATAAAATGATTAAGGTTCGCTTCCACAACACGACTTGTGTGCAGCCCCCATCTCTCTGCAAGTGTAAAACTTGTGCCTTTCAACCCACCCCCACTTACTCCTCCCTGCATCCCCACTCGCAATATTATCTAGTTTTCAAATCAGTATTTTGACCTACCAAATCCGAATATATATATATGCGGGAAGTCATTCAATGCGGGATCCATATATGTACATAGTTTGTTGTGCACGATAGGATGAGTGGATAAATGTATGGAGTGAAATTATTTTGCCTTTGGGCGGTAAAAACCTATATATATGGGAATTGTTCATACAAAGCGTCGACTTTTGATGAACTCAAACTGCGTGCATGAAGTGAATATACACATCCAGTATACTCTTTGTATGCGCGCCTTTAAATATCTATCAGACCGTATGAAATGTGAGCATCCCTCCACAAGTTTGAACACACCACACCGAGTATAATAGGCATGTTCCGTATACGATTATATATTTATTCATATAAGGCTTGTACGTATTGTGTATATGTGGCACATTTATACGGAATTGGAATTCACAAATAATAATAACAGCACAACGACAACCCAATGCCAATGCAAACAAACTGTGTGCGGGAATATAGGGCGTGCAAAATGTGGGGGTGAATATCAACTGGTTTTCTTGAGATTCTTATATTTAAGTTGTGTGGACTATTAAGTGTATTTACCATGTTCTTAGAGCACGTCTTTTTATTCTTCAAACAAATGCATTTATCCCCCCCCCCAATACTTATTATACATGTTGCCAATTCGTGTGTCGTCTGATGGAAATGTGTCTATATTACTTGTTGTTTGTGAATTGTGGCGGTATAGTAGCTGCGCTTGTTCTTAGCCGGGTATGTGTTGCGGGTGTGGATGAATTAAGGAGGGCTTTGAGTTCACTTATGTGATTTACTTACATTTAGTAGTGCAATTGAAATGGTAGATTTTTCAAATTGTATTATATGGTTGAATTAAATGTGAAGATTTAATATGGGATTAGTTTGGATTTTTTGAGAAATACAAAAAAGTGTTTGAGTTTTTTGTGGAGAAAATTAATTACCAGAATCATTTTTTTTATGACAAACATTGAGTTGAGAACCGATAAACATTAAACATAAAAAACTTCTTTCAATCGTCCCCAAATTTTGATTTGATTTGTCACACCTTATTTTTTCTGCATTAAAATTAATTTACGGACAGTCAGAATTTTAAAAATTATTTCAATTTGAACAATTTTACGTACAAAGAGTGCACTCAAAAATGCAATACCAAACAAAATATGTGTACGAAATAAGCATTGTAAAAACAAGAAGAAACCCACAATTGTAACAATGAAACAGCTCCAAGGGCTCATTCATTTTCCCAAGAAATGTTGCAACAATTGAGACAGTTTTCTATATATTTTCTGCAGCAAAATTCAGAGTAATAGCGAGTCATTTAAAGCTAGTTGAAAATATTCTTCTATACTAAGAGACAACATTTTTTGCTTTCTCCAGTTCCTGGAAGTAGCAATCTCTATCTGGAGCAGTATTATTTAACTGCAGCATTGACAAAAAAAATATTCTGTAAAAGTACAATTTTTTTATTTTATAATGTGTACACCCTAATGATTGTTGCGCATTACATTCCCTTTGTTTAATCTTTATTAGATGTGCTGTGTGGCAAAGGTAAATGTGAACTCTAAACGAAAAATACCTTGAAAGCTTTCAAAGAACTTTTAAAGGATATAATGTAACAAAGAGACCACAATATTCTTGTAGAGTTTCATATAATATAAGCCTAGAACAAAAGCAATGGCAAAGAAACATCGCTTTTAAAAAAACAGATCTTTCTAAAGTTGTATGTTTGCACTGTAACGTTCTTGTATGTATTGTGCACCGTTAACACGCGGGTACATAAAATTGTCAATTAGTATGTTGTGATTCAATTAATGCTGCATAGTGCAGATATGCAGTGCACGTGAAGCAGTAGCCCTAACATATGTTTGTTGTTAGACAAATTACAACGGATGGGATGAAGCGAAAAAAAAAGTAGAGCAAAGGAAAAAAAAGGATGGGAAAATTCTAACAAACTCAGGCGGCATCATAACTTCTCATTAGCTGACACACACAGCACTTGAAGCATCAACCCTCCACCATATGAATGTTATAGTTCAGCTGACTGCGCACACAACTAACTAGCTATCATCCCGCAGCATACTCGTATGTTATGTTGAGCCGTAATTTTCAATTAAATTTAGCGCACAATCATGCATGTAAATTGTTTTTCCTAAAATTAAATGACAATATCCTCCGGCGCGCTTGCTGTGGGACAAATTTATGTATTGTATTTTGTATTTACATTGAAATGTCGTTACAATTTTAGTCTTCTAACATAATATCCCTTTTTTGTTGAGTTTCAAATAACCTATGTGATTTTTTAAGATATTAATTTAAAACTGGGTGTGTTTGTCTGCGCTACACTCATTTTGGGGGAGGCAGGACTATAAGGAAGGACATTCTGCACGAGTCACGACATGTGCTGATTCATTTTCGTTTACATTTGAAAATTTTTTCCACAATTAAATTATAATTTTTATGCAAACACGCGCGCTACCTCACTCACAGTGCGTATGTAGTAAATGTCGTCCCCTCCCTACAGTCAACACCTCCACGTATATTTTAGTCATAATGATAAATGAAACGACGCATCACACACGTACATTGTGCTGGTGAATGCGGAGACCAGACAAAGGTTATAGGGCTCTTCTGGCGGCCTTTATATTTATGTATTTCCTTGTTATGACCGTCTTACTATTATTGCCTGACATCAATGAGTTATGCGTGCGCACGCATAAGTTCATTTCTATACACACACGCCTCGCACAGTCAGAGGGATGGTATTTGGTGTTTTAATAGTGAAAATCTATTATTAGCCAAAGGGGAAATCATTTATCAATTGCTGCACTTAAACATGCATAAGGAACGAAATCACAATCATTGAATATTGAGAGCAGCAGTCTGCAGACACCACTGTGCATTCTGTTGAAACAAATTATTGTGTTCCAACTGCAGTGCCTGTACAAATTTTGCTACAAACATGACATACCTAACTTGTACAACGCACATGCAGACATAATTTCTGCCAAAGTGAATGCAACGCGCCACGAGACATCCCAAAATTGTCTTTTTGTATGAGATGTCACACGCTGTGACACTCGGTTATTTCGTCGACGATTACACACCGTATTATGGAGTTTATATGAGCGCGTAGCCAGACGCACATTATGGAAATGAATAACGACTATGATCTATTAGGAGCTGTGTGGATCGACGGAAGCATGTATACAAATTTATGGAAATCAGCCGTATACCGGGTACCGAAAATGATGCGATCACACACACCGCACACTTGTTTCGTTGGGTGACAGCAACACGAAAACATACGTTTGTAAAATGATGTATCCATTTACAGTTACATAAATAGCCCTATTCTGGTGGTTACAGAAACAATTTAGATATAATAATATTAAATGACTTACGTCTCTGTTATATTAATATGCGCGACGGATAGATAGCCTGTATAGCTCGAACTCCGTTTAATGAATATCAGGTGGATTATGCAGCTAACGCATAATATTATTATATATTTGCTTACACAGCCGGAGATGAGATCCACAATCGAGAGAGTGGAAGGCGAACAACATCAAACCACTTAAGCTTGAAGTGAAATAATCGCCGGTGAATATCAACAATAATTGCTTGTTTATTGATTCAATAATTATGTGTTACGAGAAGAAGATATAATAATAATGATGATGATGTCGGAGAGGGATTACCATTAAGCGCAGTGATTAAAATAGATACCCACGTACACGAGTATGTGAAGATGTGTATCTTTCCGTATAGATTATTTATATATGCTCGGTATTATATAGTTACGTTTCCAATCAAAAATGCGTGCGTCCGGGTTTCGACGGTCACATTGGAAAACCATTCTCTTTGGCATAACATTAGAAGAGATTAATTATTTAAGCGGGGAGACCACCAAGAGACGAGTCGAGAAGTTCGATTCCATATGATTGACATCAGATCTATGGAACTTCGGTGATACAATCAGTCATGTTGCTTGATGGTCTTTAATGCCGCACTATTAAGAATTAAGTATGCATTTAGGTATTTCCGTTATGTCGTGATATGGCGTAACCATAAGAATTGTTATTTATAGAAAACTGTCAGTCTGACATAAAACAGTTAAAACGATTGGAGGACATCGTGTCACTTATCAACATTAAATTTATATTTTCCCCAACATTCAATGATATGCATTTGTACAATATGGTGAATGATGCATTTCAACCCGTTATTTTATTATTCCCTTTGTTATGCGCTTTGTCTAAAATGCTTATCATCTGTGGTGCGAGTGCACATGTATGTTCACTAGTTTTTTTAACAAACTGTCACAAGAATGAGGAACACAAACAGCCGAAAATGTTAATGAAATTAACTGGGGAATTGAGCCAAACAACTGCATTTGTGACATGCACTCAAAATGAAGTTCATGTTGCAATGCGCGATACATCGACTGTGTGTGGGAATTGAATTGCATTTTACTGCAGTTTTGTATGCCCAGTTAAACTGTGTTGAACAATTTTTTTTTTTGGATGTTAATTAAAACCAATTTGAGCTGAACATTGATCGGGGTGTATTGGGAATTTGTATTGGGGTGAAAAGCATTACTTTGCTTAATAATTGCGTTATTAATTAATTAATAGAAATGGTTTTTCATCAATTGAAAACATAAAACTGGTAAGAGTACTTGATTAATTTTACAGTTTTATTTAATTTTATGTTTTTGAAGTTTTCTATTAAATGCCAATGGATTTTAACTTGTATTGCTCAAAAATGATTGATACAATGGCCTTTTAAAAAATAAATACATTTTTGTATTTTATTTAACACTTCCATCCCTTAAATGCAACCCCATGTTCCCTAAAAAAAACTGCCATAATATAAATATGACAGCACATGAAATAATATAAAGCTCATACAAATTGATAATATAAATGTGAACGACAACCAGTCAAAACAAAAATAAAACCATCATCCCCAATCCATATATCTCGCAACATTTTTCATTGATTCTGCATGGTGACCCCATCATAACATCTCTTTCCCAGTATGGTGTATTATGCAAAAACAACAATATGACAATAAAAAAGGACCAATTTTGCGCACGGCTTATTCTTGCACACAACGTTGCGAATGAAAATATGAAAATACAAACGCTTTTATCACCATCCCATAAACTAACTAAGAATCACTCAAATCTCAAGAGACAATGCCCAGCATAAAGGTCAACGGTTGACGTTTATTGAAGGTGGACAGCACTCATGTGTTAAAAACATTCACTATGCAGTATATCGCTGTCGCAATTTAATGCTTTCAAAATGTTTTAGCTACAGGCAACCATATTATAACCATTCTTTTTGGTTGAAATGTGCTTTCAACATTACTTATTACTTATTCAGTTTGAGAGCGACTAACTGATGTCCACAATTATTAATATTATAAGCAACATATTATGCGATGCAGATAATTAAATAAGCACAATACAACATAATTAATTAGCCAAGCAGAATTTCCAAAGGCACACACAATATGCATTATGCTGCTGCAGGGCTGCTTTTATCTGTATGTATGCCGATGTTGATGCTTTGTGACACGAATGAGTGTATTTGAATGGAATTTCTGAACGCATTTGCAAGTTCTTTAAGCTCTACTCTGAAATATGCAGCGCGTGTACGTGCACTGAAGGCAACTGGCAAGGACATGGTGGTTTTGTTGTTTTCTATTCAAATTTCAATGCAATAATTTTGCTTGCTTTTTTTCACGTGGACTATATTATATTTCATTTAGAATAACTAGAATTTTGTGAATGAAAGGATAACATAATCCAGCTCCTTTAAAGCGTAAATAATACTCATTTTTGCTTAAATGCGTTTAAATGCTGAAAGCCCACAAAGGCCCTTGACTTTATTTAAATGCAAATCTGAAGTTTATATACCTTTAAGGTTTAATCACGCTGATCAATATCAAATATAGCTACGTATGTGTACTCCCCATGTCGCATGCATATGTGAATTGTGAAATCACATCCCTTATGGAAAATGAAAGAACGCAGAAAAACGAAAAATATAAATAAAGGAGAAAAAAATGTACACAAACAAAAAAAAAAGAACACAAATATCACTTCAAAGTGGAATAAGCCCCTCATCGGGAATATGGGGCCATTAGTCAACAGTATTCCTCCCTCAATTCAGTTCACATTTGTATACGAATACGCCAATATATACGTTGATTTGATTTTGATGTACGATTCATAGAGGGATGCCTACATGTGATTTAAAAACACTTGAGAGTACGTAGAAATTTGTGTGCTGGTTAAAAAAAAAGAAGAAAAACAAAATGTAAAAATAATAAAATCACAAAAAACGGCAACATTATTGATTTTTGACACTTGAAACTGTCTATAAATACGTAAGACGCGTTGCTGAAGTGGGAATTTTGCAAATTCTTTTATATTATATATTCTATTGCGCTACCGAACGTTCAGTCAAATCGCGCGCATATCATATAATATTATCTTTATCCTTGCACATATAGAAATATATTCCAATATACCCCCATCGTTTTGACATCTGCCCTTTTATCTTCTCCCCCTTATTACTCCACCCAACGTATAACGACGCGCACGTACGTTCATTGTCATATGTGTAACTGGCAACCGTTTTGCGAGGGACTTTTTACACACATATTACACAAGTTGCAAAAACAGCCCTCTTAAAATATGTATATATAAACTCTAAACGCTGTGGCGTCTTTTCTGTCGGCAGCACATAAATTCATTGTGTTCGTCGATGCTTTTGTATCATCTTTTAATCAAACAACAGATATTTATGCAAATATGAATGAAAATCTTAATTTGACTCTACTGTATAGTATACGGCCACAATGAATGCAGACATATGCTAGCACAGTACACTACATGTCTTTCATGTACAAAAACTGTATGTGTTTATGCTGTTTATGTAAGCAAACGGAATACAATGTGGCGACGCGTCGCGCACATAGACGCGGGGATAAGAAGCAAGTGTTGACTGCGAATGATGTAGAGACACAGAGATCATTCTTCAAAAGAAATGGGCCGATAACGCGCGCTGGCGCAATTATTTAATCTAATATTTGCCTACCGTGTGGGGGTGCAGAGGGAGCATTGTGAAGACGCTATATGGCAAAAAAGTACGCAGTGATGAAGAAAAAGTGGCGTTCTTTTATTAGCCGCGCGGTTTTTTATCGCAAAACAAACTTTTATTGCCCTCTTGTGTGTGGGTTAGCGTCAGCGTTGCGTAGCGTTCCTCGCCCCAATCATTTGGAATAATGTTTTTATTTACATTTAGGGGGCGCGAAACGGGAAATGAATGGTGAAGAGATATCTTGTGTGACTACACCATGATTGTGATGATGATGATGATTACTATCCAGCCGTCTTTATTGAATGACATCTTGCAACTAATCAAAATCGTTAAATGTATGTGCGCGCGTACACAAATTGTACTATTATGTAGACTTTTTGGTTGATTTAACTGCGGGCGGCTTGTATTAATTTTGATTTTGGTGCAAAGCAAAGCATTTAAGTGATGCTAGAAGTGGTTGTGTGTTTGTATAGTACATATTGTGGCGACCGACGATTAACCCATGCAGCACGCAATGTTTGCAGTGCTAATTAATAAAGATTATGGCAGAATTAGATTGGGGAGGCTTTATGTTGGTTTACGAGTGGATATGTACATTCATATTTAGATGGAGTTTACTGCTAGAGCTCGTTAATCATATTTAAGGTATACTCCCAATTGGTATGTGGCTTATTATGTGCACAATATTTAACACGTCTCATGTAATACCTATGTGTACGCATGAAATCCTTTGGAGGATCTGATTAGTGATTCATCAATGCTCATAAATACTCTGTGGGGTAGTTTCAACACTTGATCCACACTGCACTGATTAATAATTATTATTTAGTGATTAAAGGATGGATTATTGGGATGTGCTCCCGAGTACCGTAGCCATAGGTGTATTACGAAAATTGCAAATATGCAATTCAATTAATATTCATAAATCCTATTGCTTACTAATTTTCATATTTTGTATTAAAATTCAACAAACAAAACAGTGCTGAATATAAAAATCTGAAGCCCTTAACCAAATAACGATGTCATCAGCATTCTATTTTATGTGATATAAAGTTTATTGCCACAACAAAGCTTTATGAAGTTGCCCGCCCTGAATGTCAATAAGTCAAGCACTCTAATCTCAAGAATGTCATGCAAAAATGTTGCATTTCTCGTATACACGTTTTTATGTGTTTTACATATTCGTATGAGTGTTTCATATAAATATGTAAAAACATCTATACGTTGAATTGTACATATTTTACGCTGTGTTGCAAATCTTTTAAAAAATGCATACAAAGAATCGATAAAATGCAACCGGAACGATGTTGCAGATAAAAGCGTATTGTAGTTAAGTATAGATTAAGTACATAATTCATGGGGTTCTTTTAACCGACAACAAATTCAATAAAAACTTTTTTATAAGTTTCGCCAGTGCCAGTGAATACAGCGCCAGCATAATACATATAAACGAGTCAGACATACATGCACATATATAGTGTTCAAACTAGTATCGAAAGTTGTGCCACACAAACTCCTAAGCGTCTTATAATGAAATGAAATTAACCCAATTTCGGGCAACTGCACGAAAAATCAATTTGGGCTTTAGTTGTTTGTCTCATTATAGCCAATAAATCAAATTTGATTCAACAACAACAACCGGTTTGGTAAAGATGTTTGTTATCTCTGCCATTCTTCTTAAGTTCTTGATTTTCAAAATTTTTCTGTACACGTTTCTATTTTCAGATAATATGGGTTAAATGCACATTAAATTAATTACGACGAAGGAAAAGAGACTCTGTTGTAACAATTTTTTTCCTTCTCGTATAGATAAAAACGTTATAAAATGGCAATTAAAATTAAAGCACGTAATAATGAGCGGATGATTTAAATTGAAATCCCTATGAAGTTGATTGCACGCTTCAAAGTTGATGATGCGCTTGAAAATGTGTAAGGGGTTAATATAATTTCAAAATCTTATCATCAGAAAAAATAACGATTTAAGCGAATTCTAACTTCTATACCAAAATGCTGTAGTAGTTTAATATATATTTTTTGTATATAATATAATTTGTATACATACCGTTATGTTTCATCCAAATTTCCTAAGGAAATGAGCACGCGCACATCATCATCAGCATGTTGGCGGGTGCTCCTTGGTGCGGCTCAGATGGTGACGGTATCGATATCCAACATAAATATTTATGTGTATTATTTTTTCTGTGTTTTGCCAAATACCATAATTAGAACACATTCACGAATTCCTTTATTGATTTTCCGCTAGCGCGGCGCGGCACCCTTCCTTGTAATGTTCTTCACGCAATAATACAATGATTTTCTTTTAATGCTTGAATTCCTCACGCGTTCTTAACTATTATTATTATGTATTTATTTATTTCTTTGTGTAATATTATGCGTTTCTACGTTGCGTTGCTTCACAAATATTAGTGCGCTAACTTTAAACGTAATTATTCATATTCACATGCATGCACGCAGGAGGAGCATAATATTTAAAGTGTATACAGTTTTAGCACAACATAGTTTCACTTTCATTGTTCAACATCTGAAAACATGAGTTAAATGAAATTAAACGATTTATATTTGTGTGTGTGTGTTTCTTCTTATTCTTTTATTTTGCTTTTCGCACGCGTTCTATTTTATTATTATAATAAAAATATAGATTCGCTGCTGGGGCATTACTGTAGCGCACCACACCAGTACTATATGCAGTAGCTAGTCACCAGTCACCACCCGCAGTCAAACCTTCACACATGACGTGATGTTCGGTGTTGATGCGCTCTTTCATTTTTCGCCTCCACAATGTTATATTATGTAGACTCGCATATTATACACATTCCGATTGTGGTGCCCGCACTCTTTTTGCGTTTTGGCGTGCTTACGCTTGAATAATTTGGGCGAATGGCCTAAAATCAATATACGGTAAACTACATATACTATATTATGTATATCGGTATACTTAAGGGATGGGTGGGGGTAAAAGCTTATAACTTAGGGGATTGGCGCTTATATACACGCATGCAATATACTACGTACACATATTGCACGCTTCGACAATGCCATTTAATACACCGGATTGGATATGTGTGTTGTACTATTTATGTGCGTGGATTTTATACTTTATGTGCCCGGTGTCCCCCACAAACATACAAACAACACGCACACAATTCCCAACGATTTGCATCGTGAATTGGTGTGAGATTATATTACTAAAACGGTATAGTATAATCTTATGGGCAATAATTACCAATTTGGGATTCTAAAGCCTCATTTTCAATGAATTTCGATTGATTTGCCTCATGTACGTGAATAAATCTTTACAAAACAAATCGCAACATCAGCACAAATTACTCATTTGGGGGTGGCGGCAACACTTTAATGTTTACATAGCGACATCACATTTCCGTTATTTATTTGCAGCACATTGTTTCTCTCTACGACATGTACACATATTTAAACTGACAACATCAGATATCACAGGGGTGAATTTTTATTGTGTTGTATATAACATTTTCCGCCAACCATTGTTTTCTATAATGCTGCAGCTTCTACCCCGCACATCCACACATCACTGCACAATACATTTTACAAATTTATATTTGCACGGAAATTCGATGACGAGCATGCCAAAAATATTTGCACGTCAGAACATGTGTAATGAAATAATTGATGACTGTTCAGACGGTTGCAATTCTTTTTTACATTGGATTTAATACCTTTATCAATATGGAATGCATAGTGTGCTGGTGAAACCTTAAAAAATGCACTCCAAACAATTCAATATTCGAGGTTTTTTATATATGCATACTGAACGTACTTATGCCGATGCAAAAGTGTGGGACGAGATGTATGAATATATGCGAATAAAGAACAATCCAACCCCACACAATTCAACTGCCACCCACCCTCCCCAAAATACAGTTGGGCAAGAATTTTGCGCAAATAGTTTGTAAATTGATATAAGCAAAAGGAATGCGAATGAATGGAACATGTTTTTACCATCACAATTTCTTTTTTTATCTTATCATCCGGACATCACCCTTGCTTGCTCCACCACCGCATCACCATCCCTTCATCGCAGTAAAACTGCAGTCTATGTATATTTGTAAAACAGAAGAGCGTTTGTTGTAACTATACGTATGTGCATTGTGCAACAGAATGGCTGCTTTAGCGTTGAAATTTTCAACTGCACAAAAAAGCTCGCAACAGTGCAATCAGCAAAAGCCATATATTTTACATTTATCACGATTGGATGTGTATTCGCGCTGTATGTGCAAACACATAACGTACGGGGGGCATACAATGTATGGAGCGCTGCTGGTGTGAAGTGCATAGTAAATATTCATCAGGGTTAATAACGAACGCATACACCACTAAAATGAATATGTGCGAAAAAAAATCACAAAAAATAAGTAAAAAATTGGCGATGCAATATAAAATGTTTATTATATTTCATTGCAATACAAGAGTTAGTTAAGACGCGCTGCGCCTTGTGCAGGCTAATAAACCAATGCGGAGCACATCAGCCATCTTAATATGTATTTGTACACAAGTGGGTAAGCATATTTGTTTGTAAAATGCGTTTATTGCGCAAGATGAGACCGCGTGCGAGAGAAATTCATTAAAAATTGCGAGTGTGTGCCTTTTTTTTCATGTTTTCTTTGGCATTTCAACGATGTTTTGCCTGTCCGCGAGATGATCAATTCAATCTGGAATTAAGCCTGGCAGAGGAAGATCGCGCGCGCGCGCGACTTCCCTCATTTAATGCCCCACGCCACACAATCGTTGTTTAGTTTGTATACTTATTATAGCACGATATTGTATGCATTCGTTTAACTACTAAATAACTATACGATGTATATTCAAGTCCAATAGTATTATGGTGGATGTGGTGCTACATAGCTAGCGGTTTCCATTCCTTTATGTCGGTCGATTCTTGTTTTCCATCTTCTGCATTTAATTAATGTTTTTCCCACAACACGCTATTTTCGGTGTGCAGTCGCTTAAAAAAGAACTTTTCCTTTAGATGATAGCACATTATAATTCTTCTTCTTTTGAAAAAAAAAAAGTTAAATTAAAAAGTACGTCAAAATGTCATGTCGAGTTAGGATTGCTGTGGAAGCGCTCTCTCTCTCTCAACTCATGATGCTGAAAGCAGCCCACTTACAGAACTATAAACTGCAATTGTCAGAAATCAGAATGTCGCGACGTCGTTTATTTTTATGTACCGCATTTTTCACATTTCAGCTTATAATAAAAACAAAGGAGAATTATATTGTTTTACATCTTTTCGAAATTGCTATTCATCTGCATTTGTGTACACGGGCATACGCGGAGTTAAATTGTACAAGTAGGTACATCTGGTTGTGATGCGTGCCTTTATTATGTGTTTGTTAAATGTTTATGAGTTGATTATGCAACAACGACGTGTATCACTTATCAGTGTGTAGACATGTTTAATTTAATTTAACTGGGCTTAAGTTGTGCGTGGCACAGTCGACGCCGTTTGTGCACACTGATACTTAACGTCCAACGAAATTGGCTGCCATAATTGCTACTTTAATGATGATGTGGAAGCGATTTCATGAGAATTTTTATTGACTCACGATTTTTGTTAAATTTTTATTAAATTTTGAATTGTTTATTGTTTTTTTTTGTTTTTAGCTCAATAAAACAGATTATAGGCTTCCCGTTAGTAAAGGCAATGAAGATAATGAGTTAGTCAGAAAATTTCGATTCACCATAATTTTTGTGCATAGTAAAACAAAACTGGTATCAATTTTTTTTTAATTTGCAAATTTAAAAATAATGAAGGAGAAGTAAAAATTTTTCAAAGCTATGGATTTGTTTGAAATTATTAATTGTTTTTATTTATTGCAACACTGAAATTTATATTCCAATAGAACATTTAAAAAATATTTGTTTGCTTCCTACTTTCTAAGTAAAATATTTTCTCATGGCAAAGTTTAAGTACAAACTCAAAAATTACTACCCAGTAAGCTTTCGTCATGGCAATTCCAGAACCATGCCCTGCTGGGAAATATGTTTATATTTTAATATTGGATTGAGGGGAGTCACGTCCAGATACTTTATGAAATTTGCCTCGAGCAATTGGTATCTGTTTTGGAGATTGAAAAATTATTTTTCCTAAGATTGACGAAGTTGTAACAGTCACGGTACCAAATAAATTAAAATATAAACAAATTTTAAAGTATGTATTTATACTTGCATGTCACCAATAAAATAAACATACTCTTTTTTATGATTCGTGAAATATTTTTTAATAATTACATTTTGATATTGTGAGTTATTTTGGAAAAAAAAATAATCCATCAACAAAAACATATATTTACCATTAACGTCATATTTGAATTAACATTAAACCACAAAATTAATAACAGTGTGAATTTAATTGAATTCCAAATAATCAGTGTTTACAAATACCGCATTATGATAGTATGAGATAATGCACTTTTAAACTAATTTTGTTAAAATAAAATTTGAAAATTTGAGCTTAAACTTTTAATTGATTTTGTTGCCATATTCTTCTCTAACCCCATCTTGCCGATAGATATAAAAATTAACATGATCATTACAAAACATCGCGGCAAACTGGAAACCGCATAACTTGTTATACTTAAAACATGTTTTGTCAATCGACATATTTTCAATATAAATTCATAATCTGCTTAGGAATTCCGGCATCAACTTAATGACATTTTTGAGCGAATTTTTTGAGTATACGTGTTGTGTGTTTGTTTTCCCTTGGCATATTATTGCAGTTAAAATATATATTTTTTTAATGCTTTCATATAAATTTGATATCTGTCACTAAGCTTTGCCTATTTCCATATGCGAATTTTAATAATATTACGTTGCCATAATTTTTATTTTCAATATGACAAGCAATTCATTGTCAAATGGGCGATTAAAGAAATAAATTTAAACGTGGTTGATAAAAAAATTAATTTACCAAAACAAAAATAAAATAGTCATATAATATGTGGAAAAAAAAAGAATTAGCATACACATCAACAAAAATCACCTGCCACAAATAAAATCGCGAAACAAAAACAAACAGAGAAAAATATCGCACCACCATCGACATCCTCACAACAAGGTATGTATGTAGCTGTATCGCCAGTTTTTACACCGAAAATTTAATTTAATATTTCACCATCATCGGAAAATTTAATCAGAAATGAGATTAAAAATTAAAATAATAACGGTATATCCATTATAGGAAAATTATAAAGCAATGAGTAATTCATAATATTTACAGTTTATCGAACCAGCATGAATTACACACAATACACATTCATATGCCATGCAGATGTACGAGTACCATAACCGACCTACCCAGTATCCAGTACCCAGTACCCAGTACCCACCCACATGCGGAGCCCATACCAACCCGCGTGTGCATTTACAAAATTTGCGCCACACTCGATGTTATTTTATATCGAAAATATACACAGCAACGGATGTTTTTTTGGTGAATAACGACCGAACATCAAACTTGATGAGGATAACAAAAACCATTTCTGACATCTCGTCAGGGCCCTTTGCTGCTGCTGCTGCTGTTGCTTGAATGCCTTTGCTTGCTTTGCTGCTGGTGGTGGGTATAACGGCAAACGATAAGACTCAATTCAATATTTTCGCCGCAAAACATTAAAATTGTTAGAACAATATTTGGTGGGCTGTCGCTACATCGATCGTCGCTTCATTCCACCCACCCAATTCAGACCCATTCACAACAAATTGGGAAAATATACAAACATAATACATAGGTACGATATATGTGCGCCCCCTACCCAAAAGACGCTTGGAGCAGTGTACTGTTTGTCTGTGTGTACACATTCGAAAAGGTCGAGTATGCCAACACACGAGTGCTATATTAGGTTGTACATTTGTACATGTCTCAAGTCGTCTCAACCTTATATCTTTTCATTAGTTATTAGACAGATTGATATCCGGACAAGTTCATGAAATTTCGGTCGTTTTGAATGTGCTATTATGCACACAATATGCCGCTGTAGACATACAGTTTTTGGCAAGTAACCTTTTTGTCATTTCATTGGGACGCAATAAACACCAAATGACAAAATTGATAAGAACCGAGTTTCAGGAAATAAAGAACCCAGAAATAACTGTAAAACTTTGTCTTTTGGCTTCTCGTATATACTATAACGTAGACTGAATTGAGATGGTCACAACTTTATTATGTGTGTACTGAACTCGTATATAAAGACAGAAGCAATGCAATGGAAAGTGTTTAGAAGAATATCACACAAACAGCAAATGACGACGACAAAGCAACCAAACCCAAATGGATTGAGCGGAAGCTGTAAAATGTCAGTAAACTATTTCACTTCTGTCTAAATAAACTTCCTGCAAAAAGTTTCAATTACTGCAAAATCTTCGTGCCAATAAATTGATTGACAAGTTAATGTGTACCCGGTCAATATGCATATAACTAGTGAGTCTACATTATAATAATATCAGGAGCAGCCGATCAGCAATGTGTCATCATTAATTTCAGTCAAAATTCTAATTAGGCGATAGACTATTTTGTTTCGTTTCTTCTTCTTTTTTTTTTGCCACTTTATCCCCCTTCATCTGAAAACCATCACTGTTATATAATAATTATGCGGTAAGGCCAGACGCGTGTAATAGTCCATTGTTTAATATATAGGAGCAAAATGTATTATGCCCAGGTATATATTTACAATCCTCTATAATTGAGACACTGGTGCGGTGCACTGTGACATAATTAAACAGATAGATGACACTGTAATCATATCAAGACATGCAATTTGCTGGCTGCTAATTTGCAGTATTGCAATAAAAGCAAATTGTCAAATGGCATTCAGTATATGGGAACATCTGTGCAATTGCAAATATTCTATGCTGCTGTGCATATAATATACCGTTACGGTGTGTAAGCTCAGCGAATGGAAAATCACAGTCATACAAGGGTTAATAACAATGAATAATAGAGCACACAATTGCCATGACGAAATTGGGGGGTGGTGTGGAGTGTACACTCACATAATACAATATTAAGTTTTAGGGGGTTTTATTGTTGCAATCCTGACACAATTAAACGATGAATAATTAATTTGGCAAACTCCTTTAATTACGGTTACGAGCTGAGACAATATTATGTGCGGTATATGTGTGTAAATTACCGTATGGTCTCACATATTCTACGGCTCCACATTTATTTCCCATAAAACGCAATAAATTCTTTACCTCATTGCCCCACACGGCACACACACACACACAACACACACTCCATAGCCATTTATTGTCGCACACGTATTATACTGGGGTAATTTGATTTGGGGGTCGCTGTAAATTACAAATGTAATTATCGAAAATATTATCTATATGGTCCTTTAAGTTGGTGGTGTTGCGTCTGTTTATTTTCATTGCAATGTGCCTTTATGTGTATTAAATTATAACAGTAAATGTCACATCAAATGTGCATTTTTCAGGAGATTCCAATTAGTGTGGATTGCATTCTGTTGCATTATACACAACATTAAAGTATTAAATGGCATCACGCAGCATGCACATTTCTCGACAGACTAAAGTGTATTCTGCGCATTAAATGTAAACATAAATCTTAATTGTTAAAACGGAACGGCAAACACACCACTCGTTTGGGTGTTTTAACATCCATAAGTAGTTTAACTGGAGAGGAAAATATTTGTACAAAATTAAAAACAGCTGTTACACATTTGCGTTTGTGCGGTTATTTATGAATCACACAGCACACACAGTGATGCCATTGATGGTGATGCCAAACTTCCAACCCAATAATAATAACCAGTGATACAAAATATTGTGTGTACGTGAAAGGCAAAATGCAAACGCGTATGGTATCCTCCTGGCCAGGCAGCCCTATTATACATAGTCAGCGTCTTTCATGCAACTCGCATCGAAAAATGGCACATGTGTTAATGTTCAATGCAATGTTTATTTAAACGCCGTACTCAATTAGGATCATTTGCTTGGTGCCTTCTTCGCACTTTCATGCATGCATGCTTTGTCCGCATGCATATTGTAATTTGTGTGTGCTCTTTAGCATTTTATTATTATTATTATTATTATTTCTATCGGTGGACGACTGTGCTGTGTGTATTTTTGTATCATCAAATAAATATTTAGATTCACCGACACAACGGCGTGCGGTTATAAATATGATAATAAAAAAATAAATAAAAAGCGATATGAGAGATGGGAAAAAAAATTAGAATAAAAATTCCACCCCTTCAGGGCAGTGCCCGTACACACACAGGGAGCACATAAGGGATCGCTGCTGCAATTCCACACTATCTACAGCCGACAGGACTTTGTACAAATACACATTAATCAGGCCGAGTACGGGGCTTATCTCGATCTTACTTATATGAACAGTAGTATAGTAACATTTGCCATAAAATGTACGAGTAGTTATATGGCGTCGGTATTTAGTTAGGCGAAAAAATAAAAACCGGAGATACTATAACACCCGTGAATTTTCCACCAATATTTGAATTTTGAAGCAAACGTCGACGCGACAGCATCGGTCATGCTAGAACGGCATCGACGGGAAATTTGCATATTGCACACGCCACATAACTGCACAAGGACTATGTAATAGTAAGGGATGCAATAGATATTATGTCTATTTGTACGTGCTTTATAGATGTATATCGCAGAGAACTTCTTCGTTTACATATCGAGTAGGTGCAATGTTGATTTTATGTGTAACTATATACTATAAAGTGTAAAGACAAGTCGTTATATATTATACGTTGCTGTACAAACTGCAGGATATTTTATTATAATGGGCAGTCAGCAAACAGTATACTTAGTACTCGCTCAGTATAAAAGACGTCTTTTGTTTTGCAGGCAAACATACACTCCCCCCATGTAATGTGTAAGCATTCACATATTATATAGTTATATGCATTGTAAAATGTACATCCTCATTCCTCATAAGTCACATCCATGATGTAAAATAATATGAGTATGTAACTATAATATGTGTCTGCTTTTTATGCACAAAAGATTTTCATCGCCGCTGTATAATGGATGTGGTGTACCTTTTGTAATTCTTTTCAAGTACAGTGCTAATGCAAAATTTCACTCTGTGCGTGACTTTTACCCTCCAGAAACAATAAATGAATGATTCTTCAACTGAAAGGAAAATGTGGGAAATATACTATTCATCCTATTCACTCAGGATGAAAATTCAATTTCACCGGTGGCAAGTGAGATGGCACAAAATACACAGTGGTATATTTGTATATGTAGTAAGTCACATATTTATATGCGATGTGCGGTTTTTATATGATGATGGACTTGCGCAAAAGGTGTGACTCCAATTTTGCCGAAGTTATTACAATCGACAAACGAGAGAGAACAACTTGTGAGTTGTGAGAGTACGTTCGCGAAACGCGATGGTACGAGTATTTTACTCGCACCAAGGATATTGCCAATGCCTTTATATACTGCGTATACTAAGTGAAATTGCATGAACGGGTGGGGTGCGGGGGGTGGTTTTTGAAATTACATTATAGTAGAATCCCACCAAAAACCACTCTAGTCGTCAATTTTGCCAAGTTATAAGCACGAATAATATGATGTTTTGGGCAATTACCCACATATACACAAAAATGAACGCATTTACTCGCATAAACAGTCGTATATGGTATACCAATAATGATGATCATCAATTTTGTTGTGCTCCCACTATTCACTGGAATAATATTTTTTTGGTTTTATTAAAGACCATAACTTTTTTTCCATTGCGCCCAAATTATTTTATTTTTTTCTCATTTTTACACACAACTCAGTATTATTGAATTTTTTATTTTACTTTTAACACACAACAAATATGTAAAACAACAATTTTAGAAATAAAAAGATTTATACCATAAATTCACAAAATTACTCGGAAATATAATTTAATTCCAAATGATTGTCAAATTCCAACTAGTAATAGTTTAATATTTGATAGCACTGCTGTGTCTTAATTAATTTCAATTCACAAAATTCACAGTATCACTGCATTCCATAGGCAATTATTAATTTCTGTTTATTGGTTTAAATAATCAAAATCAATAAATTTATCATTAGACACAATCACCATTCACAAATCTTAAAGAATCCGTACTCAAGTATTATACACAAAATAAATGCACATCTTCCAGATTAAACGTCTTTAATTGCAACCGCTCATAAATTAATTAACCGAAAAAAAACAAAAAAATTTACTCGTATCGTGTTGTGAAACACAAACAAAACATATCACTTAAAATCACCACACACATAATATGAACGGATACGCGACCGGCACACGTCTTGTTTGTAACGCTTAGAGGGCTTCAGAAAGACTGAACGTGAATTTCTCGAAACATTCACTGGCACTGCCGTCTGCCAGAGCCAACCATCGCAGTACATATTAAAATATACACAATTGTGTGCGTCGCGTCGCTCCTACAGTTGTGCTCACATAGACGGCGGACGGCCACAGCACGCAGGCAACACGGCACAGAGCTTTTTCATCATTGTATAGACAAGGCAACACATTATGGAATTTTGCTGGCGCGCGATATCAGAGCGCGCGTTTCTGCCGATTATATGGCAAGCTTTTGGCAACCCCCCCATGAATCTCCTGCCCCCCACACACCCACCCAACTACAACTTACTTATATTATGTACATTCGTATTGTAACTATATACCGGGTATCTAAATGTTGTATAATTTCAATTGTTGTTGGGTGGGGGGACGTATGATGTGGGGGATGGTTTGTGTGTGGAATTTTCTCCCTTGAATTCAACAAACGTTCGTTGTGCTCTTTTACACACAAAACAATATACTTGCATGGCAGTGCTGTTGCGCCTTGGCATTGGGGTAGAGTTCTTCTTCAGCAAACAGTCAGCAATACATTCTTTTTTTTTTTTTGGAATAAACCTGGTTTGCATATTATAGTGTATGTTTTTGTATGGCTAGTGTGGACTTTACGTTACAGATTCACATTACATTTACGAGCATAATATTGTATGCATTTAAATTTAATTCGTTTACATTATTAACCGTTTTCATTGAATTAGACACACATGTGCAAATGCCTTCCCGCTGTTAAATTCTATGCCTACATCAATTATTATTTATATTGGGGTGGGGAGGAACAGCAACATCACATAATAATAGTAATAAAAATAATGTAACTGAATGTAGCATAAAGGAAATTATGCTTCCTAAATTAGCACAATATAGTGTAAAGTGTAAAGTGGATGAAAATTGGCACTGCGAGCACTATTTGCGCAACCACTTTTAACCGAATGCAATTCACGAAAAGGGTTAATTACACTTAAATCTCAACTAATATTCTCACCTTTCACTCAATCTTTGTATGCTTGTATATGTTACATATATTTTATTTACCACCCCACTTGAGTAATTTAGAGCCAGACGTATGTATTTACCCTAATACCATATGTACTCAATGTGTTTATATATTATTATAATAATACGGTGGTGCCGTGCATCGGGGCAATAATAATTCATAACTTTAATGTGGCCAATATCATCCCTCCGCCAGCTCTTTCTCTCCACATTGTTATATAGCTACATACATTTATTTATATATGTATTCCTATATTTGTGAATAGGAAAATCAAAATTGTGTGCAGCTGTTCCTTGCGTTTTGGAAAGCCCTCGAGAAAACCAAATTTTAAGCCGTTTAAACCTCGCCTCCCCGTGTCTGCCAAAACCATGCCAGTCAAACCAAACAGCCAGAGCTCTGTAGCAATAACATTTCTATACAATGTACACGTATATTGTATATGTGCAACAATATGTAAAAGGGGGTTTATTGATTGTACAACAAATGCTCTATATACCCGAATACAGAATAATATGTGGATACAGCTTCATTGGTGCTTGTAAATGGCGTGCGTATATATCATCATCTATAGAACACAACACAACACATTACACAACCCAAGTAAGTCCGCAAGAAGATGCAAGAATTTCCGTTGTAAAATCTTTATTATTACCCTTAACAGGTAGATCTTAATAACATGCTTCCAATGATGGCTGTTCTCAGATAACTAAAGAACATTAGGTGCCTCAAATGGGAATGAAGTGAACCGAATATAATCCAGTTACCAGTTCTTTTTTTAAGGGCCCAGTTGCACCAACAAATCGTCTTGTATATCAAGAGGTTTGCTTAATTCCCATTCCCCTTTTTCATATATATTTTTATTTCTGAGCCATTTCCAACCGTATAAAAATGTTCATCGGAGGTCTATTTTTGCAGGGTCCATAAATTAAGAACAATGCAACAGAACAAGATGCTGTTGATAGAATACGCTGTGGGGAGTTTTGAAGTATGAACATGGTCTTCAAAAATTTATTGGATTCCTAAACATATGCGGTGGAAAAAAAATATACCGACTTTGAACTCCACATCCTCAAAATATATACTCGTACCTATACACAATCAGCATTTATAACCCCAAATGCACACAATGAAATAGGAACGGGGAATAAAGGTTTTTTATGTCTTTCCCTTTACCCCAAAACCGCACACATAATTTGATATATATATACCTTCATCTATGAATGACGTGTGTTCCGATTTTGGTGTTATGGGTCCGTTTTGTTATTGTTTTTTATCGATTTCCAACTCAACCTGCGAACCCAAAAATTAAGTCAGAATTCCAAATCAATGTTTTGATTGAAGTCAAACCGAAGGATACACATCAACGTAATGTATTGTAAGGTTCAGTCTCATATGTCAATATAAACACATTTCAATTTAATCCCAATTTTACGTCTGACTTCACCTTCAATTAGGACCCAATCGTATTCTCTTATTTTGGATGCAGCAGCAACACATTTAACCTAACGTTGCGAATTGTTTGATCACCTTGTCGACGCGGCGCTTGCATTTTCGCAACAATGTCTTACAAAGTTGTACACTTTATAGTCAAAACTTAACCATTTTCAATTTGACATCGATTGCATGCATTAAGTTGTGGCTTTTCAAATAATATGTAAGCTGTAATACATGCAGACATGCAGTAATTTAAAACTCATTATAAGTGACTGCGTTGAAAATCAGTTAAGCAGTCGTAAAACTTGCGATAGGAACGCGACATAAAATCGCTCGTCGTAAATCGATGCCGCCGGAATCCTTTAAACGCTTTACGCTCGCTGACATTAATGTTAGAAATGATTGATATTAGCTGAAATGTTCATCAACTCTGCCTGGGCATTATTTCCGACTGACAAATTACGACAGATGATCAATTGATAAAGGCCGACAATCAGGAGAAAGCAACAGCATTAACTCATAAATCAGAAATACTCGCATACATAGGTGTAGCTTAATATCTCACATACAAGTTGCAATGCATTTTGTTGAGGTAATCTCACTAATCGACATATTGTGCACTGTGCATTGAAATGTAATTGCATGAATTGTGCATCTAACTATGTTGAGTGTTTAGTTAAATAAAGATTTAGTTCAATGCGGTTTTTAGACACCTTTTATACGCTTACAACAGATTACGTAGTAATTCAATTACTTTAATATACGTAAATGTTTAATATGCTAAACGAGTTATGCAATTGCAGTTAACAGGTTCGGTAAACTTTAGTCTTTTAAATTACAGACTGTAAATGCAATCAATTGCGCTTAATCTGTGCTTGGAATATGCATTTTGCATTTTACATGCATACACGAGTATGTTAGTTGCGAGAAAAAAGATCCAGTAAATCTTGTTTGACATCTGGAAAATAGTTTTAAAAATATTACGTGTCGTTGCCATTTCATTGATGTCAATTTTTCTGCTCCATTTAAACACATCCACAACACATCCATTCAATTTTGTCATTCCGCATTCACATTATTGCAATATTTCGTGTTAATTTATTCAACACATATTTTATTAAACATTAAAAAGCATCAACAGTGTATATGGTTTTGTGATAAATTATAAAATGACTATTGTCTGCCTAGTTTTTCAATTCAAACAATTGATTTCTATTTGTTTAATTGTTTTACGCCAATTTGCACTAAACGCTTATACGATGTGCAATATGATATATGAGATAATAAAAACCAGAAAATCGATTAAATTGCATTTAATGCACTTTCACTTATCAACGGTGTATAATATGCTGCGTCGCATTTTGAAGTAGTTGCGCGCATACACAAACCTCATATTCTCCGACAACGAGTACTTAATGCTTGCATGTTGCTAATAAAAGCACATAAACAATAAACACATTATATTACGATCTTTTGTGTAACTGAAAAAAACTGAAAATGCACTTAAATGTTTACTTATAAGCCTTCACTATCTGATATCTTTTTATCTGTAGAGTTTATAGTCTTCATTTATAAAATTTCATTAATTATTATCACAAAACCTTGCAGGTACAGCGTTTTTATGATCCCTATCGCGTAGTTTAATTTTTAATTGATTCTATTCCTCTATGTTATAAGTTCAGACTTGAGCGTCCTAATTAATTAAATCTTTTTTTTAAACATTATATAAAGTATAAATGTCACTCGAGTTACAGAAATACCTTTCTTTAATATCATTTTATTTTAGATGTGAATAGCTCATCTAAAATAATGATTAAGTGGAAATATTGTGCAGCAACGTAGATTTTATGCATTCCACTCGTTAATTGCATACAGTAATTACTAATTACATAGTAAGTTCAAATATACAATAACGAAAGTTATTAACCTAATTCGTGTCCCATCAATAAAATCTCGTGCATACAACAATTACATTAATTTTGATGGTATTGTAACTAGTTACTTGCTAACTATAAGATTTATGTACCGTAAGAAACTGGTACGGCATTAAGATGATGTTTAGGATAATTTGTTTCCAAATATTAAATAGAATCATTAAAATTAAATTCAGTATGATTTAAATATGCAAAATTTTTAATTTTAAAATTTTACCTTGATGTCTTTTCATCTACTTACATTTTTATAATTGTGTATTGAAGTTTCCATTTAAAAAGTTTAAAATTTTTTTTCACATAAAAAATTTTGGAATAATTATTTTCAGTCATGGGCCCTTTTTATGTTTTCTTGAAATATTCCTTTTTTTGTATCGTTATTTATAAATCGCATTATTTTTTATTGTTAATTTAATAGTTCTTGTAAATTAACATTAAAAATTTTAGTTTATAATTTATTTTCAGTTTAACTGTGACTGGGGATTGACCATAGCCGTGTGTCCAGAATTGTTAGTGTGTTTACGTTTGTACCACACGCAAAAGTAATATATTATATCGATATTTAAATTTTAAATTTATTGATATATGTAGGTAGTGTTCTAATTTTTTCTCAATTTACAATTTTTATTTCTTGTTTTACGCATATAATAATCCCTATTCTTACAGTTAAAAATGCGTCTGGTAAAATGCATAATCTAAATATGAGGTTTAATTCCCGCCTTTAATAAAAAATCAAAATATTCAATATTATTCTGTTAAGCCATTTAAGGACGAATCCAAATTATCACCATTACAGTTTATTCAACGACATACTAACAGCTTAATTTATAAAATGGTTTGTCATTGCTGCAGAGAAATGGAATTTTCACTTTCTTTTTTATCTATTCCAAACCCTTGTAAAACGTTGATTGACTGTAGGAATTTGCCCATGCAAAACATTTTAATTCCAGTTTGCTTTTCTATACAGACTTTAGAGTGAGCTTTACACGAGTTACCTCTATACGTACGCTATACGAGTACGTATAAAGTATAAACCCATTTAGCTGTAATCCCGTTGACACTTTGACAAACAGATAGAGGCAAATATTTGAGCATAAGCTGAATTCTTGATTCTTGCTAAAATAAAAATAAAAAGGGATAGAATATAGCATTTAGACATTTTTTGCATACTGTCTGCTATCTTTTCAGAAAATCAATTTGCAAATTTTTCCCAGCTACGATATACAAATTATTCACCACTATAAAATATTAACGTTTAAAACACTAAATTCGTTACAGTGCATTCAACATGGCTGGAGCTAGATTTAATCCAAGTGTCACTCAGCACGCTGTAACTTCGAGTATAAAATGGTGTGGTTGATAAAAAATTGGCAAATCTCAATTATTTATACCTACAGAATGTGTGAGTCTGTAATATGCTTTTAAAAGGGTATTGCGTTAGTTTTTAATTATTCATGAATCATACGACATAACATATAATAGACAGAACTATTTTATTCTTATCTTCTACGAGTATTTCAATTATGCAATTGTATTTTTACAAAGGTAAAAAAAATTCATAAATAAATAATTGGCAAAAGAATCTTGTTGTCAATTAGACATTATTGTAAATTTATAAAAAAATAAAAGCGATAGAAAATTTTCAGTCCCAGGTGTGAAATGTAAAATAACAAAATAAATATCAAAAATCATGATAGGAACCACATGCACAATGATTATATGTTGAAATGTGCTTAGTTTACGGACAAACTTTGTAACACTGCACGAATGAAAGAAATTCCAGCATCTTCCATAACGTCGTTTTGTCATCACTCATCAGTCCTACAGCATGATTGACATGACACATCACAGCATCAACAATTATGGGGTACCCCGAACCACAACACATGCAACAATGAATTTTTCAGTACCCTTTGCTTTGTTCAATTCTTATACATAAATTACACCGTTTTTTCAGTCACACCAAAACTTTTTTATAAAATGCAGCACACAAAAAAATAACAAGCAAAAAATCGACAACTCATCTAGCCATTATCCCGCAAGTAAGGATCCGCCTAAGACACTTCAAATCGTATTCAGACGCGCCATTCAGCGAACCAAAAAATTTATTACGAATCATCCTTGAGTATAGAATGCTGCAAGCGCCTTCAATTTTCAACAAGTATCCTCAATCCTCATCTCATGTCATGCGTCTTTTTACTGCTTGTTTTTTTGTTGTTGTTGTTGTTGTTGGTCTCATCTTCTTCATGCGCGAGACTCCTCCACACACATTACCAGACACTTAGCAGATTGTAGACGCATTATAAATCATATCATCGGAGGGGGGTGGGCGTCAAAATTCAATTTAGTCTCCATCATGCTAATCCGCCAGTGAGATAAAACCGAATGTATACGATCAAGTTTAAATGCACGCAACAGCTTCCCACAGCAGCAGCCCCCGTAGCTAAGCATCTGATAGAAAATAAAAGAAGCAAAAACTCTCACTATCATGATCAACGTGCTATGAATATGCAGAAGCGTTTACATACTCGTATATATTATAATATGTACTGTGTGAACGAGAACGTATGCTTTATGTATCTATGGCATCGCATAAGGATGTACAATACACATCCCTAGACAAGTTGTCGTCACCGTCATTGTCGTCATTATGTTCTCATCTTATGCGATTTTGCGAGTGCGACTTGTTAGTCGGCACTCCACTCCACATAGTCCATATGTATACATTATAATATGTTGAGGTCCACACGCGACAATGCCACGTATGCAGCAACTGGAAAAAGGGTTTAATGTCTGGTGCACACATTGGAATAGCACCGAAGTAATATACAAATGTATGTTGCCATGGTTCCCTTTCTTCTCTACGTTGGATAAATGAAAGCGACACCGTCACATATCAAACGAAATTGAGTTGTACATTTTGGTGGATGCGAGCAGTACATATGGGTCCTTTGTGACACACAATAATGTGATCTCTTCAATTAAGATGAGATCTTAAGTTTATTGGTACATATCAAAAAAATTCTGGGATAATTCTGACATGAAAGAGATTAATTTTTGACTTAAAATGGTTGTGCGTTAAACAGGATAGGCATCTGGGTCTAACTTATTTCCATTGTTCGGCTTACAGATCTAATTTTAAAGCCCTAGTGATTTGTCAGTCAAATAACATTTTGTGAGTGCAACAATAGACGCATCACAATAATGTGTCATCTAATTTTGAAATGCATCGCCTGTATTGACTTTTCATTAATTCCCTTAAAAATAATGTACCAAAGGGTCTCAATTATGCCGACACATTTTTCCATGAAAGTTCGCACAGGGAGAGCGAGGTGTGAATTCAAAACAACTGCAGCCAATGTGACTACAATTTAAAAAAGGTTTCCTGAGATATTGAAAATGTGACCTTGAAAATTGGGAATGTTGACCTTAAATTTGTGTTCATTTATAGAGATTAGCAATGATGTACATCAAAATACTCTTACTCTACAACAAACAGTTTTTAAATTATTTTGTTTAGGATAATATGACCTTGAAGTTTCATTTTGGCTTTAAATTGTTCAACAAGTTATTTTTTCTTATTAAGTGATTATACCTATATTGTGAAAATAATTAAAAAATGTTCAAGATTTCTGAGATATAAAAAGTATGAAACCTTGAGTTTTAATTTTTTGACCTTGAACAATTCATAAAACTCATTTATTTTATCAAAAGAAATCATTTTATTAATTTTTCTTATATCACTATAATGTGAAAGAAATATCTTCAAATATTTAACGTTTTGGAGATATATATATAGTTTGACCTTTAACTTTCCGATTTTGCCCTTGACATATACACTATATGCTGAAAGCTAAATTGTTTAGAACACCTATTTGAGCACCCATGCAATCGAAACAGTTGTTGTCAATTACCTAACCTTAAAGCAATTCTTATTTTCTTTAATATTAAAAATGCGACTTTCACAGAAATCGGTCAAGTATTTTTTATGAGATATGGCGATGACAATTTTGCAATTTTTTTCTAGACCACTTTTTTGGGGTGTCCAAACGAGTTTCTACATCAGTAACTTCTTTTCCGAAGAAGTTCGGTATGCAAAAATTTATATATTATAATATGCTCTTGGCATCGTATAAATTAAACATTGTTCAAAACCTTGGACAGGTAAGTAAGATGTCAGGACTGAGAACTCAAATAGTTACTCAATCACAAAGGATGTCTCTGCACTCTGCAGAGTGAGCAGTATGAAAAGAAAATATTGGATAAGCATTTGTGGGTCTCATTATATTTACAATTTAGTTTGTGTATGTTTCATTTAGCTACGCTTCCGGTTGTTGTATATCGAGTAAACAATGTAACTACAATGACAACAATCATTGAAATAAATTAGGTCTTGCCGCTTCATGCATATTTTTCACATTATATCTACATCGTCCGTATACACATACGAGTACAATAATATTTAATGTACACATGAGAGGGAAAAAGGTCCTTTTTTTCATATAGTAATTTGTGCTTGGTGAAATGTGAATATGTTAACTCAACCCGAAGCCACATAATACTCCTAGTTGGTGTGGTGCGGTACCAAAATCAAGACAGAAATGATGATTAATTATGCACAATAATATTTAATACTTTACATAATGTTCCGTTTTACAATGGGCGCATATCAACATTGGTAAACAGGGTAACCATACAGCTACGTATAGCATGTTCGCATGCGCCAAATAAAAAATTGAATACAACTGCAGGGATCAAGGGATGTGGAAGAAAAACAAGCAGCAATATTATACGACAAGATCAACATGTGCGTGGGGCTGCCACATATAAATACGTATAGATATAAAACAGCATCCCCCATCTCGATTTGGGTATACATATATTTGAGCAACAGAATCCGTCTATAGCTTTATACACAAACGCAGCATATTGCTGGTGGGTGGGAGGACAACGAGTATTGTTGAATATTTCTGGGGTAGGTTTCTGGGTACATACGTAAAGTTATATAAACCTACAAAAGAAGGCCGCATTTTATTAAGGGCAATGAGGGTGGTTGGGTAAAAATAATTTTACACCAAATCTCGATATTATTTTGTTTCCTTTATTACTCGCCCTTGTGCATAGTTGAAATAATTTCTATGTAACGACCGACTCCGACAACGACGTCTCTATGGCATGGATGGCGTATGCACGAACAAAGAAAACGGAATGACCAGATGTTGTTAAAACATTAAGAGAATATGCGCTTCGCTCCAAATAAGTCGAAGATTATCCCTTTTTCCATACATAGTATATTTGTACATTAATATCTCGGTTTAATACCTATACCCCATGTGAAACTATATAAATTATTTCTATTGTAAAATCGAATTACAGTTGGATCTCATTAATATCGAGGGTGTGCACTGTGTGCAGACATGCTATAATATGCATTATGTATAAAGCATAAAGGCATAATGCATTATGTGCTTCAATTTATGTATGTATGGAATATTTCATTTCATGTTGATGCATCATAAGTCTCATTCAAACGAAGGCTGACCTTTATATTTCGGGAATTTTCGACACTGGTGGTGCAAGATGCAATCAGACTTTTGCATTTTAAAGTTTGACATTATTAATGGTTAAAAAAAATTTGAACATTCCTTTAAAAATTGTATCTCGGTAAAAAAATTGACATTAACCAGTCAACGCATTTCCGATCCACTTTTTTCACAACTTTGATATTTATATGGCGTAGAAGCACTATTAAAAACAACTGTATGTAGCTGGTTAATTGAATCTTATCGTCATGTCACACACCGCAAGATAGCGGCATTAACATGCATAGCTAGCATAAGTAACAAAAGAATTAATGCGATTTAGTCATGAGGACTTGTCAATTGCACAAAAGAGGCTTGTGTCGATTGGTGCATGGAAATGCATCGTAAATACAATCGGGGATATTCAAAAAAGTTTTAAAACATTGGTACAGGTGACGAATCTTGGATCTATAAGTATGTAATATTTTGAAAAAACAATAAAATTATATTCATTGATATATTATAATTCATTCGGTTGTTTTCCCGAAATATAAAAGTCAGCCCTCGTACTATGATATTGAAGCGACCACAATTCGTGGTCCTATACACACATTTTAATATAGTGATTGGTATGATGCGGCTTCATTGGAAATTATTGTGGGTCCGATGCAACAAATTTTCCCAATTGCCTTTCAACTTGAACCGCTAGAAAGTCAATAAATTTTGATAAGTAACCCTGCATGCGGACGAGCGACCCAAAGATAAGCCTATTTGCACAGAACAAACAACCCATATAGAACTCGCGTGGAAATTGTACAACATATTTAACATAGATACTAACTACAGTATACAGGCGAGCCGGAACGATTTCAAAATAATATACAAGTTACAACATCCGTCCGTATATCAGTTGTCTCTGGAGTTACAAAATGACAACGGTACACACATAATGATGGCGGAATGGTGACCCCACCTGAAGGAAAAAAGCTAAATATGTTCGGGGCGACATCAAAAATTTACCTTCATAATGAAAGTATGAATCTTTTATTATTTATATCTACTTAGCGTCCTATATATTAATATGTAGGAGTTTTTATGTTTGTGTACCTTTATCATAGGGCTATATTTTCTGAGTGGACGCGTACGCTGTACAGTGTAAACTGTACACCATCCTACCGGCCGGTCTACAAAATATTCCTTTAGTGCGCGCGAGCTGTATACTTCTCGAAATATATTATGCAGACACACACCGAGGATCATGCATTTTAAATGGAGTACCTACCTATTTAAAGTGGTCTCAATAATAAACAAAATGCTTTCAAGTGCTGGGTGGAAGGGGGCTAACTGCCCGAAACAATAGAAAACCCCCCCGGAAGTTTGGTCATTATTTTGTAACGCCTCTTGCAGCAAGTTTCTGATGCAAGCATAATTTCATATATGTATGTATGTGCTCGTAGTAGTTCAGTATACCAGTATTATGCATTCATTCATTATTGACACATCATTCTCCATTGACGGATATTTAAGCGAAAACGCATATGCATGGCATTTCCTGCAGCAATTACCATTAAAAGCCCTTTTTTTTTGTTTGATAAATAGTTAGTTACGTTGACTTGTTATATTTGCCTTTCGTAAATATTTGAAAAGAAAATAATTATGTCCAAAGTTTTAAGAGCTTATAAGGAGGAGTCGTTTGCAAATTGTAAAGTGTATATTAAATTGCAGCAACATACACGTGCATTATGAGGCACGTGCTTTGTTCGTTTCCGTAATTAATCATATCATGTTCGGGTTCCATGGTACGTATACTCGTATGTATAAAGAAAATATTTTTGCTCTCTTATTTTACTTCACAGTTTACTAAATAGCATATTTAGTTCACATGTACAAGAAAGTATTAAGTATTTATTATATACACTGTAATATGTTTTCTCAATCTAAAAGATATTTATTTATTTTTACGAAAATATATGCTGCTTATATTAATATGTTTTATATTGTATGAATAATTTTAAAAACTTCTTTTAAGAAACATCAATTTGTTGTTTTATTGTACATTTCTACAAAGCGTGTATTTTAGCACAGATTCTGGCAAAACTTTGGAATTTGTTGTCTTCATAATGACGAAATTGTTTAAACGAACTGATTATTTATACCAATGCAATGGTTATGTTATATCAAAATATTTAAGAAAGGTGACACCCATAATTCAATTGTTTATGTAACTTTAAAAGTGACTTCACGAAATGCAATGGAAAATGGGAAAACCTGATTATAGTCTGTTTTTACTTTTTACACATTATACCTTAAAAATATTTTATTTATAAAAGAAAGGGCCTAAAGGTGCCCTCGAGAACTTTTCATTAAACTAAGGCTAATTTAATCAAAATTGGATAATAAATAGTCCGTAATAAGAAACGATTAAAAAAACGGATAAATTTCACGATTCTGCGAATTATGTAAAAACTTTAATTGCTTATGGTGAATCGAAATATACTTTTATTCTAGAAACGAAATTTCCTTTAATTAGTTTTTTTGTGACATCTGACAATAAAGTTTTATTTCTTATAAATGTACTCCTGCTTACCCAAATCAAAGTTTATAAATTGTATACAAAAAGACACAACTTCTTCGATTTTTTAAATTTTTAAAATGAACAAATAACAAATAAATTTACAAAAATATGCAAGTTGTAATAATTGATTATTAAAGAATAATCAAAAATGCATTTAAAAATGGGATTAAACCAACTCAAACCCAAATTCTCGTACACCACTTAAAAATGCGGTAAGATACAAAGACATATTATTTTACGATTATTATTGTTAATTTGTAATAAAATTTCACTAAGCTGACTGAAACATAAAATGATTGTGTTATTGAATTAATGCATTCTTATTATATCTTTATTTCTCATCTTAAAAATGCATATGTGAGAATACAACACGCCTTGTTCATTGGCCTGAATGAAAGATGCACTTGATTTGGAGATTACATTCCCTTAATTCCCCAGTTTTGTATAATACTGTGTTTTCTTTTGTTCAGTGTGACTATGCCAGTGTGCTCAATGATTTAAACCCAAAATACAATGCATAAGATAATAAAAATAAAATTTATAGAACATTAAATGTTGTGTATAGAAGTGAAGTCGTGTATTTGTATTTAAGATTTTTTTATTCGTATACAACTATTTGTAATATTGTTTCAAATTGTTGTGCATTGTGCAAGGAAGTTAATTTTTATTTGTTGGTCTTCCATTTAGGAAATCTAATGTTTATTTAATATTAAGCTATATCCTAAAATAAATTAAAATACTTCGGTTCTGCAATTATTAATAATTAGAAGTAGGTTGTGTAAATTAAAAATGGCTCTCAAGGGTATAAGTTCATTGTGCTCTAAAAAGTATACGGTGACATATTTTCTATCCCAAATCATATGGATGAAGATAAAAAGGTAAATGCGTTTTTTTTATAAAATACGCTCATAGAAGATAGCTTGACACAGATGCACAGTAATTATTCATGCGATGTCTGACAGCTTCATGAACCCAACCCCTAACAAACATTTTCGCCTGCGTTGGTTGTTGCTAACAAATTCAGTCGTCTATGCCTTAATTTTATATTTGTTTGCTAATTGACATATTATTCCAAAAACCCCATCGATTTTTATCTCCATGTTGCTTATCGCACAATATGCTGGTGTTTGTCTAATGTGCATTGCCCTGTTGGTTGTCGATTGAAACCTGTGGGATTGTCACACAGTATCCCACAAAACTGTGTCGCAGCTATCGTACATATGCACTGCATATTTGGATGTGTTAACACTGAAAGCAAACAATAACGGACATTCGAATTTCGATAGAAACCAAACTAATAAATTCCGCCGTCATAAGAATATGCTGTTTGTTAGTCTGTGCCCAACATATAATTCCGGATATTCGGATGTGGCTTCATGTGTGTGCATATGGAGGGGCATTGATAGGTAACACATCAGCTACATAATTTATTACCCAAACGCATGTCTCTGCGGCCTGCGCTTTGTTTCACTTATATCACATATTATGCTGTTGCCATAGCACATTTGCTTTTTTTATTTTTATTATTTCTTTTATTTATTTTTCGTTATTACAATATTACATTTATTTACTTTTATTTGAGAGAATACTGTAATAAGAATCAAAAAAGCAAAGGTGGCACGTGGCATATGTCGGTTGGCCGTTCACCTGTATAGATACAAAACCCAATAAGATTGACGATAAAGACGGGTCTTGTGTAAGAAAGGGGTTCTTAAAGCATGCTACTTATATGGCCCTTTGTGCGGCACTTATAATAGCACTGCACAGTTGATTAATTCAGTAGAATTTTAATAACAGAGAGCGAAAAAAACGGTTTTGAATTAATAAAGCACCGCATCCATAATAATAGACAACATGCACAATTCTCATGTTAAAAGACCAAGCAAACGGGTTGAATAATTATGGGTATTTTGAAAAGTAAACTGATTCACCTATTAAGTATTTAAGTGTGTCACAATAATTGCTTCAAACAAGCAAACTACTCGTATGTATGCAGTGGAGAGTCGTGCCGCTATTAGAATTTCTTGCACATAATATAGGAAAAAGTTTTCCTTCTACCCGTGCTTATATCCATGGGGGAAATCAATGGCGTTTAAATTTATGTGTATAAAAATACACATATGTTTTATACGAAATGGGTCAACGGACGACATATCGCCAAATATATATTCTGCGGCGATAAATCAAGCAAACGCTTCTTCACATATGGCTGCAGTGTGTTGCAACTTGCAATTTTGTTGCACATACCTATATATTTTTTTTATTGTTTGTATAGTTTATGTGATGACATTTGGAAGTGGCCTACATTTCATTAAAAAGTCCATTGTAAGGATCCACACAATGAATAAGTAGTGGATTAATAACGTTACTTGATTAGTAAATTCAAAAAGTTGTATCGGGAATGCTATTCTTAAACTAGAACGCTTCCTTTTTGTATCAAATTGAGTTTTGATAACTTTTTTTTTTTAATAAAACAAAAAATGAAGAAAGTTTTCTAGATTAAGAGAGATTTCCATTCCAGTATTTTGACTCTTGAGTCCTAATGAGTTAAAATTATCAATATGTGTTACGACTGTGCTATTTAATAAAATAATTTCGAATAACAAGGTAAATTTAATGGAAAACTGTAATACAATTACAAGAACTCAGGAACCAATACTCTTTAAAATAATTGCAATAAAATATTATTTTGGATAAGCCATTAAAATCCTATTAATCTGACCGAAATTTATCGTGCCGTAAAACTAATTACCTCAAAAGAAAAATACATCAGTTGCTTACCATATTTATTTAGGGTGACGAAAACATAACATCCGCTTACTCGCCAAAACAGACAAAAATTCCTGGAATTTTATGATCACTTTTTTATCCAAATTTATATTGTATCAGCTTAAATGGCCAAGGCCCATCGTTAATTGGCGATTAAGATTTTTTTTACTGACATTCCCATTCAAACTCGCAACGTCTTTGAATTTATCTAACTCTTTTATTTGTCAATCACAATAGATTTATTAAACAAATCAACTCTATAATGTACTTTAACTGACTAACTATATGCTATTATGCTATGCGTAATTTACATCAAGCAGCAATATAATTGGTCTTAAATCAATTCGACCTCATCCTCAATGGCTCAGAAGACAGCAACATCTAAACAGTTGAGTGCATTTTGTGCCTACATATGCCAATGTTTAAGTCAACATCGTATGCACAATTTGCGTCCACTCACAAGAATATTAAGTACCCCCTTATAACTCGAAGAAGATGACGAATTGCCTATATCACATATTTAACTATATTATAGTTTATGAACATTTCAAGAAGTGCGGCTATTTGGTAATTTGAATACATCAACATTCAACATACTAGATTGATTGGCAAGTGGAATGAGCATATAAATAAAATGACGGATCGCAATCAGGCGAACGCAACGTTTTGCCCACATTAATTTTCCACTTGCATTTGCTTTCCTCTATTATGCAGCGGCATACAGAAATAATGGGATTATTTCTGCGAAAAAAAATTCTGTCATGAAAGGAAATCTTATCTGTCGTCTGCAAATTCAATTCGTCATTTCTTAAACATAATTTATTATTCTGTGTGAAATATTCCTTTTAGTGTACCTTTTGCAATTTCGTCCGTCCCCGCTTCAGCAATGAATACTGCAGTGCTCCACAGTTTACACGTAGACGCATTGCTTGCATACAGAACTGAAATATAGAAATGCGGGGGGAGGTGTGCGGGTGCATAGTTATCAACCGAACTTCCGCTTGAATCAGCACGTTTGTAATAAGAAACCGAAAATCTTCGGCAAGCGGACAATGTGACAACAATTCGAATGGAATATCTATGAAAATGCGCGCGTCGCTAAACACCGCGACGTGTCCGGAAAATTGATAATCATAAAAACACAGTCGAGAGATAGATAGACTATTCACTACGGCATACATACCAGTAAATACGCACATAATAAAACGTCGATTGTTATTTTGTTCCCACTTGTATCAATCTCCGGATGAGGACGCGATATTATTATATTATGCATTTTTTATTATATTATGTAGGTATACTGTTTTATGTTATTACTTGTGGTGGTCGCAGTGATTCATGTAGTTAGACGCCTTCCAATCCCATATTTAATGCGTATTGAAATTGCATTTTTATTAATTTAACGAGTGAAATTGATGACAAATAATCGTAATAATATGCTTAAATGCCATCAGCGATGTCGTGTTTCCAGTTTCCACGCAACCAGCATAGCCATGATGGAGCTATGCTGCACCATACCTTTCATGAATCATGACAATGGCGCTGTGTCAGTGACAAAGGGAACAAAAAAACCTTTTGAAAAATTACTTTTTCAACTTTTACACAAAGTTTTGCGCATTTTCAGAGAGAGTCTATTGAAAAGAGTAATGCTGCCTGTCTTCAGTTTAGAATATTGTGTGCGACGTATTAAAGTATGTTTGACGGGTTGAATGTGTACTTAGTGTGGCATACACAAAAATACCGACGATATATGCGTCGGTATACGAGTATTATGTTGCATTTTAAATTAGCGTCGCCGCTTCAAAAAGACGCGCATTCAATTCAGTATGGAGCGCTGCGCGTATATTACACAAAAGCTTTCACATATATGTAGCTGCACTGCACTGTTAAGCGCCTTTACTTTACCGTGTATACCGCGATTGCATTGCGGGTTAGTTATACTGTGCAAGCAAGATCATGCGCTGCATGTATGTTTGTCAATCATATGCTAACTTTTAATTGCATCTTCAATTTTATATGCCTACGTTGATAACTACATGCAGTTTAGTTACACATTATGCATAATTTATCCCTTCATATGCCACAGACATTTCAACACAGCACCACCACACGATGCACAATAGTGTCGCGAAACATTCACAGAATAACACAGCTGCTGTATTCATATTATATACGAGCACATCAAATCTAAGGGTTAAGCTTTGAGACTTAAACAAATACTATATTTGTATTATGTTCAGTTGAGTTGAAGTTCAGCGAACTGTAAATTCTATGACAGCCTGTCGAGATCAATGTTCATTATTCAATGCGAAGATATCAATTTGCGTGCTTTTACTTCTCAATGAAGCCACGATTATCTATTCATTGGTTTTAATTCAAACATTTGAATATTTATCATGTGTCGTGAATTGCTTTAAGGAAGGTCAAGACTGAAGACATTAAATAAATGAATATAATGGAATTATTTAAGTATAGCTTTAAACATTTTGTGTGTACATCATTGCTTGCCCATGCATTTTAAATTAAATACCCATAAAAAATAATAATTACGCCAAAAATTCAATGCACCATACCGAACTTAAATCACCAGCGTCAGCTTTCATTGAGCGTCTTAATTTTCGTTCGAACCTACTTTACGTCAAGCTACTCGTAGTTTATATAAGTTTTCCCATGAATTCGTTAAAACTTTTTGTGCTATAAAGTTCGACGAATAGCCGGCAAAATTATGTATGTATTTTCAAACATGGTACATATAGGGCAAATATTCAACTTTATGTTGATGTTAATTCCTTATTTATGCATAAATATGCTTCCTTTTACAACATAAGAAAGTCAATAAATATGTATAAGGAACAACATTCTTCCAATTATATAATATGTTATTGGAGTGGGGACTATCAGTATTTCAACTTCAGTGGCCTTCATTAAAAAATACCCTGCATCGATTGACAATATTTTTCTCTATAATATCATATAATCATTTATAACGTGGGTACGGGTATAATCATATTTATCGGAAATACAGCGTCCCCTATTTTGCTTACCATTCATCAAAATCGAAGAACATTCAATTACCTTTGCAGATTATTATCAGTGGACTGTTAACGAAATTAAGGTTTGACGCATCGAATTGACAATGGGAATTTGAGACAACAATTACTGAAAAGAAACCTTTTTTAGGTTTGGTATTTTTCGTTGTGGTCACGGTTGAATTTGCTTTTTAAATTTGCAATTTTGATGTAAATTGTATTTAACTGTAAATGTGAACACGCATTTTTTGGCTGAAAGCTTAATTATTTATAACGATAAATTCTTACATTAGTAAAAATGTAAAAATCCCCTGAGCCCAAAAAAGTGGCCTAGAAAAAATGTGTTTGTGCATAAATGATAAGCGTTATAATAAAACAATTTATGACCAATTTTATACTTTTTATTTCAAGATCACATTCATCAATGCCAAGTTGAGGCCAATAAACGATTTTTCGCTAAAAAAGATAAAGGTCCTCAAAAACTGCACTTATCGTATATTACTACAAATAATATTTCCGGATTACATAATTAAAAAATTCCAATTCATTAGAGAAAAAGGTGGTTTATAACATAATTAACAGGAATTATTACAAATTCAACATTGCAATGTGAAACAATTAGCAATTAAAAGTTAATAAAAAAACTTATCATTATCTGAAATTTTACTGTATTGTGTTGTACGCATGTAGAATTTCTAAATCCTACATACATAATACATATGCAATATAAATATATAAGTGTGTATTAAGTATTTACTCTTCAATATGAAATTATAACCAATGGAAATACCCCCTCAACTGCCGTATGCTTTCCCCCGTTTTATCGGCAAAGTCTGTAATGAAGCAATTCAATCCGAGTAACAAGGATTTTCTAATTAAAGCATATTTCGCGTAAACAATTAAATCGAATCACCCTCTTGCATATATCCTGATATTGGAAATGTCGAAATGCGCAATAACCGCATGTTCAAAGTTCACACTCGTACACTACAAAGCATATCACAATCCGCAGTACATCGGTATGAGGCCATCGGAATGAAATATCTCATCATATTTCCTACATACAGCATCAACAGATTTGAATGCTCCCGTCCCCGCACATAACAATGCCGAAACAATATGCGCGCCAAACAGACACCCCATGGATTCAATCAATTTAATGTGAAAGCCCAAAATAAAGAAGAGAGATGTGCTCCAAACACGTACACAGCACAAATACACAGTATGTCAATAATACGAAGTGGTATAATCACAATACTTCAAAACTCTTTTAATGGCATGGAATACAAAGTAAAAGATAAAAAAAAAACACAATCGAGGAGACAAAAAACAAAAGTTTGAAAACATCCCGGCGTCCCTTCCTGCCGCATCCACAATATGCACCGCTTCCGTTGAATAATCATCTTTATATCGAGTCACTTCTGTTCAACTTCATGAGAGACACTAAAAGTATGGAAAAGGATTAGGAGGACTTTCCACAAGCAAATGAGGGAAGCAAGGCAACCGGCGCTCGACAAGCAATAGAAAAATTTTACAAGTGCACCTGTGACCCCCTGGCGCACAGTGGTTTGGTTGGTAGGGAGGTGGGTGGATGGATGGCTTAGCATTTAATATATGTGTATATATACATAATGTGAAGTTGGTGCTGGCGCACGCCACACTCACTTCATATTTTGGAAGGGTACAAGTTACAACGCTCTCCATAGCATTTACGTAGTTTATTTCATTCTAGGTATTTACAGCACAATATGTGCACTTATATATGGTAGCTTTAGTTGGTTGTATATAGGAGACTTGTACCTAGAAATAGCATTGTGCAGATCTCAATATAGTGTTGTATTTCGTGCTTTGAATATATGTATGTATTTACTATAGACAATATAAATCTATTATACAGCTAGGATGATATATTGCAATCCCTATGCCCTTGTGCGAGCTCCATGATGCATTTCGAGCTAAATTCGAATACAACACACACAACAGTCCAACAAAACTAAAAAAAAGTGAAACTGGTATGGCAAGGAGAGCCGTCTAGTCTCTAATTTTTTTTCACATTAAAATTAAAAATTTAAAAATTATTAAAAAATTTCAAAATAATAAAAATATTTTTCAAGAAAACCTTAAAATTTTAAAAATATTTTACAATTTCTGTGTCTTAAACGGGGTTTAGATTAAAATCCAAAATATATTTTTGACACTTTAAAATTCAAACCTGGCTAATTGATGACTGACTTTTTGTAGGACCTTCCTTTTTTATTCACGTCATGGAGAAACAAGGTACCATGAAATTCATTAAATCACAACAATTAGAAATTTTAGGGCAAAACACTATTCATCGAAAATCGTCGCTTTGGAATTAAACAAATGTTAAAAAATGTCGGCATAAATATTTGAACATAAATGAAAACGTTTCGAAAAAATTTTCTATCCCAACATTAGTTCTGTCCAGTTTATATTAAAAATTTCATTGAAATATATTCTATCCATTCTATCTTTTAATAACGGTGAATGCTGTAAAGCCACTAGAAGATGTTTATAATGGAAACTGCTTTAGAGTACTAATTAAGATATTCAAACCAAAAAATTACAAAAAGCATTTTTCAATAAAAAGTCTTGTTACCGCAAGATACTATATACTCTAGTATACTGGTTTGTATGCAAAGTAAAATAAGAACAAAAAAAAAATCATTTCATGTGTCTGCAGACAGATAAAAAATTGCGTAAAAACGTGCCAGCACAAATTTCTTGGTCAATAACGCGAATTAGCATGAGTGCGGCTATAAAACCGGCTGAGCTTTTATGTGCCACATCGTGCGCTCGGCACTTCCATGCAGCATTGCACATATTATAGCACGGCGACACAACCGCGACCCATGGCGGACAATGCCCGCCACCACGAGGCGCGGGAGGGAATGTGTGGACGCGGTACTGTATACAGCACTATAATACTCGTCAGGTTAAGCCGCACCATCGGCCGTGCGACCGTGTGTATTCCGTGTGTGTGCACTGTGCACAAATTCTAATGGAGATAGCTTCGTGAATTGTAATGGAGATGCTCACTTTAGCATTAAACTTACATTTATGAGCCACGCAGTTGGAGACATTTTAATAAACAACAACACCACCGCTGAGAAGCTCAGCGATACAGTGCGGCTCAAAACACGTTTCGTGCGGCAATAACATTACCATAACGCGTGCGAATTTTTATGCATAATATTGTACTAAGTACAAATTGTTTCATTGAATGAGGTGGGTGGGTGTACTTATGCGAAATGTGTGTTTCATTTTTTTTTACTTTTTGTGTTCTCGTGTATTTCATTGCGCGAGTCCTCCTCCTCCGTT